>OY015312.1:54974484-57374484 GCA_955612985.1 Cheilosia scutellata | reverse complement strand
CTAGACGATTGGATGCCCAGATTTACCTATATAGGCTTCTACGCTATTGCAAGCCATAGTGTCTATTCATCGCCCAACTTCCGTTCGGCCAAATTTCATATATAATATGGTGCATGTTCATTTTTATTGGTCATTGCCAAAACATTTCGCGTTGCATTGAAAAAATCTCAACCGACCATTCGTTTAATAGCTTTTGATTTTTGTTTGAATGTATCATATACATTCATACACATACATACTACATTACAGCTGATTGCTACCGGATGACACTGTCGTTCAACATTCTGCAGAAGTGTTGTTTTCGAATCCCAACACCGACTGTGAATTTGATAGCTTTTTATGTTCATATCTGCAGGATTCTTTTCGGAACTTGTATCCTTGGAAATATCGATTTACCTACTGACATAACTCTGCTTCATCAAGCCTAACCCTGTCCATATCCAGTCAGGCGCACCGTTAATAAAGTCACTAAGAACAATTTTGGATTCGAATTTCAGATTCGTACCAGGTCATCTTGAGAATAGCTATCTTTGAACGCTTCCTTTGTTGCGAAATTTGTTGCCTTTGACGAGCTCGTTAGCATAGATCATCGTAATGCTCTTAAACATGACCTTAATGCGGGTTGTAATTATTAAACCATGTGAAGCACCACTCCCGTTTGTCTAATTTTAACCAATCTTATCGAGAACACTCTCGGCCCGAAGTTTTTCTGAAAATTTGAGCTCAATCGGATTGGTGGTTTTCAAGATAATACGGTTTAGAATGTTTTTTGAGGTGTCACGCCGATTTTTCCGCTTACCTGGGCAACTTTTCCAAATTTTCTTTCGGTAACTTTCTCATTTGGAATAACTACATATATCGAACATTTAAAAATACATAATATTGAACTAAATCGGCCAGTCATGTTTAAAGTGGTAATCGCGAGGTACCATCGTCATGTACAGGCCATGACCCCGAATCTGAAAAAAAAAAACCACTCTTCTACTTACTTAATTACATAATGTATAGGTACCTACAAAATGATGTCAGTAGGGTGGACGTTCCTTCACTGAAATTTAGCAGAAACACACATTTCAACGGCACCTATAGTTAGTCGACAGCTTACAGAAATACATATTCAATTGAAGACTAATGTATGAATCAGCAATATTCTTTTTAAAGTGACTCAGCGGATCTTTCTCTGTTTAAGCTATTTTTCCCGGTGCCAACCAAAAAGCGACCAATTCATTGGCCACTGTCAAATAACTTTCATGCCCCTTAGGTCAAACCAAAACCCATAAAATATGCTTAAATTGATGACACCTATTATTGTACAAACCAAACCATTAATATATATTTTGTCTATACCTACCTACCTCTTTGTGACTTTACCATGCGCCCATACTCATATTCACATTTATTTTTACACATTCCATCCATCATCTACTACACCCTATGAATTTCTATGCCAAGTCCAAGCAAACTATTAACCATACCGCCCGACCCCAGCCAAACCCATCTTACACACGCAGACCACGCACAATTCGCACGGCGACGTTATAATTCACCTGAAAAAATTCCTGATTAACCACCATTTTGAGAATTTATCTCTGTGCGCCGCCTGCAGTGTACCAGCAGATTTACGACTTGTCGCCTCATGCAAAACAAGCAAAATAAACGACAACACAAAATAAGAGCCTCGCACAACACGAGTCGAGCGGATTTAATATCCTTGCAGAAAACAAAAAGAACAAGCAATCCCCCCAGAAGGTGGGCGTAAGTTATCGCCAGTAGGCGCATATGTTATATCGAATGTCTTACTTAAATGTGTCGCGTCCGTTCGTTCGGCTTTATATCAACTGACCACTGATGCTGTGAAGGATTTTTTCGCGCAGATTAACAAAGACGTTTACTTATTTTTAAACAACGAATCCACAATTTACTTGTCGTTGTCAATAAATTATCGCAAGCAAAATCCCCTCCTGCTTGTCGTTCGTAAAGTCCCTACTGCATGGCTTTTTAGCACTCAGACTCAGTTCCACATGTGCGCACATTAATCGTCGCAAACGAAAAACATCCTGAGAGACTTTGTATCGCCTTTGGACTGGCGAAGTGAATAAATAATATTGTTGTTTTGGTACAGTAAAATTTGAAAATATATTTTTGTTGGTATTCACTTCCAAGATACACACTACAACTGCGCCCTCTTGGTTGGTGGCATTTCGTAATGAGCATCTTTGTTGATAGATGCAGCACAGAAAGGAATGCATTGCAAGCAGCTGCGCCTTTCTATGTTCAAATGACAGTGGCCTCGATGAAAGGATGCAAATGGAGAATTATTCGTTTCTAGGCAGCACCTTGACAATTGGATGAAGAACAGCGGGACAGTAATTGAATGACGACTTGAATACTGCGGTTTGACCACCAGCGACCATCTGTATTCTGTATAGCTATGGACATTATTGCTGTGCAACAAAGTATATAATACGACTGGTTAAACAGTCTCAAGGAATTTTCTGCAAATAAATGTTCGAGGAGATAATAAATTCGCATTAATGTGCCTCGAACGCATTGAGAAGGTATTTTAATTAATTTTAAAATAAACAAAAGCTAACATAAAATTTTATTCACCTTAATAGCGTGATTATAATGTTTTACGAGGTTGTGGCAATCTCGTTGGGTGGGTGGCCGTTGTCATTTTAATTATAGACGATTGGAAATACGAATTGACCCGGAAATGTCCTTTCAACCAAGAAATATGAGGACAATTTTACTATCTATGTATAAATGTAGAACTGTAGGATTCAGCTTGTGCTCAGAAACTGGTAATTTGTGTTTTACTTTCGTTGGCGATATAGAACTACCTATACCTAAGCTATGCTTCACTTTAAGTTGTTATAGATACAATACTTCAAAGTAAATAGTTGGCACTAAAGTTGTGTGATATGACTTTTCACAACCGCACGAGTGAATCTCATGCCGTAGATATTTGAAAAATTATCAGCCACCTAGAATTAATAATTGAAAATACATTGGGCCGCTTTCATACAAACTCTTCTAGGATAATCGGTAGGAGGTATACAAACATTATTATGGGTATTGTATTTCCAGAGTAGACAGCTCAGTCCTACTCTATGCTGCCCAAGTCGAAGCCATAGTTCACTGAAAACAAAGATAATACGAAGAAACATACCCCATTTTAAGTACTCAACTTAAGTATACAGACTGTCCCATGACAATCATGAGCTTATTCAGAGAAATTACCTTATGAAGCAACATCCATTATGGACGTAATTGTTTTGCGATTGGTTTTCACTATAGAGAACAAATTTGCCAATCCAATTCATTATATGCGTCACAGGAAAATTGGATCGATATCTGATAGCGGTTAAATTAAAGAGCCAACAGCGAGAAAGCTGAAGATTTCACATGAAGAACGTTAATCTACCAATGGCTCTAGCTAATAAGTTCGCTGAAAACCGGGGTATATATTTATGATTTTCATTTCCATGATTGCCATGTATCGACTTTATAGTCGTGCACCCAGGCAGTGCATTTTCTGACAAGTCCTGAATCCATTGTGCGTGTTAGGGAAAAGAACAATAAAAGTTTAGAAAAAAAAAACTAATCGCCCCAAATAAGACAAGTCTAGATCGCATTCTGGAATCCTCTGAATCACTGCCTGATAAGAGGATTAAGCATCTGAAGAGCATCTGAATACTTAGGATAAGGATAGATATACTAACCATGATGGAACTGCTAGTCAGCTACTCACTCTCAGATTCTTAAAAAAAATAGGACTCGATAAATCGCTATAAGTTGCACTACCCTAAGCCCTTTATACTAATATTACAATAGCGTATACAGAACCATCTCAAGTCCCCGTATCCCTGAAAAACTCGTTCGATTGTGAAGAATATGTTTTCGAATTAGTTGAAGACATTGTCTACCTGGCCTCCAACATAACCTCGCAAAACGATATCCGCGTTGAGGTCAAACGAAGAATTTCTCTTGCCAATCGCTGTTGGTCTGGGGAGGCATCTAAGAAATAAAGCCCTATCTCATACTGTCAGGGAAATACAAGATAGAAACAGTATGAAGGGTATGAAAACCCCTTGGAGATTGTTGGGGAGATATTTAGATATGCGCTCCTGTTAGTATCGGTAGATTGAACTGTAATTTTGATCGCAAAAAACTTTCACAATGGCTTTGTTTGTAACGAACCGTACCCAACTTGGCCCTGTTCGACTTCCATTCACCAGAACAAGTCCATTGGGCCCACTGCTCCTTGGTCTCTAGTGTGTTCTGAGAAATCAGGTTTTGTTAAGAAACGGCAGAAATAAGTCCGTTCGGATTATGATTTCACATCGCCAAACAGCTTATCGTCAGTTTGATCGACCATTTCTGATGTGGTGGCCAAACAGTTATGACTTAGTGCAACTCAGTCACAAAGGATGCTATAATTGGGCTCAGCTCAAGCACCATATGAGAGCTACATCTACGTTTGGGAACGTATACTTAAATTGTACTTTTTGAACGGTGGTACTGTGTCATATAAGCACACATCAATAAGGTGTTAATTTATTTTTACCATGGATAACGAAAGACTTATTGGTATTACTGCCCTTTAATGCAACGACCGAGGGTTGCATATCACTCGCAGTTCTCGTCATGCTGGAATACAGGAAAGCCTTAAACGGCCTTTATAAATGCATTAGAGCCCTATAAACTTTTAGGTCACATATCATCATAATACATAATATCGAATTATATGCCATTTCGTCGATTTACTTTAGCGAAGGCATTTTTTCTATTTGCTGCATATTCGGCTCGCACATCAGTGCAACCATTAAAGTGGACTCCGTTAGTCTGACAATCCTACCTTAAGTGATTCTGTCGAGATGCCTTCGACCCTTTTTAGTAAGCACATTTCTGCGTTTGATACGGCTTTACACTTTCTCCGCTTTGCAGCCAAGATTTTTCGAACGGGCGAGTGATTGGCTATCGACTGACTCGTCATCGATAATTTAAAAAATTGTCAGCTCAACCAGTAATATTTTAAGCACACTTACGCTCGCCAACGACCCATCCTCTTCAACCTTCTTCTTAATTCTTCAGTTTGTCAAATTTAAAGTTTGAGATATAGACAATAATAATATTCCCAACCTGTAATTACATAAATGAAAGCATGTTAAAATGTCAACAACACGAAAACGTGTGCAAAAAAAAACAACAACCAAACGTCACAGACAGAGTGTTAAGTAATAAATTCACAGCAATACATCTCAAATGCATTAACAAAGCCATTCAATTAAATTTAAAATAAACAAAAATTAAAATAAATTATTTGAATGTTTTTGTCTGGGGCTGTACACAACATTTCGCAGTTCAACGTTCAAGAATGACTTATAAATACGACGACATTTTTGAAAATGATTTTAACATCAATTATGCCGAACATTTTTTTACTATGTATAATGTTTGTGTATGCATGCATTTCACCATTTTGATAACAAAACATGAATCATGAATATATGAGCGCCGCTGAGATATGAATGCATTTATCAGTATAATATAATTCAAAGGAGCGCTACCGACAACCGACAAAGTCCAAATATTATCAACATGTTTGTAACTCGCATTAAATGTGTTTTATCTTTTTTTTTTTGTTCAGTTCATTGATCTGAACAAACTTAGCATTGGATTTTGACCGTGTTGTAAATCGGAGCTCATAGCATTGAGTGAGGGCCTGGATGTTAAATTGAGTCATTAGAAGTAGGTAGTGTTGTCAGTGTAAGGGACAACCGATAAGGCAATCCTGGAAAGAATTCTGCAACACTATATATTAGAAGCTGGCATAGGTAAGACATAAAACAAGTAGCTATTATAAGAACGATTAACAATAATTGACATCCACTTTAACAGCAAGCCTGCTCCAACCGAATCTACACACGCAAACACAGATGGTACAGCTTTATTTGTTATGTATATATAAATTGATTTATAAGATGGAGGAGATTATAGTGCTCCTGGTCATTCCAACCTCCGGCCCAGATAACACACTATGTAAAGTATGTTTTTTTTTTAGAGGTAGAACTTTAAGCTGGCAACACTATTTTAACTGGCGGCCATTTTGTCATCTGTCAAGTTATTTATTTTTAGTTTGGTTTGGCATTTCAACATGAATAGAATGACGCCTGAACAACGCTTCCCAATAGTGCAAATTTATTTAGAAAATCTTGGTTCTGTTCGAAATACGTAACGCGCACTACGTCCATTTTACGATCAACATAATCGCCCATCAGAGCAATTAATTCGATTAACTATGGAACGTTTTCGCACCACGTTTACTCTAAATGATAATACGTATCCACAGAAGTCATTGCTGCTGTAGAGCGTAGCGTAGAAGAAGACCCGAATCAGTCTATGCGCCATCGGTGCACAGGAATTGGATATATGTTTCCATCCACTTTATGGAAGATTTTGCTGAAAGATCTTGGTTTGCGTGCTTACAAAATCCAACTTGTGCAAGAATTAAAACCACAGGATCACCTAGCGAGGCGTAGATTCGGTGAATGGGCCCAAAACAAGATTGCCGTTGATGCCAATTTTCATAAGCGAATTTTGTTTAGCGATGAAACTCACTTTTGGTTGAATGAATACGTCAATAAATAAAACTGCTGTATTTGGAGTGATGATAATCGTCAAGGCGTATGTTGGGACACCGTTACATCCACAAAAACTGACTGTTTGGTGTGCTTTATGGGTTGGTGGACGTGGAATAATTGGTCCGTACTTCTTTAAAAACGATGCTGGCCAGAACATTACAGTCAATGGTGACCGCTATAGAGCCATGATTACTGACTTTTTCGTGCATCAATTGAACAACCATAATGTGCAGGAGCTGTGGTTTCAACAAGACGGCGCAACATGTCACACAGCTCGTGCCACAATTGATTTATTGAAGGAAACGTTTGGTAACCGCATAGTTTCACGTTGCGGACCCGTGAATTGGCCTCCAAGATCGTGCGATTTAACGCCGCTTGACTATTTTCTGTGAGGATATATGAAGTCGCTAGTCTACGCCGATAAGCCCGAAACGATTGACCACTTGGAGGACAACATTTGCCGCGTTATTGCCGATATACGGCCACAAATGTTGGAACAAGTCATCGAAAATTGGACCTCCAGATTAGACTACGTCCGAGCCAGCTAGAATATTATCTTTCGAATAATGGGTTACGGTTAATATATCGAGAAACTACAAAATGATTTCTTACACAAAGCCGCGAAACGAAGTCACAAGATAGTGAAAGACTATAGACCCATACGACTTGTGTCATTGCATGCTCATCTAAGAAGCAACTGTGGTAAAAAAAAAAGGCTTCTATAAAGGCGAAAGCAGCTGTTCTAATGCAATTACTAAAGAAATAAATTAAAAAATTAATTAAATTAACAATAAATTCATTAGGAAACATAATATAGGCCTCCCATAACCATTTGTTTGTGTGAGTTTTTCTATTTGGGGTGAATGGTTTATAGGGACCTAAAATGTTTCTTAGGACAATTATATACTCGGAAAATGCTCTAATGGCGCAGTCGAAAACGAAACCTTTCAGCATAGTAAACATCTAGCTAGCAGGTTTTTCGTATGTTGCCATTAAAAATGCTCTATCACAATAATCAGATAATAACCAATTATCTACTAGACTCACTCCGACTCCCTTTAAATGTGAATATCTTACATGATAGGAATGCAATAATGAAAGTGGTGGATCTAGACTACAGATCTAATCAGGTTCTGATATTTATTCCTCAAATTAAAATTTGAAAATCTCAATAAGGTTGCCGGTTACAAGCTGTATATTTTTCGGTTGTAATTATGGCCACAGAATTTAGAGATGGAATTTTGATAGTATAAATACATCGCCATGACAGTCGTGCTCTGCTTAAGCCTCACGTTACTCAACTTTACTTTAGTAAGCGTTTTGCCTAAAGAAACAGCGACTTTCAGGAGCGATTCATTTCTCGATGTCTGCGTCATTGTCTCAAGTCCCGATTGGTGAGACTGATGATGTCAATATCGTGGCAATACCACATCGTATCTACAGAAGATGTGCCTTCAGTGTCTTTGGTTTCTGGCAGATGGGAAAGCTAAACTTGTGCGCTTGCGGATTAGAGTCCTGCAGAATATAGTACAATGGATAGTATCTTAAGCAATATTAAATTGTTGAAGAAATAAAATATAAAACAAGTAAAAGTGTTATCATCAGCCTGGCCGATGCTTTGATATCCTTCACTGCATACTAGTAATGCAAAATATTTTTTTCGTGTGAGTTAGGTAGTATTTATATACGCATGTATCTAATATTGGTTTTATATGGGAGGCACCATATAAAACCCGTTCCTACTTAGTTGATGATCTGTCACAGAATGGGTTCTTATTCGTATGCCACTGGTAGAGTCTACTATTATTTTGGCCATCTTTGATAATATCACTTTATTGGAGCACTGGTTGTTGGTGTCGTTGTACACGAATGAAAAGTGGGAGGGTTTCTTAATCATCATACTCTTTCTGTAGACTCTTCCTACTCCAGGTCTGCTAAGCGTTGAATTCTTTTTCTTCTAAGCTGTTTAATGCATCTTCTAGAAGACAGTCGAGCTCTGAATATATATATATATAATGCTCAGAGGCGACGCGACGTTTTCACCTCGGATTATGTTCACATTGAGTAGGTATGTTTAATGCGTGCCAAGCATTGATAAGTGCATGATCGATTTAACGTGCTCCATCAGAAGAACAGAGCTGGCCACTTTATTTCACTTGCTTTCTTTAAAATAATGTAAAACGGCCTACTGATGTTAGTGCTTATTTTGCAAAGAGTTAAAGTGATTTGTCCGAATAATAATGTCTTTATTCTACCTCATGCGCAACTTACCTCCATCGGAAATAATAGAGCCACCGCATCAGAATCACAATATTATACTTGGTATGTTTCAATCTTGTAACAAAAATGTTTGCCAAAAGAACTATAATCCCATAAACCTATCTCAAGACAACAAGAATAATAAATCCACTTTATTTCCAATCAACGTTTCAATCTTTTGTTCTCCTCTTTATTCAGTTTTTGTATATTCGAAGCCATTAAACGATAATAAAAGTCCACTAAAATACACTGCAGACGGAACGTTTCCTTTCAGTCGCACAGGTTCATTGAATCCTAATGTCTGCGACATTAATTACCACTTAGCAGACAACAAACATCAAACCGAACAAAACCGAATTTCTGCTTAAAAAGCAATCAAATTCAATAAAACTTCCTTTCATTTCCATTTATCTTTAATTTCCTCTCTCTTCAAAGTCAATCATTTCGCATTCGTCAGACGAAGCTTTTTGTTACACACATGTGCCGGAGTACGTACCTATAAAAATAAATATCAACATATTCAAAGAAAAAAATGAATCCATGCGTGCTGTGTCCATAGAAGAATACATATCAGAAATCATCATTATTAAGGGTCATCACGACAACATCACCAGACGAAATTTATCACCCAGTCGAGCTTCAAAAGGGGCCAGCGAGGTTGTACCTACGTATATGTATATGTACATATTTCTATTCTCTTCGCATTGTGTTATCTTTTCATTGATTTTTGTTTTTTTTTTTTCGTTTCATTCTTTCATCGAATTCCAATTTCCAAAGCGACTGTAGAAAATTATTTCATTCCTTTAGAGAGCATTGGGTCGCCGAAATCGCAGCGAAATCGAGACAAAAATAGAATAGGCAGACAGTTATGCTCTACAGATACATTTATGCTCTTCAAAGATACCCCGTTCCAAATGAAGGCACTAAAGTATCTAATTCAACATATTCCTCTAATTTATAGAATTATCGACTTGGATTTGTGATCCGTTGTGTCCGCACTACACCCCATAACATATCGAGATACAAATTATAATTTCAAATGAACACGAGGCGTTGGAAAAACGCACCATAAATCAGAGCGTTGAATGAAAAACATGTGATATGCATTCACCAGCGGCTGGCCCTGAACTTAGTCCACCCACCAACATGCCGGCTGAATGAGATAAATCACGATCAACTATTGAATTTATTACATGACATGTTAAAAATAACCTGTATCTCACACCAAAAACGTTTGCATCCCAGGAAAAAAACAGAAAACGAACCCGTCAGATTAATAAATTGTAAATCGTTTAGAATTTCAATTACAAACCAGAGAGGGTATTATTCTTATTCAACTTACCTAATCATTATTTATTTTGGATATGGAATTAATCTCCACAAAAAAAAAAAAAAAAAAACATCTACAATCCAAAGCCTAAATTGAGATACACCACTGCCTATAGACCTGACTACATTTGGATACAGTGTGACGTCATTCGAAACCACTCGCCCAACAATGTAGAGGGGGGACGACGTTTAATTTCAATATGGCTCATACTCAGTTGGGAAAAAACAAGTTGGCTTCAGACACTGTGCGGGATTTGCTATGTTGTGTATAACTGCGGTACCTATATTTGTGCGGTTTCCATTGCGTTCTTTGGTTCGAATTGAGTACATAATAGACTCCCAGTAGTGCCAGTTTAATTTTCATCACTTTAAATGTTTTTAGTTTGCAGATTTGTGCAAAAGATACGCCTTAAAATGCGTGCAAGATAAAAAAAAATATTTCGCAAATATGCTGCCGCCGGAAAACTTTGTTCCAATTGAATAGTGCCTCCCTTAAAGTTTCTTACGCACGCCACTGCTGCAAACCACGCCTCCAGCACATCGCGGAAGCCATGATTGTGAAGCGAAACGACCGATAACTCAACGAAACAGCACCATCATGGTGGTAAGTATCTTTTCTCTACCATATCCGAATGGCAACGGCAAACCCATTTCAATTTCCACTCTCAACTGAGTGCTGGCATTTTCACTCAAAACGCCTTCCACTCTGGCACACATTCCATTCATGCCGCCTCGCTCTATCCACGGCGCAGCGATAGAGATAGCCGCAACGGCATGTTGTGCTCTTAAAAAGTGAATTTTGTGTGTGGGAAAATGAATAAAACTGTCTTGTGTGTAGCACGCCGCCGCCGACGAGCTGCTGAGCACAGGAGCGCCCCAACAACAAAACATAAAAGAAATTGCTTTTATGGCCACTTTAAGTGCGACTGAGATGGCCTCATTATCGTTTCGAATATCTATCCACCAATGAATATATACAGTATCTCTGGTACACACACAGATAATGCCAGAATGGGACATAAAGACGTGCAGTTAGAACGGGGATTTAAGTAAGTGGAAACGAGATCGTAACAATGTGCATAAAAATAAAAATCATTGCACTGATTGAAATAAAAAAAAAAACGGAAACACCAAGAAGACGGTATTTTTTTTTTTGTTCGATAGTACACAGTACACAGGCGCATTTTTAAGTTCATGGATGAATTTTTTTGGACTTGGCTGTTGGGTTCTCTCCGGATGCTCTCCAGCTCGTGCGGCCGGCATTGGGAACAATTGCGCGCTCGTAAAAGAGATAGATGCAGCAACACGCGGTGAGTGTGTTTTCTTTTATGAGTTTTATGGGTTTTAGTGCGTGCCAAAAACTTTTAATTGAACAGGTTGAATAATTATTGTAATTTCATTAATTTCCTTATACATAATATGGATAAATTTATTTTGGTTTCTTCCCTTTTGTCTTGAACTCAAAGTGCACTGTTAATGACTGTTTTTTTTTTTTTGTTTCCTTCGAAATTTAATTTGAGTGCGTAAGCTTCAAACAAGTGCCCATTTATAAGGCGGCGCACGGTGGATGGATACTTATGTATTTTAAATGGATTTAATTGCTATTGCGGCTTTTAAGATGTTCCAACTTGAATGGGGGTAGGTAGGTATTTCTGTTACGAGAACTTAATTGGTAAATTTCGATGCGATAAATAACGCCTAATTGTTTATATGCGGTTATTTTAGCGTCACAGATCAGGGCAAGGGAGGCAATAGCAATTTGGATCACGGGTTTCAAAGTATCTACGTGGTGTTGAATTACCTACCGTCGGAAAATGTTATTCACAAAATTGTACTGCGTAGAAAAGGAATTGAAACAGTGAAATATAACAAAGGGCACTGCATCAGTAAAATAATTGAACACCGATTACATTTTTTAACACATACCTAGGTATATGTAGCTAGATGCGGCCGGTCAAGGACGGGAAGTTCTCCGTGTGATCTTTGGTCCAGTTTATATCGCAGGAGAATGTACAATGAAGAATTGTACGGGTTAGAGGTAGGTACATCAATATAGACCTAGCTATAGTTAAGAGATTAGTACATTTATTGTACGGGTTAGAGGTACATCAATATAGTCCTAGCTATAGTTAAGAGATTACATTTAGATGTCTGGGACTTATAGAGCCGACATGAGGCGCAGGCCACCCCTGCAGTTACATTATAACTATCATAAGTAGATTCAATTTTACCTAGAGATGTCGAATGAAACTTTGTAGTAGGTAGAATCACAAGCAATTATCAAACCATATAATAAATGGTTTGACTGTGAATTACATAGTGCTGGAAATAAATGCAGATAAGCTAGAGAATCAAATGAGGATGGCTGAAAATATAGTAACGGAGGTGTCTATTTATAAATTCAAATTGTATTTGACAGCCTGTTATATCTATCAACTATCGATTTACATTACTTACCTATACTTCAAACCTCGCATTGAAGCTGCAGGGACAGGGACACTGCAGTAATAAAACGAATCAGCAACAAAAAAATCGCCAGGGGAAGACAGAATACTGATCGAATTTTACTGAAAGATACCTGCCTGATAAATTTGATGGTAAACTGACGAAGACTTTAGTGGTAATAAAAAAAAAAAACTCTGTGAAAATAATGCTCTAGGTATAGGTACTCGTACGAACCTACTGCGGCAACTACTTACTTATTTATATTTATACTGTTAGGTATACCCGCCCGCACAGCTTTGGTCGTCCAGAGGAATTGTAATGCCTCCCTAGAGCCTAGATAATACTTTATGTAGGCGCAGAAGCGCAGTGGTGTGCTGGTCTACTGTGCGAGGGGTCCCAGGTTCGATTCCCGGAAAAACACAAATTACATCTTAAGGTTTTTTCTACAGCACCACCTCTCGCGAACGTCTGACCAACATCCGAGAGTATAATTGTCCTGAAAAAGCTTCTCAATTCAGCCGTTCGGACTCGGTATAAAATTGTAGGTCCTTTCGCTTCGTCCTAAAAATAAAAACTCACGCAAAACGAATGTGAGAAGGCTAGGCCTAGGGTGTATACACGCCTGTTGCGCCAACTATTTATTTTTATTTAGATAATATTCTACTTGTCTATCAGGACATGCATATCAAATATCAATGTACCAAATTTTACAAACTTTTGCTCCTATGACTGTCGAAGAGTAGCGTTTGCAATGTCTTTTTGTTGTATGGGAGGTACCACGCTCTTTTGTCTAATTTTGACCAATCTTCAGAGGAGCAATATCTAAGATTATCTGTTAATTTGAACTCAAACGGTTCGTTGGTTTTCGAGATATAAGATTTTGAATGTTTTTCTTTGCCCAATTTTAACCAATCTTCTTAGGTTCTTTCCTGGGCCAATACCTAAGATTAGATATCTGTAAATTTGAGCTCAATCGAGTGGTCGGTTTTCAAGTTATAAGTAGCCGAACATTACAAATTAAATTAGGCTAACAATGTTACCATTTTTGAAACAACTACGAAAAATATATTCAAACTAAACAAATCGATGATACTTACGTACGAGCATATTTGACATTGACATTTTTGTTTAATTGATTAAGTCCGTAGCCAAAAATGTTTGTCTAAATTTTCAGTAAATTTGCACACACGAACTTGCTTTGATTTGCAGGGACATTGACATAGACCAATCAGAAACGGGTCTAACGTATTAAACGCCAATATGAGAGGGTGAAGGCTAAATTTGTTGTTATTATAAAGGCCCGAATATTTTTCAGTCCGGCATTCAAGAATACCAATGAAATAAATAGGTAAGGTGAAACGGGATAGCGACATAAGTCCGCGAGACATATCTCCGCCGAACTAAGAACGACATATCTCCGCGCGAAGTTATGTCGTTTTCAAGCGACATATCTCCGCGCGGAGATATGTCGTTCTTAGTTTGGCGGAGATATGACGTTTTCAAAACACAGAAAAGTTCATGTATTTTTATTGACTAAAAATATTATACATACTGCTAAATACCCCAGAGTAAATATACTTAAACTTTAGCTCCAGGCGCCTGCCAGACAGTTGTTGACATACCCTTAGCGGAGCGACGAAGTCACGTGAGCGGCTAAACCCTGCGAAAAAAAGGGTTAAAATCCTGTTAGCGAGCGAAGCGAGCCACACACCTAATACTTTAAATACACCAAACTTTCTTACAGACGCCTATCTCCGCGCGGAGATATGTCGTTCTTAATTCGGCGGAGATATGACGTTTTCAAAACGACATAACTCCGCCAGAAAAAAAGCGACATAATTCCGCTCGAAAAATGTACTGGGCGGAGATATGTCGGCGGAGATATGTCGCTATGCCGGTGAAACGTCGTCCAGAGAAACCTCAACAACTCCGGTCAGAACTCTCTCTGGTACAGGTAACGCGATGGATGACTGTATAGTGTAGCTGAATAGAAAAAGACGGGGCACAACGCTATCTAAAAAGTCGGTGGTCCGTCGGACTACTTTGTAACCGCTAAGTAAATTTCGAAAGTGTCCACATACCCCCTGTCATCCATGCCGACGAAATACCTGCAACTGATGCTGTGTTTCGTATATGGCATTTTAATTGCTGTTTTCCCAAAACACCATTTGTATAGGTACCTATAGATAGCTAGGTAGGTACTATACTCTGTATAAATATAAATATTTCCTTTTCGTTACATAATTGACTGTTTTTTTTTTTTTAAATTCCATTAAATAGCTTTTAATTAAAGCCTTGTCTAGTAATTCATTATGTGATACACGTTTTCACTAATTCAACAACCCCACATTTATATACCCACTCCATTCACTCATTCACAACTAGGTATATGGTGCGCCTTAAAATTCAATTAAGAGTCACTTCAAATCAGCGAGTTCTACTACATATATACATATAGTGACTCTGAGCACCGCACATTGTACATTCGAGGATACTTTACTTTCGGTACGAGTGCAGCGCAACTTTACCGAAAGGCACAGGATAATTTATGGCATGTCACGTAATAGCACCACTGCAACAATAGCACAGTTACACACTTTTACGGATGGCACGGAAAGGCACGGCACACCGGCTGTTGCTGCTTTTAACCCGCTACGGGATGACCTTTTAATGGACATAACTGCAGTATGGTTAATTCTTTTATTTTCTCACCTCATTTGGAATAGGTACAATATTGAAGTTTCTTTTTTCTCCATTAGTGTCTCTGGCTTAGTGAGGTCCTTTTTGTTTTTTGTTTTTCTCGTGAGCCCACCTATCGATTTCATTAGTTTTATAACCCTATTGCCAATTTTATGTCCTTTTTCCAGTTGTTTTCACTTCGAAAAAAAAAATTAAACCCAGCGGACGTTATCCTTTCCGATTTTTTTTTTTTTGTTTTTTTTGTTTTTCTTCATCATTATTACTTTCAGCAACGGCACCGTATGGTCTGTTGGAAAACGAGGGAATCGCTCCCTTTTTGTCGACGTTCATATTTGTTGGTTGTTTTTCCTTGGAAATTCGATATCTCACTTGAAATGGTGGCTTTCGCATTTCTATTCCTCGATTTATAATCGAATACGACGATGATAGCTAAAAAAGGACCAACAGTCAACTGCAAAAAAATTGTCTTAAGAAATAGCCAGTAATCGGAATTGATCGAAATCGAAATGAAAATGTTCTGCAACCCCGCACTTGAATGTAGATGTATCTTTAGGCATATTCCTATATAAAGTTTTCTTGTTTTGTACAGACCTAAATGGCTTATAGGAGATAATTTATCGACTTGTGTTTGTTTTCTACATAGATGCCCATGGTAAGGATATATATTTTTTTTTCTGGTTTTGTTATACCCATTTCCGTCATCGGCGACTTTGTCGTCGTATTGAGTGCCATTTGTTTTGGGCACAAAATTATTTATATATCCACTTTGTGTACGAATTGAAATGGCACATTTGGGAGCAAACAAACAGAAAAAACTGGAATAAAGGAGAACATTTTTTATTCTTATACGAGTATAGTTATCTAAAGAGAAAAACAGCAAAGGAAAGCAAAAGTCGAAACGACAAAAATAAGTTTGGCTTTTTATTTATAGACTTTTTGTGTTTGGTTGTCCTATGTTTGCGCTGAAAACAAGGGATTTCGCTATCACTAAATCTGTCAAAAAAGAAAGAACAAATTATGTGAAAAGGGGGGATACAGTTGGATTATTTTCGCGAATTTAATTCGTTGAATTGCTGCCTTTTTCGATAGAACTATAGGTTAGCCGCTATCAGTGTTTTTAATATACCAAAAGCTATACTAAGTATGGAAATATTTTTATGTTTGCGGATCGAGGGTAGCTATGGGGTAACTTTTTAAGATATGCCTTGACTACTTTTAACCGAAAACAGTGATTCGAATCTATTGTGGCTGCTTGTATTGTTCGAACATTGAGAATACTGGAGGAGTACCTTGGATGTCAAATGAAACTGTTATATTAATGCGGTTATTTAGAGAGACCGTGTGACGTGTGAGATATCAGAATATGCTTCGATACCAGTCGTTCTAAACGTGTACCTAGGTATCTTGACCATTAACAATTTCCGATGCGATTCTGTGAGGACAGAAGCGTTCTCACTGTCGCCTCTCACTTTCAACTTGTATGCTCACCTTCAGGTTATTGACAGCTGAGTTCCGTTCCTATAGAAGTACTTCGATTTAAGATTTGGTAGCCAATGCTTTTTGAAGGTAGTTTGAGGCAGTGGACGAGAGAGGGTCAGAGGAAGCGAAGGACCCTTTTGTTTCTAGCGACAGCAGTCGAATTTCCTAGACGGATGGGTAGAAAAGAAACATTTAATACGAACATTGCTCGAAACACGGCGTTAGACCAATTAGTATTTTTTTTTTTAATACTTCTCCCGGGAAAAGTGAATCTATAACGCTTCAACAGCGCCCCGAGATGCTTGCAGATGTATGTTAGTTCTGCACTTAAATTGCTGCAAATTGTAGCCTTCTGGAAATATATCCCCAGGAAGCGAGTTCCAAAGTTTGCTTGTCCTGTAACAGAAGGAGTTTTGGAAAGTTGATGTCCTCGCGG
This sequence comes from Cheilosia scutellata, assembly GCA_955612985.1. NCBI lineage: Eukaryota > Metazoa > Arthropoda > Insecta > Diptera > Syrphidae > Cheilosia > Cheilosia scutellata. The sequence continues at coordinate 57,357,189 of OY015312.1, read as the reverse complement.
TTGTCAAGTGTACTTACTGTATGGTCATGAGCATTAGCAACCTGTCTTGTGGGGCGCCCAAAAGTTGCATTTCAAGGGATAATGACTTTGAATTCCTCGGAACATCTACCATGGAAGTACCTATAGAACAAGCATAGATCAGCGACTTGTCTTCTGTGCACCAACGCAACGGTTGTAGATTCGATGTGAGTGTAGGGTCTCTAATAAGTCAAACTGGTCGTCTCTGTATGCTGTCAAGTATAGGTTAAGTGAATGTTTCGGAGCCGAGCTCCATATATGGGAACAATATTCCAGGCCTGGTCTAACCTGAGCTTTGTAGAGAAGGAGAAGTTGCTTGGGGGTAAAGTAAATCTTTGCTCTAAAAAGGTAGCTTAACTTAGAGGACGCCGATCTTGCGATATAGGATATGTGGTCCTGACATGTGATTTCTGAATTGACTATGACTCCCAGAAGGTGCATTGAGTCCTTGGAATGGATTGGATGGTCATCGATTTGGATCTGAGGAACTATTGATGCATTTTTCCTAGAAAATGTTGTGAGCTGTGTCTTGTTTGCATTCAATACAACCAAGTTGTCGTTTCCCCACTTCAAGATTTTGACCAGATCATCAATTAGGGCATTAATTTGTTCACATCTCTGACTGTGTGATGTAGCCGCATTCACAGGCCCATTGTTCGAGATGGAGGATATAAGAGTGCTGTCATCTGCAAGGCTGTAGATATTATTATTTGTATATCTAAGTAAGCAAATCGTTGATGTGGAGAAGAAATAGATTTGGAGAAAGAATATATCCTTGGGGAACTCCTGCATTTATAGCAAACAAATTAGATGATACACCATCTACAACAAATTGGATCGATCTTCCCAGAAGAAAATGTTGCATCCATCCGCAGAGTTGTTGTGGTAATCCATAAGACGCTAACTTGCCTAATAGAGCTCTATGCCAGACTCGGTCAAATGCCTTTCATATGTCCAAGGCTATGGCTCTGGATTCGCCGTGTTGTTCAATTGCTTGTGTCCATAAGTATAAGTGCGTTTCGTAGCTCAACAGGTCTCCAGTGGAACGAAAGCTCCGAAGTCCGTATTGCCTGTCGCTTATTAATCGGACATTTGTTGCCTCTTTCATTACTTTTGAGAGGGAGTACGACATGTTAAACAGCTTACAAAGTACAGGTGCAAGATCTGGTGCACAGGTCCTGAGTACTATAGCCGGGATTCCATCTGGTCCCGTTGTCTTATTGCAATCTAGTTCTTTAAGGATGCATTGAATTATTCGAGGCCGAAATTTCACTTCCGCCATCGATGTTTGCAACCTCGGGATATTTGGTGGCTCTAGTTGTGCAGATTCCAGGGTGGAATTATCGGAAAACATGCTAGCGAAAAGATCTGCCTTTTTTTAAGGTGATGTTGCTATCGTGGCGTCTTCTTTTACTAGAGGTGGAAAAGAAGAGCAACTAAAGCTATTAATGATTGCCTTTGCCATGGACCAGAATACGCGGGAGCCGCTAGGACATCTAATCACTTTGTTAGTGACTCTTTCGCTGTAACTTGTCTTCGCCGATTCAATAATTAGGTTGCATCTATTTCGAAGAATTATAAATTCAGATCTTTTTTGTTCCGAAAGGTTTGACCGCCATTCACGGAAAGTCTTGTTTTTCGCTGCGGTAACTCGCTTGCATTCTTTATTATTTGAAGCTAAATTTTTGATGCAATGTGGTATATAAAGCTCCATACCGAGTAAAATCATTTCGGTTACTGTTTTTGCGCACATATTGACATCGGTATATCTAAAGCACATATCAGCCCATGGCAACGAAGCGAAGAAATTACGCAGCTCGTCCCAGTTATATAACGATCCTGGTTCGCTCCTATCGGTATAGAGAGGATAGCAGATATTAGAGTATGATCCGAATTCCCTAAGAGAGCAGACACTTTTATTTCATAATTATTTGGCTCTGTTGTGAGAAACCGATCGAGTGTATTCCCGTAATTTGTTGGATTGTCTGGAATTCGGGTGGGGTCATCAACGAGCTGAGTGAGATTGCAGCAAATGGCGAAGTCTTCAGCTTGTTTCCCTGCCTCATCCGTGCGGTTAGAATATCGTAGCCAATCCATGATATGGGCATTGAAGTCGCACCAAGTATAATTACTTCAGCCGTTGGATGATGCATTTGTATCTAGTCTACCTTATTGGATAAATGACGAAATAATTTAGATGGTTCGTTATCGTTTGGCGAGCGGTACAGGCAGTAAAAGCATTTGGTACAACTTTGTAGGACTACCTTTACTCAGTATCAAGGGATATTCAAAGGGAATATATTATTTGGTAGGAGAGAGATGGTAAGCACAGACCCCATACGACATTTCGTATGGACTAATTGGTTTTGCTGGGCGAAATGTGACTATAGCAAAGCAAACAAAAATATCTCTTTGCACAGAAAGCCTGAATATTTGTATGGCTTTCCATTATTCGCGTAGCTTGCGTGACAGCTTGATCTCCTCGAAGCTGTTATTTAAAGCCGTTTGGCCGACATTCCATATAATGAATTAAAATATTTAAGAACAATATTTATCTTATATAAAGCTTCAAGCTATCGAAAATGTATCTACTGTCAATTATGGAATGGGATACTTTCACCCCAGTCGAGATAATCATTCTTTTACAATTAACTTTCTATAAAAACAAACTTTAGCTATTATTGTGTTTAAGATATCTAAAAACGAAAATAGCAGATCCTTATACTTTTAGCAGTAGCACTATTTCATGAGCTGCATCAATTCTGAAAGCGTTTCTCTTTGAAGTCCAAATGAAATGAAACCTATCATTTTGAAGAGTATCTTCACCAAAGTCTTGGCAATCCAAGTGTTGTTAGTTTCTCTTTCTAGATAGGGATTGATAAATTTTTTCGAAAAATTTACTATTTTTGTCTGTTCCCGCTCTATGTTGTAACCTCTGTACCTTTCCTTATACTTTTCACACGTTTACTACTGAATTTGTTGAACCTCAAAGTATACAAGTGGAGAGACACAGTATTTCATTTTGCTACAGAGTTCAAGCGGCTTCGTTTTTGAGGTACGAGTAACCGCACCTGTCAGCCAATTTATTTCTAAACTATACAATGGGAAATTATAATAAAATTTTTCAACAGTAAAAAAAGATACAAAGGCCATCCAGGGTCGGCCTTAGCAACCTAGGCGCCCTGGGCGAGTCATGTATTTGGCGCACTTTTATATTGTATTAAAATTCAAAAAAAAAAAAAAAAAAAAACATTTTTAATTTATTATTGAATTTAGGTGTTTCTGGTCACTCTGATAAGACTGTCAAAATCTAGGTTTTCTGCAATTTGGTTTTCATAATGGACAGTGAGGCCAAACTAGTTAATCTCGTTTGTGGCATTGTAGACCGCAAGTACGTTCTTATCAACTTTAGTTTAGAAAAAATGCGTTCGCCACTTGCAACGACCACTGGACCCCAATTCTCAAAAATTCTCGCATACGTTTATCTGTCGAAATCTCCAATTTCATGCGAAAGACTGAAATTTGCAATTCTCAAAATCCGCATACAAGAATTTCTCTTCGAATGTTATTCGTCTCGTCTGCCCCTGTCTATGAGGATTTGCTTCTCGCATACGGAATTGTGAGTTTGACACTTCGAATAATGGTTTGCTTTTTAATTTCTGTGTGAAATAATTTATTTTAAATACACATGAAGATTTTGATAAAATTTAATGACTCGTTAGGGGTGTTGCCTGATTGTCTTAGAGATAGTGTTGTAGACTGAAAGTTCCATCGCATAACAAATCTCCATCAATATCAGATTGTTCATCTTTAACTTTTGTTGCAGTGCAGAACAATGTCACATGAGTTCTTCTCTATTTTAATTTCTTTTATGTTAAACAAGAAATTCCACCTGTCAGAAAAATCCTGCATTTGTTGAAATAGAAGTACGGTGTCCAAAAGAGCATTTCAAAATCGACTCCAAACTTTTTTTGGATCAGTAGTTATTGATTTATCAACAGCCTCTTCAACCGGTCTATGTTTAATGCGTCTTAATCTCGCTACTTGTTTGAAAATGGTTTCCTACCAAGTTCAGATGCCCATTCAGAAATCGATGTGCTCACCAGCCGTACACCGTCACCGGTGCAGACACAAGTGTAGTGTCTATGGGCCGCTTGAACTGCTTTGAGTAAACTAATGAATTAAAATTCCGAACAGAAAAATAATTATTGGGACTTCCCCCAAAATAAAATATCTGAAGCGCTTCGGAAATGTTGCACGTTATTCTAAGCTCATTCACTCTATATCTATAGGGACTTATCTGATCACAAAATATACCTAAAGGGTTTTTAAACTAGACTAAATGGGCTCTATGGTCGCTGACTGCTTCTCTCTTTCGACCTACATAAGTTAGAGAGGAATACGACAAGACAAGCAACAAAATGACAGGTCGTGGAAGATAAATTCTGCCACTCCTACAAGACCATTCTTAGAATGTAATACGCTGAATTTAGTTTTTCTTTATATCGATAGAGATTGTTACTCAAATTCAGTGAAGTTAAGCTGTCGCCAGCATAGCGCCTTACAGCTCGGCGCCCCCGGGCGACCGCCCCGGTCGCCCACCCCTAAAGCCGGCACTGAGGCCATCAATCAGAATGGTTATCAGTTATCACCCTCTTTGTCGTATTCAGTAATTGGCCGTCTAATGCTAATCTATCTATTGGCGCAAGTTTTAGGCGCCCAGTCTATTGACATTTATTTCTAGACAGGGGAAAAACAGGAATATGTACAAACAATTTACTGGCTTTGCAAATAATCACTTAGACTAGTCTAATGATGAATTAGTATGGCATAGTTATAATTCTACACCATATATTGTTTGTTAACGAAGTTTGTTGTTCTCTCAAATAACACATCATAGCTATACATGGTTTTAATGATTTACACGTGCGTCCTATATAATTCTGCTGAAATGATGTCGATACTCAAAATCATGGATTTTAATTCGAATATCCCAATCTATCTATATGCTGAATTATCAGTCGGCATATCTACCTAGTCTTTAACTGTTATTTTCTAATTAAAATGAACATCCTTGTGTACCTACTTTGAGAACCACTCAATACAGCAATAAGTTATCTTCAGACAATATAGTACCAAACTTATGTCTACAACAGCCATAATTTAAAAAATAAATCTCTGGCCCGATAAACTTCGTTTCCACCTTAATTGTCGAATTCGAATCATTAACATTCATTCATGAACCCGTTTCGTACTCCACTATCTAGTTAAATATGCATTATTAAAACACAATTAATAAGAGAAAACATTGCCACATTTGATTTGAATGGTTAATTTATGATTCGACATGTTATTTCAATTTAATTTATCTCCACTTAAACACCGGTTTGCATATTGATTTCGTTTCCATCAAATCTTCAAATAAATTGACCATTTAATGATAATGGCAAATTTCGTTTATATTTCTGACAAATAAAAATAGAGATATGTAGCAATTTCACAATATTGATACTTAACGAAGCAATAAAATGTGTGAAAATTTTTTTCAAATGAGAATTTGATTGCAAATGGAATTGGTCAACAATCGATAATGGTCATCATCATAGCATTTATCAAATAATGTCGTTTTGGGTAAATGTTATGGGCAACTAAGTAGCGAGCAATGAATCAGGCATTAATGTTTTTTTTCTGTTTCTGTACAGTATAGATTGTTTGATTTGATAAAAAAATCTACGCATACTATAATGTAAAGAGATAAAATTTGTATGTATGGGGTAATCCCTGGAACTACTAAGCCCAATACAAAAATCCTTTCACCAACAGGAAGCTACACTATTCCCGAGGAATATGGCTAATATTATTCACTACTGGATGACCCAACTAAAATTCTAAAATTGATTTCAATGTACATATTTTATTTACCTATGTACATTATACAAATTGTGGTCAATTTACTAAATTTCAAAGCTATGGTGCAGATATGGCTTTGCCAATCTGGTTCTTGACGATAATGATGATGATGGTGCTTGTAGCCAGCTTTTGTTGCTATGTACCTAACTCCCGCCGGCCAATGAAATGAATGAGAACAAAATAATGTGATATGTCCTTTGTGTGAGTAGATTGCATAGTGCTTGGTATAAAGAAAGAGTGCGGTGTATGGTGTTGATTCATACCGGTAAGATCTTTCAGGTCAGTAAAAATTCTATGAATGCCCATATACAGTGGTGGAAAACTAATTAGAAACAAATAATTTTTTCTGAGGATTTAATTACCGCTGGTTTATTTATCAACAATTTCGATACGACCTTAGTAAACATAAATAATAGCGTATTAATAGTAATAAAAATGGGAATCAAATAAAGAAATAAAGAAGAAATAGAACCAAATTAAAAAAAAGGGCAATTTCTGTGTGGAATTATAATTAGAAACAAAAAATGTAATTATAATTTAAATTCAAAAATAAATATAAAAAATTAAGTTTTTGAGTCCAAATCTTAATAATTATAAAATTTGATCAATATTTTGTGGGAAATCCACTATTTGCAATGACAGCAGCACACGGGTTTGGTAAAATGGCTACCAACTTTTGACATCTCTTAACGGGGATATTTCTCCAAGCTTGTTCAATGTTTCTGAACAATTCACTGGTGTTTTTCGATGTTTTCGTTCCCAAACTTCTTTCCAGATCAGCCCACAAATTCTCAATTGGATTGAAGTCGGGACTTTGCGCGTGCCATCTCAAAACATCTATTTTTTCTTCCGGAAACCAACTCTTCACAAGCCGTAAAGTGAGCTTAGGATCATTGTCTTGTTGGAAAATCTAAGACACTTGCAAATGGTCAAAAGCATATGGCTCCATAACATTTGCTGGTATATCCTTATACACATGCTGATCCATTTGTCCAGCAACACGCACAATAGGACCAACACCGCGCCAGGAAAAGGCTCCCCAAACCATCACATTTTTACCACCATGCTTGAAAATTTTTATGGTGTACTTGGGGTTGAGTTCCTGATTTTTTGGCGCCTTACACATTTTTTTCTATTGGATCTAAACATATTAAATTTGGATTCATCACTCCAAAGCACTTTTTTTCAGAAAGAGAAGGGTTTAAGTGCATAGGTATTCCTTCGAAAATTCCAACCGTCATTTTACATTTTGTTTTGAAACGTGTGATGCACCCCCGCAGACATGCTTCTAATAGTCGGTTCCTGACGGTTTTGCATGTCATTTCCTGACTTAGTTGTCCCGATACATTTGACAGAATTTCTTTACTGGTAAGAAAAGGGTGTGTCTTACTCAAACGGAAAATGAGTCTGTCTTCTTTAGCGGTTGTTTTTCTTGTCCTTTTTTTTTCTTTTGGGGTTTTCTATACTACCTGTATCATTGAAAACTTTTATTGCACCATAGACCATCTTTTTGGAGCATTCCAGGTCCTGGCGATGGATTCCATAGATGCTCCTGCCGTACAATATTTTCGGATGATCAATTTTCTTAGTTCCGGTGTGCAGCTCTTGTTTTTTTCCCATTTTACTAAAGTAAATAATATTACTAAGACGTATTAACAGGAAAAATATGCAGAGTCAAACTTATGCCGTAATAAAAACAAAGTACCTATTCAAAATTGTATGCGATGTTTCTAATTAAATTTCCACAGAATTTCTTATATCGATATTAAACCTTAGTAAACTTTGTCCACCAAATACTTCGCGAGAAATTTTAACGGATCTACTTAATGTACAAAAAATGCGCAAGGCTGCTGCAAAACAACGGCACTTAACCAGCCCCTATATATTGTATGAAACTTGTGTAAAAAAAGACACAATGACAACTCCATGTCTATTTTTTCATTGTTTCTAATTAGGCTTCCACCACTGTACGTGGTAAAACGATCCACTCACTGCTGGGCGCAGTGGCATAGTGGTTAGTGTGTTGGACTACTACTGATCTAAAGAGGGCAAATTGAAATAAAACCCATAATTCCGGAAATAACAAACGCTCCTAAAACAGGTGTGCTCCTTTCCGATTGAAAGTAAAGCCAGATTACTCAACCCATTTTGGCTCATTGCTGATCTTAGATAAGTCTTAATTAATTTTAATTTTAAAAAGCTTCGTTCACACGATGCCACTGAGACGCAAATTGTTAAATACATTTTTATCGCCAATGACAGACTAGGACGCTTAAAAATTCAAAGGCTGTCCAAATGTCTGCATCTTTAAATTAATTTTTGCAGCTACCGTGTGATGTGACGCCGTATTCGCCCGATTTCCAATATGTTACTCTTGTCTGTTAGTTCTGTAAATGTCGAGGTAAGCTTTGGTACAACAGCACGTAGTTCTTCTTCCGTTCCATACAGCAACATTTTCGGTTAAAGAGCTGTGAAAATGTATCCTAACATTCTAACATGGATCTTCGTGTTTCCTCTTCCAACGTCAAACCCAGCATCTTGAGCCTTTTTGCCTGGCATAATTTTCTTCCATTTTGTTCTTCCCCGCCTTTTAATAGAAAATTCTAGCTCAATACATTGTTCTTTTGCGTATATTATGGCCTTTTTCATTTCATTTTTCATTTCATTACGATGGTCATGAAGAAAACTCGCGAGGGCCTTCAGTTTTATTACACTTTTTTCTAGAGTCCGGATTTTTTCTAGTAGATATTTCTGTGTTGATGCACAACTTCTTCCAAAATATTGCACCAGAATGAAATATAACACAAAAACGTAAAGTCGCATACAGCAGATAATAGTATATGGTTGCAGTACCTCTTGTAGGTATCCAAATTTTCCTTCAGTTTAAAAGCCTCGTGATGAGCTCTTCATCTAGTCCTAGTGTCTAAAAGTCTCTTGACTGACACATCTACATTTTTTGTGAGAATATCCCAACGATGCGTAGATTCTGAGAAAAATATGTAAAGTCTTTCCACTGTCCCAAAAAACGTTGTACTTGAAGGAGTGCTTCCCAAAGATTGAACTCCACAAAGGTTTAAAGAATGATTTGGACATGGCGTAAACAAAGCTTTTATGAATAAATACCCGCCATAGTCGCAGTGTTAACATATCCCAGAGCCCGGCAAAGGTTAATGTCAAGACTATCTTCATTGAGTTGCTTTAAGATATCGTCGTTAAGTTCTTTGGCAGTCTTTCTTATCTTAAGGGAAAAGCCCAGCAACGAAATTCATGGGAACAAATGGGTAGGTATTTGTGAAACAAATTTGTTGGTTTATTTGAGTTTTTATTTTGTGTAATGTGCAAAATAGTTATTTTGCTGTTACTGATGGTATCCCCTATTAGTCTGCAACACGGGGCGGATCGACAAACTCAAGTTTAGGCAGATTCTCGAAAACAAAGAAACAGCAATTTGGAGTAAAATTGAGTCTTCGAAGTGGTTTCAAACAACATCTGAAGAGTAGGGCACGAGTTAGCTCGAATCTCTTTGTCAAAGAAATAGGCGTCTTTGTAGGGTTTCTACCTAGCAAGATTGAGACTGCCGCTGTTTAGATAAAGGCGCCTTTGTTCGCAGAAGATGTGAGAATCTTTGCATATTTAATAAATCCTTACAACTTGATTTGATGTGTGCTGCCAATTTAATTAATCCTGCTTCGAAAAATCATCCCTTAAGATTGAAGTCTGTTTAGCTATAGATTAGATACTGTCGATGGTGAAAAGTCACCTACGAAGGACGGATGGCATACAAAACCTCTGTGAAGTGATGGTAGACGTAGATTAAGTTAGTCTATACTAACTGCAGATGAAAGCCGCCAGTACAGTATTGGTTAGGTCTTTTCTGTGAATACTCTTTTGCTCATCCAGCTTTAAGACTCTGGAATCGGTAGTGATGAATGTCTAAGTGTGTGCGTCGTCCCTGAACTGAAAGCTTTCTAGGGCATGAATTAGTTCCTTCTCATTTTCACAAAACGCTTCATTCCTCCAACGCAGCGCCAAACTATGTAAATACAAAAGCTTCTTGACCGATGTTGCTCATCGAGTTGAATGCGTACCAAGTGACCAAACTAAAGGATTCCATTACTCACACAGATAACTACTAAGCTCCCATTTATAAATTCAATTACATTTTTGTTTTTTAATTTAAAACTACGAATCCAAATGTAATAATGCAAGGCAATATATTATTTGGGATTTTCTACATGCAAAACTAGTTTCTTGATGCCTGAAACTCGTTCATGTTTGAACGCCCACTGTTGGTGGTGGTTCATGATGCTCGTCGCGCCACGGGTGATTATCCGAATCCAAAATCGAAAACAAAGAAAACGAACAAAAAATCAGAGCGACGCAACGCGACGCGCTCTCAAGACAAATTTAATTCAGTTCATTTTGATTTTAATTCAATTTTTCATTTGTTTAAAAATATATACAGATACACCCGCTCGATTGTGTGTTATTCGTCACCTGTTTCAGATTTGTCAGCTCATTGGGTGCGATGGTCCTCTTCGCACCTTCATAAATATCTTTGGATTTCCTCTTTCCAAAATGTATCTGTATATATACGAGTGATAATACTTTGTTCGTCAGGAGGGTGGGTAGGTGCAGGACGTGGTTGAGCTGGATGAATTTCTTAATCTAAAAACATGGTTCCCTTCGATTTATTCTTTGTGTTTTTTTTTCTGTGTTTTCAAGTTTATTGAGATTAAATCTGACTGTTGTATAAGCGCGTAATGTATTTTCGGGTTCGGTGTATCTGTCTTCTATTTCTATCTCTCGATTCAACACGGAGGAAACTATTTTTGTGTGAATTATTTTGAGGTAATAAATCTTGTTTACGGCTTGCCACCATTTTTGGTGCACAGTGTTTTATTTTATTTTTGTTGGGTGTTGTATATGCGCCTTTATTTCCTAAAAATAAACTGAAAGGGGAGTGCGTGTTTTTCTTTTTTTGGGGCTAGGCTGTCTATTAAGCACTCCCTGTTTTCTAGCCGCTTGAATTGTGTTTATTTAAAGAAATCTTTTTATCTTTGACCCTGCGGATTGTCATAAACAAGTACGATTCCATTGAGAGATGTATTTATGAGTGATCGCTTGTGTTTTGTTATAATACGAAGACTCACTAAAGGATTTATGCCACTTTCTTAAACTAGACATACTATATGATGCATAATTTTAATCAGGTTGCTGTTTTTTTGTTTGTTCATAGACAAAGTATCGTTCATGTGATGTTAGATACGATTATCCGAATACTTTGTGATCATGATTCGTTTATCATGTGGTCATGATTTTTAGCTTCATCACTGGCAGTGACTGACCGAGTATTTCCTCATATAGATACATATGCCCACGTTTCTTAAAACTACCAGGTAGATAGGTAGATATAGATAAACGAGTGTACGAACAGCTTTTTAGTTGCTGTTACTTCCGATATGACTTTCCATTCGTTTTTGTATTATTCTATATTTTATATAAATGTGGGCGCAGTAGTGCAGTGGCAGTGTGCTGGACTACTGTGCGAGGAATCGCAGGTTCGATCCCCGAAAAAAACAAAAATTACCTGGGTGATCACAGAATCCGTCGTATTCGGAATTTTGCTACAAACCCCGAAAGAACTATGGCAGAATCCGTCGTAGTGGACATTTTTGCTACGAATCTAATCCGTCTTAGTGGAAATGTTTGCTACGAATTTAATTCGTAGGAAAAATTCCCACTACATCGGATTCTGTGATAGTTCTTTCGGAGTTCGTAGCAAAATTCCGAATACGACGGATTCTGTGATCACCCAGTACATCTTAAGGTTTTTTCCAATGCGCCACATCTCGCGAACGTCTGACAAACATCCGAGAGTATGATTGTCCTGAAAAAGCTTCTCAATTCAGCCATTCGGAATCGGCATAAAATTGTAGGTCCCTTTTCCATTCGTCCCAAAAATAGAAACTCACACAAACAAATGGTTGCCAGAAGCTAGGCCTAGGGTGTTTGTCTACCCGCCTGTTGCGCCACCTATTTATTTATTTATTTTTTACATTTTAAATTGGTATATAATATAGGCGAAGTTATAACGCTTTAATAGCGCCAAAGATGCTTGGATATACCCTGTTATTTCTCCAAATTAAATTGTTTTTTATAAGATGGGTTGTAAAAAAAAAAAAAAAAGTAGTAACAATATATTTATGAGATTATTTCAATATGTCCGAATATTTATAGCTGCTAACAAAGATTATATGACCTTTATATTGAAAGCAGGTAATCTATAAGTAGTGGAAAATATGTTAGTCGTTGTAGTTTTGGCTTTGTTTCGCTCCTCTGTCCGCTCACTGTGTCTAAAGAGACAGTCCTTCAATGTAAGAGGTTAAGAGTAATGATATCCACTACTCCAGATGAATATAAAAGAAAAGAGGGGGTAGTAATTGAGCTTAATGTGAAACGCACGGCTCATGGTCAGTTTTTGGTAATTACTTGTGCGGTGCGGTTGGTTTAAAATTATTGTGCGTTGAGTAAGGTAGAAAAGGATTAAAAGTAAATAAAACAAAGAGAAAAAGAAAAAGAAAAGACTTACATTGAGGGACGTCCCAAAGAAAATAGGAACGATCAGTGAATTTTGCAGCGGCAGGAGTTGGAGACGGGGTGAGTTTCTCACTGAATTGCCTGGCAATTCTTTCGTTAGTTTTTTTTTGATATATATATAAATATATATAGTTTACATAATATGTACTACTGAGCAGATTCAATGAACGTAGATCGTTTAGTTCGTTCAGTTTTATTAACATTCATGTATTACATAGGAGTATAACCAGCTGAGTAGGTGCGAAATAATTGCATTAAGGGTGATTTGTCTGCCACACCTGGTTTCGCACTCAGATGCGTTATTTGTTGCAGTGTGGGTATGTTGACTTGCCTCCCCTGCATATTATATTTTTTTATTGCGTTTCTGGGTTTTGTCTTATCATGCAGTGTGCTTGTGCGGTCCTCTCTTGCGCATCTGTTTTTATTGTGGATGCGCTTGTGAGGAGGGTTGCTTATGTATATTTTTGATGGATGTTGAGTTAGGGTTACTTTCTCACTCCAAACCTGATTGGAACATAGGGATGGTATTCTCCCATGTTCTCTTAAACATCATTGCTGTATATTTTTGATGGATGTTGAGTTAGGGTTACTTTCTCACTCCAAATCTGATTGGAACATAGGGATGGTGTTCTCCCATGTTCTCTTAAACATCATTGCTGTGTATTTTTGATGGATGTTGAGTTAGGGTTACTTTCTCACTCCAAATCTGATTGGAACATAGGGATGGTGTTCTCCCATGTTCTCTTAAACATCATTGCTGTATATTTTTGATGGATGTTGAGTTAGGGTTACTTTCTCACTCCAAACCTGAATGGAATATAGGGATGGTATTCTCCCATGTTCTCTTAAACATCATTGCTGTATATTTTTGATGGATGTTGAGTTAGGGTTACTTTCTCACTCCAAACCTGATTGGAACATAGGGATGGTGTTCTCCCATGTTCTCTTAAAAATTATTGCTGTATATTTTAATGGATGATGAGTTAGGGTTACTTTCTCACTCCAATCCCAGCTGTGGGTACTGTTGTCTGGTAGGGTGAAATCATTGAGTTTATATACATAGAGGAATCAAGAATGTTTAAATTTTACCTCACAAGATGCCGCCTGCATGTCCAATTGCGAAAAAACACTCAAAGTGAACAATACGCTCAAGTGGAAAAAGGGAATATAGGAAAGGGAAAATTTTAAATGTACTCAATTCTTTTTGTCTTTTTATCCTTTTTATTTAATATGAAGAAGTGTGACAACTGACAAGAAGTAGCCTCACATCAAATACACAATATTATGCAATTTTACATTTGTATTGAAAAAGAATCGTAAGTTCTTTAATATACCTACTTTGGTATTTGCAATGATATTTCCGTTGGGGTCGTTGTAATAATTTTATTTTGATTTGGTGTGCTGTGGTTTAGGAAATATACATTGATTAGATTAGATTAAAAAAATCGCGAGAGACTTTATCGGCCCTGTTACTGCGCCTCTCTAGAGGAGCCTATTGTGCCTTCCCTGGTGGGGTCCTAGAGCCATCTTTTGACTCTGGAGACAGTCAGGAAGATAAGAATCTTCTAATTTGGTTTTACACTTTTTTTCCTTTCATGTTTGTCTTGTCACATTTATAGATTTTTTAAAAGTTCTTTACAAATATCGTCCATACGATAGCCATTGCAGGAACAAGATCCAGGAAGGGGAAGGGGATAGGAATTTGGTAGCAAACATTTTTTTGTGCCTTTTACAGAAATGTTTGATGCTGGAAAATGTTTTTCGCTACTACACCTTTACCATTGTGCAGTGAAACATTTCCAGAATGCTTTATCCAAACAAACCTGGCACTACCTACTAAAGGGCAATCCAAAAAAAGATTTAGAGCACCCTGGCGTATAGGTATATATTAAAACAGTTCCAGTAAGAACAGGGGATGGAACTCATTTTTAAATTAATTAAATTCCCCAATTTTTATTCCTATTCCTATTAAAAAGAAAAAAATCTACATGCATTGCACATACGTCTTAACGCTCCAAGGCCAATTTGCGTACTGAAAACTGAATGAGTGAATGACCAAAGCAAACATCAAAATAGAAATACAGGAAAAAATTTCACTCCATGAAAGAAAAGATATCCACTTGCACATCCATATGCAAAACCAGTTCCAGATCCAACGCATACCTATTCATCCCCCACCCCCATCATCACCGCGTACTAAAAAAATGAATCGGTTGGCGAGATCGCGAGGATTTGAGTCTGGTTATAAAACATAAACGATAAAAAAGTGCTACCTACTCAATCGACAGATGACTGTATCTGTCCCACAGTGCACAGTCCTTCTTTGTTCTTCTTCTTCTGTGTTGAGTTGTATTTTTGCTTTCATAGTTCTTCACTCAAGTCCGTAAAAAAAGAAGCATAAACGATTGCAACGCTCCACGCGAGGTAAATTTGAAACTTACTTTTCAAAATGATGATTCCTCTATGTATAAATACTCAATGGTGAAATCCAGATGAATGCTTATGTGTATTTAATATTACGATGGAAAATGAAAGCTCAGCTGGTTTTATGACATCATTGATATGCATGAGAATTACATAACTTATTATTGTGGATTGCTGTAATAATTGCTATGGTGATTCACGTGTGTTTGTTTTTATCCTTTATTTACAGGCATTAAAGGCGCACAAATTCGATCATCCCCAATCACGACGTTTATACCTACATGGATACATAGAATTATGTTGTTTTTTTTGTTGTTGTATAAAAGATGTAGAACGAGATCTTTTTTTTTTTTTTATGTTATATTAAATATACCGAACGTTGTTCTTTTATTTTTCTTTTATTTTCTGTCACTCATAGAAATGCGTTTTTATTGTTTTTTTTTATTTTTTTATTTTATCCTATCTTACATATCAGAAGTGGGATACTTACACGCAGGTTGGCGGATGGTCGAATTGAAACCTTACTTATATTATGCCATATATTAGGTATATTTTTTTTATCTACATATTTGTTTACTTCGAATTCATAATAGATAAAAACAAAATGCCTAAGCGTAAAAGTTCCAGTAATCGGCAACATAGCCGGCATCGTCACCGTTCTCCGTCAACCACCAGCGAAGATAGCAATTTGAAGGCGTCCCGCTCAAAGAAGAGAGAGTCGTATAGTACACGCTTAACTAATGATACTTTGGATCGTTTTACTGATGCAATTACTAATGCTTTAGCAAACCGACAGAACGATTTTAATTTTCGCGGTGATAATATACCACGCTTTGATCCGGATGATCGCAATCAAACTGCCAGGGAGTGGTGTAAAAAGATTGATGAACTTCAGAATGTTTATCAGTGGACTGAAGATCAAACGGTATATTTCGCAATGGCAAAATTAAGAGGAAATGCAGAAACGTGGTATAGAGGTTTAAAATCTGTAAAATATAGTTGGACCGAATGGAAAGAAAAAATTCTGACTGCTTTTCCGTCCCAGAAAAGGTATTATCAGCTTCTGGAAGAAATGATGCGTCGCAAGAAAAAACCCGACGAAAATTTTAGTACGTATTTTTGTAAAAAAATGACCTTATTGAATGCATGCGACATAACGGGCACTAATGCAGTGTCATGTTTGATTGGGGGTATTGATAATAATATGATTCGAATTGGAGCTGAATCGGCACAACACAAAACTCCAGAATCCTTACATGGATATCTTTGCGTGTGCGATTCTACGTCGTCTTTATTCAATTATCATAGACCTAAAATAAATGTGCATCACAAGAATCGGGCTTCTTCAAGTAATGACAAGCCTGATCAAAAACTCAAACATAGAGTACTGACCTGTTTTAAATGCGGAAAGGTGGGGCATTATGCGGATAAATGCCTTAACAACAATGCCCTAAGAAGGTGCAAGATATGTGGTAACCGAGGCCATAACGAAACCGATTGTATCCGCGCTAAAAAGGAACCGCAAACTAAGACTGTGGCATGACTTGATCTTATGCCTGGGACTACGAATAATCAAAAATATTTTAAGAAAATATCAATTAATAATAAACCATCGAATGCATTTATTGATTTTGGAAGTACGTGTACTATAATAACAAAAAGCGAAGCCCAGGCTTTAGATCTAAAAATTAATTATCTAGATAAGCGACAACTTAACGGATACGGAAATGGAAAAACCTTTAGCATTGGTTCAACAAATTTTACACTGAAAGTCGATGATGTATCAGCAGAAGTACAAGCAGTAGTTGTCGAAGATAATGAACAAAGTGAGCCAGTGTTAATTGGCCAGACATTTACAGAGCAACCTGGAATTGTAGCCATTAAAACGAGTACTTTTTTACAGTTTATGCAAGCAAACGCTGAATTGATTAATAATTTTGCTGAATTACCCGAAGTATTGGATGAGACTATTAGAAAAGTTGAACTGACAGCGGGACAAGACCACATTATTCCACCTAGGCATATGGCATTTATTACAGCAACGGTTCCAGATGAAATTACGGGGGATATATTTGTCGATGCTAGTATCAGATGTGCCGAGGGGTTGGAAGCATGTGTCCCTCGAACATTGTTATCAGTGGACAACAATAAGATGGCAAATGTTCCTATAATAAACTTATCTGATCATGATTATTATGTCAAAAAAAATAAAGTAGTCGTTCGAGCATGGCCAATTGGAGAGTGTACGGAAGCAGAAGAAGAAACGATTCGCAGTATACACATATATAGCCACGAACCTTGCAACTCCAATTGGCAGGATTCGGTACATATTGGGCTAATCGGAGAAGAAGAAAAAAAAAATTGATGCAATTGCTGGAGGAGTTCCGTGATTGTATTGCATGTAATACAAAAGAGTTGGGCTGTGCGAAGTCGGCGGAAATGGATATCCGATTGATGGATGATAAGCCATTCAGTTATCGACCCTATAGGATGGCAAAAGCGGAACAGGATCTTGTTCAAGAAATAATTGATGATCTGTTAAAGAATAATATAATTCGTCATTCTGATTCCAATTACTCGTCGCCCATTGTTTTGGTTAGAAAGCCAACTGGAGAACAGCGGATGTGCATAGATTTTAGGAAATTGAATTTGGTAACCATACAGGATAATCATCCCCTGCCTCGAATTGATGATCAGATTGACAAGCTTCATGGTGGAATGTTTTTTACTACGCTGGATTTAAAATCAGGGTATTATCAAATTCCTGTGTCGGAAAATGCTAAACGATTTACGTCGTTCGTGACTCATTCGGGACAGTATGAGTTCAATCGAATGCCTTTTGGTTTGACTAACGCACCGAGAGTTTTTCAGCGGTTGATGAATAGAATACTGAAATCCGTAGGCGACATTGCTTCTATTTATATTGATGACGTATTGTTGCATGCTAAAACTGTGGATGAGGCACTAAGTGGATTAGAGCGGGTACTAACTATTTTTCGATGTGAGGGACTTACTTTAAATTTGGGAAAATGTAAATTCCTAATGTCTACAGTAACATTTCTAGGTTTTGAAATATCCCAAGGAAAAATAAAACCAGGTTCTGGGAAAACTAAAGCTGTTCGAGAATTTGAAACACCAAGAAATGTGCGTAATGTTAGACAATTCCTCGGATTAACCGGTTATTTCCGCCATTTCGTGAAGGATTTTGCAATGATTACAAGACCCCTAACAATGTTATTGAGAAAAAATACAGGATGGAAATGGACTTCCGATGAAATGAACGCATTCATCCGATTGAAAACAGCATTAGCCGAAGGCCCAATCTTAGCGCTCTTTAATCCGATAAGTAAAACCGAAGTGCACACGGATGCCAGTGCTCTTGGAATAGCAGGTATTTTGTTCCAATACCAAGAAGATGGGCGATTGCATCCTGTTGCATATTTTAGTAGGCAAACCACAGATTTTGAGAGAAAATTTCATTCCTATGAGCTGGAAACACTGGCGGTGGTGGAGAGCCTGAAGAAATTCAGAACGTATTTAATTGGATTGAAGTTCACGGTGGTAACTGACTGCAATGCAATAAAGGCAACCAAAGCTAAGAAAGAATTATTGCCAAGAATAGCGCGCTGGTGGTTACAATTACAGGAGTTTACTTTCGATGTTATGTACCGGCCTGGTGATCGCATGAAGCATGTGGATGCCTTGAGTAGGAATCCCTCAAAAGAAGATGTTATGCGGATAACGGAGGCCGATTGGGTATTATCAGGACAGTTGACTGACGCAAAAGTAAGGGAAATGTATGATGTCCTGAAGCGTTCTCCGAAGTCCGCATATGATAAAGACATTCATAGAGACTACGCACTTCGTGACGGAAGAATTTACAGGTGTACAGGTAAAGGTCTTCAGTGGCTTGTGCCGCAAGGTATGAGACACCAAGTTGTTAAAGCGTCTCACGATGATTTGGGACACTTCTCAGTAGAAAAAACATTAAATCGGTTGACCGAACACTACTGGTTCCCGCGTATGCGGCAGTATGTCGAAAAATATATCTCATGCTGTATTAGGTGCCTTTATAATAAAAAGATCTCAGGGAAAAAGGAAGGATTTCTTCATCCCATTCCGAAAGGCTCTGAACCGATGAGTCTCATTCATATCGATCATCTGGGGCCTTTTCCAAGAAGTCGGAAAGGTAATCAATATCTCGTGGCTGCCATTGATGGCTTTACAAAATTCGCTTTCCTCAAGGCGGTGAAAACGACAAAAACGAAAGAAGTTACTGAGTTCCTAACAGATGTTTTCAGAGTGCATGGCATTCCTAAAATTCTGGTTTCTGATCAGGGAAGTGCCTTTACAGCCAAACTTTTTAAGGATTTCTGCACACGGAATAATATGCGTCACATATTGAATGCTGTTGCCACGCCCAGGGCGAATGGGCAAGTGGAGCGCCTTAATAGGACTGTTTTAAGTGCACTACTGTCGACAACACTAGAGGAGAAGAAATGGGACGAGCATGTTAAGGATGTACAATTCGCTGTTAATAATGTTACCAATAAAACCACCGGTACGACGCCCAGCCTTTTACTTTTTGGTTATGCACCAAGGGCCGGCGGAGACGAGACTCTGTTGGTGGATGAGATATCTCTACTTTCCCGAGCTGTAGATGATGTAGTTAAAGAGCGTCAATTGGCTTGTGAACAAATATTGAAAGGGCAAAAGAAACAGAAGGAGTATTTTGACAAAAAAAGAAAGATGCCTAGGCATTATATGGTTGGTGATCTGGTTCTTGTGGAGAAAAGGGAGGTTGCTGCCAATACAAGCAGAAAGTTACTCCCACCATTCAGTGGTCCATTTGTTATTAAACGGGTGTTACTAAATGATCGCTATGTGGTAGTGGATATGAAGGGCTCTAATCGTACCAAAAGAAAGTACGAGCGGGTAATTGCGGTAGATAAAATGAAGCCCTGGATTATTGATGGAGGCATTGACGATTGTGACGAGAAAGACGGTGACGAGAAAGACGATGAAATTCGGATTGACGACGAATGTGATGATTCATTCTCGAGACGAGAAGATTTCAGGATGGCCGAATGAAAGCAGGTAATCTATAAGTAGTGGAAAATATGTTAGTCGTTGTAGTTTTGGCTTTGTTTCGCTCCTCTGTCCGCTCACTGTGTCTAAAGAGACAGTCCTTCAATGTAAGAGGTTAAGAGTAATGATATCCACTACTCCAGATGAATATAAAAGAAAAGAGGGGGTAGTAATTGAGCTTAATGTGAAACGCACGGCTCATGGTCAGTTTTTGGTAATTACTTGTGCGGTGCGGTTGGTTTAAAATTATTGTGCGTTGAGTAAGGTAGAAAAGGATTAAAAGTAAATAAAACAAAGAGAAAAAGAAAAAGAAAAGACTTACATTGAGGGACGTCCCAAAGAAAATAGGAACGATCAGTGAATTTTGCAGCGGCAGGAGTTGGAGACGGGGTGAGTTTCTCACTGAATTGCCTGGCAATTCTTTCGTTAGTTTTTTTTTGATATATATATAAATATATATAGTTTACATAATATGTACTACTGAGCAGATTCAATGAACGTAGATCGTTTAGTTCGTTCAGTTTTATTAACATTCATGTATTACATAGGAGTATAACCAGCTGAGTAGGTGCGAAATAATTGCATTAAGGGTGATTTGTCTGCCACACCTGGTTTCGCACTCAGATGCGTTATTTGTTGCAGTGTGGGTATGTTGACTTGCCTCCCCTGCATATTATATTTTTTTATTGCGTTTCTGGGTTTTGTCTTATCATGCAGTGTGCTTGTGCGGTCCTCTCTTGCGCATCTGTTTTTATTGTGGATGCGCTTGTGAGGAGGGTTGCTTATGTATATTTTTGATGGATGTTGAGTTAGGGTTACTTTCTCACTCCAAACCTGATTGGAACATAGGGATGGTATTCTCCCATGTTCTCTTAAACATCATTGCTGTATATTTTTGATGGATGTTGAGTTAGGGTTACTTTCTCACTCCAAATCTGATTGGAACATAGGGATGGTGTTCTCCCATGTTCTCTTAAACATCATTGCTGTGTATTTTTGATGGATGTTGAGTTAGGGTTACTTTCTCACTCCAAATCTGATTGGAACATAGGGATGGTGTTCTCCCATGTTCTCTTAAACATCATTGCTGTATATTTTTGATGGATGTTGAGTTAGGGTTACTTTCTCACTCCAAACCTGAATGGAATATAGGGATGGTATTCTCCCATGTTCTCTTAAACATCATTGCTGTATATTTTTGATGGATGTTGAGTTAGGGTTACTTTCTCACTCCAAACCTGATTGGAACATAGGGATGGTGTTCTCCCATGTTCTCTTAAAAATTATTGCTGTATATTTTAATGGATGATGAGTTAGGGTTACTTTCTCACTCCAATCCCAGCTGTGGGTACTGTTGTCTGGTAGGGTGAAATCCAGATGAATGCTTATGTGTATTTAATATTACGATGGAAAATGAAAGCTCAGCTGGTTTTATGACATCATTGATATGCATGAGAATTACATAACTTATTATTGTGGATTGCTGTAATAATTGCTATGGTGATTCACGTGTGTTTGTTTTTATCCTTTATTTACAGGCATTAAAGGCGCACAAATTCGATCATCCCCAATCACGACGTTTATACCTACATGGATACATAGAATTATGTTGTTTTTTTTGTTGTTGTATAAAAGATGTAGAACGAGATCTTTTTTTTTTTTTTTATGTTATATTAAATATACCGAACGTTGTTCTTTTATTTTTCTTTTATTTTCTGTCACTCATAGAAATGCGTTTTTATTGTTTTTTTTTATTTTTTTATTTTATCCTATCTTACAATATTAGATAAGGTACTGATGCGGTTATCACAGATGAAATTGAATCGCAATAAACCGACAACTTTGCCAATGGCCTATCCCTTAACTTACCGAGAAGTAATAATATAGAATGCACAAATCTTGCGAGTGTCTAAGACCAGCGTATCGAAGTGCCACAACTGATGTATACGAATACGAGATTTCAGCGGACCACCCCTACGAGGCCTTTGGTTTGATGAAGACTGCCGGTAAGCAGATTCAGGAAAGAATCCGCCAAACATATCGTCGCTTCAGGGAAGGACGTATGACGATAGAGACTTTTTGAGCAAAAGACGAAGGAAGAACATCGGTTTCTTCCAAAGAAAAATTGAGAGATTGAGAAGATTGCGATGAAATAAATAGGAAGGTGCTACTCCACGATCAATGTCCGGGACCGGAGTATTACCAAAAGGAAAGAAGGCAGAACAGGCCTGTATAGATGAGCAAAGAAATCTTGTAGTAGTTCGGTGCTAAGGATTATGAAAATATCGCTTCGGCAGACTGTCAAAAGTCAAAGGCAATATCGAGTCTCGACTACAAAAAAAGATTGCTGAACCGAATGGCCTACCAATCGAGCTATTTATGGCAGGGAAGACGACTTGATGAAGAGCATACAGCGATAACTATATATATAGAAATCAAGCGAATATACGCATTCCCTGTTCCTTTAGAGTAGGAAGGCAATTATGTATTAAGTAACTTCGACAAGTTTTGGTGCAATGTTCGTTTGTTAAGCGGGCAATAGAAAACGCCTACCAAAAGTCATGCAATCAAAAGGTATTGAAATCGATCATATAGAAGATGGAGGGGAGCTTACATCTTTAAATCCTCTGCTTTGCCCGAAAAATGGCCTCGGTCACTAATATTTGCATAAACTCTGTCCCGTTTTTTGGGTGGTTACTTTGCATTAGCTAATTTATTGTCAGTTTTATGCGGCCTTCTCTGCAGAACCAAATGTTATGAGTCCAGTTTTGGGATTGTGTCTATTCGTTTGACCAACATTTGTAAATCGTACTTGTGTTGTATGTACAGGTTCACAAACTGGTTATATGTTCCAGTGGGAAGCTTCTCTCTGTGGTATATGTGCGGCCATGTTATGCATACATTATCCTAGCGAATGAATAATTCCTACATCCCGGGCAGATATAAACGAATTCGAGTTGTTGTAGTTGTAGCTTGTGGCGAAAGTGTTTTATGGCAAGTGCTCTTTTATGTTCTACATTTCGCACTTTGGGTATATATGTATGTATGCATGGACTGTAGGTTATGTATACATAAGATATGGTGAAGGGAATTTTCATGAGGGTCCCTATGGCAAGTTGAATGGATAGCCAAAGGACAATGTGTTATTTCAGTAACCCACTTTGAAGTGATTTATACTCGGTCGAATGGGGTGAATAGAAAAACATGGAAGATGATTTATGATGGTTGGATTTCCGTTAAGAGTTAAGTAAAATAAAGAGGTTTCTTGATTTTCATGGAAAATTGTTCAAAGGTTTGTTTAATTAAGGGATGTTGTTCTGTCATGTCGTTACACTTTCCTTTAGATTTCTGATCCGCGATCGTTTGAAGGTTCTTTTTAAATGCAATTGAAAGGGTTTAAGATGTGATGACCTAGTTCACTTAGGAATTACTATAACTAATGTCAGAGTTGAACAATTGATTCAAGAGGCATATATGTAAATGAAGAATTTCTTGTCACAAATCGACTGTCCAAACAGTCACTCAAAGCAGTTTAATAATGAATTAGGTAGTTGATGTGTAGTTCGAATTAGTTATCCTATACGGAAAATGTTGTAAATAAAGCACGTATGAAATGATAAAATAAATATAGGGCGCAACATGACCAAAGGAACTTAGACATACCTCCTCTCATAACTTTTTTTGGGTTTTATGGGGATTAATGGAAGCAGCGAAATGGATCCTGATAGAGAGGATTGGCAATTGAAAATAGTTTTGATCAAAAATTAAATTTCAATATACATAGGTAGGTACGTAAACGATTTTACGGAGGCTCCGCGAAATAAGGCCCAATAAAAATGAATTATGGCTCCAAAAAATTATACAGGAAACAACAACAACGATTTTTAATAAAATTTGGAGTGTTATTTCCTTTTTTGGGGCCTTATTTGTGTTCATACCTTCTGGTGTATACAATTTCTGAATTAGTTTTGAAAAAAAAGTTTTGTTATAGTTTTGTGGTGTCGAAAAATTCCGTAAACTGGGAAATCCCAAAAACAGGACAAATTGCACATTTTTTCAAAAAGATACCGGACATTATTTGTTTGGATAAAAAGAGGATATGTCCTCTTAAAAGAGGACGTCTGGTCAGCCTAGTCATGTTTCATTATGAAAAAATAAGACCCTAAAAGAATAAATGAAATAAAGCCCCAAACGAAAAACGAAAACGTATGGGGGGCAGCATGCCCTGCTAGGGCCTTATTTAATTTTTTTTTTTTTTGCCTTATTTCATCGCAGTGGGGCCTTATTTCATATTTGAAATATAAGTAGAACTTGAATGGTTGTACGTCATATAGGCAAAACGACCCTAAAATTAGTATAAGCATGTAATCGAGGAATATTATGTAACCCTGCACGTGGCTCTGAGACGCTTGGACATATGCAGTGTATTCCACGTGGAAATTTTTGGCTGTATTATAAGCAGAGGAACTACTTAAGATTGGATCAATATTCTACAATTATAACATTGCCATCTGGAGATGCGCAAAATGGCCCAAGGAATAGTTCGCGAATTCATGTCAGATTATGTCGGGCTCCTGCCTACCCGGATATCTAATATTCACGTATTGGACAAGTACGGAAAAGTAGGTACACAATAATTTATAATAATTAAAGCCAAAGCAATATAACAATTCTGATCATTCAAATAACTTTTTAGACATACCATCTGGTCTGTCAAATAACACATTTTTTTAAACGCTTATGCTTAAAAACTAATAGCATTATATTGGGTGCAATATACCCCGTATAATTATACATCGTCTCATTAAATTCCATTATGTACATATTACATATTAAGCTATTAAAATGTTATAAACAATAAACCATCGGAATTGCATTAACGGATGACAATATTTCCATTGTTTTGGTTTAATTACCACATTTTTCCATACGATTTTTGGTTCATTAAATTTGATGACGTGCTAAGATTACGACTATAATATTTAAATAATAATATCTCTTTATATAGGGGAGACTCCGTTTTATTATAAAAATAAAATTGTATGGTAAAAGCCATGTTGAAAGAAATCGACACCGTGAAAAAAATAATAGATAATTTATGTAATTATCTTTTTAATTGGGGTATTTATTATAATGAGTCCATGTGTGCACAATTTATTCATATATCAAAATTAAGAAAATATTAAATTAATTTGTCTTGTGTTCGAAAAGCGTAAATATACCTATTGCAATTAGTTTATGTGTAGTTTGCACACTATTTATTTTTATTTAAATTTTATTTAAAATTTCAGTAAACTGTATAGTAAATAGGTTTCTATTTCCGATGAAATATGGAAACATTGCATGGAAAAGTTCTCTCTCTCTCTATACCAGAGCCCCCTAATCTATGGGGATCGCATAGTAAACTTAGTTACCTACTATAATTATTTGAGTTACCTATTCGCTTTACTTTGGCGCTACAACAAAAGTTCAATTTTCGTCATTATGATGGGAAGCATGTAATTTAAGACATTATCGGAAGTGGATCACTACCCAAATTGGTATAATGTGACGATTTCCTTGGTTTCATATAGGTAGTGGATAATGAAAGGACGCGCCATGGCGTCGTTCAAACCTTTTTCTGAAAATGTTTTAAAAAAAGTGGACACTATGCAACGGTTCTATGTATGTCCTTTTCAAAGAGATATTCATGATCTGCTAATACTTATTGCGTCAAAAATAAAAGTGTCCCGATATGAGCTACATACATTTTTGTGGCCAGTTTGTGATACCGCGAGTCGAGTGTCAATATGTTGGCCAAAGAGAAGAAAAAGGGAATCAGCAGAAATTATGTTAATAGTGAATGTACCCAACAAACATTATTTCAAAGTCTACTTTTCAAAACATAACTCAAATTTTTAAGTATAGGTTATAATGCTCTGCTATCATGTAACATAAATTGCACGTCTGGGTAACATAATAAAAAATACGGCACTTTGATAACTTATTAGTAAAAATATAAAAAAAATATATAAATCCATTTGTCCATCTATTCCGAACGGGTTTCTTACAAAAAAACAAGTCGATATTGAATAGCTGATCCTGGTATGCGGCAAACTTCAGAAGCTCTCTTCTTTAAATTTTGTCTTTTTTTTATTGCCGAAAGTGCTAGTCGATACCGATCCGCATCATACGTTTTCTTCTCTGTGGGCAATTAAAATCTGACAGAAATAATCATCGTATTCTACAGTTGTTGGCACCATTAAAAGTACAGTTATTGGCAGTATCAATAACTGTAGTCCCATATGAACCAGTTATTGGCACCCCCTGCCAATAATTGAAACTATTGCTTTTTTTTTGTGGGCGCAGTAGCGCAGTGGTTAGTGTGCTGGACTACTGTGCGAGGGATCCCAGGTTCGATCCCCGGAAAAACACAAATTACATCTTAAGGTTTTTTCTACTGCGCCACCTCTCGCGAACGTCTGACAAACATCCGAGAGTATGACTGTCCTGAAAAAGCTTCTCAATTCAGCCGTTCGGACTCGGCATAAAATTGTAGGTCCCTTCCATTCGTTCCAAAAATAGAAACTCACACAAAACGAATGGTTGCGAGAAGCTAGGCCTTGGGTGTCTACCGCCTGTTGTGCCGCCTATTTATTTATTTTTATTGCTTTTTTTTTGGCACCCTCTTATATAATTAGCAAATGCATAATATGAATATTTAAACTTAAATTAATAATAGGTGCGTTTTTGGCTATTCTATATAGGCTTAGAAAAATAATTTCATATACAAATCCAGGCTAACGAAATCTATATAGAATTAAATTTGTATGAAATTATTTTTCTAAGCCTATATAGAATAGCCGAAAAAAACGCACCTAATATATAACATATTGCCGTTTAAAATAGCTAAAGTTTTTGTACTTATTTTAAGAAATTAAAAAAATCTGTACTTATCAAAATTGGAAGTCCTTATTAAAATTCACAAGTTTAAACTTTTATTTATAAATATTGACTGAAGAGAACGGTTGAAAAATAAAACAGAGAGAGGTGCCAACTGTTACTATATGTACACTTTAATAATAGATAATGAAACGAACGAACAAAATAATCCACTTTTTTATGAGGTGATGAAATTTCATGCAACTCTTTCCATATAGCTGCATTCTTTTGGTTAGATGTAACACCATTTTCACAATCAGTACATCTTCTTAAGTTTTTGAAAAATGTTTATGTGCTAAAAACTTTAATAGATAAGAAAACGTAAAATAATATTAAATAAAATACATAGGTACCAAAAACTAACGCGACGCCAACCAAAACAAAGTTTATCACAGATTTAGTTTGAAAATGAATGCCCCTCCTATTATGTAAGACAACTCAACTTAGTTGAGTTGAGTTGTCTTCAATTCAACTAAACTTAAACACAACGCAAACTAACTAATAACACTACCATCTTTGTTGTATTTTGAGAGACAACTTTTCTATCAAGGTTGTGTATGAAAATACGGACAATACCGAATTTTGAATTACATAAAACCAAGAGACAACTCAACTTTAGTTGTAGTTGTATCTATACTCAACTTTAGTTGTAGTTGTATCTATACTCAACTTTAGTTGTAGTTAACTTACATAATAGGGGCAGAAATTGACAGGCATTTGGAAAAATGGAATGCTTTGTCGCAAATCTGTAGGCTGTAAAGAAACCGGCCCTAAATGTGGGAAATATCTTACAATAATTGTATTGAGATCGTATAAATATCTATTGTAAGCTAAGATTATCTAATTGAAAAATAAAATGACTTATAGTAGATACCTATCTACATAGTAGTAGATACTACTGCATGTATATTGCAGATATCAGATATCAATGTTTAAACGATTAAAGTATCAGAATGCCAGAGCTTGTCAGAAGTGGGAATATTTATATTAATTTCGTCAAGTTTGCATACTCAAAACCCAATTATTTTAAATGTAAACGTCAAATGAAAAGATAAATTTAAATTCGAATAACCTACTGCATGCAGTTGCCCCATCGCTATCATTACAGAGCCATTATACAATTAAATTCCCCATAAGGGCTATCTAAATTGCATTCTAATTGCTAATTGCAATTTCACTAACCATACGACCATCCAGACAGTACATGAATATTAAATTATTGCATGCAACATGTCTATATAGGTATCATGATCTTGCATAATGCAGCAGTAAACAGCATCAAGCAAGCATAATTCTAATTACATTAGTTTACCCCATATAGTAGAAATCTGCATATGAAATTACACCATGGGTCCATGTGTGTGAAAACTGCATTTAATGGGGATGAGGTATATATAATATATTCACTGATAGACCATCAACAAATAATAAAAATTTGAACAGTCAAATGTCATAAACTTCCTGAGGAAACTTCATAGATACTCTGCGCAATTATTGGGATTTCCCACCCTTTGAGTTACCCCGCAGTTCAATTTATCTTTTAACATCCGCGCGCCAGAGATCACAAATCCAAATATCGTGCATAACCTCATGCAAAATGTATATCCTTCTTAAAATAAATTATGAAATTTTCATAAAGAACGAAACTGTGCATAGACACACACAGCGCAGTTATCTTCACAGTTTCAACCCTATTGACTATATAACCAAAGAAAAAAGTATCTCAATGTCTCAATCTAGCTCAGACGCAGAAAAAAAGACTGTCCTTATCCTTACGATTATAGGACAAAAAAAATGAAATCCTTTTGTGAATGCGCACACAATTCCATCTCATAAATCAAAGGATCACACAAAAGGGTAAAAGGCACTTTGTGCAAATATTCCATAATGGCTGCGCTCTGGGAGAAATTCTCATGGCCGCCGAGGACGGTGTGTCCTGTCTATTATATTCTCCTTCGTTATGGGGTGATGATCACAGTTTTTTTTTTTTGTTGTCTTCCACCCCAAAATTTAAAATTTGTTCTTCGACTTTTTTTCTCTCTCTATTCATTCTGAGATTTACTGGATTTACCACTGTCAACAATTTCTTTTTGTTTGTTCATTTTTGGTTTATTTATTCAAAGATGGCGATACTCATCCCAATCTAACATCCATGGTAGGGTGGGATAGAAATGATGGATTTCTTCCTGGTTGGTCGTTAGAAGATGGTCTGAGGACATTTATCATATCTAGCACTGTTAGGGGTCCATTATGATGAATGCAATAAGTTACGGTACCTCATCCCTTAGTGTTATTATTTTCTATGCTATATCTCCCCTCTCCTACTGCAAAAGTGTAGAAGTGTTCGCGTTCGGTAGGTATCATATTATTTTCATTTCCATGCATTTGTGGTGTGAGGAATTTTTAAAATCGTATCAATAGTGCCTTTGGTTTGCTACATTACTGAGAGCTATGTGTATTGTACTGTAATGACGGGATGAACGAACCAATGTATACGGCTGAAAGTTCCCCCTTTCGTTGCGGTACAGTCTATTGACTTTCATCTCGTTGAAGCGAAACCGTGAAATTTAATTACGAATGCTCGCTTATTAAAATAATGACTTCATCTTCATTTGTGTCGTTTTATAAGGTGAGAGCGGCACAAAAGGAATTGTGAGAACAAATTAAAATCACTTGGCATGTAGAATGACAAAATGACATCTTTATATTTATTTAATTCTTTTTGAAATTTTACCCCCGCTCCTATTCAGGTTTATTTTCCTTATAGATGAATAGCTAGCTCGAACAAAAGAGGTTGCACTTTCAAGTGGCCCTATATTGGTTATGTAATACTCGAAAGGAAATCTATTTGAGTTCAAGCACCATCTGGGTGATGGAAAGCAAGTCACCATCTGCTTTAGCAAGATGGCTGGTCGATTTTGATTAAATAGGTAAGTTAAGGTATACCTACATATATTTAGGTACTTATAAGTAATTGAAATGGAGAATGGAATAGATGTCGAAATAATGAAAACCACAGGATAATAAGTAAAATGCAGTATGCAATCCGCCGTGGCCGTTCTGCTGGTGACCTGTTGACCCAAGTGTGGGCGCAGTGGCTCAGTGATTTTATGCTTCACAAATGAACAAGAAAAACACATACCTATTAGACTTTATTTTTCTCCAAATTGCACCACATCTCACAAGGTCCCATCTGTCCTGAAAAATATGTTGGCTCTTTTTTTTTTTTTTTAAATACTTCTCCAGGGAAAGGCGAACCTATAACCACAGATAATAGAGTTACTACTATAGTATCTGTGCTATAACGCTTCAACAGCGCCCCGAGATGCTTGCAGATGTATGTTAGTTCTGCACTTAAATTGCTGCAAATTATATATCTACTTCTGGAAATATATCCCCAGGAAGCGATTTCCAAAGTTTTCTTGTCCTGTAACCAGTGCCGGCTTTAGGGGTGGGCGACCGGGGCGGTCGCCCAGGGGCGCTGAAGTGTACGCGCGCTAGCTTAACTTCACTGAATTTGAATACCTATCTCTATCGATATAAAGAAAAACTAAACTAAACTAAATTCAGCGTACCTATTACATTTTATGAACTTATATTGTAGGAGTGAGTATGAGTTCGAGTTGAGTACTCAGCATTTATCTACCACGACCTGTCATTGTGTTGCTTGTCTTGTCGTATTCCTTTCTAACTTATGTGGGGCGAAAGAGAGGCCCACTCATTAAGACTCATTAATAACGTAGACTTGGTGAAGAATCTGTTGATGAACCAATAACTGATAAAAAACAATTTTTGAAGTCGATTTTTTAATGCTCTTTTGGACACCGTACTTATACCTATGAAGGAAAGATTTCAACAGATGCATGATTTTCCTGACGCGTGGAATTTCTTGTTTTCTTGTTTAAATTAAAAAATAAAAATAAAGAAGAAGAAAAGTTAACGATCAACTTTAAATCTGATATTGTTGGAGATTTGTTGTGCGATGAAATCATGAAAAGCACAATCTTCAAGAGTTATATGATCCGGAACAGCTGTATATCGATACATATTCTGTTAACACTACCAGTGACAGTTGCAAGTGGCGAACGCAGTTTTTTTTAAACCAAAGTTGATAAAAACGTACTAACTTAGATATGGTCTACAATGTCCCAAAAAAAGATTAATTAGTTTGTTTGGCCTCACTGTGCATTGAAAATCAAATTGCAGAAAGCCTAGATTTTGACAGTCTTATCAGAGAATTTGGTGACAAAAATCTAAAACATAAGATTTTAGTTGTTTTTTTAATAATTTTTTTTTTTCGTTTCATGAGTAACACAATTGAAAATAAGTTTTTTTTATAGTCGTTCGTCAGGTTGGTATTGAAAATTGGATATGTCGGTCAAGTAGCTCTGGTACGGGTACCTCCCATACAGACCCAAAAATAGATCCATGCGAATCCGAGTACATTATACTAACCCACACGGAACACATTTTGCATGGCTTATATGTAGTGGAGGATATCAAATGATGACACTTTGTGCATGACTCGCCCGGGGCGCCCAGATCGTTAAGGCCTGCCCTGCCTGTAACAGAAGGAGTTTTGGAAAATTGATGTCCTCGCGGTTGTCAGGTGTACCTACTGTATGGTCATGTGCACGGCCTTGGCCGTGCACTGGAATTGTATTGCTTAGGTCTTACATAAAAATGTTCTTTCGTAAAATTCGAATAATACGATTTTTGGGATTTTCTTTCTGCCTAAACCTCAAAAAAAAAACAGAGGCAATAAGAAATCAGATTTTAACTCAATCGAGAGTTACATTTTAAATTTCGAGATATAAGATTTGGATTATTTTTATTTTTTTGTATTTGACACGCCTTTGTCAAATTTCGACCAATCTTCATAGGAACGCTCCCGAGCCAATACCTAAGATTGTAAGTAAATTTGAGCTCAATCAATCTGTAACTTATTATTTGACTAGTATCTAGTCCCGAAATCTGTATTTCTTGGAACGTTATTCGAACCGCTCCAATAAAGCATGATCATTGTGTTAGTCACAAACTGGTCATTCGGATTCGACTTTGATTGTTCGATTTGTAAATGTAGGCTTCAAATCAAATCACCATATCTACTATATTAGAGTGTGACTCATTGAATTGAGATAGATACCTATAATTACTTACTTTACTTTAGATATTGGGCTCATTTATGTCCGGGGTGGACCACGGCCTCAACTAACAAAACCTTCCACTCAGCTTGGTCCGTAGCTAGCTGCCTCCAATTACACACACCAAGCTGGTTGAGGTCACTTTCCAATGGTGCTCGCCGAACCTGAGGTGGGGTCTTCCACTATACTTCGTTGTGCGTTGTTGGCCATATACGCTCCACGTAACCCAGCCATCTCAGTCGCTGTATATTCAGCTTTTTGACTAGTTCAACGTCACGTCAACGTCAGTTCGTCGTTGAATCTGCTCCTCCACACTATCGAGTCTCGATGACAGCATATACTTCATTTTGTCCTCATTAACAGCCAGATCCATATTCGCCGCCTCCTTATCAAATGCTTGCACATTCGGCGTTGACAACTCGCTGAATTCTCCCAATAATATACATATAATGTATATATATCTGCATATGCAAGTAGTTGAACGGACTTTTGAAAAATTGTACCTCTGAGGTTGGGTTGCGAGTTCCGTACAATTGCTTCAAGACTGATGTTAAAGAAAGTACATGATAGTGTGTCACCTTGACAGGATCTTATACGCAACATTCAGAAGGCTTATTCCTCTGTAATTGGCGCAGTTCAGAGTGTCTGCCTTCTTGTGGATGGGGCTCACGATGCTGAGGTTCCATTCATCGGGCATACATTCTTCCGACCAAATTTTGCAGATAAGTTGGTGCATGCTCCTTACCAAGTCATATCCCAACAGCTCGGCCGGTAGGCCATCTGCTCCAGCAGCCTTGTTGGTCGTCCTTACCTCATTTTGGTCGGATGGACGGAAATTTTGGCTATCATCGTCCGGAATGTCTGCCTGACAGCGGAATTTTTATCACCTTCGCCGTTTAACAGTTTGCAGAAGTGGTCTTTTGAAATCCTCAGCACCGACCGTGGATCATTGAGAGAGATAGTTTGTGAAATAATGTAAATTGAATTGAGATAGTTACACTCCATAGTGATTTAAAACGGGTGGCGGTTGAGCTGGCATGGCGCAGTGATAAGGTGTTCTCTTGTTGAATGAAAAAGCAAACACTAAACAATCAGTAACAGTTCTCAGCTATTTAGTATTAGTTTATAGGTAGCGGGATGATTTTTTGCAAATAGTAAAGACAGTTTTAGCAAACATTTTGCAAAATAAATTAAATTTAGTTAGAGTTAAATTTATTCAGTTTGCTATTTTAGGCTAGTGCTCAAGCTCAAGCATCCAGAATGGATAGGTATCTTATCTATATCTCAAATAATCTCATTTCAAAATTCGAGCTAAACTAATTTGGGTCAACATTTTGAAACTGTGTTAGGTATATTCATAAACAAAGTTGGACCAAACACCGAATTAAAGACTCAGTCCTCCTAATAACAGAATGACCAAGCTGTCTCAAATTGACCTAGCCTGACCAATCCTACAGGAAAACTCAGCACTGCTCCTTCCATCACTGGTTGGTGAATAAAGCCCAGAGATACTTAAATCTCTCACCTGTTTCAATGGGATTCAACTATAACATGCAGATAGTGCATTGAACAGGCGTTCTGGAGACGACCATCGCTTCAGATTCACTAGTTGAATTTAATACTTACCTAAGTAGGTATATTATGTAATATGTAAAACGTTTGCTTTTTTTTGCTGCATAGCTTTTGCCACATCCTCTCCTATTAATTGAAAATCAAATAGGTATAAAGTATAACAACGTCAATGGGACAAAATGTATTCCCCATCCATTCTAATCTTTTCGCCTCGGAAAGGAGTATTTCCCTTAGCCAACGAAACTACTTATAGTATTTGTTGAGCCCCTTTGCCCTATACACTATGACTAAGTATAGGTTTTACAAAGCCTATACATAAGTAAGTACATAATATTCAATTGTATAATAAATCGATCAAAACGCTGTCTTGTAAATAAGAAAAGAAAACATTCAAGCAGACAATAATAAACATTTCACTTTCGCTGAACCATTATAAATCCATTTATTTTCTTTATTTCTTTCAGCACCACAATAAATAAAATTATCTAATGTCTATACGACTCTAGTACCTACTTGATGCCAAATTTGTTAGTGATTTACTGCATTACTCGTTTTAGTTATGCAATATAAACACATTAAACTCATTTACATAAAAAATGTTCAATGGATGTGTCAGTACAGTAGGTACGCATTACACACGAACAGAAAACGAAAACGTATTTAAAAAATTTACGAAAATAAATCGATTTGGCAGGACATCAAACACGAACGTGTTTGCAATACAAAAATTTATTTAGCTACCTATTTTAATAACATTAACTTACATCTTAATAATAATTAACAATTTCGTCAGCGTTTGATACCTATAGGTAAAAAAAAATACAAAAAACAATTATACATTATTATATACGAAGGGCATGTAAGGTAGATACCCATTACCTATACTTACTCCTCATCATCATCATCATCCTTCTTCAAACTGGTTAGGTAGATACTGAAAACAAAAATATATTTTAATAAAAATCCGTAGGTATACTGGTTATACGGTCATGGACAAAATGTGTATTATCTTCTACTCCTACCTACAACAGATACAATTTATTTATTCAGTTTTTCATTCCCTCCTCACTTCATCTTCACCCCTCTTATAAACAATCGACCCAACACTCAACAGCTACTATAGAGGTATACCTAAAAAAAAAAAAAAAAAACAATATCCCTTCGGCAGCATTTGATGTCCATCACTCCATCAGTCGGTTATTTGGTTGCTTGGCGCGAACACGTAGACACGTATGGATTAGGCTGCCATATTTTCAGCTTTTTGCTTCTTGGCGCATGTTCAGTGATTTATTTCCTCAATTCAGTGAAAGTGTAAATTCGGAACCAAGTTTTTATAAAATTCCAATGCAAACTTCCACTTTGAAAATGTGTTCCTTTTTAACAAATTTGAGTGCATTTCATCATCGGCCATAGATAGATATATGTACCTACTGTTGATAAACTCCTCCTCCTGAAGAATACCACTTTACAGATAATTATGTATCTACATATAAACTAAACAAAGCGCTGGCTCTCAATCTCAACAGTATGGGCGTATGGCCTACCAGCACGCTGCATAGCAAAACCCATTTTGCAAAAAATCAATTATTCTCCAAAACCTTGATGGGAGAGAAAGCAAAAAGGCAGTCCACGCCCAAATGCCATAAAATAATGACATGATTGCACAAGTTCAATGCCTCGCGTAGAGATGTCACTATGCACCAATTTCCATGACATGCACCAGCAGCAATGATGGTAGGTAACGAATGTCGACAAACCTTAAATTCACCCATTCTTGTGGTGGGTTCACATGGTTCGAATAGATAATATCGTAGGGTTCAAGTCTGGGCTCGTTTCTGTACTAATTATTCTCAATCAATTTATAGAATGATAGATTAATTTCGAATAGCTCATAAAACTAATTAATCACTCATACCAAAGACGCTCTAGCTCTGTATCTTTGAAGAGGGCTATTTATTTGTTTTTATTAACAAGTTAGATGTGAACGGACAGGGACACAAAATGAAAAACTCGAGCAGTCTATAATTCCGAGAGAAGAATTTTTTACGACCATCACATCACAATTTAACTCAATTATAATGCGATTAGCAGTTTACGACTTAGCAGACTTTGAAGAATGAATTTACAAATTCATTAGAAACCTATAAAAAAAAAATAAAGACAAGAGCCACAATACAGCAGATACGAGTAGCTGCATCGAAAGCAAGACGTAACCGAAATGTTGTGAGCATAAATTAGGATTTTGATTTTTACTGCTCGTAAAATGATCGTAAATGTCGTCGGTTACTGCAGCTAAAATCACCCATTTGCTTTGGTCTTTTGAGTCCTTGCATGCGGGAGGGGGACGAACGGTCGTCCTCTCTCTTGTATTAGGTAGGTATCGTATACTCATTTGTATGGTATGTGCGCCCAATTGTGGGATGGGAAGTGTGCAATCATGGAATATGGGATGTAATTGTGCACTTGAGAATGAGGATTCTGAAAAAAGTGGTTTGCTGTGGGTTCATGCGGTGGCACAGCAAGGAGGGAGGATTACTTGTTTTTCTTGCTTGCTGTGGGAGCAAATATCCACACGGATAGTGGCTGAGTAAATGGCGGTAGTGTATTTGAGTTGGGTTACCTGTTTTTATTTAGGAACTCTGGCAAGAAACACAAACCCCAGCTATGAAGTTTCTCCTTAATGATTATTATTTGACATGAAAATGAAAGCAATTGCAACGATATGGTTGATAATGGCAGCGATGTCAATGAATTAAATTGAATGAGCTGCGTGGTTATAAAAGTGTTCTTTAAGATAAAATATATTACTAGATATGATTGTGGGTATGGTTGAAAGTGTCTGCCAGCTTGGAAACGCCAACACACTTAGACCAGCATAGGTCCATTGTGATGATTCACAGATTTTGGGTTAGAAGCGCAAGGAGTAGCTATCGACTCCGAATTTAATTTTAAACACGTGTATTATTCATACCACCTATTGATTCTGTATAGAGACAAAACCGATAGGACGCGCACATTATATAGACCTTATCAGAGACCGAAGCATGGTAGATATCTATGAGATGGGTGTCTAACCGAACATGCTTGCTTAAACATGTCTCTGGATGCCTCCAGTAATATAGGTACATTGAATCAGGAAGACGTCACATCTTCTTGACCTGATCGTCTTCAGAAGCTACAATGAGATTGATGTTCCCTAACTTGTTTGCGTGACCATGAGAAATAGAAGATAGAAGGCTGCCCTGCCCTCTTCGGAAGCTTGAACGAACTTGTCAGTAAATCTTAGTCGGATTTCGCATACCCGGGAAACACGTCAGATTTTGAAGAATAGCGTTAGAGAACTATAGGTACATAAAGGCGTATAGAATTATGTGAAACTATGCCAGATTTTTTTTTTTTTTTTTTTGAAAAATGAAAATGTTTTTGCTTTTGAATTTGAAAAAAATCAGAATTTTGTTTGGAAAATATGAAAGAAATTATACCAGACAGGTGTGGAAAAACCACCAGAAAGTAAAATGGAAATTAAGCCAGACAATAAACATAGGCAACTCGTATTCTGGTCTAATTTCCAAACTAATTTTGGAAAAAAGGTCAGAAAATGTTATTTACCTAAGTATTTGAAATTTATCGAACATCACATTCTTTATAAAACAAAAGAGCTTCTTTGATGTTTTACTTCATTTTTTTAACAAATTTCTTTTTATTAATATATCTACTAACGAACAGTAACAAAAAATACTACATTATGAAAGTAATAAAAAATACGCAAAAATGAGCTTGTCAAGAAATTTGTAAAAACAATTTCGTGACAGACTGTATGTACAAAAAAAACCTCGCATTCACTCTAAATCCTACAGTGACCCCAAGCAGGGGGTTGCATATTCTACTGTTTATGCATTGTGGATACTTTACATATTTACATATCTACATATATAATAAACAGTGGGATATGTATGGGGGGAATGCTGCCCCTCTGCAACCCCCCCTCCTTGGGGTTACTGTTTGATTTGGAGTGGGTGTGAGGTTTTTTGTATGTAAAGTTCGCAACTGCACCTCATTTTGGACCTTTTTGCATAAGACTTATTATTCCATTATCAGGAAAAAAAGTGCCAGAAACAATATTTCACTCTCTCTCTCCTTCTCTTTGGAAAAACACCTGAAATTTCGGAAAGATAGCTAAAAAATTCTGGCTTTTATTCATAGGAAAAAAGGCCAGACATTGGTATAGAAAATTTTCTGCGGTTTTTCCAAAAAAATCTGGCGTAATTTCCTCTGGGGTTATTATCTGGAGGCGTGCGAAACTCATACAATCGAACTTCGGAGGTACAACCTTTCAACAGACGCATGATGAGAAAGTACCTATACCATAGCTAAGTACTCACTAGCTTTTCGAAGATGGAATAAACATAATCTTCTTATAAAAAAAAGAAAGTACCTACGAGAAGCTGTCGATTGAAGAAATTGAGAGATGCTATATTCCACGAAACATTTTGGAACGTTTTATCAAAGGGTAAAGAGAATGAAGGCATATCAGGGTAGAAATCAAATTCAGAAACCTCTGGAGCTGACGAATGAAACCTTGATATAGAATAACCGTCGGTGCTGAGAAAGGGTTAGAGCTATTTCTGCAGACTAACGGCGTTGAAGACCAACATCCTGCTGTTGTGCAAACGAACCATTCAATTTAGACGACGATAGACAAAATGTTTGTCCACATGATCAAAACGAAGTACCAAAGAATAGCAGACTATACCGTCGAGATGTTTAGAGCGGCAAATATCACTTGGAAGAGAACGTTTGATCATTTATAAAATTTGGTAATATGAATGCATAAGTTCAGCATCAGTACACAAGATACAGAGGCAGCTCCTTAATGTAGGATATACAAGAGCCTATCTAGCGAGTTATGTGTGCACACCTAAAATCCTTCATAAATAACCTAATGCACCTTATCAGTTCGGTTAAGGCCAGGAAACTCTACAGTCGATCCAGTATATTTACACTTTGTGGAATGTGGAAAAAGGCAAAGAAATTCAAGCCAATACTCATCATAATTTCATCGACTTCAAATCCGCCTATGACAGCATATAGACGATCTATATAATGTAGACCCATGTCTATATTTGGTATTCCTGATTCGTATGAATGTTTAGAATGACAATGGTGAAAGCTCTCTGCTGCAACAAGGTAGGTATAGGTAACGAAATAACTGACGCTTTTGATGTCAAGAAACGATTTTGAGACAATGTGAGGCATAATTGTCGTTTGACTTGTTTACCGAATTGTGTGAAACTCATAGGCCAATACACAAGTCTACATTTTTCGAAAGTATGTTCAATTATACTATACATACTTGCATACGATGATGATGCTTCCTCTGGTGTTATCTTTATCTTTAAATTGACTATTAATGATGTAGTAGCTTGGTGTCATTTTAAATTCTGACATAGAAATTTACGCAGATGACATGAGATTCTATAGGTAAGCCAATACCTTGCACTGAACTACTTCTACACTGGTGTCAGCAAAATCGTTTAGAGTTTAGCGTGGAAAATGTCAAGCTATTACCTTCTCTTACAAACTTCATCGCCTACTTCAAAGATCTTATTACTTTAACAACGAGTTTGATTTCCCTGTTTGCTCAATTCGCGATCCCACTTCGACAAACGCTATTAGAAGAACTAACTCAGCACTCGGATTTGTTAAACGTTGTTAAACGTCGAACGCAAGTTTTCCAGCGTAGGTTCATCCGTTTTGCCCTTATGTGGGCCCGGCTGATATAGTTTTTGTTCATCAACTATTATCTGGAAACATATATTGTCCTTATTTATTTCATCAGATCCCCTTGAATATAGGTACTAAAGCCCATCGATTAAGATCAATACCCTTATTTTGCCTTCCCTATTATCGTACTGACTATGTCCAGCATCGACCTTTCACAATAATCCTCTGCAAAGCAAAAATGTTCCCCAATATGTTTGACTTAAACTGCACAATATCAACTCTTAAACATGCCCTTTAGGTATAACTTATCTTAATTCTTGACTACCCCATTTTCTTTTCCTAGCCATAAAATTGTTAAGAGTATAGGTAATAGGTCTCTATTTAAATTTGTATAATTAAACTGTTCATTTATTTCGTAGTTTTAACTTTGTAGTTTGAAAATCATACTGTCAGCTGAGTGTTCAGGCAGGATTTTCTGTCGCAATTGCGTTGATAGGTTTTGAAGTAGACTGTTTAACGATGGAACAATAAATCTGCCACTTATGGC
The DNA here is from genome assembly GCA_955612985.1 of Cheilosia scutellata. Classification (NCBI taxonomy): domain Eukaryota; kingdom Metazoa; phylum Arthropoda; class Insecta; order Diptera; family Syrphidae; genus Cheilosia; species Cheilosia scutellata. The sequence goes on along the minus strand of OY015312.1, from coordinate 57,317,241 downwards.
CCTAACCGAAGTGTCTAGATATTTGAGAACATGGTTCACCCCGAACTTCTGGCAATACAAATCCAAGGTAGACAAGTTCAATGATAGAATTATCGGAAATAATATTCCTAAATTAAGCAAGAGTACTAACAATCCTCGTATCTATAGGTCTACTAAATTGATGGCACTTATTGTTGCATCTGCTCTTTGTCCATCGGTTGACACCGGATTTCCCTATACCGTTGCATCAGCCGGCATCTTATTTTGAATGCGACTACTCTTTTGGTAATGGGCATTGTCATTTTGAAAATATCTGTCCATTCAAATCTAAATATGAAACTTAGTGCAATGAGAACAGTCTTGACATAACCTAGAAAATATAGTTAAATAGCTTCCTTTTTCAGGTAGGAGGTGCACGACTATACTATTTTTAAACATTTATAGTAATGGTACACCTACACACCCTGCTTAAACTTCCTTCCAAATACCGATCTTAATGAACACATTCTGTAACAGTTTATTTTAAAACGCACTTGACAATATGTGTTTCAAAAATCGTTGTTAACAATAATTTTTTGTTTTATTTCCTTTACTGCTTTGTTTACAGAGTTGTCTTTTAACGCAGCCATTACCGTTCTACGGTGCCTATCGTCATTATCCTTAATCTAATGGCTGTGTAATAAATGTGGGATTTGGGAACACCAACAATGCGTTAAATTGTGACTGCGTGAAGGACAAAACCATTCCGAAACCAAAATAATTCATAAATCATAAAAAATGGACCTGGTCTTTTACCTATGTATCGATAGATACCTATATAGATGTTGGTGTCCTTAAAAAACAAATCCTCTGCCATCACATATACTGGGAAAGTTGGCAATTTATTTTGTTCATTGCAGAGACCTTGTTATCTTCTTGAGATTACCAAAAAGAGACTCACAGAAGATTCTTCATTCGATTTGAACCAATATTTCATTTTCGACTGTCATAAGGATCTTCTATGTCCTGTGTGTGCATGAAGTATGCCCAGTCAACAATAAAAAAAAATCATATTTCTGGTCATTGTTTTCGGTGTGGTGAGGCTAATAAATCATAAAATTGTTGAAGATCGCTTTCGCTCGTTACACGGTGTGGCTGGCAATTTTTGTAGGTTAGGGCGCATCATTGTCACGCCATTTAGAGTGTGTTTCTATTATTTTTGCCATTCGAATAATTTTTTTTTTTCTATTTGAATTTGAGTTTTGTCGGTCTGTAGTCTAATAGGCAGTTGCTTTTATGTTTTTGTTTTGGGTTGTTGCATCGTTGCGCCTTTTTTTTTTTTTTTTTTGTAAAATCAGGATGCGGTGTGGTGCATCTGATAACAAACCACCGGAGAAGGAGAGAGAGTTGGAAAAACTTTCTATTTTCCGGAAAAGAATTCAGTTTGTGTGTTGGTGGTGGTGTGCGTTTGCATGTCCTGGAAATATTATTTATCACCGGTTGTTGGCCATTTAATATATTTAGCGCCTTTCAAAGTGGCAATAGGACAATTCATATAACTCTCAGTGTGTTGTTGATCCTTTGTTGTGCAATGAATGGAAATGAAGTGAAAATTGTCTTTGGACTTTGAAAAGGGCTGTCAACGGGATAACAGATGTTGGGCGCCCTTACAATTACCATGGAATAATTATCATTATGACATTGAAATGGAAGGGTTATCCTTGAAGAGATTTTCTCAAATGCTATACATAGTGTAGTTATACACTCGTAGCTAGTTCGCTAATGCATGTGGTCACACACATAATTTGAGGACAGGAAAGCAGGGATGCACGTTTTTCGTATGGGAACATATGCTGGATATAGCTGTGGTTACACATGATCACATTTCGTATATTATCCCAAGCCATCTTGCAACCGGAAAGAACAGAGGGAGTATGCGACAAAATGAGTAGATATGTATTACAGTGAAACTGTGTTATCTGCAGTAAGTTATGTCACATACCGATGTCTTAGGTGAATATTTTTAGTTGAGGGTTACGCCTCAATACATGACATGTGGTTCACTTTATACACGAGATCTACTTACTATTTTAAGTCAAATGGTTGTTCGGATTTGAAGTAGCCATAATCAGTGTCATATTTCGTTGTCATATGCCCGCACGCCCTGAGTTTCGTATATTTTGAAATATGTTCTAACAATTGCAGGAAAAGACAGTGTTTTGTACTAATGGTAATGGCGGCTATCGTGCTTTCTATTACAACGATCTAAACTATCTAAGAGACATAGACATATTATGACATTTTTATAGAAGCTCAAACTGGTTTAACGAGTAGAGCGAAACTAATTTTTAAGTTTATCTGGTATCACATGGGATCTTATAATGGTCTGGTCAGGCTTTGTAAACATCCACTTCAACCTTACCTAACCTACTCACAAAAAGGCATCAATTCGCAGCAATTGAATGGAAATAGATATACTTATTATCACCATAGCTGCCGTTTTTGGTTAAACAATGAACGCAAACATACTTAGGTATATTCCTGTCCGTAAGTTAATCGCTTGCTCCTTTTAATCGTTAAAACTTAGCACAGCTGTAATTGTTTTAAATCTAACCGCACATAGGAAAGGAAATGCATCTCCAGCTGCTAGCTATGCGTATAGGTATACTCCTCAGAAAACATTGAAAATTTTAATTACATGAAGTTCTTTAATAGAACAAACAATTTTACGAATTTTGGTATCTTAAGGCGAATATGTGTACATATTTTATCTGCTGAAAAGGTAAACTATCTTAAGTCGATTTAAGTGAATTTTGAACAATTTAGTGCAAAAGATTCCCCTATTCAATACGCGTAGTTGTACCAAACCCTCGTCGTTGTATCTGAATTGTATCCCGAGTTATAGAAAATCAAAATCATCTTAAGTCGATAAAAATGAGTATTAACATTTAATAAATTATCTTAAATCCACATAAGATGATATACTACTTATAAAAAAACCTCTTATTTCATTTAAGATGTTTTGGTCAAAATATAATTGGCATTTCCTGAAAAGCTAAAACATCTTATGTCGATATAAGATTGTTTGCTCCGTGTGAAGCCAGTATTAGACGATATGTTGAATCAGCATACGTATGCTGAAAATTGTGTTCCAATCACAACATATCGTGCAAACTTGATGACAGAAATTTATTTTTTACACGATATGTTGTGATTGGAACACAATTTTCAGCATACGTAGATATGCTGATTCAACATATCGTCTAATACTAGCTTAAGTTACTATAAATTATTGTGTAACTAACTCGACATAAGATAAAATGCATGTGAAATATAATCAAATGTGTGAAAAAAGTAAACTATCTTAAGTCCACTTAAGATGATATTTAATTAAAAAAAAAAGATATTTCTCAGATTTATGTCGACATAAGATATTTTGCCAGGTGCTACCAGATGTACCGTTACCAAAAATGACAGAGTGTTTGTGGTACTAGAGTGTCAAATAATAAACATTTAAGGGTCATAATCTACATACGTATTCATTAGAAAAGTGTATTGTAATGAATTAGATACCATTTATTTATTTTCTTTCGTAAGTTTTTAAACGAAAACATTTTATTTTATGACCTAAAGTTTAAATAAAAGAAGTACAAAACATCTTATGTTGTGTTTATATTTCATTAAACAAAGCACTGTAATGCGCACTTCATCTTAAGTCGATTTAAGAACTGAAATCGATACTTTACAAAATTAGCTAAAGTATCTTATCTCAACTTAAGATTTCTTAATGGGCAAACACGCTAAAGGTAAATCAACTTAAATTGCATTTTATCTTATATCTCGCTGATTTTTAAAAAATATTGATTTAAAACGTTGCTAGGAAAAAAGAGGATAAAATTTCCCTTCTAAAAAGCCCTTTCATTAGAGTTAAAAGTTGGAGGCTTTTTTCAAATTACGTTTTTTGATGTTTTTTTGCTCTCCTGAAAAACTATGAAAATTGACTTAAGATAGTTTACCCTTTCACCAGAGTTTTAGTCTCTGCAAAATTTGTCGACTCATATCTACCCCAATATTACAAAGCATCCGCCTTTTCGTTATACGTATACACTACACTAACTGACCCGGCAAACGTTGCTCTGCCATTTTCGTAAATATCTCCAACCCAGCGCCACCTATCGGGTCTAAATTTTTGCAAACAATTTATTTTTATTTAGATATTACCTACATATTTTTAATTTGAGCCAAATCGGTACATAAATAAGAATTTTCAAAAGAAAAAAAGTGAACCCAGCGCCAACTATGGGTGAAACAGTCCAGAGCATCACACAAGCATAATATGCTGTGAATATAAGGCGGATAGCTTCAGTGGTTCAGCCGCCATTATCGGACTTACATATACCACCGTTTTTATATAATGGTCATGTCCGGGAACCCAGTAGAGTTTGACAGAATGGTGTACAATGGTAATCATTGCGTTCCTAACAGCCTTTATGTTGTATTTAATCAACTCCAGGGCTATAGACTTTGATCCACTGATCCTATGGGTCGTTATCTATAATATTACTGGACCACCACTGGAGTACTACCAGCTTGGGAATAGGATTGGGATATATTATAGGTATTTTCCTGATGTAATAGAAAAGTGTTCATGGCTTTCATGCTTCACGAAAAGGATATAGTATTTTTAAGTAAGGAATGTGCCACTTTTGATTTTCCAAACCCATCTCGATTTCGCGAAATACTTTGCTCATACAAAACCCATCATCATCTGATCATCATGCTTCAAATTTTGCAACTTTAGCTCAAATAATGTCAACTAAGTACTTAAAATTCTATGAGTTAGAACGGTTATGCGCGTGGAAGTACAATTTGCTACAAATCTAGCAATTAAATTCAGTTACATTCAGTTACTTACATAATTATTTGGGTCAAATTATTGGAGGGTGTCAGATAACATGCATAAAACAGAGTAGGTACTAATCTTAGCTTAAGAATTATTTGCCACCAGAAATACTCAATTTTTTGTATGATTCTAAAGATTCTGCAGAGTTTTTTTTCTATATAAAAAAAAATTATGCACGAAGCTGTCAATAATGATGATAAATGTCCTCTAAATGTCTCATAGATTGTGGGTAGGTACCAATTTCTTGAACTGTCATTCGTATCAAAAATAAAACTGACAGACTCGATGGTTGCGAAAAGCTAGTTCTGATGTCATACATGAACCTATTTTTTTATTTATTGTATTTTTTATTTTTCTACTTTAAGCTATTACATACTAGATATAAGTCAACCTTAAGTAATTAACTTTTGTGGTCTAGCTCTCTAGTTGAACATGAGTGTCGATTCTATAGCCTGGCAGAACGATGCCTAGATGTCTCCAGTCTCGGGAGTTTCCGTCCTACCCCACTGGTAATCTAAGGTAACAGGGTCTCTACCGCGTCGTCTCTCTATAGTTCAGTTGAGAATTCTCCGCACCGGAGCACGCTCTATGTAGGTAGGTAGGTATATCCCAGTCAGAGCTATATCTTATTGCACAACGTCTGATGCTTAATTGATTGAGGGCTTTGGTACTACATTCCCTTCTGGACCTATAGAAACAAGGATTAGCAATAAGTAATTCTTGTTTACTCAGGAGTAACGTTAGCGAATATAGCCTAGCTGTGGATTGTCATAAGACGTTCGCCAGGACTTCTTGTCTAAGTTAGCGGCTTATAACAAATCCACATCGAGTGACCCACTTCTTTGATATAAATGCTGCCGGTTGGCTCACTAAGGGTTCATCCGGCACCAATTATTTTCAAAAACCCTGGGGTAGTATTTGAGATCCATAGACTTGGGATCCGAATATCCCCAAGCAACTACTTTATAGAGATAACACTATAAATATATTCCCCTGGCTGGAACTGTTTGTTTCTCTTTAGGGATTTATCCACTATAGACCGGATATAAGAAGATGTGCCTTAATGAGGCAAGCCTCATTCGCACACTCTCAACCTTTGCAACCAACGACATTCCAAAGGGTTTGTTTGCCTAATCTCCATCAGTGGAGGCTCATTAGCTTAGTCAAAAAGCCTCGTAAAGGTTGTCGTTACAACAGTCGCATGTTGCGACATCACTTTCGCCGATTCCGAAGATCGAGTTTTATTTCACACCGATATAGCTACTGACAGAAGAAGAAGAGAACGAACAAAATATTTACAAAATGTCCATTGAGCATCAATCATTTAGCTTTTATGCGCACTACTAATAGGAAAAATAATCCGCATCCGTATGTGGTATATTTAACTACTAGCGGACCCGGCAAACGTTGTTTTGCCTGCTCGTATATTTTCATTTAATTTTTATTTAACCGATGTGTCCAGACTGATTCTGTACTCCGTGTGCTGCGACCGATATTTCCTCGGACGTGTGCCCACAAATTGTATTGTCTAGACAAATTTTTTCCAATGATTGTCGAAGAATAACGTTTGAAATGTATTTTTTTGTTATCAGAGGTGTCACGCCCTTTTGTCCAGTCCCGCCAGGTTTTGTAAAATGCTTCAATCAGACAATGTTCAAATATCGTGATTTAAATAACTTTGTTGTAAGGGTGGTGCCATCATGGACCGTTTTCCAATCCCACCCACTTTAGCTCCCATGGGTGTCGAGAAATAGGATTTAAAATGTATATTTTTTTATACAGTAGGTGCCACGTCCCTTTGACCAACTTTGATACCTAAGATTGTATGTAAATTTGAACTCAATCGATTCAGTGGTTTTCGAGATATAAGATTTTGAATGTTTTTTTTGTATTGGAGGTGCAACGCCTCTTTGTCCAATTTTGATCAATCTTCACAGGAGCACTTTACAGCCAATACTTAAGATTATCTGTAAGTTTGAGCGCAATCGATACGGTGGTTTTCCAGATATACGATTTTGAATATTTTTTTGTATGGGAAGTGCCACGCCCCTTTGTCCAACTTTGACCAATCTTCACAGGAGCACTTTACAGCCAATACCTAAGATTATCTGTAAGTTTGAGCTCAATCGATTCGGTCGTTTTCGAGATATACGATTTTGAATGTTTTTTTCGTATGGGAGGTGCCACGCCCCTTTGACCGATTTTGAATTTGTTTGGCCTATCGCCCGATCACCGTAATTACCGACATTGTAAAAAAAAAATCAACTGAATTGGTTGAAACTTATGGGCGGCAGAGGGAAACATAGTTTTGCCACTTTGTTTTATATATATATAGAAGAGATAGCTCATGCAGCAAAATCAACCAAAAATACACTTGTTGTATACAGATCCATAAAATGTCCACCTTTCCATACAGGCTTTATTATATTTTTCTTATTTATCCAGCATCAAATATCCGCAAAATATTCATAATTTTCACTTGAACAATCTGAGCTGTCTATTTAATAGTCTCCATTAATTTCAATTAACTTCATCTCTTCAAATGAATTCCATTCACTTTACGTCTCTTTCTTTTCAGATCTACTTCGGCCGCATACTTGAGTCATCTTCGCACCCAAATTGACAACCATAATCCGTCAAAACAAACCGTTAAATGATTTTTACTACCCCATTCATTGGATTTTTATGCGGACTTCGACAATGCCGTCAGACGTCGTCGTACATAAAATTTTAAGAGACCATCAACTCTCCTCAAATCACTTGACTCTACTCTAGGCTACAACTCATCATGACAACTGATTGCCGGATCGTAAAATTGTCGTAAAATAAAAACGAGAACGACCTTCATCCTGATCAGACTGACAACGGAACGGAACGGTCCTCATCCACACAATCACACCGTTGCGTTGTGTCTCTTTGATTAGAGCGACACAACAAGTGGCCGTATAGAGAGAGGGCGCTAAGTCGTAAAAGAGGTCATAAAAGTCTACGGAAGCAAGAGATTACCCCGTAAACCGCGCGTGGTGAGGGCTCGTAAAATATGCGTTCTTCAGTAAGCGCTCATTTTGACAGTAAACATCGAATAAGTGGTTACAAACCAGACAGTGCGTTTCGTTCTTTATTTATGTATTTTTTGTTGTTTTGTCTGTTGTTGCTGATTTTACGACCCATCTCACGCTTCCAATCAAATCGGGAGTGTATATAGACGTCCCCAGATACGAGTATTGTGTGCCACAGCATGGACCCCACACGTAAGATTCGTGTGTCTCCTCAAGAAGCGTTTTTATAAGAGCGCCATTGTACGACGCGTTTCAGACCACATAAAATCAGAGGCGGACACTTGCGATACTTAACACCATCAAGAGACAATCTCGAGCCGACCGACACCAACATCACTGTAAACACCACCAACAGTATAGGTACCACCGCACCGCCATCATCAACATCATCGCTGCCATCAACTTAATTCTCGGCCGAGGCAGGTTTTATGATTTTTTTACGATTATTGTGCGATTATCGTTGAGCGTAAATGATTGCAATAAAAACTATCATGTTTATTGAAAATTTCATTCAAAGTGTCGTTTTATTGCATTTTAATTTAATTCGATTTGTCGGAGGAGTGAGTATAGGAGGAGGCGTTGCTCGTTCAGTTTGACTTTGACCGTGATTTTGAATTTCACGGCCAGTGCTACTGTCACTGTGTCTTGGTTTTTTGTTTTAGGGTGTCCGATTTGATGACAATGTGAGAGCAGCATTTGGCCGGCTTGAATGGGTTATTGTGTTTGTCTTCGTCGTCGCTTGGTAATCTGGGACAGTTGGTCATTTAGATACAATTTAAAATGAGTGTAATTTGTTTGCTTGAATTTGAATGCCAAGAGAGTGTGACATTTATTATGAATGTTTATTATTTGTGAACAGTAGTTGTAGTTGTAGTTTTAGAATTTGTTAACGAAACCGGCTATTGGCGTTTGAAAAGCTATCCATTATTATGTGGGTAGTAAGTAGGTACCGGAAAGCAGTGCCGATAGCAAAATTAGAATTTTTTACATTTTTCGTGTTCATTGGAGAGAAAATAAAAATAAAAAATTAAACTCTGCCCACAAATCAAAGTAACTTTATCTATAAACATGCATTCATTTTAATCTTTCCACCAGAATGAAAATCATCAAGTGCAATCCTCATATCTACGCAGAGGAGAGATTTCGGACTAGCGCCATCTCATCATCTCATTCTTCTCCTTTGACTCCGATTTGGCGACATTTCGACAATATTAAGTACCTCACGTATTCTATTGTTCCTACTGTGATCTCTCCTTGTCTAACCCAGCAATACAATGAATGAAAGCCATTTCTTCAGCTTCTATCCGCGATCCAATTTCTCAGTGCAGTTGGTACCCACATCTCATCACCATTATATAGGTAGGTTAGGTACCTAAGAGTTCGAACAAACTCCGACAACTTAGAATTGACACCAAGACAGGTCCTCCTGATAACAGAATGACCTACCCGTCTCAAAGTTGACCAAGTCTGACCAATCGTACAGGAAAGTTTCCATCGCTAGTTTCTGAGATACTTAAGTTTCTCCATCTGTTTCAATGGGAGTCAGCTAAAATTAGAGTGCATAACGGACGTTATGGAGGCGAACATGATACAGCACAGGCGGCTATAAACCTATCGAGAACGCAAACTGAATAAAAGATGGTGAATTCACCTCCTGCCATTAGTATAGATAATGATTTCCTAACTTGGTATAAGTAGTTGATGTGCAAAAAATTATGTATATAAGACAGCATATTACGTTGGTGCTCCTGTTAATATGGGATTCATATGAACCAGAGTTCTTTGAATTTAGGTATAAGCCAGAAACTTATTTCTCAATTAAGATTTTTTTTATAGTTTTAGGCGAAAGGTATCACAGCGCACGTCTAAACGCCTAAGCAATATACGTTATAATCAACTGTCCAACATTCACCAAAATAGGAAAACATTTTTACACCCTCCGTTCATTTATTTTAAACTTTACAAGTTTTATGCGTCTATCTAATTGTCATCAAATGTCATATAAAGTGTGTTTAATGAAAAAAAAAAAAAAAAACAGAGACTAAAAAGAACTGATATTATGGAAGTTATTAAGTCCATCGCCATATAACTTCTGTTAGCGACAGATAGGATTTTGAAGATATACATGATTATTCATAGGGAAGAATAAAAGAAATTGCATTTCCCATTATTTGGAAGAAATAGTTCCATCCTATGACGAAAAAGATTTGTGTGATCCATTTTCTGACTGACAAATCAAAACTGCAGTCAGCTTATATTTTTGGCACTTTTAACGAGTCTGATCCACCTTAAGCAGATTCGGAAAATGTTCATGAAACAACATGGAGAGTATATCTTACTAACAAATTGCATAGCAACACGTCAAAGTCAATTGACATAGCAGACACTATTTAGCTTTAGGTAGGTATACCTACCTAAATATATTAACTGATAGCTTTCAAATCTTTTTTAAGCTTTAATAAAGTCTTTGTTAAATTTTTTGGCAAATGATACAGCATCCAGGTCCAGGGGCTGTAAATGCAAAATGATACTACCTATAGGTACCTACTGTGAATATATACAAGTTACTTTTCTTTTAACACGAAACTACAAGTCGACGGGTACTTCTACAAGTGGGCAATTTGGCGATTTTCCTTTTTCTGTAAATCGGAGTCACAGTTATTGTAGAAGATAAATCTTACTTACCTATAGATTCGTAGGTATATATATTTTTTTTAAATACTAGCTGACCCGGCAAACGTTGTTCTGCCTAAAATAGTTATTTTAAATATTTGAAGATTTATTCAATTATTTTTTTTAATAGGAATGAAGTTTCAGTGGTTCAGTGGCCATTATCGGACTTAAATACGAACCAACGTTTTTATATAATATAGCTGTACCCGCCCATCTTTGCCCGTGCACAGGAATTGTATTGCTTAGGTCTAAATAATGTTCTTTCGTAAAATTCGAAAAATGAGAATAAATTTTATGGAATCGGCCCAGCGGTTATCGAGTTATAACACCATCGAGTTTCACCCCATAGAATATGTTTTTTTTTGTATGGAGGTGCCATGTCCCTTTGTCCAATTTTGACCAAACTTCTCCCGGGCTAATACCTAAGATTGTCTGTAAATTTTAACTCAATCGGTTCGGCGGTTTTTGAGATATAAGATTTTGAATGTTTTTTGGTATGGGCTGTGCCACGCCTCTATGTCCAATTTTGACCAATCTTCATAGGTGTTCTTCTGCAACTATACCTAAGATTATCTGTAAATTTGAGCTTAATCGATTCGGCAATTTCCGAGGTATAAGATTTTGAATGTTTTTTTTTGTATGAGAGGTGCCACGACCTTTTGTCCTATTTTGAATGGACCCAAGATCTCGCGATTGCGATATTAAAACCTCGATAGTGCTCTTGTAAGACTTTTGAATGGCGATCTCTCGGTCAACATGACAATGTCGATATAAATGCGAGGAAGTTCATAGAAAATAAGCTGAAGTATACTGATCATGAAATTACATCTAGACAACAACAAACTTCAAGACTATCTATAGCAATCACAATTGAAAACCATCAGTCAATGAACTTGTTATCGTCATCTGTATGCATCTGCCTTCGTCACGTACATTGGCAACATATCTTTAAATGCAGAAATAAATGAATTGAATTGCCATTAACCGCGAGTAAATTTCACATAGCATAGTTGAACATCCTGTCTGCCATTACGATGACGACGATTCGACATGACGTTGATTCTCCATGCTTATACATTGCAAAGGAGTAAATTAAAATCAAAACGACATCTTGTCTCTAGAAAACCACAAGGAAAAAGTTTAAACGGCAAAGAAGTCAAACAAATATCAAAATAAACATAAAGGTACTTTTAGATTTCACCAAAAGCATTCCCCATAACTGAGCATGAGCTCTCTCTCCATCTCTAATGAACCCAAAGTTCGACATAGCAAAACTTCTTTTGCTCGCCTTATAGATACTCGTACCTTGGTTGAGTTTCTTTCTTTACTTTCCGGTTTTCTTCGTCATTTTCTTAGGTTTCTACCATTACCCTCTACAGCATAGAATGACATAAAGTGAACAAAAAAAAAAAAGGAGCCCAATGAAATACCCACCAATATCAAATGTACGGAGTAGCATAAAAGGATCAACAACAATCGCCGAAATGGCCCATAACGAGGTCGTAAAAATTTTGCTACCTAATACACTCGGTCTGTGCAATTTGAGGACTCGACGACGAAATAACTTTGATAAAAATATGGCATGGCAGGCAGCATACGTATACAGATACAGAGGCGACGCACACCCTCTCGTAACATAGTATAGGACTTGGAAAGAATACTCTTCTGCCCTCTGCAATACTATACCTACACTATGACTATCCAATCCATGGCACAGAGGACACCACATTCATGCGACAATGAAGATTCACTTAGAGGTAGTGTTTTTGCGGTGGAAATTTGCACAGACAGGAACAGGACCGCTTCGTGTCCTCTTTTCATTTTCGTTTACTCTGTTGCGTGTCTATGTGGGACTACGACTATACGGCTCACCCCACATACATTTATGAACTGACTCAAGTATCTATTAGGACACTTATGGGTGTTTTTCCAAATGCTTGTTGTTCACTACGAGTTGATGAGGATGCTGATCGTCGGTGATGGTCGTCCTTTCTATATTTATTTGGCGCAAGGTTAACTTTATTTGACATCCAAACATAATGTGTTGATTGTTCGCCGACTGTTTATAACTCCATTCGATTGCATGCTTACTCCTATATTCGGTCGTCTGATAGATGGATTTGTGGAAGAGATACATCAATTAATCGCGCACAACCACACGCCGCCGGCCGAGAATGATAAAGAAGCGGAGACAATCATTATTAATATTTCAATAGCAATAGTAATTTGTCAGAGGCTTTGATTTATCGTTGAAACAAATAAGACAAATGAACTCGAGTGACAATTAATTTATGACCTGTTTTTAATTGCTACAGTGTCGCGTTTCCTTTTTGAATATCAATTATTATTTTTGCGAGGTAGGTATATATGAATGCCTTCGAGTGCATACCATGCGCGAATTTGCATGGCTATGAGTTGGTGTAACAAAGTGACCACCAACTGTCTGTCTATGGACGAGCATTATGGACAGTGAGCTGCATAAATGCTAATTGATATACTGGTCAGGGTTTGTGCAAATGCCCAGAAGATACAGTGAAATGGATTTAATGGAGAAATGCGAAGAAGCTATTAGCGAATTTGCACGTCGACGGAAGGTATGGTCATTTCTTTGATTTGTGTAGAGAGTGTGTCTCTTCGTAACTTGACCGAAAGTGATGTGAGGGACTTAAAGAAATTCTAAGCTTTTCGTAATAATGTTCTTGTTGTGACTCCTGAAACATGGATGATAATGGATGATACTTTCCAAGTGCACGCGAATAAGAAAGGATTTCAGCGTAAAATTCATCTATGACGTACTTATACGTAGTTTGCCCTAATTCCAGTATGTATAGTCCGACTCATGACGTCCAGTCCTGTGGCTTTATCTGCGAATCAATTTTATCTATATTACATTGTAGACGATAATAGGGACCAGTTTTGTCAATCCGGCCTCGACTTGTTAGAGCGGATATTAAAAAAGCAGCAAGATATACAATACGGTGCCATGAAATAAAGTCTTATGCAAAAAGGTCCAAAACGTATCGAACTGGAAATAAAATCCAAACAAGTTTACATAACAAAAAACCTCGCACCCATTCCAAATCCTACAGTGACCCCAATAATGAGTGCATTAATGTCCAAGGACTTTATTGCACTTTCAAAAATGAAATAAAGTCAAAAATTCGTTTTGGATCTTTTTGCATACGACTTTATTTCATGGCACCATACAATACCATATAAAATTACTGTTTGCACGAGTCTCAGAAGTCTAATATGAGTTCTTCAGAAAGAGAACATATACGGCTGTAGTTGAAGTGTTTAAATAGATGGGGGTGTTAAGAGTCAGTATACCAAATAAAATGTCTTAGCTACTTTGGAGCCTATGTGAAGGTAAGGTATATAATGGAGCTGGGTTCAGTAAACATTTTTCATGACTAAAAAAGAGATTCTGAAAATTAGATGGGGACAGATGAATCATTTATACGGACTGCTATCATAGAGTCAACGCATGTCACTACCATGTAGGTACCTTGATGGCACAACCTAGGGTTATCTACACGCCTGTTGCGCCAACTATATTTTTTGGTTTTTTGTTTTAGTAGTTCGGGAGGTACCCTTTACCTCCCCCCTTTATTTTTATTCCTGTACCACTACACTAAAACCTAAATGGGTATGAAATCGATAAATGAGAAAAAATAAACATTGAAAACAGGTTAATTATATTTTTTGCGTTGGAGCATGTACAATGAGAATTCTGAAAGCCTGTCGTGCGAATGATAATTCTATTTTTAGAACGCAAATTACAACCACCCTTAGGGTCCTAACAACGTTGCCATATTCCAGTTGCCAGTTCAGTTTTAACTGTAAATTACAGTTTTTTAGACAAGCTTACAGTTTTTAAAATGACCCCCTAGTACAAATTACAGTTTTTTTTTTAAAGTTCAGATTTGAAAGAATAAATTAAAATGTTATTGTATGTTTTGTGTTATTTTTTGTTTAATAAAACTAAAAAAAAAACGTAATTTCAAAAAAATCTTTTGGTTTTTGAAGGTTACAGTTTTTTGGTTGAAAATACTGTTCAATAGTCAGCTTCGTGGACTGTATTAACTGCACTTGATGTAGTGTGCTAAAAATGTTCCCGAAAAATGACTCCCAGAAAACCAAAAATGATCTGAAGCTTACCTATTAAATTTTTATATTGACTCAAAATTAGAGAAAACTCAAAAACGTATGACAAGAAAATATCAAAATAAAACCAATAAATAGCTAATTAACAAAGTAAAGTTAAGTGGAAAACTAAACAGTGACATTAATTATATCGCATGGCCGTGCCGCAGACAACATGAAGATTGTTCTGTGCCGGCGTTAACACATTCCCCCCGTGAATGCTTTGCTTCACTTCCATCGGTAGCCGGCACAGTTTTTGTATCGGGTGCTCCAAAACTTTTCTCGGCGGGGTTCACGTTCCTTTCCGAAGTAGCCACTAGCAGACTGGTTTTGCGTACCAGACCATATTTATTTCGGCGAAAGTCTCGATTAAGCGTCCCGTACTGGGCGTTGCCATCCCGGATGACAGCAGCATAGGGCGATTTATAGCACGCTTTGGGAATGCGATGGATCGACGGTAGCATCAACTTCCAAATTATGCTCCGAATGCTGCCGGAAGAACAATGTTGGCCCTCAGATTTCGCAACAAAATGTCCCTCAAGCTTTACCAGCAGCTGCTATAGAAAGTATAAGAAAAAAAAAAACGACAGAAGAAATTTCGAGAAATAAATGCACTAGGTACCTACATTATAATATGCCATCAACACAATGAGAAAGCAGAAACTAAATAATATAATAACAAAATCAAAATTTCTCTCCGGACGCATTGTCGGTCGAAATATTGGAACAAATAAGATAAAAATGCACTGCATCCGAACGCCGTCAGCGCACCGACAAAACGGATACAAAAAAGCACGAATCAAATCCAAATTTCTACGCGAACGCATTTTCGCTCGAAATATTGGCACAAAGAAGATAAAAATGCAACTGCATCCGAACGCCGTCAGCGCAACGACAGAACGGATACAAAAAAGCACGAATCAAATCCAAATTTCTACGCGAACGCATTTTCGCTCGAAATATTGGCACAAAGAAGATAAAAATGCACTGCATCCGAACGCCGTCAGCGAAACGACAGAACGGATACAAAAAAGCACGAATAAAATCCAAATTTCTACGCGAACGCATTTTCGCTCGATATAGTGGCACAAAGAAGATAAAAATGCACTGCATCCGAACGCCGTCAGCGAAACGACAGAACGGATACAAAAAAGCACGAATAAAATCCAAATTTCTACGCGAACGCATTTTCGCTCGAAATATTGGCACAAAGAAGATAAAAATGCACTGCATCCGAACGCCGTCAGCGAAACGACAGAACGGATACAAAAAAGCACGAATAAAATCCAAATTTCTACGCGAACGCATTTTCGCTCGAAATATTGCAACAAATAAGATAAAAATGCACTGCATCCGAACGCCGTCAGCGCAACGATAGAACAAATACAAAAGCCGGAATAAAATTCGTATACGTTTACACGATCCCGGCCGGCGGCGTCATCGGCATCGCATTCAACCTAGCAATTGCTCACCAATAAAACTGCTCATTTATTGCTCATGCGCCCATTTTGCTCACCTGATGCACCTTTTGACTGGAACTGGAAGGCTCACGAGTTTTCCTTTCCTATTAATGCTATTAATGCTTCCTGAGGGCAACTTGCAAGTTGCATCGTCAACATTAACACTCTCGCTGATTCAAAAAAGGCTCGATGGACCATGTTCAATAGTCAGCTTCGTGGACTGTATTAACTGCACTTGATGCAGTGTGCTAAAAATCTTCCCGAAAAATGACTCCAAGAAAACCAAAAATGATCTGAAGCTTATTAAATTTTTATATTGACTCAAAAACGCACAAGAAAATATCAAAGTAAAACCAATAAATAGCTAATTAACAACGTAAAGTTAAGTGGAAAACTAAACAGTGACATTATTTAAAGCTCCGCTTCTTATCGCATGGCCGTGCCGCTGACAACATGAAGATTGTTCTGTGCCGGCGTTAACAAAATACAGTTTTTTTTTGGGGAATTTACAGTTTTTTGAAAAAAAAAAAAAAAATCTGGCAACATTGGGTCCTAAGTACAACTGCATAGAGAAAGCAATTTGTTTCGCACTTGGCCATATAAGATCAATTTTCAATTTATTATATCTCACTCTCTGGATGGACCAGAAAGATGAATGCTAGCTCAAAATTCTTGGGTATTGCCTACCAATTAAATGCATATCTTGAATAGACATATATCTATTTTTATGAGTATAATGGCATGTTAAGCTTAGTAAGGTCGAAATAGAAAAGTTTGCACCCGCTTTTTTCAGCCCTCATAAGAAGAATTTTAAAAAACCTTAAATGAGGCATGTAATATTTTTGACTTAACTGTCAACATACAACATTTCAAATTCATACAGCAAACAGGTTCGTGAGACCCCCTTACTCCCAGCAACCCCCTTACTCGTCAACAATTCTCACACACCTTATGGCCTAATTTGGCCAAACATCTAGAAATCAGAAAAAAAATATGAAAATCGGACGAATAGTTCTCGAGTTATGGAGGGATGAACAGACGGATGTTGCATTATTTATATAATAGTATAAATAATAGTATGGATATTAGGGTGGTCCACATATATATGGCAAAAACATTTTTTTCAAGAAGAAGTCCCGCCACCCCATAATTTTGTTACACGTGCCTTTTCTATTACCTGTGTAAAATTTCAGCCTCCTACCTTACGTAAAAGGGGGTGCTCATCGACCTTGAAATATGTTGATTCTACAAAAAAACCCTAAAAAATTGAGAAATGAATAATGTAAGCTATCTTAAGAAAAACATTTTTTTTATTCAAAAATATTATTTAAATATGTACGTAAAAAATTATAGAAACAAAGCAAAACATAAATTAAAGTTATTACAGTTAAATTTTTTTCAATTTAAAACTAAATTTGTTAAAGCTTTTTTTGAAGTCTCAGTAGAAACTATTTTCCGGTTTTGTTCCACAACATGAAGTATAAATTGTTTTTCTTCCTCATTTTTACTGAGTATCGTATTGTAATCTTCAAACAATTTTACACCTCTTTCCGCAGTATCGTTCACCACACGCAAACTTCTTATGCAACTTTTGCCTCGAAGGTAATCATCATTCTCACCCCAAGTCTCAGGTGGTAGCTTCAAGAACGAGTCTCTGATGTCTAGAGCTGCGAGTGTTTGCAATGTTCTTTCCGATGCAAAGACGTCCAAGGTGGTTTCTATTGATAGCTTAGAAGAGTTACCTCTTACTGAACGAGGGCCGTCCTTAACATCCATTCTTTGAACAATAGCCTTTTTCTCATCACAGCACACCTTGTCGGAAAATAGAGCAAATGCTACTAGCTCATCGGATAAGTACCACAAATGACGCTCTAAAACAATCCTCGCTTCTGCACCAACTTCGGAATCAATTGCTTCATATGATTTCAATCTCTTCCAAAGTTGTAAGTCATTTATCGGTGCATCTGCTGCCAAAGGCGCTTCGATCCAAATCTTGGTGTAAATGAGTGCACCAAAAGTAACGAATCTAATAATTTGTTTTTCTTCTCTTTTGGTCAGCTTAAATATGTCTGAATTACTCCGAAAAAGAAAAATTTTTATAGCATACAGCAGTTTTGCCATCCAACGAGCACGATGTATTGGTCCCGGAGAACGCCAATGAATCTTCGCAGGTGACTTGTTCAGAACAATCATTGTGAGCTCTATCAGTTCGTTGTAATCATCCCGGACTTGTTTTTCTCCAGCTAAAGCAGTTGTAAGACTTTCAAGAGTACTTTCAGCAAACTGTTTCGTACTGGAACTGGAATGAAGGCAGTCGTAGTGATCTCGGGAAAATGTGTCCCAGGCATCTCTGAATCTCTTGAATAGCAGAATTTCGGGAGAGCTGGATGGCCCAAAGCAGAGTGTAAATATTTTTGAAAGCATTATTTCGAACATGTGATGCCGACAAGCAAGCCATAAAAGATCACGCCCTGTCTTCGCTTCTAGGAGAGCACATGCTCCTTTTTTAGCACCGGTGTTAGCCGCAGTAGTGTCAAAACTCATAGCTCGAACTTGATTTGTAACGTTCCATTGTTCCATGGCGTCGAAAACAGCATCAGACGTATTTTCTCCCGTCCCTGCAGTCAGTTTAGGTACACCTAACAATTTTTCGATACCATTTCCAGAGACAAGAATCGGTAGGCGGTCAACCTTCTTATTATCCGTAATATCAAGTAATATTTTTCCATCCCAATGTATTATTAGTGGATAAGATGGTTTGAATGTTTCTTTCAGATGTGCGCTGACTTCTATCCTAGCTTTTTTTCTGGCTCGTCGAATGGTGCTTCGTGAAATTGGGAGTGAAGCAGGATTGCAACCAAGTGCAGCGAACAACGGAATAATCAATCTTACTGCTTCCCGATCAGTTATTTTGTTACGATCAAGAGCGCTTGTAACATGTTGTGTAAAAATACCACTAGTGGATGGAAGACTGTCACTGGCACTGGTAGAGCTCTGGGTATTTTTTCGTAAGGTTGGAACAAACTCATCTTCTCGCTTATCCTTAGTATTAGTAGCGCTACTAGAAGTACTAGAAGTAAAGCTGGAATCAAGTACTAGTTCCTTAATTGACACTACGGAAGTTGCAGCATTATTTTCAGCAGCCTTTTGCCTTAATTCGTCAGTTCTTTGCTTTCGTTCTAGAGAACGTTCTTTAACCTTTTCTAGGTTCTTGTCGATTGATGTCATAATCATCTTGCGCTCGTCTCTTTGGTCTATAAGAAAGTCTCGGTCTTCTGCAATTTTGATTAAATCCATAGCTTCTGAATGGGCAATATCGAAAAGCTTATCCAGCTCTGCTGTGAACGAATTTTCTCTGCTATTCTGTGCTTCTGAAGCTCTTGTTTTATTCTTCTTTAGAAGCAGCCAGTTTTTGTGTAGTTTAAGAAGTTTCTCAACGCAATGGTTTGATTGTCTTGTCGGAATCCCAGATTTTTCCCACACCTCTATTACTTCTTGAATGAGCATCTGCGCAGAATTTTTTACATTTTTGGTTTCGCTCAAGAGCTGGTGAAAACGTAGTAAAACTTGCCGAAGAGTTGGAAGTTGATTTAATCTTAGCAGTGGCTCAAGGTCCCGGCATCCAAGTAAGAATATTTCATCTTGTTTACGTGTTGATAAACTCATTTTTTGCACTGGTTATATATATTATTGCCTGCACTGGCATAAGTTCTTTCTAACACTAATCCTGCTGATGAAGTTGTTCCTCTATTTATACCCCTGGTGGTATATGGCACATTCGCAGGTATATGATTTGCAGGTACTCCATACCTACTTTTCTGGGTTTTCTGCTCTTAATGACTTTATGGTTTTATTAGGGTCGTCGCCGTCGTTTAGCACTAATTGCTTATGCTCGCAGATGTTTTATTGCTGGTGTTTCCCAACGATCGGCGCTGTCTAGATTATTGTCTTGTTCTAGACAAAAGTAGAAAAGATAAATTTGACACTTGTAACAGACCTGTAAAAAAAAATTAAGATCAAGTGTTTTTTACAAAAAAATCAAAAATAGAATTCGATTGAGCACTCTCTTCCACTAAAGATAGCCAACTGAAATTTTACAGCATTAATACTTTAGGCACGTGTTACAAATCTACGGGGTGGCCAACCTGAAAAAAGGAAAAAAAGTTTTTTGGACCACCCTAATGGATATTCATATTATAGATACCTACATCAACTTTTTTTTTTGCGCAAAAAGTTTAATTTTTATAAGCGTTTCGAATAATAGCGCAAAAGCCTTCCCGGTCCAACAAAAAATTAATATATTTATTATGTTTGTAGGTATATTACTAACAGTCATAAATATTTATTAAAAATTTAATTTAATTTAACACAGCTTCTTTGACAGTCTTGGAATTGGAAGCCAAAGTTTCTAAAATTTGTAACATTGATATGAATAATTCAGTGTCCCGAAAGTCAAGAATATTATCTAGGCAATACGATTTCTGGAAAAACAAAAATTTGTATCTTAAGACAAAATGCAGCCCGATCATAAGTGTGTAAGAGAAGATAGATAGGTCTTTCTCAAATCAATGGGTTGTGGTGCATGGCCGTTCTGGTTAATTCCAATGTCGAACGAAATGATTCAGGACTTATACTTGAATAGCCTTCATTCATGTCATTCATGAATACAGTAAAATGTACGAGTGCTCGAGAGACACTTTCATATACATACGGAATAGGTACTGTTCACTGTTCAGTATATTATAGAGAACGGATGTTCCACCGTATATAGCCATAGGTACTTGTAGGTAGGTCGCAATTCTTCATTTGAAAAAAAGCAGGAAATTGCGAATAGTATAGATACATTGAAGCAGATAACTTTTATCAATCCACATACACATGA
The DNA here is from genome assembly GCA_955612985.1 of Cheilosia scutellata. Taxonomy (NCBI): domain Eukaryota; kingdom Metazoa; phylum Arthropoda; class Insecta; order Diptera; family Syrphidae; genus Cheilosia; species Cheilosia scutellata. Next base: position 57,296,160 of record OY015312.1, on the reverse strand, counting down.
GATCCACCTACGCTAAAGCATTATGAATTTCTCTCACCTGACAAAGCAACCCATACAATGGTAGGTACTTAAGAATATCAATTTCCAAAAAGGAGCTACACAAAGAAAAAAACCGACAAATAATCAATTACCTATACGCCCCCGAATAATGAGTGCTAATATACACCCAGCCATAAAATGTAAACAAATCGTAAAATCAAATTTAATACCTGTTTGAGTTGTGAAAACGAATCCTGTCCAGCAGTTGACCAGACAGCCCGCCCGCCACTTGGCCTTCCTTCCGCTCTTTGGTCATTCTGTTTCAGTGGCAGCGCAGCAACAACCGACTATTAAGCAAAACGAAAGGGTCATGCAATGTGGCAGTAAAAGTGAAGTGTACTTTCCACCGAATACAACACTTATAGCTGAACACTATACGCCACACAATATAATAGCACAAGTAATAGCAAAAACAACAACAGGCTGTATTATCATCAACATCATCATTGTAATGGTCATCATATCGGTCAAGTGGGAAAGTAAACTCCACCCTCGAAAAATTGTTTTGTTCCGATGCAAGCTATACTTTTATTCTTCTCACTTCTGGCTTACCTGGGTGTTCGGTGTTGTCCTGGGTGTATCGCCGACGACCAATTCTAGGACCGTGCTGACTGAGTAGCTTGTTCAATTGCTAGCTGCTACTGCTGCCTATACCTTATGGCCGTCGTAAATATGACCTCGAGCTGAAGGATTAACCTTTTGGAATTGCTTAATTAAGTAAACGATGGTCAGTCATTGTTTACATTGTTTGTGATGATTATATGCTTGGTGGTGATGGTATAGGAGAGTTACTATGATATTGCGGGTGGAAAACAATCACCCAGGATGTGTATTGACAACAGAAGGATTTTAATTGTTTCGGAACGCCGCCGTCCAGTCGGTGAAAGGAGGTTGAGAGGCCAAATATTGATGGCTTTCTAGCATTTGTTATGGTTTTGGGTGAAAGGTATATTTAATTGGCTAGTCCCTAAAGTAGGTATATGATCCGTTTCACGCGCTCTAATTGAAGTAAGGCCGACAAAAGTTTAGGAGTAGGTGTTATCAGTATATTGTAATACCTAGGTATATTGTTACAAATTGAACGGTGTGAATGACACTTAGATCGATTTGGATATAAATTAGATTTATTACACATTTCCTAATTAAATAAATAAATAAATAGATGGCGCAACAGGTGGTAGACCTAGACACCCTATACCTAGCTTCTCGCAACTATTCTTTGTGTGAGTTTCTATTTTTGGGACGAATGGAAGGGACCTATAATTGTATGCCTAACCCGAACGGCTGAATTGAGAAGCTTTTTCAGCGACAGTCATACTCTCGGATATTTTTTAGACGTTCGCGAGGGATTGGGGACACGATCCCGAAAACCAAAATCCCGAAAACCCACAATCCCGAAAAGCCAAAATCCTGAAAAAAAGAATCCCGAAAAATTATATATATTTTCGGGATTCTTTATTTTGTATTGAATATAAAATAGACAAGTGTTTGTCCATTCCATTTACCGTAATAATGTTTTGTAATGTTACGCTGCAATTCGCGATGTGCTGTGCATTCAGTTGTGCTGAACTCATATAGTGTGATAGCTGACCGACTAGATTTTTGTTAGCCAGTGAACATCGTATAATACAAAGTGAGTAGACTGGCAGGTAGTCCTACATACTCCCCTAATATTTGGTCGGTTTGTAACCTTCTGAAACAAAATCTGGCGCGGACACAGAACAACGTAGAGGCGTGGCACCGCGCGCCGCCGGCTGAAAGTTCTCGCAGGGAATTCACACATTGGGATATATTCACTGATTGCTCTTTTATGTGAAGAGCAAATCCGTGTAAAAAAAAATGTTTGGCTAAAATAATTGCAACAACTAAGAAAACGTTATGTGACGAAGGGAAAAAAAATTAAAAAAAATTTACGCGGAACGTAACGAGCGTTCTGAAATAAGTTTTCTAACAATATGAACTTGTATTAGATATTGTTTTGTCACGGATCGTTTTTTATATGTTTTCGTTAATAAGACTTGAACTGTTTTTGTTATGTTTTATTTATTTGAAGTTTGTTATTTTGTTTATTTTGTTAAATAAATTTTGCTTATATTTTTGTTGCTACAATAAAATTTTCAGTTTCACTTTCGGGATTTTAGACTTTCGGAATTTTGGATTTTCCGGATTGTGGATTTTCGGGATTGTGGCTTTTCGGGATTGTGGTTTTTCGGGATTTTGGGCTTTCGGGATTTTGGGTTTTCGGGATTTTGGGCTTTCTGGATTAAATTTTTCGGGATTCTGTTAAGATGTAAGGTTTCCTCATTGGTCTGCATTATTAGCAACTCATCTACAACGGATTCCAAGTTGGATTTCGGCACTCGTTTGGTACCTACTTTATTTATAACAATTTGATTGTCAGGTCGTAAATCCTCAACTTCGAGTATTTAAAATTGAGATCTTTTCACCTTGAAAAGATCTATCAAATCGGCCTATTTATTGAACATCATCTAGGTTCCATTCTCTATTAACGATCTTGAGGAAAAGGATATATCGGACTTGATTTAGGTATTCTGGGACGCCTGCTTGGAATGAAATGGATTTCAAAGAAAGTCTCTATGGAAAATGGAGCAATTTCAGATCGGTATATATATATATGTACCTTGCTACAAGTGGCTGTTTACTTTTGCGATCGTGCGCAGTGATGCCATTCTGACCGGTTTCCGGTCATATCTAACCGGAATCTATTTACTCTGACAGGAGAGCATTTTGAAATCCGGCCTAACCGTTTTCTGACCGGAACGAAAAATGTTTTTAACCGGAAAACCCGTTTTTGACTGGAAAAATAAAATTGCCCTACGGACTATAAATAAAGATAGATTTCTATAATTTGAATATAACTTTGCCATATATTACGAACATGCTCCCAAGTTCAAGCAGAAACCAATTTAATGCGAATACTGGGACGCATGGAATTCTGCTCCGGGAGCAGGGATAATAAATTATCTTATAGGCTAATATTTTGACGTATTCTTTTGCTAGAATGTTGAAGAGGAAATTAAACAATGAATTTCAATTAATTAAAGTGTGAAATTCGATAAATCTCAGATTGGAGTTTGGTGAACTAGGTACTCTTTTCAAGTGTCAGAAAATTATCCGAGAATAATTATTTAGCCCAATTGACACACGGCCTTAGTACATGGCCTGGCCATATACGTCCTCCCAAGACTTTCATTTCCATTAACTATTTGACACAAAAACCAGGCGTCATTGCAATGAAATAAAATTTGGCGTGTAAAAGAATAGTGAAATTGAAAACACAAAGAAATTCTATGGTTAAGCCGAAGCGGACGCCTTTTTTTGACGTTGGACACGACGTTCATTGGAAGGCGTGTATGGCCATGCACTAAAAGTGTATTTCAGAATTTAAAACATGTCATATAAAATGAAAAATTAGCTTCAGTAAATTTTAAACAAACGAAATAAAAAACAAGTTCACAAACTCAAGATTCACATATTATAAAAACGTTTTATAAACATCGATAATGCAGGTGAACATAAAAATTCGTAAATTGTACCTATAGGTAGGTATAGGTATTTTCTCTTTTTGACCGGGATTCAGGTCAAAATTCTCATTTTAACTTTTGACCGGATGTAGAAAATAAAAATCCGGTAATTCGGTCAGATTTGACCGGATTCACTTTTTTTTAGTGGCAACACTGATCATGCGACACGACAAACAAAAAGAATACTACACACTAGCATAGGTACGTATACCTCGCATTCGAAAAGGGTTGATTTGTTTTCGCAGTGAGTGCTGTGGTCTGGTCTGATGGTCAGTTGTATGTATAATACATTATGTTTTATGTTTATGATCGTATGCCCGATGCCGGATGGGGTGCGTGCTGCAGAATGGCATAGGGTTATCGTTGGGGTTGGGGTACATTAATAATCTTCATAAGAGAGAAGAGGTGTACAAAACAGGTTTCGTTTTGGAAAGGTTTTGTTGTTGTTGCAAAAACATTTGAGTGAGTAATCGAATTACTTTGGGCTTGGATGAAATCGGTTGACTCATTTTGAAAGGGTTAATGTGATTGTTGTTGTTTGGAGATGTTCAGTTGTGTAATGTATGGTATGTATTTTATTGTTCGGAAGAGGCACACAAAGCGGTTTGCTTTTAAATAATGTCTTACAGGAAAAGTACTTCTTGTCCTAAGAGAATGAAGACTTCGGAGTTCGAGGGTGAATTTTTCGCAAAAATTATATTTGTTGTTTTCCATTTTCAATGTGTATGGTGATCCAATACTTTTATTCGAAGGTGGTTGTATTTTGATCTATCATTTATCTTTCTTCTCCATGCTGAAAAACAAGAAGTTAAATATGTTAGTTGAAATGCGAAATCAATGCTAAACCAATAATTTTCTGTTGTTGATCTGCTGGTGGGCGTAAATCGTAAGCATGATGTGATGTGGCCTATGTGCGAGTAGGCTGTACGGTGTATAGCGCTTGGTAGAAAGAATTAGAGGTACATTGTGTTCGTTAATCGTGCCATAGTTTTTAGTACAACAGTCTAAGAAGCTGTGAGAAATTCAGGTGAGCCAGAAGAAACTGCCAAGCCTTCCATTTTGTGTATATTTAAATTGGGGATTCATTACTGAGTCATATTAATATTCAGAGAGATTTGCGACTAACGGTTTGTAATTTATATTATAGTCTTCGAATGGAACATTGTTAGGAATTGAGCTATAAGGATGTTCCTATATAGAATGTTCGAGAGTTGGTTCCTCTCTGAAATTTTCTATGTTTAATAGTTTCTTAATAGACAACTATAATTTAATGAGGATTATAACATAAATGAAGCATTATGTTTATATTTAAGCTTAGAAATAAACTTTGCTTCATTTGTAAATTTAATCTCCTGGTTTTCAAGTTCATTTGGAGCTATAAATAGAATAATACCAGCTCTGTTTTGAGGAACTTTCAGTAATACCTACCGATCGAAATGTCCGCTTATTGCATTCCTCATTTCATCTGATGGTTAGTTAGTAACTCGATTATTGTACATACTAAGATCCAAAGTACTGTGAAGATAGAACTACTTTCTGGAGTATACTTCTGTATATAGTAGACGCATTACAAGCTATTATCTGATCATCTTGGCTATCCAATACTCGCTGAAGTACAGTCAACCAAAAGTCTTCCACCTCGCAACCAATATCTCAGAATCTGTTCTTATCGAATGTTATTTTTCCCTATTTACACTGAACAATTATGCCTTTGTTTAATAGACTATACTAGTTTGGACTTATACTTGACCATCAACATACGTCTTCTTCATAGTCTACACAGCAAATCTAAAACGTCATAAAACTCTCATAAATAAGAAATGAAAATTCTTTATTCCTTGCCAACATTTCACACAAAATGTATTTCTACCAATCGAATAGCAAACAAGCGGAAAAGACAATAACAACGACCAAATAGGACGACGACGATGAAGACGACGACAAACCATACATAACCAGTGATGGACAAAGTTTATGGAAAAGTGTGGCGCCAAGTGTCCATATTTCCTTTACCCAACTGCCACCCATATAGGATGTCGACAGTGAATACGACGTGAACGTCGACTACGATGACTCCTCCGAATCAAACAAGCTACGAACACGGCGATCATACGCTCCGCCGCCGACGCCCCATTTTACCTATCACCCCCATCTATTGCACCAACGCTGAACGCTCTTCATTCTACACCCTCACTGAGTTTTAATTTTTCCACCGCCACTGCATGTTGCTGATTGAATTCCATATGCATAATGAATCATATGTAGGTGCTGTACTGTACATATGGGAGTAGACAGTGAGTAGTTGGTGTAGTTGCACGGTATCTAGATACACGTTAGCATGGATGTAACCTTAACAACCGCATTGCCAGTTTGTGCATTTTTATGCATCACCATTATGAAACTTATGGGCGTACTTAATGACTGGCTTGTGTCGGTCGGTCGGTTGTTCGTTCGTTCGTTGGGTCTATGGAGCTCCTCAATTTGCCGGTCGCCCTTCCATGTGAGTTATCAGAAAAAATGATAAATAATATTGAATATCCGATCTATCTCCCTTCACAATGTTGCACTAGTCCATGGTTGCACTGTGGAGTACACAATGCCAATGTCAATGTAAATATGCGGGTGGACTCTCTTCATTGTCATAAAGTTTTGCCAGTTAGTCTATTCGCTTAGCCGGATGGATCCTTCGAGAGATGTGAGAGAGAGATGGACATGCGACACTTTGACACGTGGGTGATTCCATTGAAATGTTCCTTATGATGGATTGTGCAACGATAGGTTGGCATACCTACTACACACATATATGAATGCTCACGAAGGACGATACAGATTGGCGACTGAATTTAATTTAATGTTTTGAATTCAGAGTATTCTTTTTTCTTTGAAAGTCAATTTAGCTGGATGTCATTGTCGGAGTGTTTTGAGTTATGATCTGTAGGATCTGGAGAATGTGGATCTAAAAAAGCTCCTGAAGATCCATGCTTACATCTGGCTGATTCTAACGGACTTCATCTGCTCAGCTATATGTCGGAGACGAATTGAAATATCTGAATATAATAGACCATTAAGAACCAGTGCTATTCATCAACAATGAATAGGAAAAGCCAAAAAGTTTGCATTAAAGACAACACTTTTGAACAGGGATTTTGTTGACTGGTTCCTATAATGGACACAACAGGGTCTGTTGTTTAAGTGAAGTTTAAGTGAAGCTGTAGGAATTGCCACAATGGCACCCATTTACCCACCTGACAAATGACAAATGACAAATGACACGGCATAAATTTATATAAGGTGGCATTCTTCCGACAATTTTTCTAGTTCACGAAAAATAGCTTGTTTTTTTTTGACGAGGGCTAATTTTTCTATGGAAATTATTCAGCTTAATAATGCATTCCTATGACATAGCGACATAGGCGGCTACGTGATTGGGCCCACCCTAAAGACGGCATTGCTTAGCGACACTAATCTCCAACACCGATATTTTCTTCAAAAAGCAAATGATATGCCAGCAATATGTCGAACAATTCACTGGACTTCATGGACTTCATTATTGCAAAGGTGCCTGATGGATGAAGAGGTCTTTCCTAAACTGAAACTGTAAAGTCTGGGGCAAAATTATCTCATCCCTGAGAGACTAATACGTCACGAAATTAAGTCGAGTAATAAATACTCGTTAACGGAGGCGGTAATTCGGCTCCTGGTCTTACTACCAAAAGGAGAAAGGCCACCGGAGGAATTATCTTCGTATCGGTCAATTTGTCTGCTCGAGATAGCAGATTAAAAAAATCGTGTTCTTACGTCGATGTCACAAAGCCGGTAGTAATTGAAAAATGTTGCCAAAAGGAAGTTGAGGTAACAGGTTAACCAAGAAGGTGTCACAGATGCAAACAACACTTTTCCGGATGCTACCAAAAGTCGGTATCACTGTACATCTCAGGAGGAGAAGTAGTAAGCTCAATATGTACTTCTATATACCCTGCACCGTTTTGGGCAGAGGCTCTTACGACGAAAAAAACAAGAAGGAAGCTTTCATCTGCGTATTTGAGGATTCTGAACAATTTCGAATGAAGCAGACTGGAATGATCTACATCGACATTCTTGCTTGCGTGATACCATTGATCTAACTTAGGCTAAGAGCCAACCGTCAAGAAATCGTCGTTTTTATAGATGGGTAAATGAAGAAGAAAGAAGCACTGAGACAAGCCTGGTGGCAGAACGCCTAAAGGCATATCGACGAACAAATGATAATCACCAACAACATCGAGGTGTGGACAATGAGAACTTGCGGGTCATTGCGAGCGCACTTTTACTCAGTTTCTGTGGGGATACGGACGGCTGATCCACAGGTAGCTTTCCATTATGCCCCAGAGCGTGCACTGTGGCAATGTAGGTACTTTGCTAGGGATAGAGCGAATTCACCAAACCCGCAGCTACTAATAAGCCGTTCGTTTAGGTCGGATGTTGAGTGATGGCTAGTTGGAGATATGTAATAACGAGCGAACAGAATATACCTTTCGTTGGTCGTAGAACTAATGAAGCTCTCTGAACTTTGAAAGTACATTTTCCCAATTTGAAGATGTTGCTGTGACGAGAGGCCATGATTATATTTACGTTTCGTTTATGAAGCGTATAAAATTATTACATTTGACAATCTCCCTATTGAAAGAGTAGGACAGCCTGCTCGCAATATCATGATATCATTTTCCTCCATGATGAGCTGTGAGAATGCTTTACACCATACCTAATATTATCACATTAATGATGTAACTTCCAACAGTTAGCATGCAACTCCACAATAACAGTATAGGTATACTCTTTCATAGAATGAATTTCAATTAGTTTTCTATTGAATCAAATTTTAAATGGTTTTCGAAATGCAACTATCAAAATCTGTATAAAATTGTTTGCCAGCAAGCAGATACCTATGTAAATGTGGACAACAATTAAAAAAAGTAACACAAAGGCAATGCAATGAAAAAATCATCAACACTTCACTTTTAATTAGCCGCCGCAATAGATGAATACTAATATTTCTAATCACACACACCCCCGTTTGGTATAGGTTAGGTTGGCTCATAAGTGTTGCTTGATGAGTGTTAAAATTTATCTATTAAAATGCATTGCATTATGTCCGGTCTTCGGAGCCATATTATAATGAAAGAAGAAGCAAAGAGGTGGGATGAGCTATGTATGAGGAAATTACATTTTTAAAGCTCATTGAACTAATAGAATAAGGTAAGACATATACTTACCTTACAAGCTTCAGATGCATTATTGTATGTTGAACCTTACTATGCCTATACCTAGCTGTTAGTTACTAAATGCTTCCCATCAATACATACCTATGTACTATACATACATAATATTGGAGTGGGTCCAATTTTTAACCAAGGCGTTAATAGGAGAATTGTAATGCTTCGAAAATGCACTGATTAAGCAATTCTCCGATTGAGTAATACGTCCATTATTAAAATGGTCTATAGAACAGTTCGCAAACTCAACAAATAAAATACAGTAAATATGGTCTATGGAAATGTACCTTACCTTATATTGCGATATTGGAATTCGCCACTAACGTACCATTCCTGATGTTACAAAAGATAATGGCCCTTATTGTGATTGTCGATTGCGTCGATTGATTTTAGCTATTCGTACGCACAAAATTTTTTCACTTCCAAGAGAAAGCATCGACCAGACATTTGTAATCGACTACAAGCGACTGTCAAATCGACATAATATCAATCGCAATCGACAATCAAAGTTGTCTATCGATCGACAGTTGTCGATCAACGATCAACTATCCACACTCACAATAGGGGCCAATATGTTGTTTTTCTAGTGTCTAAAAAATGGTGTACAAAATTTTGTCGTATTAGTTTTTTTTTAAAATATTATTGATATTAAAACACTTGAAGAAGGTCATATTGCATGCAATCTACCTACATAAAAATTAACAATAACCAGCCCTTACAAGGTATAGGTCGGAATGGAAATTTCTCCGCAACCGCAACGCATACTCCGTCGGAGGATTAAATTCCATTCGAGGTGTACGATTTCGGAAAAGAATACATATATTTTTTTTAAATACTTCTCCCGGGAAAGGCGAACCTATACGAACGCTTCAACAGCGCCCCCATATTTAATAAAACAATTGAAACGATTAAAGAAAACTCTTATACAATTAAACACTATTATAAGATAAAAAACACACATTAAATTGAGTTTTCTGTTCTGAAAAACAGAACAGAACAACACTATTATATTATCTTATAATAGTGTTTAATAAGCGCCCCCATAGGTGCTTGCAGATGTATGTATGTTAGTTCTGCACTTAAATTGCTGCAAAAAATTAAAAATTAAAATGCGACAACGCTTTGATTTGACATGCGAAAGATTTTGAATTCTGATATAAAAAAAACTATAGTTAGCGCAACAGGCCTAAAACTACTTAAAACTACCTTAGATACTTAACCTATATTACATATATTCAGGGTGATGAACAATCTCTCGATTGGTCACCCTCCCGATTGCGTCGATGGGCGCCTGGCAGTCCCCAACATGGTGCACAAGCGCCGCCGGGACTCGAGCTAGGCCATAAGCTTCGGTAAAGACTCGGTATCACTCATTCATGTTGGCGAGCCCGACCTCTCCCAAAGACCCCCTAAACTATACCTAACTAACTTACGAACTAGCTTAAAACTAAGGAGTATGTTACCTAGGGATACCCGGGAGAGCGTGTCTGCCCTCACCTCTTCCTCAAGCCACCAGAATTTGGTGAACTGCTTCAAAGTATCGACCGTGCCCCTATCCGCAATTTCAGTATTAAAACGGAGGAGTTCCTGAGCATTGGCTGTGTACCCGTCGTGGATGAGCTGCTTATCCCTCCGTCCAGCACACTAACCACTGCGCTACTGCGCCTATCTGATATAGGTGTACAAAAATGTACCGATTTAAGGAAAATTCGGATATTCAGTCTTTTGACATTTGTAGATACATATAAAACGATACATAGGTGCTTAAAATTTAAATATATCAATAAAGGAAGGAATTTCATAGTTCATAACAAAAAAAAAAAAAAATATTCCAAAATGGGCGTAATTCTCAAGCTGGCGTTAACTAAAAAAAATGAATGTACCGATACCGATATCCAAATCCGATATACCGACATCGAATCGGTACATGTAGATATATTTTTCAAATGTGCATCTCTATATTCAAACAGATGTTACCGAATTGTCAAGTTTACAAGAAGTAAAAGTTTTCGTTTACTCTATTAAAAACAAAGAAATGGATGGTGTAGCCATATTTTTGGAAGCTGAGTCCAAAGAATTAAGGACACAAAGTAAATAAGGAGGAAATTAAGAAATAAAAGTAAAATAAATGATCTATCCGATGCGGCGTAAGTTATCTTATCTTATATCTATTTTTTTAATATTCGCTAGCAGAAATAAAAATAACTTTCGTCTCAATAAGCCTGCATTTAAATATATGTCTTTCAACATAAAAAAATATAAATAGGCCTAGCTGTGAATGCCAACTATCATAAGACTTTAAGCCCGAAACGTTGTTTTTTTTAACAAAGGCATTTAAGTGGTGTAGGAGTTAGCTGGTTGCTAGGCACGTCAATTTATTTCGTAGGTACCACCTTATTGTTGTAATTTCAGTTAAAATTTTATAAGGTTATTCGGGGTACGCATTAGAGCCGTGGCTAATGACACCGTATATAGGACCCCTAAGACGATATATAGCGTTGAGAGCTGCTTTAATACATCGCACAAAAGCACAAGAAATATAATAATCTAACCAACGTATGCCATAGGCTTGTTAAAAAACATGTTTCGCTGCTTATTAGGTGCTCGACAACTGCACTATGACAAATTGTAAACGTGTGTTGTTCCTTGCATAACATATGCCTGCACTTCGAAAATGATTACGACAACATGGAAAATGTGGATAATATAGAAGGGAAGAGGAACAGGACTACAACTTCTACCAAGCTTTACTCAGAACCAGGCAGCTGTAATAAGAAGTGAAATAGTTGCACAATACTTTAACTTAAATATAAAATAACAAAAAATAAAAACTAAACTCAATACTTACCTACAAAAAAAAATTAAAACTGTTATAAAAAAAGCAATAAATAAATACGTAAAAGAATATGTAATTAAATAAATGACTAGCCCCCATGGCGAAAATGGTTTTCTTAAAATCTATTATAAGATCAACTATTCCAGCATCAAGTTGGTCTTGAAAATTTCCAATTTAAGAATTTTAGCCTTGATTTCCAGCTTCCGCATAGCAATTATTCTCATTTCAGAATTATGATCTTGCATCTCCTTTAGATTTTTTTCCATTTGACAGACATTTTCCATTGATCGGTACACCCTTTTGAGATGGACCGCTGTAAGGTTTCTGCAGTGTCCTGCATGCACGTTTTTATATCATTGAAGAAAGCCTCTTGATTTTGATCTTGCTTGCTAAAAAGCTGAATTGACGATAACGGCTTTCGTCTTTCTGTTATGGGCGGTTTGCGGAAGTATTTGTTGCACTTTCCTGATTTTCTACTCCACTATCCATCATTGCCTCATTTTCAGTCACTGCTCCAAATGATGTTGCTCCAATACAAATTGTTTTTGTTGTTTATTGCTTACATTTTTCAACACTTTACTTCAAGTTGTAAACATATTCCGCGACCTGTTTGCGTAGGAGGGTTTCGGTAAATGATTCGTAGAATTCCGGGGTGGACCTGGGCCGCAACCATTATGCCTAACAAGTGAACTCGGTATTTTGCTAACTGCCTCTCCAATTGCGAACTCGAAGTTGTTTTCGACCTCCTTCCAATTGTGCGCGTCACAGTGTTTGGTGGCATCATATTTTTTTCGTGAAGTCGTGGGCGCATTTCAAGCGAATTTAATCTTAATGCTGATTGTCATATAAGACTTTCACTAACGTGTCGACAGCTCAAGACTTTTTGCTTAAATCTGCCGCGTATGACAAACCCACATCCAAACAAGCGCTGACCCTTGTACCTATATAGCATTCACCGTTATAAATGTTACAGTTTTCCATCCACTTTTTGTTCGGTTCCATCGTTCTTGCAGTTATGGATGATTTGTAGTAGTTTAGGGCATGAGCTTATATTTCTGCTCGGGCCGAATGCAGATCCGAATATCATTGCCTTTTGCCATCAATGTTGTTTTTGGCTCCTAATAGAATCCACTCAACAGATTATTTAACAGGTACAATGCGGTTAAGAGTAAAGTCAGACCTCAAGAGTGCTGAGGAGCTAACTTTAGCTATCATCGACGGCAGCCATCCCGATAACAAGCTTGGCTCAGAGTTGAACCAAGATGCAAGATCCGTAGAGCCATGGTTGCAGAACGCGAAAGTAATAGCTGCAATTTCTATACGGTGCAGGATGGAGTGAAGGTTAAGACGTGGCAGTTGAGCGCCATTTCGAACAGCTATAATCTGTATAAAACCTTTATTATCCCAATCTTGCCTTATGGTGCTGAAACTTGGGCTCTATGGAAGGCAGATGAAGCTACGGCCGGCGGCCCATCAATGTTCAGGTACTTTTTTGTTTAAAGATTTCTACTTTTTCTGGGCTGGCATTAGATATTAAGTAGCCTTAACTAAACCTAACCCAGGCAGTATACGCTGTGTAAATAATACTTTTCCTTGACCCATAAGCATCACTACATACAAAATGTCTCAATGTCACGGCATTGGTCATCTGCCGATCTGCGCTTCTATAAAGCCAATTAACCAATGAATTTGTTATATGAAAACTGCATTTGCCTGTATCGCGAACACCTAGTTTCAGTTTAATTGGTGGACAATTCCCACTCTAAATCCGCAGATAATCTCGTAGTTTTAATGAAATTCCCTATCAAATATTCAGTTATTTTACTCAGATAAATTTGTCCCATCTTCCGACCAGAAGTTCGCAACTTTTTCATGTAAACATCAGAGATCGCTATCATTCAAGATTCTTACTGCCGGACTTTATCTGATCTCCTCCATTCATCTACCTTCCACTCGGGAAGATATACCCCAGCTATATACCTATACCTACCTAAAAATCCAGATACTTTGGATTTGCATACAATGCATAGACTTCGTCTTAACGCATCATTCCACAAAACTTCCGTAACAAATGTTTCCATCGTTAGGTGGAAGGTGAGTCCCAATGAATGACATACACCTCTATTCCAACCGAGAGGAATGTGTTTACCATTTCTCTAATTGTATTGAGATGTCGGTCGGCGCTAGGCGCTGGGGTGGTGAGGTGTAGAGCAGGAATGGGGAGAACACAAAAATACTGAAAACAAGAAAAATCGAGAATTTCCCATTGGAAAATTTATGAAAGCAATAATAATTCAAAGTGAAACTTTAAAGAGTTAGCGCGCCCATAGGGGAAAGATCAAAGCGCTAGACTGTGCGTAAGTGAGCTTTAATGATGCTGCAAGTAAACATGTTAGCAATCTGGCACCGGCGGGCGGTCCTGTCGGGCGCTTTTGGTTTGTCGACGCCAACGCCATGTGTATTGTAGGTGTATAACTATAGGTGTGCTTGTGGTATGAGTACGTGATGTAAAAAGGTGATATAAATTTCTATTGAGACATTTTTTTTTCATCTTGGTCCCTTCCTTAATTTTTATTTTGATGGAACTGTTGATGGAGGTTAATGGGGTTTGGCGCTAGTTGAAGGGAGATTCTGTTTTTGTTCTTTCTGAAGGTGAAATAAATCATTTTAAGATGTAATTTGTGAGGATAAATGTCACTGCTAATGTGGTTTATGTAAGGTAATAAAGTAATGGTGGACATGTCAGTGCGGAAGTAATTTTGTTGAACATAAAAACTACCTTGAACCTGTGAGAATGTTTCAAAAAGAATTTCGATTTATATAGCATTTTTACCAAAATGTCAATGTTGGGTATAATTTCTCCTGTTAAAACTGAAATCGTACACCAAAGAAAATCTAATGTGATTAACATGAAAGCTATTAATCCGAAAATAAATTCGAAGATTCTTGGCTTAATTTTCCTTTCTATGAGTAAACATTTTGTTTCATAAAATAAACGATCCCTATTTATATAATTATTAAAATATAGCAAACATACATGCGGATAACACTGAACTGATTTAAAGGATAAGTTTCGCATCAGTACCTATAGTCTGCTTATATGTGGTGTATGGTGTGGCGCGTATAATTGAACGTTTATCACCAGCGTTGCCACTTTGCTGCAATTGCAGTAGATCTACTGCATTTTTTTCAAAATTTAAATCTACTGCCACCAAATCAAATCTACTGCATTTTTGTAAAAACTTAAATGATGAAACCAAATCCGAAATAGTAAAATACAAAAAGTAATACAAGCCAATTATTTGAGAAACTGAGATTTCCTGGTTAAAATTCGTCGAAGGAAACTGTTTTCTTCAAAATATGCTACAAGTGCTAAACACAATTTATTATTTTCATTGATGGATACAATTCCTACTTCTACAACTTCAGGACGCAGATTACGAACAAATATTTTCTAGCTTGAAGAGTGTTTTTCGTAAATAGGATTATTCCTCTGAAAAATTGTATGGGATTAGCAACAGATAATGCCTCTGTGATGTCCGGCAATATCAGTGGAGTAAAGGTAAAAGTTCGTATTGAAAATAAAGACTTATTTTATCTTGGGTGTACCGTGTACGTACAAGAACATACCATTCTTTGCATCTATGTGCCTCGGCAGCATGTAAAAAACTACATTTTTATTTGGAAAAAAATAAAAGATATATTATAATCATTTTAAATTTTAAATATTTCTCACACACGATGACTTTTCGTTTAGAGTGTCCTTAAACAGATTCAACAGCAATGAAATTCACTACAACATTATTTTTAACTTTTATATTTCGAAAAGCCTGACTCCGTTAAAGAAATAAACGACTTGCTACCTAATGGATGTGCTAAACAAATTATATTTATTTTTTTTCTCATATATGTTAAACTTATTAATTCATCAAAAAAATAAAAATTTCCAATCCGAACATACCCAAATGCATCTACTTGGCGAACACATAAGTAGTCTTTATAAAGCAATAGATGTCGATATTGATTTAGCAGATCCTTCCCTTCATTTACCTACCATTTTCAGATAAATATTTTGTGTTCGAATTTAAACAATTCGTCGATGAAAATCAAATCGTATTTTAGAAATAAAAACAAATATGCTGCAATTTTATATCGAGGCTTGTTAACAGATAAAAAATCGTTTTAATTTTAATTGTGAAAAACTGAAACTTCTGAGGTACGTAGATGCAAAGTTAGTATCTAGTGGAAGGCAGTATACCCTCGTAATTGCCTATTTTAAACTTGTCCCCTCTTTATGATGATGAAAAAGAAAAACTTAATAGCCAATCGAGATCTTTGCTTCGAAAGATCGTTTAGGAAAATATTATGGTGTTTTAGATTATATTTTGGTCAGGTTTGCTTGAAGTGGAGAACTGGCTGGGTGAAACAAATATTTAGAACTATGTATGTAAATTTATGTTAATTGTGTACGTACTATCTCCCACATAGCAGTGCAGCAGCAGAGAGAAAATGTTCAACCGTGAGTTTTGTTAAAAATAAACTAAATAAAATAAGTTAAATACTAAAACTCTCGAAAATTAAACTCTTTGCAAGAAATTATAGAATTTTAATAAGGACTGTTGGGAACCTTCGGATTCACCAGGGCTCTTGCAATATTTTAATGAATTCAATTTTACAGATGAACAATATTCTATATTAATTATCTAATATTAATGCATTTTTCTGTTTTGTTTAAATACTCGTTTTTATTAATTTTGTATTGTTAATGTTATTTTTTGTAATTTACCTTGGTTTTGTTTGAAAACAAAATCTACTGCAAAAAAATTCAATTTATACTGCATTTTGTTAGAGAATCTACTGCGAAAAAATAGTCAAAAGGTGGCAACGCTGTTTATCACCTTAAAACTTACTCCCATAAGAGCGGAGTAGGTACCATTGACGAAATGATTCGTTTGTACCATCTACATAAAGAAAATAATATCGATAGACTTAAAACAAAATTAACACATCCAGTTACTATAAACGGACTGCGACATGGATTTGAATGGATAAGATTCGGCATTTGCATATTATTCAGTATTTTTGCATTTTCATCAATTATTTTATTTACCTGCGTAAATGTACCAGATTTTACTCTAATTTAGTAGCACACATCAACGCTTAGTTGAACTCCTTAATCTAGCTATAGAGCAGCCAGGGACCTTTCCACCATATCTAAGCAAGCAAGGTGTTACCTATCTGCTGCCAAAATCGAATACGTTTGACGGGGACCCTTCAAAAGAAAGGCCAATAACATGGCTTTCGACAATATATAAAGTTTTAACTGCATGTATTAATAATATCATATACGAGCACCTAGCAGCTAATAATATGATGGCTGAAGAACAAAAGGGCTGCGTTAGAGGAGCAAGAGGATGCAAAGAACAGCTAACGATAGACCAAAGACATACAGACAACTCAATCTTCAAGAAACCTCCATATCGGATACATTGATTATCAAAAAGCCTTCGACAGGATTCCACATTCGTGGTTGATAGAGATACCGCGCATACACCAAGTTCACGAAAATATTATGTATTACATTTCTGGAAACTATTATGAAATACTGTAAAACGTGTATAGAAATACATAGCGGAGGACAACATCGCAAGACCAAAACAATCCCTATATAAAATGCGGAATTTTTTAAGAAGAGGGCACTAACCTTTGATTCTGCCTGATGGCTTTGAACCCCCTCAGTAAAATACTGAATAGGTATAACAGGCTATGGCTTTACCATAAAAAAGGAAGGTGAGGCGATGCATTAATTAAACTTCATACGCCTCAACTAAATCTCATTTCAACCAACTGCTGAAAATAACCAAATTCTTCAGTGACATCAGGATGACGTTTGGAATAGATAAGTGCAAGACCATCACAATCCCCAACGGAAAAGTCAAAACAATCAATACGGAGGAACTGTTTCGGATTGGTTCAATGAAAAAAGGCGATCTATGCATGCAAGTACTTTGGAATGGCCCAAAGTAATCGAATTGATTCAAACAAGGTTATCATTGGTCGGGTACATAAGCTAGCAAAATCCAAGCTTAATGGAAAAAATCTGTTCAAAGCAATTAACGTATTAGCTATATCTGTACTGACATATATGTAGCTTTGCAGTAATAAAATGGTCAACTTACTTACTTACTTACTTAAGTTAGCGCTACAGTCCGGGGTAGACCTGGGCCTCAACCAACAAGCGTCTCCAGCCAGCACGATCTTTGGCCAGCTGTTTCCAGGACCGTCCTTCGGGTGTGAGTTCGAAGATCTTTCGGGCCGGAGCATTCGCGTCAATTCGCTCTACCTGACCCAGCTACCTCAGTCGTTGGACCTTCTCTTCTGGCGAGGTCGATGTCGCTGCCCTCCTACAGCCCTCCTCCATTCACCGTCTGTGCAGGCGGACCGAAAATTACCCGAAGAATTTTTCTCTCGAAGCAACCAAAAATAACCTCATCCGCTCTTTATAGAGCCCATGCCTCTGCAGCATAGAGATGATTAAGGTTTTATAAAGGGTCACTTTAGTTGTTCGAGAGAGGGCTTTGCTACTCAGTTGCTTTCTGAACCCAAAGAAACAGCGATTGGCAATAGTTATTCTTCGTTTAATCTCAGCGCTGGTGTCATTGTCTGAGTTCATAGCGGACTGTACACAAATTTCTTTACCACCTCAAAGTTATATCTGTCTATAGTGACATTCTGTCCAAAACGACGGTGTTGGGTGTCCTTTGTTGATGACAGTACTCACGAACGCGCCAGTGACACCACGATTAGTTCTGCCGATTATGTCGATGTCGTCGGCGTAGGTAGGTAGATGGACGAACTTTTGAAAGATAGTGCCTCTGGTGTTAGCGTTTAAATTTTGCACTATACCTCATTTTAGCAAACTTAAGATTTTGGTATATGATGAAACCGGAGTTTTGGTTTAGCTTTGAGGAATTAGTAGAGTGATAATACTGATAATATCTCTAACATAAAAAAAAATAAATAGGTGGCGCAACAGGCGGTAGACACCCAAGGCCTAGCTTCTCGCAACCATTCGTTTTGTGTGAGTTTCTATTTTTGGGACGAATGGAAAGGGACCTACAATTTTATGCCGAGTCCGAACGGCTGAATTGAAAAGCTTTTTCATGACAGTTATACCTACTCTCGGATGTTTGTCAGACGTTCGCGAGAGGTGGAGTAGAAAAAAAACCTAAAAATGTAATTTTTTCCGGGGATTGAACCTGGGATCCCTCGCACAGTAGTCCAGTACACTCCACTGCGCTACTGCGCCCTCTCTAACATAATATCAACAATTTATATGAATTCAATTTTGTTTTTTTTGCACTTTAAAACCGGCAAACTCATATGGCAATTGCATTTTCTGTCTACATCGGTCGTATAAAGTAACACATACCAAAATCTTAAGTTTGCTAAAATGAGGTAGGTATTTACATGTTTTGCCCTTTTGAGGTTATGGCATTAATATATAAACCAACGCAGCGCTGCCAGAAATGTATTTTCGTGTTCAGTAGTCACCCCGAACTAATCTCAAAAAGTTACATCCTTGCTAAAATCACTTGAGAAAAAACGTTGCTAGCTCTTAGTCTACTAGGGCACTGCTCGTATGTCTTGTCTAAGAGCTCGTAGAACCTCTCTTTGGCGTCGTCGTCTTTCTCTTCCGGCATGCGCGCATATTAGGCTAATGTTGGCGAATTTAGCCTTGATGCGGATTATCGTTAGGTGCTCGTTGACATGATTGACAATTAAGACTTTTTACATAAGTCTGCCGCCAACCACGAATCCACATCCAAATAAGCGCTGTTTTTGTTGCCCACAGCAGTCGCCATAATATCGCTGTTTTTCATCCATTTTTTCCCGGTTCATCCCATCAGTTTAGTTCCTCCGCTAGCTGTTCGGCTGCACGCGGTCTGTGAAGGGACTCCGGTGTACAACCTCCAACCTGGAGGGACAGGCTCTTTGTTGAACCCCTTGGACACAAAGGGGCGGATCTTCCGGAGTCAGTAACCCACTTCGGGTGTGTGAGAGCTGCCGTTGGCCCATAAACGGTTCATCCACCACCATATCTGTTTCAGTACCCTGACTGTCCTGAAAAATCCTCATACTGACCTCATCTCCTAATATGTCAAAGTAGCTCAAGTAAGGTATCTGCCAAATTGACTGTTGACTGATTCATCCGCCGGCCGTACGTCCTTTTTCTGAGGGGCTCATGTAAGACTTCTGACACGCGATCAGTCATTCATTATAGTGTTCTATTATCTTCGTGTTCACCACTCGCGCTTATAAGTTCAGCAAGTCTATCAGCCTCAACTTAAAATATGCTACCCTAATGATCAGTTTTACAGTGTGCACTTATGTATAGTTACGTTTTCGCAGTCATTTCAAAATACGTCAAATTTATTATTGAATTTCAAAATGGATTGTGATTGCGGACCCCTACCTTTAGTGAAAACGACGTAAAACTACACCACTATACAATTCGTCATTATTCACAGTCACTTCCAAAATCTAAATCATAATCTGAATCCATATTAACAAATTGTTATCATATATTTTAAGAATTAAATCAACAAACCCAAAATAGATATATGTATATTATTTTTCAACGTGAAGGTAAAACTTAAGTATCTAATATTGGGTAACTACCTAAGTTTTACAATTAAATTTGGCAGTATGAAACAGAAATCGACCCTTGAGTAATATTTATTCATACCTAAATTGACAGATGAGTTTGCCATTCTGCCAAAACATTTATTAGTGGTGGGTTTTTCTTTAAAATTAACGAATCTTATTTTAGTTCAAACGACAAGCAGTGGTTCCTCCAAAATTCTGAGTGAACACTCGCACTAATTTTTTATTCACACCAACCAATTTATTTTCTTCTGGACGGCTGCCGATAAAAGTTTAAAAGTTATTAAAATTATTAAGCTCTGCCTCTTTTTTTAGCTCACTTCGGTACGGATCATCTTTTGAAATAGTTTTTCATTTACCTTGTATGAATAAGCCCAACCGCACCACATTTACTCGAAATTAAAAATGTTTGCGCAGTAAAAAGCCATCAGTATTTTTTACTATACCTAGGTAGGTAGATATGCGAAGAGGTTAGACTTCAACCACGTCCACGATGCTTGCTGCATTTAGTTATCTGATGTCCCAAAATTATTTTAAGTTATTGTCCTATAGGAAATATTTAATAATTAAACGAGTTATTCCAAATTTGGTTTTTATTTAGCTAAAGTAGTTCTGTAAAAGTGATCTCCTCCCGTTCGTTAAATATAGAAGTGTACCTATACTGTCTTTAAGGCTCCTTATTCAAATTTTGAAAAATAATTTCGTTAAGTTCATCTGTACATCTGAACATCTGCAATTGTAGTAAGTATGTAGGATTTCGAATAAGTAAATGGCCTATCTTCTGAGGGCCAAGGGTCGTAGATTCAATGTTGGTGTAGAATCTACTATTAGCGGAAGTACCTAGTACCTATACCTAATCGTCTCTGTATGCTCTTAAAAATATTAAGTGAATTCCAGAAATACCGCTGCGAGTCAAATACTTCAGAGATTTGTGAGAATTAAGTCCTCAAAAATTCTTACTGATCTCAGTTTCAAATATGTACTTCTCGACTTTTGACTACGACATAATTATTCAACACTTTAATTTATTCGCTGTATGTCCTCCCTATGATAGGCTCATTTTAGGCCTATTACAGGAACCTGTTATGTAAGTACACTATAATAGAAGGGATATAACTTCTTGTATAACCTGCAAAAACTCCCAATTCGGATGGTCAAAGCTCACGTTTAGAACTCGCAGGACTTCTCAAAGAAAAACGGCAGTACTTTGTCTGAAAGTCATACGGAATTTTTATGTAGGTAGGTACTTACCATTTCGCCCATCTTTAAAATGCATTCAACAAAAAATCATAGATTACAAATGCACACGGAAAGCAATATAATTATATAAGTATGTACATAATAGTGTCCTTAGATACTTTCGATCATAAACTACTAACTTTGTAGTTAAGGAATGATTACTATTAGGTAGATATATTTTATTTCATTCTTTTATGAATATTGTTAGTAGTTTAAGTATCAAATGAATAAAATCAACTATCTCTCTATCTATATTATGTACTTACATATCTACTAGCAGGTCCTGCAAACGTTGTTTTGCTGCTCGTACATTTTCATTGTCCGTCAATATTGTCCTGTGGCCGTTTTATTATTTGAAATTTTATTCATGATTTTTTTGTGAGTGTTTATTTTTTGAAATTTTATTCAATATTTTTTTGAGTGTAAGTATATTTTTTGAAATTTTATTTATGTTTTTTTTAGTGTTTATTTTTTGAAATTTTATTCATGATTTTTTTTTTGTTGAGTGTACCTAAGTATAGGTACTATGTAGGGGAAGTACGTCCAAAATGACACTTATGGATAAAATGACATACTAGCCTTAACTTGAAATGTGATACACTTACAGCACTAGATGCTATCTTCCAAGGTGACTTCGATTATATTTAAAATCCTGTCAAAATGACAGCTACCGTTAATAGCCGTGAGTCAGTGCCATAAAGCAAAAAGTGTTTTCAGCAGCAAATACATTTTTTTGGTGTATTTTTGTTTTCGTGATTTGGTGAGTTTTCTGCAGTATTTCTTTAATATTATTTATTATATCGATAGTTTATGACAAAACTTAAGAAATTAGCTAATTGTCTGCAATAAAATCAGAGTTTTATTACAGTTTATTTAGAAAATTTTTATTTATTTATTTTTAGCAATGTGGACTTCTCAGATTTGGTGTATGTCATTATATCCATATCAAATATGTCATTTTGTCCATATTATATGGACAAAATGGATTTTTATATAGGTTTGGAAAACCATTTATTTTTTTTAGTTTTCATTTTTGTTTAAATTAAAATAGCATTGTAAAATGTTCGCAATGAATTTATAAAGAAGTAATAAATATAAGAATTGCAATACCTCTTAGAAATAATATTCTTTTAATAAAAAGGCTAACAGTATGTCATTTTGGACGTACTTCCCCTACTTGAAATTTTATTCGTGAGCTTATATTCTTTTTTATTTTTTTATTGTTGAGTGTTTATTATTCGATATTTTGTAGAATCGGATCGCAGAGCCATCTACAATGTCCAATTGTGAATCTAAACCTTCCTTAGACCCATTCAAACACACACATAAAATATCATTAAAATCGGTCCAGCCATTTAGGAGGAGTTCGGTTACAAACACATATAAGTACAGAAGAATTATATTATGTAAATAATGTTTACCATTTGCTTCTAATTATATAAATACTTGCGACAGTTATTACCTTAGCAATTCAAGTCTTGATGGACAGGACCGTGAGCCCGTGATTAAGACTTGGAAACTGAGTTGATACATATACATATAGGTATGTACTTATTTTGAATTCAAAGAACATACTACCTATGTCTAAGTAGGTATATGTATTGTAGGTAGATATTTCCTTTATGGTCCCAATATTTACCGTTCTTGGTTGTATCTTGAGGATTTATTCACAGGGCGTTCAAATCAACTCCATTTGCTGCTATCGCCATGTTTTCTTGTTTAATTCAGTCCACTTACGCTCTGATAATGCATCAGTCCATCTAGAAATATATTATATTTCTTAAATTCCAACACGAAAAGTCAATCAACTATAGATCCAACACCAGTTCTACAACAACGATTATCCATTTCATTTGTACAACCAGAAATTCCTCTTCCAAATGCAATAATCACTGCCAATAAAACCCAGTAATACAGCGCAAACATTCGATTCGACTGCCAACCCACCATGGCAAACAAATGTGCAACAAACACAAGGAAAAAAAATTGAAGAAAAATCCATATAAACAACTTCAAACGAATTCGCTTCCTTATTGTTCAAAGAAAATCCAGCAAAAACAATTCAATCGAATTGTATCTGAAACTATCTTCTAACCAACAACCACCCCCAAGCTCACACAGCACTTTTGACTTCTCTGCCTCTCGTGCTTATCTACCCACCTCCACGTTCCACCAACACCGCCGCCGCCGTCGCAGCCGCAGCCGACCTCTTCTAGTTCGCGGAAAATGAGTTCATTTATTAATCTTAATGGAAGATTTTACAATGCCCTTAATGTGGTCTCGGCGATTGCCCGAATGTGCACTTAAAAATTATTCGTAGATAATTCAACCTATAAGAAAAAATCCTTGTTACAGGTACTGGCGGCGTGGTACACTTTTCGCCTGTTTGTACGAGTATTTTGTCGTAGCGGTTGCACAGAGCAGCCAGCCAAAGTCAGAGTCCCACTCAATTTCCAACTCAATGTATCTGTTCATCCAACCAAATTCATCGCCCACCTTGTGACTGTGTTGGTCTGCCCCCCAAAAATGTATCTGCGCTCTATCAAACCACAAAAAAAAGTATCTTCACTCCATTCGCCTGATTAATTCGAGCACATTGCGTCCAAGAGTAAAAGAGACAATGCTTTCACTTCACCACCCAGAGCCAGAGTTGGAACACAATGAACCAAGAACCAACCATTCATTCCTTATGAGATTTTTGTACGAAAATTTTCCTATCAGCACCAAAATTCAATGCAACCCAGTACAACACAACACAACACGAAAAATTCATCCGCATCCACCACCAGGCACCAATACACAAAAAGCAACAGCCAAGGTGGATGGAATCGAAAACGAAAACGAACAACAACACAAGATAGACTGCGGCCGCTATAGGACAGAACTTGTATCTGAGAGTTTAGTACCGAACCGGACAACGAGAATCGAGTTTTTCAGTTTATCGCACAATTTTCGTCGTCATCGTCGTCGTTTGCGTTGTCGCCGTCAGTAGTTTGCTTCGGCTGTGTGTACTTTCCCAGAGTAAAATCGTATTATTGCGAGAAACCAAATCACATTCGTTCGATGGCAACGGTTAAGATCAGGCGCGCGCTCTTTTTATAGATTATTATTATTGTTATTACTATTATTGCCTATTATCATCATCATCATCGTCATTGTGTTGTAGTCGTCATCAGTGGCTGGCACTCTTTCTGTTTTGCCCCCGAAATTAATATACACAACTATAATAAAAATAAAAATAAAAATAATAATAACACAAAAGCAACAATACGATTGTCGGGTCGTCCGTCTCATTAGATATAGTTATTGACGTGTAATTAAAAATTGTATTGTTATTTTGGTGTTTTTTTTTGGAGAAAACAATTTCTATCACCATCAACAGTGTTTTAAAATTTAAATACCCCTGAAGTGTCAATAAAAATGAATCACATTTGTTAATAATTTTGTTTTATTGAAAACCTGTAGATTGTGGGTGCAAGTGCAACAAATATTTTAGTGAAGTGCTATATAAAATTGTTTTCTGTAATTTTCAACTTTTTTTTGTGAAGAAAACAATTTTTTTTTTATTTTAATATAAATTTAACCAATTGGTCCAGTGAAATTTTATGTGCAAAATGATTTACTTATGAAAGATATGCGTGTAATATTTAAATGTTTAACTGTTTACATGTCACTGAATAGTGACAGATTTTTATAAAAAAAAAAAACAGAAAAAAAATTATTAATTTCTTCATCTGTGCTATAGTTTACAGTGAATTGGTTTGTGTCCAAACTCTTACCACGATCAACGGAACATTTTTTTTTTGCCAATTAACTTCTCGCACTTGCTGATATATATTTTTTAAAAAAGCCGCCAAAATTCTCACCACAAGCAGTATGAATTCATATTTTGAGCAATCTGGCTTTTATGGCCACCCGCATCAGGCGACGGGCATGGGCATGGGCTCAGCCGCTCATCACGATCAAACAGCCACAGCAGCCGCGGCCGCATACAGAGGTTTCCCCCTATCGCTGGGGATGTCACCATATGCGAATCATCATCTGCAACGTTCCACCCAAGATTCACCCTACGATGCCAGCATAACAGCGGCCTGCAATAAAATCTACGACGGAGCCTACAAACAAGACTGCCTAAAAGGTGTGAATTCAATTGGTGACACAAACGGTTACAAGGATATATGGAATACAAGTGCAAATGGTGGGGGTGGAGCGGGTGGCGGCGGCGGTGGTGGTGGCAGTGGAACCGCCGGCAATGGCAGTGGTACAGCTAGTGGGGCGGGCCAAAACAGTTCGATACCAGTGCGACCATCGGCGTGTACACCAGATTCAAGAGTTGGTGGCTACCTGGATACGTCTGGTGGTAGTCCGGTTAGCCATCGTGGTGGTGGTTCGGCTGCGAGCGCTGTTGCAGCGGGCACTGCATGGAATGCGAATTGTACAATTTCGGGAGCTGCTGCTGCACAAACTGCGGCCAGTAGTTTACATCAAGCTAGCAATCACACATTTTACCCATGGATGGCTATAGCAGGTGAGTTCTATAACTATATAGTTATTCTAATTGCAACTTCACAAATCGAACTCGAATTGTATGGGTAAAACTAACAAGTGTAGGGATTTGGGTGGGGAATGATCAAGATCAATCAAAAAAATTTCGCTCCGAGCGTAATTCAAGTTGACTGCAAACTACTGGTTTGTGCGGTTAAATCAATTATATATTGACGGAGGGTATACTCCTTTACATGGTGCGCTTGTAGAAGGTATGGTAGACCCATTCCAATGATATGATTGCTAAAGTTTATCACTGGAATAAGTGTGTGTGGGGCGGGCAGGAAGAGTACTTAGTAATTTTCTTTAGATGCTTATTGTCCTTTCGAAATTGGGGTGAAGACTTTGCAATCATTTGCAATTAGCCTCTGAGATTATTACTGTGTAAAGTACCAATTTCAAGAAAAAATTAAAATTATAATTTTAGTTAAAATGTTTTTAAGTCAGGTAGATAAATAACCGTACATGTATACGAAATTTAGGCAACAGTTCTTATGAATACGGTAGCTACTGAAACGCTTACCACGAAATTAATAAGAAACTAATTAACAAGTTATTGAGCTAATTCAAATTATAGCTAGGTATGTATAGGTATCTATATAAATTCAACACCAAAGGCTGCGTGACTGGTTGAAAACTTTTATTAATAACGACGCTAGAATGTTCAAACTTTGTGCAGAAAAAATGTGCATACCTACCTAACCTACCTATAGTAAAAAATAAGAAACGAAATTTTGTTTGATATGGAACGAGCGAAGCGAGTCAAGGCAGTTAGTAGGTAGTTGTCCCAAAATCCATGCACTTAAAATGAAAAAAAGTTGTGCAATTTTGTACATAATAGACGAACTCTAATTTGAAGTTTATAGTGCCGCCAAACTCATTACAGGACATTTCTGCTGATGGACAAATCTTCATATTTCTTGTTGCACTACTATCGATGGCTACCAATTTGTTACGTTCCACTAAGTTATAAAGGGTCCGCCATCTAATGTTTTTTTTTTTTTTCAACTAGTGCTTATTTCGCGAATGGTAACACTTAGCTCATGTCTGATTTGACAGATAATTAGTTTTATCCTTCCGCTGAACGAATATGGTTGTGTATACGCTTGAACAACGCTGGGAAAAATTGCGCGACATTACTTTGAAAATCATGGTAATGTTGCAGAATGTATGCGAAAATTGCGTACGGATTTTGGAAGAAGAGAAGCACCGTCAGCTCCGTATGTTCGTTATCTTGTGAAAAAAGTGAAAGAAACTGGCATCCTCATCGATAAACCAAAGCGTGAAAAGCCAAAAACAGTGCGTATACCCGAGAAAATTGCTGCTGTGGCAGAAAGTGTGCGTGAAGCGCCATCAACATCAATTCACCGTCGTTCTCAACAATTGAACATTTCGGAGACATCATTGAGACGAATTTTGCATAAAGACCTTGGTGTGACGCCATACAAAGTCCAATTGGTTCAGGAGTTGAAGCCAACTGACCATCCAATGCGTTTTCGCTTCGCTAAGTGGGCCTTCGATCGAAGATCGCATTATCAGCCGCAGAGCTGATGTCGTTTGGCCACCGCGGAGCTGCGATTTGACACCGTTGGACTATTATTTGTGGGGTGCCGTAAAAGATAAGTGTTACGCCGACATGCCAGAGAAAACTGACGCTTTAAAGGACAATATTCGTGAAGCCATTGGTGAAATACAGCTGCACACAATCGATAATGTGCTTAAAAATTGGACCGATCGTGTAGGCTACTGCATGGCCAGCCGAGGCAGCTATTTGAATGAAATTATTTTCCATTATTAACCGGAAAGATTGTACTTTCAAATAAAAAAAGAAATTTGAGAAAATATTCAGTAGTTTTTTTTTATAGCATTTTCAAAAAAAAAATAAAAAATTATTTGGCGGATCCTTTATTTGTAAATCTATTATTCTAAAAAAAATTACAAAGTGCGCAGCCATTGCTTTGCAGAAATCTTCCCACAACTCTTCGACTGTATAATCTCTACAAGTCAGTACATTTCAGAGATGAGATGTGCTGTGCAATTTTTTTAAAGGAGCGAATATAGGAAGCATTCTCAACACACTTCGTATATCTGTTATTAACAAAAACCTTTACAAAGTCTTCATATAATTGATAATAGAAAATTAGGTGATTTTTTCTTCTTTTTTTTACGACCAGTTTAAAAAAAAACTTCATACTCAGTTTCGAAGTTAGAATTCTGTGAAAAACATAAGACAATTGTTTCTTTTTTTTGATAAAAAAGTGTAAGTATTCCAAACCCTGGAGCGCCATTGTACTACCAAGCAGATACCCATTTTCTAGTGTAGTGGTGGAGAAAATCTGACTTGAACCTACGCACGTCGGGTCCAAAGCACTGACGTTATAACGGCCATATATAACCATACCGCTAGATATCAACCTAATTATGTTAAAAATATTTTTTGAGCTTTATGATCGTGATTATGTATTAAAGGGGTGAAACTTAACAGTGTAACTTCCACTATAACCTTCAATTAGTTCATCGATTTAGGTTAGAATTGGTTAGATTTATTCACAAAAAGCATCCTTAAATTACATGTTTATATGGCAAAGTCATCGTTAATAAAAAATTCTACTTAAACACATAAATCAAATTTTAATCCAATTAGCTATTCCAAAAAAAAAATATTAGCGGTAATTCACGATTCGGTGTATCAGGTCTAGTAAAATTTTGAAATTGTATTTTTTTTTATCACATCGTGACCCTGAGCACACATATTCTAATCAGTAAAGTAACACTGGAGCAAATAAGAAAAAGCATTTGAAACCGTGCTGACATTTGCAAACTTGTACATTTTTTACACTGTTGTATTTTTTATTACTACCTACATATAGGTCTGGGGTATAATAAAAGTGTAGCAAGTATATTTAAAAAAACTTCACACTTTTACACTTTCAGAATGATACTCTGATACCTGATACCTTCTAGACCTTATACTAGACCGATTGGTGAATACCCCTATTTGTTTCTTGTTCGTTAAATCTGATTCATAATTAGTTATAAACTTATAACCTATTATTTTCAACGTTTTTGAAATTTTTGCAGAAGACAGCAGTAGTATTTAAAGTAATGGCAATGAAGTGAAGTTACAATACATATATACCTACTATTTTTTTCGAGATTGGCTTTTTGATATCTTCACACTATGAGTCGTGCGTCCGCTATGCTTTTGTTTTCCCTAATATTGGCTCATGTGAAGTGGGTCTACTTAGATGCCAAGTTCGGAAATTGCGGCTTATTCGAGAATTTTCTGATCTTTCTTAAATAATCGGCATACAAAAGAGTTTTCCAAACTTTCAATATCAACCTGCTTTCTCACTTCCGGAAATGTTGCGCCGACAATTCTCAAAATTAAGCACATTAAAAAGTCAATTCGGTATCTTTCAGTTTCACTATTACATTCCAAAGCGGTAATCCAGATTTAGACTAGTTGTACTCACCTAGGGTTCCATTCAAATAAGTGGTGAGAATTTAAGTTACATTCACAGAAGCACAAATGTCAAATTGGAACAACTTTGTCATCAATGGCACTTTATGTGCTCGATTCACATTTTTATCAAATAGTTCATAATTATATTTCGCGCAATGACACAATGGTTTCTGCGATGGACTACAGAACGGTTTGTTTAGCCCCCGGAAAAAAGAAATTACAACACCTTACGCAAATGTCTGACCAATAGCTATCTGTGAGTATAACTATTCTGAAGGCAGTTCAGATATAGAAAATTATCACAATTTGTGTTGGGCTCGACTCCAGTAATGCGTTTCGCCCCGATGTGGTGGGTGGGCTCATCAGTAGACGACCACCACATCTGATCTAGACGCACTGTATGCTCGATTTTCACCGAGACTATACTGATTTTTCAATCAACAAGTGACTGTGAATCATTGTGAATTATATTGGTGCCTTCTAATAAACCCAGAATTAAAAACGCATGAACAATCTAGCTACGCCGAATATTTAATATGGATCTGTTTATATGTTATTCATGACAACACACCGATTGATACGGACGACCGATGTCTTAGAAAGTCTGTTTTCAGATCTCTATTTCATATTCATGTTCCTCCAAAGCCTCCAAAGCTTAAACACTCGGCGTAAAAGAATGAACGACATCTATTAGAAACCGTTCTTCGTCTGCAGTTTGGGGCTTGTTAGTTTAGGACAAGCTAATTTGTCGCTACTGCCTCTAGATACGTACTCCAATTTTCCAAGTTGAATGAGGTCTATACTTCTATTTGTCCGCACCAATCTAGCCGGATTGCTACTCAAATATTCGGCGGGACAGAGTTGTGAGGTGTAAATTCCTTCTACATAACGCCTTAGCCATCTCAATCCGCTAAACTCGAAATTAGTAGAAAATTATCTTACAAAGCATTTTTCTCTCGAACAGATCCATAAAACACAACTGCTGTCAATAAGATCGTATACAGAGTGTCCTTATTTGTTCAGAAGACGGCCTTAGAAATTCCTTCTCAGGAACATCGGTTGACTGGTAGATTGGAGTTATCTTCGTTTGATTTCTTTTGAGATGTCATTTTCTCAATGCATTAGCCGAAGTAGACAAAAGTTCATTAAAATCTCAAACTTATAACTATCAATTGTATTATTCTTATCGATTCGTTGATGTTCCTTATCCGCTGTGGTTGTATAGTATATAGGAATATAATTGCTTTTTCTTCGTAAAGGCACCTATTACAGTTCGCTTGAATACTACCGTATTATATTAATTTCATTGGCATATTTATGTACAAGTTATGCAGACTTTTGAGAAATCGTAGGTAGGTATTTTATCTTTTTCCTGTAAGTTGGTAATGCTCTTAGAACTGAGTGTTTGTGGGGAAAACAATAACGACATTTATAGTTGCTACTTGACTGTCCATTGTTGGAAGCTATTAATAGCAGAGATTTGGTACTTTGGTTTTTCACCATTTCCATTGAGACAAATGTTTGTACATTAGGTAGGTTAGATATACAACTTTAAGCTATTTTGGCAGTTTAGAAGGTTATTGCTAAATCATGTTTCTCTGTTGGAAATTTTCGTTAGGAACCTTTTGACGGAGAACTCCACTTTTAGTAGCTTTTTTGGCTTAATTTTCTTATCGTGGCTTTAATCCAACACACTAGAGAAGCATTATGTCGTAATCGCCGACCTGGTCATCAATGGGAAAGATCCTCCTGTCCCTATTTGACATACCTACATACGATACCACGTTCAAACTATTTAAAAATACATTTTATTTTTAAGACGAATGGAAGACTCTTACAAATTATTGCGGAGTTCAAATTAGTGAATGGAAACATTACAGGACATTCTACTCCCGGTGGAGGGACAGTGGGTGAAAACGTATGTCAGTAAAATTACGGGAGAGATTTTCTATTCTGTCCAAGAGCGATTGCTGCAACCTTCCATACTAGGGCTTATAGTAGCCTTTCCTTTTTCCTTTGGTCCTCCGATCTTATTTTTGGTTTTTATACATAGCAGCCTAACCTAATCAGTAAATCACAAAGCTAACAGTTTGCGTGAGTATTTCCGGATAGATGAAAGAAATTGCAGAATTATTTACAACTATACATACATTATCGTGTAGCGGTATGGCGAAAACCATGACACACTTAAGCTGTTTATGCTGACCTGAAACTCTAACAGAGTAGCGCTTAATTTCCGAGTAACATTCATCATTAACATGTTTTTTAATGGCCCATGCAAGCCTTGAAATGTCGGGAGCAACTGTATCTTCGGCTACCGATTCTTAGCCAATTTTCATATAGGCGGAATTAATGCTACCATCAACCTAAAGAACACCTGTAATTTTTGTATTAGTTTTTATAAACAAAAGCGAATGTAAGTATGTCCAATTCTGACTTCAGTTACATTTTTATCGAAGCATCATTTGTTTCTAACATTTCCCTATCCGTCACCAAGTACCTACCTACGAAACGAATAACCCAAATGTAACTTCGAAAATTTGGTACTGTAATATAAATCTAATTCAACTTTTCATGGTTACTCCAATTTTGTCCCATTTAATATTTTACTATTCATTGTAAAGCTAAAATTTTATATTTATATTATAATTAAATTTTCAAGCTGCTTTTTATTTCTATAAGGCTAAATTATATATCTACACTCCTCCGATTTCTAAAAAAAAAAAAAAAAAAACACGTTTCCTCTTAACGAAAGTAACAAAATAATTCAAACATAAATCAATGAACCATCGCGTGTTTTCCCGTCGGCAATGCATACCTTTCACAAAACCACTTTAAACAAAAGAAAATATTTCCTAAAAAAGAAAGAAACTGAAGAAACACCATCTTAAAGGGTTCCTCAACCAATCGATTTCATTGACAAAAACTCCAAAGAACGACAAAAAAAAATATAGTGAAGTCAACCTAAAATCCCTCTAAAGACAATGGCGACATAAAACATCTGCATTTAGCCACGAAAATGCCCGAAGGAGTTCGAGAAGGCAATCCCTCTCATACTGCCTGTGTCTCTCTACATGATTCTATATTATGTACATACAAATTAATGCCATGCACTTATATAATTGGTATGTCACAGTTGGGGGCAAATGCAATCTCATTGTGCTCATTCAGCAGATACAATGTAGCTAAATTTGAACTCTTCTGTTTCTTTTAGCTGATCCGCAAATTGTTCTCTTATTATTATAACTGCACATAATACACATTTGTAATATTCTATTTCTGATTAGAACTTCCAAGTCGATTTAACTGACCCACAGATGAGATAGTGGCCAGCCTTACATAGAGATACTTTCCAGAATAAACATAAACACACTTGATTTTCTATAATAAGCCTAAAGTCTATATTTTTACATACCTACTTATTTTTATTCTGTTTGTTTTATGCGTGTGGAATTCATTAGTGATGTGATTTATTCAGTTCTTTTCGATTTATGCTGAGTCGTCTGCTTATCAGCTTTGGACGACTGTAACAACATAATGGACATGATTTTTTTTTAAGGAAACTACACAATTTATGATGAAGAGAGAGAATTAGTCAGTCTAAAAATGTTTGTTCGTCTTAAATAAAAACGAAACATAAATTTTATTCAACACCTTCGGCTTCGAGAGTTTAAATGAAGTTTATTTTTGCCACCGCTCGATGTCACATTTGCGACACGGTGGAATGTAATAATACTTTAACAAAATCACGAACGTTTAGTATGTGGGTGGTCTAATAATTTAATTTCACATTAAATTGTTTAGTGTCTACATTTCTCATTGTTCCATTTGGACAAACTCAGTGGAGATTAATTGAATTTTATCGTGCGATTTGATTTATGCGAACGATGAGCATTTCGGTCACTAATATCCCTCGGATAGCTATATGTATATTATATACACGCAGCCAAAACTTGACATACCATTGAATAAGCGACCTACTACAGTTGTGAAAATGTTGTTAAAAAAACAAAAACCTAAAAGGTGGTGGCGAAGATGCTGTTCTCGGTTGTCGACGATGATGATGATGCTGATGCATTTTGTGGATGTTTATAGGATCGATGAATCGAGCTTAAGATCATCGGGGAATTTTTCCCCATTCATCTTCGGCGTTTCTTTTTTTTCGGTTTGTGTTGATGCATATCTTTTAACATACATACGATTAATTGTTGAGTTCTAAAACTTGTTCAGAAAACGGAACAAAATCTCGGAACACAGATAAAGTGTTATAATACGAAAAAACAATGAAAACAAAAAAAAAATTAACTTAAATGCGTTACGTACAGACTACCTACTCGATGTAGTAAAAAAAAAATACGACCATACGAATACCCTTTATACCAGAATGGGTCGCATGCGTGCTATGAACGCCTGTAAAGCGGTCTTCGTATGAGGCCAAAAGATTCAATGCGCCGCGCTGTGTATGCCGCTCAATCGATTGTGATGGTGATGAGGAATTGCAAGGTGAATTGATATGATTAATTGGTTAAACTGGTTACTAGTATATAGGGTGGCGAAGAAAGTTCCGAATTAAAAAAAAAAAGTACGTGATGGTCAACGAAAAATGTGCACAACTGGGTAGCAAGTAACTTACTTATTTCTATTATACCTAACCGATATTATGTGAGGTACCAGTGTTGTTATAAATATTTTTTCTAGATCTTACGACTTTCAGTTTCATATCTTAAATCATCTTAAATGCCAGTTACAGCTACCTAAACCTGTTTTTGAAATTTATATTGAATCTACCATTTTTGAAAAATGAGTTGAAACCCTATATTTTAATTTCAAAAAATCGTTTTCGAGATATGGATAGGTAATCCTATTTTGAATACAGACAGATTTTTATCAACATTTTACCCCGATTTCGATATTTGAAACAATCTTATGGTAATAGTTATTATGTAAAATCACCGGTAAGTCAAAAAGACCGACAAGGCGAAGTATTATAATATTTTGAGTTCAGGAGAGCTGTAATCCCATTAATGGGACCCTTTAAAAAATATTAAAAAAAGTACTTTCGCGCATGTATATTTTGTTTATCGCGACATTTGAGAGATATCGCTTTTAGAAGCCAATCTAAGATTTCGAAATTGTTTTCAATTATTTTGCACTGCTCTATAACTCGAGGCTGTGCAAAGATCGCTAACTTTGTAAGTTCTGTGCTACTGCCCTAGGTGATATGTTAAAGCCGTTTATTGCAACTGATTAAACCATATTGAAACCGAATTGTGAAATGTACTCCACAAATATTCAACTGCACACTACATATAACATAAAAGAATTAAAAAAAAAATAAGAACATAACCTAAAATTATTTAAAACGTTCAGAATCGCCGATTTCAACAGATCATGGATGTAATTCGAAAACTAAAATTACAATCAATCTCATTAATATTTGGCAACCAATTTTAATGGCTAAGACTATGAAAATTGAATTGAACTTGTAATGAGCAATCTGAGAAAATTGCTATTTTTAACTCCAAAAATATGAAGAAGACTTTCTTCGTAGTGAGGTTTTTGTTAAGTCTAAAGCTAAATATTAACAAATCTTATTAAAATTCTACAAATCTTAAAAATTGCATTAAAATTCAGTGAATATCTTCTCATCTGGAGACCATCTCAATATCTTAGAAAATAAGATAATTAAGATCATATAACAACGCTGTGAGGTACAGTTCATTTAAGAGCTAAATTAAAAATGTTATGCCGATTCCGAACGGCTGAATTGAGAAGCTTTTTTCCGGACAGTCATACTCTCGGATGTTTGTCAGACGTTCGTGAGAGGTGTCGCAGTGGAAAAAAACCTTAAGATGAAATTTGTGTATTTTCGAGATTTTTTCGAAATATATTGCATTCGAGATTAAAAAAAAAACTTTTCGAGATTTTTGTCATTCGAGATTACGTCATGATCCCGTTACTCGCGCTTGCATAACAGAAGACTGAAGTAATGACATGCATTTGATGAACTAGTTGTCTTATTCTTATTCAGGTTGTCGAGTTCATCCAAACTGGACATTTATATCAGCCCGTTCGTTCGTATACCGGTGGTCTATTAGCCCCCTCGCATATAATGTTCAATACAATTGGTTACTGAATTTGAGGGACATACTTTCCTATTTGATCAAAGGTGTTTTAATTTAGTGTAGTCCATAGGTTTGGAGCTGTTTGAAAACAAAAATTTATTTTGGTGGGCAAACTCCAATTAAGCTTATACTGAGACTGCTGTTAGCCAAATCTTATGGACATACCTACTGACTTTAAAAGGAGATCTCTCAATGTGGACTTTTTAACAGAAGATAATGAATCGATTAAGCGGGGACATAAGAGAGATAGCTGGCTACCGATATAGATACAGGAAGCTCTGTGGAAG
Organism: Cheilosia scutellata; assembly: GCA_955612985.1. Classification (NCBI taxonomy): domain Eukaryota; kingdom Metazoa; phylum Arthropoda; class Insecta; order Diptera; family Syrphidae; genus Cheilosia; species Cheilosia scutellata. The sequence goes on along the minus strand of OY015312.1, from coordinate 57,260,159 downwards.
CTCTAAGGGAATGGAGGGAATACTTCTACGTACGTAAGCTTTTAGACTAATTTCTTTCGATACAATCATGTACTGCTAAATTGAATGTATACAACTTCTTCCATCTGATCTAACATTGTTATGGCTATCTATTTATCCATCCACTCAGATTTGTAGGTAAGTCTCGTTGGACCAACTTTTGTACGTATAAATGCTAAGCTGTTTATAGAGAATACTGATCGTTTTAATTTGTTCTTAGAAAACTTCTCACGATTTCCAAAATCGAAACACAATAAAAAATCAGCTCCACTTGGAACTGGCGCCCAACGAGAGGTCACCAGGGTTAGGTTATGTTAGCGGGTTGTGAAGACAGGAGAAACCTGTTCGTGCCACACTTATGTCAATGTAGATCCGTTGTGATGCCCTAGGGGTTTATAGCTCCCACACACTGGAAACCTATGAAAACCCTATGGATTGGTAAACCAACCCGTTTTATTTGCAAATTTAAGAAGATCTTTAGTGGACCTGAAAGTTCTTCTAAATCCTCGAAGAAATAACAAGGATTCTATTTCTTATGAGGTAGAGCGCTGGGCAGTGACAAAGAAAGTGTGGAGTGTCTTCATGCACCTCCCCATCACAGCATCCTCTGCACAGGTCATTTCTACTGATTCCCATTTTTTGTTATGGTATTTCAGCACATTGTGTCTGGTGATAATACTCACAATCGAAGACAATGATTGCTTATTCAATTGTACGTTTTTTTCAGTTTTCTGTTTGTTGTAGATTGGCCACATTTTCTTGGTTATGTCACAGGAGTCGAGCTTAAAATAAATAAAAAGAAAAAATTGGCGCAACAGGCGTGTAGACATCCTAGGCCTAGCTTTTCTCAACAATTCGTTTATGTGAGTTTTTTTATTTTTGGAACGAATGGAAACGACCTACAATTTTATGCCGAGTCCAAACGCCTGAATTGAGAAGCTTTTTCAGGACAATATACTCTCGGATGTTTGTCAGACGTTTGCGAGAGGTGGAGCAGTGGAAAAAACCTATTTGTGTTTTTCCGGGAATCGAACCTGGGACCCAGCACACTAACCACTGAGCCACTGAAAATCGATGAAAATCAGTTCCACTCGAGACTGGCGACCAATTTAAGGCTGAGCTGAAAATATTCGGATTTTAATAGGTATCGAAAATTACGGTGCAGGGAAATTAGTCCCCGGGAACTAAGTCCACTGAGGGACTCAGTTACCACCTAGTGGGAAATAAAACCACTTTCGTGAAGTGGACTTAGTTCCCATATTTGTCATTTGTTCTAAGTTGCTTCTTCGCCTGCTCTTTGTTCAATCTTCGTAGTAAATGAGATAGGTGTACAATATTTATTTTAAATGGAAATACATAACGCTCATTTACTAGAAGACTGTCATAACTCAAAAAACGCGATTTTTGAGTTAATGATGCAGAAATATTCGTTTTATGATGCTTCATTATTGTGTAAAAGTTTCGTATTAATATCCTGTATACCTTCCGCGTTAGAAGAGAATATGCCGTTATTTCATTTCATATATCCTAACATTTTTTACTCATAAGAGCGACATATCTCAGTTTGCTACAGTCGTCATCGTGTGTTAGTTGGTTTGCTTTTCTAAAAAACTGGCATATTTTGTGTTGTGACATTATTCGTTAAAATGTTATGATATTTGTAATGTAGATAAATTTCATATAAAGTGCATTATTTCGTGTTGTGACTGATTTGTTGAAATATTTAACTTGAATCAAACTCCATATACTGCAACATGTGACGTTCTTGATGAAAAAAATACTTTCGTCAACTGAAGTATTTCTTCTTATGACGTTATTTTTGTAAAAAAGACTGGCTGTTTAGAAGTCAGCCGTTTATATTATAAGACAATGTGTCGTTGTTGAAGATAATTTTGTCGATGGAAACTCTCAATAGATCTCAATAACTCAAAATGAGACGAAATTGTTGATAAAAATTATAAATTTTTAGAAATAATACACAATGGCCACCGCACACGGAATGATTTCTGCCGGCATAATAAATTGTATACAGGAACTCTTTTTCATTGGAGTGCATTTTTTTCTTCGAAATGTAAGAATAGAATAGGAACTATTAATTAAATATGAAATAAATGATAAATATTTTAATTCATACATTTTCTATGGCCCGCTTATCCATTAAGTGGGTCGCGGGTGTAGGTTGCTGAAGTGGACCCTCCATACCTTTGTCTATGGTTTCGTTATCTAATTTGTCTTCAGTTCGATCAATACCACCTTGAGTTTGAACAGAATACTTCTTTTTCGAATCACAGCGTGTCCGGCTTCGTTTTTTATCCAATGATATCTATAAGGCGATGTACGACATGTTCAAGTTGATCTTAGTCTTGCAATTTTTCGTACGTCCACGTTCACGTCTTATTCATGGAAGCAAACACTCGACCGTGCGTCGATCAATAGAATTTTTCAAGTTTATTCAAATGGGAATAAAACAGTATGATTACACGATAAAACAGGGTTTTTCTCATAAACACAGGAGTAATTTTTCTACAGGATTTTCATTGAAATTGGCATGGTTAGCCATACACAAAACAAAGGAGACTCTGTGCATTCCTTAATTGAGAGGGAACGGAACGAATGCTTAAAAGTGGTCCCATTTATACTCCCGAATTATTTTTTTCAATAATCCGATCGGCGAAAAAAACAGGAGATCCATTTATTGTAAAATAGCTTTGTTTTGAGAATTTTTTTGATTTAAAAATGCTGGCAAATGACATTGCTCCGTTAAATATGGTAGAGCTGAAACGTTCACAAGTAAAAATACTTAAAATTTAATGAGAATCACCAAATTCAGTTTTTTACAAATCTGCATACACTAAAGAAAAAAAAGAAGTTACGCTGAAGATATTTTCTTGTTATTGAATTATTATTTTTATTAATTAAATACTAGAAGTAAAGGGTGTTTTTCTAGAGTTTTGGTTCTTAAATTGGCAACTCTGTTTCTACAGATTGTCAAATGGCAGTTGAAAGTTGATTTGTGGTAAGTACGTTTTGCCATTTTACGATGAATGAACTCCAGAACAACGAGTGCAAATTGTGCAAACTTATTTTGAAAACCATGGTTCGGTTCGCCCGAAATTTAAAAAGTAATGGCAAAAAATTATTAGCTATTAAATAAAGCTAATATCATAGACATTAATATTAGCTGGAAGTATTTTATTCCATATTGTATTTGTATACCTTTAAAAAAAACTCCCTTTATATTAAGTTCAAAAAGTTCAAATTATAAGACTTTGAAAATGAAATGACTAAGTACAAAACTATTGTTTTTTTTCTCAATAATAACGACATATTCGAACTTATGACACTCCTATGAATATAATTTTTGCAACAATAACGTCACAATTCGAAGTAGGGAATATTTTCGTTCAGGTAAAAACCATAAAAGACTAGTTGTTGTCGATTTACCTTTATGGATATATTAAATTTATAAAAGTTTACTAGTTAATTTCGAAATTATAAGATTTCTTCAGATTTCTGCAAGGCGGTAGTCAATTGAAAACTTTAAACATGTTTTCTGCAAAATCGAGTTTTTTGAGTTATGACAGTCTTCAAGTAAATGAGCGATTAAGTATTTATATACCTCTGCAATCTAGGTCAGTCATATCCAATTGGCAATTTTATAACACCTTTCCAATTGAGACTTTCCAACCAGAGACAGGTAGCTTCTAATTGGAACTGAATTCCAACGAGACCATCTTGTCCCATTTGCAAATATTTACTTCTTGCTAGAATGTAAATAATTTGCGTACTTATAAGAACCCAGGTACCTTCTCTCTCAAACAGTAGGTACTTACCTGAGTTCAGCACTTACCTACCTCCAATAAAATAGACCAAATCAAGTTGGACAACTTGAATAAGTTCCATCATCTGCTACCCACCTTTGCATCTTTCGGTCTGAATTCGCCGCACGTACACAATTTCTTTGGTTGATTTTTGTTCTTATATTCTTCAGTTCCCATATTACAGTAAAATGAGGAGAAACCGACACCACGTAGGGGAAAATTCCATCCACTGCAAAGGACAGAGGCTTCGTCTTCTTGTTTTTCTTTTCAAATTGCAGAAACTTTATGTGTGCATTTCGATTGTACACGGTGCAGTCCGAGAAATTCGCATATAAATTAAAAATTTCATACGCACACGATTTCCGCCAATAACTCATTCAAATTTTCCCACTTCATTCCTCAGTCTCGATGGAGGTCTTCTCCATTTATTCCAGTGTGTTGGCCACCACCGTTACCGTCCTGTTGGTGGGTCCGTGTGTATGCCTTTGCTTCGAATTTTATTATTAATTTTGTAATTTTTTTTTACGCGCAAACTGAAAAGATGCAGAAAGAGAATTCCTCTTAGCACACACAAGAACTAATAAAAGAGAAAAAAAAAAAAAACATTCAAAACCAAAGGAAGGCGACGATAATGACGGCGAAAACGACGAGCAAATCCTGTGCAGAGACCCCGAATAGGTATCTGCGTAGTTCGAGGTGATGATGGTGATGCTGCTACTACCAAAATGCACATCGGATGCGCGAGCCATCCCCCACACTATATTGCGAAATTCCAAAGTTTTGACAGTTGGCTTGCATTCAAATTGAATTTTGCATATCAAAAAATGCGAAAAAGAGGCAAAAAAAATTCCCTACATCGTGTAATGAGAACATTTTCGAAAAAAAAAAAAACCCAAACGAGTCTATCTGTATTCGCGATACGTTCGTTTGCGCGCGCAAAAAAAAAACAGCAAAAAGATACAACAAACAGCTGAACCTTGAAAACTGTCAAAAAGTGAAGCAATAAAATTGTTTAAAATCAAACAGGCAATAAAAACATGCAAAAAGTGGGAAAGTGAAATAACGAACAAAAAAAAAAAAAAAGAAACACAAAGATTCACGCTACAGTACACCCACATTTTTTTGTTATTAAAAAGAAAGGCACACAAACAAACCAACAAATACAATTGTTGTTGTTTTTAAACAACTTGTATTGTGCACATGGCATTATGTATATCTAGATACAGCATCATTGCTTGGAAATCGGTTAAAATACTCTACTCTACTTTGTATTTGTGTCACCAAATTAATTTGGTTTCTTACAACGCGGGCATGTGTGTATTATATTAATATATCTCATTTTGATCTCCTTAATGCGTACTTCAATAAATATTCGCAACACCTCGGTGTTTTATTAATTAATTTGTTTTTCCTTATTATTAGTGGTGGTGAATGTCAAAATAAAATTATGTAGGTAGGATCGCGCTTTTTGTTCAGGTTGCGTTTTGCTTTCTTCTTGGTGTTGGGGTGCGTCGCAATAAATTTTATTTTTTAAAAAATTTTAAACGTTTAATCATTGTCATCATCTGGAAAAAATATTGTTAATGACAAAGCGAAAGTGCTACTTCAATGTAAGTGCTTATGTGGAGTTGGGACTCGATTAAACATAGTTAGCACTTTATCTTGAATGTCTGTTGCCATGCTATAGCGCGGTACTAATAAACCTTCTTAGGCGTTTTGCGAACAAACGAAATAGCGGGCATTATGCCATATAAAGTTGTCCTTAGAAAATACTTTAGCGGAATTAAAAAAAAGCTTATAATTCAGTGACAGTGACTTAGATAAGATTCGATTCCCCAAAATAATTAAACTGCACGCAGCTATTGCCATTACCTCACTCCTTGCGAGGATCAATAAATAGGTACCTATATAAAAGTACCTAAGTCATTCGAGTAACCTTAAATCGATCATATTCCATCGTTGGGTTCGGTCGTTTCGTCCTTTTTTTAAGGGTTTTAAATGACAAAATGGTTTTAAACTATATTTTCGGTCATATCGCCTCATCGGCTGTTTTCTGCAGGTGCAAATTTTGGGCCTGTCTTCGAGTATTTAGGGCACTACGTCAAAAAACGCGTTTGTGAGCATCGAGACGGAAGCGGTGAAGATGGGTTTGGCGGTCAATGAGGGCAACAGCAAGTATATGGTGGTAAAAGACTTTGACTACCTAGGCTCCGCTATGAACTCAGACAATGACACCAGCGTTGAGATTAAACGAAGAATAACTCTTACCAATTTCTGTTTCTTTGGGTTAAGAAAGCAGCTGAGTGGCAAAGCCCTCTCTCGAACAACTAAAGTGACCCTTTATAAGACCCTAATCATTCCAGTCTTACTTTATGGCGCAAAGGCATAAACTCTATCAAAAGCGGATGAGGCTACTCTTGGTTACTTCGAGAGGATAGACGGTGAATGGAGGAGGAGATACAACGACGAACTGTACGGGCTGTACAGCGACATCGACGAAGAGTGATGGTCCAATGACTGCGGTGGCTGCATCATGTAGTGAATGCTCCGCCCCGGAAGATCTTCGAATCCACACCCGAGGGACGGCGCAGTAGAGGAAGACCGCGATTCAGGTGGCGCACGCAAGTGGAAAGGGACCTCAACCAACTTAGCGTGCGAAACTGGAGACAGCTGGCCAAAGATCGTGCTGGCTGGAGACGCTTGTTGGTTGGGGCCCAGGTCCACCCCGGACTGTAGCGCCACCTTAATGTCAAAAAATAAAGAAACAATATGAATGTTTTTGGGAGGAAGGAACATTTTCATTAAAAAATTCGCTATGAGCAAAATCTCCGATTTTTCAAATCTTCCATTTATTAAGAGCTTTGTCAACAAGGTGAGGTCCGCGAAAGCTAAAAACACATATCACGACTTTAAACAGAATTGATCATTAACGATTCAATCTTCACAGAAACATACTAATACTGAAGATTGCCTGAAAATGTGAACTTAGTCGATTTTGAAGTTTTCGAGATATACGGTTTTAAATGTTTTCTTTTGTATAGGAGATGCTACACCCTTTAGTCTAATTTTGAACAAATTTTATAACAGAAAAACTTGCGGGCCAATACGGAATATTGGCGAAAAATTTTAACTCAGTGACTTTGGAGGTTTTCGAAAGTTGAGATTAAAATGATGAATGTTTTTTTTTTTGGTATGTGAAGTGTTGAATTCAACGTGTTTTAAATAAGATCAAAATCATACTCTCTCTAATTGCATGGTGTTGCAAATAAGCATCATAAATAAAACATCGCAAAAATATCTGTTTCGTACAATATTTTTAATTTATTTTTGTACATATATCTAATGTCAAAATGAACATAAATAAAAAACTATAAAAGAAATACTTACATGCGTTTTATTGCATGCATGCATTATATATTTCTATACTAAATTCAACACACGTCATATTTTACTCACTAACCCATGATGTTTTGACTTCAAGTTCCATTTTATTGCATATGTAAACATTTACAAATAAATATTGAAGGACGGTCACGGTACATAATCATTATGGAATTAATTGGAAATTAAAAACCGACCAAATCCAAGAGATACCTATAATCACCCTATTATGAGGGGTTTTTGAAGAGTATGATGCAGATGTGCTACAGTATGCTTTGAAGGGTTAAATTATAAAATTTGCAAAGATATATTCTGACTTAAACAACTCGGTAATTAAGAAACGACAGAATGTATGAAAGCTAAATTCGGCTGGCGGCAAATTGATCACTTTTATTATACAGCCTGCTTTCTGAATATACTGAATAGGTTTGTTGTGGGGGAAAGGTTCAGGTCTTCATAAGTTATCCTTGATTAAAAAAATAAGGACCAAAAATATATCCATGCATCAGGTCATTATAGGCATCCTAGGGCTAGCTACTCACATAACTAATCGCTTGTGTGAGTTTCGAATTTTTGAGCACAAATGACATTATCTATATTTTATCTACCTATATTCCAAAGCTTTCCAGACTTTAGAGACTTAGATAGAGTAGGTATGGAGTGCCTATAGAGAACAGAACTGATTTATTTGTTTTGAGGAGTAGCTAGATATTGTAAACCCAAACGGGACCCTTCCTGAAATAATAGTTATACTTAATTCCACCAAACAATAGCGTTTGTGTATAAGTTGTACCTAAAGACTAATCGTATACATTTTTGAATCTTCTATTCAATAAATCTGTAAATATTTTTAGAACAAATAGCTACATACAATGAGCGTAAAAAGTGAGTCAACATCAATGCTGTTTTCAATTTTTTTTTTTTTTTTTTGAGTTTAGAAACATTTTTTTTTTAAATATCTATAAAGTCTTTTAGGCTTTCGAAATGAAATATGTTTTGTTATTGTTATTTTGTTATCAAGCTTTTTACAGATTGTCAGTTTTTTAGACATGTTTCAAGACATTAAAGAAAACTTAAAAGAACATCGCTGTTCACTCACTTTTGACGCTCACTGTATATGTGTCCAGTCAGATCGATTGACCATCTGCACTCAATTTAAAAAACAACTTATTTGTATTGATGTTTTCAAATATTTCCATATAGAACATATAGAACTTTGGGCTTCAAAAAACATACAAAAAATTACCAGAGACATTTATTTTAATTTCAATTACTTACTACCTCTCTTTCTGTTCTCTGGTATCTTGCAAAATATATGGGTACAGCATTCATATAACAACATGACATGTAGGCATCAATCAAAAATCATTTCTTTCCCTATACGAGATTAAACAAAATGGCGAATCCAAAATGGCTGATGATGGTTGATTGATATTATGAACCTTTATTTATTTTGGTTATTATAAGATTGGACTTTGGACTGAATGCCACGTGGTCAAAATATTACCATTTCTGATAGAACTCCCTATCCGAAAAAGGTAATGCTTGAATAGTTTAATAGGCAAGGCGTAGATCTCCGAATGTGACACATAGTGACCATATTGATTTTTCCAGATAATTTTGAAGGTAGGCGTGGGTAATCACGGTGAGTACGAATGATGCAAAATTATTATTAGTTTTATTTGATAGTGGCAGTGCTGCCATTTTTGATAAATCATGTCTTGTGGGTCTTTGCGCAGTGCTGGTTTTGGTCACAATAATCTAATAAGCTTGACAAAGCGGATTTTTGTCATTCTCCAGAAATATTATTCTGTACACATAGTAGGCATAGTGAGATTTGACTGTCAAACTCAACTATTAAAACAATCTTAATAAAATAAGTGGGATTATGAATTGAACTCTTCCCGATTTCGACGAAGGAGTGAAATTTCTCCGTCGTCAATCGTCATCCTCCACATTCCAATGAGTTTGACAGGAATTACAAAATACTGTTCGCCTTCTATATAAGTCAACTCTACAAACGCTATACTAAGCGACTTTGATTTGCATGAGGTGGTGTGTATAGATCTGGAATTGCTGCGTCATCTTGGATATCAAAATCGGAAAACAATCTTAAAAAAAATAGAATTCAAGAACCAATTTTTTAATTAAATTTAAGAATTTGTCTTTTTGGTGGCATGAGATTCTTGAATTCATCAAATCGTAGGTAGCTAAGTTCAACTACTAAGATGTCATAATTCTACTGAGTTTAAGTACGCACAATTATATCATTTATGGTACACCGAACGACTAAATCTCACACACAGCTAATTCTGCATTAATTGAATAGATAAATCTTGTCTTCAATCCAATTAATATCAATATGGGCGTGGTGGGTATGCGTCATCCTTATTAATTTCTATTTGTTCTTTTAGCTCGTAAAAATCAAATTGAAATGATCCATATTTAAATTTTGAGGTCACGAAAAATATGCTCAAAGCTGTTGCATTATTTATTAGCGAATCCAGCTAATTCAATTTTATGCAATTAACAAAAGATAAAATATCACCGTTCATTATAACTTAAAAATGTAATTCACTGATTTTCAATGAACTTCACAAAAGTGTCTTGAATTCAACTAATTTATGAGCTCATTGAAATAAATCCCGTTCTCCTCTCTAGGCAGCATTAATATTTATATATTATACCATCAGCATCGTCTTGAGCTACTGCTAAACTTATAGAAAAAATAAACAAAGCGAAAACGAAAACGTTCGCATAAAAGCCAAAGAAATATCCACAAAGTCTATGAGCCACCTTATAAAGCTATTAATTAGTTAATTATGTTAATTTTGTTGTTATTTTTGAGAAAAAAAAGCAACTATGTGTTCTTTGACATAAAGTGTTCATTTGTCAGTATAAAATAAATAAATTTTATTAGTTACTTAATGCGTGTAGACCGCAAGTGGTGTGTGTGTTCTGCAGAGTTTCCTACGGCAGTTATAAATACATACTTAACTTAGTTGAGGCATCATTTAAGCCGCATAGTTACTAATCCATTGTGCGAATGGAAACTTAAAATGCATGAGCACAGAGAAAATACAATAAAAAAAATTAAGTTTCCTCCGACTTGAATTTCTTGAAGTTGGTAGGTGGCTCTTTTTTTTTTGCTTGGCCAGTTGTTGTTGTTTTTTTTTTTTTTTTGTTATTAATGTGAGAAAATTTTAATTTATAAGTTTCTCGTGCTATCTTGTGATCTGGTGTGTTTGGCCATAGATTTTGGATTTGGAATATTTAAATCGAATAAAAACGGTAAGAGAAATCGATTGTGTGGTGTATCCGTTGATGTTGGTTCGAACTAATTTATTGAAAACATTTTGCCATTTTAAGAGCTCTATTAATATGTATTCAGAAATAGTTCACTAGATGCTTGAAAGGGAAAAAGTTCGTGTCAATAGACCCTAAATCGTTTTCGTATCTCTTCTGTTTTGGTAAGAACTAATATGAAACAAATTGTCTTCTCAAAAATATCCGCGCCTAAATTCCACAAGCTTTAAATCATTGCCTTTAAAGGCTTTTAAGTCATTATCGATAAAAATAGCCATAAATCTTTTATCGGTTCCTTTACTTTGTATACACTCGCAGAAGGAATCTGTGTTTTGAATTTGTCTCTTTTCGGGTGTTTTTCGCATCCTTGACCAGATACACTCGGAAATAGAGAAAGAGAGAGAGAGGTAAAAAGAATCAATTTCTGGAATTACATCATGATGAATTAGTTGCGCATTAATTTATTGCAAATTAGTCGTGCCCACACAGCAAAAACCAAACCACTACCCATCTCGGCATGGGATAATCTTTTCATTTTTGGCAGCGAGTGACCTTGAGGATATTTTCTATACCTGTCAAAATTAATATATAAAGTCACGTTATACAATTTGAATGCAGACTTGGGTGTCAGGTTTTTAACAGAACCGCACTGCCAAATTATTACGATGGGCATAATGATTATTGTTCTATATTGTGATTTCAATTGTGGCATACACGTCCTATACGAAAAATATGAACCATCATAAAATGACCTCTCACTATGCTACACCAGCATTGGTGTGTAAAAATAAACATTAAACGAAATGTATCTGGAATGTTTTTGGGAACTCAAGGACGTTTTGCACTTGCAACTCAAATTACTAGACAAACAATATTGTACATTGTCCTGGGAATAGAGTGGTAACTGGATGTACCTACAATGTCTAGTGCATGGTGCTAGTATGAACGTTCACTACTGCAGTAGGTACTGAGTTTGTTTGGTGTATGGACCATGTGTTTGTCGAATGCATATAGCTGAATCATGGCAAATTTATGAAGAAATCACACGGCTGGTTTCCGCATTCTTAAAAATGTATATATACATTTTAAAAATAATCCTGCTTCTTTAAAAGCAGACATTCCTGGATTTTGTATAAATTTCGAAAAATTATAATTTATATTGATAGTTCAGCATCAATTATCTGAAAATCGTATAGATGTCTACACTATGTCGTTATGTCCGAAATTTTGTGAGTTTGGGTGAAAGTTCGATCTTGCTCTTAGAATAACAATGCGTAGAATTATATTAGGTACCTATATACTTCTTAGATACATGGACCCAATAAGGTTCAACTAGACCGTCTAACTCTAGTAAGTCTACTTCAACCAATTTAAAGGACATCATCTCATTTGCATTTTCGTGGAGATGGAAAAGATTATCAGCATACGGCTGAAATCTGAAGTACTCGTATCGAACTTTATCTTTTCACCAAGCTTTACATTACGCGTAGTAGCTATGGTTCGATGATCAACACATATATATACTGCCACCATTAACCTTCACTTACTTTACTTTTGTGGCGCTATGTCCGGGGTGGGCCTGATCATCAATATGCTTTTCAGCCAGCTCTGTATATTCTTAGCTGTCTCCAGTTGCGCAGACCATGTTGTTTATGGACAGTTATTAACTGTCCGCTTCACCTAAGGTAATTGGAGTTGAAGTTAATGGACCGGAGCATTGATATACATAATCCATGCCATGCCAACCATCTATTTAAGATCTTCTTAACTAAATCCATATCGTTCTATACCTCTTCATTTTACCCTCTACCAAAATCATGGGATAAAAACTTGACCTGCAGAATCATCGCATTTCGGTATACTGATGCTATTTCTTGTCAGAATGTCGAATGCTAGTCGATGAGTTGTTGGACCAATATCATCGAATACAGATTTTTTAAACGGTTGTCTCAAGGTTATTCGATAGAAGCACAGCTGCATGACTCAAAACCGATGCATCTTACCCTATTAGGAAAGAGTCGATCACTTTTGTTGATCTGCGTACCTTCAACGGAACCTACAAATATGTATAAATATACAAGATCAAATCGTTCCAATATCACTACACATTGGCTGATCATTTCGCCTCCCGTGACATCGCAAACATTTTCTTAATTCCTGTAAGCGTTGATTGAAATTGTATGTCACATCCAATCTATATAAATCATTTTTAGATACATTTTTGTCTGACCCATTTTTGTCTCAATCGTACCTATTCTGATTTTCATTATGAATCATGGAGAGACCACTAAACCTAAACAGGAAGGATGCCCGATGAACTTATGTATAACAAAACCAAAATAACACTCTTCACAAAGTGAGTAGAAGATGCGTGCGTATCGTGAAGAGAGTGCCTATCTAAAATAAAAAAAAGTTCAGATGCACATCGGCCACCAATGAATTATTAATAATAAATAAATCATTATTAAAATCAGATTTTCCCCATACTTATGCTATACCTACTGGCTTCACTACGGAACGATGTGTGTGTACCGGGTGATTTGTTGTTTTATAATATTCTCATGGCGCACACTTGAATGGCCAAAAATGACAGACTTACTACGTGTGGTATAGGGAATTTAATTTTTTTTTTATTGTTAACATATCTCTTTAGTTTGCCCTTTTTGGTATCCCCATTCCCACTTTCGCTTGTGGTGTGTTTGTATGCGGTTATTATATGCGGCATGGCCAAGCACACAGGAAAACTGTATTTCTACCTCTGTTTATAAAAAACAAAATATTTTTAGCTCATAATTCTGATGAACCGAAAATAATTGGGTCGAACTAAATTACAGTGTACAGAAGTAGGTATTGCAAGTTAAAATTAATGGGGTGCGAGGGTTGACATGGGCATGACAATGTTGTTGGGTTATATATTTTGTTGATACCTGAATAATATTGCTTTATGGTTTTATTTTCATGCAATTAAAAGAAAAATTGATTTGCATTGTTAATTTATCAGACGTGCTTTTGGGGTAGATATACATAGGAACTCAACAAAGAAATCAAAGACTACGACAGACCATGGACATTGTATATCTAAGTGGTGCCTTCCATGGTCGGTGACCGCGTAAATGTATAAAAAGACAAACGGAAATAAAACAAATCCATTTATTATTGCATGCGCCATCCGCAAATTGCGTGCCAACATTGACACAGGTGAGTTTTGGAAAAATTATATTTTGTATGTAAGTACATACCTACCTATATAATGTACACATATTGTATAGGTATATAGAATGATTGTTCTATATTGTCACGTGATTTTTCTAGAAACGTCCGAGAATGTGAAAATACCGATAGGTTCCTTACATTACAAGCACTTACAAATGTGAAAAAGGAAAGCATACACTTCAGCTTAGTTGACAGCCATAAATTGAACTATAATTACTGGGTCTAGTACTATTCGTTCAGTAGGTATAATTTACACAAAAGCTTTCGCTGAGGCCATATCCTTATGATTTATGAACTAATTGAACTAAAGTAGTTCAGCCATCGCAGTACTGTGGCAATGCAAGGTTTTTTAGCTCCACTCAAGTCATTTCAAACAGAAATGTTGTGTTTGTCTTGTCCATGACCCTATCGGAATTCTAGCAAATATTCGAGACCATAACTGTAACTGCAAATCTTATCAAATCAGCCGTTCGGACTTGGAAAAATGCTAGATCCCTTCCATTTGTCCGAAAAAATCACACAAACGAATGGAATGGTAGTGAGAAACTAGGCCTAGAGGCCTATTAGGACTTGTTTCGCCAACTAATTTGTTTTCTAAGTGTGAGCTCAAGAACACTTAACCGGTTCCGTATAATCCTTTTTGTGGAGATTTTAATTTTTTTCAACTCTAGCAGTTTTACTCTGGTATTGCAAGACATAGGACTTCGTCATTCATGACATTCGTGAGTAAGGAACCCAACAATGAGCCCTGTTGTACATAGGTACTCCGTACCTGATTTTATGTTCTTTGTTTTTTTAATACATTTTGGGACAAGCTTTCTATGATCTCAGACTGGGCCTCCCTTCCAATGATTTCTGTAGAAGCTGCATGGGCGAGGAGGAGGAAGAGACAATTCTTCACCTCCTATGCACGTGCCCAGCCCTCTCAGCACGCAGAAAACTATACCTCGGAGAATATTTCTTTGACAATCTTGGCGAACTCGCTAACACAAGCATAAGTTGCCTCCAACGCTTCATTCTCAGCTCCTCCTGGTTCAATGGGTAGTTGTGAGATCATTAGATCCTGTGGTATCACAATGGGCCTCCTCTGGCCTAAGTGAGGCTGCACTTAATGCGGCCTGCCACTCTAACCTAACCTAACCTAACCTAACCTTGGGACAAGCTTTGAATGCCATCTTATGAGCTACAGACATTGTGGATTCGCCATCAGGTCAGTCCATTTGATATGATGTTATGTTACATATGTATGCCAAGGTCAACGTAGTTCGCATTTATTGCATCAACAAGAGACTTAATTTGCAGGCTGAACACTCAACTGGCAATTGGCTGTGGACCGTTCAACTGTATTGGAAAAAATACGATGTTATGGAATCGATTATTTATTACAATTTATTATCTACTCCATAAAAAATGTCCCCTCGTGGCCTAATTTTTTTCGCCCAAACACTATAAGAAAAATGAACATCCACAGCCTCACAACAACAAACGATCCTTCACACAAATGGAAAGAATACCAATAAATCGGTTAATGGGTGAATGGCACTATTCGCATTGAACTACAAATACCAAATGACACTCTTTCGAAATACAAAAATGCACTATACACAAATTCGTCTGTCCTCCCAAGGAGCGGGAGTATACAAAAAAAAATCACTTTCAGAACCGAAGAAACTCCTTCATTTAATGTCAATATAATGTTTCCTTAATGACTTTTATGCGCTATCGCACATTTTCCGTTGTCACTGTCTACAAACCCATAACCAACTACTAGTAATGGATGCATCCCTCCCGCCTTTAGAGAACTAACGAACCGGTCAAGTTCCTAAGTGAACAAGGAACGATCCCAATTCTCTATAGATATATTGAAGCCGAGAAGACAAATTTGCTCATCATAATCTCTGGAGAAACTTTTCCTCTGTGCAAAGGAATATGTTTTAATTAAAATATACAATTTACCGCAGTTAACTTCAACACACTCAGCGACACTTTGTCCATGCAAAATCTACACCGCACTAACAATTTAATGTTTAATTTCCACAAAAATCTACAAAAAATGTAAACATTTGCTCGGGCGGATAATAGTATAAAGAATAACTACTATGAGCAGAGTGTGTGTGCTAACAGTAAGCCGCAGAGAAAATTCGGCTGTAAAAATGAGTGTCTAAGGGATTTTCTCCCCAGCACACACAGCGACCCATCAGGCGAGAATTGAAAACTGTGCGAAAATTACGTTTACACAGGCGCCAGTATTTAAATACACACGTGGTTTATCGCTGCCATTAAATCATTTTTTCTACTTTGCTGAAGAGAGTCTGTGTATAGTTAGTATATCCTTTCAACTTATTTTTTTGTTGTATCGTTTCATAAATATAGGTACAATATTTTTGTAAGTTTTGTATCTTTCGCTTAAACTATCTTAGAACGGCACGAGGAAGAATTTTTTTTCGCTTCCTACATATAATCACCACCCAAAAGTGTCATCCAAAAATCCTTTTTCATACTATCCGCAGTATAATATGCTCACCATCATTGTACCTACTCTGCTTCGCTATTTACCCGATGTAACCAAGTTTAATGCTAAACGGCATTTAAAGGTACTTTAGATGAAAGAGTGGCCCAGTGTAGATGTATATTCCAAGTGAGTACTGTATGTTTGGTTAGCGCCACCCCACTGGCTGCAGACGTACCATCATCATTGCCGCACTATCACCATCAGCAGCAACAAAGGTGAGTGTGTATAAGAAACACATTCTTAAGGATACGTTTTGTTGACATGAGTGTTTATTATCTGCCATTGCATCATTTTAATATTGCCAGTTGCTGGGAGTCCTTTTTTTCCTTATCCTTTTTCTGCCTCGTATAGCCACCCAGGCCAACAATGGCATGGCGACTTGTATCACGAGGGCAACTATATACCGAAGAACAGAAAAAAAGAACACAATTTCGTTTGCTTTTCACTTTCTTAATGATAGTTTGTTTTGCATTTTATCTGCTTTGTGAGCGAAGAATAATGTTAGGGTTTGTGCTTTGTGCTGAGTTCTTTCGGTGGCGATGAGTTGTTGCGGTCATAGAAAGATGAGTAAATAGTAATTAGGAAATAAAAACACATAATAATTGTTGATTAATGGCTAGAGATACTGCAGAATGCGGTTATCTTTGACATGCATGTGCGGAGATGTTTGTATTTGAATAAGGCCACTTAAGGTGCTCTACAAGTATGGAGGCTGGGGTTGTGGGCAGCACTTTTTTAACTGAGAGGTCTCACATAGGTCCTTTTTGATAGCACCACCATGTACCGTACCGCGAAACCGTGTAGAATAAAACTAGAACTTCCTGCAACTAATCGGGTGTCGACTAGTCACAGCATTCCCTATAGGCATACTGTCAAAAAACACTTGATGGCTATGCACAAATCAATGATTTGAAAAATATACATGGAAGACGAAGACACAACGGAGCATTGTATACCTCCAATGCGACGGAAATTATTTAATTAAAATACATTTAAGTCGCCTAGGTATACATTTAGCCTTGAAGCATTAAAGCCGCATTCATAACTAGCTGGGGATCATTAGAGGACATCACAATAATGGTTGGAGGGCTACATATTCCGCCTCTATTCAGCAATCTAATATAATCTAATCTGGAGTTTAAAAAATGGGGCCCAATAGTTTCTTTCGTCGATTAGGCGGACCAAACTCTAAGGGGTGCTGTTCTTTAAGTCACCGATAACGTATAGATAGTAACGACAGTTTTACTTATTTACGTTCCCATTTAAGTGGAAGTCGGTCTCTTTACTCCTGATGGAAGGTTGGAAGGTGTTTGCAAGTGATAAATCTCTCCAGTAAGCTATTGTTCCTGTCTTTAGATTTTCATAAACGACAGATCTGTAAAGTCTTAAAGTTGCCACCATCTTTGAAATATTTTGGATTTTCATGCTAATAGGTATTAGGTAGGTACCTGGTTTTGGTGGTCCTGTAAGGAAAGCCGAAAAAGTTTCATGGCATTGTGATTGTGACTGACCAACCCTTTATAACCGTTTATAAACTTTTGAGATATTCATATTTTAAAACATGGATCTGCCATGGAACAGTCCGTATTTTCTATGCTATGGACCTTTGAACTTACCAAATCTCTTGTAATCCTGGGCGAACTTTGATCTCTACAAACATGGTTTCCCATGCAGCGCCTTCTTTATCCATGGCGGGGCTGTTTCATATTATAGGGATAATATGGTCTCTTCCGCGAGATACTAAAATTAAATCGCTATTATTGTTCGAGCTTTTTCATTGTTTCGCTTTGTATTATTAAACAAAAGCCAAAACTGTAGGCGCTATATGAACTAGTATATACAAATTCGAACCCAACCCTTATTGAAATGGGTTACAGCTTAATTGACTACCTAGCACTAATTATTATTTTTCGAATTAATTAAGCTAAGTTTATTATGTAAAATACAGTCCGTGCACACATGTCCTAACGAAACGAGTAGGTATACCTAACCCTCTTAATTATTGGGCAACATTTTTAAAAAAATAATTATGTGCTCCAATTACTTGCGTGATTAATATTTATGTTCTTAATTACCTATATATTTTGTCTAGTTATAAATTTATTAATTTTATTAAAAAGTTTACTTTTATATTTTCTTATTAATATTTTCTTTGTTTTTTTTTTTTTATTATTTTCGTTTAATGTGTTTTATTTCTTATTTAATTTCCAGGTAAGATCAACACCATACAGCAAGAACTTCATAACAATTACAACGGTAAGATATGAGATTACTTAAGTCAATTTAATTACAATTATTTATATTTTATTTTTATTTTTATGAACACACAAGTATCTACTTATTATATTCTCAATTCCCATGTCTCGACTTAAAACCAGACTATCCCACTAGTAGTTAAAATCCATCCGCCGATAATCCGATTGCGATAAAATAAATTCATAAAATTATGTTCAGAAGCTGCATTGACTGCACTTTAAAAGATACCACAATTTGTTGGTCTACTATGTAGGGTGATATTCGTTTGTTGGTTATTCACTTATGATTGGCTTAAATGTTTAAAGTTTTTTGTTTTTGATGATATAGTACCTACTAGTTAGATATGCTAAAATTAATTGTATTCAGTAACTGGTATGTCAAAGATAGCCCCTAGTGTTTGTACCCAATAGATTCACCGGAATGATAGCATCTAAGGGAAAATATAACCGCACTCCCTAAAGTTGGTTAGGTTTTTTTTGGGTTGATAAGGCTATTTACCACACCCACATACAATTTAATTGTTTAGTGATATATTATCTACCAATAAACCGACTCGCAAGGTGTAACGGGTGATATACTCAAATTTTTATTTTTTTTAATGCTGTGTTCTTAAAGAAAATTTATGGATTACTTTTATGCATTTTGAAATTGAGCAACTGGATGATTGGCATTGTAACATATTATAGCCTTTTAAAATAGAAAAAAATCTATGTCACTGCAGACATCGCTTTCAGGAGTAAGTTTACAAATTGGAATTGGAACTCCTTCTTGGCCTTTCAAATGTAATGACAAAGTGAATTATATACCTTCCTGTGGAGGGTATATACATAATAATAACACAAAAACCGAGCGATCAAGCTAAATATTCATTGATAAATAGCTACAATTGATTCATGAGTGTTTCCACAATTTGTACCTCAACTTTTTTGATTGCAGTAGCTAAGGACAGATGACGTTAGTTCTTACGTTGATACTGTCATATGAGAATGCGGAGCTATCGAATCGTCAACGAAAACTGAACCCACGACAGTCATAATTTTCAGACATTCCTGCTTTAATGAAATTCTCATTGTTGTCTGCTATAGTCACCTAATTAGTAACATTATAAGCTCTGGTATACAAAAAAATATAAAATTCTGTGGTGAACAGATGTACGGAACCCACTACTACCTAAGCTTAACCCTAGAATGCATAAGGGTTTTTGAATAACGTTAACTCATATGGGTTTCCTGAGCACCCCAGCACTTTGGGTTGAAAATACCAGCAACTTATAATACAATCTTATAAAATTTATTTATTTTATTTTAAAGTAATGTATTTATTGACTAAATTAACAAAAAAAATACTTTTCATTCACAGCCTTAGTATCTAATTAAAACAAAAAAATAATGACAGTGGTTTTTAAGTGGTGTGACCATATAGTGTTTTAAAAAATGCAAGAAAATGTAGATTTTTAATCTTGAATCTTAAGCAATTTTTCAATGGCACTGCAATTGTGGAACGTTTGTAATATAATTCTGAAATGATTCATTAACTTACCATGCTGGAGTTCCAAAAATTTAAGAAAAAATATTCACTTGTCTTTCAAAAATAAAATTACACTAACACATACGGAGTGCCAGCACACCCCAGTGACCACGATATCTACAGTCCGGAGAGAGGAAATGCACTAAACATCTTTCAGGAATAAAGTAATAACGAAATAAATAAAAGTCATGGCACTCCTCTAAAATAACTACTTTTATTTTAGAAAATATAACTGTTTTAATTTTGAAGTGGGATGCGCACGCACCCCATATGCATTCTAGGGTTAAACTTTGGTAATACTTTTTAGTTACTTCTAAACATTCCATTAGTGCCAAAAACTGCATGATTGAACTGCAAACTATAATAAATACTTCGTCAATCGAAAGTATATACAAAAAAATTATTAGAAAAAATAAAAGTCTATTCTGTAAAAAATAATCAAAATTATAGGGTATATATTTATCTCACAACAACTTTAACCAATTTCTTCCATATGCCTTCTGTTCGCTTCGCATAAGAGAAAATGATTGATTCCATGGGCTCATCTCATAGTAAAGTTCGATGTTATTGCCTCCAATGCATCTTCACCTCATTATCTTTTTCTTTTTGTTCTTATTCCAATTTTATTTTTTACTTTCATACTTGACCAAAAAGCCAGGCCGAACCGAACTGCCTGAACATGGTCCGATCGGTGGGATCGCTGCTCGCACACCTCAAACCAGAAATACATATATGTATATCCTTATATCTATATTGGTTGCGACGCGCATAAAAGTTAAGTTACCATCCGCACATGCAGATGAATGTAGGTACCGCCGATGAAATATAAGATATAAAATCTTTTTCTTTTTGTTAATTTTTTTTTTTTTTGTATTTCTTGAACTATAATGATGTGCAACAATGTTTCCAGTTTTTTTTTTTAACTTTCATATCACTTTTATCAGTGAAATGATGTTGTTGCAATAAAATTTATACAACAAAGTCGAAGAAAAAATAAAAACACTTTTGAAATGCAAAACAAAGTAAAATACTTGGTATATATAAAAATTGCTTTTTAAACGTTTTCGCCGCCTTAGATGTGTGCTCTTTTTTGTAGTCTACCGCGCGCGCATTTCTTTGTTTTTGTATATGCGCGCACGCGGTTGGATTGTGTGATCACTATAAACACGTAATAAAATTGTGTCTGGAGGGAAGAAAAAAAAGCGCAAAATATAAATACAAACAAATTTGCCATGCTAATCGTAATGAGAATAAATTTCGCAGGAAATTTGTTTAACAGTCACATACATAGATGCGGAGATGAATAATATTCGTCTGTTAATTAGTGGTTTTGTGAGATTTCGATGATTTATTACTTCGCAGATATATTTTTTTTTCTTCTTTAAAACCAAATAGAGAAATAAATCAAAAATCTTCTTTTTATTATCTGAAAAATAATCTTTGTATATTTGGTTTTCTATATTTATTATGTAGGTATCTGTGCGAGACAAAATAATATTGTCCCCTAAAAACCAGGTCACTAGGTCTGCTTGCCTCAGTCAATAAAATTCATTGGAATTACCTACAAACAAACAGACAAGATGAATCGTTACACTTGTTGTAATTTATTGTAATGGAAATAATTCATATTTTGCATGGTATTCGTAGATACAACACATGTACCTATAGAGGTATAGGCAATTTGGATGCAAAAGTTTGCGGGATTTTGGGTAGAATACAAATGACAGAGGAAGCAATTCGCCTGCCACCGACGACGACGACCTGATGCAAATCTGCGAAGAGAGTGAAAACCCCTGCGACCAGGAGCGCGACTATAAATCATATTCGCTGTGTGTGTGTTTCTGCTTTATGGTGCGACTGTGCTTTGTGCTATATAGGCGGGCATTTTCCGGTGCCGGGTTTGCCGTAGTTGAACCAATGCATAATTGTGTGTAAAATTTGTCAACTATTATATTGATGTAGGTACCGAAAGCAATTCCAACTGCGGTATCGAATCAATCTACGAATTCAAGTGTATACCGTGACCTTTGCTACAATCGCTATTATACCTACTTATACGAACTCGAAGTAGATACCTTCTGGACACTCAAATACAAAAGCGCTTCATTCAATTAACGATATGAATTTATAATGCAAACATCTCTAATCTTTATCGTTCGCCGACGACAAGTCAAGTGGGATAGTTTTTTTTTTTTCACTCGTTTGCTTATTCTCTCATCGTTGCGCAATTTTCATTTAGGGGGGATACTTTTGTTTTTATTTTTCTATCTAGCATTCAACGAACCATGCGGTAAATGTAGGTATATCTAACAGATACATATGCTCCAAGCGCAATGTAATCCAGATTGGAGTGTAGCGAGAAAGAGAGAGAGTGCAGGGGTATCCGAGAATCTTTACCTTTCGCTAACAATCCTAAGTATTCTTGTTAAGCGATTATGCGCGCATTTTTGGATATAGTACACAAGTCTAATTGAAAAATTTCCTTTGAAATTACAAAGAGACGCACGATGATACTTTGTATGGAGAATCGGGGAGTTGTTGAGAGAATTATGAATCGGTTGTGACGTAATTGCATGGTCAAGATGAGGAGCCCGGCAAGTGCATCCAATTCTGTTCTCTATCATCAAAGTGAATCTTTTGTGCAGGGGTTGCAGTTGCAATTTACATTTTGTTGGATAAATTGATTTCCTATGAGATGTGAGTTTGAAATAAGTGCGAGGTATACTTATGTGTCAAGAGTATAGGGAACGAACAAGATGCGATTGATCCTAAGTGAATGTGTGTAACATCTCGTTTAGAAATGAAGTTTATTGATAAAGGAGAAATTGTATCTATAAGTGGGGTTAACTAGATGTAACTGAAGTGACGTATTATTGGTCTTTTATCATTTCAACTAATCATAAGATGTCATTATTCCGGTATGCTTTTACCAGTTTGCGGCAGATATTATACCTATATAGGTATATTAAAAGAATGTCAATAAAATTTGGTAAAAATGTTGTAAATAGCTGCTTTCGCTTATGCAGAACCCATGATATCGGATTTCGACTAGAATGTTGAAGTATAAAATGCATTATTTTTTCAGCAATATTTGTACGTAAAGCACAATAATAAAAGTAATTCCGCACATCAAATTTTCGTTCAGATTGACAAGTTTCAGAAAAGTCTTTGTATTCGCACAGACATTTGCGAAAATTATTTCGCAACGCACACAAATTGTTGGACGCCGAAAATAAGCTTTACTTTCGGCTTTGGGGCATTGCTAAAATAGACGATGAAAGAATGAATAATGGACGCAACATGACAATAATATTATGACCCACGGCTTACAATCTATATAAACTATTCGCTTCTGAACTTTTTTGTTTGTCAAAGTTTTTATGGGAAAATTATTTAGTGTGCGCATCTGAACAAGTCTACGCGCTTAGAGAATTTCTCCTTCTAAGTCTAAGTCAATTTTTTACAATTTCAGACACACTATATCAGCTTTGAAAAAATACCCCTATGACGTGCACCTATAGACAAAAGGGTCTAAAGGGTGTCCCATACATAATTCACGCCAAATATAATTTTGAGAGAAAATACAGATTTTGAATTATAAATCTTATATTTTTTATTGATTCATGGAGTATACTTATACAGACTGGAATAGCACATCGAATAAATAGCCGCCACGGCTTTGCTGGCAAGTAGGTACGTACCTACCCTTTTATTGAAAGTGTGACCGCTTTGCATAAATATGGATGAATTTCAATAATACCTACACCTCGCAATTTCCTCTGGTGGTCGTGGGCTTGTTTGCATAGACCTCTGACTTCAAAAAACCAGAAAAAAAAGTCAAATGGCGTTAAATCGCAAGAGCAAGTGGCCAATTCTGATCGCAAAAACGGCCAAATAGACGATTAGAACATGACTCATGTTTCATGTATAGTAATTAAACTGTTTCTCTGGTTGTATGGCATGTGGCACCGTCTTGTTGAAACCACATATTTGTCACATCCATATCTTGTAATTTAGGTACTAAAAACTGGGTTATGATGTCACGGTAACGGACACCAATAATTGTAACTGCCTGACCAGCCGCATTTTCGACGAAGAATGGTCCGATAATACCTCCGCTCCAGCCCAAAATCCGCACCGAACAGTCACGCATTGTGGATGCATTTGTTTCTCAACAATTACTCGAGGGTTTTCTGAACGCCAAATGCGACAATTTTGACGATTAATGAAGCCATCAAGATGAAAATGAGCTTCAACAAAACTTCATTATTTTTAAAATATTGCTTAACAATGAAAATGTGATGTTCTTTCGTATAGCGTTCCATTTTACATAACCCCGAACTGTCAGCTGTCACATTGTTATTTTTTTTTTGTCGTTGTCATCACTGTAGGTACTATTAAATGGCGCAAAATTGAAACTTTGCGTGAGTTATGGGATACCCTTTAGTAATGTAAACAGATACAGATTATTCGTCGGTTATATAATTCGAAAGTGAGCAAAGTAAAATACCACATCAGGAACTGAAAATACTCCTCAGATATGAGCTCCTAAAAATGAAGACACCAGAAGTGATTCTCGAATTAAAAGATAAATCAAATGCTATGTACCTATATTTACATTGTGTACATTTAATTTTCACTGGGCTTTGATTGACGTAATATGTCAACAAGCCATAAAGACTATAATGTATAAGTACTTATGACTCATATGATTAGACGAAAATTATTCAGACATGACGCGACAATCATCCAGTTATTGTTTCAAAGTTCATCAAACCTTTTAACACTTTCTGATTAGTGTCTGCTAAGTCAAACACCTTATAATTGCACTAGATTCATCACCCGCAGCCATCAACACTCAAAGTTCTTCTTTAACAAAGCCAAAAACCAACCTATAATTAATTCTGATTACATCGAAAAAACCGCTTAATCAGTAAATCTTTTCTCGTCTCATTTTGCCTTAAACAAGCAGTGTCACCATTTAACCCATTCCGCACATTGAAACAACAAACCACAAAGAAAACACCAGTGATATTCAATTTACTATTTTCCAGAAGCACTTAACAAGGCAAAACGCCTGTTAATTATCACCTGAGAAGATTAATGCGCGCACCAAACTGGCAAAAGTACAAAATAAAAAAAAAAAAAAAACGAAACTGCTTACACACCACAGCAATTGCATTCTGCACTCTCCGTATCCACACTGGTGTGATGTAGTACAACCCAAACCGATTCAAGATACACGAGCGCGCGCGCGAATGCATGGGGGTATCCATATACCAAAAAAAAGCCAAGCGCACGCATTCACTTCACAATTCAATGAATATGTACCTCCATGTATACCGTCATCTCGCGTAAAACTACATATACATTTGTGATTTTCGCCAAACCAACGCGCACACATCCGACACGATCGAACCAACCAGCAAATGTATCTAAATCTGTTGGCACACATTTAATTTTTGAGCAAAACTCTTGCGGGCAATTAATCAATTTCCACTCATAGTGTTTTTATTAGAAGTCCATTTAGCGACGGTAAAATTGTTCCGCTACAGTAAAACACACTCCATTCTAGTTCCCACTACAAACTTAACTAAAGGATCTACCGGCATGCATCCGGTTCGCAATCCTTTCAAAGTATAGCTGCAATATAAAAATAGAAACGTGTATACCTACAAAAGGAGCAACGGGGATACAAAAATAACGGAAACTTACAGATCTTTAGCATGGTTATTTACGACTTGTTGAGCTGGGTTTGGGAGCAGAAGGACCGCAAAGAAGCTTATAAACAAGGGCGGCAATAAATAATATTCGCACATCGTAATGCACCTCGTGTGGCAGTATTATATACGGGTGCAGATATTCCTGAAATGACAGAATTGTCTCAAATTGTATAGGTACCAGCGAAGGCAGGAAAAAAATAAGCCTTTGCTATCTGCAAACAAACCTATAATTTACCCATATGAGCCAAGAGATGAGTGGCCCCCAGACTTAACCATGAATGAAAAATACCAAACGTATCGAAGGACAAAACTTGAGCGCGCACGAACCTACAACCAAACCTTAAGAATTGTACTGCAGAGCGACTGTCCAAAATCTGAAACCAAACCTCACATGAGGGATGGGATGAGTAATGGAAGGAGATTAACAATCGTCGCCATTCCCACTACCTATACCTATACCAACCACCATCACTAAGAACAACCACTGTGGCACCATCATCATCGTCATCATTATCACCTTTGCCTTACCATTCGACTCTTTGAATTGGAATCGGGTACCCATTTTGGATTTGGTCGGTGTGGAGATATGGACTGTATTCGGGGTGTCCGTCTGTGTGCTGTCAGTCAGTTTTGGTGTATCTCAGAGCTAGTTTTATTTTGTTTTATCTGCACGCAGCAGCGCACCACGCAGGTAGAGTGAGTGTACCTTCTTGTTGTTGTTCGCTTTAGTAACGGTCATAACACCGGCTGTGATGACGTATTATACCTTAGTTCCCCTCTTTTATTGTTGTTCTTCCCATGGCCATCCATCTTGTGGAAGTGTGGATGAAACGATGGATATGAGAGAAGGCGAAAAAATATTAAAATTAATTATGTTTGCTCACGTTTTGACACAGATACACTATACCCATACATACTCGCGTAAGCTGAAAACACGAGTTGTTTTAGTTCCCAAAACAGGAGCAGTGCGGTTGAAGGTGATTGAAGAACAACTTCCCCAGGTCTATTGTATTGTTTTAAAAACTTTGTTCGAATGGGAACCCAAATTGATCGAAGACTCAAACCCAGCGGCGAATTAACGCTTCTTATACCTGAACGAAAAGGTGTTACCAATGTGTTTCGTTTTCAGGTGGTCTAATTAGATTCTTTCGTGTGGAAAAGTAATAACTTTGCGTATTGGCACTGGACTGCGAATTGTTACGTCTTATTTGAATGGGAAGTAGGAGTTTCCCTTTGGGATTGCCATAGGTAGGTATATACTGTTTGAACAGGTAGTATCTATTTTACTGATTAGCAAAGTGGAGTGGGAATAGCCATTTGTCATTCGACTCCTATCAGATTGGAAGAGTGGTTGGACTTCCTATAAAATGATGTCTTATGTGATTTACCTTGTCGTTTATATCCCGAGTTTTTATAATTAGGCAGAGTTGCTTAGTGGGGACTGCTTGTCTATGCATAATTATAAATGCCAAATTGTGGCACTGTGCGTAATCAGATTTTGTTTTTATACCCTCCACAGGAAGGTACATTATATACACTTTGTCATTACATTTGTAACGCAAAGAAGGAGTCACCGGATACCCCAGAAATTATATATATTCTAGATCAAATTCTGAACCGATTTACCAATGCCCGCCTGTCTGTCTGTCTTTGAAAACACGGTAGCGACCAAACGAATCGACCTAGGTAAATAAAATTTTGTGAGAGGACTTATTTTTACTGTCGTCAGGTTGGTATTGAAAATTGGCTATGTCGGTCAATCAGTTCTGGTACCTCCCATAGAAAACCAATATTAGACCCATGCGTGTACCCTCATAGTACAGTACATACTAACTCGCATGGCAAACTTTTTGCATGACTTTTAGGAGTAATCCCAACAAACAAACAAACAGACCAGTAGAGAAGAGATGTCGAACTATATATAAGCACAGGTAGCCCGTCTTTAAAGCCGATTTCGAAATATGCGAATAATACAATGTATAAGTATTAGCTGCTCGGCATTTAGTGACTATTTTTTATTCAACTTCTGCGAGTCACCCAGCAAATAATATAACCATTGGTAGTTTGTACTTATACATGCCTAGGAACATCGAATTAAAAACCTTCAACTAAGATTTAACAAATTGTAGAATAGAATTGTTGCCAAATAAGATGGCTTTGATTTCGCTTATAACGCGATCAATATTAGCTTCAAATTCGGCAATCGGCATAGACCTGAGATTTAACACGTAACAGCAAAGATAATAGTATTAAGAGATCAAATTGCACAATCTTCGATCCTAATATCAGCTTTTCGTGAGATTAGGCGACCCTGAAACTTCAACTTCTATCTACAGTGCTTCGTTCGATGTATGGTACGTATGTGTCGGCCCGTTCTGTCTGGCTAACTAACTCGCTCTTAGATTATTCATCAACCTTGACCAGGGACTTATTTTATACTGGGAGCAAGCGGCTTTTTGTGGCCTTTCTCGGATATAAACTGTGTACCTACCTACAGATGTTATGATTTTTTCCTTCAATTCAAAAAGGTGGTCGAACGTCGTTAGGCAATAACGCCAAAGGAAATAGCGCCCAAATCGATTTGGAAATAACGCCCAACAAAATGCACAGCGCCTAAAAATAAACAACAAAATGGAAATAAAGCCCAAACATAATTTGCAGTTTAATACGTAACCCCCTGTTTGGGGTTACTCTCAGCTTTGGAGTAAGTGCGAAATTGGATGAAGGTATTTTGCAGTACAAACTCTCACCTACTCAATAGCATACCCCCTCCCATACTTATTCCAATGTTTATGCATTTCCACCTACTATTTTGGGCTTTACTGCTTGTCAAAAAAAACGAGCCCTGCAAAGGAAATAACACCCAAAATGGAAAAAAAATTGCAACAACAAATTGTACGAGTTTTCTTAGGGCGTTATTTCCAAATTGATTTGAGCGTTATTTCTTGGGCGTTGCGTTATTGCCTAACGCCGGGTCGAACATCTTACGCAAACATTTTTTTTCGAAACTATCAAGTATAGGTACCTACATTAATCTGCTTTCGAACAGTGCATTCATTTAGATTTATAGAACAGGACTTGGATTAAGTATTCAATTGTCTACAACAAATTTACCTTCTCTTAGTTGCAACTGTCTATATTGTGACGCACTACCCTATTCGTCGATATTGGATGCACTTTTACTATCTATAAAAGGCGCACTAAATCACTCTACCGATATGCTATTTTTAAATCCAAATTAGGAATCAATTTGAATATATCTGAAATGAAATTTGTCACCAATTTAACACGCAAGCAATCGTCAAGTTCATTAAGTCAAAAAGATACCGCAAATTAGAAGTCTATTGAAATAGCTCACCTTCAAATGTATGCCAGCATCTCCCCCTCACCTGACCCACAAACAAAACCTTAATTTTAAAACGACACCATTAAATTGAATTTTTTTTTTATTTCCAAAAATGGCTTCGAATCAAATGGAACAACAAAACAGAAAAAAATGTCCCAGAACACGAAGAAACTACTCAAAAAAAAAAAAATAATGACAACCATTGATACAATGCCATACTATAAATCTCAGCAATACAATAAGCATTCACCACTACTAACTCAAAAGTCAACCATTATCACCATTCAACCACCATAATAATAACATGGCCGAACTATAAGCCATTTCTGTATCTTCGTGTATGTATCTTCGAGTATAGATGGATGATTAATAATTCAAAGATCACATACCTGTAAGTAAGTGGTTGAGAGGCAAGTACCTACCTACCTGTTTTTGGTTTTCTTTGGAAATAAATCTTTTAATCAAAAGCAATACATCATTGTGTATGTTGAAGGCATATCCCAAAATGTCAAAACAAACTAAACACCACTTTGTGCTTGTATCTCCCTCTGATGCGTTTATGGCATATGCTGGGTTGAAGCACCCATATATACCTACATTTTTATCTAAATTCAATAAAAACAAAGTAAAGTGTTGTGGGAGATAGAAGGTCAATTATTAAAATTCTGAGATTGGATTGTTGTTATGATTCCTTCGAAGGAAAATGGAATTTTAACCTAAGATAGTGAACTAATTTTGTGGTTGTTCTATATCTGGAGGATGTGTGCGGTCGACTAATTAGATGCGGCAATTAATATTATAGATCACTTAGTCTTACGAACAGTTCAGATATGTTGGCCTTACTTTAATAACTATTCCTACAAGATCACTCAATATCATGTTTCAAAAAACGAACATTTTTAAAACATGCACGAGGCAGTTCTCCACCAATATTAAATGCAATTTACATAATGAGAATCACTATAGATTGATTAGAAGAAGGTAGGTAATAATCAATTTAATCATATCCAGGTCAATACCTGTAGTAATTTAAATATGTATTCTGTTTGTTGTGGTCGTTAGCAGTCACCTGTTGCATTATAATTTGTGCAAATAATTAAACAAATAATTGGAGAGTATTCAATTGAAATATGTACTCAATTAAATAAATAGAAGTATACATAATATAAGAAAAATTTTAAACTAATCGCTTATGTATCTACGCCTATAAATCAAGGTTCACAGCACGTTTTGTAAGTTAATAAATAATTTATAGGGCTTATCAGAAATAATAATCACTCAGAAATCACTACGTCTCTCCGCGATCTCTGAGAAATTTATTTGACCTCGAAATTTTTCAATTTTCTAAATGACTCAATACACTGGATTATGTCCTTCTAACCATGCAAATTGGGTATTCTTTTGCAAATTATCTACACAAGGCATATCTAGAACAAATAATTACATATAGTTCATATAGAATTTAAATAAATTACTGAGGATATCTAACCTAAAATATCTAATAACATTGTCGGCAGAACTGTTTTCGACAACACGATCAGTTTTCCAAATGGCAGGCTGATCAGTGATCATATTTACACAAACGATTTTTGCGTGTAACATATTCGATCACACGTCATTTTTAGGTATAACAGTTATATCTATAATATAATAGTTATATCAAAATATTGTTATTTGAAAGTAGCTCACTTCAAATGCCGAAGATCACCTACAGATCACAAGCAATCTGTGATCCGTGATTCACATTTTTAAAATTTTAAAACTGATCGTCCAAATTTGGCAGAAATTTAATATTTGTTCGTAACACAAATACAATAAATCGTAGGTATGTGATAAAACCACCCTGACGATCATTCGTAACATTTTTCTACCGAAAAACACAATAAGCAAGTAACCTGAATAATATCAGTCAGGCATCGACTTTATCACGCACTCTCTTAGCATTAGAAGATTCTTCAAAGTAAATATCTAGGTATCTGAACATACCGAAATTTAGATCACACTGATGACGTCAACCACAGTAAAAACTTTTATTGAGACATTTGGATATGATTTAAAAAAAAAAAAAACTAAATTCACAATAATCGTGAAGAGTGCAATGGTCAGTACTGAGGACTGACTTCATTTCATGTGAACAATGTATACGAACAGTCAAACGTCTGCAAACAAAGAAGTTGTTTCTTTTCACTTTTATTTTCTTTAACAACCAGAAAAAAGTGAACGAAAATTATTTATTTTTATATATTCTTGTGTTAACTTGTATTTTTGGGCGTGATCAAAACATACGAAAAGACGCATCGTAAATCTTCGTAACATGACACTTTTGGCGGTTGGATAAAATATGTTACCACCAACAGATATTCTGTTTCGCTACAAAGAGGACTTGGGTTTTCTTCTTATTTATTTTTTTTCGAAATTCAATTTTAATTCACTATTGAAAAGGAATAAATAAAATATTTAAAGAAACAAGTGATTTATTATTCAGTTTTGTGTATAAATCATAAGTGTTTTGATTTGATTATTATTAAATAAAATGTGTTTTTTTTTTTTTAAATAGAGAACTCGTTTTCGTTCCAACACTTGAACTTCACTTCACACCATCGCATGTAGCAAGAACTGTCACAAGTTGTCACAAGTTTCATGGCTGAAAAAAAAAGAATGACCATCCTTAAGAATATCCGCTTATCTTCTATCTTAAGTGGAATGTGTGAACGCTCGCGCGCGCGCGAACTATGGTTAAGAGACATTTCAGTGTTGAAAAAAAAAAATAACACACAGACTACAAAAGAACACCCCAAGGGACGAAGAAGCACACGCAGATGGATGAAAATAAAAATCTACATACTCGCATATAAAACTGTTAACTAACTCAATTTTGTATCTGTCAAAAAAGTTCTCGCATTTTCGAGATTATATATAATTTTTTTTTTGTTGTTGTTCATGTAGGGCCAGTGCCGGTACATCGCGTTGGATATCTGGTCTTGGGCACAGTTTGTCTGACGTGGTGTGATTGCGGCTTTTTGGTATTTTCTTGCTGTCACACTGAGAGGAGGCTTTTCCTCCCCACAACATGCGTTGCATACACACACACACAAACATTCGTTGAAAAGTACACTACCTCTGAATGGCACGAGATCGCAGAGGCTAAAGGAAGCCTTCGTTTTGGTTTTCTTTTGTGACTGGGTGATTCCTGTCTCGCGCTTTAGCATTCTGAGGTCCACGGCGGCGCGGTGGTTCTGCTGTGAGTAGATTGTGTTACAAGTGATTGCCACAGCATATTTAATTTTTGTGACTTTTTCTTATGGATTTTTACTTCTGTGATGTTACTTTGAAGCGATGGCTCACAATGTGGAAACTTTATATTGAAAAGGTGTTAGCAAATGATCATAGCAACTCAATAAGAGACGTTCGCAATGAAAGTGATGTTCTTATCGGAAATGGTATACTGATAAAGTGACTCTATATCTACCCGTAGGCAGGTTAGTCATTGTCTTGAGCTTTAAAATATAAATTTTCGGAGCTACTACCAAATTCTTGAGACATCGAATACATAGTAAACCAGAAGGTATGTATGAACCTTCTTTTCTAAGTCACCACCAACAACTGTATAGTCTTGTCCATCAAATTCGTACAAAATTCGCAAGCACGAATATGGAACAGCGTCACTTAAAATAATTCAACAAAAGAAAATAGGGACCTATCTATCTCAATTCCCCCAGACGAAGACTGCAAATATTTCTAAACAAATATGATTAACCATTTTCTACTATAGCCTTGTCCAAAGTCCATGAACAAACCAAAAGATAAATCAAACCTTCAGCCAAAACTCTCCAAATATCAGCGAATAGACTGAAAAATTCATCCGCTACCAGCAATTATGAACGCACACTCAAGGATACAAGAGCAAATTAAACATTCCAAACAAAACGAAGATAACTATTATAAGATATTGTTGACCGCTCTTGTCAAAAGTCCACCGACAAACGGAAAGGTAAGGTAGTTCTACAACTTAAACTCGCTAAATATATACTCAAAAAAGCCAAAATATATAAAACTGGTACCAGATAATCACCCCTATTGTCGTCGTCGTCTGTCGCAAACGACTGGCGACGTTTGTCGTGTCGAGTCGTTTGGAATTTGGTATTGCGTAACCGAAACGACTCGACTCTCTGAACTCTCCCATCCCACATACATTCCACAAACTATGACACATGGGATTTGACATTTCTGTCGACGAATTTATATTTGGTCTGGTGTTTTGTTTGTGACTTGGTTAATTATTTAATAAAACAAATCAAAAATGAATAGTGTGACATGTTTTTTGAAAGCAGTGATGTAGAAGAAAACCAGAAAAAACTGCTGGTAAAGTTAAGGAAGGAAATTCGAACCAAATCCAATCCATTGGATTTGCCCGACATTAAGTGGGTGATAGAAATATTTTAAATTGCATACATTGTGTTAATAACAATTATTTTCAGATTTTAAACTATCGAAGTCGAAGGTGGTCCAAGCCAATTCAGAGATAAGGCTATGTCGTCCCATTGCCGATTAACATCACGTTTGGTTAGGCCTTCGTGAATGAATTTGCCAAAGGAATATTTTTCTGTATTTCGTTCACTAAATGTAGAAATTGCCTTTTATTTGTTATCTCCATTCTGCAAAATAACTATAATTGTCTTTTTGTTAACTAAAAATTAAGTACACATACTTTTTTTAACACATTATCACACAGTCGTCCGCAAAATAGTCGACGACAGAAATGTATCATTTCCACGACAAACGTCGTCACAAAACGCCTCACGCAATACCGACGATCGTCGTCGAAAAATACAATCCACATTTTTTGACATTTCAGACGCCATTTGTCGATCGTCGCCGCGACAAAAGTCGTTTATTTTCAGTCGCCAATACCAAACAGTCGTGTAGCTTTTTTTAGAGTCGTAAACGACGACGACAATAGGGGTGATTGTCCACAAACATACCAAAGGATAGATACCACAGCTATATGTTTAGCTTAGACCTGCTATACATCTCCATCGGGGATAATACCATTGACTACAAAAGTCTATAAGCATTGCCGCCCAAAGTCAACCGATGCCACTCGGAAAACTTTAATCAAACAAATTGAAAATTGCACAGCTACTACCCAGTTAAGCTCGTCAAGCTCTGTTCGAAAAATATGGAGATAACTACTACTGCTCTCAACCGTCATCAAACCAAGTGGCAGTCCTGCCCACTGTCCATCAACATACCTTACCGCAGCTTCTAATAAAATGTATGTAAATGTAAATGACCGTCAAACACTTCAAACATGCCCCAACAAACCGATATCTATATGGAGTGGATTGGAGACACCAAACCATATACGCCGCAATATAGAAGGAGGAGTATGAAACATTTTGTATTCGTTTGGGCATTACTACCAACGCTCAGCCCCCTAGGTCAATCGATTCACCAAACATAGATACTACATACGTATAGGTTAGGTACCTACTTAACAACGTCCAATAAACCAAACAAAAAAAAAAAGTCCAGCCGTCACATATTCAACCCCAACAGTTGACTATGTTGAACTTCTGTTAATTTGCAATTTACTTTATGAGTGTGTATTTCATCTCTGATATGTGTGATAGCCATAACTACAACAATATCTCTCTCTTGTGTGGAATACGTCAGTTCCAATGACGAAGACGCAAAGGAATACCACAACGACGACGTCGTTACCGCACTCGATGGTGGTAGCTGGTTAAGACGCATAAGTAATCGCGGCGAAATCTTCAGGAAATGGACACTTCAGCTAAAAAAAGAGCAAACTCAAACCAAGGGAAATCCAGCAAAGCACACACAACAAGGACAACACCGAACACAAAACGGCAAACAAAAACCTTCCCGACTTTGCCACATTCGCACATATACACTGTTGGCCCACATTAAGGCCACCGTGCATTGCATCACACACTTAAGTTGGTGAACAGTTGTATACGCAAATAGGAACTATATTCCACAACAATCGTTCTCGCAAGGCGACATTAAAAAAGTGGGTACTATAAGAAAACGAATCTAGATACAATGCATCATAAAATGTTAACCTGTATGTTGCGCACATTTATAAGAAATGCGGACTTCAAGGTGATTTATGTGATCCGCAACTAATTTATGAACGTTAAGTCCACCACTGGTGGTGGTGGTGGTGTGCATTATGGCACGACAACGGATGACGCTAGAACACTCTTACAGATATAGGTAGGTATGTCTGTTAACACTTTTCACATTCTTGTGCGGAATAGGTGCTTCAAATTTAATTTACTCAAGGATTCGTTAAGGGCACTATTTACCTACCATGTGTCAGTTAACAGAAACTCCATGTTGGACAGAAGTTGATTGACAAATTAGATACATTTTCTGCAGCGGTAGCACTTCAATCGGCACGCTAGAGGTGCATAGACGAAAATTTCCCCAACTTCACACATTGCGCGCTCAATTTGCAATTTTAATGCCAACCACAATAGAGGCGTTTAGATCGAACGTGCCTTGCATGCTATATGGATGATTCAGTCTGCACACACTCATATAACAGTGTATCCGCATTCGTGCGCCTGGTTGTGTCAATCGCCATATAGTTTCTCTTGCTGTCACTTTTACTCTGTGCCGGCCGAAACGCGCATAAATAAAATTTCATGTGGCCCCATAACCGCTTAATCTGTGAAATTGGTCTGGCAAACAGGCAGCGCGAGATGGAGACATCTTATAGATACGTATCTGGGGCGGTTAACTGAAGCTTAAGTGGCGCTAAACTTGCACTTTCTATATCGTTTAGAATAATAGAACTCCTCCCGCAGACAGACGGAAAACAGAAATTCACGACGTTACCGAAGTGACTCGTCGTGGTTCATGCACGGACTAAAGAAGTGAGCAAACGTGCAACGCCTACCCGTCATTACCTTATTTCCATCATGATCTGTGAAAATCATCATGAGATTGAATGACGATTGCAGCGCACAATTGCTGGCATGTATTGTTGACGAGGACGACCGACAAAACGATGATGGGATGGCGATGACGATGCACGTACTTAGCCTCTGGGAATTGTCTATCCGTGAGACGTCATCGTTTCGCGTATCTACTTATATGCGCGCTGTTGCTATATGCAATTTCGAATTCTTAATCTTTCGGCGCATGCGAGCATGACGAGTAATGGTGATGACTGACGGCAGGCAAGCATGCTGGCTAGCCGGGCCTTGAAGGCAACGCGCGAAAACAGTGGCAAAGTGATTGCATGGATAGCGCGCAGCGTATATTGCCATATCATGTGGCTGCATTGCCGCCGCGCTCTCGAACGTGTTGAGATTGTACGTCATTTTGGGTTATTTTATTGTTTTATGCGATTTTAATTTGAAATCGCTGGAAAAATGCAAAATCGCACAGAACTTGTGGGTTGGTTTTGTGCTCTGTGCTCTGCCTCTGATCTGTGTTGGGGCTGGTATATGTATAGGCTTGCGCAGATAGTTCTAATGGGCAAAGTGTCTGGTGAATTAATTAGATATAGAAGAAGATTGTGCACGTGATTTCTAGCACTGCAAGGGGATATTAATACCTTTGGATATGCATGATTCAACTTATAAAGAGGTGGAGATTCATTGCTAGTTCTCATTCATGGAGTTTGATAAATCGTTTGCCTGGAGGCTAAATTGATGGTTTGCCTCATGCCATGAAGGTTTCACGCTAGCTTATGAGTGAATCTTTATAGGAGCAGTGGCTGGACTATTTTGAGCAAGGGGTCTCAGGTTCAACCCCTGGGAAAAACACAAATTAGGTATGCCTACGTTTTCAACTTCGCGGAAGCTTGACAATCATTATGAGAGCTTAGCTCTCCTGGGAAAGCAGGACTTATCCGTCTAAATTCGGCATAGCTACAATATAAGTTCCCTTTCTTCGTCAACAAAAATTAAAGGGTTTCCAAAAATGATCTATAAAATAATCCGTGGCGCCCCGATATTGCTGCTTCAATCTAATCTAAAACCCTTTATATCAAAAACAGTTGGCGGGCGACAAGTGTGTATAGTAAGTACCTATGTTTAGACTTTTGACTCTTCACTGTCAGGAGAACTGCTAATTTGAAAGAAGCTTCTGAAGCGATTGAGCATGACGCATGAGGGAACTACTTGCACGCTCACATTTTAGGTACATTTTGGTTTGGATATAGCTTTACTGAGGAGTGTAACTCGAAGCAAGTTTGTCTGAAATCTGACTGACGAATCACCGTCTTTGAAGGTTGTTTAGTTTAATATTTACTGTAAGTATGTGGCACAACTCTAGGAGCATCTAGAACCACCTTCTTTCTACATATAGGTATAGGTATACCTATACTTTTGATTCTGCAATTGACAGTTTCTTCTCGCAAATATCTGTGTGGTTCTACAAAGTAAGTGGCGTATCCCTATCTTCAGTGTAACCTAATTTGATTGTGTATTATCTATAGTACTTATTTATTATTTATTTATTATATTATATTATATATTTATTAAAAATTCCTTATAATTGCTTGTTCAATAGTCTGAAATTTCTAGTAGTACCTAAGTCTCGAACTAATAACTTAATTCGGTAAACTTTCTAGCATCGCCTCCGGTCCCACGCTGATTAATTTGCCTGCATTACTTTATAATTAGTTCATTGATTGCATAACCATCAACATCTACTATTAAATCCCTCCTCCATTGAATGTTGTTGAACGCCTGGCCTTCAGACTCATTCTCTTTAGCTTGCAGCCAAAGTTCAATAACAGAGTTTGTTGCAAAATTGAACATACCCACATCCCCAAACGTATGTGTATAGGTACGCACCGTCCAGCGTGCCAGCCTAGGTTTAATGTAATTAAATTTGGTATTAGCTAATGTTATACAGTCGCACATTGATCAATTAACAAGCAATATATTCATTTGTCAATACGTTATTTATAGCCAATAGCTGATAACACAAACGCACACAGCCGCACGCAGATGAACGACCGATCAAACATGGGTCAAACCCTTGCTGGCTATGTGGTTGGGGTGATTGTGATTGTGCGGATGTCCTAAGTTCTCGACTATCCCATTCCTCACTTTATTTGCGGCGCATTGCATTCGCTTGCACTTCAACCCTTCACCCCGTTCTTGTGTGGCATGGTATAGATTGTGCGGGCGAGGAGACAGAAGAAACACGACAGGTGTATTTATGTAACCTCACTATAGATATACCACCCCGTTTATAGGACTCAACCCATTGTCTGTGTAGAAGGGGCAACGAATTGAGGATATGCAGGAACGAGGTTGAGTTTCAGTTTCAAAAGTGAAGTGCAACATACTGCTGCAAACGAAACAACGCATACACGGCGGTGGTGGCAAGAAGTATGGGCGATCCTTGAACAAGGGTTGTGCACTTGTAACTCTTACAACAACGACAAACGGCCGATGGAACAAGTGAATGTATATAGTGTGTATCGGGTAGGGGAGGTGGTGGAACCATACTGCACTTTTCACTTAATTCAGTGGAAAGCTGTGTATGTGTTTTTTTTTTTTTTCGTTTTCATTTTCTTGAAGTCCTTTTGCCCCCCAAAACAGAGCGCTGCTGTGCTGAAATGGTCAATTAACTGGCATTAGACACGACGACCTTTGATATTTGTGTGCTGTTCATTGGTCCTCCGGGGATCAGCGCGTACACGCACACGCACGTGACATATGATTTGTCAATATTTCTGCCGGGATTTACGCATAAAATAATCAATCAATGGCAATTTAATGAAAATCCCGTTAGGGCAATTGTAAATACCACCCCACTGTTATTCGGTCGACGGTCGCGCACATGTGTGCCACAATATTCGAGGACTTGTGTGTCATTTGATTTGCGAAACATGTGACCTATGGCGGTCGGTGTGTAGTATAGTAAAAGGAGAATCGGCCCGAGGTAGAGGATGAAGCATTAAGCCAACCAACCGATAGAATATCAATCCTTGTCTTGCATAGGTAGATATAGGGGGGAAAGAGGGCTAGATATACGTGTGCTAGGAGTAACATGCACATAAAATGTTTTACAATGGCAGACGTATGGGAATTAGATACGATATGGGGTAATATAAATTTAACTGTAGAAATTTAACAGCATAAATTAAAGGAGGATGTCAAGAGAGGGATGAGAACTGGGTGGTGCTTCACACTATACGGATGGTGTTACTTTTTGGTTGAATGTGCTTGTGATGCGGGGGAAGAAGCTTAGTTTCACTTAAGACACGTATCGCCAAGCGTAGGCTTTTGAATGTATACAATTATACATATTATGTGCAATTTTTAACTTCACAACTTTGAATGGGCTTTTCAATACATTATTTAACCCTGTTCATTACAGCTTTTTGCCGCTGATAAATGGAATTGCCCATGAGAGCCATCAAACGTGGGTGGATAACTTCAAAAACAGTTAAAACAAACATTTCCCTGCGAATGGACTTTTTAAAAATGGATTGTCAGCTTTATCTTTTTTCATTTGTGATGAGGGCTATATGACTTGTGCAAATCGTACTTACTTCAGCCTCTGCTAGAACATTGGGTTATTGCACCTTTCATCTTAATTCTTAAGTGACTGTTCCATTATTGAACCTGATAATGGTCTTATACTTAGGTTTTAGCGACTTTATTTTCTACAGATTTGACCGTTGAAATAGCGACTCGAAAGCATAGTTTTTATTTATGTTTAAAAAAAAACCAGCCCTATGTACATGTACAATCCTTCTTCCCAGAGTTTACTGCAAAGCAAAGTTTTAAAACAATTGCTTTCTTTTTCGACTTTTTTTTATCGCGGACGATGACGTCTTTTCAAAACTTTGCGGACGATCTTTAATAATAAAGATACATTTTTTGATAAATTTTTTAAAGCGATTTGAGAGGCGATTTTCACATGTTTATACCTACTCGTATAATTTTGTACTGCCTTACAATTTGTTGACACAATTTTTAGGGCATTTTATTTTAAAATAAACAATATTTTTTTAGGGAATTTTTGGAGGAATTTCGGGGACATTTTTGATGAAATACCTAGGTGTTTAATTTCGGTGGGCTGTTTTCGGGAATCTGTCCCAGATTTTGTGAACGAATTTTTAGTTGATTATAATATTAGCACTTTTTGACGAATTCCTTTAATGCGAAATGGACCTTTTTTAACTAATAGGTAAATATTTTTGTCTATTTAAAAAAACAAAATAAATAAATAGTTAGCGCACCAGGTGAGTAGACACCCTAGGTCTAGCTTCTCACAACTATTCATTTGTGTGAGCTTTCATTTTTGGAACGATTGGAATGGACCTACAATTTTATGCCGAGTCCGAACGACTGAATTGATCACATTTTTATACTATTATACTCTCGGCTGTTTGTCAGACGTTCGCAAGAAGTGGCGCAGTGGAAAAAAACCCTTAAGATTTAATTTTTGTTTTTCCGGGGATCGAACCTGGGACACCTCGCACAGTAGTCCAGCACACTAACCACTGAGCTACTGCGTTATTATTGATTTAATGCTTAGATCGTTACCATTGATTAATTTTGTACAATTATATACCTAACCGCATGGTTACAAAATATTTACAGAATCCAGCCCAGAGAACAGTTCTATTAATTTCAAAAAATTCGTTAAAATTGTATCAGTAGTTCTCGAGACAAGAAAAGGAAAAAACGCAAATAGAGGGGTATTCAATTTCATAATATGTATCTAAAAATGGATGCTCTGTATCCCACAAGTAGCCGTAGGTACCGTGGTCCAACAATAACTGGTTGTGATCTTTAATTTTTTTTTAAATAAGATATTGCCATTTTTGACATACGAAAACAAATGTGTCCGCCATCATAATATGTAGGTATACCTAACCATACCTACTCTGACAAAACACACAGTTTAATTTTAATCAAACACGAACACCATCAATAAATTAACTTCCGTATATAGTATAACGACTTGTTAATTAGTGCATACATCCCATAAATCGTATAATTAAATTTAGGTCGCCTGGCAAATTTATGCCCAAACCTCAAAACACATTAAAACACAATCTGTCTGCAGCCGAGCAACAAAACCACCATAACAGCCAACTTAAATGTATATGCAACTCCCATTTTTCCTCTGCTTTTTTGTTTGTACATTAAAATGTGCAAATATCCAACAGTTAATCAACAAATTGATCAATAAATTTTGATTTTAATTCCATCGATTTATGATTGTTAATAGTCCGTCCGATATGGCACTATCCTGCTGCATGGTTCGCAATGATATCCAACCGCGCGCAGCAACTATATCGGGACAAACCCCGCCAGCCGCCGAGATCAAATCATCTGCATTCGTTTTGGGGCGAATAAATCTTTTTCTGCCACCGAATTCGAAATCCCTTTTGTGAGCAAGCCCCAGCCATACCATACCGGCACACATGTACATTCGGTGTGAATTTATTTCAGCCATTCGTAGCGAATAAATCCACCAATGAAAGACCAATAAATAAATTAAAATAATGGTTGCGTAGGCGCAATTTAAAAGGATATAGATATACACCAGCTCAATAGTATGGTTAAATGTTTGCACATGATTAAATCTATGCATGTGTGTGTATCCTTTTTGCGCATAAATACGCAAACACAACAAATCTAAAATAATAAATTAAACATTTTCCCTAAAAAATGAAACGACACATTGAATTGCAGAGTGAAATTGTTGCACACACCGGTTAGGAGGAATGAGCGTCGTTTTATTCTAAGGACAAAATACGAGTATACCCAGTACACACTTAGATAGGCACCTATAGTTAAGTGAACAGAAAAAAAAACACTGTTATGTACGTTGCAGTGTTTATTACGCTGACAAACACGAATCAATCGATTGGAAACATCAATAAATTGCTCTTGCTTCTGGAACCTGCCATCAGCAGCACCCCATCCTCCAGAGGAATAATCTGCTAAAAGAAAAGCTAAAAAGGATAAAAATAAATTGGGGTTTTGCTCGTTTTTTGTTCATTATATTGTTTTGCAATATATTAAGGCATGGTGCTTTATTAGCAGTAAAATGCTTTAAACCTTTCCCCGGAGAAATTTTTTATCAATACATTGTGGCAAATGTGCTGGGTAAAAGGGTGTTTTTAGAGAAATGCAAAATGTTGTCCAAAAAAGGGAGTTCCTACGATTTATTTCGATTTCTGTTCGGGGGACATGCACGCTAAGACATATGTGCGACAATTGGGTGGTGTTCACTTTGTTGTTACAAAAAGTCAGTTAAGTGTGTAATTGAGAATTTATTTGCATTCTGACAAAATGGCCACTGGATGCAGGCAGAAACGAATACTCTATATATATATTTATGTATATTTCTATTACGATGGAGGGTTCGTATTAAGAGATGAAGAGGTCTTATTGAAGCAGGTACATATGTACCTATTCTAAAACTTATTTTGTATAAATATACAAGAGCTATGAACTAATATTAGTGTGGGTATCTGGAAGTTTTATTTAAGATTCATACATAGACGAGGTCCGTTATACACAGTACAATAGTTTTTGGTGTCATTACTCAAGAACCCTGCCTCATAGGACAAGCCGGAAGGTTAAAGCCTTCATCGGATGTCTTCTGCATTAGCTATACAGGGAGAGAATTAGAAAATTCTTTACTACTATAAACACCGTATTTTTCTGTCTTTACTAGAGGGGCTATAGCCCCTCTACAGAATAATTATGTGCAGCAGCGAATTCGACCTTTCTATGTAAGGACGACGAGCTTACAGTACACAATCATACTATTTGGAATGGGTTTGCTGAGCAAGGCTTGTGAGCAGCCTGACTGTCGCTACAGACACAGATACCTACACTGACCCTGCTACATTTGACAATACCTAATATAGTCGGCAAACATTAGGATAGCATTAGCATAGATCTCCACTTGAAAAACTTGAGACTTTGACTCACGTGTAGTGAAGTCTAGAGTGTTGTTTGTACGTATACCTACATGACTGGCGCCCAATTAAAGGTTGCCGATAATTTGACTTATTGAACGAAGTTTTGATGCAGACCTCACTGATTGTATGCCAATTTCCATTTTATTCATTGTTGAAATTTCGGTCTTGTATAGGCCGACGATCATAGCCAATAACCGTGGTAGATACACAGGTTCTGACTTAAACAGAACTAAGTAACTTCTGTTGAGTTTTTCAATGTCACCAAATGACCATCTTTGTTTATACCATCGATATTGTCTAAATAAAAGTGGAACATCTTGCTATCATCCGTGGATAGTTCATAAGATACACATTTCGGAAATTTAC
The DNA here is from genome assembly GCA_955612985.1 of Cheilosia scutellata. NCBI lineage: Eukaryota > Metazoa > Arthropoda > Insecta > Diptera > Syrphidae > Cheilosia > Cheilosia scutellata. Next base: position 57,216,739 of record OY015312.1, on the reverse strand, counting down.
ACAATAAGCAAATCCATTAGGCTGGAGCAATTTGTCTCACACAGTCCTTTCCAAAAACGTTTTTAAGTGCTTCTATCAACATTTACGTAACTAATTTCTAAAACATTTTGTATAACGTGTCCCACCTTACGCACTAATCTTCCGGTACAGGACACCATGTTTTACAAATACTCTCCCACATCTTTCCAAAATTGCAACTTTTACATTTCCCATGCCTCTACAAAAACGACGTGCGTACATCACATCCTTCACAATTTTAAGACATAACTTGTATAAAAAAAACACTCTCCCGCGTACCAACTTGCGTTAATATCTTATGCAAATTAGATACATAACATCATTGTTACTTTAGCTTCTTGTTTGAGACGTTCTACATCTACATCGTCGGCGTCGGTTGTTGTTACAAATGTTGTACCTAAATTCTGTGTGGATATACCTAACATACTAGTATGTGGGCGTGCTTGCCCGAAAAGATTAATATTTTGTTATAAATTAAAAACTTATTAGATTACACTCTCGCTACACCTGTGCACAATGTGTACTCGGCTTACACATAAATTTAAACGCTTCGCGCGCGTGATGTGCTGCCTCAAATTGTTGCCATGCTGCCAACATCAACCGCACATATAAATTTCGTATACATATATGTATTTGTAATCCTTCCCAAGAAAATGGATACGCAAACTCAGTTTTCAATGTAAATGGATACCATTTATAAATCATTACATCAATTTGACACGGCTCTCGGTACATATTATGTACTCTGCCATCCAAACCACAATTATCTACAATTGTGCTGTTCCGCTGACACTCGACGTACAACACCCCACACTACTACTGCAAACTTTTGCAATAAATCCCTACTTTTTTGGCTGGAAAGGAAACATTCTGTGTGGTGTTGTGATGTTGTTGTTGTTATTTTATCATCATGATCATTTGGCGACAGTTTGCTCGTAAAACATACCATAGACATATTCGAGAGATAAAACACATTATATTGTGTAATTGTGGCGGCAATCATTTTTCTGCTGCTGCCGGTTGATTTTGTTTGTCTTATCTTTATGAATAATTATTTATTGAAAATAAAAAAATTTTACTCACTGTAGACATTTTATTTATATTTTCTTTCGTTTTGTCTTTCAGGTAAGAGATACTCTGAATCTCTTGCGGGCTCGTTACTTCCAGACTGGTTAGGTAAGTACTGACAATTGTTTGTTTCTATTATTTTTTTTATTTTTAATTTTTGATTTGATTTTTCTGTTTATAATTTTTGAGAAAATTTGTTTCGCCTTTTTTTTGCCAGTCATATTTATAATTGGAGAACACAAATTTATATACACTTTTTTTTTGTTGGTTTGAATTTTTGGTTGAATCGTTTTTTGAAGATAAAAAAAAATTGATTTTTGATTTTATTTGACAAAAAAAAAAAAAACAGAACCTTCCAAAAGACAAATTGCTAGATGCTTTTTTTTATAATCATAATAGTAAAAGGGTATACATATTGACGATTGAATAGTTTTGCGCATTCAAGGAGCTCTCCTTGGATTGGTTGTTTTAATGAGTAGGTGATATCCATCATGCAAATAAAGCTAAAATATTTTAACAAATTCTAATGAGGGAATATATTATTTTTGGCATGCTATTACTCGTTGAAATCGACAGTACAGCATTTGATCTAATCTGTAATATCCTTTGATATCTATGAAACAGTTTGTCCTGATTGACTCATAAACGCGTAGCCCAAATCCGTAGTCATGAAAATTTGAGGCTATTAAAAAAAAATCACGAACCATTTTACGTTTTAATTTGAAACTTTGCGTAGGTATTTGTAGATAAGTAGATATTATTTATGAAGTGTTTCACCATTTTTCAAAACGACCCCTTTGTCCTTTTACCCCTTATGGGAGGATTATATTAAATGTATGTAGGTACTTTTCTTAAGGGTTATAACATCCTAACCGGCTTACCACAGTGTTGAGCAATTTTACACACAGATAGAAAGAAGAAAATGACTGGGCACTTATTTCAGGAGATTTTGATTTAACCCAATTTCCCATTTAAGGGACCAATCTCTAAAGAAGTACATATAGGTAAGCATTTGTGGGGGAAAAAATATTTGTTTGGGCGTATTTACTTGAAACTTAGTAAATTATACTAATTTAAACGTATGGTGAAAGATCGCTTTTACTATTTTAAGAGGCTTTTTTCATAATTTTAAAAACCGTAAGTCATGAAACTTTACGTGAGATAATTTCATCTAGCTTTATGATGGTACTTGTCAGGAAGCAGATGCCATTGGCGTAGCCTTTTAAACGATATCCATTTAATTCCATGTCTCTGAAATGTTTGTCCGCAACCGCATATCATATATCAACAGTAGAACGAGTATTGGTGACTATATATATCCCCTTGTCTAACTCCTCGAAACTTTAAAGGTATGTCGATATGGGCAGCCCATCGAAACTTCTAACCATTAACGAATCTCTTGTTCCTGCTATTGTCATTTTTCTATCCCTTGAGTTTCGCCCTCATCCTGTTTAATAAAACATAGTTTTACATTTGCTAGTGTTAAGTTGCATAGGTATTCACTGCAGAGCGGTATGAGTAGGCATTGTGTTGTTATATATTGGCAAATTTCTTCGAGCACCACAAAGTTCCTTATTAAAGGACTCGGTCAAAGCTGAATCGTTTTGTACATTATTATCCCACAAGTCATTTGACGAATTACCTACATTTTCGTATAAGAATTGAAATGTTTTAGGAATGAACCCTTAATTAGGCATAGGCACGTCTTTTGACATTAGTTTAATTTATATTTTAAATTTAGAAAAAAAGTGTAGATACAAAATGTACCTTCTATTGACGGGGAATATTCTAGGTTAGGTATGTAGAATAGAATTTAATGTAGATTTTTTTCTGAATGGCTTGCACACTGTTTGAGGCAGATTTTACTGAACAAATTTATTAGAAAAAATACGAAACTCACTTAGGGACTAATATATCATTCCGTTCTAGAATTGTTTTTTAACTCAAACACGTTTCCTATTAAACTAACAAAAGCTACTTTTACTTTAGCTAGCTATCACAAATTGGTCCTGAATTTTCCTTCATTTCTGCGTAAATTAGGTTGTCCTCTGTATGATTACTGCGCAGTCAAAACTCCAAACAATATTAACTTTGTGAACATAAGAGTCCATCAGCTGGGATTCAATCTCAATATACTCCTGCATAACGCAGCTGTACAGTTTTTTTTCGTATACACCATTTTAATTCGATTCAGTATACCCACCGAAAAATTTAAGTTTTTATTTTTTACAAGTTTCTCGATACACTAGTATGTTATTGTACAACTAATCAGTAGTTGTTTGCTTTACATCACTCCACAGCACATTGTTTATATATATTATTTTTGAGAGCAATGTAAGTTTTAATTGCCATGCACAACAATTTAAAAACAATTGCTCAATGTACGACTACAGCAATTTTGCGCAAACTTTATTCGATCGTCATATGGGAGCCCTTTTATAGACACATTTTCATTTTTCACATAAAATTTTTCTTCTTGATTTTTGTATATATACAAACAAAACAAAAAAACAATCTTAGTCGGTCTATTGCACACAACTTTTGAGAGAGACAGAGAGAAGTGCGTGGGGGTAAAACGAGAACGCAAAGATTTAAAGATATTTAAAAATAAAATTTTATAAATAATAAACTCTCTGGATAAGGTAACTATTTATCTATATTATCTAATAAATGTTATAAATGTGCAAGTATTTGTTTTTCCATTACTTTTCTACTTTATATTGCCTGTTGTGATGCAAGAGAGAAACTTATTTGCTTTTTTATTATGTATATCCTTTTGTATATTTTTCTAATTTAATCATTGCATACCTACTGTTATTTTTTTTTATAAATTCCATTTGAAATTATTTTGTAAATAACGACAACATACTACACCGAAGTGTAATTTGTCCTATATATCCACCCCCCCCAAGCCTAATTAACAAAGCAACAATAAAACTTGTACAACAACCATGCAATTAATTGAAGGACTCTCATCATCGCAAGCATATAATACAACACCTAGTTGTACAATCATAGAAACTTGAAACAAGCATCCTTTGTCTATATGATTATTATCTGCATGCGAATCTTTGTAATTAGCATAATTTAGGCGTTTGACACTCGAGTTGTAATTTTGCGCCAAACATATACAGTGTACAGTAACGCACGGAGACAACAATCCTTTATTTGATGCAGCTTTGTGGAGGTTTTTGGGGTTTTAGCGTTCGCATCGTAATGTCGCATTTTGTAACGTTTCTGTCATCAGGTTTGAGAGTGTCTGCAATAAAGTAGAGCATTGCAGTAGAGTTGGTATGTAGCTCCTGTATGATGTGTCGACTCAATTACACATAATTGTTGGTGGCCTGACTTGGTTGACACAAATTAAGCAAATGGATGCAGGGGTAGCAATGTAAGCGGGCAAAGCCATTAAGAAGCCAATCACTATAGGTACTAATAAATGTCTCTATAACTATGTAACTTGTTCTCTATAGGATGTATTGATTTTGAAGCGAGCACTTTCCTCCAATAACAGCTTAGGTACCTAATCAAATATGGTGCAATCTCAAGTATAGACTTTCTTGAAACCTATCAAAAGAATGGTATCGCATCCTAGGCGTATCCGCTACTCCCCATTTAAAAATAAGAATGATATCATCCTCCAAAGTCAACAAAAATTCCATCATAATCCAAATTGAAGTAAACTGCTGATATAATTTAATTCCATATAAGTTCAATAAACAGTTAGATACCCACCACAAAATCCCATGGTCCCATGTACGTATAAGGCAATGTGTACATTCGTCGTAGATACACATATCTAGCAAACCGCACAACGACACTAACTGTATCAATGTACAAACAGCGACAGAAAAAACCCTTAGCGCCATAAATAGTAATTTTGGAAATAGGTTTTTACTGATTCGACAGAAATGCTAAAATTTTCAACGCAAAACATTAATTCAACTAATGCGTGTGTGTTTGTTGTGTCTGACTATATGTGCCGCTGCTGCCAATATAAATTTATTACTATGTTGTCATTTGTGTGCGGTGCGGACTGTAATTTTCTAATGGAATATTTTAGAGGTTCTGAACTTTACAATTGGCAAAGAGGTTCAATTATACCATCTCAGCGATTAGATAGACTCTCCCCATACCTATACCCATACAGCAAGTTTACTAATTTGCATCCCAACCCCATCCATATACTCAGAGTACAGCAACCCATAGGCTACGCAAAACTTAATGAGTGTTTAATTACTTCCTAAACGTTTTCGTGAGTCTACTTGCCGTTGTGCACACATCCTATATCTTCCTCGCAATGGATTGCAAGTGCGCCAATCCTAGCTATATATACTCTGACTGACTATACTGCACAAATACAAATGCCCCCAGGAAGAGCATATTCAGCCCACCTTTGTAAAATAATTATGTATATACGTACGAATGTTATCAGTGCTCAGACAGGAAGCAAATATAAGTAGAGTCCTTTTACACACACACACACATACCTTCGCACCTTATCGTTTCGCTTTCGACTTTAATTGCCCTATAGAGAACCTACTTACTAGCGAGCTGGTGAAATTAGTTAATTGGACTAAGCGGATGTATGATGTATGTATTGTCTAGCAATGGGGTGTGTAAAAAGGTGTCCTCCGTCTATATTTTTTTTTGATAATTATACAAATATAAGTAGGAAAAGGCTAAAAGGAAACATGTAGGTATGCGTGTAAAAGTCGTTTCAAACTCGCGCCTTGTATGGTTTTGACATGAATTCGAAATTTGGAGGAAATGGAATAGGTATGGAGTTTCCCATTTTCGAAGAGTTTTCCTCACGCACGAGCTTTCGACCCGTTTTCGAATGTCTGCATAGGTTATAGTGAGGGCATATACCTAACTTATTTCCATAGCAAAAGATAAATGAGACATTTTGTTCTTTACTATATTGATGAGGGGGCGAAAATGGAGTGGAGAGTTAACTGGTACCAAGGATATTGAATATATGGGATAATTGGAGATTTGTCCTTTGATTTTTTGATAATTTTGTTGTTTGAAAAAGTGGCGAATATCACAAAAGTAACACCAGTGTTCGGTGAATTGAACGTGGTCACGATAAACATTGTCAAATGGTCTATTAAACGTGTTTACGAAGTCGTCACACATCCGATGTTGCAATAGCAGTTGGATGGTTGCTTGGCTAGCAGCTTACGCCGCGCCAGCTTCCCACAACTCATAAAACCTGTTGATTAAAAGGAGCAATATGGAAGTGAAACTCAAAACCACCTGAGGAGTTGAGAAAGTTAATAATGTTGGTGAACTGGGATGCCTGATGGCACTGCCGAGAGGTCATTAGAGAACGGCTTGTCGATAGCGCGATGTCTAACATAAAATTTATTTCACCCTTTTAACGGCTGCTCGGGAATTTCACAATTCCGTATAAAATATGGAGATTCTTCATGAGTAGAACAATGCGCATGTTTAGAGCATTGCCACAAATGGCTTTCCACTCTCATTATAATCCACCATTTTTTAAACCAATCCGCAACAAAACCTCTTCTCTATCCTTCCTATCGACCCTTCCACTCGTGCAGCATCTCCATTTTCGGGTCCTTTTTTTCGCAAGTCAGAATTATCCAAAATAGCCTATTGACAATAAAGGACTTACAATTTTTTGCCGAATCCGAATGAGAAGTTTTTCCAGGACAATTATTATTATACTCTCACATGTTGTTTGTCGAACGTTCAGAAGTGTGGAAAAGATGTTAAGAGGTGTACCTACCTAGTTTGTGTTTTTTTCATCACACTAAGCACTGAGCTACTTTCATCCCAAAAATAAAAACTCGGGATTATGACGTAATCTCGAATGAAAAAAATCTCGAAAAGTTTTTTTTTTTATTCTCGAATGCAAAAATTTCGAATGTAAAGGTAGATATATCACGAAAAAATCTCGAAAATAAAATGCAAATTCGAGATTTTTTTTGCACCCACCCCATATCCAAGCAGTAACCCCAAGCATGGGGGTTGCAGGGGGGCAGCATGCCCCCCCTACGTATCTCTCTTTTTAACACCATTTTTAATATTAATTCGAGATTTGTTTTCGAGATTTTTTTTAATTTCGAGTTTTTTTTTCGAAATTTTTACATTCTAAAAACTCACAGAAACGAACCGATGTGAGAAACTAGTTCTAGGGTTCTATACATAAGAATGCATTTAAAAATAAAGGAATTTATTCATTTGAAACTTTTGCCTGGATGATCTCACATTGGGTGTGCCTAACGCATCTATTTGTCCTCTTCAATAGCAGAATACAAATTCACAGCTCATATTGCAAATCTAACTAATCATCATGTCCCGTTTTGTGACAAACGCCTTTCCACTCTCGTTTTTTAGCACATTTTCTTTTATGTTTCGAAAAGAATGAGGACACCGACGAAATTCCTCCATCGACCCCCAATACAATGTTCACACAAAACACCGTATTTATCCCCAAATGAGCAGCTAACCAAACAAAAAATAACCGACTCATGTTTATTTTCATTTCAACGGAAGAAACAACAGAAAAGAAAAAAATATCTATACCATAAGCAATAAGCAAAGCTAATTTTCCAATATTTGGTTGTGGGTGCGTCGTCGGCTCGGCGGTATTAATAATATCGCGTAGAGTGGCCCCAGCATTATGTGCGCGTAAGGTAGTAAATTAATCAAAAAAGGAAATCATTAAACATACTTCGATAACAATGCAAAAGAACAAAGGCAAATAAAAGAGCGCGCGCCAAAAAGTATCCGGGCAGAACCGAAATTATGTAATTGAGATTGGGATAGCCGGCGGCGGCGGTGCCCCGCGCATCTAAATATTTATTTGATTAGGTGCAATTTTTTTATTTTATGTGATTTTTATTTCGATTTTGATTGTGCGGCAAGCGATTTTTTCTTATTTCTAGCCTCGAGGGGTATATTTTTAAAAATAGATCAAAATAAAATCCGTAAATATAGACAAGACAGATTTATTTGGTTTTCAGTATGCCAGTCTTTGGCGGAACATTTAAAAATATGTTTTGGGTCTGACGTTGAGTAAGACGTCTAAACTAGTTAGTTACACGTGAAATAAAAAGAATATGGCTACCGTTTGATTATAGAGTTTGCACTGCAACTGCACTGTGTCGTGGCAAAGCAATTAATATGATTTAATGGAAACTAAATTCGCATTTTGCGAATATTTATTTTATTGTTCATATACTAATACGAGTTCAAGGTACGATTTATTTGAAAAGAAAATTATTGTAGCCGAGTGCATGAAGCTTTTTATTTATGATTGATTTGAGAGAACAACAGCGATTTCTGTATCTTTTTAAACGTAGCCGAAAAGAGTGATGGGGACATTCGTGTTTACCTTGAACTGCATGTTGGGGACCCCAATAAAACATGAAAATTGTTAATGGAGAATTATAAATAAAAGGAGTGGGTTCATACGGCTGACATTTAAAATTTGTCTTTGTTGAGTTTGCTGGGCGTTCATTATTTATGCATCATATTTGATAAGCCCTTGATTGACACTGCAAGTAAGAAAAGGCGTATTTTTTTGGGAATCTATAGCTAGCTCACTTTTACTTTTGCATGCAAAACTGGTATACTCACTTTTGGTTTTACATGCAAAACTGTTATACTCACTTTAGGTTTTGTTATACTCACTTCCCAAAAAAATACGCCAAAAGTATTTTGTATCGGCGGGTACTTTTACTAAGAAACGTAGGTATCACTTTTCATGTAGGTAAGCCTTATTAACAAATTCCCTATAAACACCGTCAAGGAAAGTATATTATTTCTGGAAAATACGTCACCTTAAACTTTGTATAGACAATATTTTCAGAGGATTGATGCAGAATCTTCATTCCGTCTCAAGGCACACTTCTAATTCTTTGCAATGTATATTAGTGGTTAATGAGAAAAGCTCAGCAGCTTCCTACCACTTTTAATCTATTATAAGGACAGTAATGGGAAATTGGGAATACTTACTATTAGAAAAATGTATCCTAAGCAGTCAAGCCAAATGAGTCATACTCGCAGACACGGAAAAATTCGAATTTGACAATGATTCTTCAATGACTTACAGGCTGAAAAGGATGCAATACATGTTCTGCGCAAATGTGATGCAGTGTACTACAGCCCTTAGACCTTAGAGTCTGCAATAAAATTCGAAATTTGATTTAATTTATTTTATCCTAGCCTACCATAACTAAGAATTTTATTGCAGGAATAATGTTTGATCTATCTTTTGGAGTGTCTGAGCCTCTGTATCAGTGCCTGACAATACGTTGATCACCGTGTATTCTAAGATCAATTTTAAGGGTGGTATCGATGTCTATGTTCTACAATATTTGTAGCAGCAATTGATTGTCATAATAAATATAGAAAAATAGATGCCAGTGCTTCAAGTACGATGCAATAGCTTTACCTCGAAAAAGCTTCCAAAATAGAATCCTCGGATTGTCTGGGAATATAAGGCACCTACAGTTACAATCGAATACCGAATCCGAAGGATTAATTTGAAAAACTTGTTCCGAGTAATTAAATTCTAACCCCTGAGCCACTGCGCTCACAAAGCTCTACGGCAAAGCAGCTGTCTCCCAAGAGAACATTTTAGAAGTGCTACGGATAGGTATGCATAATGCATATGGCAATATCAAAGGATAGTCAAGATTATAGTGGCTCAGTGGTTTAGAGTGCTGGACTACTGTGCCAGGGAGTGTCATTTTTAGCTCCCACAAAAAAAAAAAAAAAAAAAAAACTATTGCTGAAGAAGGGAAATCCAAAGAGATTCTAGTGTCACTTACGGAGCTAGGGCTAGAAAACCATAAGTCATTGGATTGTTCCTGCTTAGAATCATTCAGGCAACACTAACAAATAGCAACATAATCAAATTTGAAGCAGAGGTACCCCTCAAGGCGGTAGTATTTACCCTCTGAAGAAAACTCATAGTAATGAACAAAATGCATCGCTTTTACATAGAGATCACAGATACAGCTCCAAGTCGATCGATTTCCAAAAACTCACCCTACCGCTACTGATAACTATGCTTGCTTCAAATTCCATCAATTCATTTTCAGATTACGACAACATAGATACATTCAAACTTTCATCACAACACCGCATCCAATGAGATATTCTTATGTAGACCACTTATTGATTTTTATTGCGTAAACGTCCCTTTGGCCCAGTGATCCACAGATTCACCCCTACTCGTTATGAAATAACGACAGCAAAAAAAAAAGGACAAGTGCTTCCTATCTCTATTATGTAAGCGCTTTTGGTATAGCTTCTTCCTTGCGCCAGGGGCTTTCTCTTCGAAAAGGGTTGGAACGAAATTTCGATTCGTCGACATTAATCTCACTGGTGCGGTGTATGTCACATTCATATAGCTACATACATTTATTTCTATTATAATAAAATGACAGAAAAAGGATACGACAGCAAAACACATTCGACACAGGGAAAATTACCTATGCTTACAACTTTCTATCTACACAACGCACATAAACTTTAGCAAATATTTTTCTTTCTCTACACCAGCATATTATACATTAGGTATAGGTAGGTATATATACACAAATCCAAAAAGGATAACCAAATAATTCACGTTATCCTTGTTTTTTTTTTCGCACATAATACAAAATGCTTTAGCTGAGAATCTGGTGCCTATAGTAGGTATCTGTGTTCTTTATGTATTATATCTGAATCCTTGCTGGTATTTGTATATTAAAGGACATTTATCATTTGCGAGGGGGTGTACCTATGTACCTACGTATAGCAACACTTACACAAAACGGATGAAATAAAATACACAAGAGAGTTGAAAGTCAAGAACGAAAATCATCATCATCATTTGGTAAGAAAACCAAAAGGGAAACGAAGAAAACCGAATAAAATATTTTGCAGATTTCATTCCCAATCCTGTTGTGGTATATAAGCACACTTTTCTCCGCATCACATTGACGACGCACTGTGCGGTGCAAATTAATGGCCTACATTTCAGATAGATGTGTATTGTTAGACTATATATAGTGTCTAAAGGAGAAGCATAATGCCATTTCCCAGCCTACATCCATAGGATGAAAGAGGCTACCTGCGGTATCGTAGATGGTTTAATGTTTGGCGTACCTGAACGCGTGTCACTCATAAATCACCCAATACGACACACCAGAGTTAAAATGGCACAAGGAGATGCCGGGAAAAGTGGCAAATCGAAAGGAGGTGGTGAGCCAACAAGCACAAAAAGGACCTTACACAGCCCTTTTTGGAGTTTCTTCTTCTTCTTTTTTTTCGGAAAATTAGAGAGAAAGTTATTCATTTGTTCCTCAAGGCGTTACGCACACATTTTATCACTTTCCAACATTCATTCTGCGCTGGTAGCGGCATGTCGTTTTGTTTGCTGCTGCCTAATGTAATTTTTGCCAATAAAATCTCAAGCTAACCGGGTGTGGCTATTGTTTTTATATTGAATTATAGGCGAACATGCTGTGTATATGGAGCTGAAGGATGGATGTGGAAAGAGGGGCATCACTTTAGCACACCTTCTTTGTGTTGTGTCGTTCAGAGTGATTTTGGTGGGCCCCATTTGGCCCTAAGTGGTGAACTTTCAGATGAGAGGAAGAGAACGATCTGACTTTAAAAGAGAATCCACATTTAGGGTCACTGCCATCTAACGATGAATGGTTGAAGCTAGGATTAATTTTATTGGGTACAGTATCGGCTGAAAATTTTCGACCTCAATTGAAGTTGCTATTGAATCAATTCGAATTTAGGTCGACGAAGGCTACAACCAAGAATTAAAATTATTAAAACAATATTTTCCCAACACTGCAGTTAGGTGGCGTGAATTTTAAACCCTCGCTATTTATGTGCCCAACCGAAGAGGGTGGGCTATTGCAGTAAAATGTTGTAAAGGGACCATCTTCCTTTCCTCAAGAAGTGGAATTGTTAGATTGATCGGTTTCACCGATCAATTTAGCTAAGATTAAAGACCAGCATGACTATTAGCCTCTACCGATTCATTTGCTGTTAGCGCGAATGGAAGGCGAATGTAGAAAATGTTCGTATCTGTGTAACACACGTTTTTGAATCATACAATTGTTAACACAACCATGTCACTGTCACTTTATAAAAATGTTAATCTTTCTAAAATGACACGTCGCTGTGGTACTCTCAACCCACACAAAAAAAAAAAAAAAAAAAACTTCATACACCAGCACATTAAGATCCTGACACTGGCAGCCACCTTCATCATGACATGAATTTTAAATTTGCACTTCTTTTCCTTTTTTTGTTCGCATTAAGCCTTTTCCATTCACATAAAAACTGAAAAACGAAACAGACAATCAAATGTCAACTGAATCCCTTTTTAATTCTTCTCCACTCACATTCAATTTGTACAGACTTGTGTAGGTATATACTGTATATGTATATACGAACACCGTATCTAACATTTTGTATTATACTGATTATGATGATGATGTCAATTCACACATCATCTTTGGGTTTAGTAAACATGTGTCACGTTGTATCTTTCAGTGTTTTCTTTTTTGTTTCGATTGCAAAATATAACAAAATAGCGCAATAAAAAATCCCTTATACAAATTTAATTTTTTTTTAGACGCGATATGATTGAAAGGGAAAACGTATTATGCATTCGAAGCACGATCACATTCAGTGATGTCTTTATTATTTTTGGACAGTTTTGACGATGGGAAAACATTGTCACACACATTCACGGAACATGGACTTTAAAAACTTATATTTGCGCACATAGTTGGTGCGTTTGTTTTTTTAATGAATTTGCATACCATGCGAATGGTTTGTTGGACCTTTGTTTACCTTGATTCGGATTGAGGAATTTATCGATTTTTGGTGGTGTTATATTGAGGCAGTTCCTAAGAGAATGGCTTTACAATTTGACGGCATAATACGTAGGTAGACGATATTGATGTACAATGTACAGCAGGAATGAAAGATCTGTCAATTGGATTCACTCAGTCTAAAAGAAATAAAATTAAAACTAAAAAGAAAAATCCATTTATAAAAGTATTCTACCATTTGTTTGAGTCTTTGTTCGGTCGCTCCTCCAGAGTTTTCAAAGATGTTTGGCTTAGATATAACTAAATGTAAAGACAGTCTAGTTTGGATCACTTGCGAATTTTCCTAAATTCGATTAGAAACTCACAAACATTTTTCCAAAAATGTGAAGAGACTGACTTGTTCAACTGATGAGTATGATATAGGTTCATAGATGAATCAAGGACTGACAAAATTGGTAGCAGAAGTGTCGAGAGTTTTGCCTACATACCGCCGTCCATCCTATCACAAAAATTCGTCTCAGGAGCTCGGATTTTAGTAACATGTGCGTAAAAGAAAAAGAAGCAGCTGATGAGCTCCTCTATTATGAGTTCCCTTTTGTCGAAATAGATAGGTATTATGAGTCTTTAGACATGAGAAACAAAATAAAGTTTTATACTCGGTTTTATAGATAGAGTTGGATGGATAGATATGCCTTAGATTCACAAAACAGAAATGTCTGCTGAATCATGGCCAAGATGGCTTAGCGACTAATATGTACCTACGATGGTATCGAGAATTGCTCTAAATTACATACGTCGTATGTCAATTCGTTTGTCACATCTTTTGTGAAGCGAACGGAATTGGAATTTGTGTACATTTTCAGTGAAACCCTATACAATACACCTAAGGAATGTATAATAAATAGTTCCGATCGCATTTACTAACAGTCCGATGTTTTGGCGATTTTCACTTACCCCCAAGTTCACACGAATTGACCGAACTAAACTTCTTTCAACGGGGTTATTTAAAATCATTGGTTTTTCTGAACAAACCACGCGTCTAAAGACCGATGTCAAATCAAATTAAAATTCACAAAGCTTTCTCAATAAATCGTCAGCAACTTACGAATGCTGGAGTATAGATATAGGTACTGGGTATGTGGTTTCTCATCAAATCAATGGCCTTTGCTACGGCCGGCAGGGTAATCGCTAACTACTAAGTACTACTACCACTAAAGCTACTAATGAATGGTTTAATTTAACAAAGAAGTCTAATAAAATCAATTTTCACATGAGATTCTTGATGGCTCTAGGTTGACTTATGAATGTCTGTGTAAGGTTGTCAAATCAAATCAGCATCGAACAGATTTTCTCGTCAGATTGCTGTCTATGTACGCAAGCGGCCGCTTGTTACTGAATTCAAATCAAATCAATTTTAAAAAGGAAGTAAGTAAGTAGGTACATAGGATCTACAAAGTACATATCTTCAAATAATTATACATAGTTACTTGCGCAGGCTTTCTCATTAAAGGAACAGTGCTGCGATGTGCTTTTTCGTCAAATCGATATCTAGCTAATGCTGCTGAGTAACACCGAAGTCAAATAAACCTTCACAACGTTTTCTCATTACCTAAACACTAGCTACGTCTTAAGACCGAAGTTATAAAACCTTCACAAACTTTACGGAACGTTATATTCGTTGTTTTCGCAATAATTTTAGCGTAACATTTGAACTATTCAACTCAAATCATCTTCTTGTTCTTCTCAATGGGAGCTATCGCACTTGAAGCTGATCTATTCTACTAAATTTTTAGTTAGCTTAACATCGGCTAGCAAATAATATTTCACTTTATAGCTAAGACTTACCTACATAATACGCACTTTCTCTGACCTAGGCTTATATCATTTCGATTCAATTTACTTAACACCATGTGCACCTAAGTAGATAGGTACATATACAGCATCATATTAGCATTATCTACTTACAGCCTAAACTTCTTTCTTCTCACACGACCAATAAGTAAACAAAAATCGATTAAAAATAAATTTACCAAAAGCGTCATACTGCCGGTTTTATCTACCCACATACCTACCCCACATTATTTCCATAATTAAGGCAATAAAACTTGGTTAATCAATTTCAAAAAAAATGTAAGTAGATATAGGTATATATAATATATACCAAGCTAAATGACAAAATAAATACCTACTTCTTCCCCAAAGATTCATCGTATCCGTGCATCGATATACGACCAAAACAGTTACGCAACAATATCGTTCTGTCTCCATTTATTTTTTTCAAAAAAAAAAAAAAACATCCAACAACAAAAGAACCACCAAACAGCAGAAAGCTTAAAAAAAGAACACAAAATTCCCAATGGAATGACCCATATATTTTCCCGTTATATACATTATCTCTCTCCTAAATCTCTCTATACCCATCTCGAACCCACGCCGGCCGTGCACCCAAAAGAAAAATGTATATTCCTTCCCGGAGACGAATCCCTTCGTCGTAACAATAAAGAACTGGGGCTCGTTTTTTTCTCCCTGCTCTGTATATGGGGGGATTTATTGATTTCGCCAAAAACCATTCTAAGGCTCGTTTCCAATGCCATAAACGGAGTGTAGAGCGGAGGCAGTCGCGTTCTATTGTATTGGTGGGTATACTTCAGTGTTCAGTCACCGCCAAAAAAAAAGTAAGTAGATATCTATACCTAAGAGGAAACCGACCAACTAATACCGATGGCAGTTAAGAATTTAAGTTCAGGACTCTTAAAATTCACCTCCTGATTTATCCAGTGATAGTGCATGCTAATTTGTTTCATAGTATTCTTCACTTTCTCTCGGAGAGAAAACCTCCCCAAAAGGAACTCAACAAAATGGGGGTTCACCACCCATAAAAGCTATAAATCGCCTACCCCATGCAATAAAGCATTCTCCAATTCGCACAGCGACTATAGCAGACGGCGACACAACGAAACATGCGCGAATTTTATTGAGCACACATAGTCCCATCCATAAATTCAGCTTCTCTTTTCTTTTCTTTTGCGGTTCGTCCATAACTCCATCTGACGAGTAATCCGAAAACCATAAATACCGAACGGAACCCATTCCACTATTTTTGGCCGGTATGGCGTCGGCCTTTTGTCGTCATAAACTAAAACTCCAAACACACGGATGCGGAGAAACACTATTCTAATTCAAACACTTGACTCGAGGAGAAACAAAGCTTTGGCGGCTTTTCCTAAAAAAAAACAACGGCTTGTAACGGTTGTTTTAATATGTTCAACGAATTTACCCGGCCTGAGTTTATAAACACGCGTCTCGGATCAAACCGCCTTGTTAACTCGCCGTTTCGTCGCTGCCGCCGCCAACACCATTCATTCATATTTCCCAGACTCACTCACTCAGTTTGCTGTGTGCCTGCGATGACAACAAATATGGCGTCGTATATTCCAAATAGAAGTTTATAACAACACGTTTATAACACCATCAATTCTTCCCCCATTCGAGACGATCCGTCTCACTCTGACTAATACAGTAGCTCGTCGAATGGTTACCCATTTCATGATGGAAAACATTGTTTATTGACTCGGCAACATTCTGTCCAGCAACAATGTTGATGGATCACATGCACTCAATGTTGCGGAAGCGAATTCAGTGGTATTTTTTTTTTCTTTTTTGTTGTGTGGTTTGTTTTTTGTATACCTAAAGATGAATTCGCCGTAGTGATTCACAAATCACTCTGGTGGCAGTGGCGCTCTATCTACACACACCACCGCACGGCTCGCCGACGAAAATGAAACACGGATTCACTGTGAGAGGGGCAGGTCAATTGAGCACGAGAACCGTGCACCAGAGCGTTCATACTTTTTAACTCACTGATTGATGGCGGGGATTTTACTGTTTTATTAGATCGTTGGTGCTCGCCTTTAATTGTGTGCGATATTTTTGCCAACTGGATAGGGTCTTGTAGGTTTTTTTCTTTTTTCCTCCGGTCTGGTGGGGAGCGACTGTTTTCTGGGTGGTGGTGGGGTGAATTTTGTTGGTTGGAAAATAGAAGGGGAAATAAGGTTTTGTTTGGTTTTTGCAATTTTGCCTTGGCATGTCGTCCGCCAGCTTAGGTTCTGCCAAGTGGTGGAATTTTGAATAGGCGAATGCGTTCGAATGTGTGCGTGGACAGAGCGAGAGAAAGAGAGAGATGGATAGCTTTGAATGAGAAACGCAGAGGCTGGGTTATTTATCTTGTGACCGCCATCATTCATTTTTCTGCTTTGGGATTTTTCTTCCCCTCTTACAACCGCATGGTGTAGAGTAGACTGCTCGTTTTTTTGATGGTGTATGTTTTAATGGCCGCTCTGAAGTGTTTATAGTCGGTCACCGATGTGATGGCACGGAAGATTTCGTTTGCAAAGGAATATTCTGTGAAAATGGGGTGGCAAATACGAAATACCTTTGGATTACAATTTTGTTTCGTCGATGGCGACGGATGGTAATGATTAGATTTTATTAATTAATAATTGTTAATGTTAATAAATAAAATTAATGAAAACTGCGATGAAACTCCCTGCATAGTTAATACCTAGTCATTTCAGGCATTACATAGGGATGGTGAGTGGGTGTAGTTATCTACTTATGAGTGACGGTTGTGAAAAGGATTTACGAAGGTAAATGCAGTTTTAAAAACACCTAGGGGTAGGTACCTACCTACTACCTACTTAGTTGAATTTTTTTATTTACCTCAGTGATTTGACAATGTGCTTTCAGTAGCAACTTGGGCGTCTTTTCTAGGCAAGTCACCACAAACTTAGATATGTAAGTAGGTAAATATGTAGGTAGATATTTGTAGTGTGTAGAATGTACCTAGAAATTTGTGGGCTGTTCATAGTAGATACCTACTAGTACCTAGGTACCTACTAGTCGTTGCACTTTTTGGTCGGTGGTATAGAATATTTGATGACACCACCGGAACTCGAATCTACGTTTCTCGGTTCATAATCTCTTGACTTTTCAACTTTGAATTTCTTCATATTTTTTAATTTTCTTTCGAATAAACGTGAGACTCATTCATGTTGGCGAAAGATCCCCGTTATTAGGTAGGTATATTTGGTATATGAAATGTATAATGCACCAGTCTGGGAGAGCGTAAAGTCACCAAAAATCAGTGAACTACTCGTTTATCTACTTCCGACTTTGTCTCTCCCCGCAAGTGCGGAATCTACTAAAACGATGGAGCTCGCTATAGATTATTGGCGGTATAACCCGTCGTAGATGAGTTTATCCCATGCACCTGTGGTGGTGGTGATGTGCCCCTGTGACCTACCCACGAACTTGAGAAATAGGTAGATACCTACCTACTTAGTAAATTTCCCATCGTTTAAGTTGACATTACTAACGTTAGTAGGTATCTACCTACATAACAAAAACAAATTCAAACATATTTGGCTTATTTATTTGTAACCCGGTTCGCCCCGTTACGTTTTGGCTTCCGGCATTCTCATTACAAGATAAACATAGTCCGATGAAGTCACCGGATTACAAACCTCACCGTAGTGTCTACTACTTACATATTCCTACATATAATATTTTTCAGTCTGATCCAGATCTAAAAACACTTATAAAGGTCAGTCTATTAAAATACACAGACTCGTAGATCGAAAGAAAGTCACAACAAAATTAATTATCAAAAAACTATGTAGGTAAGTAGTAGGTAGGTAGATATACCGCAAACCACTTTTGAGTTAATTTGCAGCCCAAGCTTAAGGACCTAACCATCGACTAAAGTCCTCTCTATCGCAGGCAGAGTGATATAAAATTAGACTATAATAAGCTACAAATATAAAAGTAAAATTTCTATCCTGAGATACAGTATCTATGTAAAACAATTTTTTTTCTGAATTCAATTTTAAAACTCCCAAGTCCAAGATCACATTTTAATGAACGAAATTTAAACAAACAATTTTGTACACCCCTCAAGACATATGTTATCGCTTTGTACTACGACGACGCATTGAGCGACTACGCTGCGATCCAGATCGCTGTCGCCTACGTGATGAGCTACGCCTTCTTCGCCTTGTTCGTGATGCATCTTTTGGTTGTCCATCATCCTTAACTTTAACTGTATTCTTCTTCTCAACACTATCCCCCTCATCGTCATCGTAGTTTGCAGAGCAATATTTCCGATTTGAATATTTCACATAACCATGTTTTACACCTCCGCTTAAGGTTTCTTTAACGGTTTCCTTAACTTCACCAGCTGTCATCTATAGAAATATGAATTTTATTTAGTTTCAGGCAGAAAAATAAAAATAAAAGAAAATACCCCAAACGACTTGGCTACCGCTGATACAATATCCTTCAACGTTGCTGGCTGCTCCAAAGTTTCAAGGACATGTAATATATATTGTCCGTTCATGTTAGACATTTTAAATTATTGTTTAACAAAATTCCAACAGCACACGAATAATTTTTAAATTTAAATACAAAAAAATATTTAATAAATTTGTTCAAGGGCTGCTTTGATTGATTTTATATACTATAATTTATACTAGACTGTAAATTATTGATTTTAATTCTAATGTCCCAGAATGCTGAGATCTGACAAAAATAAGTGTGTACTTATAGATAATTCACAAATTCTTCACTCAGTAACTAAATATTTTGCGCAACAAGTTTATAGAGAGCCCTAAGACCCAAGGCCAGATACCTATGTATTCGTCCATCTATGGTTTTTGTCAAAAGAATTGAACACACAAATTTTGTATTTACAGTCTAAGTATGGAAATAGCACCCACGTGGCAACCTTTGGTCAATTAAAGTAGACAAAAAGGTTAAAGAGGTTAAAATTTGAGCTTCACTTAAGATAAACTTCCAACAATGTTAAAGTTTTTAACTTCCAAAACGTATTCTATTTTGAATAATGCTATTTCTAATAAGAAAGAGGTAAAATGTCCGTATACTGAATACATGTTGATGCCGATAGTGAAACCATCATCAGCCTACCTATTTCGCAGTACATATATGTATATAACAGCCTCCACAAAAATCGTGTAGAAAATTCCTTCAGACAATCGCAATTAAGGCACGCAGACATTTACTCAAAGCCGAAACCACATACCCGCGCCGCAAGACGTTATGCCAAACCGGAGCATATTTTTTTAATTAAAAACGTTTGTTTTATTCATTTCAAATCCCCTCGCAAGGATGCTCTAAATTAACCATAGCTAGCTGTAGCTGATGTTTCTGTTGCAATTTGCGCGAATAAATATTCCAAAAGGATACTAAAACTCTCCCCTACCACATGAACTTGTAAGGAATACACTTGCGAGAAGTATAATGCTTTGGAAATGTGGTGAAGATTTTAATTATCCCCAAAAATTAAACTCATTTAGCAAAATACCGCACCAACAACAAAACACAAATGCAAAACATGCTATACCAAAATTTAAGCATATATCCTCAGTATCCGAATATACTTTCAACATTTCTAGCAATTGCAGTTCTAATCGCCTTTGTTTCTGCCAATGGGTTATATATCGTTGTATTCATTATAATTAAACCCAAAGCAATCTATATACGAGTGTAAACATATTTAACTCTGAGCAACAAAAAGAAAACGAACAAAATCCCAAAGTTGCTCGTTTTATCCTTGTACACGGTCCAGAACACTATAGCGAGCGCGCATACTGGATATACCTAGTCATAGGAGGAACAAAAAAAAAAGAACAAACATAGATTTGCCTCATACAACACTTCATCCAATTCTCGAGTGTTTTATTTATTCAGCATAATTTGTCTGCGTGCTGCTGCTGGTGGTGGTAACCCCCATCCCCTTAACCCGGTCCAAAAACTGCATGCAATCTATGCGAACATTCGTTCTAGTTTCACTGCAGAATGCTGAATTCCTGTGGATGTGGATGATGATGATCATGATGATTCTAAAGTTCAACTATTGTAGATGTATTTCCATAAGGATACAGAATAGAATATATGCATTGCACATGAGAGAACATAAGACGTATACATACAGGGAGAGCACAGCGGCCCCTTTTATTTGTAGGGTAGGTATAGGTATGAGTATAGCGCTGCCTAGACAACGAGAAAAACTTTTTATAAATTATCCTTGCGAGAATCCTTATTTATGGTGCTATGTGCAATTTTCATTTTATCACACAAAAGCTAAGCTTCACATTCTCGTATACTTTTCGAGTGTAGATTCGAGTTGGATTTGATCCTGTTTTTTTTTTTTGTTTCTGACACACACTCGGAGTTTCTTTTTTATTTTCATAGTTTCCACTTAAAATCCTAAAGAAGGCGGATAGGAGGGGGAGAGATAAATCCAAGCAATGAATGTATCTGCATATATAGTTAGAAAGGATACAGCGTCTAAGGAAGAATGGAGGGGGTGGCAACAGGAAAGAAAAAAAACCTCTTTATATGAAATATGTCTTTTTCGTATAAATATTTCTTTGTGTTTCTTCTTCATCACAATTCAACATAAATTTACGGATGCAATTGTATAATGTATATACTGCTCTTTTTTATCACACAATTTATCCTTCGAAGGGAAGGGTAGGTACTTGGGAAGAAGTTTTGGTTTCAACTTGGGAAAGTTGAAATCGTGTGGACTTTCAATTTCAATTTGCTTGATTAGGTATTTGTTTATTTATGGAAATCGAAGTAAATTCGCCCAAGTTTTCGAATAAGGATGTTGAGAGAGTTTTTAGTTAAACTATGAGGTGTGGGACAATGTCGTGCAAATTATCAGCAATTTTGGTACGATAATTTAGTGATTTCGTCAAATATCTACCTATAGCACTCATTCGCGAATGTCACAATTCAGCGCCTATTGCACTGAAACATGGTTCATAATATTTGACTCTAACAGGTAATAATGTTATGTATAGGTAATAGGTTAAGTTAGTAGAGTTAGTTAGTTGTAGATCTTCGCGTGCAATTCTCACCTAGAAGCGAAGGAGCTCCATTAGTAGTTCCCTTAAACCCGTGCAACTTAATAGAATCATTTGGATCTCTTAATAAATCGTTTTAGTTCTTAATGGATTTTCAAAGACATCGAAGAACTATGCACACACGCAGAATAAGCGACCTTCCTGGAGGACTATGAGAACTGGTATAAAACATTCCAACTGATTCAGCTTTCTGTTATCGTCACTGTCAAATATCTTTGTTCAGCAGAAATCATTCAGAAAAATAGCAAGCCTTTTATCTATTTTGAAACGATGTAGTAATTGGCTATAGTAACGCGTAATACCTATAGGCCGCTATAGTAGGTTTGAGCTATATTTCTAACAATAGCTCCCAACAAATAATAGTTACAAACGATTTTCCTCATATTACAAAGCACGAATTTACCTGAATAATACAATGGTAATCATATCCCACAGCCAAAACATAAACGCCCTATCTTATGTAAAGCTGAAAGTTGGTGTTGAAGACTGCAACTGTATCAACTGACGAAAGCATTTCCCACGGCATTTTAACTTAATAAAGCAGTAAATCTAACTGCATATTCCTTGCCCACTTTTATTTGAGACTGGAATTTATAACTTTCAACACAAATATCGCACACGATCCATGAATATGATAAAAATGAGAATTATGTGCAAAATAATTCACCTCGTACCAATGCGATGTGAAATCCTTTAAAATAAGTACACATCCCTTTTGAATTTTCAATTGCAAGCTGCGGGTATAGATTGTGTAAGATCGCACCACTCTATACCAGCAACAACACGAGAAACCACGTCTGGATATGGTGAATGTCTTCCTTTAGTATCCCGTAGATACTTTCTTACAATTTTTTTTCTTCTGTTGAACATTCGCTACAAGGAAGGAAAATATCGTGTCATGTTGGCCATATCTCATTTGGGAGAGCACGAAAAAGATGTCATGATTCGATCTTCACCAAATGAACATCATCAGCAGCCCATAAGATGGGAAAATGCTAAAAAAAAATAATAATCTCCGTACATATAACTTAGTGTATGTACCATTCAAACCGACAACGAGGCTATCGACTCCCCTTTCCAAATGCAAACTAACCTATAAATATCTGCACAAACTAACTGTGTGTGTAGAAATGAACTAAAAAAAAATAGGTTTACAGATCATGCATTTATAATGGTAGCCGCTGTGAGAGAGGACCGCGCAAACAAACGAATAGGTGACTAAATAGGCTTGCCACCAAAGAAACCCCTTCGATATAGTTAGCTTTCTAAATCGATAGATACTACCCATAGATACTTTGGAATCTTTGCTCTTTCTTGAAACAATGCATACACGTTTTTTTTTCGTTTTGTCTTTTTTGTTCAGTTCCTGTTTCTTGTTGTGTGCTTTTTTTATTTGCTGCTGCAAAGTTGTCACGAAAACGGTTACCGAAAACGAACAACGAAGACTTTGTAACCTTTTTGGTTGGTGGTCGTCGTCATCGCCGTTGTCGTCGTGGTTGTCGCAAAGTTGGTTAACTATTCATGCAGTCGCACCGAATCACGGACAGTGTAGTATATGTATAGAAGAAACAACTGCCTTCAAAAAATTGCATAACGTTTCACCAGCCAACATGGTTGGAATAGCACATATGCTTGTGTATCCTTACCGCTTTGCATAAAACGACAGGCGACAGGTCGATAGAGTGCACACAGCAAACACATTGAAAACTTCTCATAGATGAAATCAATTTGATGTACAGTGTCATAGCGCTGCCGTTGTTGCTGCTGCAGAGAGAAACACTCAACAACAACAACAAAAAAAAATAGGTGCGCACAACCCCATCTCTCCATGAAAGGAGGAAGGAGTCATCTTGATATGGGCAAAGGTAGACATTTTGGTTTTTCTATTTCTTTATAGTTCCTTCGAGAGACAGCACTCGACTATATGCCATTAATTGGAATCAACAGTAAGGCAAGAGGTGGGTATTTGATTTCCTTCGCTTGATAGAGGCGAAGGTGTTGAATAATAATTAATTTAATCCGAACCAGGAAGTTTGCAATCTAATTGGATGGAGAGTCATGAGTCACTCATGTGAAAATATTTTTTGTTTGATAAAGTAGCTATTCTAAATAACTTAACGGAATTCCTATGGTTTCAAAGGTCGCAGTGATTTAAAAAGAAATTCACTTCAAACTTCAAACTTTTTTTTCTGAATAATTGTATTTTCAAAGAACCGACTTCGTCCTTGAATCCACATATTTCAATCGGCTTGCATAACTACTCTCCGCAACACCCACACACATGTTCTAACTTCTAAAACAATATATATTATAGCTGTGCAAATTAATTTTAACGCGCGTAAAAAATCGAAGGTCTTCTTTAATACATTTTGAGCGCCCTAAAACAGTGGTCCCTACTTCCAGTTTTTTTTTTTTTTTTTTGTTAAAACCCAAACTCTCCCTTTTTTATGAGACTTATTCGTGTCAACTGACTTTCTCTTCTTTTATGTTGTGCAGTTTTATGTCAACTTAGCCGTTTATGACTGATTGACCTTTTCAATTTACGCAACCATACATTTTTTGCTATACGTGCCTACCTGCCTTGCGTTCTTTTTTTCTGCGTACCTAATCTTAAGAAAAAAATCTGAATGTATCTCAATTATATGCACCACTAACTGACAAGTAGGATTTTGACTCCAAAACCAGTGGAAACAAAATGAAAGCAAGGTAAAAAAAAAAGAAACGAAGAACACCATTTCATCTTAATCACGTTTTGGGGTCCTCACAGCTTAATAATAATAATAATGATACACTACCCAAATCGAAAAAAATAAAAATTCAGGCCGATTCACCGACAACCTAGATGAAGATATTAATTTTGTGTGGAAGATTTTTTTTTTAACCAAATCGGGCGGGTCTCATGAAGAAAACAAGAAATTCCATCACTAAAACGTGTGTGCGTCTTTGCGGTCTTAAGTTAAAAAATAAACCAAAATAAAAAAAAAAAGTTTGTTTGTAGCGGGATTTTGAAAAAAGATGAATACTTACGCCTTGTATGTATTTTGGGGGAACAAATATTTGTCTGTTTGGTTTAAGGTTTTTTATCTTTTCTTCGATCTGATCACGAAATTGAGCCGACTGTTGGTCAATGGTGATTCGGAAACTGCTTTACTTTTGATTTGAGAATTGTTATTATTATTCCTGTCACGTGTAATTCAAAAGCATGATAACAGAATTTATTTCCACAGATGGGAGATGGGATTTGGAAAGAAGGCAAATGTAAAACTAACGACAGTAGTTGAGGATAAGACGCATGCCTGCAGTTTGAGGTAGGGCTTAAAATATATAGATACATTTCGACGCAAGTAGAATACGAATTGTAAAGATGGTTTTCTAGATATTGAGTTGCTTCTTGGAAGACGTAAATTTGGCCTAAGAACTGTGAATTGTAATTGTAAATCTTCTTGTAAACATATTTTCGGTCAGTATTAAGCTTTAGAAATGTTGGTGATTATTTTAGGGTTTTCTAAAGCTATACTTGTCCAGTTGGACACTCCCAGTTGGTTGAGCTCCCCTTCTACATATGCGTGCCACTTAATACGATGTCTTCTTCTTCTGCGTTGTCCCTCCAGACTCGAAGACTTTAGATACAGTCCATTCGCTCTACATGACGATCAATGCGGAATTTTGTAACCAGGACAATGCCGCTGCACAGCTCGTAAAGTTCGTCGTCAAATCTCATCGTCCAAAGCCAGTTAACGCAAATGGACCGAACATTTTACGACAAATCTTTCTTTCGAAACGACCGAGGATATACCTTTATCAGCTTTCGATAGAGTCTAGGCTTCAGGGCCAGAAAGTAAAACAGGGATGATCAATGTATTATACAGAACCTCCATAGTTGTTTGGGATAGAGCTCTACTACTCAATCTTCCTCAATCCAAATAAACATCGATTGGCAGAAGTTATTCTTCGTTTTATTTCTGTTGAGATGTTACTGTCAGAGATAGAAAAAAACACTTACCAACGTCGATGTTGGGTATCTCCAATCATTGACCAAGATTTGGGATTGTATAGGGTCTTTTGTAAGACCCTTTTAGTGTACAAATTTGATTGATTGTGGACTGTCCTGGCCTAAGACAATACTGATAGGATTCGGTCTTCTCTCTTATGGTCTGCGGAAACGATTCTGAGATAACATTCAGCAGGCATCCATTCATCTGAGGAAATCAGTTGGTGCATTCCCTCTTCCAAGTCAACTAAAAAGCTCGGCCAGTAAACATTCAGGTTCAGCAGGATTGTTGATAATTAGCTTGGATATTCTTATCCTTATTTATTTTTGATCAGGAGGTGGTGGTATTTATTGGCGGTAATAGAGTGAAACCCAGCACAGCAGTCGCGGCATTAATGATGGATTCTGGCAGCGTTGCCACTGGCCTTCAGTTGTTGTGGTATAAGGTATCGTGTTTTCGCATTCTTGCCTAAACTTCAATAAGGTAGTTATCCGAGTCAATGTTATCCGCTTGGAAGATTCGAATAAAATGTAGTCGATAACAATGTTGTCAATTTGGCTGACGGTTTAATGATCCTGGTAGTTGCAGTAGCGCAGTGGTGAGAATGCTGGACTACTGCGCATGGTGTCCCAGATTCGATTCACGAACAAAAAAAAACAAACTACATCTTAAGCTTTTTTCTACTGCGCCACCTCTTGTCTGACAAATATCGGAGAGTATAACTGTCCTGAAAAAGCTTGGACAGCCGTTCATATTCAGCATAAAATTGTAGATATTCGTCACAAAAATAAAAAATCACACAAAAAGTCAGTCGCGTATAACAAACCGACTTGAAAAAACCCGTTGTCGTTTAATAATCATCGTATATTATGCATCGAAGTTGTTCATCTTTTTTTGTCCCATATCGCACAAAATGGCTGTATGTCTGCCTTGTTGCAAGCTACTGCCTCTGATAATATTGTTTTGCTGCACGTGGTCTATTTAATCTACGAAAATTATATGTACAGATCCGTAAAATAGGTTACTGAAAAACAAAACCACCTCGGAAGCACGTATGAGTCGAGTATTTGAATAACACAAATTTAGAAATTAAACTCTACTCCAGAGGAACGTCGTGCAATTCGAGGGAGGTGGTCATAGATAATAGATAGAGCTGACTAGAGGAGCATGACCTGGACAATAGTGCTGTCAAAACCAAGTAAGCAAAAGCAATGACTGACACTGAGCCTCTCTCGTCTCTCTAGAAACGATTTTAGTCTCAATAAATAATACCAAATTGAATTCAATATAATAGGTATCCATATAAACATATTTGTAACGTTTCCATTAATTAGAACCGATTTACAAGCCGAAACAATTACACCATTCGCTTCTATAAATTTCGCTAAAAACCAAGAAAAACCACATGCCAACAGTAAATCAATTTAATTACCAAACACAGTCCTGTCCAATCTCCGTCATTCGTCATCAGTTAAACTAACCAATCGTCAACGGATTTTCAATTAAAGATTCGCATAAATTTACAATCGATTGGTAATTACCGACGACTTATTACACCAGCTCCATTCATTTAACCGTCGTCGCGACAATTGTCCGATTGCGTTTATAGGTATAGTTACAGATGCCTATAGATACATTTGACGTGATCACGTACGGATCACGTATTAAATGCGTTTATTTATTCTATATGGCATTTCTTATGTCTTGCCACTTATAAATCAGCAAATCTAGTAGCAAAAATACATATATCGTACAAACTGTCGAAGTTTTTCGTTTGTCCGATTCATCATTCGAGTTTGCAACCTGTTTTGCCTTGCGCTTAATTGCCTATAGGAAAATGGCATGAATACTGAAAAAGCGCACAAAAATCCTATAAAAATAGTTATGCTGCTAAAGCGACCGCTTGACAATCACTTGAAAATGTCAACTGGTAGTTGGAATTTTGTATTCCAACTTATTTTTCTGCTGCAACCTTTAAACATAACACACACACACAGGGGAGACCAGAAGAAGAAAATCACATTACTAAAACGAAAAAAGCGGTTTCCAGCTTTTAACCATATATACATAGTCCATTTGAAATTTTCTGTGCTGCAGCCTTGTGGTTTGTGAAGGTTTCTTTTCTTTTTTTTTTGCTGTTTCCATAAATGATTTGGAATTTTTCTTCATAGAAAAAACAACGACAAACGAATCGAGAGATTTATTACCTCGCAATGAAGTCTCATTTTATCCAATCGAGGTTTCGCTGTGAACAGAAACGTTGGGCAATTAAAATGCGGTATTTTCGCTACCAACATTCTCCCCTATAACTACCACAATTGACTCAAAGCTAGTGCACTTTAGGTTGCTTACTTTGTACCAGTGATGGCGATTGTCATTCAGTAAGTATAATTTAAATCATTTTTTCATAAAAAAAAAACCCGCAAATTCTATGAACAGTTACCAGTCACATGGTGTACGTACATTTAGCAATTTTAAAGACCCCCTCAAGTTCTATTTGACTTTAAAAAGTCACATTTTTGTGGGGGGAATTTTATAAGGACCCAGTGTCGATTAAAAACGAATGACTGCCCGTCCAATGTGCAGATAAAAATGAAAGGACAAACAAGCATGATTTGTTTGCGCAGATATGTGAGAAGCGACCATGAATCAAAATGCAATTTTTCCCCGAAACTTGATGGAGATTGTTCAGTTCGGTTCATGAACGGTAAACCTATACTCCCGGTGGGCCACTTCAATTAAAATGCATTTTCACAGTTTATGGGATAAAGTTATGTGCTTTCGCTCCCCTTGGCTGCCGTGGAACTCTAAAAATCGAACTGCACTGTAAAAAATTTCAGCAGCTTTTTTGCTTCGATATATTGACTGCCATGCTGACTACAACGGCATGTATGTAGCTAAAAGATACATAATAGCAGATTGTTTGTGTATTGAGCACCATAAAAATATGTCAAACAAACAAAAAGGATCTGAACCGAAAACAGTAGGTAGGCCAAAAAAAAATACCAATGTCCCTTACTGCGGTACATCATATTTCGCGTGTGATTTTATATCTTTATAATAGTGTAGCGTAGGTCGGCGCGCGCGAATTTTTATTCCAATTTCCCAATCTATGGCGAGGGTGGGAGTTGAGTCCTTTATCCCTTCTGCATAAATAAGCCCAGAGTTTCTTTTTATTTTCAATTCAAGAGTTCCCGATACAAAACCAAAAAAGAAGTATCGAAGCTAAATGTATCTATCTGCCGGAATATTTGTGGCACCAGATTTTTATATTGTTGCCGTCGCCGAACCTCGGTATATGCTACCATCGTCATTGGTCTGTGTTTTTTGTTTGGTGGAGGCCTTTGCTTATCCTTTATCCGATATCTACAATCCTCCTTCTCCACATATATAATGCCCAGCACATATCCTATCGGCAGTACACATGCCTGATGGTGTATATTTATACATGGAAGCTACAGATGATACAGAAATAATGCCAAAAGGATCATAAATATGGTCAGGCGCGCGATAACTCGATAATTATGTCCGCTTTTGTTTATTTCACACATCGATTACCGCCTTTTGTGATTGTCCTTCCCCCGGCTACCATTCAACATCAGGACGGAATATTCCTGTTTGTCCTTGCATTATATACAATATATTATGTTGGTGGAAAATATTTGCATTTATGCCGGGATTTTGCAACAGCATAAGGATGCATCACTGAAGGCGTACAAAATTAGGGTGTCTGTCCGTTCGGATATGAGTTTGGGAAATACATTCCTTAGAGCGAGAGAGGGAGAAAGAAAGATGTGCCTAACATAATTCTTTGATTGTGTCATAATGAACCTTCATGCTGTTGCTATACAACTAACCCTTTGCAGGATAATAGAAGGCCGTCTGAACTTGTACAATGTACACCCACACTATACATACCCATCGTCATCATCATAAGCATTGCCATTGCCACTTTCAATACCATGCCACAGAGAGTCGAGTGCTGGCGTTTCTGTACTCTTAGTCGCCCAGTTTCCATAGTTATGGCTCCCCCCAAACTCGGGGGTCGCATTCTCATGCTGCATCACCAATTTCGGATGGGGAATATTTGCCATCGTTGTCGCACCCAGTTATTAAGTAATGATTTATCATTTCATAGGTCGAAGGCAATTTTTGGACTTTGCAATTGCCTTTCTGTCGTGCGAGGGGCGGGGGGGTTTTTCGATGTTCGATGTTCACATGTTTTTCATATTATTTTGAACGGCCGACGTATATATGAAAGTAGCTATGGCGTCGATGTAGTCGCCGTAGCTGAGGCGCAATTGGTGGTCGGATGGAAAATTGAGAGGCTTGGTGTGAGTGTGTGAAATATTCACCCGAAATTGTTGTTTTACACTCCATAGAGAAGTACGCTATGGGAATAATGATTTCGGGTATTTTTTTATTTATTTTTTTTTCATCTCAAGATTGAATGCTTGGCTGAGGAAGGGGACGTGCAATGACTCGTAATTACTGTGGGAGGATTTTCAATGTTTGGTGTTAAAATTCGTTCAGAAAATGCTAATCTAGTCAATGCCGACTTTTGGAAGTCGACAAGTTATGCCATTCATTTATGGTTTGGAGTATAATTGTCATATCATATGGGATTGCTTAGTGTGGACGTTATTTCTCCAGCGTTTCATTTGGGCTTCAGTTATAGCAGCCTCTACAGTTGGAGTTATTTTTATTCACAATATATTTTTATGAATTTGTTAGTTATTTCTGTAAAGTAATATAGTGCTAGGCATATATGTAGTACATGTTTTTCGAAACATAGTCTATGTATAGTAACGATATTGACTGGGAATGTATACAAACTCTATATCTTTGTGCTGCAGCACCTTCAGTTGATCGCACTGTTCTTCTTCATATGCTATCGAGTGGTAAGGAAATATACCCTCAATAGGTATGTATTCTTAATTATTGAAAAGGTGTGGTATCCTAAAGAGACAATGATATTTTTTAAAAAAGCTTTACTACCAAGTATCTGAAGTAGTTATTCTTTCCGTGTGCCAGACGTAACAATTTACTTTTCTTAACAAGACAGTTCCATTCGTCCCAAAAATAGAAACTCACACAAACGAATGGTTGCGAGAAGCTAGGCCTAGGGTGTCTACCGCCTGTTGCGCCACCTATTTATTTTATTTTTTTAACAAGACAGTTAGTTGAGATCAAGACTGTGTAAAATACTATAATGTATCAGAAAAAAAATCTTAAAATAGGGTATAGCGTAGGTATAGGAAATACGGAAAAATACTTCGACTCTATCATAGATTAAAGTGGACGACCTACCCACCCATCTTTACAAATCCATGACCGTTTTTATAGTCACAGTCAGTTCAGCAATAACAGTATGGAATCCACTGTTCCATTGCAACATAATTGTCGTATATTCCTACCATGGAGGTAATCTATCTTTGCTTGATGCTATGGAGCCTGAAAGCCCATTCGGCTTGATTCTAGATGACCTTCTACCGGAATATGGCTTTTATTAAAATGTTTCTGTCATCGTACCTTCAAGGGAGGACTAGGGAAAAATACAAACTCAATCCAGCCAAGCAGCTCTCGAAGTTCGTGACTCATCTGTCATAAAATCGAAGCTTGTCCTGGAAACATAGATGGCCATCTACGAGCTCACAGGAATCCAGCTGACTAAAGTTGGCCCGACAATACCGCACTTATCGCTACATCAAGACCTTGTCTCCAATTGAATCCAAAGAAGTCCTAATTAAATCACCAGGGCAGAATCTGCACCAGACAATTCTTCCCCAAATTATTTTGCTTATTTTAGAAATGAATTGTATTTTGTAAATTTTTCTTAATACAAGTTACAAATTATGACCTATACAGTTGGAGATTTATTACCCACCATACTCGTGACCAACCCTCTTTCTCAATTATTATTCTTCTGTTCAACGAATATGTTGTTTTCTATTTTCTTCCTGCACTTATCCCTAAAAAAATGCAATCGTTTCTATGTACCTCTCTATCGATAAGGTCCCATTTCCATTATGTACATGAGTGCCTGTATATATTATTGTATGTACGCGAGTGTAATGGTTTTTATGTTATATTTCGACATGGTTTCAATATTTAATCTAAATTTGGATGCTCACATTTCAGACTTCTGTAGAAGTTTGTCTTTTAGTTGTGATTTATTTGTAACATTCCCTAAATGTACTGTGTATATGACTCCGGTGACTAATCGAAAAATGTGCCCATATGGGATAGTTTTGGATGACATTACGACTATATTGGGATATGGATCTGTAAGTGGAATATGATTGCAGTATGATACTTTAAGGACCATTGGGAATTGTGCGGTTTGACTCGGTGTATTGATGTGTTCGTTAGAGTAGCATATACCTACCTACTGAATCTGTCCCTTGGATTTTCGTACTGGGAATTGGTCTTTTTGAGGGGAATTATTCTTTGAACTGAGGATAACTTTTTAGTATGCGGAGTAGCTATACGTGTTTTAAGTGGAAGATGTTCAGATAAGTATTAACCAAGATTTGATAGTTTTTATAGTGTGTTATGACGATGTCGGCATAGATACGTTTAGCTATTCCAAGCGGACTGTTTCATAACTTGTCTCTTCTGATAATGCAGAGTACTGTGAACCATTATGATTTCTACGAGGATGGAAAAAGATTTTCAATCTTTCCGTAAGATTTTCTCGCAGCTTGTTCTAAAACCGCTGTTAAGCGTTTATGTATTCACTTCAGAGAACAAAACAGAATTAAACCTTGTGCATCAGGGTTGCAAGAATATTGAGCACTTCGCTATAGCTTTTAACAATCTGATTTTATTTCTGAAGGTGTAGGTATATTGCTTTTATAGCTTCAACACTGTAGATAAAGAATCTATAAGCTTCTGGTCATATTGGCCGTGCAGACTCACGGGCTGCTGTCATTACTGCCATAATCTCCGCTTGGAAGACACTGCTATGGTCCGGGAGATTTACCAATTTTGAAACTAATCAAATTGGAGAAGACGCCTTAATTTTTTATCTGTCTTAAAATACGGCAATAGATTGCGCGTTCGTTTGCGAGTCCATCTCTCAATTCTTTCTTGCTGGCCATTCTCTCTTTTCAGCCATTTTTCTTCTTGGTGTGATTTGAAACTCGAATATTGTGTCGTATATGGTGTCATAAGGTTAGGTTAGGTGGCAATTATCCATTATATACGGAGTAATTCACTTAGACCAGATAAAGTCCATTGCAGAGTCGGTTATTTCCGTTACTATTGGAACCATTTTGAATTATGGAGACATGAGATTTTCGCAGCCAACATTTGCCAATGAGCCCCAACTTCATCGACGAACACTAATTATTATGACATGGTGCGCACTGCTTATTTTTTTTTTTTTTTTTTTTATGACTCTCTATCACATCATAATCTTTGACTGATAAGTGCATCAGGGATGTTATTTTTGCGTTTATATTTCGCCTAATTCTTCAGTAGATATGGATATGGATAATGGAGTACCTATCTCACCTTCTTACTGTCAATGAATGTGTCACAAAGAGAACACAGGTTTTTGAAAATTGTTTGAATGATATTATTGCGAAGATGTTTTTAGTGCCAAATCACGTCCTTTTATAAGAAAATATGCATTCAAGCACACATTCTTCACCTCTA
This sequence comes from Cheilosia scutellata, assembly GCA_955612985.1. NCBI lineage: Eukaryota > Metazoa > Arthropoda > Insecta > Diptera > Syrphidae > Cheilosia > Cheilosia scutellata. Next base: position 57,183,223 of record OY015312.1, on the reverse strand, counting down.
ATCCCACAACATGGTTAGTTTCGTTTTCCATAAATTCTACCTTTAAGTTTTGAATTCCCAAGAAGAATTCTTCTAAAACGTGTTGTCTGTTTATCAATTGCACTGGTATAGGTATATAACCAAGAGATCTTCCAAAAAACCTATACCCAAAGAAGTCCGACAAACTTTATCAAAAGCTCAAGCGCATTATCCCCATAGCTCTATCATCATCCTTCGTCTATACAACTGCTTGATATTCATTCTTCCTTCCAGCATACAAAAAAAAACTCTATCTGTGCCTCTGTATAAAGTTTGAACATGATTTCCATGTAAGGGAATTACCCCAATAAAGTTGAAATCCTAAGCCTCGTGTGATGCCTTCGTGTCGGATGTGCGCACCGGATTATACCCCAAACACTATGTGGGTATGTTTAAGTTTTGCATTTGGAATTAGCAAAAACACCCGCATGGATGTATTTTCGGGATAAGACCAAAAAGTCGACAGTCGTCTAGAATTTGAATGCGAATCTTGTAAGGGCGACGGAAGTTTGTGTGAAGAAGAATTTATTTTTGGCAACATTTTCCCCAAAAGGATTAAATGACTTTCTATAAAATTTGTAGGGGCTATACAAAGGAGGTTTTAATCTCCTAAACTCTCCTATCTATCAGTCATGAAGTCTATATGGATTAGGCATGTGGTTATATTTTATTCGTGCGGCCCCTTACAAAAGACATTCGACATCAAAAGCACATTCATATACAATCAGCAGTCACTCAGAAGAAGGACATTTTTAAAATGCAAATGAAAATGAGGACAAAACACAAAAATGTCCTAATGAATTCATTTCCATGACAAGGGTATATCCTTGAATAACAAAATCTAAAGAAAAAGAAAAAATCGAAAAAACTGCAAAAAATAAAACCCACTAAACAGCGCTACTGCAGCGTATCACAACTACCACATTGCTGCTGTGAAAAGTACAAATCCATCAAGTCGGACAGAATCGCACGACAAGCGACTTGACCGGGACAGTTCGAGTATATATGTACAAAGAAAAAAAAATGGGCTTCGTTAAAACCCCATTTTAACGCGACACTTTCATGCATATGTTCATTTTCATTGCTCTTGCTATAGTTAGTTGTGTGCTCCTTTTTTTATAACTCCTTATACTATAGAAATTTCTATAGTTTCGTTCCATGATTGTCCATGGTAGTGCGGTGTGGTGGAGGATAAAAACGTTTTGAATTTTGAATTGGATTCGTTTTCGGTTTTTCTTATTTTTTTTTTTAACCATGCCAAGTCTCGACGCCGCCGTATGCATATGTAGAGCGAGTGTAGGGCGGACAAAAAAAGGATACCAAAGAACTTTGCTTTATGTACATAGATACACATTTACATATGAGTGATTGTGTAGTTTGCCACTTTACTGCAGCCTGTCCTGTGTCTTGTCGACGACGGCGACGACTTCGAAATGAAAAAGAAATCAAGCATGCATGACGTGTATCTACAATCGTAGAATTCCACTTGAATTTTGCAAAATAAGACTAAGGCAAAAAGTCGAGAAATCAAGGATCTGCCAGGATACTTACGACGACAATGTCGGCTGGTGCATATTTGAACCAGACGATTTCTTATTAAATCTCGCTTGCCAATGCTTGCAGTGTAGCAGAACGTATCTACAGCAAAAACTCGCATTTACCTGGTGAGCCTAAGGGACACCCACCAAACTCCTTTTTTGGTAACGCAGGGAATAAAAGAAGATACTGCTTGAATGGCCAAAAAGAGTACAAGGAGAACTAAAAAAGACACTTAGAAACCAAACCATTCTACCATTCACGGTATGCAGTAAGAAGCGAAAAAATAAGGACTCTTGGCAGCACATTAAAGCAAATGCACGTAGGAATGAACCTACGGTAAAGTGAAGTGGGTGTAATTCGCCAAAAAATGAGTAAAAGGACAACACCACAAAGAACGATGTGAAAACAGCATATTCCGTGTGGAAGGTGTTAGTCTTTTATTTTTTGTATAGCTTTACCTAGTGGAACTTGCGGGTGAGACGGGAGCAAGAGGAATTATAACGAAATTGCATCCATATTTGAAATGTAGTGTAGAAGTATAGAAACGACACGGTGAATAAAAGAACCTGTGATACATTTTAGGTGTTCGACATATGGCAAGTCCCTGGGACCCTTGAATGGAAACAACATTTTTTTCGCTTTGAATCGTAATACCACGTTTGAGTGCACTTCGGTGGTCAGAAAGTTGAGAAATAGTGACATTAATTGGGATTGGATGAGGTTTTGCTGAATAGGGTGTACCTTGCCTGAGATTTCTTGATTGTTTTTTGAAAGAGAGTATAGCATGAATTTTAAAGCTAAGGGAGATGCAGGTTATTTTCAATTAAACCTTGGGTTAGATGCTTAAGCGGCGCTTCTTCTTGCAACCAAGAGAATTGTACCTATGCAAGACTCTATTTTGACTGGTCATGCTGTAAGTCATCCCGAACTATAAGTGCCATCTAAATTAAGGTAGGCATGTAAAATAGAGTTCTTCTAAGGGTATTTGAAATGTTTAACATTTTTGTGCAGTAATTCCGAAATCAGATGAAACCAGAAAGCGGCAGGAAACGGGAATGGTGTAACGCGCGTATTGAACAAGCGAGAGTAAAAATGCTGTGAGCAGCTCTTAAGCAGCTCTCGAGAGAAAACTCGCAAATGGCCAGTCTGGAGAGTAGTTCGTGGATAGCTAGCTTTTTACTCTCGACATTTGAACCTTTTGAAAGTCATTCGCAAGTATGGACACATGCCGACATGGTTCGTATTTTACGAGTAGCTGTCGAGAGTCGACAAGCCAAAACAATAGATATCGGAGGAAATAAATCAAATAAATCACTCACTTTCTGGTATGGCTCCCTTAATTTGGTATCCTTTTTAAAAATATTTGGCCAAACAGAATGAATTATGTATCTTGTTGTCAAACGGTAAAAATTCCTGAACTCCTGATATCTTGAAGATCTGATTTGAAGACCTCTTGTAACAGCAGACTCTTTATTTAGTTGACGATGACGATTTCTTTTTTTAATCTTCTTTATTTTTTAAGAACAGTGCCAATAATTGAAGCAGCTGCAACCTTTCGCTAGTAATACCATGTTCCCACCAACATGATTAAGCCGATATTTTAAATCCCGAAAGCCGTTTCCACCGACCTTTACGTGTTTTATTTTGTTTTTGACGTTTCACTTTTTAATTATGTATAGAGTAGGTACATAACAAAAATATGACAAACTCTGCAAAACAAGTGGACATTTAAAAAAATTTGAGTTTATTTTCATGGAAATTTATTTTTGACAGTTTGTGTTTTGTTTTTTTTTTTTTCTTGCTGAATTAAGAATCCCAATTATAAAGGTATGTTCCATTTTATTTTGGAAATACATATATATTCCCTATGACAATACCTAGGCCCATAATAGGGGCGCTGTTGAAGCAGTATAGGTTAATTTTTTTATGATCACCGGATCATATTCACTAGGCTAGGCATATAGTTGGTATCACGATTTGTAGTCTTAGTTATTGTCACTATTTTGACGGGGGGACTAGTCCTATTATGACCTTAAAATATTATCATTTTAGCATCTGGAACCTAACCTATAGCATTTGATATTTGTTTCCATTTCATTCCAGATAATTCGGGTACTTTTCGTCTTCTAAAATGAAATTGTTGCTTCTAACGAATTGTTTATCATGATCATGACCCTTTGTATGCTCACCTACACCTATAACTTATACGTTTCAACTAGATATAATTTATCATCGACTATATTTTCCTAAATAAACTAGATCTCACGGTTTTCAACATACAACGCCAACATCACAAATCATAGGGCAACAAAATAATATATGTACCTCTCAAAATTCAATGGCTCAAGTTACATAAGCGCACTCAGCACGTTTTCCATTATTAAGAAAGATACTTCAGCATCATCGTCATATAGGAGTTAAATCACATATGAAGAAGTCCACAAAGCAAAAAACCTTCTTAAGGACAAGGATTCATCCGTATTTTCACCCTCTTCACCGCCGCCATCATGCACCTATCCAATATGGTCGGTCTTCTATTGCAAAGGCGACCATCATTGCGTCAGCTGCTTTAGGTTTTCTTAAAAAATGTTTCGTTTCGGCACGATTTACGAAAAAAAAAAAAACAAAAATACCTATCCACTCGCGTTTTTTGGGAAAATTTATGTCCCATGTTTAAAGCAGAGTGGGGAAGTAAAAATAACTCCTTATTCATCTTCGATCGCGCATTCCTCATACTCGTACCAGGCGAAGTGTATACGAGTAGATACTTATGAGCGAGATTCATTTTGTTCTCGTTTTTCCTATGACTGGTCGTGGTGGTGCTTTCCTTTGATTTTCGCTGGCTTTGTTTTAGAGGTTCTGCTGCAGTGCACTTTTTCGCCTACTTGATGCAGCTATATACCAGTAGACAGCCGATTCTCAGTGTTTCGTGTCGTTAGTCTTTGACTATTGCGCCTGTGAATGGAGTATCTATACGGCATGTATCTAGTGATGCATATCCACTGTGTTATTTTTTGCTTTTAAAGACATAGGCATCAAGTCCTTCTGTTTGTTTTCCAGTGTTACGTTAGATTTTCCCTTTTTGCGCCGACCACTTCGCTTCCATATCCATCAGTGTATGTAGAAGGGGACCTCGTGGATGGATTTTCCCAAACGAAGCTCGTGTACGGAGCTCTCTAGCTCCTTGTTGCGAACCTATTCCATAGTTGTGGGTTTGTTTCCTTTTTTTTTTGTGTTTTCTGTTGCACATTGCGACAATAGAATTTATGCGATCACGATTTTACCATGTTTCATACATTTGCCATTTTATTTATTATATCGAGGAGACATATAGGCCCAACTAACATTTCAACTTCCTTAAGGCACAAATGTTTCAGATTCGACAGGACAAGGCTTCTTTAGAGCTTCTGTAAAGCTTCTAGCAGAAGCAAACTCTTTACCGAAGTCTTGACTTCTATTACAACTTCATTGAGGCCTTTTGGAAAAATAAGATGAAGCTTTAAAGAGCAATTAAATTCATAGCTTCGTTTATTGTAGTTATCGAAAGAAGAGGAAGTTACAGTTTCTATAAAGCTTCGATTAAATATTATTATACAAGCTTCTATAAGTAAACTTGTATAAAACTTAAAAGAGTCATTAACCGAAACTTTATGGTAGACTTGTTTGTGGCTTGCATTATTTTACTAGCGAAGCTTTATAGATAGGGAGGAAGAATAAAACATTGTAGGCGAACATTTCTTCAGTTTGGTTAAAGAAGCTTTTCCGAAGATAAATAATGCTAATGGAACTCTTAACGAAGCTTGTTTTGGTATAGAGAAAAGACTGGTTAAGTTTTAACTTTGCAACATGCATATTACAGATAGCGCAGATGATGAGTAAGGTACTTCTGATACTTAGAAGTCTGGGTTCGAATCCCGCGGGAGTTTGGGTTTTTTCTTTCATACTATAGATTTGTTACCTCTTTTCATGTTTCATTCCAGGCCTAAAAAAGAACCCCAATCAGAGAGAATAATGCAACATTAATGTACTTTACCTTCCAAATAAATAAATAAAATGAATGGAAATGAAACATTTTTTTTTTTTACAAATTCGTAGTTTCGATAAAGCTTCGATTACTGAGCTAATAGAGTCCTAATAGAAGTCTTTTCAGAGGCTTTATAGATAATATACTTTCGATAAGTGTTCGCCTTTCGGGCCTTACCGAAGTTTTATAGGATTCTTTTGGAAACTAAAAGTAATCCTCTATTGAAGCTTATCGAAGCTGAAATGTTAGTTGGGGGTGAATGTTGCTTTCCAGATGCAGTGCAGTGCGCCTATGCCTTGAGATACATATACTCGTATGTACTGCCTTTATACATGCCTGACGATTTGCTGGCTAATATATGATGTGAAAACCAGTTAGTTGGCTGCCTTAATAGTGCATAAAGTGCATTTGAATGTTTTGCAGTGATCGCTTTTCATGTTGCTACTTTGGCGGATGTCGATTTTTTGGTAACGCAGCGAAAACGTGAAGGCGTATAAGTAGGCGATGATTGATTCTGTTGTATATGCACCATCATCGTTGACGTCTTTGGAAATTTATACGCCGACTTTTTCATCTTCGTTTGGTGTTCGCTAATCCTTTTGATTTCTTGATCTCTCTCATCGGGATTGGGATGTGTGTTGAGCTGATGTGGTTATCCGACGCAAGAAAGAGAGACCAGAATTAAAATGAAATCCAAGCAAAAAACCTACACTGGTTGAACGATGCGGCTTAGCCAAAGCCGGTTCATTCGATGGTTGTCCGAGGGCGCAAGGTTTTAATGTTGCGGTTGGGTTGCATTTACTTTATAGAGTGTTTGGAAAGCCCTTTTTCGTAATTTATATACTTCGATGGAGTTTTGCTTTATTTCACGGTTGGATTTACCTTTATTTATTTATATTGTCCTTATAATCGAGTTTAGGTATATGTGCATGATGGTGAGGTGGTTTCTTGTTATGCCCGCGATGTTAAGTAACGCAGCAGGAAGGCAACAAATAAATGAAATCGCGTGCGATTTTTAAATGTGTTGGCGTTTATTTCAGTTTTTTTTTTTTGGGTTCCTTTAAAACACGCAACATAAAGGCGGGGATTTGGTATCATAAATGCGGTAGCAGGATATTCTTTTGTAATTAATTTAATTTGTTTTTTTTTTTTTTCTTATTGCATGAGTCGTTGGCGGACATTGTTCTCATCAACATCAAGTCGAAAGATTGTCCTTGAAGGAGAAGAGATCAAGGCATTTTGCTTTGGGTACTTGTGGTAAAGCATTATCGGTAGAATTGCTGAAGGTGGTAGGTAGTAGTTTGAGGAACAATGTTTCAGTAAGGGAAAGAGAATATCTCTAGAGCGTATTGTATAGTATTTGTAGATAAAATTATGAGCTTTCTGGTCGCACGTCTGGTTGTTTTGGCTTCTTGCGCATAGTTGATTTCAGCGGACTTTAGCCACCCATACTGATTGTACTCAACCGAATGAGTTTGATAACTTCTGGGTGAAAAATTGCATAAAGGTTTTCATAGCTCTCGTAATCGAACTCAAACTTGACACGTCAGAATCTGCATAATCATATAGTGCTTTCGATTTGTTTCACAAATTATAGACTCAGTCTTAGAAAAACTTAACAATAACATGCAAGAAGGCTACGGAAGGGCATCGAATCGCCATGGTACTATTTTCGATTCGTCATGTCATCTGCTTTGTTGGGTTTTGCACCTTCCCGGGCTTTGACGAACACCCCAGAGGCGCATATTTAGAAGGTGATTCGCGAAACTGGTGGAAGGCGCATAGTAGGTGCAAGAGCTTGTCTCACCAACTGCGGTAACCCTACACGCCTTCTGTCGCATTTTCTATTTATCGCAGTTCGGATGTCACTGCCCAAAGATCTGTACCTAAGAAGTTTAACTAAAAAATGTTATTCCTCGTTGCATAAAATAAACTTGTATTTCATACAGCCTTAACTATTTTGAAAGAGAGTATAGCTTTTTAGCCGATTTATTGGACTGATTAAATGGGAGTAGGTAGATATACCTATACTTCTTTGAGAAACAGATCTTCACTATTATAGCCATAATTTTCAATGACCCATAGCTCTCGATCTACCGGCACACTAATCCTAATTCGTCAGAACATGCACACAATGCGCCATCGGTGTAGGGGAGAGGTGTCGGACTTGATCCAAACATCTCACATCCATGACATAGCTTGAAGTTCCAGTTGAATACATGCACTTAACGTTAGTATGAAGTCGCCGAAGTATGAACCATTTCAAGAAAAGCAGCTGCTCGACATTGAGTGCCTCATACATTCGGGTGTCCGTTTCCCTTTATACAATCTTCTATCTTATTCTTTTGGCCAGAATCCAAAATCTCATGACCATAGGCAACAGTTATAATAAACATGGCCCTCCTGATCTTTTGAAAATGAAAATCATGCTTACCCACCTCAACCAGCGTTTATGCTTCCACTCTTACACCCGCCATGTTATGCCGTCATTGCAAAAGCTCAATATCTAGGTATAGGTACTTGTTATCTATTTACAACAAATGCGTCAATTATTGTTATTTAAGGCGTAATTTCGTAATCTACTATCGACACTTTTATCTCAAATGTAGTATGCGAACAACAACAACTGCCATATAAAACAATCTAAGGAGAGGCAGACAAAAAACCGCAATCGTACAACACAACATTATCCTCGATATTAATGTAGGTAGATATCGCCAGCGCATAGACGAATTGTTGTAGATCGCTAAATTAATACAAAGTGTAGGCAAAGCTAAAAAAATTGTGTGCAGGGGTAGGGATTCTCCGTCTGCAACGCAGATACAAATACACATTTTAGTGTGCGGTATGTCGGAGAGTAGAAAAAAAAAAACTAAGAAAATCTGCATTTTTAAATATACGACTAGACTATGAATGCAGATAATGTATCTCTAGATACAATGCGATATGTATTCACGAATTCATTTCAAAGTAGACGAAGAAAAAAATAAACAGCAAAACCAAGCCAACGGCAGCATTGCAAATGAAACCCATTTGAATTGAAGTTGCTGGATAAAAGCGTGTCGCTTTCTGCCTCCATCTATACAATATAGCTACCAATAGCGTGTAAGGGGTGCACACAAAAAAAGCATTTCGAAAGTTTAGCTTTGCATATGCTGCGCTAAGTTTTTTCTCCCTGACTCTTATAAATGCCGGAGAATAAAAAAAAATCAACTAAATTTTCATCTTTCGCACTGACAAAAGGTGAGGTTTTCTTCGTTTACCAACGTAAGCGCAGTAGGATATTTCTTTAACATAAGTTTTCTATTTTTGCTGATGAGTCTTAAACATTCAAAGAATAACATTACTTTACCTTTGATTAGAAAAGTTGATTCACTTTTACTTAAACATATAAATAGCGTTTAGCAAGTTGCGCCAAGATAACTTAAAATGTATATACATATGCCAGCTTTGTTTTGAATTTAGAGTGACACTCTCATTGAGTAGCATTTAGGATAAAACCTGCGTGCTTCTTCCATATTATTAGCACATAATCGTTCTTCAAGAAGTTCAAACCTCAGTATTACTTCGCTTGATGTCATTACTTACTACAAGTGTTTTTATTACCGTAAGAATATCTGTCCATTGTGTCATTGTGTCCAAGGCGCCTATCTTGAATATATTTCATCATGGACAGCAAATAGCGAGAAATCGTCTGCGATCATTACCGATCTATACGCATAGATAATTGAAGCTCGGTATATACGATATATTAATATCAAATTGTATAGGTATGCTCTAAAGAATGAACACAGCAACTCAGCCACAATATGCTGCAGACTAAAGAGTCAGCCAAATCTTTAGCGAGTATGGCAATAATGGGTATGGCAAATAGAACCTAACAAGTCTACTTCCCGCATTGACATCACTCTAAGATACATTACCCGCTGCTCGCTCACCAAATTCTTTTCAGTTCTAATGGCAAACTTCATTCCTTCTCACTTAACATACCAAAGTAGCTTTTCTTGTTTTCTCTGCAAGCAAACTATAAACGGCTGCAACAACCAGAATTCTCCTCCTAATAGCTATACCTATAGTCTGCTAGCTGGCTATTTCGCCTTGCTCTAAGGGTTCGTTATCTAGATTGTCCATTAGAAAAGCAAGAAAAAAGCCGTTTGCACAATCTCGGCTCACAAAACAAAAACAGAAAAACATTCTGCTGGTTGATTTTAACGAACTACTTCTCTGGACAGCCAAAGCTATAGAGTATCTTTTGGATACATTAGTCGTTTATGTTTGTTCTGTATAAATAAATAAATAAATAAATTCAACGACAGAACTCATTTCAAAAAATCACCAACAAATTGGTTGACAAAAAAATCAACTCCGGAGCAGTTGTATAGTCTCTTCAGGCTTCAGCCCATTGCGTCTATGCCAGAAAAGGAAGAAGTTCGAGCTGCAAAAAAGGAGAAAATTGCACACATCTATCTACCTCAAAGGTATATCTGTCAACGTATAACTATTTCTGCAGCTTAATATCGTTGACTGTTGGTCTCTGTGTGTATGTGTGTGCTATTTGCAATAAACGAAAAAATGCCGTTTTAGAACGCTCTGTTGCGCAGTGCAATGCAATTTGAAATGAAGTGTATCTTTAAGATACACACAAACAACACATAGAAGTGTATAAAGCAAACAGACAGACGATGACAATCCAGGAGCACGGGCATAGCTATAACGATTGCTGCGACATCGCGCAAACGATGGAACCGATGAAAACGACTACGACATTTAATTTTTCGTATTATTTTTTTTTTTTTTTTTGCTTTCAACTCAGCTCAGCCTGGTTATGCAGTTGGTTCCTTCTTTAGAAGTATCTCTCTTCGTTTGTTGTTGCTGCTGGTAGGTAGTGATGATGTTCCTGGTTCCTGTTGCTGCTTTTTTTGTCGTGTCTTCTACTATTGGTACGGACTCGGCCCCTTTATTGCTTACACACAGCAATATATACAACAAAACACATCATTAAGTATAAAATTCTTAAAATGGAATTTTAAATCATTATAAGCTGCAAAATGTGCAGAAAGGAAGAGAATGGCAGGCGAAAAAATGCGCGACATCCGCGAGCATACATAGCATAGTATTGAAGGTACCTTCGTATACCTACCTACCCACCTACCTATATATAGGGAAGGCTTTAAGAAGATGGACCACGGCTAACATACCCAGAGTCTGGTGTGCAGCAAAGTACGTTGAGTTCACATCTCTTACCGGTTGTTCGGTTCGAAACATGTTTTCAATTTTTTCGCAGTTTTTGTTGTTTTTACTCTGTTCCATCGGATGGATGTTGGTTTTTTTTGGATCGTTTTGAACCAGGTTTTTGCACTCCAAGTTTGGAGAACTCCTCCATCTTCGTCTCAATATAGTATCGGCGCGGCGTCCATATGTGGTGCCATTTTATGTTTTATATTAGGCAGGAGGTTCTCCTTCTTATTCTCGGTCGTTGTTGGCTTGTTTGGGTAGTTGGTCTTCTCCCACTTGTTTTAGACGTTGCTGTTAGTGCAGTGGCGGTTTGTTATCTTATTTCTGTAATTTTCTTCATCGTTTTTGTTGTTATGGTAGTGAAATGCTTTTGGCGGAGTTGGTACCTTACAAAAACAAAAAAAAAATAAAGCGAAGGCACATTCTACAACTAAAACTGCTGCTGGCTGTTGATGATGATGATGATGATGATGATGGAGAGTATAGGGGCATGACAAAATGTGTCTTTTAATTGAAGAAATAAAATATATTCAATACTATTCAACATAGTATATGTAACTATGTGTGCGATGGAGACAATTTGTGGTGCAGTTGCTTTAGTTCTTTTGAGCTTGTTGTTGAATATGAAATTTATTTATGCGACTTAATTGAATTTATTAGTTGAAAATGATTTATCCGCAGCTGCAGAAGAGTTCACATTTAATTAAGATGATCTATGTGTAGTGTAGTGTATGGAGAAGTTGTCAGTGCTTATGCAGTTTGCAGTAAGTAGGCTATGCTTTGTTGTTAATAAAAATACAAACGAAAGTCTGTGCTTACAAAAATTGTGCATTCCAATGGAAATATATATACAAGCATCCTTGATTTGCTTACCTATAGAAACTTGAATTTGAAAAATAAAGGCCAATACTCATTGTTTCCTAATTATTGTGAGCTTGCATGCGAAGTAGCCTTAGGAGTAGGTCGCTTTGCTCCACTTAATTATAGCTTTTGTTAGTCAAAACCAAAACATACCTTGTCTGACTTTTATTTGATAATTAGACAACAAGCTTGAACCAAACCATTTACTCAATTTCTCCCCTAAAAATATGAGCAAGTAAAGTCGAAGCAGCCAACATGTGAAACATGCATGCCACTCAATGGAACTTTTGGCAGTTATGGAAGTAGCAGGTATGGTAAGATTTCTGGTATACAATTTGCTCCATGCAATGTTCTTAAATAGGTCTAGAAATAAACTCACTATAGAGTTGTTGATGTAGGTAGGTAATTTTTATAAGAGTCTATAATGACTTTAATATTCCTAAAATAACGTCAAATTAGAACGCATCTACATATTTATAAAAATTATATAGCAGATGCATATATCAATATTATAAATGTTGACAGAGAATCAAAATAGGGAAAAACTCTACCTCTCGTCGATCATTCTATCGTCGAAGTGGTTTTAGTGGCCTCACTAAATATGAACCCCCCATCATCTTGTTCTATAGATTCCTGTCCAAAGTTTTGCGCTCCAAATTTATTGAAGTTTGTATGAAAAACTTTGTTTGATATACATATGTCGAATGTACCCTCTATACTACCTCTACTTTAGAATCATTTGGTAGTTCTTGTGAAATCATATGCTTTAAGGTGGTAGTACAAGGCATAAAGAAAGACCCATACGTATTTACCTCTGACGTCAACAGAGAGTGACACATATCGTACACATAGAAGTCAGTGCCGCACTCGTATCTGGTTTTCTAAATTCCGTGTACTACGGCCTTTATGCTTTATACTCATATTCTTCACTTTGTTAAGATTAATCTATTTTAAGCGAGATCGTGTAAATGTTGCAACTGAGTATCTGATCCCATGCTCTGTAGTTTTTCCGCACAGTCGTGAGCTCAATACTCGTAGATAAGCTAAAAAACTTTGTTTAAATTTTAGAGCTAATGCTTAAACCATATTCAGTGAAAGTGCCGTAAGAAGTTGACACATGGTCCCCAGTACAGAACCTTCAGCCACTCCCAGACTCGAAATTGAATGTCTCCCCTAGTTTTACTAAATATTTACCCCCTGAGATTATATTTGAAAAAAAAAAATCATTTTTTACAATTTAGCTATAATTAGAGTTAGCTGATGATTTCGTTTATCAAACGCAGTGTAATGGGGAAATGTTGAACTCTCTGCGTTCATACCTATACTGGTAAATCGATACCACTCACAGAATTATAACAATTCCACTGCTGCTTTCATTGAAAAAATTCCCAAAAAGTTGCCCAATTTACATACGTGAGTGGGACACACGCAAACAATTTTTTTTTTTGTCTCTCTGATTTATGACACCAATGAAAGACAGGTTGCAAGTCGAAAACATAGCTACCTTTCGTTCCAATTGTTTTTATCGATAACAATGTAAACAATAGGCTACCTGTTCATAATTCATATTTCCCGAACATGATGTGACAGACGGTGCACACGATCAGCCTAAAAAGAAAGACGACATCCTGACCCAATTTTCTTTGTTGTAGTTTTTTTTATTATTATTATTTTGCAAATTCATCTGTCGATTTCTCTTTTGCATAGTAGAACATTATTTATGGTTATTTTTAGAAGATTCATATTTTTGCTTTGCATGTCGATAGTTTAAGGATACCTAAATCTACATATTTTGCAAACTTTCACCTTACTATCTTTTGTTTGGGTATTTTCCGCATTTTTCAAATAGATACAACAAAAAATTTATAAAAGATCAAAAATGCATTAGTTCCATCACTGTTGGTATTTTTTATGAATGAGAAATAGTCTTAGCCGACCTGCTGCCACCACAGGATTTTCAGATGTCCGCAAAAAAAAGGTATTTGTGACAACCTAAAGAAATCAATTGTTCTCGAAGAGCAAAGAAAAAAAAATTTAGAAAGTCGGCGATAAAATATGATTTCATATTTTTTTATGATGTCCTTCAGTGGTGGTGTTGTTTTAGGGAGAATATGAGGCAATCGCAATAATAAGGGATTTACGTTACCTTGGATTTTTTTTAGAAACTCACCGGTTTTTCTTTGATTGTGTATTAGGTACGTTATGTATACTCGGATTGAAATCAGGGACAAGGACGACGAATTTTTATGGCGTACGTTTATTATAGGTATTTTTTAAGGATTCTCTTGGTAGGCGATTGCAAGGACATCAGTTCACGGCGTGATTTCAATGCGGTACGGTCGTTGTGTTTCAGACATTTTATTTATTTTTCGTTACGGTTCCAATAGTATTTCGACGAGGGTAAAATACTATTTCTGGCAAATTTGCTTATTTAACATGGTGTCTATACAATATAGTGAAATATGAAACATACGCAGCCTTTATATGGGGGTTTTCCACCTTTTTTTGGCTATCAATTCCAATTGTTTCGTCAAAACTTAACAGAACTTATACAGCATCAATGTAATTGTGAATGCTGTGAATCTACACCACATTGTATGTGCCGTTTGTCGTCGTCGTTTGTTTTACGATGCACATGCACATACCTAACTTATTTTGAAAGACGTCAGCGTTTTTCCAATTTTCATGGTTGCAATTTTCCAACTTCCAACCGAGTCCTTAGATCTGAACTAGTACCTTCATAACTTTAAAATATTTAACACAGTCTTAGACTGAATTATCTAATAGTGTTACTCGAAACAGCTATATTACCAAAGGGATTGTTTGCTATTGTACTCTTCCATTAATTCCTATCATCAAAATCCCAAAATAACACCACTCAACTCCGCAGTCCCCTCCAAAGCCTACACCTTCACCCAAACAACATTGCAACACACTTTCTGCGCCCAACGTCACTCATGCCACTTTTCCAAGGATTTTCTTCAATTTCCTCTCGGTCGCGCTACTAAATCGATTTCGATTATTTAATTCGGAAATTTATCGTAAACGCGTGCATTAACGAAATTTTAATCTGTTAAATTATCACTATATACGCCGGTAATACACCGATATCTCTCTTTGCTGTGCATCCTTGATAACGGTGTATATACAGAAAACGCGCGTGCAATTTCAATTAGTATACGCCGGGTGACAAAAAAAAAAGAATCAAGGCACCAATAAATACCACTATTATTATGATTATTATTTTTAATAACAACATCATCAGACGCAGGGCTCAATTGCCTCATGCTATCGATATTCAATTTCAATACGTGCTTCGGTATGGCGTATGGGTAGAGATATCCGAGGCAAATTGGTGGAAATGCATTCTTAATTTGGTTTCGATGTTGTATCTTCGATGAGAAAAAAAGTAAAAAAAAAAATAAATAAATCCATATATGAGAATGAAATAAATATTTGCTTTATTTGTTTGCTTAAATGAGATTTAAGTGTAAATTAAAAGAAAGAAATGCCTAGATAAATTATTACATTTTGTGTTTCTGCATTGTTTGTGTACTCTTTTGACATTTCGCTATGAAATTTATTTTTGATGTCGTGCGCACCTTCAGTGTTTTTCTTTTTTTAATAATAATAATAATAATACTCATTATAAATATGGCTGCGAAAATTGCTTTGGTAAAGAAATATATTAATTATATTTTATTTGTGATTCTTTTTAACTAAAACATTTTTTTCTTTTACCTCACTCTTCTTTCTAGGTAAGTGATGATCAATGTTATATTATATAGAGTTTTACTTGTGAAAACTTTGCAAGCAAGTTAAAATGGCAAATTTGTTACTGAGTAAGTAGTTATTGCAAATATGATATTATGACCTCAAGACTGGAAATAAGAACAGATAGGGGATGGTGTTTCAGATGTAATTTGACTTATAAATTTGATTGTAAATATAACAACTGATTTATAGATTTAAAATATTTATTGCAATTATCTCGAATTATTTTAAGAAAATTTTGAATGTTTTCAAGACTGGGACTTTTAGGGCCAGTTTCAAAGGTTCCGGATAAAGTTTCGGATAGTTAGCCGACACATAACGCTTTCCACCAGATAAAAGCTACTGATATTTTTTTTCTGTTTCATCGTCAAAGTCTCTGATAAACTAACTTGTGGAACAATTTTTCAGACACTAAAGTTTGTTTCGATACACATGTCATTTGTTTTATATTTTTTTGTTTCGAGTTTTCTAATATTTTTTGTTGTTTTAGGTCTAAAAAAACCTTTGATAAATTAACTAAAGAAAAAATTGAAGCAGCAAAAATCCAAAAAAGTATTCTAACAGAGGAACTGGAGCAGGCATCCCGATACTTTGTTTGCGGCTGAGCTATCCTTTAAACTCCCCCAACAGGCTGACTATCGGCACGGGGCGTATGCCACCTTCGTCCAACGCATCAGGGGAAAGGGGTTTAGGATAAGAATAAGAAAGTGATTTGCGGATAGGAGTAGGAAAAGAATGGGGAAGTAGATACCTAAGCTCTCCAGGCTTATCGATCACTCTAATTAAAATTTTAGTTAGTTCGTTGTTCATCAAAACAGCATGTCTGTCATGGGTGACCCTATACTGGCGACTAAAGCCACCGACAGCATAGCCTGTTGAATCATTACAACTTAAGCCTCCACACCACCAACGTCCAGAAAAGGACGCAACGGCGAGGTGACAGGCCCTTCGTGGTAGGAATGTTTAGGAAAAAAGCGAATAAAATTTCCTTCCACAGGCGTTGTCTGCCGTTTCCGTAAGTCCGAATCAAATTCTGAAATCTTCATGGTCGAGCGGGTTTCAAAATAATTTGGCCTTGGGCGAGATACTCTGCTCCTACGGGGCCGTGTAGTATGTTCGTAATAATCCTTCAAATTCGTCTTCTTAAGACTCAAACAAATCCATGTTAGTCTGGATTGCCGTCTACGCCAGTTAACAAAAGAATGCTCTGAAAGTATATTTTTTTTCAGCCACTTCAAATAAATATTTCGTTTATCTTCCGGATAACAGCCACTTGAACCGGCTGATAAACTATCCGAGACTTTATCTGTCAGCTATCACTATCCGAAACCTTTGAAACCGAAAGTTGAAGTTTATCTGACATATAAATTCCGGATAGGCTATCCGAGACTCTATCAGCTAGTCTTGAAACTGGCCCTTAGCCTTCAAAATAATTATTATTATTTTTTAAATCGGAATTGTGACCTCTGTAAACCAGGATACGTAACGTGGTTATTAGTACCGAGCTATTGCCACTAAGGGTCTTCCTTACTATTCACATTCATTTCTTCATTCGCAAAATATTTACTGAATCATGGTATGACACGGGCTGATGGTTAAAATTAAGTGAAGTGGTTAAAAAGTATACCCATTATATTGGGGCATATTCATAGTCATACTATAAACCCGAGTCTAACTGAACTCGATTCTCAAGTTAACCCACAGGTAATCTGTTCTGCTCTGTTTAATTAGATCCGAGTGTAACGTGTAATCTACTACAAATCTATTACAATATACACTTTCTGACAACAAAATGTCGATGATGTAAACAAAAAAAAGATGAGCGGCAAGAAAAAGTGTTCAAAGAGCGAGAGAACGGAATTGGTCAGAAGCAGGAACAAAATGAGTTGGTCCGAAGGCATCTAAAAAAAAAGTCGTAGACGATCAAAGAAATGTCATTAAAATAATTTAAAAAAAAAAAAAAAAAATCACAATACAGTAAAACCTGTCAAGTTGGCCAGTATATAGTAGCACCAAGAAAATTTCATACAAATATTCGACCAAATACCTCTGAATGTTGGCCACCTGTCTATCTTGGAACTTGGCCACAAATTTATATATTTCAGTTCAACTTTCGTACTAAATAACCTGCAAAAGTTGGCCTGGTGTTCGAACTTTTTCGTCTGGGTGTTTAAAAATGCACAGAACAAAATGGCCGCATTCAATACGCATTTGCCTAGCTAGACAAGAGCTTGTGATTGGTCGACTTGCCTGCAAATCTACGCAAGTTTCGTGTGTAAGGCAAAATTTTCTACCTATGTTCTATGATAAACTGTCACCTGAATATTTAGGCGCCAAAGCCATTGAACGCGGCCAATGTAACGAAAGATTCGTTCGTGTTAAATCTTGTTGGGATAGATTTGACTGAATTTCTGCAGTTTGTGAATAACTTCTGTATTCCTCTGCCTTTCGTGGAAAATCAGGAAACAGCAAAATTTTTATAAATTATGTAATACTTTTCCTGCTGTCTTTTTTTTAAAAATGTTTCTTTTGGGGATTTTTTTTTGTTTTTAATAATGGTTTTAATAAACTAATAAAATGGATAAAAGCGCCATTTATTATTTATAGGTATTAAAAAAAAAATAGGCACCTCTCTAAGTTGGCCAAAAATGTCTGCACCACAGGTGGCCAACTTACGCAGGTTTTACTGTATTTAATTATTATCCATCAGTGAGAAAAGTACCTACGTAAAAGAATTGCAAAATTCTTAAATCTTTTTCGTTCACTTGGTTTTGACGTTTAATAGAGTTAAAAACAACTTAAACATACGTTTTGTCGTGATTAATATTAGACTCCAGTTTATCGTTTAGAAATGGGTTTAAATTGTCTATGAATTACATAAACTCCGGCTTAGTTTAGTTATTACATAGTAATAGCTTATCAAAGATCTATGAATATGCCCCATTATGTTTATGTCTCTAGGAGGAGGTAAACTTTTTAAAGCGTATAGGTTATTTTCTGACTGACCAAACAAAATGATGCATTTTTTCTGTACTACGGAATTGCTATTTGCTTTACTATATTACTAAAAGGATGAACCTTCTTCGAACCGTTTTCTTTTTTTCTTGCGGTGTATTGGTAGTGATAACTTTTCATTTTCATGGGAATTTCAATGTTCCAAAATCAACTTTTGAGAAAAGGAGAGATTTGATATTTTTACCACCTTGCTGTTGAAGTCTTTTTCAACTATGTAATAACAAGGGCACTTATGGAAATATTACAGCTTCAACTTTTACATAGGGCCAATATATAATAAAACCATTTAATGTTTGTCCTGACAAATGGCTTACAATCAAGAAAAGAGTCTGTAGAACTTTCAAGTCGACTAAATGTTGGAATTATCGAAAGTGTGTTCGGCTTCTTAGGATAGAAAATTATTGGCAACCTTTGTCTAAACCTCGACCGGGCCCATATGAATCTGAACTATGTAATATTAAAAAAAGGTAATGAACAAAGATGGAAGCCCGCTAGACACCGAAAGCATTTCCGATGTTTGGTTGATGCAAACCTGTTATTTGTTCGCGCCATCTAATAGGGGACTTTCTTCTATTGCGTATGGAATAAAAAGACAACACTGAAATGAGATTCATTAGCCATCCCCTCAAGATGCCCTAAACCATACCGATCTCTTCTTTTTTTACCATATTTCATTATCGCCAACGTTAATACTTCGGCACAACATTAAAAATGATATAATGATGCTAATTTGTATGGATATAAGTCTTAATAAGACCCTTCTACTTTTTGCTTGACAAATTGCCTAACTAGCTGAAAGTTATAGCTTTTTATACGAGTATTGACATTCTGCCCCCGATTCATTGATTTTTGGCGTATCTTATTGCTGCCATTATACTAGTTAGTTTTGCCTCATTTTCAATTTCAAACCTAAATAATTTTACAGTTTCGCCGTAGTGGCTCCTTTCGTCCTAATAAAATAACACAAACCATTGGGTGCGAGCTAGGCCCAGGATAATATGCTGACCTATTGCGCCAACTATACTGTTGTTGATGTCGCTTACATATTTCCAAACATACCCAGTAACTCTTGCTGTAGTTAACCAATGATGACAATGTAGTGTAGGCAGCGCATTCAAGTAGTTGCACAGGCCTTTAAAAGATCATACTTCGCGTATTGTCTTGTAAGTTTCGCATATTGGATGTTTAGAAATGGTTAATGGTTGTTATATTACGTTATGGTTGTAGAGTGGACGGATTTCTTAGCTCTCATCATAACAGTTGAATAGTATGTTCGGCCTGAATAACAGAATTTGTGTCGTGTTGTCGGTCTTCAGAAGTTGTAGACCCCAGCACCGACGGTAGCTCTCTTACAAGGTTTCCTAGGCTCATTTACACAGTCTCTGTTTGGGTATTGTTCTTCTTACCATTTATTTGTTCCCGGCTCCCTACACTTTCCATCGTGCGCTTCTCGTACTCACTTGTATCCTTCTCTTTTGCGCATGCATCTCATCCATCAGAATCATGTCCACTCCGCCTGACATTGATTAATGTAGACCCCATTAGACTCCGGCCCGCTCCTAAATTGCATTGCCATAATGACAATCAATTTAATAAAAACATTTTCACACGTGTCACCTTGCCTCTCGCACCTATTTTACTCCCCCATAGCACAACAAACTCACAGACGAGAAAAAAAAAATAATTTCATTATGCAATCCAGCAGGACATTCAAACATTGTTCGGCAGAGGAATTTTGTGTCCAAGTTCGTTTGCCGTTATAGTTTGGGTTATAAATTAACAGATGGCTGTCATGCCACAGCCTTCGATCTCATTATTGCGTACATTCTTCAAACATCACACGCACTGTACAAGTGTACACCCATGCAATTAGTACCTTTGCACAATAATATAATATTGTGCAATTTAATTTCAACTGTGCATAGTTCGCATATGCACACACATTCATCAGGTCAAAAGTCCAGGGTGCAAAATGTCAAACAGGACAACTTATTGGAATGTCAGGGAGTACAGAGTACACATTCTCCATTGTACATAATGTAGTCTACAAAATGGTACCGAAAATGCCAACACCATTTGCACTTTCAGGATTGTTATATAGGTGTACCTATTGCAGATAGACAATAGAATAAACGCACACACAGACAATATGTCGTTTTAATTAAAATGAACTGCCAAAAGAAACACACATCTATGGGAGTGCATATAGTGTTTGGTGATCTATCAAAGCGGTCGAAATGAGAAATTTACAAGCCCAAATTCGATTTGGATGGCGAAATCGCACCCTTTCTTTACTCAAGCGCAAAAGATGAAGTACAGACCCGGAAAATACAACATGAGAGCTACTGGCTTAGACGATAATATATCTCACAAGGGCTGGAGGTTACAATTTGCTGCTACACCACCATACAGCACATGAAGCAATAAATTCTCTACCCAAAGTGACATAAGACAATGCTGAGGCAAGCAGCAATAGATAATTTCACCTAATTTCTGCCATCGTGTATATTCCATCCATGGTTGTAGAACATCCTACCCCCGTAGGCTTTGGAAAACATATACTCGTACACTCAGAAGATAGCGATGGGTGTCAATGTTAGAATGGCGGTCTTTCCAGGATAGATGCGGTAGCAGGTGGATGGTGTTGGTTGTAGGCATTTTTCATTTGATAACGCATTGAGGGTGGCATGGTGGTGGGCAGAAGAAATATGTTTAATTTGCGTGGGGTGGCCTGAGGCAAACCAGATAACAGTTGGCTGTCATACGCAAGATAGAGCACGGCAGGAACAGGAATGTTTTTCTTTACATTTTTTTTTCCTGTTGCGGAATTCATACCATGAATATGGGGGCTAATGAGAAGGGGTATAGGCAGATTAAAACGAATATTCTGTGTGTAGAGCTTTAATTGCATGAAACTAGGATGGAAATGGAAATAGTTGATTTAAATTTAATTTATAATACATTTGCGTTTCAATGCTCAAGGGCATGCTTATGCTAAAAGTTTAAGCGCAAAGTCACTTGTTCTCGGCAAAAACAATCAAGACTATCAAATTTTTAATTCTCCTACTGTGAGGAGAAGTTTATAGGTTATAGCCACTTTTGTGATAGTCAAATCGGAATTCTTCTACGTCACAGCAAGGGCGAGGACAACAAATCTGCATGATCTGACTGATAAACTACTTAAGAGTAAAGTTAGTTAACAAAGCTGACTTCTATAATGTCATACCTAACTTAAAAATAAATTTGTTTTTATTGAGCCATCGCTGGAGTTGCTAGAAGATTACGACCAATTAAAAAGGGAGGAGCTAGAAAAGTGAACAAGAAGAATGCTCAAGTTGTAAATAAATTGTCACCACACTGTAAGTTGCGCAGTATCAAACCATCTCCTGTATGGATTCAGTTAGGTAAACAAGAAATTATCCTGATTTACGGCAAAGAGGTCTTGGAGATATCACTATACAAAATAATGGGATTTTAAAGCTATCCTTATAATCACGATTTGATGACCGTAGGATCATATATATAAGTAGTATCTATCGATGCATAATTTATTTTACTAGCAAACACAGCATAGTCGTACTTAAATTGGATAATTTAAACTTTTCCCCCGAATCTAAGTGGTATTTAGATAATTTGTTAGTAATAAAGAAATTATTTAAATTTAATTTGGCAGTGACTATTGCTCCACCTTGGGTAAACCTAATTTATATATTTTAGGTAAATAAAATTAAAATAATCCGCCAATCACTAAACATTGGCGCACTAACTCAACTTTCAACCGCTGAATTTATTTCGGAAATTAAAAGAAAAGGCCCAATCTCTGAGCCCTGTAGTACCCCATATTTTCCTTCAAATAGAAATACAAATTCTGTGTTTCTCTTATTTTGAAAAGAAAAGCTCAGATGATTCATTGGAATTATGTCTGCCACATTCCACAAGGAAGCATGGCTCTTTGCAGCACCCATTCAGACATTAAGCTGACAAATGGACGAAAATTTGGCATCGAATCATTTTTTTTTTTCACCCAAATCCGCCAAGTGTATACACAACATTAAAATTTCATCCTTTACAAGTCATGTGTAAGGCTTTGATGGAATACGGAAGTATTAACTATGAATTATGTGTGTTCCCGCTTCAGTAACAAAACACAATCAAAACACTGTAGGGAACAAACCAAAAAATCCAACAAAATGAATAGACAAATAAAATTCATTGCAATGTCAATATATATTATCAAGGATAATGGCTACAGAGTACTTTTCCATCCTCTCCTCATCATGCATTCATTCATTCATATTCATCGCCCCCATTGTCGTCGTCGTCGGTCGTTTCGTCTGCGCCTTCGCATCATTGCCATCTTCTATTTGATTTTAAATTTTCAATCTGAAAATCTACGACTGAGGGTCACCGAAAATGGCACATTTAGTGCTGCTTCAAGGATACGAATGAGCATGGAATATAATAATAATAACCCCAACCCCAGACATGCTACCATGAAGGAGACAGAGAAAAAAATACAAAACGATGGATAATCGCATCCTGACCGCACACATATCTTTCTCCATACAATCTATATGAGCGGAGCATTTAAGCCAAATGTGCTCCCCCGAGTACTTCAGCGAATAGAAAGAAAGAAAACCTACTCTCTTGCAAAAGAGGACGCAAAATAAGCTTCCTCCCTCCCGTTGCGGTCCTTTGCAAATTCTCACACCATTCATCGTATATGTGGGGTCAGTGATGCTAATGCCATCATCCAGATACTGGACCTCCCCACAAAATAATAATAAAAAAAAAAACACAATATACTACAGACACACATACACTTTCATGACAAATTCGTTCTTTATCCTGCAGCCGCCCGGCCCGTTGTCGGTCCCATCGTATCATCTGTCTCCACGCAGCCTCTCTTGCTCCGCTCTGTTCTCAAATACATGAAACTTTTCGTTGCCAAATTGCTTTAGTTGTCATGAAATATTAGTTTGCCGCATATACCCCAGCTACGCCAACTACCGGCAATGGCATCAGCATCAACATCAGCACCGGGCACCATCGCCACAGCTCTAATTCAGACACAGTTTTAAAACGGAATGAGATTTTTGCGATATTTTATAAGCGTGGATATTTGTATATTTGCGGTCACTCATATGTATCTATGGGGCAACAGAGTGCAAAACTGGCTTAAGAAGAAAAACATCGAATGCCTTTGCACAAGGATAATACCGTGCAAATGTGAGTTTTCACAATTTGTTGCTATCCATCTGTTGAAAGGCAATATACCATCGATGGGTAGATCTCTAGGCTGCTTCTTTCAAACACAGCACTTAACCTCTGAATAGTTGTGGTGAGCGAGCGCACCTTTGTCTTCTTCTGTCTGAATATTAAAAGCGTTCAATCTTATAATACGGGTTCGTCCACTTTTGCTATGTGCTTTATTATTATTATTAAAATAATCATAAGAATGAAAGTAGTACTTTATTCGTGTAATTTCCCATGAAAAAGTACGGTGCGCCCTCGGAGTTTTCATAAAATTATATTTAAACGCTCTCAACAGAAAGAGATTAAAGCCCTTTAGGGTTAACCGAGTTTCTTTTCTGCTACATATACAATTTCCTCTGTTGTAATGAAATTACTATAATTTTGAAAATTATAATTTTTTTTCTGAGTGATTTTCTGCCTGCAACGAAGATTGGCATTTTTTTGCTTTCCCAAAACGAGTATCTATTGAATAGGGCTACGGTTGTATTTTACTCCGGTTTTTGCGCTAAAATGGAGGGTAAATTGAATAGTGGACGTTTAACCCTCAATCCGTGTTTGTTGAAAATCTTGTTTATCGTGTTCAGGGGCACTTTGTGCCCCCTTCCTATTTTCATAGAAAATTATAGAAGGTTTACAAAAAATAATTGTATCTATATATATAAAAGAGAATATCTCGAAAACCAGAAAACCGAATGTGCTCAAATTTTAAAAAAATCTGTGTTTGCAGCACGAAGGCTATTCTGTGAAGTTTGGTGGAAATTAGACAAAGGGGCGTGGCACCGCCCATACAAAAGAAAACCTTCAAAATCGTATGTCTCGAAAACCACCAAATCGATTGAGCTCAAACTTACAGATAATCTTAGTTATTGGCCCTGGAGTGTTCCTTTGAAGATTGGTCAAAATTAGACAAAGGGGCGTGGCACCGCCCATACAAAAAAACATTCAAAATCGTATATCTCGAAAACCACAAAATCGATTGAGCTCAAACTTACAGATAGTCTTAGTTATTGGCCCTGGAGTGTTCCTGTGAAGATTGGTCAAAATTAGACAAAGGGGCGTGGCACCGCCCATACAAAAAAACATTCAAAATCGTATATCTCGAAAACCACAAAATCGATTGAGCTCAAACTTACAGATAGTCTTAGTTATTGGCCCTGGAGTGTTCCTTTGAAGATTGGTCAAAATTAGACAAAGGGGCGTGGCACCGCCCATACAAAAAAACATTCAAAATCGTATATCTCGAAAACCACAAAATCGATTGAGCTCAAACTTACAGATAGTCTTAGTTATTGGCCCTGGAGTGCTCCTGTGAAGATTGGTCAAAATTAGACAAAGGGGCGTGGCACCGCCCGTACAAAAAAACATTCAAAATCGTATATCTCGAAAACCACAAAATCGATTGAGCTCAAACTTACAGATAGTCTTAGTTATTGGCCCTGGAGTGTTCCTGTGAAGATTGGTCAAAATTAGACAAAGGGGCGTGGCACCGCCCATACAAAAAAATACATTCAAAATCGTATGTCTCGAAAACCACCAAATCGATTGAGCTCAAACTTACAGATAGTCTTAGTTATTGGCCCTGGAGTGCTCCTGTGAAGATTGGTCAAAATTAGACAAAGGGGCGTGGCACCGCCCGTACAAAAAAAACATTCAAAATCGTATATCTCGAAAACCACAAAATCGATTGAGCTCAAACTTACAGATAGTCTTAGTTATTGGCCCTGGAGTGTTCCTGTGAAGATTGGTCAAAATTAGACAAAGGGGCGTGGCACCGCCCATACAAAAAAATACATTCAAAATCGTATGTCTCGAAAACCACCAAATCGATTGAGCTCAAACTTACAGATAGTCTTAGTTATTGGCCCTGGAGTGCTCCTGTGAAGATTGGTCAAAATTGGAGCCTCCAATATTTTCACGATTTTGTTAGTATGTATATGTATTTACAGCTTTTTTTCTTCTTGTCTTTATCCTGAAAATTGCCTACTTTATCCTATACAAAATTACTGGGGAATATAAATAATTAGTTTGTTTCTGCCCATCTGTATAACCTGTGAACCGTCTACTATATTGTAAATTCAAAAGCACCTACTACACACAAAAATGTAGGTATAGGCTCAATGCCTATAATTCAAAAATGAATAAAAAAATGAATAATTCAAAATACTCATAGATACTAATTCATGGCAGAAAATATAAAATTATAATAACAGCGATTTCCATACAAAAAGCACTGTGGGGCACTGGGTGCACCATAACACGAAATCTTAATTTTTTTTTTAAATAATAACCGCACGGTAAAGCACACAAGTGCAAGTTTCATTCTTTTATTTGTATGCATACAAGGCACGAACCTTTCAGAAAATTCAGATGTAGATGGCAGCTGCGTAGTAAAAATACGTTAAACTTGGATTTGAAAATTGCTTGGGGCACTCAGTGCACCAAACACGGATTTAGGGTAAGTAAATAAAATTGAATGATCAATCATAAAGTTTGTATGAAGCTGGGCAATAACGAATCACAGACCATTGTCCAATCCACTTCAATGATTATAGACATTGCACTTACATTTATTGATTTACATGAATATTGAGCACTGGGGAGATGCACCCTTGATATTTCGCTCAACTCTATCTTCCATGCTGTTGAATGTAAAAAGTTCGTCGATATACAATATCCCATATCAATATAGATACTTTACTATCTGAAAAGGGGAAGGAAACTGAAAACAATTTAAGAAAACCGACAAAAAAGGATACCAGCATCCGAGGAGGGAACAACCTTTCTCAATCACTTTCATATGCAAATTATTTGCTATTTTATCTTTCACTATGGTACTCTGCATGATGCTAATAAATTGTTTTCCATTTTTTGTTTGCTATAACATTGAATACAAGAAAATAACAACAACATCGTATACGAACGTCCTACATCCCATTTATATTGATTTGATTTTTTTTTTTTTTTTCTGAATTGCCTTGGAGTACTTGAGATTCATTTCGTTCCTTAAATAAGAGTGGGAATAAGGATTGCTTCTATTTGATAAGAAAGCCGTAGTAGAGATACCTACTTTGTTGTCGAACAGAAGATAGAGTGCGTGCGTTTCCCCGAGTTATTTATGAAGCTGAATCGTATAAATAAAGTTGCTTACCAGCAGAATTTCTTTGGATAGATGTAAAATTTTTTTTAGGGATGTTCCATTGTAATTTTTATATTATGTGGCCTTTTGTTTAGGCTCTGTGTTTTGTTTTTGTTTGGGATTTTAACCATGAGTCGAAATGTGGATCAACACCATACCACGCTACATACTCTAATCCTCTCGATTTTGTATCATGGGCATGTTGACCCAGAACAGTCATTTCAGACTGCATCGAAATTGAACTTAAGATTAAGATTAAGCTATACTCATATGCCCGAGCTACCGATGACAGTCTTACAGTGCTACCAACTACTAACTACTTCAGAAAAGGATATGTTCTACTGATGAACTAAAGGAGGTGTATCATACTTTCGCTTACATCAGAAGCTACTTATCAAACTTGAAATGGCTTTCAATGAGATCATGATCATGAGCGTTAATAATCACTCCGAGGTAATAAGAACTGCTTCGATTTTATGATCTGTTGCAATCCGGAGCTAAATATAGCCATATGGTATCTTACAGTTGCAATTGTCTCGTTGGAGTGCAATTCGACATCTTTTTTTCGGTCTGTTGGTAATTACTTCCGCGATGGCGTCTTTAAAGCCGTCAAAGTCTCCGGCAAAGGGACTGTCTTATTCCCTCGTCAGAATTACAGAAGAGGACTCTATTCACAAAGTAGGTACCTTCACCTTGTAACCATTTTGCGAAGATAGTCCAGTATTTCAATTTTATAAAAAGAGCTCATGATACGTTCTCAATTCCCTGAATTTAAAGCGTTCTTTATATTCAGGGTTATAACGGCGCGCAGTATTTTCTTAGTATGTCTCCTTTCCAACACATGCCCTCTATAGCGGCTTGGTCTCTCATTATTAGATCTTGAGTTACGAAAACCGTAGGTTTTCAGAGAGCCCTTCTGCCGATTCAATCTGTTACAAATAAATGATCCTCCCAAATGTTATCAAAAAGATGTAGAACAATAGGAGAATGGTTCATTTGGATTCACCTAACAAAATAACTAGTTTTTGACGATTCCAATACCCAGGAAATATTAATTTGCTCTACCTAGTCTCAGACCGCAGGCAGCTGTTTGTCAAATTGGATATCGATGATAGATCCTGACCTAGCTGTGCTAAAAGTGTTTGTACTTCCGCACTTAGCTGAAACAATATCTAAATAAGAATGATGTAGAGCATCAGTTCCTCTAGGATTTGTAACCCCATTTCGAGGACCATATACGTAATATGTATGTAGTACTAGCTGACCCGGCAAACGTTGTTCTGCCTAAAATAGTTACTTATTTTAAATATTTTAAGATCTAGTTTGATATTTACGCCCTGTCCAATTTTGACCAATCTTCACAGCAACACTCCTGGGCCAATACCTAGGATTTTCTGTAAGTTTCAACTCAATCGATTCGGTGGTGGAGATAAAAGATTTTGAATGTTTTTTTCGTATGGGCGGTGCCACGCCCTTTGTCCAATTTTGACCAATCTCCAGAGGAGCACTCCTGGGCCAATAACAAAGATTATCTGTAAATTTGAGCTCAATCAATTTGGCAGTTTTCGAGATATGAGATTTTCAATGTTTTTTTTGTATGGGCGGTGCCAAGCCCTTTGTCCAATTTTGACCAATCTCCAAAGGAGCACTTCTGGGCCAATACCTAAGATTATTTGTAAATTTGAGCTTAATCGATTTGGCAGTTTTCGAGATATACGATTTTGAGTGTTTTTTTTTGTATGGGAGGTGCCACGCCCCTTTGTCCAATTTTGACCAATCTCCTTCAGTGCACTCCTGGGCTAATACCTAAGATTATCTGTAAATATGGGCTCAATAGAGTCGGTGGTTTTCAAGTTATACGTATCCGAACACATTTTAGAACTCATTTTTATATATATAGATTTAAGTATTTCCAAAAATGTTTGAGTTTGAATTTACTAATAATGGAGGCTCTACTCTTTTCCTTTTTCCTAAAAATCCATATCAGTAGTTTTTAACTGTAAAAATTCCAATATCCGTATAGCCATACCCGAAAATGGATTTATATATTACCACCTTTTCCTTAGGCCAACCCTTCCAATTAGTATGACTACCTCAACTACATAAATTCAATTTTATGTTATAATTACCGAAACGATGTTTCTGTTCTCATCATCTTTCATAGAACATAACAACAGTCGGGGCTAAGAAAATTCTCTCACATTTGTATACCACAAGAACCCATTGAACGCCCATCAATTCCTCATTAATGATCAATGCGTATGTACCGCTACCGCCCTCTCTCAAAGGAAACATCTAAATTTTCCCTTACTCTTTTACACTTACATTAAGCGGCATATTTAGGTAGGAAACTGCCATTCCTGTGGCGGGCGATGAAATCATTTAAAATGTAAATCTCTTCATAAAGTGGTCACAGCACGTCATCATCATCGCATCATCATCTCAGCCATATAAACCCCATCGTAATCAAAAAAAAAAAAAAGTGCCTGCGTGTATAGCAAAATGGGGTGTGGGTGTGTGTGTTTGTGTTTGTGTTTGTGTGAAGGGATTTCATGTTTCCCATTTGAAAACCCTTACGCCGTAAAAACAGTTGTACCCATTTAAATATTTTAAAGCATGTTATATTGGAGTTTTATTAGATGTTATAGTCCGTGAGTCGTAGCTTCGCCTCCTTGGATATGAAAGTGTTAACTAAATGAATCATAGGCAGGCGGTTGCCTTTTGGTATTTTCTTCCTATAGGAACCTTTAAGAAGACCCCATTGTAGTGAGCTCTTGGCTGTGGAGAAGCGTCTATAATATGATCTATTGCAGTGCAGTCGTTTTCGAATTGGATTTATATATGCGAGACGACAAATGTTGGGTGAATTAGGGTTGAGCAGCGTATTATATGAGTATGTGTTACACATGTGGATGCAAGACTATAGCATGTCTCCGCATGAAACCCCCTCTCTATGTGCAATGCAGCATTCTGGCTGTTTAAGGAATACAAAATCGAAATAAAAGACATTGGTCACGTATTTGCTACGAAAGAAGGGATTTTATTGCCATTTCGAATTGAAATATATGTTCGAAAGACGTTGCGCCATATTTTATGTATCTATGTACGAGATAATGTACCAGGCAGCGCCATAATGCGGGTACGTTGGTGGGGTTGGTATAATATCTTGTACGTTTGATATATTATTTAGAGCATCGAGTGGGGAAAGCGTGCATGAAGAGATGAATGGTTTACCTGCTATATCTACCATGGAAAGTGAAGCAAATTTTAATATCCCAAAACTAACAGATCCATTTTCTTAAACATAAAATATAGAAAAATCGCTTTAGATTTTTAAAAAATTGGTACCAAAGCTAAATGTACCGAAAAAGCTTCATTTCTGATCCCTATACGGTTGCTTTTGAGACTAAATATACGTAATAAATTAGCACAATGATATCTGTTCCTACTCTTTGTGCCATCTCAAGATAATTTGCAATCTCGGACTTCTGTATAACCTCAACCTCAACCTCGAAGTAGGCACATATGGTGATTTGAATAATTTTGGGACTGCGACAGAATGTTACACTGATTTGCCTCATTTAATATGAAACTGCAGTATTCAGTATAATGTCGTTAAGAACAAAGCACAGCTCGATAAGACGCTATCATTTAAAACGCTATCATTTAAAAAACGGGATTAATTACCTTCCTAAGAATTTGTTCTCAAAACGACCAAGGACATATTCATCTAAATATACATTTCTTAAATGGAGGAAGTCTGTATAAGCCTATAGGTCTTCATATGCATTGGTTTATACATACTTATCAATTTTAATTTTGTATCAAATGACTTTCCAAAGATAGATATGACTTTGAAGGCCTATGGGGTGAAAGTCACTCTGTTATTTGCACGTATTTTGTATTTTTGCCCTCTCATTTCAAGACCTATTGTAATGGTCTATTTACCACTCGGTTGCCTAAAGGAGCCTCTAAATCCAACGATATCTATGCAAGTGTGAAATGGCACAAAACCCTAGGTATAGTAGGTAGCCTGAGGTACTTTAAAGTGTATTTGTTCGCATATCAGTAGATATGCAGAACCTACTCCTTCCGTTGGTATAGTGCATAGTACAGTAACAACTGTGTATAGGTACATTATAATTCATACCAAAATCGTAGGATTAATGACCGCCCTTATGTTCATAATTTTTGACACGACTACAGTCTACTATACAATCTACAAATAAATGAATACAAAATTTAGCAGACATGCAAATACACATAACATCTAGATTTGAAGAGACCTTGGACCAAATTGAACAAATTATATACTACTACGAATAAAATACTACTACGAGTCTCCTAAATCCATCTAGTTACTCGATCTACCTCCAGTCCTTACTAATAAATCCCATTTTGTTTTCTATAAACTCTCAAAGCCATTCATCAAATATAAAACTTAAAAACGCTACCCAACAATCAACAAACCTCTTCTTATGTAGGTATCCCTACTATCCTAGAACATTGCCTCGATTCAGGAACAAAAAAAAATAAAAAATAAAAACACAGGAAATTGGTTAATCTTCTTCGTTCTTAAATTGAACTACGCGCCGGACCATGAGTAAAGGTAACCCTATCATTGCAGCACTCTGTTCGGTTATTATGTTTATGCAGCTAGCCTTAGGCGGCGCATAACACAAACCAAAACTGAATAATTGATGACGACACCCTTAGGCGTGAATTTTGCTGTTTGCTATACGAGTACGAGGACTACAACAACGACAGCAGCAACGATGACGACGACGACAACAACAACGATGGCTGACTATGTCTGGTCGTGCGTTTCTCTGGTTCTGCTGCAGCCTAGATAAAATAATACCCAATGATGAACGATCTAATTTAAATTTAAAGGATAAGCATACATATCCGGGTATTTGAACCACCAACACAAACTGTATATAAAAAAAAAATAAAATAAATTAAAGGAAGCAATCTCAAAACTCAAATTAGCTGCAAGGGATTTTCTATAATTTGTTACATGCAGACTGGTGCGTACATATAATATTTTTAATAGTAAGCATGTAAGTCAGGATTGAAATTAATCATATTAAAAAAAATGTTAAAAAGATCTGTAGAAAGTTATGAATTAAAATTAATTGCTTAATTAGAGTGTGTTGTGGTGCCCTTCTTTGAATTTGACGACCTTACATGTAGATGGAGTAGGTTTAGGTACCTAGTCAGGAATGTTATGAGTCTCACATTTTATTTTAGGAAACTATTAACGTAACATGAAAGATACCACGAAATATTCAAATTTGAATTTGGTTTCAGTATCAACTTACAAGTAGGTTCAATTAGAAATATATTCCCATATTTCTGTCTTAGAATAGGTATGACTCTCTCTTGTTAACTTTTTTGAAACAAGCTCTGGAAAAGTGTTGAAAACTCAATTCGAAATTCTAAGTCAATGTATGTATTATAGGAAGGACATTTTTTCCAATAAAAATTTTGAATGAGCAGTTTGCGATTTGAATAAAAATGTAACTGTTAGGTATTCCTTATAACCTGAAGAATACTTTGTACTTAGTTTTTAGCTAAACAGTTGAAGAACAGTGCTTTTCGAACCCATAGTTCATAGTTCATAGTTCATTTATTTATTGAAAGCTTACACATTAAGATAACAATAAATTGTAATATTTGTTTGCATAATTTTACAAAAAACCGCTCTAACGATTTTGATCGAAATACATATTTAAGACAACATAAGTATTCTAAACAAGATTACATACTTAGTTTTTCTCTAAAATGTAAATAAAGCCGTTTTATAAATCTTTCTCAAAAATGACTGCGATTTTTTTTCCATATTATGTAAATATACACTTCATACTTATTTTCTTATTTCATAAGCATGAAATTTGTTTTTATATTGCTTATAAGAAATAAGTGTTCTTATATCCGTGCTACTGATATAAGAAATTATTTTTCTTGTATCCGTTCTTCGCTTATAAGAAAAAAACTGATATAAGAAACAAATCATTGGGATTTTTCGAGTTTCTTATACATATCCGTTATCTACTGTAGCTCCACAAGATAATATTAATAAAAATGTTCTTGATCACAAATCCATTGAGTCAAGTAAGCCTCGTCGAATTAAGGGCAGCCATATATCTAAGCTTTTGTTAACCTTGAAATAATCATTCACACACAGCGAGTTCTTTCCTCAAGCTTTGGCAATTTAACGGTCTTCGAAAGTGAGACACGTCACACGGACAAAGCCGAATGGGTAGTTACAGGAACTAGCTAAAAACCTTTTTGGATGCAGTAAGTACATAGGTAGATACCTACCGTAGACGCAGTGGGTCAGTGGGTAGAGTGGTGGACTACTGTGCGAGGGGTCCAAGGTTCGATCCCCGGAAAAACACAACCTACCGCGAACTTCTGACAAACTTCCAAGAGTTGTACCTAATAACTGTACCAATCTTAAATAGGTATACAAAACGAGTCATTAATTGCCTTCCGCATTGGTCTAAAGGCAGCATAAACAGCAACACTTTTAACTATGGCATCAATTTGGTACCAAGGCCCTTAGTTGTAGATATGTGATATTCGCAGAATAAATTTCGTAGGTACTTTCGAAACATTTCAGCAAAGCATTCACATAGGTAGGTAGGTACCTACCTAGAGCATAGACAAAGACATCTTCTCATAATTGCTAATTAATTAAAACAAAATAACCCACTACCGTTATCTACTGAATGTCACTGTAGCTATCTATCTAATCTCATTAAATCAAATTCCATTTACAGCAGCAGATTTCTTTTGAAGATATGTACCTACTACATATCTACTACAAATCTTTTTTCATCTCTTGCCCACATAAAGGCAGGAATTTAGAAAAAATACACAGCACGATATAGAAAATTAAATATATGGATCCTATCAGCTGTTGCCATCAACCATCTTTTTTTTTTCTCTCTCGAAAATGGTATCCTACCATTTATAAAATAAAACACAAAACAATACGAACATGTTCTTCCTCCGTCACCAGGGTTTCGAGTTTCGTCTCACTTCAATAGCGATTCCAATGCAACACGCATGCAACAAGCGCACCCATTAAACGAACACCCTGCATGAATGTAGGCAGATAGATAGTTAAAATAGAGTCATAGATACTTTTTCCATATCTCTCCCTTTCAAACTGAATATCATGCTATCTCTGTCTAAATTTTCAGCTTCCATTATGCTACACGTACTAATACCCATTCACTTTCCCGTTGGCACTTATATCGTATTCAAACGACGTTTATTGGTTCCGTCTACCATTTATTTACTGGCGATCGGTCGGAAGCCATTAAAATCACCATTATTGCTTTGTTATGTTGCCGTTGCGGTGTGCGCTGTTTTCTGATATGCCGATGTGTGCGTGTACGGTAATGGCCGGTTTTGTATAAATATTCTTGTTTAGGATCCCATCGAGTTCGGGTTATGCGTTAATGTGCGCGTGCGCATTAAGTTGGTGTTCATATTTTTCCTTTGGACCAGTTGGTAGTGAACTCATTCATTATGAAAAGTATCTGGCTGGTGAATTTAATGATATGCACAAATGGGCCATTTGAAAGATTCATGATGATGTGTTTGTGCGCGCCGGCATGCGCATATGAATTTTATACGTTATGCCCTGTGGCTGGAGCAGTATGAGAATTTGGCAATGGCAACCTGTGTGGTCGTGAGGAGTTGAGTTTGAGAATTGTAGTTGGAGTAGGTAGTGTTGAAAGGAAATACGATTAAGAAAAGAAATTGGTAATGATAAACGGGTTCAGCTGGTTCCATAGTTAGTCAGCTATTGTCAATATTTTAACTTATGAATAGCAAAGATAATTTATTTCTT
Organism: Cheilosia scutellata; assembly: GCA_955612985.1. Classification (NCBI taxonomy): domain Eukaryota; kingdom Metazoa; phylum Arthropoda; class Insecta; order Diptera; family Syrphidae; genus Cheilosia; species Cheilosia scutellata. The sequence goes on along the minus strand of OY015312.1, from coordinate 57,148,495 downwards.
TTTTTAATTTTGAATGTTTTTTGAGAGACCGAACGAGATTGGATTAGTTGTCAAGTAGATACTTTTACGCATATTGGGTATTTGTTGAATCTTCTGACGATAGGTTGGTAGGTATAGGTACCTATTGGTTCTAGAATGTAAAAATATTAAATCTTAGCTAGATACCTACGTTAGTAGGGCAAGTTAGCACCAAATGTGACAATGTGACATGTCTCGGGAACTTAGGAAACAGTTAAGCATTAGGCGAATAGGAAAAACTATTGCAATATGACAGTATATCGTTGTCCAACCTTGTAGGGACTTATACTGGTCATAAATTCCTACCAAACCACACACAGAAACTATTTCTCTAACAAGACAACATTTGCTTGCGAGATTTTCAAGAGTTCGTTGATATTTTACTTACTATCAAGTTTTTACAAAATTGTGAGGACATCTAAGATGGTTAGACAGCGTAACTTACAACTAAAAAGAAATGTCAACCGACATAGCTTGCGGGTAGCCCCCAATGTAATGGGTATTATAATCGATTAACAAGGACCTTAACTGGGAGAAGTGTAAGTAGATGGTATTATGTACCTATACTTTACCAGTCCCCAAAATCGAACCTAACCTGGACCTAAGGGTGATTATTTTATTTCGAAAGTGACATCAGTAGAGCGGATTACCTTTTGGAATCCAGCCCTTAGTTTTGTTTCACGTTACTTACATAATAATATAGACCTAGGTGGCGCTACAGTCTAGGGTGTGCCTGAGCATTACCAATTGCATTTCTATTTAGCGCGACTTTAGAACATAACCTGTCTTCAGTTGTATCTACACATTTAAAATTATTTGTGGTCCCATTCTAGCCAAGTGCGACAGGTCACAAATGACATTATAATAGTCTACGTAAGTGTCTCGCATTTTGAAGGCAGCCACTTCAACCTATTCTTGCTACAGTAAGCGTCAAAAGTGAGTCAACACCAATGCTATTTTCATTTGTATGTGGAGTTTAGAAACACTTTTGTTTTAACATCTATAAAGAATTTTATGCTATCGAAATGAAATATGTTTTCTTATTGTTATTTTGTCATCTAGCTTTTTACAGATTGTTAATTTTTAAGCCATTTTTCAAGACAACTTAAAACGGCATCGGTGTTTACTCACTTTTGACGCTCACGTATATATAATTAGGGGTGTTACTCTACAGCGTTGTGGATCAATTAGGTTTTAATCTTCCGGCCTGAGATTTGAGTCCATTTTTTTTTGTTTTCATGTTTCAGTTCGTCTTATAGGTATGATCGATTCGCACTTTCTAGTCGATGTGAGTGTATATAGCTTGACTAAGCCCTGTTCTGGGATCTAACAGTCACTTTCGTTTACTAACTGAGTATTTAAGTCCATAAAAGAGGCTTTAATAATTATATATTTTAATATTGCTGGATGCCGTTGTCCGAAATTATAGTCCTTCAGTAGGCATTTGATACGCTTTAAAAACTACATATTTTAAAACAACCACCCGTCACAACAATATCCATGTATAATGTAGGTCGATTTCTGACTTAAATTTTGCCCTCAATTTAAAACTGATACGCATTAGGTAGGTACCTTCTGGCACGTATAGCATCACCACCAATCACCAATCCATTGTCCTGTTCCAGCTTTGTAATTCATTTCCTGAATATATTCATTGTTAGTTGCAATGACAGTTAGTTACTCCGACTCCGCCGGCCGCTTAAGAATTGTCGCCGCCAAATTATAATCCGACTCACTTGGGGGATACTTGTTCCCAATAGACCAACCAAAAATACGATGAAAAAAAGACCCATTGCCGGAGACTAATGCCGGTTGCCGCCAGTGCACTACCCGTCCCCTTGGTCCCCTAACCCCACTGACTGTGTGTGTACAGTGCATCATTTAACAATAAAATTTTGCTACCGCATATATGTGAAGATATAGATAAGCGTTGATATTTATAGATGCAGCAAACTGCAGCTCCTTTTCGCCTCGGTCGCCCCCTCCCCAATACCCTTGGACCATTGTATCAAAATAGCAAACAACAACAACCAGCCGTCGCAATATACCCAGGCACCAGTACTAGCCTACTCTCATATATTCATGCAGATTTTAGTGGAAGCCTTTATGCGAGAATTTATAGACACAGAGCACTGCACAGCAACACACACTCACATATACTCTGTTCAGACACCAGCGGTCCAATGTGGTACAGCCACTGGCATCATATATCTCTCACTCCTCGATGGAACACACTGCATATTAAGTTATTGTATATTAGGTGTTAAATCAGATAAATTTTCGCATAATACCGCATACAGCACTTGGATTTGCAAGATTAACGTTTTCTCTCGCCATCGGTCTCTCTCTGTTTCTCTCTGTTTCACTGGGAGCGCTCTACAACTCTGTGTGTTATATTACACTCTGTGCCATTATGAAATATATCTACTAACCGTAGATACACACAGATTGCACTACATATGAGTAGATATGTATGCCGACGTGGAGGCACTAATATAGTTCGGGTTCAGTTCAAAATTCGTTTGTTTCACTACACTCATCCCATCGTCCTGGCTCTAGTCGGTTGTAGGTTTTCGGTATGGAAACATATCTGTTATGGGATTTAACCCTGTAGCATGTTCTCAACGTTTATCATGTGAACGCTGCTGCAGTCTGTCTATCTATAGATGACTAAATATATTATGTGCCCAAAATATAATACTCTTGTATTTAATATTCCGATCTTTCATACCTTTATAGAATTTTCGGTAGGTATGTCTTGTCCAAAAGGCCCATATAACTCACGGAACTATGTTCTCGCTCTTCTCGTAGAAGCTTATATACAGACTGTAAGTCGATGATGTTTATGATCTCACATGTTCTCGTTCGGTCTAGGGCATCTATGCCCCCGAAGTAGAGGTGAACATGCAATGCCGAGCACTCTTCGGCTGAATGTGCACTCAACATGATATTTTAAGGAACTGTTGCACTTTTTTGTTGTAATTTTTACGTTCAATCTAACATTCACAAAAAAATTGCAAAATTGCATGCCCACTCAATCAAATAATAAGAAGGATACCCTTCTTAGCATTTAGCAACAATTACCTACCTACCACATGCATATCTACCCTCCCACTTAACCTGGAACGAACAAACTAGGCACTTATGCCCATCTACTGCAGACCCAGACGGTGTCGTGTGCAAAAGGGTTAAACGCCAAAATAACTACTGCTCTATACCCCTTTACAGAGGTGTGTGCGTTAGTGTGCGCCGGCCGGGGATCTGTTTGTTGTTCGTACTTAAAATCAATTTACTTAATAACAGCAATTTAAGTGCGCGTACACAATTTTACTTTACATGATGGCTCTCATCCATGCCGCTTGCGAATAATACGATATATAATATGGTGGTAGAAACACCACTAACCCAACCAACCTAACATCTAGCCTTCTCTCTAAATAGCTCGCGCGCGCGAAGCGAAAAGAAAAAAAAACGAAAAACTCTGCAAAATCAATTTGTACATGTGTGTGTGCATTTGTATCCGTTCAGAGGAGATTGCATATTTAATCGTTTAAGTGCGGCTAATTTATTGGTTTTTGTTTGTATTTTGTTGGCGAAATTGTTTTAGAGTGAAATGTAAACAATGTGCATAGTGTGACGCCCTCTGATAGTTGGGGGGGGGGGGCTTGGGGGTTCATTTGAAATTGTTTCAAATGCCGGCTACAAACGGATTCAATTGGCTATTTGCACGGCTTAAAGCCCAAATCAGTGTTCGGTATTAGGAGTAAATTGCAGTGGCTTTCATAATTCGACGTTGGGTTTAGATGGACGTTACCTAGGATCATTTGCACGATCTTAATGCAAAGTGATCCGTGATCTTGGATAAGGTGAGGAAATTTATGCATTAGTACCTATGGTCTTAGAGTGGCTGACGATGAACGATCCTATTTGGCGTGAATACAACCAGTTCTACGAACGAAATCTAGGTATGAGTAACCATATCACCTGTTGACGGAACAACTTCAGATCGCAATACTTTTAAATAAGCAGGCATTATAGGGTTATGTGGACTTAAGTTCAGTCCACAGCTCGAAGTGAGCCAATAATGGTCAAGACATAATACTTTCAATTGACTCTCAATTTATCTTAATAAGGATGTACTTCTACCTATTACGGTCCTTATTTAAAGAACTAATAAGACGTAAATATTAGATATGATTAACACAGGCTTTACAATGCGTGGATGTTTCGGAAATGCGGAAAAAATCGGTGGTTTCCTCATCAAGAGTTCTCTAGCTATGTAATTGAAAATAGTTGGAGCAAAAGGACCCTAGGCCTAGTTTCTTATCGTTCTTATAGTTCTTTTTTTTGCGGGACAAATGAAGGAAACCTAAGCTATTTTATACCCTATCCGATAAATTAAGATGCTTTTTCAGGACAGTCATAGTCGGATGACTATGATTGTATACGTAATTCGCGTCGCAGTGGAGAAGATTTTGAGATGTAATTTGTATTTTTCCCACGGTTAAACCTATGACTAGCATACAAACGACTGGCACCACTGTGCGTGTATAAGGCGGAAATAAAACACGGCGACTTTTGTTTAAAGTCGGGAAAATATATAAAAACCCGACTATTGTTAATTCTTTATTCTGTACTAAAACGACTGTACTATTAACTATACGATTTACTATACGATTATTAGTCTCTACGTTACGTTATTCGGCCTGTACTCCTGTACTGTCAGATTGTGACTGAGACCGCCTGACGACCTCTTGTTTGGAGAAGAGAGTCGCCAGCTGGCTCATATGTCATATTTAAAGTAAAAGACTCATACACGAGTACAATAATAACCCATGTATGAGTGATTCGATACAGTGCGAGCTAATTTGTTATGTTATCTGTTTGCCATTGGAAATCTACTAGGTTTTTTTGTCGGTGTACTTTTCTTCAAGTATATCGAACATATCTAGACTAGGATTCGATGAAATGATGGCTCGAACGAAAATGTCGCCTTTGTTGCTAAAAGTCTGAAATTGAATCGAAAAAATGTATTCACAAGAAGTGGTCCTTTACTGTTGACGTCAACTTGATTTTAAATTTTGGGTCTTCATCTACCTATTTAAGAATCGAAATTTGTCAATTCTTATTCATGCATTAGAAGTGGTCCTTTGGCGGTCGCAACTAGACGAATTTTGAAAAAAGTCTTAAAACTGCATTTAAATTATAAGGATACAGGTTGATTCCAAAGCTGTTTAGGGTTTATTTTGTGTTAACGTCGGCGTAAGAACCTGGTTCATGCCGTCCAAAAAATGCACTTTTGGGCAATTTGAGCAGAATTTTCAACTTGTGAGGCTTATTGGCATCTCAACAGATATTTGTATACTTTTTTGTTTATACAAGAAACAGAATAGCTCCTCTTCTGTTTCTGTTTCTTCTGTTTCTTCTCTCATTATACTTATTACTGGTCTACTACACTACACAGTAGTAATTTTAGCTGCAGACTCTGAGCAGACTACTCATGCCTCATGGCTACATATAGCAAACATATCAACCCATCAGCCTAATCGCAAATAGGGCTACTCCCATAACTCATCGTATCGCTCTTGCCCTCCGGCTGATACAATATTATAATCTATTGCCAAACACTACTGAATCTATAATCTTCCTATATCCTTAAGGATATCACTTGTTCTGTGATGTTTAATGGATAGTAAAATTCTCCGAAAACTATTATAATTGTGTGTGTGGTGTATTTTGCTATCGGATATAATTACTCTGCATCATAAATTTTGTGCTTCACATTCCCTGTCCACAGGCTACTCGGTAAGTAAATCTACTGAAATTCCCTCGACATAACTTTCTCTCATTCATCTGCGTGCGTGTTTGTGTATGGTCTTCGCCAAACAGAGAGACACAGCGCCACATTTAGAAGACGAAAAAGACACAACTTTTCTAATTTATATGATTCCTTTAATTGAGGAGGAAAATATGTTTACATTTAAGGATATTTTAAGCACCCGCAGTTTGTAATTTTTTGTTTTCTTTTTCAAATCCTGCTTCATTAATTTGTGATTTATATATTGGCCGCGCACACGTTCTTATGTTTGCGTTCGTGTCCTTTCTTTCTAAAGTTAATTTTGGGAATTTTTCTCTTCCATTCTTTCGCTGGTTCGTCCTTCGTTCAACACAAAATGAGATATATTCCTTAAAACCAATTTATAGACTGGCTGGTGTATGTAGTACCACCACCACTCCTCCCATCACCTCGGGTATGGTATAATATTACACTAGGGACACATTTCGATGAAATATTTCCAAGTGTCTCTACTGCTACTATAGATCTTCTTCCGTCTTACTACCATGGTTTTACCTACACTTGGTTAAAGCAAAAAAAAAAAAAAAGTCTCTTCCAAAGAATCCCAACCAGAGATAGAACAGAGAAGCAAAACCAAAAAAAAAAAAAAAAACAAAAAAAAAAGAACAAAAACGAAGAAGAAAACTTTCTCCTTGAGTTAAATTTCCAACCCTCATCTCAGCTAGAGGGCGGCAGAAGAGAAAGCAACCAAATGGTGCGGTATGGTGCTAGGGGATGAAATTGACGTAGTTAAAGGAATAATAAAAAAAATGGCGAGTGGCATAATAAATTGTAACATTAGATACACCATACAAAACGCCTTCGTATCGCACTTGCGTACACCTAACAATCTAGCTAACTGCCTTGCAATAACAATTTACGGGCGTTAAAGAAAAAGCAACCTACCCCTCCCCCAAACCTTACTGCTCATATCGCGAATTTAAGGACAGTGATTTTTTATTCAATTTTCATAGAGTAGCCGTGAAATTTAATCTTACAGTGTGACAACTCGAATCTAGATGCAATTAGCTATCGCAAATTACCCTCAGCATGAGATGTCCTAAACCTATTGAGAGCGTTTGCGTGTATCACCGGGAATGGCAGTATGTAATTCAATCTTACTCCTTTTTTGGGGATGTACCGCAGTTTCATTACCCACATGTTGTTACATGTGTGTATATGATTAAGAAGAATTTTTCACCCATTCATAAATGTGAAATGAAAGTTCATCCTGTGACATGATACTTTTGTTAATTTCTCATTAGATGGCGGGTTTTTGCTACTGACATCCAAAAGAGTGAAAGTATCTTTGTCAAAATAGAAGTACACCACCATACTCCAGGAGCGAGTGTCTCTAAACAAAAGCCAAAATAAATGACTTTGTCCTTGCATGGCCCTGGTGTACAACGCTATACCTACTTCCATTGTAGAACACGGCAACCTTTCGAAATATTTTCGCGATAAAAGATTTATCGTTTTGTAGAGAAGGGGATGTGCGATTGCCAGAGGCTATATCCTTTCACCCTTTAGCGCACGAAATCTAAGCTTTGCAATCCTTTTTCTTAAACAAGCGACACACGGTTTTCTCATGCACACAAGTGTGGGAGTTTATAACAAAATGTTCTTCCACTCGTAGGGCGATGTGTGCTAACAAAGGAAGTCGGTTGGCCTCCGACATCCTTCCAACCCCTTCTGTTGGACTCGTTCTTTATGGTGCAAGGAGAGTTTGGTTTTTTTTTTCTCAACTGTGTTTTTGTTTTTCACCAGATTTATGAGTGTTTATAATGAACTTGTAAAGTAATTATGCTACTATGGTTCCTTGGATCTTGTACACTTACTATATGGTGTATTTTTAAGGTGTAGGTCTTATGTAGTTCTCAAGTAATGGCATGGTCGGGGGATTGTATTGAATGTCAGGGCATAGGATGCGATACGGATAGTAATTACACGCTTCATTGTTGACTTTTTGTATATAATGTTGGAGAGCGGCAGCAAAGACGACTAGGAAGAGAAGAAGTGTGAATGGATACTTTATCCAGGAGTATAAAGTGGGAATAAAAAGAAGAATGCTTGGTCCTCCTGTGTGAAGTGAATTTAAGACCAAATTTATGGATTGTCTTTTGTTAAGTTGGATAAAATAATACGAAATAAATTTTGTCGCAAGAGGATGGATGTGAGTTGTCTTTGTGATGTTTGCTTTGGAGAATGCTATTGGGTTGGTAGTTGCAAATTATGAGCGATATTGGGTTGATATTTTTAATATTTCAGACTTACCTAGTCTGTCTGGCCCCAATTCTTGGTCGCATATGCCAACTGGTACTATTCTTCGAATCAGAAACTTCATTGTCGTATTTATATTCAGTAAGTCCAGCAAATTGATGGCGGTATACTTTGCACTTTGACAGTGCTGCCATTGATCCTCTATTACTAGTGTTGCCAGAAGGTGTTAGTGGATAATGTACTCTTTTCGCAAGACGAATCACAGAGAATTAATATTTCGCTAAACATTTTCCCTTTCGAATTAATTATTTTGTCAACATTTCCGCAAAATTGACTTGATGTGAAGATTCTTGGTTTTAGATTGCTCAAGAGTTTGGGAGTTATGCGCGTAAACACGACCTTTCGCGAAGATCCACAAAAACAGCGGCATGATCTCGGCGGCCAATTAAATCACTAAATCCTGAAATTCCGCGTCTTAAAAACTTTTTCCGCAGTAAAACAAAAATTTGTCGTATTATATAGCTTGTGGTGCCATATTGTTGAGACCACATATGTGTAGATCGAAATCGTCAGTATCAGTTCAAGAAATTTAGCTGAGCAAACTGCCGAGTCTGAAAACTTCGAGAAATCGATAAATTTAGGTATCCAGTCAGCAATTATATACAGTCTCTTCGAATTTCTTGACTTTGTTGGAAATTTGGCGCTCATAAGGACAATTTAGCCGTTTTGCCATTATCTACTCAAAATACGTTGCCATTTTTCCGTATTTTAAACGAACAGAGCTATATTCTCCGTTCAATAGGTATACGAAATCAAATTTTAAGATTTCTGGCTTTGAAATGTATACCAACGTAAAAGAAATTTTATTTATCATTCAATACTAGACTTAAACCAATATTTGTGTAAACCATATTGATGATCATGATCATTAAACTTCAAGTCTTGGGTGGAGCTGGTGAATTGTCTATAGAAAAGGTTTAGACATAATTTTCCACATTTTTATTAGGTATGGAAAATTAATTTTTTTACATATTTTCTTGGAAATCCTCTAAAAACGGGAAATAAAAAATCTTCCCTCTATACCTACACATGAAAAGTATTTTGCCATTGATCTTAATTTTCCAGAGGCATGTGGCCGTATGTTTTTATGTTGCACGTAATGTGGGGGATTTGCTATACTTTTACAGCCCAGTTCACGATGCATCAAATAAGCCCCAAGTCTACCTCCTGTTTCCTTAGCAAGAGTATAATATCTATTCCGCCCTTGAGTGAATAAATTCCAAAACGTATTCGTTGTCAAGGAAGGAAATAGGAAATGCCATTGAGACAAAACGCCTCCAATGCAATAAATATATACTTGTTCGCAATAAAAGAGCCACTTCGGGGCAGACCAAGACGTATTCAATAGTTTCTGTTAAATGAAGTATGAAATTGAAAATATAGTATACATATCAAAATCGCCAAAAAGATACACATCTTACGAATGCTGTGCGGATACATATCGCCATAGTAAATCATTGGATTATGGCCTTCATCTGAAAAGAAAAGTTCAACTGTGATATTAAGATGTCTGCCAGTCAATTGGCCAGCAAGTATTAGTCAGAGGGTTCTTCAACTCATCACAACCGGACAAAAATCTTATGCTAATCACTTTCCAGATACTTAAACAAGTAATAAAGAAAAAAAAAAACAATGTCGAAGGAAGAGGAAGACCAGTTTCCTTCTGAATACAATGTAATTTGTTATATACTATATCTAAAATATTTCGAATGCGTACACTTAATTGGAAAGCAACGCACCCGAACACGCATTAATTACTTCAGAAGGCAAACGACTACTACGACGAACCAAAAACATCGGTGGAATAATCATAAATTGCAGGAGGCGATTCGATGTGCCTCCTTTTTATCGCTGAAATCAATGCGTTTTTAATTGCTTTTATTTTTTTTTTGTTGTGTGCGCTGTTTCCTTCTTCTTTTTTATATCTTGTTTCTTCACACTAAAAGATACAAAAAAATGTTAATTTCACTCCGAATAAGTGCAGCAACACACACACACACCCCCTTGCATAACGTAATTATAAATAAATGTGTATAGGTACCCATATTCTATAGCGAAACAATATAACATTTATATAGATAAAAAGGTCTGTTTAAATGGTAGGATGGATGGATGTGTATCTGTGTATCGTGCGGAGAAAAATGCATAAATTTCCCGAACTTGTATAGTAGAGGGAGGAAAAACTCTTGGGTTTCTTTTTTTTTGCATTTTCTTACACCGCACAAATGAATCTTTCTTTAGACGGAAAACCGTTCGATATTTGTAGTTAAATATCCACTTTACTCCTCTTCAGGCTCGTGTATTTCTTCTCCCCCCAGCCCACTTTTGCGTTTTGGTGTTGCTTCTCTAAATAAATGGAAATTATAGTTGGGGGCCATAAGGATGCGGTGTAATTTAAAAGCAAAACCAGCAACAGCAACAAACCAAAAAAAATCTGGGCTTTTCATTTTGGAAACACCCAATACAAGTCGCAGCTGGATTTATGTCATGGTTTTAATTGGCTTCCCCAAAACCCATCAGCTACTCCCGCTACCTCGCAATATCTATTGCTGTTGTTGTTTGCCGCTACTGCTGCTGCCAATGTCGCTTTTTTGGACTTTTAGGACACTCTACTTTGAAGTTTGTTTAAGGTTTGCTGTTTTTGTGGATTCTCTTTTTTTTTTCTTAGGTAAGTTACTTCTTGTGTAATTTAACTAGTATCTCAATGTGGTGTTTATTGAAGGTTTTTTATATTCTTTTTTTCTTCGGTTCGTCCTTTGGCGTGTGCGGTTAAGAAAAGGTAGTATTAGCAGTCTTTGGAGAGTGGTTACTAGGTTTACCCCCCGCAATTGTGTCTTGGGCAATCAAATTAAACTGATGTAGGAGGGTAGGTAATTAAAATGGAGTTTAAATGGAATTAGGAGGCAGATCTCTTGGTGTTGAATTGTACTTAAAAGGTATTATGGAAAGGGTTGAATAATTTCAATATCCTTCTCATATCGAATGATGAGAAACATAATGTATTTTTTTCGAGACCGAGTATTATACACATTAGTTATATACTTACGTCAGTGCTGAATTTGAACAAGCTTTTGAACAATATGTCAAATTACCAGAATCCATTAGCCCTAATTTAATAGCCCTGGTTTATTACACAGTCTCTTGACATTAGTGGAATATTGTTCACATTAAGCATACCGGGACCAAAGCCTCCTTAAGAGGGCAATATTTCTTAGTGATCGGCTTCAGTTCTGCTGCCCCCCAAAAGCATATTCCCTACAATGTTCGTATATATGTTTGTGACCCAATATACTGAAAACTGAAGCAGTGTTTAGAGAGTAGTTCGAAACATTTGTGATAGGTGGGCCGGTTGATTCTAAAGTGTTAAGCTTTATAATTATTTGAGTAGGTACTGACAAAATTTGAACGAGAATTCTGCTAAAAAGTAGGCGTGGCAATAAAAGATACATATAGCCTAAGGCAAGCCTAATGCCTTCTCCAAGTCTTAAGAAATATTAAAAAAAAAATTCAACAAAATCCTGTTACAACTGTTATAATATTATGTAAGGATTTTGTACCTATATAAAGTTGGGTAGGCAATATAACTAAGGTTTATATAAATTAGATGCAATTAAATACTAAAACTTATATTTTTTTTGCATTGTCCAATTACGGCTGGTAAACTTTCGAGATTTTGTTATGAAAAGGCACATAAACTTCGACTTTTATAATACGATAGGTATAGGTACCTGTGTTCATTGATCCGTGCCAATTAATGAAGCTCTCACCAAACAAAATGTTGTTCATTTATTTCCGCCAGTCACTCTCCCAGTACCGCCTGTATACCTAGGATGCAAATGAAATATACATACTCTTCTTATCTTAGGTACATAATAATATTTATTTTAAAAACTACTAATTTTGTAATAAGCATTTTATGTATTGTTAATTTTACAGCAATTCATTGTAAATTTTACAATAGATATCCACGGCCTCTTTAGTCATTAAAAATGTACCCCCAGCTTAAGTAGAGGTTGGTACAGTGTCTAGCTACCGAAAACAAAAACAAAAAACAACTACCAAATGCTGCCAATGGTATCTACCACTCCGCCTGCCTGTCAATGCAACTTGTCGCGATGCCTTTTCAAATTAAGAAATTAAAAAAAATAAAAAATCTGTTTTCAAAAAAAAAAAAAATGGAAAAATTATTATACCAACCAAGGCACAAACAACATTGAACCCCGACGTATCCTCACTTAAAAAAAAAAAATCTGTCATCAAGCACACCATATGGTTACTATGGTCGCTTAGAATCAGTTCTAAGGACCCTCTCGCACTTTAACGAATTATGCTATCATGTGGTAAAATGTGTTCATATATTCAAACCTACCTAGAAACATCCCTCTCAACTCATACATGGATAGTACGCGCCAGGCCAAAGCACTTTGGGAAGCAATTTTCCAACTCATCGTATGGGTAGATGTGGTGAAATATGATATATGCGTGACACCTCCTATTCTCCCTATGTTAATATGCATTAATAAAATAGATTTATTGGAATGAACGAAATTTTCTTCTCTCGTTTCAGTTTTTTTTTTTTCATTTATCTAGTTCTTTGTCTCCTTGGAAGAGCGATAAATCTCTTCCATTTAGGGATACTTTGACTCGAACTTATACATGTAAGATGCTTCATAGTATCCATATACTCCTAAGAGGTTGGATATAAATCACGCTATATCACAAATGTCCGTTCTAGAGTTTTCATTTTCGACCTAAAATAATAAATAAATACATGCCTTCTATTAAAAAGCTCCTGAAAAGATTTATCTATAATATTCGAAGAGTCGCTTTTTTTATATACTGAACTTTAAAAAACTTTAAATAGCATATGTATGTATTATACATAGGTACCTAGATCATATCTGCATCTATATAGAAAGATATTTTTATTTGCTTGGTTTTGCGAGTTATTTTCGAAGTTTATGGAAAAGTTTCAAGGCGTGAAGTTTTCATTTTTCCACTGCAAATATATACGTTTTTTTTTTTTGCTTCTGCCTTCGTCCTTTCTTTGTCTTTTTGAAGGCCATAAAGATGAAAAGTTTCCAAACACTGACTGAGCGAATGAATGCGGGTAATATAGATATACTCTTTTTTGCCGGCCAAAAGTGGAGGAGAGATGACTTTTTTAATTTTACGTTACGACAATTTGAATAAGTGTCTTGGGGAATTTGAATTTAAGAACTGCCATCCTCATTGCCACTGTAAAAAAAAAAACTTTAATTTATTTTAAACATGAAAATGCTATATGAGATATGGCAGTAGAAAATGAAGTTCATTTTTGGCTCAATGGGTGTTTGTTACCTATACAGACATGTTTGGTATGTCAGTTCGATTTCAAATGTTTTTTTGTTATTTTCCAGTGTTGCTATAGAGATTAGAAAAAGTGTGCTCACGATGTGATAAAAAAAATACAATTTAACAATTTTACTAGACCCAGATACACCGAATCGTGAATACCCCTATTATTTTTTGCTGTACATAATATTTTAAATTTGTGAACGCCTTTTGCTCGTTTATTATATTTTGAAAATTATATCACCTATAGCCGATGGAGCTTTTGAGTTTCAGTCAGTGAATCCAATATCTATAGATTTCTGAAGGTGGTTACTTAAGGTGCTCACCATATTTCAAGAGGCTATGACATTTTCTATAATGTGAGCTCCTTAAATATCTGACGCAGTTCGAACAGGTTACATAAATGGTTATAATAAGCATAGCTATTCTAGGAGATATCCCAATGTGGGATCATTTGGGGTGATTAGCTATTTGAAGAGATTCGAACAGGCATATGGTACAGCAGATTTCCTTTTTATAGAGCTGCGATAGCTAACTGTGAGTACGCTCGTACTATTGGTCTCCGCAGCTCTTTTTATTCAGTTGCGGCCATATTACTATAAATGTAGTACCTACTAGTGTACCTAATTTTGAACGTATTGAAGTTTTTCTTGGGACATTTTGGGACCAAAAGTAAAGGATTTAACGACAAATGTTGCTAGTACAAACTGACTTCAAAGGAACTGGAGGCATAAAACTATGAGCCGAACTGGCTTCAGTGGGTTTTTTGTTTATTCATCTTAACTGATTTTACTTTGTACGCAATATGTATTTACACTTTGCGGAACGTAGTGTTTTAACTACATGCTTGCTTATAGTTGTAAGAAGATTAATGTCCTATATTCCTTTGCTTATGTATTTTGCCAAATCGAATTCAACGTTCTCCTTATACCATTCCTCTTAAGATGCGACATATTAGCCACAGTTCCTTGTCCTGAAGCGGACTTTTACTTAATTATCTACCCAGGCCAAATAAGATCCCTAACCAATCATATATGAATTCTGTTCGAACGAAATCAATATTGCCTCCCTGTCACTGTGTCTACGTACATTAATTACGGTGCCTACCACACTTTGCCAGACCACATTACACACCCGGTTTTCAGTGTGTGCCAAGATCTCCCAAAAGACTCATCATTTATTTTCTATTCATTATTGCACCTCGGTCGATGTGGTTAATCCACATCCAACAACTGCTGTATATAGATAAATATAAGATTCCTTCAATATTGCAGCATTATTTCCTTCTGACCGCTTACGATTCCTTTCCAAAGTCAACGTGTGTCGTCATCAAACGATGGTCGACTGCTTTTCGCCGTTTTCCCAAATGTCCCCAAAGAAAATATAAAAGCAATTAAATTCTGATTGCTATCCACCCTTGAATAAACAAAAATTGTCTGTTGTACGGGTATATGTGCCTACCTAACTCCCTGACTCATTTGTTGTTGTTGTTGGACTTTCGTATGTGGTTGCATATTCTCTCAATGGAGTTACGCCCCAAAATCGGTAAAGGTATCCCCATGAAATCCTGGATTGCGATGTTACGTTTACATTATACCTTCGGGCTGTTTAACTGTTTGCTTGGAAAAAATCCACCATTGGTCGACTTCCACCCTTTGGGTAATTATTTAGATAGATTTAGTACTTTTCGATTGTTGGTGGGTGGAAATTGGCTTGCAGATGAAAGGACAATTTTAGGCGATAAATTCGATTTGACACCGCTGCTCCAATGATAATGTTCGCGGTTTTTCGTTTCATATCTTTAAGACAATAGTGCTTGGTTATTTTTGGTCATGGTATCATCCGTTACCTGTCGTAGGTATACTTAGGTGCTGGAAGATCATCTCGTGGTTGCGCTGGCCATCAAGCCATGTACTCCAACTACCATAATCGTGTGCAAAGAACATCATGCGTCTGTATTTCTGAAGTCCTGAGGACCACTTTAACTGTGGCTATATACACATTTTATATTAACGTAATAAAACTAAACATCTGTTCCAAACAAGTATGGCAGCAAAATGTGGACATTAGCATCAAATCCATTCATTTGTTTATTCTAACTAAATTAATTAGATTCCATCCCAAAAGTGATCTAGATTATCGGGCGGTGCTTACGCTTACTCCCAATATCTAAACAGTAAGATCTTCTACCGACTTCCTAATCGCTGTAGCGTATTCCAGGCTGAAATCATGGCAATAAATGAGGCCTTGTAATAACTTAAAGTTACAATGTATAATATCAGTCACAATCAATTGAAAAATTTCCCTTTATTGACGTTTACCTTCCAACGAGAAGGCAGAAAATTTCAAAATGTGGATACCTTCTTTATGTGTCTGTGTCTGACCATAGGAACATTCCAGGTAATTGCACGACTGACTTACAGGACATAGCACAACCTGCAAGTTGCAAACGCTTAAAATGTATTGCAAAAAACGCTAATATCCGTTGGACAGCACCACGTGATAGATATGATAGCCCAAACTAGATCAAGAGCAGCTCTTCAACGGTATAACTACACTAAAGAAATCCTTCATCAGAACAATGGGCCTTACCAAAATCATGATCAACCTTCAACTCAAATATTTTGATGGTCACAATAGATAATCTTATTTATGGAAATTGTCGCCACTGTGATACTAAAAATTATTATTAGTTCTACCGCGCAATGTCATTATGGAACACTGCATTATTTTTTGGGGGATAGTCCTCAGGAACTGCATAGAAGAGGAAGAGAAAGAGGCTTACTATTACAACCAATCTCGCAGGAAATTCCGTCTAGGAGAAAACTCCTTACGATATAATCTTAACAAATTGCGCCACCATGTAGATTGAGAGCTAGATCTTGTGATATAACAATGGACCAAATGTGCCTCCAATCGCTAAAGTCTGCCAATTGAACCTAGCCTAACCTAACCTACCCTTCGAAGATATAAGTCTTTGCACGGGGGTGAGAAACGCCATAACCAAAATAGCTCTTCGCCCCGAAATTATTTTAAAGATAGGATATCATTGTATAGCTGCCCTGGACTTGAGTCATCTCAAACTCAATACTCAAGCAGTCGAAATTTAAAAATCATTGTTTCGCCCAAAACATCTCTGAATGCTTCCAAAAATAAAAAAATGCATAAATTGCAACAAGTCCAAATCGGACCCAGGCCTAGCATCACACAATCATTCTTTTTGTGTGAGTTTAAATGTTTGCTTCTACTGGCTTGTTAATGCAAATTCAGTCCCGAACAGAATACCTACTCCCAGAAATCAGTTCTTCGATGAAAAGTCGAAAAGAGTCTTGCAAAGAAATACCTAGGTACCTATATTTCCGATGTCCAAAACGGAAACCTATATTCACCTTCTAGAAAATTCCGTAGCTATACACCACCCTTTGAAAAAGTCACCAGAATTATTTATTTCCCAAGTAAAATAAAATGGAAACAAAAGTTGTTTCTTTCAGGGTTTTATACTTTTTAATAGGATTTTGGCGAAAAACAGATTCATCTTCTTGCTGGAAAAAAAAATGTCCTAGGGGGGATGATGCTTAAACATCTAAAAGAAACTGTTTACCTTTTCCTTCTTCTTTTCTTTTTTTTTTTAATGTGAATAACTAACAACCCCGCAGTACATGGGTATAGAAAATAAATTTACTCGCCTTGAGTCGCGTGTTTTATAACTCAGGTATAGTCCTGCCTCCTGGTTTAGTTATGCCACCCTGCGTCTGGGTACAGAGCTCATACGTGAGAATGTTTCGCGCTGCGTAGAATTTGTCACAACAATAATTCGTCGCTGGGTAGCATAGATCCCCGTCGTTTTCATTAAAAATGGCTTAAGTGAGGTAAAATCAAGAAGAAAAAAAAAGTTACAGAAGAGTATTTATGCACAACGGTGAGCTTTGAGTTTGGTCCTACAACAGAAGGATATACGAGGTTCCAAGCCAACGAACGACATGGCAGCACGTTTTACCAAGACGTCCCCCCAAAAAGGAATAAACGAAACAGTGGGTGGCTGGGAAAGTAACTTTTTTTTTTTGGTAAAGTATGAGTAAGGGGAGTGATCCTTCTTCGCAGATGTGCCCAAAGGAATACAACTTTCGGGTTCTTTGTGCATAGAAGGCAGTGCCTTCGAACTGGTAGCTGGTTAGCGAGTTCAGCATATTTCCATTCCCCGGGGGTGGTTCCTGAGTTGAGTTGGGTGGTAGCGCGCCAGGATGGTACTTCTTCTTGTTTTTCTTTATTTCGTTCAGTTTGCTGAGTGTCTAAATTTTCCGTTTCGTTCTTCTTTATTTTAAAGATATATATGCTGGTACGCACATATAAAATGTTGGCTGGAGGGTGAGCGTTGAGCGAGAACTAAACAGCAAAGTTGTTTCTGAAACAATATCCAGTATGGAAGTATCTTTGTTTCTTTTTTAAAGGGATTTTTGGAAACGAAAACAGTTTTGAAGGGAGGGGTGCGAGTGGCTAAAGAATTCCCAGAGCATAGTGTAGCCTTCGTTATACCCTAATTCGTCTTGGGCAAATTCCACCATACGACAGGGGTGATAAATCACCCAGTTGCTCCATGTTATATGTCGCCCAGTGTGATGTATCGTTCTATTAAAGTATCTATAGGTTAAATATAGGTACGTATCTGCTTATGGGTATTACATACATGTACATTATACATATATGTACAAAATTTACGTACTTTGTGCTTTAGTAAGAGTATATTGTGTTTGTGTGCTCTGAACAAGTGCATTTTGTGTCTGCAAGCGAATTTGGCATAACATGGTTATTTTAGGCGACCTTTGCGTAGGTATATGTGTTATTTTATTCTTGGAACATTTTCGCGCATCCTATTCGACCAAACCCCTGCAAATGTCATACCGCGACGCAGTCATTAATGTCCTCGGCGTTTCCTATATCAAACCATCACCAACAAAAACCCATTATGCTACCGTTTAAAAGTAAAACAAACCGCCATAGGCTGCAACTTAAAAATTCGCACAAAACAAAAAAAAAGAAAAATACGCGACGTCCCTTCCGCCAAAAATAAAAGAAGAACGGGTAAAAAACTAATTGCATCGCCAGCAATTATGCGCGACGTTCAACGACTTTTAAGGATCCGCTACGAAAAACGACAAAACATTGTAATCATCCTTCTGATCATCGACGCAGCAAAGCAAGAAAAATACAAAAAAAAAAAACCATCACAAGGAAATCAAAAGACCGAAAGATGGAGAAGAATTTCCTCTCGAATCTCTTGTTATTCGCCCTGAATAATTTATATTCTGCATAATATGGAGTAAGAACTTTCGAGGAGTAAAAAACTTAAAAGATTCCTTTTACCCAACAGCGGGCGGATTGAAGCAAAACTCCATGCCATACCACTTCAAGTCGCAGTCTCTGTCTACTACCCAATCCCTAAAAGTGTATAGTTGAAATGAGAAGAAAAAACAACACTAACTTCAAAGATCCCTGCATGCATAGAGATGGTCGTGGTACTGGTACTTGATGTTGTCGGTTCTGGTGGTGCTGCTGGTGATGGTCAAGAACCTTTTTAGCTTCAACTGATGGCCATCTCTCGTTTTGCACAGTGTCGTTTGAGTGTGCACACCACCTCTCGTTCGTTAGTTTGGTGGCTATGAACAAAAATTTCAAAAGAAACCTGTTGGAATTTTCAAAAACTAAAAAGCAAAAAGTTAAGAGGAGAAAACATGCACGCTTGATGCACCCCTTCCCTATTACCAGGCGGTGGGCTCTATCGCAGCACTTAATATTGAGGACTTACTTACTCCTTACCCCATGGAATGGCACCATGGAACTCGTCCACCCAATTATTTTCGATTTTTCTTTTCGTTCTTAAGCAAAAGAAAAACACAAAACACCAGACATAACATAGTAAGTATTTTCTCCTCCTATCACCGGGCATGCATGTAGTACGGGAATAAGGGGTTATTGCATGCAACAACGTGGTGTCCTTTTTTTCGGGTAAAAATACTTCTTCCTAAAAATTAAAAAAAAAAAAAAAAGTAACACATATACCAACCAGGAGAAGACAAAAAATTATTCATGACCAAGATGCTGTTCGGATGCAGTACATCCAACATTCAATGCACAAACTAAAATCCATTCTTGCCTGGTGCACGCATGAGGTATACGTATACCTATATAAAGGTAATTCTTTTAGTCCTCTGGATTCCAGCATTTTTGATGTTTTTGGTCAAGGCACTCACCTGTTTGGCGAGTTTGTTGCGCTGGAATTCATGCATCATATTAAGGCCTGCGGGCTGCTGCTACAATAATCGCTTAGCGTTGGAGGACGCACAGAGGCGATGGTGGCGCGCGAGCCCGCGTATAGGTTTGACCATCGTTTCGTTAGTTTTGTTTTATATTTTTTCGCGTGGAAAATGCCGATTTGATAGGCTACCGTGATAATGAATTGCGGTATGAAAAGTTACACAAAAACGAATGAAAAATGTTGTTTTATGTGCGTGCATGCGGTTGCATTGGGTGGGTTTCAAGTGTATCTAGATGGAAATAAATTCTTCAAATAAATAAACAATCGCTTGGCTAGCTAGCTATTCTGCGTGTTTTTATAATGGTCTCTGGGTGATGAAGGTTTATTAATTTTCGATAAATTTGAGGAATTTTGCGGCTCATCAAAGTCGCGTGTTTTTTTCTAAAGCCGACAAGGATTGTAGAGAGGTATTTAAATTTTGTCTCTCCTAAAATATATACACAGGGTATGGTACAGAGGTATTTTATTTTTTATTTTTCGAAATTATACTCATTGCACCTACCAATATAGCATAATATAAATTTCAGTCTCTACTGTTCTGCTTGTTTGTAGTGGTTGGTATATCTATACTATTTCACAACATTTCCCCATTTTCAATGATATCTGCAACAGGAGGAAGGCGAATTACGTACACGAACTATCCTTTTTGCTTTACAATACACTTTCCGTAAATACAATTGAGGCCAATTGTTGTCATTTGTGTCAAATCAAATATTTCTGCATTGTTCTACAGTGGCATTTGGTTTATAAAACGAATGCATACAATTCATATTCAAATCCTTGTTCTACTTTATTTACGTATTAGGTATGTACTTATAGAAGGAATGTTTATAAATATGCTCATTTGTATGGTTATAGTTATTAAATCCAGTAGGTATGCCATGTCAATGCATTATTGACTAACTGCCATGAAATAGGTTCACGTCATTCAGTAAATATGCCTGAGGAACATTTCTACGATAAGCATTTTATTGGCAGAAATGGATTCTATTTTTATAAGTTGGAATGTAATGTGCAGCTTTTGTGACGAGTTACTTACGTTCGGAATTGGTCAATCATTTATGCTGACACTTTAGGTACTTTTAGATTCAGGCTTTGATTTATTAGAGCAATGTGGCATTTACAACAAAAAGCAAATTATGGATTTGAAATTCACGGTTCTCTCCTGAGGGCTATTCTATTTTCTTGCAGAAATTCTTTAAGCTGCTTCAAGTGATCAAATTGCCACACCATCTGTAAATTCAAAGAACGCGTGTTCATACGAAAGCCATAACAAGAGGTGGAAGAAACTAATAACCTGTGAAATACCACAGAAACTTTGTCCAGAATATGACAAAAGCACGTAAGTTTGTTTTGGCTCTGACGGGCCTGAACTTTATAAGAAACCATACAATAGAATTAAATCTTAAGAATATAACTACCTATACATTATGCAGAGGATGCGAAAATGAAGAGGTTCACAAGCATATGTCTCCTCCTCCTCTGTCACCGCCTGCATATTTTTGCTTCGAAACAGATCACTATGGAAGCTACTACTTCCAAAAGACAACACATTCAAGAACTTTTTAGTGTTGGACTACCTATATAATTTTTGCAGTTTTTCAAGAATAGCGTTAATAGAAACATGTGGATATAAACCCCCTACCTGAAAAAACAGATCTTATTTTAAATAGACAACTTTTGGTGTGCAGTGCAACAGCTCCCTTATATCGCCAAACCCTATGACTGAAAATATGACATGTTTGATTTTGAAAAAAGCCTCGCCAAGTCGGATTCAATGTCAATCATTCCTGTTTTCCTTGCAGACCAACGTAGTTTCCTGTAGGTACCTAGTTAAGTTCACTATAACACAGCATTCTCCTTCAACTCACCATAATCATTCAACGCTGCGATGGAAAATTCAATTACATACTCTGCTAATGGCTTCCCTTAAAGAATGATTTTGATGAAAAGTATACCATTCGAAGTGTCTATTTGTACAAGAATATCAGTTATATCCCTCATACCCAGCAATCATCTGCTTGGGTACCAATTTATTACCCACTTCAATCGCCATCGTTCATTTCATCATCTCAACGCGTTCAGTATATGGCCACAACCGATACAAATACACAAACGTGCCTCCATTGCTTAAAACGAATATAATTCCTTTTCCTCAAGCAAAAAATAAAAAAAAAAAAAATATTTTGCACAACTAGTTTGTCATAGAAACACGCCAACCGTCGCCATTGCTATCATCTTATTCCTTGCCAACGCAAAAACAACATCAGCATCTCTCTCTAGCCATAATCAGTATTGAACTTGATCGTATAAATCATTTAACTTGATCAATAAATCAATGTCACTTCTCACACATACAAACAACTCTAGATACAAATATTTAAAAAAATAAAATATATCTGCCTTAACGATCGTTCAATTCTTGCTGTTGCGCATCCACATCATCAGTATCATCGTCTGAAAAAACATGATCTGATCGTGGTGCGATCTCCGTATATATATTTATATTTTCTTAAATATGCTTTCGATAATAATACTGTCTTACTCACTGAGGAATTACTGCTATTACGGGATGAAGATCCACAGTTGCAACGGCCGGCAACGACTGAAAATTATAAAAATTCCAGAGTGTTGTTTAGTGGAAAACCAGGAAAGAATAAACAAAAAGAATGCTTCGATCAAAGACATTACGTTACGACACACCAGGACGAGACACCGAGAAAATTCATTAGAAAATGAGATCAGGAGATAAATCAGCAAAAATGAATAAAAATCAGTCACGTACGCAGTGTTACTTGAGGTAAAATCGTTTATATTTATTGCCCGTTTGATCTTACTTAGTGTTTGTTTAAGTAGCTGCATATTGTACAATAAATTTGAGTGAGTCACAATGGGAAACAACATTTTTTGTGATTTCGTGGCTTGAAAAGTCATCTAGTTCTAGTCGAATTTATACATGATACAATATTTAGGGCCAGTTTCAAGACTTGCTGAAGTCTCGGATAGACTATCCGGAGCTTATCTGTCAGCTAAACTTCAACTGTTGGTTTCAAAGGTTTCGGATAGTGATATCTGACAGATATAGTCTCGGATAGAGTATCAGCCGGTTCAAGTGGCTGTTAAATCCTATATCCGGAAGATAAACAAAATATTTATTTGAAGTGGCTGGAAAAGTTTCAGAGCATTTTTTCGTTGACGAGCGTAGATTGCTAGGAACAGATTATTTCGCCCAAGGCCCAAAGCGAATTTAAAAGGAAATTTTTATTCACTTTTCTCCTAAACCTTCCTACCACGAAGGGGCGGTCACTTTGCCGTTGCGTCCTTTTCTGGACGTTGGTGGTGTGGAGGTGGCTGTCGGCGGCATTAGTCGCTAGTAGGACCAACCATGACAGATAGGCTGTTTTGATGAACAAGGAACTGAGAACTACCCAAAAACTCTTAGTTAGAGTGCTCGATAAGACTGGAGAGCTTATCTACTTCCCCCCTTCTTCTCCTACTTCTATCCACAAATCATCATTCTCTCTATTTCTTATCCTAACCTATACCCCTTTTCCCTGGGCTGGACGATGGTGTCATACGACCCGTGCTGATAATCAGCCTGTTTGGGGGCCCAGTTTAATGAATAGCTCAGGCACAAACGGAGTATCCGGATACCTGCTGATAAATTTTTCCGCAAGTTAGTTTATCAGAGACTTTGACGATGAAACAGAAAAAAAATATAAGCAGCTTTTATCTGGTGGAAAGCGATAGTCGGCTAACTATCCGAAACTTTATCCGGAACCTTTGAAACTGGCCCTTAGTCTCTTGAAGTCGAATTCTCAAACCGAAATACCTATTAAATTATTTGATACACAAACCACTTGCCATTTACTACAGAAATGTGCACTTAAAGTCGATCACGGAATGACTAGTAACCGCCTGAACACAGTTACATTATATGGGAACGCTATAGGTATGCGCGGCAACTAAATTTAACTGGTTTTGACAGATTGACCGACCGAGAAGAGCTTCTGCTGTTGCTTCCATCTGTCAGGCCCAAGCGCTCTGGCATCCACAATGGCTTGGTATTTGAACCGGAAGTTCGTTCTCCCTTGTTGAACCTGGGAATTGAAAGCCTCGGAGCATTATCGGCCTATTGACTTGTACTCATATGGAGCTATCGGGTTTCTTTCCCATCAATAATCTTTGTTGAGTATCTTTGGCTTTAAATGCGCCAAACCATAAATGTATTGCAGATACAAATTCTACTTAAATACATTCACGTGCATGTCCTTATCCAGGTTTTGTGAAAATTTCGAAGCTATTTAATTTAATCTCTTCGAAAAGCGTTTTGAACTTTTTGTTTTAAACAAATTTTCAAACTCGGGCAAACTCCCTTTTCCAATAGCAAAGCAAAATTTCGTTCATTTTATTTCTTACATTACATATTTCCATATTCAAGAACACTCATTATGTCTGCATTTTATAAGAAGTTGCCAAACGGTCGATCTATTCAACCAGTCAGTTTGTGTAAAAGAGCCCACAAGGTAACTTATCAGTCTTCATGTGAGCATTTATGGCCCTATTTAGTTGCTAAAACGCCAGCTTTAAGCTTCTTACACTGATCCACTATCTTTATCTGCCTACCTACACCAAGTCTCTTCCCTGCTCAATTTACAAAATTTCAATTAATACACCCTATGGAAGAACGCATTAAAAAAAAACGACATAAGAAAATAAATAATAAGTAGGTGGTACTTGTCACGCAAGTGA
Source organism: Cheilosia scutellata (assembly GCA_955612985.1). Classification (NCBI taxonomy): domain Eukaryota; kingdom Metazoa; phylum Arthropoda; class Insecta; order Diptera; family Syrphidae; genus Cheilosia; species Cheilosia scutellata. The sequence continues at coordinate 57,123,962 of OY015312.1, read as the reverse complement.
ATTATCCTTAAACAATGAACAAGTCCCCTGAACATACTACAGCATGTATCTTTTAATATGAATTTTATCGTTACGTCTCCTCATATTATACTTGTTTTTTTTTTTTGTTTTAAGAAGCCGTAGGTATTATTAAAGCGTAAAACATTTTCCATCATTATCTGTGTGCGCTCACATTTATCCTTTAGGGCAATAAGAGCCAAGCGTTCGGCCCTGTATAATACGCTCAGTATAGTTTACCATGTCCTATAATAATCGGTTCGCCATTGTTTGCTATTGCCACAGGAGAATGGTTTGCCGCAAATTGAAGCCAAAGATTGTGTTGGTTGTTGCTATAATGCGGCCGCAGCAAGTGTTGTAGGTAATTCATGCCTTACGCTTAACTACACCATTATCGAACTGATTGATCGAGATTTATCTCGTGATTTTATTGGGTGCATAAGTGCAATTTTATTTGTGGAATTTATTTGCACTTACTGGCCATAATTGAGAATTATTATTTTATTAATAAATAAATACGATCTGTTTGTACAAAACAGAATCCGAATGTATCCAATGGGTACACAAATGAGAAACACAGAAAGAGAGACCAAAAAACCAGACCAGTTGAAATTTATTATCCAAATGTCAAGCAAATAAATCAAATTGTGACAACGGAACACAATGAATTTGTATTCGCTTTAGCTTGAAAGCAAAAGGCAACGAAACAATATAATTAACAGAACAAAGACGAAGTTTTTTAAACACCTTAAGATGGCTTCATTTATTTAACATTTATATGTAGATCGCATTGAAATTTATTAATAACTTAGGTTGGGTGTTGTTTTTTTTTTTTTTGGATCCTTGTATCCATCTGAGATGAAGAAGAATGTGGAATTTTTTTTTTGTTTACAATTAATCAGATGAATATTTATGTATTCACTATGTTGTGGGGCTATTTGGAAACGAAGTTTCCATGGAATTAGAAATTAGATGTGTACCTACCTTCGATGTTAGTCATAGCCAGTGGAAGTTTTAGACTTATCTTGACTATTTTTCGCATAATTAAATTTAATCGATGAAACTTATGTACTTCTGTCAGTTGGTATGGATGCATTACAGTCATGTGCATTTCTTATATGTTTGTATACTTATAAACTTGAAGTTGGCATTTCTGTATTGGTACAGACAATTTTATATACATAGAACGCCATCGAACACCATGCAAAACGTCGAAATTTCTGTAAGTGGTGCATTGTGACTTTAGAGAAAATCTGTAATGCACGCTTTGCTAGTCTAACTGCACTACTAAGATGTACTTATACTTAGGGATGTGATTGCATGAGTGTCACTCAAGCCCCAAGCCCGGGGTGGATGAGCATTAAACAATTTGGTTAAATGCCTTCAAACATAAAACTTTTGAACAACGCCCGAGATGCCTAATAGATTTTAGAATGAGTGAATTCCGGAGGTAAGAGTTCCTCAAATTTTGAGAAAACTTTGCGACTAAAAGATAAAACGAACTATGAGTTGCTAAATATCTTTTTGAAATAGCATTTATATTTTTCTGATCAGCTTTCATTTAGCTACAACAAATTTGCCATTTTTCTTGCAGTTATTTAAAAAATAATAATAATAAAATGTATTTAAATTAATAAAAAAAGCCCCACTAACTTGTTTCATTTATTTTTATTCTCTCAACAGGTACAAATGGCCTCCGAAGACGTGGTAGACAAACCTACACCCGCTACCAAACCCTCGAACTAGAGAAAGAATTCCACACAAATCACTATCTAACCCGACGACGAAGAATCGAAATGGCGCACGCTCTCTGCCTAACAGAAAGACAAATAAAAATCTGGTTCCAAAATCGACGAATGAAATTGAAAAAAGAAATCCAAGCGATCAAAGAACTCAACGAACAAGAAAAACAAGCGCAAGCACAAAAGGCAGCAGCAGCCGCTGCAGCAGCGGCGCAAGCGCAAATATCGGATCATAACTAGGAAAAAATGTTTATTTTTAATTATAAGCATAATAATTATTATAAACAATAATAATAGAGTTTATTTTAATTTTGTTTACAGAAAACTAATTATTTTGTTTTTTTATTTTGTATTTTTTTTTGTTTTTTTTTTTTTTTATTTGCTTAGTGATTAATTTTTAAAAATGTTTAAATTAATTTTAATACATCCACCATGCAAGTGAATGATGGTTATAAAAATTATAAATTTAAAATCAAATTCTGTTGATATGAATTTGAATTGTAAAAAAAAACTCACAGGAAAAACCTAAACAATTTAATAAATAAATAAATTTAATTTAACAAAATTTAAATTAGTTTAGACAAAAGGAATTTATCAAAAGGAAAGAAAAGAAGTAAAATAAAAGGGTGAACAAAATAAGCAAAACTTTTGTTGAATTTAATTATTAACTTTGTTTTAATTCGGATTCTTTTTTTAAATATTTCGTTTCAAGATGAAAGTCGATTCGTAGCGTTGTGAAATTTGTTAAGAATTATCTATTTTTAATGATCTCTAAAATATTTATAGATTTTTTTGTTTGCAATATTTTGTAGCAATAATGTAACAATTTGACAGATGAAAATGGCCCCAGTAATTAGGGAGTTACTTTTGGTACAACCACGATTTTATGTTAGCTCACCCTAGAGTAGGTAGCATCGAATTTTTCAAGAAAGGTGGGTTTATGATGACGGACATTTTTTTCAATCGTTAAATTTTTATTTTCCTTTCGAATTTTCATTTATCTACCCTACCTAAGTTTTAACCTGATGCCAGTAGTTACAAAATTTTAAGAAACGAAAATTCGAATGGGGGATTTTAATTTACGCATTTTTTTGTTGTTACAAAGAAGTTGACATGCTCAGTCTGCAAATATATTGTATTCCTATTCTAGATCTGGATTCTAGATACTGATCAGTATTTATTGGGTTTATGCTGGGCCAAACCCATTCGGGCTTAGGCGCAGTAGCGTAATGGATAGTGTGCTGGACTAATGTGCGAGGGATCCCAGGTTCGATCCCCGGAAAAACATAAATTACATCTTAAGGTTTTTTCTACTGCGTGAACGTCTGACAAACATCCCAGAGTATGACTGTCCAGATAAAGCTTCTCAATTCAGCCGTTCGGACCCGGCATACAATTTTAGATCCCTTCCATTTGCCCCAAAAATATAAACTCACGCAAACGAATGGTTGCTAGAAGCTAAGCCTAGGGTGTCTACCGCCAGTTGCGCCAACTACAAAATGTTGACTGCCGACACCGATCCTAATGAATTACAACAATTTTCTGTGATTTTTTGAATATCTTTCTTAAGTTTGCATTATGTACGAAGTTAATACATAATAAGCTAGATCCTACTTTCAACAGCAAAATTGTCGATGAAATGAGTCTATGTAGTACGAAATACGCATGAAATAGCCTTCTTTTTTACCTATTAGCTAGTCTATCACATATTTCACATCTTTGTAAAAGATGCAAAAAAATAATAATCAACTGGGATGCAAGTTCGAATATAATTGAATCACAGAATTATACAAAGTAGTATTTTATTTTTGTTTGCGTTCGCAAAAGCCTTTGTTACAATTATATAAAACATATACCTGCCTAAGAATACTAATGAATATATTCATTTGAGCTTTCAATAGTTTCCGGCTGGCCGGGAGCGCCTAAAAGTAAGCGATCAATAATTTTTCATCGAAGGGCTAGTTTTACAAAAAAAATTTTCTTATTTTTATGAATAATTATACCTAAGTAATTAGTGGGCGAAAACAAATTATCACAAAAACAATTCGGTATTGTACTATGAGCTATAACTCTGTTTTTTTGCAATAGTATATTGGAAATGCAATTCTGCGTTAATGGAACTTACATTTCATAGATTTATGCATGGAAATGTGATATAACATTCTATGAAGTCCGAAATTCGAAACAAGATGTAATACGTCGGTATCTGCAACTCGTTCCATCAGTATCTCCTCCACTAGAATGGGTAGAATATTTTTATAGAGGGTCCTATATACGCGACAGAACATTGAAGACGATCATCGTCATGATCATGTTAAAATATACGTCAAAAATGAAATTCCCTAATAGGAAGAATTTTGCGATAAAAATGTATAACAAAGTCGTCTTGTAACATTGGGTCTATTAGGAGACTGTTTGTTTTAGTGCTGACTTGGGATCGTGTCTCTATGTTAATTTTTGTTTCTGCAGAATTTGTTGCGAGGACAATTAAAGCTGGGAATCCTTCCAGATTTCGCTACGCTCTCTCGTTTCAAAATTCAGAAGCACTTCAACCAACTTTTGCCTTATAATAAATTACCTTCTTTCACCACTGGGCTCAATTCCACTGTCAAATTTCTTTCGGTTATCCACCTGATAAATAAAAAAAATCGCCTTTTATTTGCCTGTTACACTTACAACTTATGTTTTGTTTAGAACAATTATTTAATTTTAAGTATTTTTTTTTTTCAAACATATTTTTCATGTTTAATAAATTTTGTGCAATAATTTTGTATGTAGGTATATTTTTTTCTGTTGCAATGAACTCAACAATTTTGTGTTTCTTTTTTTGTTTTATAATACACTCTTTAAAAAGACATTAATAGTTAATGTATACAAATTTTCTTAAGAACTCATTTCTTTGGATATTATCTGCGAATTATTTTTATTTGTTGTTTGTTATAATGTTTAAAAAAAATAAAAACACAATTATCTAACAAAAGTTCAATGAAATAACTAAGTAAACGTCCTTACATTAAAAAAAACGTACATAAACATCAATATTTTTTAAATAATAATATTACTATGCATATATTTAAAAATAAATAAAATCGGTTGTTAAAAAGAATAAAAAACAAACTTATTTGCAATGTACTTACTTTCCTATACTTAAACTGTGAGATGATCCTAAAATAAAAGTAAAATACTTTTAATTAAACGAAAAAAAAAAAATACACTGATGATGATAATAATACCTACAAACTATTTTCAAAAACAAATATGTACGTAAAGTGAATGAAAATTCTACAAGAACTACAAAACGAAAACGAAAAACTTTAACTTGAATCCAGTGAAATATTTTGCAAAAAAAAAAAATAATAAATAATGATAAATTATTAAATTTATTACTTATCTCTCTATTCCTATTCCTAGAATTTAATTTTAAACAAAGAATAAAAGAAAATTTACTACCTATTGTGCAAACACAAAAAACTTGAAACAAATATACGTAAAAGAAGTGAATACTTATTTTCATAAAGTCTGTAAAATAATGGAATACATTACATGTATACTTAAAATATAATATATTAGTATTAAAGAAGAAAATAAAAATTAAAAAAAATATGGCAACTAAACAATACTCTATTCAGGATGTAAATTATTAAGGTAAACCCTCATTCGACATTTTTTTTTTGTAAAAAAGAAGAGCACACGAACAAAATGAGTAACTATACTAAATAAAACACACGAGAATTTAAATTATTAATTTATTATTACAAAACGAAAAAAATAAAATTGATAGGACACTCTAAACTAAACAGAATCCTTCAGTATGATGTATACGTAACTAGACTATAAGTTGATATTAATATTAAAAACAAAAATACAAAATATATACGTAATGGAAAAAATAGAAGGAAACTTTTTAGCTAAGTTAATTTATAGTTGAAAACAAAAGGAAAACAAAAATAATGAATAGAGTAAAGAAAAAACCAACTGCGCAACAAATATACGTAATGACAAAAAATACAGTGTTTTATAAATACCTATATATGTAATAAGATAATTTATTTATCTAGAGCAAGCAAGAAAAAAAGTATATATATGTATAATGATTATAAGTAATAATGTATATTTAAGTTTTCTTTTTTCGTAGAGAACAAACTAATAAAAACCCAGTTTGATGCCGCTACATAGTTGGACTTTAATTTTCAGTAACTGAATTGCAATTCTGGTGGCATTGTTAGCAGTGGTCATTGTAGTGATTTTATGTTTTTGTGGTTTTGAAAGGAGCTGCAAAGTGCAAAAAAATAGTTATTACTGGTAAAATACAAAAAAATAAAAAAAAAAAAACAAAAAAATAGTTTAATTTTGTTTAGTGTTAAGTTGTAAATGATATTATTATAAAATATAATTTAATTTAAAGAATTATGAAAATAAAAACAAAAATGAGAATTATTAAATTAAAAAAAATTAACCTGTTTTATTTCAAAGGATTTTTTGATGATCAGCATTATGGATTTTCTCTTGCAGCATAATAAATTTACGTAGAAGGTAAAGTTAGGTTATTTGGGTGTCATGGCAAAATCAAGACATGCTCAGCTCAGACCTCACATTTGGTCCATATACCTCAATACCTGTCTGCTTTTTATGCACTAGATGTAAGATGTTTTTTTTTTCCAAAGTTTTAGTTTGATTGCACAAACGGACTTTATTCAATACAAGTGCGTCAACTTTTCACCATTATTCAAAATTGGCTGCATGACAAGGGCAAAGGTGTACATAATGAACGATACACTATAGTACAAAGAGCTAAACCTATTCCTAAAATATCGCATCCAAAGCTCGTATTTGAAATGCAGAATGAAATTAGGAATTCGTGCAGTGCGCAAACAATCCGACGTGTGCTTCACAATCATGACCTCCATGGCCGAGCAGTTCACCAGAAGTCCTTTATCAGCAAAATGAACCAGCAGAGCAGAGCCTACTTTTGGAATACTGTAATTTTTGCAGCTGAGTTCAGATGATCTGAATAAAATAAATCAAAAACCAACTATGACAAATGGTAGCGGCAGCTTTATGATTTGGTTTTGTATGTCAGCTGCCGGCCGGCGGCGTCGGAAATTTGGAGTTAATTTAGAGTTAGACCATTAATGGACAAAAATAATGTACCTAGACATAGCTACTCAAAAATAATTATTAGATAGACAACGACACGAAGCATAAGGCAGGTATAGTGCAGTCTTGGTTCATCTAGAACTGTACTCATATAATGACACCGTCGACACAGTCATCGGACATCAATGTCATCGACAATCTCTGGGCCTTGTTGCACAAGAACGTTCAAATGTACGCAAGAAATTCATATATAAACCTAGCTTATCAAAATTACTTTAATTTTTTTGGGTGAAAACTTTATGTAGGGTCCAAACAGTTGAATTGAAAAGCTTTCTCACGACTATTATTATCCGGGGGTTGAACCTAAGACTCCTCGCTTGTCCAGTACATAAATCACTGAGCATAAATTCTCTACAATTTCGGACTTTAGAAGACATATTTAGAGGTGAACGGGCTGAAACTCTGTAATAAGGTGTCCTGCTGTGACAGTTGATAATCACAATCCCTTTTCTAACTCCACGTAAGATGACAATTGTAGCTTAAAAGATTGTTTAAGCACTATACTTTCTTGGAGACTCTTCAGCAAGAATTTGTTAAGATACAGCATCTCGGTAGCTGTATAGGAATAAAACTGCAAAATTAAGATAAGATATACCAGAATAAAGGTATATTCAATGATAATGAATTATTACAAATAAAAAAGCCTTTTATAGAGAACTGGAGATCTGGACCCCTAAATTTAGTTATTAAATCAATTTCTCTGACATTGTAAAGGAATTGAAATGTGGCAAAACAAAAGCCACAGAAATAACAAACCATTTATTTTTAAAAGAAGGCCAAGAAGAGATAGCTAGGATAATAATTAGATCTCAAAAATGTTCTATCATAATAGATGAAACAACTGATGTTAGTACGATAAAATGTTTAGTACTGGTGGTCAGGTATTTTGCTTACTTATTGGGGAAGGTCATCGACAGGTTCTTCGGTATTATCAAATTAATAAGTGCTGGAGTGCTGTCAATATCCCATTACAAAATCTTATCGGATTTGCGTCCGACAATGCGTCAGTTATGATGGGAAAAAGGTGTGGTTTTCAGGTTTAAAAACCGTTTAAAACAATTTGCCGAGACGGCTGATAACACAATTTGAGAATTTTGTGCACAAAAGATCGATTATGGCATGGGCTGTGTGGCGTGGCGCGCCATCCTGCATGAAGCATAGGTCGTCCAAATCCATGTCTTCAATTTCAAGTCAGTTATCATTGCTCTGTAACGCCCACCGTTGGCCGAAACGTTGTTCCCAGCCTCATTTTCAAAGAAAAATGGACCAATTATGCCGGTACAGCAGGGACCACGAGTGTTATCCAATAGCATACCAGTCTCACGAACTTTTTGCACTAACTTGCTTCATTTCGGCCGAAACTTATTTTCTAAAAAACGCACTGTTTGGGCTACACAGCACTCACTTTGGAAATAGGTACGTTTTCAATATTTCCCAATGTCGTTCAAGCTTAAAGCGAATCATTTCGTTCCACGGAGGTATCATATTGACTTTCTTTCAAGATTTCGAGCGGGGAACAGCTGTCAGTGTCAAAATAACCTACGATTAATTATTTAAAAAGAAAGCACTAGGTGGCCCACCCGTAAATATAATTATAATGTAGGTATAAGTTATAAAATAAGTTTATTTTTTACTGTTATTAAGAAGGAACTAAAAAAAGCTTTTGTCTAAAAATTGTGCAAACAATTTTACGATTTACTGCTTTGGTCTTTTCTTAAACGACTGCTGGAGATTCGTCTGATTATATCAGGAACTAACATCTAGGTACAAATCTACAGGAGCCACTCTGTCAGAAAGAGACAGAAACGGATGAATCCTTTATGGACCAATATGAGCTTTACGCCCCCGAAGTGGACTACTACTGTTGACACAGGAATATCCAACCAAGGGCCTAGCTCTTTGGTATAAAATATATGCTTGATAAATATAACCTTATCATTGTTTGCCCGATTCACAAGAAAAGAGACTCTCTTAGCAGAACAAGTTATAGATCCACCTGTCTCCTATATAACACTGTAGGCTAGGTATTATAATTATATATCTATACAAGACCCTGTTGGCAGTACTTTGTGAACGCCTGGAACCATTGGTGTTTGTCTGAATCGGAAACAATCTCACCGTGACCTTAGATCCGCTATGACATAACTTCTTCAACATCATACTTGAGAAAATAGTACGATTAACACTAAAGGCACCATTTTAAAAAAAAAAATTTTATTGCATACGCTGATGGCATTGGCAGAACTCAGCGACCTGTCATTGGGTCGTATGAATAAAAACTAGCATTTGCTTTGAGTAAAAGGTGGTAGCAAAATAAAAGCACTTAGCAATTGCTTTGAATCGGTATGAATAAAAACTTACTTTGCTAAAGTAAGTTCGAAAATTCGAACAAAGCATTTACTTCACTGCATGTGTCCTTCCCTTGCAGTTTCTGTCAAAATTTGAATTTAAATTTGAATTTTAGAATAAAAAAAACAATTTTTGAGGAAAAATAAACAAATGATAAACTAATTTAATAAAAAAAATTCACATAAATACGAAAAAAAAAGTTAAATCTATGATGAAGAAGAGTATTTGGAAGAGCTTACTGGTACGCATAAGTGCATAACCTATATTCGATTACAAATTAATTGCTCTGCAGCTGACGATGAGGAATTTCCATCTACTTCTATCTCCAATAGTGATCAAATAGTGGTATTCGTGCAAACGTCAGAAGCAGTAGGAAAGATTTAATTTTCTGGATATTTGAAGGAACACCACCCCGCGTCTCCAGATTTTCTTCTAAAAGTAATCTACATTTCGACGCGTGAAACGATACAGTTGCTTAAAGTTGTTATCGTAACCAATTCTTCTTAGCTTATACTGTTTTTTTTTTTTTCACGAACGTTAGCAACAGTAGGGAAAACAGCTAAAATGTGCAACTTATCGCATCCATTTTTGTTTCTTTCACAAGCAAAAATTATTTTAACTTATGTATTTATAAAAAAAACACTGCAACTCACAAGGCTAGCTAGACTGTTTTTGCAAAAAAAATGTGCGCGCAAAATATTTAGCAAATGCTCTGAGTCAACAAAATAGCAGACTCGGAATTTTCGTAGCAATTGCTTTGTCTTCCACGTTTTATTCATACCAATCTGAGTAAAAGGTCGGTGGCGCCGCTTTTCGAAGATGTCAAAAGTTGGAGTTAACTCAAATCAGTTTTTATTCATACGAAACTTAGCAATTGCTTCGATTTTGACATTTAGTCTGAGTAAAAGCAATTACTACGTTTTATTCATACGACCCATTGTCGCGTTTGCATATTTTGAGACAGAAGCAGCAAAAACGGGTTCAATTATGAACCAAGTAATGCTGTCAACTTTGATTATAGTTGGAGAAAATTGTGAGTCAGTAGCTTAAGATGACTACGAAATTAGGGCGAATGGATACTAGCTCTCCGGCCTGAAGAGTCTTCTACTAAAACCCAGAAGGACAACGCAGTATAGCTAGAAGAAGATATCGCCTTAAGAGTGTTGGTACAACTGGAGGACGTTTGACAAAGACCGCGTTAATTGGAGAGGCGTATTGGTTAAGTCCCAGTTTACCTCAAACTGTAGCCCCACTTAAGTAAACAAGAACTTGTGTTTGTGTAGCATTGTTCAAATTACCAGATACAATTAAAAAAAATACAAAATAGTTTGCAAATGAGTTCCATAATAGATCCTTGAACTAACTGCTCACAACCATTCCCTTGCGTATGGCCAATAAAAGAGACCTTCAATATTGTATGTCCAATCCAAACTGCTTAATGTACAAGCTATATAAGATCGATGTATGTATAACAATATGTAATGCTTGTATGAAAAGTATTAACCAACGGAAAAATGGAAAGGCCCATTCTATGCACTTTAGCGATGTATAAAGTTAAAAGTTGAAATATGTTAAGACCGCTTTGAAGAAAATAGGAACTCCAAAGATGCGTATAATATTATATTTCCTCCCTCTTAATTGTAATAGCAAATTTCTTAAATCCGTACACACAGCTCCTCATTTGAAATTCATAGAATATTTTATGGCCAGCCAGATAAGTACAGGCCAAGTTGCTTGCCGCCATGCCGCCCCGTATGATGTGAATGTGCATTAATGAATTCCATTGCAATAAAATAAACGAGAGAAATTGAATTTTCCATTCAAGGAAGGAAAAAAATAACTAATACATACAGAGAGGGTCTTGTGCATCAGCAAAGTTCTGCAATTGTATTGAACAATGACTATACAATACGTACAGAGTAGGTACGACGCGAGTACATTTGTGCATTTAAATCCTTGCAGAAACTATTAAATCAATGAACTTAATAAAAGTTACCGCCCAGTGAGTTGGCTAGATTCCTTTTCCTTATTGGAAAATCGGGGAGCGCAATCAATTGCGAAAACGTCGAGATAAGGTCATAACTCTTAGATGGAGAGAGCTTTTGCTTAATGCAGTCCGCCAGCTCAGAATTGTTTTGTAGCTGGTGCTGAAAAGTTTCCGTTTGCTTCCTTTCTTAAAATAAAGTTCTATTGCGTTGGGTATTAAGAGGACGACTTGAGTCTGTTTGTAAAATGTATTACATGAATAAATTGAATATTTTGTTCTTTTGCTTTTCATCAAGTTGTCTTTTCAATTTCGCCGTAAATTGCACACAATTTATGTACCTACAGAGGAAGGGCCCTAGCGTAAAAAGTATGGTACTGTTGCAAAATCTTTTGCAGAATTTTACGATAGGATATACAAATATTCCAATGGAAATGTGTGAAAAAGCACCAGCGTTTATTTGATTAACATCAAAAAGCCTATCGAAAGCCCCAATCATTGTGAAACTCAATATCGTGTACGTTTGAGATAAACTACTTGTCCGACATAGCTCATTTTCAAAACCAATACCTGACGATGATAAAAAGAAGTTATCTCACAAAATTTCACTCTGGTGAGTCGACTAATTGCATTTTCTTTAGGTGATATAGCAAACCGTGGTGACCTGTTAGGTAACCTATTAAATTTTTTACATCATGCCTCCGTACATTAAGGATCTTTTTGGAATCTTTTTTAAAAGGTTGAATTACTTTTTTGGCCTGTATAAGACCAGGGATCTTCTCCCAGCTTATTAGGTATGGCCGAGTTTATAGTTGATTTGAGGATTGAACAGAAGGGTTCTGGTCCTATAAAAGGAGATTCCCAGCCTTTTCTGGCTACTTCATCAGCATTTTCATTTCCTACAATTCCGTCATGGCCAGGAACTCACCATAAACTGGTTTTGTTTCTGGGTACTAAATATTTGGAGGGTATTGAAGCAGTGTAGCACTGATTTGGAGTCAATAATAGATCAGCTAAGAGCTTTTATAGTTGATTGACTGTCCGTGAAAATATGGATGTTAGCGCCTTTAATACCTGAATTGAAGATAATGTTTGTGCATTCTTTGATGGCATGGAGCACAGCCTGAAAAACAGTAGAGGTTCTCCCCATAGGTATTGAGACATTACGGTATGGCCTATGAATACCAGCTCCCACCCCAGATTCCATTTTGGAACCATCAGAATACCACTTTAGACTGTTTTGGCAGTTTGGGCATCATAATGTTAATGATTTACGATTGCATTTCTCATTTCTTACGCTTTCTACGATTTTTCTAGAAAAGGACGAAAACCGCACTGCTCATCTCCTAATCGTGACTGAAACACAGCTCTGCAACGCGTTTCCAGCACCTTGGCAAAGACTTTTCCGGGGAGACTTAAAAGTGATATACCCCTGTAATTGGAGCAATCCCTTTTAACCCCTTTCTTGAAAAGGGGCACAATCACCCCAATTTGCCAATCACTGGGAGTTTCGCCGCATTCCCAGGCCACTTTAATGACACGAGAGACGAGAGAGCCATTTAGACAGACTCAGTACCTACCTATTTTAAATTAATAATTTGCAGGCAATCAAAAATTGCCTAGATATAATCTGCAATTTCTTAAATTGTATTTCTGATAACTAAGGATAAATACAATACTGACAAAGAATTTACATTAACAAGTGAGAATAACAGAATTGTCACAAAAAAAAATGTCACTGTGTCTTTAATTGATAGTGAAAATTTATTGGCATCGTGTTCAATTATTTGTCAATCGAAATACACATTAGACACTCATATGCACAAGATAGGTAAATTATTTTTTCAAGTCGGTCAATCTTTGGAGTGGTCGTACCGCTACTAGCATCTTTTTTAATAATGAAACAATAGTAACATTTCAAGCCAGTTCGATACATTTCAAACGTCTTAAAAATGTCGGCTTTAATCATCTTTTCTCTGCATGTATCATCCTCCGGTATGATCAACACAACACATGATGCAAGTGCTATAAACTTCCATTCTAGCATTGTTGAACTAAAGAAAGGATTTCTTTTTTTTTTTTTTTCATATCACGTCACTTTTCAACAATTGACTAAGAGATGACAATTCCATATTGGTTGCGATGGTAAAACTGACAAAGACATTTATCAATATATTTTTATTGTGAATGAAGTGACAACTAATTTTTTGTCAATAAGTGGAAATGAACTGGCAATAGATTCGTTTAATTATAAAGCCAAGACCTGTGTCAAACTTTGACGATTAAAAAAACAAATTGAAACTCAGCATTTAGGCTCCACAGGAAGGTATATCTTATCTATCCATTTTGACATATTAGGCTGCGGTTCCGCTGCCAGCGAATGTAAGCGAATATCTATCACTCGCGCGAATTCGCAAAGTTCGCTGAAATCATTTTAACCGCAGCCTTATGTATCTACCTACATTTGTAACGCCAAGAAGGAGTCACCGGAGATCGCATACAGTATAGGTATCGTATAAGTAGTATATAATATATTCTGAATAAGGATCAAATTACGAATCGATTTAGCCATGTCCGTCGCTATCTGTCTGTCTGTTGAAAACACGATAGCGGCCAAACGAATTGACTTAGGTGAATGAAATTTTGTAAGAGGACTTCTTTTTACTATCGTCAGGTTGCTAATTGGTCTATGTCGGTCAAGTAGCAAGGCCGATGATAACACTTTTACCTACTTGTTTTTTTTTTAACGCTCAGATATTTTTCGAAATACATTATGTATATGTATATATGTACTTATTACAACTCCTGAGGAGATACATATACATATAGATACATTACATAAGTAGTTGTAGAAGCTAGAACTAGTTGCGATAAACTTATTAAAAACTAAGTATGCAGTAGCTAATAATTGCTAGTTTAAATGTCAATTTCTCTGATATAGGTATTTAACTGGGACATACTTCCGCCTTATTATTAGTAGGAGCTGATATAGTGGCTCCTAGGTAGGTAGGTATACCTCCTATCTATGACCCTATTATAATACATACATATATAGCAAATGTGTCGAGAAATACATGCGGTTCAAAGGTGCAACACCTTTCACTTAGTCCCTGGATACATTATTTTATAATTTTAGTGTGGAAAATATTCACTTTAATATTATGTTTGTATTGCACCTAGGTATTTATTTAACAAAAACAAATGGATAGTAGGTAGCATATAGCACTAACTAAGCTACATTCTATAAGTACATACATATTTACATAATTCACTGGCCTATCATCTACTATCTACACTGCGAGTAAATCATTCACATACACTAACGACTGAATTGAATTTAATTATGCTATTTAAATCAAGTAATATTAGTTACAGTACCAAAGCAGAACATGAGCCGATTTGTCTGTCAGTCTGTCTGTACCTACTAACAATTTGTATAAATAGACACTAATTTAGTGCTACCTGACACGATATTTAAATACCGCATTAACCGCGTATAGTGTAGTGTAGCTACTAGCTAGTGCTCAAAAACGTAAGTTAATATTAAATCAAACGTTTCGTTTGCCTCAGATGTAACTGCTACAGCTACAGTGCTGACTGTCCCCAGTCGCAGAGAAAAAAAAGTCTGCAGCTCGGTGGTGGTAAGGTAATAGTTATTCATATTTTTTCCACAGCAGCAGCTAGTCTGGTTGTTGGTGTTCGGCTTTGGCGGCTTCCGCAAATTTCAACATTTGGATTCAGAGAATTGAGTGGAAAGGAGAAATAAACTCACCACGAAGATGTGATTTCTCCGTTCTACCTTCTACATGTGCTGCGCGTATTCCCCTTCGTTGGAATATGTGTTGGTATAGTAAGGACACCAACCGACAGAAATATTATAAAGTGTTGCTATCGCCGTGTAGATGGGTCTGGAAAATACTGGGTGGGTAGGAATTATTACTATGAAAAAGTTTGTAAATGTGTTACATTCTAATGAGATTTTTTTTTATTTAAAGTACCCTACCTATAATAATAAGAAAAATAATTTTTATGTCTCCATACACTTGATCATTTTAGCTAAAATGAAAGTCATATTTCTGATTACGACTGATACGTTTTCAAATTTACCTACATATATTTGAAAATACCTATCTTTTGCCAGCAGTTTTAAGGTACTTACAACTAAAAAAAGTCAACACTTAAATCATAGTAAGTACATAAGTTTAGATGCTTGTTTAAATCTGATATAAATTGCTCATGATATTTTTGTCGTAATGACATCGCACGTTTTTGATTTGTGTCCAAACGTATTTCATGATTGCAGAATTATTGGTAGGTACAAAATATTATCTCGTGTAACCGAACTGAAGCAAAATAAAAACATGGCTGACAAAATATACGTTTCTTTCGTTCCCGTCAGGGTCTCAAGGGTTGCCGAAATGAAAAACGCACGTTGCAGAATAAAACCAGGACTTGGCCACACGCGTTTGATAGTAAAATTGATATTTAAAACTTTTAATTGAAAAATGTATTTATCATTTACCTAGGTAAATTGAAATTAAAAGTATAAAACTCCTTTTTTTCCAATTGTTTGTTAACATTCAAGAATCTAGTTATCTACCTATCTTAAGTCGACTAGAATTCTTTTTACTAGATTATGTACCTCCCTGAACGCTAAAACGAACTACATAATATGTACCTACTTAGATTAGTCGGTCTTCGTATGTCGCTTTTCGACGATTTTTTTTTTATTTGGATTTGACAGATAAAGGGAGAACTTTTTAAAGAGTAACGAAACTTGTAAGATGTAGATGTAGATATAAATCTCAATGGTTTTATCGCATTCAAGCATGAATTACGTTTGCGCACAAATCGGAATTTATATCATATTTAAACAAGCATTAATAAATGAACGCCACAGTCACCCATACAGAATGGAAATGTGAACTTACAGTAGTAAGTCGTGAAATTATTGACTTAATTTGTCTCTGTTCTTAAAGGATACATGAAAATTATAAAAGCGTTGAAATTTGTATCAGCAAAATTACACCGATCAGATTTTGTTATATCTTCTTTGATATATCTAGTGTCATAACCAACAAAAGGACTAGGGTAAAGTTACCTACATTAAGAATGCAGGTAAAATAACTTCTACTTAATAATTAAAATGACAGAGACCTATTAGATACAGTCTATACTTTAATAAAAAATGTGTGCATTATGTAATATCAACTCCAAAAAAATCAAGTTTTACAGTACCTATCTAAATGTGAGGTATATTAACTTAAGAATTCAAGCAGTTTATTATAAATAATAATATATTGCGAAGGACATTCACAGAAACTATTCACACACCAAACATATTATGTATAAATATCAACGACTCTTACATTAGAGCTGCTTCATAAAAAAGATTTTAAACACTTAAAAATGTATACCAACACAAACGACAGTCATTTTCAAAAAATTACAAATCAATCAGCGGTAGGTACGTATCATACTTATGTGACTGGCTTTTTCATTCTACCATTGGTGTCAAATCGGAGAATTAAAACTTATCAGCAAACTTTACTGGCACATTTATTATTGCAGATAAATATACGAATTTTGCTAAACTGTTATTTATAAAGAGTAAAACGATTTTAAAATCTGCCTCGCATGAGTCATAATATAAGTATCTATCTATCAGTTGTATTAGGTAGTTTAGTTAAAAATAAGTATAAAATTCATTACACATCATTAGCTGCTTGGTATAAAATAACAAGCCTGCTACAAATATCTATAAATTTACTTTCAATTTTATTAAACTGTGAAATCAGCTAAATTTCCCAACAGAAATTGTCAGGGTCAATCCCAACTAGCGAGAATAGCCGAAATAGCGTTAAGCTAGTACATATTAGATGATATGTTGAATCAACATACGTATGCTGAAAATTGTGTTCCAATCACAACATATCGTTTAAAAAGAAAGTCTGTGATCATGTATGCTATGCACGATATGTTGTGATTGGAACACAATTTTCAGCATACGTATGCTGATTCAACATTAGGTGTATTTTTTTGAGAATCTATAGCCAGTTCACTTTTACTTTTACATGCAAAACTGATGTACTCACTTTTGGTTTTGCATGTAAAAGTAAAAGTGAGCTAGCTATAGATTCTCAAAAAAATACGCCTATTATCGTCTAATTATCTACTAGCTTTACTCGTGTCCTAAATACCCACTCAGTAGATTTTTATTTATTATTTACAAAAATATTTTGAGCATGCCACCCTGTGCGGTGGATTTTTAGACCAACGATAGAGTGCCATCTGTTATACAATAGTTAAACTTAACTGGAAACGTAAAACGAGCAAACTGTCGATGGGCGGTGCTAGGCAGCCATTAAAAATTGATGAATGCCACATTTTGGAATGGGTGGGAGTTGAAAATTGCATACAGCAACCCCTTGGAGTCCACATTCCACCATGTGCGTTGCGATTTCATGGTGCGTGGTGAAAAGAAAATAATATTTTTTTGGACTTTGGATTTCTCCAACAGACATTTAGGGAATCGGCGTAAAGATAATGTAAGATGATAGATGAGTTAAGATGACCATTACAGTAGACGCTCGATATAGTGAACTAATAAAAACCAGGCCTGTTTATATTTTATATCTATCTTTGAGATAGGTAAACTCAAACTTTCTGGATTAGCTAGTTAAAAATAAATAGAAATAGCTAATCTTCGGACTAATTAATTTTTATTTATTTTTAATTAGGTAGATACAACTGTTTTTATTTATATATAAGTTTTTTACTACATACCTATACCAGACCCAGGAAACTATATTCACTTTGCCATTAAATTTGTAACGCCAAGAAGGAATAACCGTGGACCGTAGGTAAGTACATCTATCTATCTATTCTGAATGAGGATCAAATTCTGAATCGATTTAGCCATGTCCGTCTGTCTGCCTGTCTGTTGAAAACGATAGCATCCAAACGAGTCTACCTAGGCGAATTAAATTTTGTGAGAATACTTCTTTTCTCCGTCGTCAAGTTGGTATTGAAAATGGGCTAAATCGGTCGAGTAGTTCTAGTAGACACCTCCTATACAAAACCAATGTAAGACCCATTGTGTATCGTATCTACTAACTCCAGTGCCTAACATTTTGCATGACTTTTATGCAGTGGAGGGTATCAAAGCATCAGCCGGTGATTACACATTTTCTTGTTTTAGTTATAGGGAGCTAAGGATTCTTCGCGAAAAAAAACCGAAAAGATAAACTAAGCCTGCAAATTTTTAATGCTGAAAGAAACAGATTATGCTTACCATTTTTTAAACTAGGTACTATTTTTATACTTTATTATAGGCCGCGCTAAATAATAAATTTTCTTCGGCTAATTTTCTGACACTTTTGAAGTGTTAATAAGAGAAGTTCACCAAACTCTAATCTTAAAACATATTTTCATCTAAAGTTACGGTATCTATTAATTTATTAAAATTTAGTGTTTTATTTCCTCTTGAATATTCTAGCAAAACTCCAAAGAAATTGTCAAAAATGATCCTATAGGAAAATTTATTATCTTGCTCCCGGACCAGGGTAGTTTTTTGACAGTTGTTGAAAAATTCATTTCCACCACGATAGAAATTTTCCCGAAAATAATATTATTTATCCCAATTAACAGACGGACTTAAGATCGTATAATTTATATAATTTATTTAATTATTTATAATGACTACAAGAGCATGCATATGTGATCTAAATATAGCGGTACTGCGATATCATATTTCAGTATTGTCAAAGGTCAAACCGCGCAAATGTTTCCGGGTTTTTTCCTCGTACAGCCCTTAATACATACAGTGACGGCAAAAACATTCCGGATTTTTTCTATAAAATTTACCTTATATTAGGTATGTTTTAAAGGTATTATATTTTAAAGGTAACTATAAAGGTTTCTAATGAAATTGTTCAAATTATTAATTGTATTAAGTTAAAGGATTTCTCCTTGATGTTAAGAAAAATATTACATATATCAAGAAAAAATCCGGAATGTTTTTGCCGTCACTGTACATAGATAGTCTCAAAATACCATAACAAATTTTCCGTGGTCATAGGCAACTTTGAGATAGTTTTAATTTCCACACATACCTACACTCAAAATAAAGGTCAAAGTAAACGCAAACCAATAAAATATCCATAGTATATGAATTCCCCATTTCGTTCATAGTCTTTCAGCACGAATAGTACGATAATCGCAAAGGCAACATAATTAGGGGAGACTGGGGCACATTTGAACGTGGGGCTCATTTGAACATTGGTAATAAAATAACATTTAAAAAATATTTCTAAGTATAAACCAAATTTTAAACTTGGTAATACCGTGCTCTTTTGTGGTCAACGACTTTCGGATATCTTTTCAGTCGTCGCCTGGAAGTAGCCGCATGAGGAGTTTTTATGCTTAAATTGCATATTTAAATTTTTCTATTTGTAAGAGTTTACAAATTTTATAGTGAGCTTTTCTTTTTGTGTGAAATGTATTTTTAAGGCATAACTTCGTTTGAAACCGTATAAATGTACGTTTTTTGATAAATATGAAAAATATAAATATTTACGCAAATTTTTCTGTCGCTTGACCTATTGGGGCAGGTTTGAACAAAACAGTCGGGGCACATTTGAACAAGTAAGTGGCATTGAACTAAAAAACAATTAACGCTCTGGGAACATCGAGGACAGCTGCGATGATGATTTTTGTCTTCAATTTTTCAAAATTTCTGTTCGGTTAATAAAATAACTCATTTTTGTTTTTATAAAGTTTTTTAAGTCATTTGTAAAATATTTTAGTAATTTCAAAATTTTAGTTTGCTTTTGTTAAGTCGTTTTTGTTTCTTTTAAAGTTAATTTATTTTGTTAAAGAAATACAAACCTTGTAGTAACTTATTAGCTGCTAAAAGCAATTGTAGCGTGGGTACTGCTACCTTCTGTTATTGTGGGGGGGCGGACTACGTTAGATGGTGACACGTAGCAACACTCCTCAGGCTCACCACCTTCCATACGCCAAGAACAGCTGATTCCGCAGCTTTGTTTGTCTCTCTGTCTGCGCTTATGCTGTCCGAAGACCCCAGTAAACGTTGGACAGGCAGATGAACAAAGGAAAACGACGAAGTGAAATGACAACAACAACAACAAGCGGAGAGAAATGAAAATGAATTCTGACACGTTATATGTAGTTTCAACACAAACGGTTTTTTATTCAATATAAATAAAAGAATTAAATCTGATTAACAGAGTTTGGAAAAAATAATTAATTATGGCAACCCTGACAGGCAGTGATTCACTTCTTTTGGCCACTTATTCAGTCTGCGGATGCGGACCGATGTAAGTATTAAAAAGAAATAAATAAAAACTATGAAAGGGGCAAAGGCAAGCTCAAATGTCAAATCTCAAATGTGGTATTTTTCAGGATGTCAGTAGCATAACCGAACGATCGGGCGAAATACCAAATGTGAGTGGCTTCTGTTTGTAATTTGCTCCGTCTTTTATACATGCTCGATAGAGCTTTATTCTGATCAGCTGGAAAAGCTTTTGACAGTGCGTTTGGAAAATGAATGTTTAAATGGAAATGCGCATGCGCAGTCAGTGGTGCCAAGTTACAATGTTTTTTGTATAATACAATGGTGTTATAAAAGTGTTATAAAGTTATACAAACGAAATGAAAATGAAATACAAATCGCTCATTTACTTGAAGACTGTCATAACTCAAAAAACTCGATTTTGCAGAAAACGTGTTTAAAGTTTTCAATTGACTACCGCCTTGCAGAAATCTGAAGAAATCTTATAATTTCGAAATTAACTAATGAACTTTTATATATTTAATATATCCATAAAGGTAAATCTACAACAACTAGTCGTTTATGGTTTTTACCTGAACGAAAACATTCTCTACTTTGAATTGTGACGTTATTGTTGCAAAAATTATATTCATAGGAGTGTCATAAGTTCGAATATGTCGTTATTATTGAGAAAAAAAAAAACAATAGTTTTGTACTTAGTCATTTTATTTTCAAAATCTTATGATTTGAATTTTTTGAACTTAATATAAAGGGTGTTTTTTTTAGAGGTATACAAATACAATATGGAATAAAATACTTCCAGCTAATATTAATGTCTGTGATATTAGCTTTATTTAATAGATAATAATTTTTTGCCATTACTGTTTAAAATTGATTTCGGGCGAACCGAACCATGGTTTTCAAAATAAGTTTGCATAATTTGCACTCGTTGTTCTGGAGTTCATTCATCGTAAAATGGCAAAACGTATTTACCACAAATCATCTTTCAACTGCCATTTGAAAATCTGTAGAAACAGAGTTGCCAATTTAAGAATCAAACCTCTAGTAAAACACCCTTTACTTCAAGTATTTAATTAATAAAAACAATAATTCCATAACAAGAAAATATCTTCAGCGTAACTCCGATAAAAATATTTTTAAAAATTGTCATAAAATGGCTTGTAAACACGTGGAATATTTTTTTTAATTAAGTTATTGATTTCATCTCTCTTATTTATTGGTAAACCTGGTTTGGCATGAAAAGCTTTGCTTGAAGTAATCGTTGTTGCTTGCTTCTTTTTTTGAGTACCCCCCTACCCTCCTTGAATTGCTCTTTAGTGTATGCAGATTTGTAAAAAACTGAATTTGGTGATTCTCAATAAATTTTAAGTATTTTTACTTGTGAAAGTTTCAGCAATATCATTTGCCAGCATTTTTAAATCAAAAAAATCCTCAAAACAAAGCTATTTTACAATAAATGGATCTCCTGTTTTATTCGCTGATCGGTTTATTGAAAAAAATAATTCGGGAGTATAAATGGGACCACTTTTAAGCATTCGTTCCGTTCCCTCTCAATTAAGGAATGCACAGAGTCTCCTTTGTTTTGTGTATGGCTAACCATGCCAATTTCAATGAACATCCTGTAGAAAAATTACTCCTGTGTTTATGAGAAAAACCCTGTTTTATCGTGTAATCATACTGTTTTATTCCCATTTGAATAAACTTGAAAAATTCTATTGATCGACGGTCGAGTGTTTGCTTCCATGAATAAGACGTGGACGTGGACGTACGAAAAATTGCAAAACTAAGATCAACTTGAACATGTCGTACATCTCCTTATAGATATCATTGGATAAAAAACGAAGCCGGATACGCTGTGCTTCGAAAAAGAAGTATTCTGTTGAAACTCAAGGTGGTATTGATCGAACTGAAGACAAATTAGATAACGAAACCATAGACGAAGGTATGGAGGGTCCACTTCAGCAACCTACACCCGCGACACACTTAATGGATAAGCGGGCCATAGAAAATGAATGAATTAAAATTTTTATCATTTATTTCATATTTAATTAATAGTTCCTATTCTATTCTTACATTTCGAAGAAAAAATGCACTCCAATGAAAAAGAGTTCATGTATACAATTTATTATGCCGGCAGAAATCATTCCGTGTGCGGTGGCCATTGTGTATTATTTCTAAACATTTATAATTTTTATCAACAATTTCGTCTCATTTTGAGTTATTGAGATCTATTGAGAGTTTCCATCGACAAAATTATCTTCAATAACGACACATTGTCTTATAATATAAACGGCTGACTTCTAAACAGCCAGTCTTTTTTACAAAAATAACGTCATAAGAAGAAATACTTCAGTTGACGAAAGTATTTTTTTCATCAAGAACGTCACATGTTGCACTATATGGAGTTTGATTCAAGGAAAATATTTCAACAAATCAGTCACAACACGAAATAATGCACTTTATATGAAATTTATCTACATTACAAATATCATAACATTTTAACGAATAATGTCACAACACAAAATATGCGGTTTTTTAGAAAAGCAAACCAACTAACACACGATGACGACTGTAGCAAACTGAGATATGTCGCTCTTATGAGTAAAAAATGTTAGGATATATGAAATGAAATAACGGCATACTCTCTTCTAACGCGGAAGATATACAGGATATTAATACGAAACTTTTACACAATAATGAAGCATCAAAAAACGAATATTTCTGCATCATTAACTCAAAAATCGCGTTTTTTGAGTTATGACAGTCTTCTAGTAAATGAGCGAAATGAATTGCAAATGAAATGAAATGAAATTAAATGCTATACATACTACTGAATTCACAAAAGTTATACAAAAGGTTATTATTATTATATGTAGATAATAAAAATGGTGGCGTTACACAATTACAAATACTGCCGTTCAAAAGTGCCCCAGCCTTGTTTAAAACTGCCCCACATTGGGGGCACCTTTGAACATAAGGACCTACTTCGTTTTTAATTAAAAATAAATTATACGCCCTTACTAAATTTAGGGGAGAGTGGGTATGTATAGGACACAGGAGGTATGGGACACGAGCATTTTCTCAAACGCTATACCCTTTTTTCCATTTGTGCTGATCACAAATTTGTTCTTTAATGTGTACCCACCGGTCAACGAAGCAGGTCTTGTGCAAAGTATTTTGTATATAAAAAGTAAAATCCTTGGGCAAACTTTGAGTCAAAGAAAAAAATTAATGAGTGAACTTATTGTACAAAAAAGTGAATCGAATATACTATAGTAACATTTATTACGAATTGATTTACTTCTAATTTTGTTTAGTCTGTGCCATGTTTAAAGTGATATTTTGGTTTATCTTGATAAGGTGCCCTACAGAATGATTGGGACACTCATATGCAGGAGGAATGGGACAGAGTATCCTCAACCTCAACCTCAGCATGTTGCACCAAATAAGAGGAATCCACGGGATATTTATTCCTTTAGTGTGGATTTAAAATCCAAATTTGTATCACTGTCATGAATACCCACTTTTCTGAATTGTTCCTTTTTTCTTTATACGCTTTTTTGTTATGTTTTTTTTATTTTTTTGTACAAATGAAGCTATATGTTTTTAACTCTTTTTTTGTTAGAACTGAATAATATATATTTTGTTTTGATAAGTAAACCGAAAACTTATGTTATTTTATCGTCTTTTGTTATAGAAAAAAAGATTTTAACATAGCCGTCCCATTCCATCACATAGCTGTCCCAATCCTCCTTGAACCAGGAGGAATGGGACAATGTTAGGTGTGTACATGGAATGAATTTTAACTTCTATTCTGGTAAACGTTTTAATACTTTTGTGTTTTTAATAGCTTTCCACAATGTTATATTACCTTAAGAAAACTGTTTTGTGCAGATATGATTTATAAGTTGCGAGTAGTTGAGTTTTTACTGAAAAGTGTCCCATACATACCCACTCTCCCCTACGTAGTTATTTGTCCAAATCAAAGTTTAATTGTATATTTCTTAAAGTGAGAATACTTTACAGTCCAATAATTTAAACAAATAGGATTTTATGAGACCTCAAAGCAAAAAGTGTTCAAATGTGCCCCAGTCTCCCCTAATCATTTATGTTCCGTTCCCATAGGGACAAAACGGAACCTTATTGTTTTCGCCACGATGAATTTAGGTCCTAGGTCTATCTCAAGAACTAATTGACTTAGAAGACTGAAATTTGCACACAACATCAGGTATAGTACCTATAACCTCTAGTTAAACGACTAAAATACCGATAGCGATAATATTCATTGGTTTTGGAGTAATTAGCCACGCTTATTCTGAGATTCGATCGAATTGAGTATTCCTCGAATTCAAAACTTTCACTTAAATGAACTTCTCGCAGAAAAGAAGTTCATTATCGAATGATTTAATTTTATGAATTTTATTTCAGCTTTATAAATATGTATTTGCTGTCAGATTTTCAATTGTTGTTGGTTTTAGTTTGAGTAAAGATGGCATTTATGTATTCTTGGAAGCAACGATCAAATTAAACCGAAAAGTACTACGAGACATATCGAATCACCTTTGGCATTTAACTCGATTAAATCGAAGCTTAGAATTTAGGAAGAAATGAACAAAATACGAATCTTCATCGAAATCGAAAGTTGGATTGTCAGTTGGCAAAATCTTCAAGAATCGAGAGTTATGTCCTATATACTGGATATCTCTCCGTATTCTGTTAACTATACCAATGACCGATGCAAGTGGCGAACGCAGTTTTTCTAAACTAAAGTTGATGAAAATGTGCTTGCGGTTTACTTACTTACTTACTTTTGGTGGCGCTTACAGTCCGGGGTGGACCACGGCCTCAACCAACAAGCCCCTCCAGCTAGCTCGGTCCCTCGCTAGCTGCCTCCAGTTGCGCACACCAAGTTGGTTGAGGTCGTTCTCCAATTGTGTGCGCCACCTAAGGTGGGGTCTTCCTCTGCTGCGTTGTCCCTCAGGGGTGGATTCGAAGACTCGTCGGGCTGGTGCGTTGTTGTCCATACGCTCCACGTGTCCCAGCCATCTCAGCCGTTGAATTTTTAGCTTTTTGACCAGGGCAGCGTCGCTGTATAGCCCGTATAGTTCGTCATTGAATCTTCTTCTCCACACTCCATCGTCACAAACTGGACCGAATATCACTCGAAGAATCTTTCTCTCAAAGCATCCGAGAAGGTTTTCATCCGCTTTTGACAGGGTCCATGCTTCTGCACCATACAGCAGGACCGGGATGATTAAGGTCTTATATAATATCTCCTTGATTCTATGAGAGAGGGCTTTACTTCTTAAGTGCCTTCCTAGCCCGAAGAAACAGCGATTGGCAAGAGTGATTCTTCGCTTGATCTCTGCACCGATGTCATTTTGCGAATTGATAGTGGAGCCCAGGTATACAAAGTCTTTAACTACTTCGAAGTTGTATCTATCCATCGTGACGTTTTGTCCAAGTCGCCGATGTTGAGAGTCCTTTCTCGTTGACAGCATATACTTCGTTTTGTCCTCATTGACAGCCAGACCCATCCTCGCCGCCTCCGTTTCGATGCTTGCAAATGCACCACTGACAGCTCGCCGCGTTCTCCCAATAATGTCAATGTCATCAGCATAGGCAAGTAGTTGGACGGACTTTTGAAAAATTGTACCTCTGGTGTTGGCTTGCGAGTTTCGTACAATTGCTTCAAGAACGATATTAAAGAGAGTACATGATAGCGCGTCGGCTTGTCTCAAACCTTTTTCGACATCAAATGGCTCGGTGGTGTTCTTGCCGACTTTGACGGAGCAGCGAGATTTCTCCATCGTCATCCTGCACAGACGGACGAGTTTGGCGGGGATGCCAAAACTTGACATGGCTTTGTATAATTCGTCCCTATATACGCTATCATAGGCGACTTTAAAGTCGATAAATAGATGGTGTGTATCGATCTGAAATTCCTGGGTTTTTTCCAAGATCTGTCGGAGTGTGAAAATTTGGTCGATGGTTGACTTTCCTGGTCTAAAACCACACTGATATGGGCCGATCAGGTTGTTGGCGAAAGGTTTTAGACGTTCACATAATACAGCCGACAAGATCTTATACGCGACATTCAGGAGACTTATTCCTCTGTAGTTGGCGCAGTTCAGAGTATCTCCTTTCTTGTGGATGGGGCACACGATGCTGAGGTTCCATTCGTCGGGCATGCCTTCATCCGACCAGATTTTACAGATGAGTTGGTGCATGCTCCTTACCAAGCCATCTCCCGCTGCTTTGAAAAGTTCGGCTGGGAGGCCGTCCGCTCCAGCAGCTTTGTTGGACTTAAGTTTGGATATCGCTATCCTCACTTCGTGTAGGTCGGGTGGACGGAAATGTTGGCTATCATCGTCCAAGCTGAACAGATCATTCTGCCTGACAGCGGGTTGTTGGCTGTCTCCGCCGTTTAACAGTCTGCAGAAGTGTTCTTTCCAAATCCTCAGCACCGACTGTGAGTCTACTACTGTATTCCCATGTTCATCTCTGCAGGCTTCTGTTCGGGCCTTGTATCCTTGGGTGGATCGTTTTACCCTTTGGTAGAACTTTCGAACATTGCCTCTGCAGTATTGTCCCTCAATTGATTCGACCGCTCGCTTCTTGTGCTCTCTCTTTTTCCTTCTGAGAAGTCGGTGTTCCTCCCTTCTTTTCTGTCCGTAGAGCTCTCGAGCAGCTCTCTCAGCCGCTCTGGTTCTTGTCTGCAGCATTAACTGGTAGGCCTCGTTCTTGGCTGCATTTGCCTGACGGCATTCCTCATCGAACCAGGGGTTTCGTTGTGGTCGCCTAGTGAAACCCAGCACTTCGGTAGCGGCACTCCTGATGGCACGCTGGCAATGTTGCCACTGATCCTCTGTACTTGATGCTGGTGAAACTGAGGGTGGGCTTGCTGAGAGGTTTAGGGAGACGCGGTCGGCAAAGGTTTTGGCGGTCTCTTGCGATAGTAGCCTTGCAACGTCAAATCTTCTTACAGTATCCTCTCGGTGTTGTGGAGTGTTGGATATCCGCATCCGTACTTTGGCTACTACCAAGTAATGGTCCGAGTCTATGTTGGCCGCTCGGAACGTTCGGACATCCAAGATACTGGAGGCATGTCTGCCGTCGATCGCAACATGATCAATTTGGTTGACGGTTTGTTGATCTGGAGACAGCCAAGTCCCTTTGTGTATGTTGAGGTGTGGGAATCGTGTGCTGGCAATGATGACATTTCGCCCCGCCGCAAAGTCGAATAGCCTGAGTCCGTTTCCGGAGGTGTTGTCGTGCAGGCTGTGCTTTCCGACTGTAGAGCCAAAGATGCCCTCCTTTCCGATTTTGGCGTTAAAGTCGCCAAGAACTATCTTGACGTCGTACTTCGGGCACTTATCATACGTCTTCTCAAGAAGATCGTAGAATGCTTCTTTGGCTGTGTCGTCTTTCTCCTCTGTCGGGGCGTGAGCACATATCAGCGTGATATTTTTAAATTTGGCCCTGATGCGGATTGTGACTAGGCGGTCGCTAACATTGCGAAATCCCAAGACTTCTTGCCTAAGTCTTCCTCTAATCACAAATCCACATCCAAATAACCGCTGACTCTGCTCTCTGCGGCACTCGCCGTAGTAGATGTCACAGCTTTTCATCCTTCTTGTGCCTTCTCCATCCCATCGCACTTCCTGGATGGCCGTAATGTCGGCTTTGTACCTATCCAGGGTCTCCACAAGTTGTTCGGCTGCACGCGGTCTGTTTAGGGTCCGGACATTCCACGTGCAGATCCGAAGCTCGTTGTCCTTATTTCGTTTGCTGGGGTCGTCAACATTTAGATCATCCATATCCGAGGCTTGTCGTTGTTTCGGAACTGCCTGGTTTTTCCGTGGTAGGGAAGTTACCCCGACGCACAACCCCCAACCTGGAGGGCCAGGTCCTTTGCTGGACCCCTTGGACAAAAGGGGCCGGATTTCCCGGAGTCAGTAACCCACTACGGGGATATGAGCGCTGCCGTTGGCCCATAAAGGGCTCATCCGCCACCATCTCTATTTCAACATCCTGACTAATGCTGAAAAAGCCTAATGACCTTAGCTCCAAATAAGTCGAAGTAGCCCATTAAGGTATCTGCCAAGTTGACCGTTGACGCCACCGTTGATTTAATTATTTAAATTCATCCGCCGTACGTCCTCATTCTGAGGTGCTCATGTTAAGACTTCTGAGACTCGAGCAGACAGTCAATTCCGACAGAGCATTATAGTGTTGCTATTTCTTTCGTGTTCAACACTCGCGCTTATAAGTTTAGCAAGTCAAGCCCAGGTGGGCGAGACCAGTACCCGGTGGTTACCACGGGGAGGTAAAATAAGCACAATTGATGTGTATGAGAAAGTTAAAACACTGGACATTGCCAAGTTAATGCCAATCAATGCCTGCCCGATTCATACACACCCAACCACCTTGCGGTTTACAATGTTCTAAACATGTTTAACTAGTTTGGCCTCACTGTCAATTGAAAATAAAATTGCAGAAAACCAAGATTTGTACAGCCTTATTAGAGAATTTGCTGAAAAAAAGTTAAATTTTAGTTGTTTTTTAATTATTATTTTTTCATTAAATATTTCGTGACACACCTTTCTATTAATTAATTAATACCTAAATATGGTACCTACAAAATTGAAAACACGTTTTTTTTTTAATTTTAATGAAATATAAAAGGGCGCCAAATGCAAGGCTCCCCCGCGGTTCGTTAAGGCCAGCCCTGCACACATTCTGAGATCCGATTGACCCGGTCGAACCAACAGACTCAGCCGTGGAAGTGCGGTTGGGTCCCTCATGATCTCCAACTTTCATGACCAAGTACCGATCGTTACCAAACACTTTGACAATCTCGTACGGCCCAAGATACTTTCGAAAGAGCTTCTGCCCCGTAGCAAATTGTGTCTTTTGAATTGCAACCAGCTCACCCAGGGGCCGAATAGTCCATCCTTGAACGAGCAATACGTGACGGAATTTGTTTTTGCTTCATGTGTAAAATCGGTTAATTCCGTGAACTTATAGCTCGTTCACGGAAGTGGCGATTCGACCCCAGATCGTAGGTGGGCGCTTGTTTTCTCATCTGATCAGGTTTTCTTGTTTTCGTCTTGTATTTCTCGTATCTGCATTTTCGCTTCTGCCATAACTGCTGACAGTCCTCCTCGAACACAACCGCAATCTCATCTTCTAAAAGCTGTCTCAATATAATGTCATCTTCCGTAGCCATCTTAACGCCAAACATCAATTCGAAAGGAGTTCTTCTCGTACTTCCTGACGCGCGCTGTAAAATTTAGGACATATTGTAATTTTGGAATGAACCTGTAATATTTCAATGGGTCTTTATTTATTTATTTACAAGATTCTTACAGACTACACTATACCTAAAGTACAATAATAACTTACATCTAAATTAAATTTGAGCTACATATTTAATTGCTTTTTTTTACTTCATCTCTGGTATCGGATAAATTTATTACATTACAAACACTATTATAAGAATTGCAGCAACGACTTATTGGCTCATTTTTACCGTAAACTGTTCTGTGTGTTTCAACATACAGTAAGGGTCTATCGCGTAATGATCTCTGTGCAGCATAGAGACCAAATTTCAGCAGAAGCTCTGAACACTTAGTTTTGGAGCTAAGAATATCTCTTAAGAAGAAAAATTCTAGATTTTTCCGTCTAACATATAACATTTTTAAATTGATGAGAAGACATCTTTTCTTACCTATAAGAGGTTAAAAATCCATCCCAATTAAATTTACGTAACATGTAATAAGTAAATTATTTCTGGAATCTTTTTCAATTCTTAGGATATGAATGTTGTAATGTGGATTAAATATGACAAGTGACGACACAGTATTTCAACATAATATTATAGGAACACGAAAACTTATGTGATAGTAGCCCTGTTTTATTATGCCCATGATCTGAACCGGATCAGATCAGCATAATAAAACAAACCAGGACCCCAATTCTCAAATTCCGCATAACGTAACTCGTATACGAGCAAATCCGCCTGAAATTTTCGCATACGAACAAAATTGGTATTCTCAAAGTTTTTTCCACCTCTGCGAAAATTGTATTCACCTCTCGCATGAGGTAGAATTTTACGTCGAAATGTACCTACTTTTTGTGCAAAGAATGGCATGAAAAAAAAACTATGCATTCAAATTGGCTAAGAAATATTGTGAAAAAAAAAACATTTTGCGATTGTTTGTGATTGGTTCTAATTTCAG
Source organism: Cheilosia scutellata (assembly GCA_955612985.1). Taxonomy (NCBI): domain Eukaryota; kingdom Metazoa; phylum Arthropoda; class Insecta; order Diptera; family Syrphidae; genus Cheilosia; species Cheilosia scutellata. The sequence continues at coordinate 57,093,173 of OY015312.1, read as the reverse complement.
TTAATAATTAATTGTGTTTTTACAATGGCTACATTGGGCGAAATGAGATTAGCATTTGTTCAGTTGGCAATGGAGCAGTTGGAGCAACTTTAAATAGACCGAGATATCCGAGAACCCCAAGACTATTTTGAACTTTTCGACACAAAATTTATGAAATTATTTGGGTTTAAACTAGCGCTCGGCACAGGAATTCATCGATTTCTTGGCTACTCATATGATTGACTAATTTACATCAAACGCTTTATGTAACTGCTGAAGAACCTTCTTCTTTTGTTTTCCTTCCATTTTAATTATTTTTGCTTCACCACAATAAATTATTTCACACAGGAATTAAAAAATCAAATTTTCAAACTCACAATTCCGTATGCGAGAAGCAAATCCGCCTAGAAAAAGCAGACGAGTAACATTCGAAGAGAATTTCTCGTATGCGGAATTTGAGAATTGCAAATTTCAGTCTTTCGCATGAAATTGGATATTTTGACAGATAAACGTATGCGAGAAATTTTGAGAATTGACCCCCAGGATCATTTTGACATTTGACAGTGGCTTACAAATTTTATGCGAGAAACGGAGTGGTTTGATTGGTTATTGGGTTGTCAATATTTTGTAAGCCACTTTATTTGTATACACGAATAAAATTATTCGCCTAGAAGTATACTATCATACTATCTATTTGGATCATGAAAAATGATCCAGATAGAAAGTTGGATCACGTGTTGTTGTTGCGAATTAGTGCTAATTTGTGATCTGGTTCAGATCACGGGCATAATATAATACGGCTAGTATAAGGATCCGAAAATTCCTTTCTAGTTCTCTTAATAAATCTCATCATAGAGCAGGCTTTTCGAATAATTGTTTGATCAGTGTGCATATTGAAGTTGAGTTTTTCGTCGAAAGTAACACCCAAGTCATTGACAAATTTACAGGTAGATATATCAAGAGCATCATTATTAAAGAAATATTGAGTTTTAATAGGAGAACAATTTTTATAGAAGGAAATTTGCTTAAATTTTTTTAGGTTTAACAACAGATGATTATTTTTGGACCATTTAAAAAATATGTTTAAGTCATATAAGACTGCATCGATATGAGATTGAATTTTGGCAAAAAACTTAATGTTATCCGCGAAAAGTAAACACTTACAAAACGATAAGGATAATGTCATTAATAAAAAGAAGGAACAAAAGGGGTCCAAAGTAGCTTCCTTGGGGAACTCCGGACTTGACATCAAAATATCTATAAGATATTCCATTTATTGCAACACATTGCTTTCTATTGGAAAGGTAGGATTCCTGGCAATGTTAGTATCCTCGAGTGAAACCCAAAATAATTTAATTTATGAGTCAATAAACAAAAATTGACTTCTTCATGGTAAAGCGCGTTAGCACTTGAATGATGGTCTTAGACATCCTCTCCGCTTGCCCACTGCCTCTGGGGACACCGGTCGTCACAAGGTGATGCTCGATATTCCTCTCCAAATAAAACGCGCCGAAATCGTTAAACACATAAATGCTGACCCTTTGTCGGATATGATACGTGGAGGCTTACCAAAAAGCTGCGTTTGCATGTCCAAGCGCTTGATGAATTCAGTGGACGTCGTGCTTTTCACAGAGTACATCCAGATGAACTTGCCAACTGACAACCACGAAAAGATACTGACAATTTTTCGCAGTGGAGGGGAGCTGTCCGCAGTCCATCTGCGGAATAAAAAAAATATTCTTTAATTATTTTAGAGACCTTGGAACTACCAAAACGTAGGTATGTGCCTTCCACGAATTTGTAAAACTCATGTGATAGTAAGTAAGATTCAAATTTGACAAGAATCTCTCGAACAGCAGAACAAAACAAAACTCGTTCTTCAGTTGTGCGCTCTTAACTTCTTTCAGAGACCAGTCCTCTATGTCTATAGCATAAACACATACCGGATGGCGGCTTAGCGCGTCAACATGACGCATCGATATACCGGATCGATGATGGACTTCGAAATTGAACTCCTTCAGCTGAAGGGCCCAATGAGCAACGCGGCTATTTTAACCCCTTCTCGGTGAAAATATCGAATTTCAATCGAAGCAAGTATACTTGCATCTATAGGTGCAGAGTCTTTTCAGAGCCCTGATTATAGCGAGCACCTCGAGATCATAACTGGAGTAATTCTTTTTCGTGCTTGTAGTTTTTTGAAGCTTAGAAAAAATACTGGATGATAATATACACCGTTATCATGTTTTAATTTCAGCACTGCCCCGTATCCCTCCTTATACGCAACAGGCAGGTTTGTGTGATTCGTTTTGTGATTTTCTATATTTTTGGGACGAATGGAAGGGACCTACAGTTTTATGACGAGTCCGAACGGATAAATTGAGAATCTTTTTCAGGACAGTCATACTCTCGGATGTTTGTCAGACGTTCGCGAGAGGTGGCGCAGTAGAATAAACCTTAAGATGTAATTTGTGTCTTTCCGGGGATTGAACCTGGGATCCCTCGCACAGTAGTCCAGCACACTAACCACTGCGCTACTGCGCCCACTTTAAATTTTATGAAACTTTATTAATCCGTCCCCCAACAAAATTTTTAACTTATCCAGTCAGATTAATATTTTCGCGCACACTTTGGCGTTATTAAGTAATATCTGAATTAACATGGTTGAAAGACCTAAGAGTTAGACCTTAGACGTACGAAGACCTTTAAAATATAAATTTATGGAATTGGTTAAGGTGCTGACTATTAAGTGGGGGATCTCAGGCTCAACATCCGGAAAAACACAACATCCTTATGTCAGCACTATGGGAATAAGGAATTAGCGAAATTAAATATTAGCGGAAATAATAAAATCCATTGTGACCACTGAGAATTGAAATCTCAATTAGCTATTTGTCAATCGATTTGATATCAAAATGTTCATGAAATAAGTGGACTTTCGAAATCTTCAATAATAATGTATACATAATTTATTAGTTACCTATTCTTATTACTATACAAGTATACATTTACTGCTACTGTGATCGTACACATTTATAGCCGATTGTTGCATATTCTGGGCACAATCGGAATAAAATATATCCTGGACTACAATCGTAATACTAATGTGCCATACGATATGCAATGATAAATTTGTTGGACTAATTATAAACTCATTGCCTACCAATGGGATGAGAAGTAATTCTTATTTCACCCTAGACAACAATCGTTTATGCTTAGTATTAGTTATCGCCACATCGAGATACTTTGGCGCTAGTCGTGACTTACCATAGACAGCAACCGATGTGGTTGATCTGGATAACTACTGTATTGTTACCTTATTCAACTGCGAAATTTAAATGCGCAAGTTGAAAACCGGAAATCGCTTTAATAATTTTAGATTTGCTGTTCAGTTACTTTTTTGTTGGAAATATAAATAAACAAATATTTCACAGTTCACTCTGCAGTCGAAAAAAATCATTAATCATATCCAGTAAAACATGGCAACGCAAAAGTGTGGTCGTGACCACCCTTCGCCCCGTTGTCACTGATGTTTCTGGATGCTGATTGACATTCCAACAACACTAATCCCATTCCATCTACACTCACCATGTCAAAAATTGCACAAAGGAAAAAACAAGACTGCGTCGAATGAAAAACAAATGTTTCTTCGAAAGGACACACATATAACTGAGGGCGCTGAGGGGCATGGATTTGCGGATACACTGTTACCCAGCATTCTGATGCGCGCAATCATATTTCAAAGCGGGACAAATTCTCCCTGATAGACTGCGAGAATGTGCACGTTTTTTATGCGATCCCCTTGCAGACAATTTTTTTTTGTTCCTGCAATTGCTCGTCTTTTATGTCAAATTAATGGCCAACATGTTTGTAGTGCAGGAGGATATCCATTTTCACACAATTGGAGGACCAAATAACTGAACACAAAAAATCAACTCTGAGCGGATGTAAAGGTTAGGAGTATTACTAAGTTTTCCAACAGAGTTCGGGGCAAAAAATGTGCGCCTTCGAACCAGTGGCTGTTGTTGCAGCGCACTGTGGCAACTGGTATGTAAGGGCGAGTCCTAGCTAGCTATAGGCAATGTGTAAATTTGAGGTTATTCACGAAGGCAGCTGGCGCACTCGGTCGGTACTGTCCTGGAATAAACTGTGCCGACTGCGTATGCAAGTGTAAAATTCGTAATTGCATAAATTTGCATGTGGCTGCATAAAATATAGACTGGCGCTGTATTTATGTTGGTGTTGTAAATCATAAACGCATATTTCGCACCAGTGCACAGGTTTTCACCATTCACCATTTACAGTTATTAAATTTATTAAGCTTTTACGCGCCACACTGCGCGCCACTTCCCGTAAGGGCCAGTTGTTGGCAGAGTGGACGTCGGTCATTTGATATAGGTATATGTGAGGCTTTGGTGTGATTATTTACGGGGATGTGATTTTTATGCATCCAATGATAGAGAGCTGGTGTATTTTTTTTTTTTTTGTCTTCGCCAAATCGAGCTTAAAGCGGCAACGGAAATGGACAAAATGCGGATATGCAGTTAATTTCAATTATTTTTGAAATATTATTATACAACATATGGGACGAGTGTGTGGTCCCTGATGTTAAATTTTCAAATGCTTTAAACAAATAATTTAATTGGGCTAGCTTACAGGTTCAGTTAATGGCTTAACATCTCAGAAAGCGGAACAAATTTTCTAGTCTAGTTTGACTGTCGGCTTATCGTCCGGGAGGTCATAGCTTAAATAAAAATCTGCACCCGTCAAAATAAAACAATTTAATTTTCATGCCGTTCCTTGCTAAGTCGTCTGCTTTTCAGTATGTCTCTATGATCAAGGACGCAGCACAACGTTAATGCGCACATAGTACATACAAATCTCTTTTAAACTATTTTGAAAGTGCATGACCAATTTGGGTCTTAATACTGGGGGTTCGAGTGCTTTAATGGCTGCTTGACTGTCGGTGTAAACAACGATGTTTGAATTCGATATCCATCTCACCTTCAGCATTTCAGCGGCTTCGCGAATAGCTATAACTACTGCCTGAAAACACTAAAGTTAATTGGTTGTCTAAAAGAGAATGGAATTGAAAAAACCCGTCTCCTACTTCTTCATCCGGTTTAAACCCATCTATGTATAATTCTAACGCGTTTTCGTCTATTACCGTATTCTCTTCCCATTGCTGTCGGTCGGGGATACCGGTATTGTACTAAAATATGAACCGTTACGTAGTTTTGTAACTTCTTTTTTAACATTATTTCCAATTAGAATATTAGCATGTCGTGTATGATAACACCTCCATTGCAATGATTCTCTCAGACGCAGTGCCGACAGGGGCGTAGCGAGGACTTTTCAAGAGTCGGTAAATCAACGATCAATTTTCAAAAATTAGGTCTTAAGTTTGGATTTCCATTTTCGGCATTTTCAAAGGTTCCATATGAACTCCTTAAAATCGGTGAATCGGTTAATTTGCGACTGAAATCCTTAAAATTTAGCGAGTTTGCATTCGATTTTAAAAAGGACGGTCGGCATCGGTGAGATTGCCGCCTGAAATCCTTAAAATTTAGCGAGTTTAGATGCGGTTTTAAAAAGGGCGGGTCGGCATCAGTGAATTTGCCGACTGAAATTCTTAACATTTTGCGTGTTTAGATTCGATTTTAAAAAGGACGGTCGGCATCGGTGAGATTGCCAACTGAAATCCTTAAAATTTAGCGAGTTTAGATTTGATTTTAAAAAACGGTCGGCATCGGTGAATTGGTCGACTGAAATCCTTAAAATTTAGCGAGTTTCGATTCGATTTTAAAAGGACGGTTGGCATTTCTAAGTCGAGGTTAAATTCGAAGGAATATGTCATTAGCTAGTTCGCTGCTTATTGATGTGGATTGCGAACTTTACCAATTTGCGGCAAACGTGTCTTTGGGCCAAGAGGAGGATAATTAATTATCCCATCAAAATGTATTAAGAAAAAAGTTTATAAACAGTTTAAATAACGAAATTTCGAATTCCAAACTTTTTGCCGCGAACGAAAACACCCGCGCGAATTGTCAAAGTTTATTCGCAATCGACATCATTTAATACGCGTTCCACAAACTAGCGAATTAAACATTCGTTCGAACTTAACCTCAAACTAGACATGTGTGCGTAGAAACTGATGGCTGAAATTCGCGAACTGCCGCGACCTATAAAAGTGTTCATGTGAACGGTCTGTCAAAGCTTGCGAATAGTCGTTCGATCGTATGTAGTTGGTCGCTCTTATGTGAATGGTCTTTTAGGTATTAGCCCACGGGTGTTCCTGTTAAGATTGGTCAAAATTGGACAATGGGGTGTGGTGTCTCCCATACAAAGAATATCTTCTATGGAGTGAAACTCGTTGACGTTAGATATAACTCGATAACCACTGGGCGCATTTACATGATTTCTATACAGCAAGTTCCTGTAATAAGTCGGCATTTCAATGAAAGTCACCCCCCCCCCCCCCCCACGGCTCAAACCCTCGCTACGCCCCTGAGTGCCGATTTTGCCGCCTTCTCCCTACCGTAGGTATCCCTTATCCAAGGGCAGAATGTGAAGCATGGTTTCCGGTGATGCGGTCGGAGTTGTCCGAAGGGCATTAGTCACAGGAATACATGCCGCTCCTCGGATTCTGTTAAGAAGAGAGAGGTAGCTTGCTTTGTCCAGTGCTGGCCACCAGATGACGACTCCGTAAATGAGTATCGGTCTGACTGCAGCTGTAGGTATACAACATCCATTGCCTTATTTTCGGACTGATGCCCCATTGAAGGAACAAGATCCTTTTGCGAGGGCCGCTTCCATCAAGTCCCGTAATGTTGGGAGATATTTCCCAATATATAAAAGAAAGTGTCCGATCCGAACCCATGTAATCGCTTAACTCGAGATTGGCCGAACGGATTTTGATGATTTATACTTTGTTGGAAAGGTATTTTCTCAGTACGGGTTTTCAAAAAAAGAAAAGTTGGACAAAGGGGCGTGGCACCTCCCATACAAAAAAAATCTTATATCTCGAAAACCACTAAATCGATTGAGTTCAAATTTACATACAATCTTAGGTATCGGCCCAGGAGTATTCCTGTGAAGATTGGTCAAAATTGGACAAAGGGGCGTGGCACCTCCCATACAAAAAAATTCAAAATCTTAATCTCGAAAGCCACTGAATCGATTGAGTTCAAATTTACATGCAATTTTAGGTATCGGCCCAGGAGTATTTCTGTGAAGATTGGTCAAAATTGGACAAAGGGGAATGGCACAGCCCATACAAAAAAACATTCAAAATCTTATATCTACAAAGCCGACGAACCAATTGAGCTCAAATTGACAGACAATCTTAGGTATTGGCCCAGGAGTGCTTCTCTGAAGATTGGTCAACATTAGACAAAGGGGCGTGGCACCTCCCATACAAAAAAGATCTTCTATGGAGTGAAAATCGATGACGTCGTAACTCGATAACCGCTGGGGCGATTCTCATGATTCTTTTTTTGTTTTGTTCGTATTGCTGTATTTCTGGTTTACGCAGAAATAAAATTCCAGAAAATCGATTTATTCTCATTTTTCGCATTTTACGATAGAACATTATTATCTAAGACCTAAGCACCTAACCTAACCTAATGTGCACGGGCAAAGCCGGGCGGGTGCAGTTATATTACATTACCTATATAAAAACGTTGGTGCGTATATGTAAGTCCGATAATGGCCGCTGAACCACTGAAGCTATCCGCCTTCATTCCTATTAAAAGAAATAATTGAACAAAAATATCAAAATAAATCTTGAAATATTTAAAATAACTATTTTAGACAGAACAACGTTTGCCGGGTCAGCTAGTTTCCCAATAAATAAAATTGCGATATCGTCCGCATACGCTATAACTTTGGAGCCGATTTTCTCCATGTTCACTAGTATTTCATTCGAATTGAATGACCTATTCAGTTTGCGAATATACAGATCTATCAATAGAAAGATAGGATCTCCCTAACTCTGCTAGCCACGTTGTTTTCTTCAATGCTGGAACAAAAACAGCAGGAGTTTCTCTGCGCGGTTTTAATTCATTTTTTTAGTCTTTAGGGCTTTGCTTGTAACACTAACAATCCCAATCCGTGGATGATCATTTTAAATACTTTTCTATTTTCTCCACTTAAAGCTCTGCTAACAGAACACGACCTTGGGAAGGATTCACTCATAGCAGAACAAGTAATCCTCAACCTCATCGTCAAGGAGTAGATGTATTCAAACGATGAGATTGTATTAGTGGATATGTTACCAAGAGCCTTTGGTAGGTTGGCTCAATAGCTGTCCCAATTTTTTTCCTGGGGTTTCTATATAACTAAACAGGGGGAGGGGTAATATTTAAGCTGTTAAAAATGTCTGTATCTTCACGCCACTCTTGATAAAGTTAAAACTTATCAGTGTGTCCTTCCATTTGCCTCCTTTAAGTGTCAGTTATTCGGGATGAAATTTGAAAGTATGTAATAAAGTGTTGTAGTTAATACGTATGTTTATGTAGTAGGTATGTATTAGTTTTTATTTAATTAACAAGGGTTCAGTTACTAAACCTGAGTACATCTTAAGTGGGCATGATTTTAAACGTAAAATTTTGCTGAAATGACTCTGAGATTCTGCGAGATTCGCAATAAACGAGAAAGTTTCGTGCGACTCAGTCATGCACATTTTTTATATTAATTAATTGTACAGTTTAACTAATAAAAAAGATTTCATCAACATCGTATCATAAAAACCGGATAAAAATCGGTTAAAAAATATACACAGCTGCACAAGTGCAATCCTTTTACCATCTGGTTTAGGCATATATGACACCCCATCGTGGTTACATAATTTTGTAAGCAACTGGAATATCATTAAAGCCGGCGAACCTTAAGAGAAGGGAAGGTTGGTTTTTTTCCTCATGAACAAGGAATCTCTTGACCTGCTTAGTAAGAGAGGATATAGATTCTCTTACGGCATGGACGAGTTAGTCCTCGCAGCTCAGGAGAAGGAGGACAGATTTATGTTAGGCGTGGTATCCTCGCCTGTGATCAGGCAACCAGCTGATACAGATGGCAGCAAGATTAACTTGGAACCCTTGACGATAAACGTCAATATAGCGACAATATAGCGAGCCATCATCTGATTCGGATGACGGCAACAAAACAGTGATAGAGGCGTCTGGACCGGTCAGCAATGTTGCTACGACTAGTATATACAGATTAACCTCCATCACACTGCAAACGCGTGAAGAAGACGCATCGTCCTCATCCAGGAACTGTGGGTTGCCTGCTTCTCGAGGAAGCATTAAAAATTACTAACAACAGATAGAACAGTATTAGCACCTGCATAACATCCAGACAAATTTGGCCGAAATTAGCCGCCAAAAGAAGTAGAAAACTCCTTTGTATTAATAGAAAAAAAATTAGCTCCGTCGTCGTGGGAGTATTAACGGGACATTGTATGATAGGCAGGCATGCCCGCAGAATGGGAGTACCATATGACGATTTCTGCAGGAGCTATTACGGTTACCCTCCGTCTTTTTCCCGAAGACAAATTGACACCCTTACCGACGACAAACAGTAGAGCAGATTCGTCTCCGTTCCGTACCAGCCACACTTCTTGAAAGTGAACGATCAGAAGCTACAGAAGTGGGGTTGGACTGTTTCGGGCACCCTTTGTTTGTTTCTGAAGGCTAACCGCCAACGGAAAGAGCTGACTACGCCAGTCAATTTCACCTTCACGCGACGAACTTTCAAACAACGTCAGATTGGATAGGTGGGGGGTTAGACTGTTTCGGTCACCCTTCGCCGTTCTCTCCTGTCGCAGTCTTCCCTGATCTGTACCAGCCAATCTTCTTACTAACGGACTGTCAGTGTCAGAGGCTATACTAGCGGGGGGTTAGACTGCTTCGGTCACCCCTTTGCTCTCCCCGAAGACTAACCACCAACTGGAGGAGCTGCTACATCAATCAACCTCATCTCGACAATTCGAGGACCCCGCCAAAGGCGACAGACGGGAGTTTAGACTGTTTCGGTCACCTCTCGGCTTTTCACCGAAGACAAAACGCGACCTTTGGCTGCCTAAGTCACCATCAAAACCTCACAAGTGGACCCCAACCAACATGCGATATTTGGTGTTTAAGTCCCAGGAGCGCACAGGAGAATAAAAAGAAATATCACATCAAAAGTTTGCAATGGATAAGAAACATTTTTATTTTTCTCTCTTCATTTTGGAATCTTGCCATATTTGACTAAAATCTATTTGAAGACCTCCAAAAATAGTTCATGCTTGCGTCAAAGAATGATTGAAATAAATTTAAATAAAAACCTATTTCCAACTTGTTGGTGTCAAGCAATAACAATAACAATAATTTCTCATTGCAAGGACCCCATCATCACTGGAAAATAAAATATTTGCTCCACAAGTGTATCATTCATTCATACACAGTTAATTTATTTCAAATTTTAGTTGTCCCACCTTCACAAGGAACTGAGCACTCAACAAGTTGCTTGTCAAACTGGCATAAATTTCATAAATTCTCCCAGTACGCCTCTGCAATTCATTTTAATTGGAGTAAATTCCCTTGTCATCTCATTTCACCCCTTTTTGCCGCCACTCAGGGCTCAGCCCAGTGAACACATAGAGTGTGTAGTAAACTTCCAGCAATTAATTGAAACAATAAGAGCAACAAATTTCCATAGGCCCGTAGAAGAGCTGCCAGACGCTTCTTCCCTCACAATGGAGGAATTATTTCCATTCCACACACAGGAATTTCTCAATAAACATACGAAATAGTTTCCGCATTTTGCACCCACGTCCAAAGTGGGGGCCAACTCTCTGCCCTTATCCTCATCCGCCGGAACCTCATCCATCTTCTTCCACACATACTCATGCACCAATGGAGGGCAGGGCGTTGAACGAGTGAATCCTTTCCCGCAGCCGGATTAAAAGCACACAAATGCACACAGAATAAAAAAACAGAAAGAAAATATTTAAATAAAAAAGAGATTTTTCATTTCGGGCTCAGCATTCACCCGCACCGCACAAAAAGTATGGCGCTTCTTGTATCCGCTCTCCTATGGCGACTCTGTACAAACAAGCGTTCTTGTTATTGCATCCTGCGGAATCCTTGGCACCATATACTGCCTCCGATGAGGAAGAAGAAGAAGATGACGACGACGATGAAGATGGGGATGCGAAAAAAAAATCCTCCTCCATTGAAACTAAAAAAAAGAGAAAAATACAACTTTTGCAAAAATGCAAACTTTTTCTGTGTCCCGCATTCAACTTACTGAGGAAAGTGCAAACATAGCGCCCTCAGCAGCCCACCCATGCCGTTGTCGAGGACTATTTCGAACCTAGTTTTTCTTTCTTGGTCCTCAGTGCAGTCCTTGTTGTTGCATTTTGCAACTTTATCCTTCAACTGTGGCGTATGGAAGCTTAGCAAGCCCAAACTTGAAAATCCGCATATCTACCCCCGAGAGTGGTGGATCGACGAGGATAGTTTCTCAATCTCCGACGAAAGTTTCTCCATCCTGTACCGCAGACAGAGAGTCTGGACTAGGGCCATAAATCTATCCAAGTGGTGTGTCGTCGTGTATAGCTTCAGTATCAGGGCGGCGAGACGCGGCGAGCGCGCACAAGTCCTCTTTAGATGAATGTGTTTGTTAAACTAATACAAAACTTTAAATGAATTCTTTTCAGCAACAAGAAAAATTAATAATATTATCTATTTATCTTCGTTGCGGTTCTATATGGGAAAACTTTGGTTTTTTGTTTCGTTTTTGTGTGTCTTCTATTTTTGGTTTATGCGCCTGGCGAGTGGCGAATTGTGGCAGTTGTTGCTTCCAGCTGATACCTCCGGGCGTCGTCGTTGGATTACATGTACTTTGGCTGAGAAAACGAGTATATCTACCACATAAGACAGAAAAGAAATTAATCTGCCTTTGCATCCTTTGTGTCTGGGGCTGGCGATTGGTGGACCGCTACCGCAACCCGTCGATGGAAATGGGGCGTTTGGATTGAGTAATTAGTTGCTAATATTAATTTAATGAGTTTCACTTAATTTGCATTTAAATGGATTTTTTAGCGAGGATTTTGCATAAAAAGGTTTTACTGAGTGGTCCTTTTCGCGCGTGAAGCAATTAATGGAACACTTTTGTTCAAGCAGTAGATGGGTTAGGTACCTATATAGGAAAATAATTAATGAGCTGCATGGTGTAGTCCAAAGTAGTAAGTGAGTTCAAAAAGAAAGCACACTTTTCGTTATTCGGGAAAAAATAAATACATCATGTAATTACTGTATTGTCACTTCACTTTAATTTTAGCTTTAATTTTAATTTTCACAAAGTTTGTATTTGTCATGTCACAATACATTAATGCATAGATTTAGTGCACCTTTCTAGAAAATGCTGAGAAACTTCGAAATAGGTAGCTATATATCAAACTCAATGGGCCTTCCCAATAACCAAATTTAAACTCGACTTTAACGCAAAAGTCAAAACTAAATAAAATCGCGTTCCAATAATCAATTTATAGTCGAGTTAATTCTAATGTCGAAACTTTCCTGAGAAAGTCGTGTCTAACTTATGATTTATGTAAAAGTGTCATCGTAGTAGTGTCATTCAATGTCAATGTGGAATGTCACTTTTCAGACCATATATATTTTTAATTTTCTTTTACTTACTTTAGATGGCGCTCACAGTCCGGGGTGGACCACGGTATCAACGTGGTCAAGATGGAGGCTACCTGCCTCCAGTTACATACACCAAGTTGGTTGAGTTTGCTCTCCAATTGTGCGGGTTTTTCTCTGCTTCGTTGTCCTTCAGGGGTGGACTCAAAGACTCGTCAGGCTGGTGCGTTGTTGTCCACACGCTACACGTGACCCAGCCATATCAGTCGCTTTATTTTGAGTTTTTTGAGTTATATATTGAATCTTTCTCTTGAAGCGTTCTAGGAGGTTTTCATCAACTTTCGATAAGGTCCATGCTTCTGTACCATACAACAGGACCGGGATGATTAAGGTCTTGTACAATATTTCCTTGGTTCTGCGAGAAAGGACTTTACTTGTCGATGTCGTTTTGCGAGGTAATTGTAGAGCATCGAAGTTATATCTGTCCACTGTGACGTTTTGTCCGAGTCGCCGATGTTGAGAGTCCTTTTTCGTTGATAGCATATACTTCGTTTTGTCCTCAATAATAGTCAGACCCATCTTCGCCGCCTCCGTTTCAGTTCGCTGAGTTCTCCCAATAATGTCAATATCATCTGCATGTATGCAAGTATGTAGTTGAATGGACTTTTGAAAAATTGTACCTCATCTCTGCAGGCTTCTGTTCGGGCCTTGGGCAGATCTTTATACACTCTGGTAAAACATCCGAACATTGCTCGACCGCTAGATATTCGTGCTCTTTCTTTTTCCTTCTGAGACGATGCTCCTCCCTTCTTTTTTGACCGTAGAGCTCGCGGGCAGTTCTCGAAGCAGCCGTGGTTTTGGTTTGCAGCATCGACTGATATGGCTGCATATGTGGTTTCGTTGTGGACGCTTAATGAAAGCCAGTACTTCGGTGTCGGCAGATCTGATGGCGCGTTGACAGTATTGCAACTGGTCCTTTGCACTTAATTCTGGAGTTGCGCTTGCTGAGAGGTTATAAGGGAGACGCGGTCGGCAAAGGTTCTGGCGGTCTCTTGCAATCGTAGTCCTACGACGTCAAATCTTTTAACAGCTTCGTCGGATGTTGTTGCGCAGTGAATATCCGCATCCGTACTTTGTCTACTATCAGGTAGTAGTCCGAGCATCTACCGCAACGTGGTCAATTTGGTTAAACGTAGCTTCGTCTGGAGACCGCCATGACCCCTGTGTATATTGAGGTGTGAAAATCGTGAGCTGGTAATGGCAATGTTTCGCCTCGCAGCAAAGTCGATAAGCCTGAATCCGTTTCCGGAGGTGTTGTGTGCAGGCGTGCTTTCCGACTATAGAGCCGAAGATGCTCTCCTTTCCGATCCTGGCGTTAAAGTCCCCAAGAACAATCTTGACATCGTAGTTTGAGCACTTGTGGTACGTCTTCTCGAGAAGATCGTAGAACGCTTCTTTGGCTGCGTCATCCTTCTCCTCTGTGGGGGCGTGGACACAAGAACGTGATGTTCTTGAATTGAATTAGGCGCTGATGCGGATTGTGACCAGCTGGGAGCTTATAGGTATTACGAAAGCCCAAGACTTCTTGCCTAAGTCTTCCTCTGATCACAATTTCACATCCAAATAGGCGCTGACCTTGCTCCATGTAGCAATTGACGTGGTAGATCACAAAGTTTCTTACATTTCTTCGGCTTTCCCTACCCCATCTCACTTCCTGAATATCTGTAATATCGGCTTTGTACTTGCCCAGTTACCCCGACGTACAACCCCCCACCCGGAGGGCCAGGTTCTTTGTTGAGCCCCTTGGACAAAAGGGGACGGATATTCCGGTGTCAGTAACCCACTTCGGGGATGTGAGAGCTGCCGTTGGCCCATAAAGGGTTCATTCGCCACCATCTCTGTTTCAGCACACTGACTTAACCTCAGCCTCAACTTACAAGTAGGTACATATTTCGAAGTAGCTCAACTTTCCTAATGTAGCTGATGATGCATTCAGCAGAGGATTTTCTTAATTCTTCTGTAGTTATTACTTCCCTGAAAAATGATTTCTTTCTAATACCATAGAGAGCCGGGCATTCACATGTGGATATGCTCAGCTGTTTCGTCTTCCTCGAGACATAGCTAGTCGGCACTCCGGTGAGTCAGGTGAGTGAGGTAACCTACTAGATTTTTGATATCGTACCTGCTTAGATTTAGCAACTTTTTGTCATCGTTTTTGAAAGGCTGTATTGCTTTTTTGGCCTGTCTAAGACCTGGGATGTTCTCCCAATAGGAAATATTTTTGTTTCGTTCCCAGCTTTTTATAGCAGAATTTGTAGCTGATTTGGGGATTGTACAAAGTGGTTCAGGACCTATGAAAGGGGTTTCCGAGCCTTTTCTGGCTAGTTCATCAGCTTTTTCGTTTCCTTCAATCCCCTTATGGCCAACCATAAACTGTTCCTGGTACTAAGTGTTTGGAGGGAATTGAAGCAGTGTAGTACTGAGAGTGTAGCCACCTCTCGCGAACGTCTGACAAACATCCGAGAGTATGACTGTCCTGAAAAAGCTTCTCAATTCAGCCATTCGGACTCGGCATAAAATTGTAGGTCCCTTCCATTCGTTCCAAAAAATAGAAACTCACACAAAACGAATGGTTGCGAGAAGCTAGGCCTTGGGTGTCTACCGCCTGTTGCGCCGCCTATTTATTTATTTTTTTCGTTGATTTTATAGACAAGAAAATAGTGCTGAAGTCGAATTAGGTTGATTTTCCACGATGGAATATCGAGGAATATCAGCAAAAGTGAACCACTTTGTCCAATAAAATTGCTGTTCTTCAACGATCAATAACAGCTGAACACATTTTGCTTACCACAGTCTTTCATGAAGATTAGACTTTCCGCGGATTAACCCGATCCATTTATAATTTCAAACTTTTACATGAATCTTAAAAAAGTGCTCTCCTGAAAAATTATCAAAATCGACTTTAGCGGTTGTTGCCACAGTTATAATATGTGTCCTTCAGTATAACTATGATATTTTTGACAGTCAACTGCGGTCGAATTGGAATTTTTCGTTATAGGTACCATTTTATTCTGTTATAGTCAGTCACAACAAATCTACAACCATTGATGCACAGAAGACAAGTCGCTGACCTATGCTTGTTCTATAGGTACTTTCATGGTAGATGTTCTGAGGAACTTAAAGACATTATCCCTCGAAATGCAACATTTGGGCGCCCCACAAGACAGGCAGCCAATGCTCATGACAATACAGTACACCTGACAACCGCGAGGACATCAATTTTCCAAAACTCCTTTTGTTACAGGACAAGCAAACTCTGGAACTCGCTTCCTGGGGATATATTCCTGAAGACTACAATTTGCAGCAATTTAAGTGCAGAACTAACATACATCTGAAAGCATCTCGGGGCGCTGTTGAAGCGTTAGAGGTTCGCCTTTCCCGGGAGAAGCATTTAAAAAAAAAAAAAATTATCTGATTAGGCTCTGAAGCAGTTATACAAATCCAAATTTGTGCTGAATGGAATGTGAACCAAAAAAAACCTTAAAATGTAATTTGTATTCTTCCTGGATCGAACCTGGGTCCCCTCGCACAGTAGTCCAGCACACTAACCAATGAGCCACTCCGCCCACCACCTATCTTTGCATACGAAAAATACTAACTGTTTGATTCGGATTATAGTCAACCGCATAATCGGACCTGACTGTCAAAAAGGAGCATGATAACCGAGTTTATTTGGCTGGAAATAGATCGGACGGTGAGACGTGCCATATACATCGAACGAAATTCCGAAAATAAGGAAGCCGAAGTTTCCGGGTCGCGTAATCTCACTAGGAGCCGACACGTAAATTTATTTTTTCCTTCGAATTTACTTGGCGAAAATCGCTTAAGTAGTGGCAATAACCTCTGAGCGACCGACATAGTTTCATATTAGGCCACATACAATTCCTATATTTTACGGACTCCCGTCTGAATCAATTAAAGTATGCCTTCCTTCAGTCAAATTAGAGCTCCTCTCCAAATGACGATCACATCGCCAGGACCCGCTTTAAACGATTTATTTTGGGTCAGTGGATTTTGAATAGTCGTCAATATAATTCAATGGTAAGTCATCACGTAGGTATACAATAATTTTCATAGCCATATTAAGATATTCAGATCGTAATCGACATCTTGTCACAAAATCAAGCATCAATTTCACATCAAAAAGGAATTATGATGCCATTTTGAAGTTTAAACTCTTTTTATCGCATTTTAAGCGAGTGGAATAACACAAACCACCATCAACCTTCATCGGAATCTCTCTTATAAAAACCAAAAATGTGTGTTATTCACTACATCCTGAATTGTGATCCCCAAAAGTGAAATGTGTATATAACTTCCAATAGGAATGAATAAATGAGATTTTTATGGAAAACATCTGAAGGATACCTCCAAGATTGAGGGCATACCAGATAATATCTGTGCGTGGGGTGGTCTTCCGTCTATTCGTCGTGCTGACGCCAAACATTTCCCAATCCCCTCCTGTAAAAGATTTGAAAATAACCCATATATCCATGCATTTTGTTCGACTTGTTTGTATGCCGCCGAAAACTTTATTTCGAATATTTTTCTATTTCCCGAGTCTTGAAATGTGAAAATTTTACACCACAATCTACACAAAGGGCAAGTTTTAGGGGTTAGTTTTGCCGGGTGAAGGATGTGTATATGTAGTTTAGCTCCTTCCACTTATTTTGCGTTGAATTTTTTTTCTATTTTAAGAAAGAAAATTCTACAAATATGTAAACTTTGTGGTGTTAGTTTTGCCTCCCGTTTTCGTTGGTGGTGCTCATTCAACTTCCGTGAAAAGTTTATTTATATCCTCCCACCCAGGAGGCGAGCACGGAGCTCTTGTTTGCTGAACTGGCAGAATGGAACTGGTTTTATCCTTTTTTTGCGAATAAGGATAGTTATACCATCACCACCACCACCTCCACCACCACCAGAACCATAACACACAATTGAGATAAAGACATTTTGTGGATTGCGTATCTGCTGTATTTTCAAAATGCCACCACATTTCAGTACGTATATCCTCGAATGACTTTAATGAATGCAATCTTATAGTAGGTTGAAGCTCCTTGCCAGTAAGTTAATTAATATGCCAATGTTTCTCGCTACTGGAATTCATTTCATTCCGCTACCGAGCAACAAAAAAAAAATAAGAAGAAGGGAAGCACCAGAGGGAGCTTCCAAATGATATGCAGTGCATATTGTTGAGAAATAAATGCGCAAAGTTTTGTACAAAAGTTTCTTTTGCGGTCTGATCTGCTTTCCTCGGGAATATATCTAAATTAAAAGTAGTCCTGAGGTTCACGGTGGGAAAAATGCAAATCTAGAGGAAAGAATAAACGAATACAAAAGCAATAAGGTATATGGGCTGGGTGAAGGCAGGAAAAATGGGAACAGCTTGCCTCAGTTGGCATCTGAACATTTGCATACTTCCGCAGTGAGTATGGCGGCGGTCTTATTTTGTGCTTTTTTTTTTAGACAAGCTTCCTGCAGGAGG
This sequence comes from Cheilosia scutellata, assembly GCA_955612985.1. Classification (NCBI taxonomy): domain Eukaryota; kingdom Metazoa; phylum Arthropoda; class Insecta; order Diptera; family Syrphidae; genus Cheilosia; species Cheilosia scutellata. Next base: position 57,075,020 of record OY015312.1, on the reverse strand, counting down.
ATGCAATAGAAGACAACCTGCTCAAAGGAATTTTTATATGACCCAGGGAAGGAAGAGCTGTTTTCGTTTGTCCGGCTCGGTGTGGACGTGTAAGAGAAAATATGTTCAAACATTTTTGCGTGCTTAATTTTCTCATATTTCTCTAACACCTTGAGGAATCCAGTGGGGATCCTGAGAAAGATTCAAAAACTACTCTGTTCAGGGATTCCACGTAATGGGGTTTACTTCTGAGTTTTTTTTTTAATTTATTTTTTGTACGGTTACAAAATGTCAGCAAACCGTATGTTTTATTTGAAAACTTCAAAATGAAATATCGCATTTGACTATAGAAGTTGTATCTGAATGTGACAGTCAACAGGGAATTGTTAAATATCTACAGGTTTTTTGAGACAACTTTCTAACTATAGGTATATCTAATCTTATAATACATATTATAAAAACGTTGGTGCTTGTAAGTTCAATAGGTAATAACGGCTGAACCACTAAATCTATCAGCCTTATGGCGCAGGGACATAAGTCCATTATGGCCTTATATCCCATACTTCGGTGGGACATATTAATTCCAAATTTTGATTATGGACTTATTCTTATGTCCCACCGATATAAGTCCATAGTAAATGTGTACGTATGCAATTATGTCTCATCTGACATGTTTCCGAGAACTTCCACTTTTATTTTCTTTAATTCTCAGAATCAAAATCGAATTTTACTATGTTTCTCTTCGAATATGAGAAAAATTACATTTCAACTGAATATCGGAATTAGCATTTTAAAAAGTTAAAAAAAAAATTGATTATGTATTTTTTATACCCGGTACCAAACTGTGGTGAGGGTATATTCACTTTGTCATTCCATTTGTAACGCCCATAAGGAGGCGTTGTAGGTATGACAAACTATATATATTATTGATCAGCAACACTTTCTTAGTCGATCTAGCGATGTCCGTCTGTATGTCCGTCTGTCCGCACGATTACGGCCGTAATTTAAGAGCTATCGACTTGAAATTTGGTACTTTGCACATATTGTTTTAATATAATATTTAAAAAATTTTGACAAAAAATGAGCTTGGTCGAATAAAAAGTACCCACACCTCCCATACAAGTATATAGTTTTTTAATATTAAAATATTTTTTTTATTTTACAATAATATAGTACCGGGTATTTGAGCTTCGGCATAGTCGAAGATAATTGTCTTACTGGTTTTTTGCTGATTTGGGAAGACATATTTAAGTTTTGGAGACCCTCGTTCATTTTTCTAATTCATTCAACCTGATGCTTATCACGGTGGGTTTTCTTTAATGCTTTAAATGCAGTGCTTGCCCAGTTTTAAATCGATTTTCAATGAACCTAAATGAATACCCAAAATATATTCGCGCGAATTTTTAATTTTCACACCCCGAATCGATCCCCTAATAACGGTTTCTTTGTATTGTCTTGGGTGATAATGCATCATATTGAATGAATTAGAAAAATGAAAAAGGGTTCCCAAAATGTTAATATTGCAATCAGTGGCCGAATATAAATTCAAACTGTATAATCAAGTTTTTGTTATGCAAAAAAATAATTTGGTCTTATGTCTAAAAATCAAATTTTAAAATGTGGCCTTAAGTCACACCGTACCTACCATACCAATAAAATTGTGGATCTATATCCCATTTTGGAAAAATAGATTATGGACTTATATCCCACTTCTTGGGGACATAATTCCATAGTCAAAATTTGGATGTATGTCCCACCGATGTGAGCCATAAGGCCATAATGGACGTATGTCCTTGCGCCCAGCCTTATATTCATACAATATGTTTGCGTGGTGCTCCAGATTGTTTTTGTTTATGTTAGTCCCCACTAGGCGGCACTGAGGTCGCCTTTTTCCGAAAATTCTTATTTATAGATTTGGCTCAAATTCACTGTAACATGTAATATTTAATTAAAAATAAATTTTTGGCAAAATTTGGACTCGGTAGGTGGCCTGGTTTTGGGAGGATTTGTGAAAATATAGTTTTCCCTGTAAAAGAATGCTTTCAAAGTTTGTAATCAAAATCTAATATAATAAGGCCGCCAACTTTCGTGCACCTACCCAATTCTCCCCAGACAAATCTCCTCTTTCTTGCCCTGCATGTGAATATGTATGTGTGCAGAACACAGCCCCACACACTTGAAATCCCATCATGAGTCTAGGCTGATTAAAATGCTAATTACGCACTTACAGTCACATTTGACAGAAAAAAAAACAGGAAAAACAAAATAGTTGAAATGGCTGACGAGCGTTGTTGTTCTGGCATACAGAAAATAAACCAAAGTAATAAATAACCATAATATGACAGTTATGTGCTCAAGTGTAACGATTTGAGCACTCTCGGTCCAGGGCACACTCAAAATGCTCGAGCTCTATTCAGAGCTCAACTCTGGACTAAAAAAGAAAAACGCCTTATATGTTTCTTAAGGAGGGTCGAAGAAGGGCTAATGGTGACAAAGAGGCCGGACACCTCCCACAAACAACATTTTATAATTTTATATCTCGAAAACCACCGAGCCGATTGGGTTCAAATTTTCAGACAATCTTTAGGGAGTCTTCCGTTAATTTTAGTCGAAAATCGAGTAACTTTGCTTCTCCAATGGAAAAAATATATATTGCAAACACAATATAAATTTCCTATGAAGTGAGAACTGAGAAGTCCACGTAACTCTAAACTTTTTAAGTTTTCCTTTAGATGATAGCGCGGAACACCCAAATTACAAAATTACACTATATTTTCAGATTTAAAGTACCTTTAGCATTAACATTTTTTGGTAAATAATCGTTTATTGCAAGTTGAAAACATTTAATAAAATGTGGTCGGGATCGGACAAAGGGGCACTTGATACTTCCCATTACAAAAAACACTGCGAATGCTATTTCTCGACACTCATCTTCTTCTTCTATATATATAAAAATGAATTGCTGTTCGTTAGTCTCACTAAAACTCGAGAACGGCTTAACCGATTTGGCTAATTTTGGTCTTGAATTATTTGTGGAAGTTCAGGGAAGGTTTAAAAGGTGAGAAATTGGACAAAGGGACGTGGCACCTCCCATAACATTCATTCGAAAACCGCCGAATCGATTGAGTTTAAATTTACAGATAATCTTAGGTATTGGCCCAGGAGTGTTGCTAAGAAGATTGGTAAAAATTGGACAAAAGGGCGTGGCACAGCCCACACAAAAAACATATTCTATGGGGTGAAACTCGATGACGTTGTAACTCGATAACCGCTGAGCCGATTTTCATGATTCTTTTTTTGTTTTGTTCGTATTGCTGTATTTCACGCAGAATGAAAATTCCAGAAAATCGATTTTTCTCATTTTTCGCATTTTACAAAAGAAAATTTTTATCTAAGAACTATAAGCAATACAATTTCTGTGCACGGGCAAGGCCGGGCGCGTACAGCTATCTTATTTAATTTTTCTGTACGTGTGTTGTAATCGAACTCCTCCTAAACGGCTGGACCAATTTTAATGAAATTTTGTGTGTGTGTTTGAGTGGGTCCAATGAATCTAAACTATCCATTTGGTGAACATTGGACAAAAGGGCATGGCTCCTCCCATACGAAAAAAACCAAAAAATCTTATATCTAGAAAACTACCGAACTGATTGAAATCAAATTTCAAGAAAATATTTGTTATTGATTCAAAGGTGTTTCTGTGAAAGTTTGATCAAAATTGGACAAAGGAGCGTGGTACCTACCGTATAAAAAAATATACATTTTAAATCCTATTTCTCGACACCCATGGGAGCTAATGTGGGTGGGATTGGAAAACGGCCCATGGCACAACCCTTACAAAAAAAGTTATTTAAATCACGATATCTGAACATTGCCTAATTGAAGCATTTTATAAAACCTGGAGGGACTGGACAAAAGAGCGTGACACCTCTCATAACAAAAAAATACATTTCAAACGTTATTCTTCGACAGACATGGGAACAAATTTGTCTAGACAATACAATTCGCGGGCACACGTCCGAGGAAATATCGGCCGAAGCACACAGAGTACAGAACAGATTCAGTCTGGACACATCGGTTAAATAAAAATGAAATGAAAATGTCCAAGCAGGCAAAACAACGTTTGCCGGGTCCGCTAGTAGGAAATAAAGTTGTAAAATTTATAACATTGATTTGATATGGATTGTTCTGATTGACATAGAATAACTTAGGTAGTTCATTAGAATCAAAGTCTCTTCGCGTGTAGCGTTGGTGAACTACTGATAATTATAGTCTATAATGCACATTTTGTTGACTACATCGATGTGACTATACAGCTCGCATAGTCCGCCGGCGCCGTTTACTTTCAGAAATACCCCCATACCGAGTTTTCTTAAGTCAATGAATATTGATTAATCATGGTTTTAATTCAAAAGGGAATCGCTCATTCTAATGGAATTAGTGGATGCTCCTTGGTGTACTGTACACTCATTCCTGATCAAAAAAGGCAGCATTTCAGGGACTTCTACTTGGAGCTTCAATTTCGACGAATGCTGCGCTCGCTGCAGGCTTATCCGAACCAATGACTTGGCCCGGTGCACATATGCGTTTTTTTTTGCCGCACTGATCCGCAGCGGGTCCGCATTTACGTGTTACAGTACTAACACCTAGATAGGTGCCTAGATTAGATAGGCAGACACGATCCGGTCCCGCGCGTCATACTTGCGAGCAATAACACTCGCAGCTCCCTATGCCTCCACTTGCGGCCTAAAATACAAATACATTGCTTAAAAACGACCAATGCACACGTGCGTTATTTTTATGCTAAGTTAAAGGAAGACAATGGAATATAGAATATAATCTAAGTCGATAATAGTTGAAAAGATGTAGTACCCAATAACGTTGTTTTATTTTTAAATTGATAGCTTTTGTACCTCATGTACACTGTTTCTTTTTATAAACTTTTATTGCTGGGAGCTAAAAGTATACTACAGATTTTGTCCAGCGGGAAGAGCCCGCACGTGTGCATAGAAATACGCAAGTGTGCACCGGCACTTAATAGAAAATAGGGGTCTACCATAATATCTCAAAAAAAAAATAATCTCGAAAGTAAAAATCTCGAAAAAAACGTGAATTAAAAAAATTTCAAAAAAAAAAAAATTGAAAGAATAATCTCGAATAACAAAAATCTCGAATTAATATTAATTTTTGAGACAATGGTAACAATTTGCGCGCAACAGACACTGACCCTGCTTGTGGTCACTGTAGGATTTGGAGTACCTATAGGTGCAAGGTTGGGTATATGTACATATACTTATGCAAAGTTTATATTATGTTGTTATCAAAAAAAATCTCGAATTTATGTACTTTTTATTTCGATATTTTTTCGAGATAATAGTCTTCGAAATTTTTGTACATACAAAATTTTGGATTCGATATAAAAAAAACTTTTGGAAATTTTTGTCATTCGAGATTACGACATGATCCCAGAAAATAGTCCAGCGGCGTCAAATATCAAGATCTTAGAGTCAATGCCGATCACGTTAAGCAGTAGTTATACGTAATGTATGTGGAAGTATCCTGTTAAATCCCAAGTTCATTCACTAAAAACCGTTAAAACAATCTAACGGCAACAACGGCGCGACTACCAACCATTTTCAATACCAAACCTGACGATGACGACGCACGGTAATAATAAGTCCTCTCACAAAATTTCATTAGCCTATTTCGATTCGTTTGGACCAGAGTATATCCATTATAATAATAATAATTATAAATTAATGGATATACCTACTCTGGTTTGGACACTATCGTGTTTTCAACAGACAGTCAAACGGACATAGGTATATGCATTCAGAATTTGATCCTGATCAGAATTCTATACTTTATGGGGTCTGATCAGAATATATTATACCTACTTTATGCCGCCCAGCAGGTCCACTGGTGATTTTATGACTTATCTCACCGAAAAATGGAAGCAATCTCTCCACTACTCTGTAGAATCGGAGTTTGTTGCGCTTGATATTGCAGAAGAATTTAACAGAGTTTGGCAATAAGTTCTTTTGTCGAAAATGCGTGCCTATGGTATCAAAGCGACTCTTCATCAATGGACTAGAAACTACTTTTCAGGCCTTTCAATTCAAGTTCTATTGGACGGTTTCAAGTCTGCATATTCACCATATAAATACTGGTGTTCCCCAAGGCTCTGTTTTGTCTCCGACACTCTTTCTCATATTTATTAATGATCTCTTAAATATGATCTCTAATCCAATGCATTCTTTCGCTTATGATAGCATCCTCAGTTTTTCATATTCGTTCAATAATTAACGTCCCTGCTCTTCGGCCGTGGAAATGAAACGGCTAGAAGAAGTATAAATACCTATACATTATATTTACCCCAACCAATTACATAGAATTACATAGAAGTTATAAAGGCCTAGCTTTTTACTATCATTCATAAATGCTTGTTTTAATATTTTGTTTAAACGGATACGGAAGCAAATTGCAATCTTGCGCCACCCGATTGACGGAGGAGAAGATCTCCAATAGCAGGTCTAGGTACTTCTGGCTTCGGATGAGTTCTTTATTGTTCCGCACTGATTACTGAAGCTATAAGTTTTCAATTATATGCGTGGTTTGGTATTGTGAGTTCAATAAGCTTAAACGTCGGATGCTTCCCTACAAGCTTGTGAAGTTACTCGAAGGTACATTTGCGAGATAATTCTTCTTTGAAGTTATCTATACGAGTACAAATACCCTTTCTCCTATAATTACAGCAATAGTCTTTCTTGTACATGATCATCAAATTACAATAAAAATGAGCTAAACATCCAACTAAGCCCACTTTCACTCCCCACTCAATAACAATTAATCATTCGAAAGGAAAAATTACGTAAAAACAATGGCCCACAGTGTATTGTGTAAAGGCACACAATTGGTCCTATTCTCAGTGTATGTTCAATTCTAATTTAGCCAGCAGCAGTCTCTATATTTGCTCCCCCACCTCAATCCTTCTTCAGGCTAATGTCAATGCAGAATCATGTTGACTATATGTATACGGATGTATGTAAACCTATACGCACCATATTGTTGTGTATCCTAGACCTATAGAGGGTGGTGATGCTGCCGCTGCTGCTGCTCAACGGACGCCTGCTAAAATGTATGGCTTCTATAAGTATTTTAATACACAGTTGGTTGGATTTATTCCTTTATAATATATCCTGTCCATGGGCGTCCACATATTGTATTTTGCCTCCCCCTTCGGGTCATGTCGCTCCATTGTAGCATCCTTCCTATTCGGCTCATACTTACATTCCAGATCCAGCACCAAATGCTGCTGACTCAAATTCGTTGTGTAAGTATATGACTGTTATTCGAAACGGAAAGTAAATTGGAAATGTATTAAACACCGGAAGGACTTCAGATCGATGAAAATTTACGGCGATTGTGTGTATCCTGCAAGGATTGTTAGAACAGGACACAGCAGTAGATATGTGGGCTTAATGTGGTTAGGTTACACAACGGCAGCAATATTTCCTAGCCTCCGAATTTTTCCTCTTCTCTCAGAAAACACTTTCAAGCAGATATTTCATTTAAACAAAAGGAAACCATACAATTCCCTGCAAAGGATTAATATTGTGGAATTTTGTTGAATTATATCCCTTCACACATGCATGCTGCGTTTCTATGGTAGGTACAATAAGCTGTATATTCGCGTGACCTTGTCTAATTGAATTTTCCAAAAAATTAATTATTTTCACGCTGAGAGTAGATTTTGTTTCCGTAGGAAGCATTCTGAGAACCTTAGGAACATATTCAGTTCATGTTGTTGGGTGGATTTAATATTGCCGTGTTCGGTGTTCCTGATGCAAGGCAGAGCTTTTGTTTCTCATGCAGACTTAGGTACGTACCAACCTAAGGTACTGCAAATATTGTTTTGAAGGAGTTTTTAAGTGTAAATTAACTGTTTTCTGGCAAAGAAAATTTTGAAAAAACGATGATCCTTTTATGGAACACGATTTTTATTATTACATAGTTGTGTACGAATAATGAGAACATGAGTAGGTAGTTCATATAATGAACACTAAATACACTGAAAGAAATAATTAGACAATTTAAACAACAGATATCCTTCACTTTGGGCTTACAGTTAGGTCCACGAGTAGGTAATTGGTGCGCGGAGTGGATAGTTTGCTTGACTATTGAGTGGGGGATTACAGTTGTTGGCTATATAAAAGATAAGCTGATTAGTGACGAAAATCACACAAGCCTTGGGTATAGCAATTAGCAAACCGCGTGCAACTCCAGTTTAAGTAACAACGATCCGCGAAAGCAGTCAAGCAGATATAAAGGATCTCTAGGAACGTTATTGGGATGAAAAGAATAACCAAAACAGCGACAGGGATAGCGCGGTTTTGCTTTCTATTAGAGGTAGACTTCGCCAAAAAGGCTTGAGCTGCAAGAGACGGTCGAAGTTGTTAAACTCTACAACCTCAATGAACTGAAGATAACGATTTTGCAATTTACCGCAATTATTCTACTCAGCTAATGAGTTCAGCATTCACTCATTCCAGACAATAAGAAACAAGCTCGATCTGTTTTCAAATTTGTTGTTTACTTAATTGGCGCTACAGCCGCTTGCGTCCAACACCTAGAGGTTCCGCAATCACACGAACACAACACGAACACGCTCACCATAAACATCTTTGTATAGTTGTATGTACGCCGATGTAGGGTTGGGCAATTTAGTTCATTTGAGTGATCGATCAATTTAGTTCAAATCACGCTACTGAACTAGTTCGCTCATTTTAGTTCAATTTAGTTCATAATAGTCAAATTCACAGAATATACAAAAAAAGAAATTTCCCGCGGAAAATATAAAACAAGATATAAGTGAGTCAGCTGAACTGTTTCTCATGACATGATTTTCTTCATATAGACATATTGACACATTATGTCATAATTACATAAAGAAGAAATCATGAATTGTTTTCTTGTTAAGTACACACAATTTTCAGATCTTACAATATTGTCAGATATGTCAGTGAAAAATATTTCCCAAATGTTTTACAACCGTCTGAACTCACAATTTTGTCTGGCCCATTGGCCCATTAAAAGCCCATTGTCAGACCTCCATCTGACAATGAAATTGTCTGAACAAGTCTGAATACATAATTTTTATCATTGTCAGACTCATTAAAAATTGTCAGATGTCGTTGCTTATGGAAGTTGATAATTATTGCTTATAATTTCTTCATTGTCAGACAATATTACCAGTAGTTTAGGAGCGAAATCGAAGTTTGCTTTTAAACGCTGGACAATAATTCAGAAGATATTGATACGAACAACAGTGGAAAATGGAATTTAAATTCCAATTGGAATTAGAAAAGTCGAAAAAAATAACGTACAGGAAGAAAGTACGAGTGAATGGGGTTGTTGGATGCGCAGAGGAATCTTCTTGCCTACCATAATTGCAGTATTTTTACGCACGTATCAATTTTAAATATTTAATGTGTAAATCTTAAATCTTTGTTGTGTAAATTCACACATAGATTTTAAATATAAATGCGTATTTCTACACTTAAGATGTTCAAATTAAATGTACATTTACATAATTAATATTTAAAATTCAACAGAATTTCAGAAAGAAATGTTTATAAATCAACATAAAATGTGTAAATTCAAACCTTTTATGTTCAAATTTGTAGTAAAATTCGACACATAATGTGTAAATTCCAACAAAATTGTGTACGAAGACGCCTAAAATTAGACTTTTTTTGTGTAATTTTGCTTTAACAAGCATAAAATCGGTAGGTATAGAGTTTCAATATTTAATGTGTACAATTAAACAAAATTATACATGGAGCAGAAAGTCTATTCAAAAAAGTGAAAGTGTTATCATTGGCCTGGCCGATGCTTTGATACCCACCACTGCAGTAAACCTGTCTAAAAGAAATAAAACAATCCAAAAATTATTAAGATATTTATTAAAAATATTTATAATATTTATTATTTATATTAAAAACGCCAAAAAGACTTCAGAAAACGTACACGCACAAGTCGATGCGATGGAACTTGGGAGCGCAACAAGTTCAAATGCTTCTGTCAAAGGTCTGATCACGTATGAAGTCAAGAAAATTTCCAAATAAAATTACCTATTGTGACCGTCAAAATATAATTTAATATAATAATTTGAAGGTTAAAAATGATTATTGGTAAGGCCCATTAAAAATAATAACCGTGAACTAAATGAACTAAATGAACACTATAGTGAACTAGTTCATTGAACTAGTTCGTTCACGAACTACACAAGCCTAGTACGATGTACCAATATAAAATATACAAAAAATATAGTTTTACTTCCGATAAACATAAGAAGGATCCAAATTAAAACACTGAACAAATTTGGTTTAAACTTTATAAACTTTATTAGGTATGCTCTCGTCTTGAGTGCTGGAATTCAACTGACAAATAGTTTTGATTCGAATCGTTGATTCGATATGAGATTATCTGCAAATAATGCAACATTGATGAAGATGCATAAAGATTGCCTTCGTCGCAAAAGGCGACGTTTATTGTTTTAAGTAATGCTGACGTTGGCGAATGCAACGTCGCCGGAGGTGGCAACACAGAAGTGTTTATTTCGCAGAAGGCGACTGAATTATAATAAACAAAGTATCAATTTGCTTAAGGCAAATTGGTTCTTAGAAAATACGAACATTTGGTTCGTTTTCTTTGTATACGTATGTGGTGTGGATATGTCACTATATGGCTTTTAATGCGTGAGAACTGCAAATTAGGACAACAATCCTTTTCATAATTATTTATTGTTTTCATTTTATTAAACAGTATCTATTTTTCAATGCTATAATGAAAAAGTGGAAAGGAACATTGCTGGGATTGCCTTGTTTCGACGTTCGATTGCGACTACAAGTAGAGTGCAAAAGTAAATCTTTTACGCTCCTGTTAAATTAAGAGTAAGATATTATAAATACTTGGATTAGATATAAGAAGGAACTTCAGCAAACCCGTATAAACAAACTTCAAAGAGGACAAAAGGAGGGCGATATAATTACTGACGAAAAGGAATACCATAAAGATAAATGGTGACGAAAATAAAAACAAAATAGAGATAAAATTTGAAAACCATTACTCTTAGGTATATAAAGAAGAAGCTTTGTCTGCGGTATTCTCTGCAAATACTGAACCGATTGACGTGAAATAAATTTTATAATATTCTCTACATTCACAGAATCCAGTTAGGCTATGTGACAATCTCTTGTGGTATAAAAAATTATCTTTTTCGGCTATACCTACCACACAACGACAAGTAAAAAAAAAATGTTTGTCTGTTTGTCCTTTTTTATTACCAAAGAACATAGCTAACGCTCATTAAAAAGAGCACCGTCATAATTCAAAAAAGCATCATTTCTCGGAACGGAAAACTAATATTAAAGTTTGAATAGTTGTAGGTATGTATTTCATAATCACCTCAATTTTTATCAACTTTTTTTTTTGATTGGTAGTGTTATTAATTGCGGTTACATATAGTTTTACCTATAGATACTATTTTGTATACTTACGAAAAATATAAGAACAGCAAAGAGTTTCAGTTGTGACGGTATTAGGATTGAGACATATCTGAAATGTGTCATAAGTCAAAATATGTCTTTCTTTCCACAAATAATATTTATCTATATGCAAACCACACTCATGGCATAAGAAAAAAAAACTTATTATTTTTATTTTTTTATTGAAACAAAACAACCGTTTTTTGTTTTTGGTAAAAGTGGAATAAGATATTATTTGTTTTGTTTAATAAATGTAATAAAAAAATTTATGAAAAACTTGTTAAAGATTTTGATAAAAGTTGTTGTAATACTTTGGAATATGATTTTTATTTACAAGGTCTAATAGATCAATTTCGTTAATTTTTGCAAGTCCTGGCTTCTTGCTAAACGCTTTTTGAAGAGAAACCGCATCGATTCTGTTTTTTCATAACAGCTTCCTGAATATCATTAGCATATCTAAGTTTTATAAAAAATTGAATTAGAGTGCTCCCTGCTAGCCTTGACAACCAGATCCTTAATGCTATAAAAATCTTCATGGAAAAGCTCGTTGACAATAAAAGGCTCCCCTCTTTCTTACCTAATTTTATAGCTGAAATGAAGGCATCGATCGGGTGAATAAATCGGCCCACTCTTCAATAGGGAGTGAGCTGAGTCACTTTCATTTTGTGTATGTCCTTTTATTAGAAATTTGTGGGTTATTTCTTTAATACCAAGAAATCGGACAGCATATTAATAAAGCGCCAGTATACATTTCTTTTTTGCTGTTCAACACAGTTATCAGAGTAAAAAATAACTTCTGCATTATCCATAGCTTTTTTTGGAAATATTTGATCACACGGAACTATTATTTTGGAGATCGTAAATAGTGAAGTTGAGAACATTCAGCTTAGACTTTGTTAAATACAGACAGGTCTCCTTTTCGTATCTGCATGACTACGATACCGTTGAAGTTGGTGTTTTCTTTGTCCTTCTTTTTTTCCTCCCTTGAAACTATCTTTTCAGATTGATGTAGGTCATAGTTTTCTTTTAAAACTTATTTTTCTTCAGAAGAAGCTTATTTGAAGGAAACAAAGTTTCACATACAAATTTCTTCGGCGTGAAAAATGGGATATTGAAAGATTCGGTAAACAACTTATAAAATATGGCATAGCTTCCGTAGCCATTATTTTTTGCTTTACTTCGCCGACATAATCTCTGTGAATATCGGCAAGTGAACGACTCCCGTCAACGAATGTCCTGGTTGAATTTGCCCTGGTGTAATGGCTCTCAATTTTGAGGATGGAATTTATGTGATTTCGTATACCGTCTCTAATAGCTGGATCTATTATCTTATGTTTCCCATGATTGCCTCTCAACTAGAGTTCGATTAAGACATCAACCATCTTATTTCGTTTTTCTTGAACAGTTCGGAATGTCGAAAGTGTTTTTTGAAAAAAAAAAAAAAAAAAAAATGTACAGACTAGGACCTTTTCAATTTCAGATGTAGACAAATAGAAAGCGTTGTTGAAGCTCGTGTTCCACCTTCACGGATATATCTGTATCTTATACGCTTTGTCGTTGAGGATGTCTTCGGAGTCTTCTGTTGAAGATCCACTGCTCTCAGATGGTGAATAATTAGAAGATTAGGAACTAGAGGAGGAGGGTTTTCTAAACAAACCGTTTTCTATCAATAACGTCACAAGAGAGAATAATACGATTAAAAAGCTGTTCTTTTAATTGAAGACTGTCACATTTCCAAATATTACATTATTGTTAATCTATTATATATATTTTTTCTTCTATATCGTCATAACATAAAATAAGTCGTTTTAAACTTTATAAAGTATGTACACATATTAAACTTACCTGGAATAGAAAACAGATTTATCACAAAATATGACACTTTTTAAATAATGCTTCAATAGTTTCCACTTCAAAGGTTAGGTTAGGTTAGGTTGAAGTGGCTGCCGACAAAAGGCCGACACACTTAGACCAATTAGGTCCCTTGTGATACCACATGAATCTATTAAATTTCATCCTACTCGTTGAACCAGTTTGAGCTTCTGATGAAGCAAAGGAGACTACGAATGTCTAGGTTTGTTAGATCGTTTAGATCATTGTAGTAGGAGGCTCCCAAATGGAGTTTCCGTTTTCGGGAGAGTGCCGGACAAGTGCAGAGGAAGTGCTGAATGGTCTTCTTCAAAGGTCACTGAGTATATGAAAATAAAACAGTAGTTCCCCACAAAAATATTCAAAAAGTGACATAGCGACACAAGTGCCTTCTACCCGTCCATTTTTAAGTTTTAGAAATAATGACGTTGTTCCAGTAAGAACTTTATAGAAAATCTTATTTTTTTGAGCGCAAATTAAGTTGCAGACATTATACGTAGAATGTCCCTGTTAAAATATTCCTAGCAAATACTTAATTCTTGTCTCATCATTTGAACAAACTAAACACTTTTTTCCAGTGCATTAAGGACTTAAACGAACAATATATACACAACAGTGAACCCTTTTGCATGTTCAGCTATCATTTTGAATGTCCAGCAGAAATGATTCCTTTATTGCACGCACAATTAGATTTATTTTAGGATTCGAGCGGTGGTTTCGGCATTGTACTTAATAGTGCTGGGGCTGCTGTTACAGCCTGTTTTTCTCCTGCTCCTGTAGGGAGCTGCTGATTCAACTACACAGTTACCCCGGAGGTAAATTATTTCTCAGTTACCACAGGACATAAATACCTTGGATTAAGTTCATTTATTCGGTTGGCATCGCTGAACAAAGCGGAAAATGAATAATTACCTCACCCTGGCATCGAAGGCTTAGGTACGTACTCCGTAGCGTATCCTCTGTGGTATTTTTTGCCAAAAGCATCATATGGGTATATGGAAGTTGTGTTCATTTCCGGCATTGTATCTCTCTTGGGAACGTAATACGGGTAGATGTAATCTATTTGAAATTTTGCATCCATTGGTAGAATTTGTGGATAGAACAAAAACTGGACTGAATAATATGTAAACACCTCTTCGCACCTTTGCATCAGTGAGATGCCAATTAAATAATTGAACCATCAATCAGATAGACACAGAGTGCTGGTCTATTAAAAACAAATATGGCAGTGTTAGGACATTTAGTATGATTGCTGCAGCGTTATTTAGGTACATAAAGTGAATGGATGTACGATAGACATGTTAGACATGGGTGTACCTATCTATGGTACTCTGTTTGTAGTTCATTGTATTGCAAGTGCATGCAGTTCTGAGGAGCTCCCCTGTTTGAGATGCCAACATTTTGCGATAAGATAAGTAAATGCTGCCAACCAAAATGTCATAAATCTTTCCATAAGGATGCCAAAGAGCGATGAGGACGACAGCAGCTCAGCAACGCTGATTTATTTAACAGTTTACAGCATTCTGCAGTGCAGTCAAAGATATACGGCGAGTTCGGAATAAATATCTATTTGCAGTTTTCTTGAACTCCTCTATCTATGCTCTGAGGATGGGTTGCTTTACAATGTTATACGAGTATGCTGGACGTGTGTTTGTTTTGGATTGTAAATATAGTGCACTTTTCGCTTTTTATTGTATGAATGCCAAATCAAAGCGCTGAGCTTGCTTTCTAGAGTGCGGCAATTGTCTGTGACAAATTTGATGCCATTTCTTTAGGTGCTGAATTGTGGTGTTTTATTTTGCTATAAAGTGAGAGCCATACATAAGTCAGGGGATATTTGATATTACATATATAGCTATGCATATATGCACACAGATTGAAAGTCACGTAGGAACATATCTATTGATCAATCATTTTGATTGAAACAAGTGCATATTAGCTACTAATGGCAGAGCTATTTAATAAGATGTAGGAATATAAAATTTGTGGAATGTGTAGATGCATGGCTGTATAAATTTTAAGGCTATTTCATTCTAACTGCTATTAAACTGGAGATTGTGAAAGGCACGTAGGTACTGCCTGTCGAAGGCGTATATCTCGCCGCTGAATCATCATAGAGCACCTATATTGGTAGTAGGTGTATGACGATTGATGTGAGTTAAGCTTAGATCAGACGATTTATGAATATACACAAATTTCATTTGTTTATAAAATACACAAATTCTAAAAAAATCGTACATACTCAAAAGCGATTTGTGTATTCCACAAATGTTTGTGGCTCAGACGATTTGTGTATTTCGTTCCCAATACACAAATTTCAATTGTGTATGGCCATACACAAATGTCCCGTATGTGTATATAGATTTGTGGTTCAGACAATTTGTGTATTTCTATATAAATGGAATTTGGGTAGTTATTTGTGTATAGGCCATTTTGTTTATTATTCGCTCGTCTTTGACGTATATTCAATAAAAATAAATAAAAAATTGCTTGTATTCCTATTCGGTTAGGTTTTAAATTTAACAAAGTTGAAAATAGAATGTGTTGCGGTTATTTTGGCCGCGTATTTACTCAGAAGAGAAAGGCAAGACGAAAGCAAACAAATCGTCGAGTTGCCACGCAAGCGCCGTATTCGTTGGAGAAAAGATTGGCTTGGCCACCATTAGTGGTACATAGTTCCACAGTTGGAACTACCTCCATATGCGGGATGGCTATAGATGCGCTGAATCCAATAATGCTGCTCGCGCAAAATACAAAGGATCTTTGCTGGTGCGTTCATGACTGAAAAAGGAATAGATCAATTCTCTTACTCATTGAATGGAACTACAAAAAATAGCATTTCATGTACCTAGAGTACAGTCTGGCACAGAAATCCAATTGTTATTTTGCTCTAGGAGTAGTGCCACAAAACAAAAACCTCAGTTCAAATTGCATTTCAAGATTTCAGGAGCAGTGCAAAATCGCACAGAAATACAACCAAAAACACAGCAGTGTTCCTCTCTGTTTCTCTCCATGACCACCGTACTATGGTCACATTCGTCAATATCACTGTCACCGAATAGTTCTATGGGCTTTCTGTTCTTATTCATCATGTATTTAACGGTGCACTAATAGCTACGGCTTGTCTAGGTTCAATATCCAGTCGATGGACCAAGATAACATGGCCAGGCATGCTTTTCCACAAAAATTTAAACTGTAGTTTCAAAACCTTTTTGTTTTTTTTTTTGTATTTCCGTTGAAAGTGCGGATGCTAAAATGTATGTACCTACCTGCGTTCTTGAATATGAAAACTTGAATGGTAGTTCTATTACCATATGAAAAAAACCTTACTATCATGTCATAAAGCATGCCCATGATCCGTGTCCATCCTCATTTAATTGAATTATCAAAACCATTTGTGTATGCGAACGAAATTTGTGTATGCGCCATTTTTCAGAATACACCAACTAAAGGACATACACAAATGGTACATAAATCTACACAAATCGTCATAAATTATTTTCTATACCCGATCAAACGATTTGTGTATATACACAAATTCAATTTGTGTTTTCAATACACAAACGATACACAAATCGTTTGTGTATGCCATTTGTGGTTATCAAATTTGTGGTTCAGACAATTTGTGTATTTTTTTGACAGTAATTTCCAAATTTTTACACAAATATTTGTGTATACACATATCGTGTGATATTAGCTGATACTACCAATTTGATTATATGCTTTTTAGCTACAAACCGTATTGTGTGCGATATAATATAACCAACATTTTGTAATAAAACATAAAAAAAAAATTTAAAATTTACACATTCACAAAATTTTCAATACAGGATATCTATATAGATCGGACACACATACATATTAGG
Organism: Cheilosia scutellata; assembly: GCA_955612985.1. NCBI lineage: Eukaryota > Metazoa > Arthropoda > Insecta > Diptera > Syrphidae > Cheilosia > Cheilosia scutellata. Next base: position 57,057,757 of record OY015312.1, on the reverse strand, counting down.
GGTATTCATACATACATATGCAACGTCGTTAAATCGTCGTAAATGTAGTAAGCTTCGTAAGTTTAACGACGTGGTGAATGAACAGTCAAAATCTTTATCGAAAATCATTTACAACAAGATGGAAAACTGACCTATTTGTCAAGATTTTAATTTTTTTTTGTCGGGTTAGGAAACACTTTACTGCAGCACTCAGATGCAATTGGTCCATTGTACTGCCAGGAAGCATATAATCCAGTATTAACCTTTTGACTTGAATTTCTTCGACTTTCGGAGAAAACCGAGAATGCATTTCAGCGATGAGGAGCTTACAGTATCAGCAGTTCAACACTCACCACATTAGCGCCAAACATCTGCCACCTGATCTCAGCAAAGGTAGGACAATAGCAAAGAAAATGATCCGAATTCCGAAGTATCGTCGCCCTCTCCAAAAGCGTCGCAGATAGTGGTATTACTTAAGCCTATAGCACACTATCTTAGCTTAGCAAAAGCGAAGTATCCCCTAAGAACGCCAACAAGTTTTCTGCAGTGTTTTCTACTGAGAGAACAGCAGGAATGTCGCAACCTTTTGCCAGGTTGTTTTCGTTCGTAGCGAAAAGTTTGGAATGGAAAATTTCGCTATTTAAATTCTTTTAGAACATGTTTTCTTAATGCAATATGATAGACTAATTAATTATCCTACACTTGAAATAGTAAAATTGGATAATAAAATATTTTGTTATCTTATAATCTGTACTTCATCTATTAGGTATAAGTTTATCTTGATGTTCACTGTTTCCTGTATCAATAAATTAGAAATATACATCGAAAGTGGTTTGTTCGCATTTTATCAATTAGTTCGTTCGTTCTCATGTGAATAGTCCTATAGACCACTGAACTTTTTTCCTACTTACAACTTACGTATAGGTAGGTACATTGTTTTTCAAGTAGCTATTCCGCAAAATAATTTGTTCCGAAAAGAAAAAAATCATCACCGATTTAAAGCACCAGGCAATTCTATGGCGAGGTAAAATTATGGAGACTTTTTATGGGGCGAGAATAACAAAATTGTACGTATCTATAACACACAAAATTGTTTGCCGACATTAAGTGTGTCTCATCTATATGTATATAAAGCTCATTTCTATAAAACTCTACTTAATCGTCATTGTAGTTCCTTGCCCTCTCACTCCTTGAGATCAATTGACCAAATCGGAGAAAGCTTAACGGAAATATTAATACTATCGGCTTCAAACAATATCAATAGAAGCCGCATCTTACATTTTCACACTCTAACAATTGATATAATAGATAATGAGTGTGGAAAACTTCGGAATAAATCATTTGCTTTTCTTAAACTTTTCCGAAGTACAAATGCACCTGTTTTCAGAGATTCTTACTTTTCGTCCAGTTTCTCCAATTAAACACTTGCATATTCCTATCTAACCTGCAAAACATCCGCACTTGTCCTCCACCACAGCTCTATCTGTCCTGCATAATTTATTTGTCCAAATTAATGTAAATCCCTCACCTAAAAAAGCCATTTCGTCCAAGTTTCTTCTCTATTCAATGTTCCCAAAAATACCCCACATTTCAAATACAACAGAAAAAGGATATATGAAAGATTTCACCTTATTGCCACACCATTCGGATAACAAATACGACATACGCAGCAGCAGCCATCATCTGCTATTGCGTTCATAAGTCAACTGCCATTGCAATAAATTACATTTCAATCCTCTAATTTGCTTCATTTTCGAGGTGAAATCCTTTTCGAAAACCCTAAACCTAAACCTCTTTTGCTTATTCAAAAGGAGTCGGTACCGGGGCACAAAAAAAAAATAAGCAAATCCAAAGTAAAACCGATCACACAATTTTCTCCATTCTTCACACAGGCTATTTCGTTATCCCATTTGCAGACACGTAGTACTTTAGGTGTATTTTTTTTTAAATCCTTTCTTTAGCACCCTCTATGCGGGGAGGATTCATTTGAATCCAAAAGGGAAGTTCAATAATCGCATAAGTCATTGGTTGAGTGCGTTTCGTGTCCATAATAAGGGGTTGCTCTTCAAAATCGAAATAGAATATAAAATCGAACTTCTTTTTAAAAGCGTAGAGGGGAATACATCTATATGTCCTTTTCCGAAAAATTTTGTCAACACTGAGAACAAATTAGAAGAATACGCAAGGGGAGTAATAATTCAAAGTGTTCGGCAATTGAATCTAAAAATGGGAATGTTTTCATTCTATTCGATACGACAAACTCAAATATTTTCCAAACATCTATCGTCCGTGCTTGGATGTTCAAACACTATATATACACATATACACATACAGACATCTATAGATTTCTGCGTTATTAATGCTGCAAGTGGAAAAAAATTAGGTCAGAAAATGGTGATTGGGCCAATAACAAAAAAAAAAATTTCGAATAGCGACTTACAGGTATATAAGTACACCTGAATCGATGGCATACATACAACACACATAATCGAAAAGGACTAAAAGCAATAAATTCATTTTTTCGGTCATAAAGCATTTTCGTAGGATTTATTGTTCTTTTTGTGTTTGGGTCGCTGGAAAAATATGAAAAACGAAAATAAAAGGACGAATTTTTAGCGCTCCTTGCTATTTGTCAAGGTGAACGGCAAAAGTGTCCTTTCACTCTCGTTTTGCTGAAAGTGATGCGACGCCGCCGGCCGTTAGAGTTTAATGGGTGTTGAAGATAATGCGCTGACAATTTTGCAAAAGGATCAAGGTTAAATATTGTTACGCAATGTAATGTATACATATACATTTCCTTGTCTTTTTACAGGTGATGGTCAGTTCATGGTCAGTGTGTTAGGCTGGTAATTACGTTTTCATTCTCATGAGGTCATATGAATACTATTTTATTCATAACTATGCACATGGTGCCGCTGTGCGTTGCAAAAGGCCACCTGCAAGGAAGTATTTACTGAATAAACGTGTTTGATGGCCTTATGAGATCATTGGCAAGGTTTTACCAGTAATGACCACTCGATGCCACCCGCTATAGACATAACATGAACACAATGAATAGATAGGTGCTTGGAATCATAATTTTCAAAATATTGGAAGAATTGCATAACTGGCCAAGCTGAATTGAAAGACGGGTATCAATATAAAACTGTAGGCATCTAAACGAAAAGGTAGGTACCTAATCTAAAAAATGCTCGACTATCACCGCTCTTTGAGGAACAAATTCATATGGACAATTCATGTCTTCATAATAAACAGCTTGAATATGATTAATTTTGATTCGATTTGGAATACTAAGATACCATCTTGTTAAGTTTTCGTATAATGTATTCATTTATGATATGCGCCCATGCCTAAGTCAGGCATATTGATATAGCTTTTTAGAGAGAGAGTGATTAGCTTTCTATTATTTAAAATGGATTAATTATTAGAAGAAGCAAAAATAGGTATAGTACTTTTGCAATCTCTTCTGTTTCTATAATGAGTGCGGTAGCTTAGCACCCTATAGTTAAACAATGTATGTTGTTTTAGAGTTTTGAAAAACTGGACAAAAGTTCCAGGGTTCCTGATAAAAATTTTAAATATGTCTGCATACACTTAATACTAGGTATCATTCATTTTTAAAATATGTTTTGCTAAATTTACGATACACCCCGCCTGAGTTTAAACTTGCACTGTAAAACCGGCCCTTAAACTCCATTTCACAAAATGTATATACTATCTCAATTCAATAGTTCCGGGGTCTTTATACCATGACATTTTTTTAACATAACAATTAAATTTATCGGACTATGATAATGATAAAAACTATCAAGACATCTACTCTTTTATAGTTGCCATAAGCTCTTGAAAGTACTCGAGGAACTCTCTTAATACAAAAATGTTTGGCCAATTGAAGACCCACCAGCCCTGATTACTATTCTTCTAGAAAATAGCGTTTGAGACGGCAATACCCTTGATGTACTTTGGTTGAAATTATAAAGCTTTTTTTAACTACACAACTGATTTATCATCAGATTCTTTTAAGTATGTAATTAGTTTAAACAGTTGAATTATGACAGTCAATCCTTCGAATAATATTACTTCGATTCGGCATCAATTTCCCAGCGATTTTACAACTTGCGCTAACTTCGCGTTGTGGCGCATCATCTTTAAATTAGCCTTACGAACAAGTTTCAATGTAGGTACATAATTTTCCTATTAACATCTAACATTATTTTTTATGCGATTTTGTATCACATAAAGAAAAAGTTATTCCACTGTGATGAAGTGTCATTTTTGCTACTTAGTCGCTAAATGACCCACCTGACGTTTTTGGTAGAATAATTTTTTTTCACATTGCAAATTATATACTCTGCCAATCGCATTGTATGTAGTACCTACTGTGGAAATAATAATGGCCAGTTGGAAATACATATATCAAATAGTTAGGCTACTGATTGATCCCCGTGTTGCGCTCCATCTTCTTTTTTATTGCCGTTTTCCACAATGCATGCCATATGCCATACACCTCTCCGAAGTATGACCGTCATTTCACCTACCCCATTGCAAATTGTAGTCTTCTGGAAATATATCCCCAGATAACGAGTTCCAAAATTTGCTTGTCCTGTAACAGAAGGAGTTTTGGAAAATTGATGTCCTCGCGGTTGTCAAATATATCTACTATACAGGGTGTCCCAGTTAAGAAGTATAATCCTTTAAGGGGTGATTCCTGGAGCTCTGCCGAACAAAAAATTGTATGGCAGGGGGGGTCTATTTTCATCATATTTCCCGTTATAGCCCAAAAAATAAAGACTAGATCTGAGCTAACAACCATGGATTTTTTGTTCTGGGGTACTTGCTATCAAAGAAAAAGAGAAATATCGAGTCTTTTTTACCATTTTTGTCTGACAAAAAGTGGCTTTTACTATAACTTCTGTTGATCGTACGTAAAAAAGTTGCTTAACATAATTTTTAGGAAATTTCTCAAGGATAAAAATTTCATAAAAAAAATGAAAATTTATTAAGTCAAAATTTTGAGAAAAAGTCATTTTAAGTTAAAAATTGTAACAAAAATTTTCAAAATTTTGAGTTTAAGGAGCCAGAACTTTTTTGTAGCTGCCCAGATGTAGCCAAAGTGCTTAAGACTTGTATGCGCTACTAAATTGTCTTTTTAAAATATACAAAACTATTTTTGTAGCTGTAATAGTTTAGAAGTTATAGCGATTTTAGTCGTAACACCTCCAAATTAGAGGTCACCTACTTTTATGGCCTATAAATACGATGAAAATAGACCCCCCCTGCCATACAATTTTTTGTTCGGCAGAGCTCCAGGAATCACCCCTTAAAGGATTATACTTCTTAACTGGGACACCCTGTATGGTCATGAGTAGGGCAACCGGCTCTAAAAAACCGTTTATAGCGCTTTAAATATGCTGTAAAAAAGGTGTTATATGCTCTTAAAACTATTAAAAGGTGGTAAAATCGTGAAAAAAACAAAAACTTTTTTTTTAATATTTTTTATTAGGTAGATTTATATAAAAAGTAGAATCCGAAAAAAGAAGGAATCCTTACCTTAGAAAAAAATGATTTCTATTGTCAAAAAGTGTGATCGGATTGACTTATGCCATTTTTTTTTTAACAAAAAAAAATTATGAAAAAGGGAAAAATATGCAAAAATGCTAAAATATGCATTTATAACAAAATATGCACAAATATGCCCTAAGGGCTCAAAATACTTAGTTTTGTATGAACACACATTGCCATATATTCGAATTTCCAATACGACCCCCAAAAAAAAACATGCTTTTGCATGACTCCGGTTGCCCTAGTCATGAGCATTAGCAGCCTGTCTTGTGGGGCGCCCAAAAGTAGCATTTCGAGGGATAATGTCTTTGTATGTATCAAGTAGGTTAAGTGAATGTTTAGGGGCCGAGCTTTACATATATGGTAACAATATTCCAGGCCCTGGTCTAATCTGTGCTTGGTATAGAGAAGGAGAAGTTGCTTGGGGCTAAAGTACCTCTTTGCTCTAAATAGGTAGCTCAACTTAGCGGACGCCGATCTTGCGATATAAGATTTGTGGTCCTGCCATGTGATTCCTAAATTTACCTTGGGATGGATTGGAAGGTCATTTGGATCTGAGGAACTGTTGATGCATTTTTCATGGAAAATGTTGTGAGCTGTGTCTTATTTCCATTAAATACAACCAAGTTGTCTTTTCCCCACTTCAAGATTTTGTCCTGATCATCATTCAGAGAACTAATTTGTTCACATCTCTGACTGTGTGATGTATCCGCATTCACAGGCCCACTGTTCGAGATGGTGGATATAAGAGTGTTGTGATCTGCAAAGCTGTAGATATTATTATTTGTTGATCCAAGCAAATCGTTGATGTGGAGAAGAAATAGATCCTCGAGGCGCTACTGCATTGATACCAAACGAATTAGATACACCATCTACAAAAAATTGGATCGAGCTACCCAGAAGAAACTTTTTAATCCATCTCTGCAGAGTTGTTGTGGTAATCCATAAGACGCTAACTTGCCCAATAGGGCTCTATGCCAGACTCGGCCAAATGCCTTTGATATGTCCAAGGCTACGGCTCTGGATTCGCCGTGTTGTTCAATTGCTTGCGTCCATAAGTGCGTTACGTAGCTTAACAGGTCTCCAGTGGATAGACGGCTCCGAAATCCGTATTGCCTGTCGCTTATTAGTCGGTGCCGGTGGCCTTCTAGACATTTGATTATTTATTGCCTTTTTCATTACTTTTGAGAGCATTGAAAGTAATGCTTTTTATTGGACGATAGTTTTGTGCAGACATTTCCTCCCTTTCTTTGGAATTGATTGAATGGATAGAATAGAAGAACGAAAAGCGGTACAGGCAGCATACAATTTGGTATAACTTTGTAGGACGACCTTTAGCCATATTAAGTCGAGATCCGCAGGTTCCATCTCTTCTTTTCTTTTCACACGCTAGATCTGTTCGGGCAAACACACATAGTCCCCCCTTATATCGAAAACGCGGAAGTAGTTCGTGTCCTGGACAGCGAAGATATGTGTAGTCAGTGTTTGAGTTTATTTGAGTCTCGGTTAAGACTAGGACGTCTGGCTTTTTTTCTTGCAGTTGCTGTTGCATGTAGCTGACGTTGACAGTTTTGAATCCTAGACCTCGAATGTTGCATAAATCTTTTGCTATCTTTCTTCTGTTAGTGTCCGTGTTTTGTCTCTTTTGTCTTTATGTGCGTTGTTGTCTATCGTCTTGCAAGTCCTGTGGGTGAATATTTGCATGTTGAACCCCCTGAGATAGTCTCACCCGGAGATCCGAATGTGAGACTAGTTTACCTTCGGAATTCTTTATCACAGGAAGTTGCATCATGGCTTTTGTGTCCCATCCGTGTTGCACCGGCCCATCTGCCAAACTCCGAAATGTAGTCAAGACTACTTCACGGAGCCTATAGCATGATGTGGTGGTATCTCACCAGTTATTTCAAAAGTCTATAATTATAGGATTCACCATTGAACTGACTTCTAAATTATCATCTTATAGTTTCTATTTGTCTGTGTAAAGGTTCCAGGCCCACTCATTTTTTAAGTTTTATGGAGTACATATCGCTCATTTACTAGAAGACTGTCATAACTCAAAAAACGCGATTTTTGAGTTAATGATGCAGAAATATTCGTTTTATGATGCTTCATTATTGTGTAAAAGTTTCGTATTAATATCCTGTATATCTTCCGCGTTAGAAGAGAGTATGCCGTTATTTCATTTCATATATCCTAACATTTTTTACTCATAAGAGCGACATATCTCAGTTTGCTACAGTCGTCATCGTGTGTTAGTTGGTTTGCTTTTCTAAAAAACCGCATATTTTGTGTTGTGACATTATTCGTTAAAATGTTATGATATTTGTAATGTAGATAAATTTCATATAAAGTGCATTATGTCGTGTTGTGACTGATTTGTTGAAATATTTTCCTTGAATCAAACTCCATATAGTGCAACATGTGACGTTCTTGATGAAAAAAATACTTTCGTCAACTGAAGTATTTCTTCTTATGACGTTATTTTTGTAAAAAAGACTGGCTGTTTAGAAGTCAGCCGTTTATATTATAAGACAATGTGTCGTTGTTGAAGATAATTTTGTCGATGGAAACTCTCAATAGATCTCAATAACTCAAAATGAGACGAAATTGTTGATAAAAATTATAAATTTTTAGAAATAATACACAATGGCCACCGCACACGGAATGATTTCTGCCGGCATAATAAATTGTATACAGGAACTCTTTTTCATTGGAGTGCATTTTTTTCTTCGAAATGTAAGAATAGAATAGGAACTATTAATTAAATATGAAATAAATGATAAATATTTTAATTCATACATTTTCTATGGCCCGCTTATCCATTAAGTGGGTCGCGGGTGTAGGTTGCTGAAGTGGACCCTCCATACCTTTGTCTATGGTTTCGTTATCTAATTTGTCTTCAGTTCGATCAATACCACCTTGAGTTTGAACAGAATACTTCTTTTTCGAATCACAGCGTGTCCGGCTTCGTTTTTTATCCAATGATATCTATAAGGCGATGTACGACATGTTCAAGTTGATCTTAGTCTTGCAATTTTTCGTACGTCCACGTTCACGTCTTATTCATGGAAGCAAACACTCGACCGTGCGTCGATCAATAGAATTTTTCAAGTTTATTCAAATGGGAATAAAACAGTATGATTACACGATAAAACAGGGTTTTTCTCATAAACACAGGAGTAATTTTTCTACAGGATTTTCATTGAAATTGGCATGGTTATCCATACACAAAACAAAGGAGACTCTGTGCATTCCTTAATTGAGAGGGAACGGAACGAATGCTTAAAAGTGGTCCCATTTATACTCCCGAATTATTTTTTTCAATAATCCGATCGGCGAAAAAAACAGGAGATCCATTTATTGTAAAATAGCTTTGTTTTGAGAATTTTTTTGATTTAAAAATGCTGGCAAATGACATTGCTCCGTTAAATATGGTAGAGCTGAAACGTTCACAAGTAAAAATACTTAAAATTTAATGAGAATCACCAAATTCAGTTTTTTACAAATCTCCATACACTAAAGAGCAATTCAAGTAGGGTAGTGTACTCAAAAAAAAGAAGTTACGCTGAAGATATTTTCTTGTTATTGAATTATTATTTTTATTAATTAAATACTAGAAGTAAAGGGTGTTTTTCTAGAGTTTTGGTTCTTAAATTGCCAACTCTGTTTCTACAGATTGTCAAATGGCAGTTGAAAGTTGATTTGTGGTAAGTACGTTTTGCCATTTTACGATGAATGAACTCCAGAACAACGAGTGCAAATTGTGCAAACTTATTTTGAAAACCATGGTTCGGTTCGCCCGAAATTTAAAAAGTAATGGCAAAAAATTATTAGCTATTAAATAAAGCTAATATCATAGACATTAATATTAGCTGGAAGTATTTTATTCCATATTGTATTTGTATACCTCTAAAAAAAACTCCCTTTATATTAAGTTCAAAAAGTTCAAATTATAAGACTTTGAAAATGAAATGACTAAGTACAAAACTATTGTTTTTTTTTCTCAATAATAACGACATATTCGAACTTATGACACTCCTATGAATATAATTTTTGCAACAATAACGTCACAATTCGAAGTAGGGAATATTTTCGTTCAGGTAAAAACCATAAAAGACTAGTTGTTGTCGATTTACCTTTATGGATATATTAAATTTATAAAAGTTTACTAGTTAATTTCGAAATTATAAGATTTCTTCAGATTTCTGCAAGGCGGTAGTCAATTGAAAACTTTAAACATGTTTTCTGCAAAATCGAGTTTTTTGAGTTATGACAGTCTTCAAGTAAATGAGCGATATGTTCAAATGATTTATTACAATTTTTTAGATGTGACAAAAAGAATCGGGTGCCAGTGCCAAAGACCGAATCGAAGAAACGCACCTATACTTATTACGCTTGCAGTCATTTTAAAACCATTCAATCGGAATAAAATTCAAACTCTCACGCTACCGCATTTTGGTCGAACCCTCAACAGTTACGACCACAATCAATATTCAATCCGTACCATTACCCAACCTAAATGTTTAATTAGCTCTCATTTCCAATTGAAAATGCTTGCAATAAATATCACTTTACCGCTTTAAATTGCGTAAAAGCAACACAATGTCAATGCGAAGAGAAAAATAAAATGCCATTAGAAAAAAGGAACAAAAAAACATTCTTCAAAGATTACTGCTATTATTTTCAAATTCTGACATTTCTTCGTAAATATGTATGTGTTTCTAATTTATTACCCAAAGCTTTATCTCATTTCGAATCCATCTCCCTGCGAACGAAAGGAAGAAAAAAAAACACAAAAACCGACCATAGAAGACGAAGGAAAAAAAAATGAAAACTCACCCCTATTCCGGAATGTATATACGTTACCATCACCACCAACCAACAATAACAACACTCCACGGCCATAGAAACCGACGCCATTATATATCAACATGCCACTCCGACCAGTGATGGATCACCGAAGTGTTTAGTTAAAAATTTAGGTTAATCTGAAAAAAATAATCAGAAAATGCTCGAGGGAACAAACTCACGTACAGTACCCATACATTCACCTGCATAGCGAAGCCTCACCTTTATCCAAGCGGGTTCGCTTCTTCCCTTTCACCTTCATGGGATCTTTTTGGCCATAATGGAAAATTGTATTCTTCATCGTCAACGTGGTAGTTGTCGTCGTTTTCTCGCCCTTGTGGCAGGTTACCCTGCTACCATTGAAGAGCGAACTACTATAAGGACTACCCAGAAAAAAAGGTCTACTTTTGGGGGTGGCGGAATGGAAATAAAAGAGCAAGGAATATGATAAGAAAAGAATGGCATCCGCAGGGCACTGATACCAAGTGAAAGTGTTCGTCGTACGAGGGGAGATTAGGCCAGAAAAAGGAACATCCACCGCACCACCATCCTTTGCCGATGGTATAATATGGGAAGGAAGAAAGAAAGGAAAAAATATTGCCAAGGATCAAGGCAACTAAGCATCTTCGCAGCAGATACATCCATCCACTGTTTCGTAACACGAAATATATTTTAGATATATTGTGTATATGGCCCTCGCTTATGTATATACTTAGGTATATGTGCGATGTACGAAATGAATTCCATATAGCGCTAGGACGAGAGATTTATTATCAAATTAAATTTCTGACAGAATTTATTGCTTTATCTCTAGTTCTTTCATCTTTCTATACTGTACTATAGTATAGGACCAGCGCGCCGCAGGACGAATGCGAAAAACACCATAGCTCAGCGTAACACATTCACACACACACATACTCATACCATCAGGCATACATACCAATTGACTAAAAGGATAGAATTCGTACATGATTATTTTGTAGAATCGAAAAATTGCTCCTTTTTTGTGTGCGCTCTCAATGAAATTCACACATAGCGCACAATATAATATAGGTAGGAGCATATTTCATAGGGAATGAATGAATGTGTATGCTATGGGTGGGGGAGGCGGAGGAGTGAGTCGGGATACCTATTAAGCTCTCTGGTAACTATAATATATTACGGAAAAACCAAAAGCACAAGCAATCACACAACCAGGACATAAATTCTCCCTGAAAGTTTTTTTTTTCTTGTTTGTTTACTCCTTTTTCTATCTGTTATTGTGCGAACTGTTGTTAGATATTTGTTTTCGAACGGGTGCGGGGGATATAGGCTTAAATGTTCGAACGATGTATCTAGGATTAGGGTTATATGTGTATACATTAAAGCTTAGATGCAAACAAAAATGAAAAATTTTCGAGTTAAGAGTGCACTAGCTATGTAGCTACGAGTAGGTAGGTATGTATATGTACAGTACATAAATGTATTTGTTTTTAAAACTTTACCCGCTGTGTTACAATTTTATTTAATGACCTATCTTTGGTTACTTTAAAATTTCGTATGGCAGATGGAGCTGATAGGTAGGTACCTACCTACATGGATTCTCATAAAATTTTAACAATTTTACGAACTTCCAATTGGATTATTTTCCATATAAAAATAGCTACTGTGACAAAAAACAAGACTATATGTCATCCTAATCCTATTAGTATAAAGACTTTTCAGCCCGAATCATCGTCCATTCATATGTGGCAGTGGCATACTCTCCTCGCTTTAGTCTTGTAGATGAAGAGTTTCTTTTTCTTAAGTCTCTCAATTTCACACCTCCTAAACATAGGAAGCACTGAAGTCTTTCGGACTCGGCATAAAATTGTCCAAGTCCATACCTCAAAATTAAATAAATTAAACATCTCGCAAATTTTTGTTTTCAGATTTTTCGTATATCAGTAGCAGGTATATTTTTTAGTCGTGTACGGTTCTCCGTTTAAATATACATAAGTGTGCGACAACAAATCGTATGCCCCTCGTACATCGCACCGCATACGCTACGATGACGATACGAGCCATGTGCGGAAGTCCTATAACTCGACTTATTAATTTATATGAATGCTAAGATATTTTCGAAAGTTATTTTTCCTGAGTAGGTAAGTATTTTTATGGGTGCATGTCATAACTCCCTGGGGCGCTATGACACACATTTTAGTGTCATAAGGCCCTCGGGCGCTATGGTACTTTTAAAAGTGTCATATCGCCCACTCTCAATGGGTTATAGCGCCCTCGGAAATAACATCCCAAACCTTCATCTGACAGTAAATCCAATCAGGGGGGGTTGCAAGGGGTCAGCATGGCCCCCCATACGTTTCGGGTATTATTTCATTTGGGGCGTTAATGCACTTCTTATAGTGTCATAAAGCCCACAAAAAAGTGACTAAAGTGACAAAAATGTGTGTCATAGCGCCCTATGGCGTTATAACACCGGGCGTTATGACATGTACCTTATTTTTATATATGTATGTTAAATTTATATCAACGAGAAACACGCTCAAATGTTTAACAATTTATACTTTAACTTTAATGAAAATGGAAAATGATTAACAAAACTAATTATTACTATGTAAAATAAAAAGGTTAGGCCAACCCTCAGGCGTAGCGAGGAAAGGGGGGCAATGGGGGCACAGGCCCCAGGCGGCACTTTGTTAGGACGGCGATTTGGAGCGGTTAACATTTGTGCAGAAAGTGCAAATTTGGCGACAAAGTTCGACTCTCTCAACCCAGCCAAACTTATAGATGAAAAGGGTCTACCCCGATATCTCGATAAAAAAATCTAGAAAACATAATCTCGAATAACAAAAACCTCAAAAAAAAATCTCGATACATAGATTTCATTCTAGATTTTAGTCATCCTAGTTAATGTCATGATCCCAGATGAAAACTATGAAGGCAACTCAGATGTTGCACCTCATGAGGATGACATTGATAAGGATGAATTTGAGATCGAACGCGTACGGCTAAGAGCAATTATTTCTTCTACAGGGAAAATAAATTAACTCGCCAATAAAAGCCCACTCGAACTTTTAAAATATATATTACACTATTAGACTGGAAGTTAGTCTGTATAACATAACAATAATGCTTCGTCCATATGCCATATCGAATATGCCCATATATATACCTAAGATGAATTATGAATCAGGATAAAATTCTGAATGGATTTAGCCATGTCCGTCTGTCTGTCTGTCATTAGCGCCTGTCGTAGGCAGTTGGTATTATAGGCTTTCGACACATGAGTGAGCATCCTTCGACAATCCCGCATTAAAACTAGTACCTATGCGGCCATGTACCGAGAGGAAAAAAACGATCTTACCAAAGACTGTTTCCATATACTAGCTTTTCAACAAATCATATTACAGCAGAGGTTTCAGTCATCATTGATGATTTTCCGCCCATAGAGAAGAAGACTTTTTTGGCAGCATAGCTACTTGGATACAATGTATGGAAACATTTTTAGGCTAATTGACTTTAGTAAAGATGACAATGGAACATATGGCTGCCACCATACCATTAAACCGTCAATGCACTCTCCCAGTATTCGGAATATCCAAAGATGGCAACCTGAAGCTGCCGCAATTTACTCTTTTACTAGAAAGTTCCATCGGCTACGCACATTTGGGAATTGAACGGTTCTTATCTGGTAAATATAAATAGTTGGTGCAGCAGAACCGTAGGCCTAGCCTTTCGCAACCAATTTTATTTGTTTGAGGCGAATGGAAGGGACCTATAAATTCTATGGTGAATCCGAACGGCTGAATTGTCTCTATCTTCCACGGACAATAGGTGCAATCGACGATGGGCTGGATCTGTATACAGGATTAAACAATTTTCCGTCACGCGAATGTACGCGCGTGATTTGAGGCCGGCGAGTTTGGAAGACATATAGTATTCTAATCGGTGACTCCGGGTACTCGCACTCACGCTATTTGGCGGCTCCATATACTGAGAATAATTCTGATTTTCGGCAAAATCGGCGTATGCAAATACCCCGCAAAATGTTTGACGCCCAATGGACAATAAAAATGTAAAAAAAACATGTAATGCGACATTTCATAGGCTAAAATGGGTACTCGACCATAGTTTTAGACGTATTAGTCGTTAGTACGGTTGATGAATTTAGTACCGAGTATCAGAGCTAGTACCTGGTATACATATACGAGTATAGCATAGAATCTGTGTCGCCATTTAAATTGTCCTAACTGGACATAACTCATTTTACACCTAGAACTTATTAATGGCCCGCGGGTCATATATACTAACTGCTTGCCTTAATACCATTGTATTGACGACACATTCATTTATCACGAACAAAAATACTTAACAATTTTCGCTTTTAGCGCCGCTTTCAATCTGCATACCGCTTCACAGAAAAGCACAAACAATGCCTAAGTAGCGTCGTAAATCCTCACCGAGTGACAGAATTTATACGAAACGTTTACGTGGCTCGCGTGTAACGATCAAAATAAACTTTAGCCATCACAAAGGCCGTACTCTAATCATCTGACTTACTATTCCCAGCACACATCGTCCTCTTCAACGACACAAAGGACAATTTAGTCTTTCCATCAAAAAGCAAAAAACACTAAAATAAAACAAACTTACATGTCCTAGCACAACAAACACATTTCACAACACAAAACAGTCATAAATCCTTCGAGAGACATTCATTTGGAAAATTTGTTTCAATTTATTCTCTCCACGGCATCAAACAAGTTATTGCAATCCTGCATGGGAGTTCATTTGAATCATTAAGAATCCATAAAGTTAATGTGCAAGTGAGCTGCTCTTGCTGGTTGCCACAGGCACAGCCACCAGAAGAAAATGCTCAACTTGTCCAAAGATTCTACAACCATCCCTCCGCCATGCCCCAAACGAACGCATTAGCCAAGAAGGGGGCTAAACATGCACTTGCACATTAAAATACCCCAAAAACGGAGCGTTACGTTGAACTATAAATTAATAAATGCTTGCATGTATAATAAACTGTCTTCGGTAGAAATTTACGGGCAGCGCTCAAAGCGAAGCAGTACAAACTTTGCAAAAGACGCTCTTGCTCGTCCTGTTGCACTTTATTTAGTGCACGAGCTGATTACACTTTTCTCTCCCAAGTTAACTTGCCAAAGTTTCTTGGGCAAGGGGGATGCAAATTGCTTTAAGTTTCGACCACACACACACACCCATTGTGGGGAGGAGTGCACGTAAGTATCCCTAACCCTATATGCCGAGACTGTGTCTTATTACGCACATAAATCTGCCACTTTCTTAGGTGTCAAGTTTCAGAGTGCAATGTGAGATTTTTGTGTTGTGCGCGCTGCGCCTGGGTGGGTGTCATTTGTAATGTTTCGTTTAATTAATTTCTCTTTCGAAAGAAAAAAACTAAAAACTAATTTACCTTTCGAGGAGTGAATAACCTCGGAGTGGTACTGAGGTTGCTACCTACCTAACCGCTGCTAGCGATGGTGACCCTCAGCCATTATACTCGTAGTTGCCATTGGTTGAGTGGAATGGTCTCGCTTGGGTTGCGAAATTTATTATGCTAGATGTGCCCTCAATCTTGGCGGGTTGATTTTGCTGTTAACTCGTCTTTTTTTTTCGGTCTCTTTGTCAGAACCTGAAACCGTGTTTGGGTTGTGTTCTGACTCTGAGACTCATGAAAGAGCTTTGCCGCATCTGTACATCATACTTGCGGTACGGGATCAGGCTAGATTTGAACCCTTTGCGGGGGTAAACACTTGAAACTTGCTTCGTGGGTATGGAACAACATGGAAAAACCGCACGCCAAGTTCTAAGAGATGTTTTGCTTGTGATATAATTCATCATGCAGATGAACTGTTGGACATACTGTTTTCAAGTCAATGTCTGAATAATAAGCACCACGAACTATATTCATATGGTTAACAGTGTAATTGCCATAAATCAATGCTTTTCTCTTCTACAATATGATATGTAACTGGTGAGTCACCCGACAGAATAGATAATATTGTCATAATGCGGGATAAGTGTTCTAGACAGAGTATATAGGGAAAAGAAAAACGGTTTAAATGGTGGCATTGAGAACTGGCCCAGTAAACAGAAAGTATTGTATGTGTTTATTTTGTGCCAACTATATACGAACTATTGCAAACATGAATTAAGCCAAGAGTACAACACAAAAGTTCGTGATCAAGGGTTTTTTTTTACCACGTTCCCTCCCTTTTGGTTGGGCAGAGTCCTGATCTCAGTGAAAAATAGTGTGATCCATACGTTATCTCCTTTTCCTAAATCCCTTATTGGACATAATCTCTCATTTTTCAAAATCTTCCGGGACGAAATCCGCTATGCCAAAAGCTCCCAACTACATACATACTTATTAAATCCTTCCCCGTTCCACAATTTAGAATTTATCCGTTTTTTAAAAGCGTAGTTTTGGCTGTAAAATTAAGCAAACAATATTAACTTTGCATATACCTACGCTGACCATCCGTCCTTTATTTAAAAGGACAGTCCTTTCTTTTTGACCTTTGTCCTGTATTTTTTTATTTTTAATAAAGGACGGATTTTGTCCTTTATTTTTGAAACTGTCCTTTAAAACACTGACAAAAAAATTGTATGCATAGAGAATTAATTTTTGGGCAATTGAACTCTACGAAGTATCAAAGTTTTTATGGGAAAATTCTTATTTTTCATGCGATTGACTTCAAACTCGGTTTGCGTATATCTACCTACTCCAGGGGTTCCCAATCTTTTTCTTACTACGACTCCCTATAGAGAGGTTGAAATATATTTGCAACGCTGTTCTAAAAGCATAGATATGTGATTAGAAGCTGATCTTACAGAAAATTCAATATATTTTTTTTCAATAAAGTCGGCTCTACGTTGAAATATCGTCGTCCCATATTTATATGTTAATGTAGCTTGTTAACATACCCGCATTCATCTAAAAATGCGCCTCGTCGTTAAAGATGATTTTTCGGCCAAAATTGGG
This sequence comes from Cheilosia scutellata, assembly GCA_955612985.1. NCBI lineage: Eukaryota > Metazoa > Arthropoda > Insecta > Diptera > Syrphidae > Cheilosia > Cheilosia scutellata. The sequence goes on along the minus strand of OY015312.1, from coordinate 57,040,374 downwards.
GTCCTCTTCCAACGCTCCGTAGCCAAGTCAGCGAACAAACGGCTTTTTCTATGTTCATTAACTTTGAGCTCCTGGATTAGTTGGATCTTGTACGGGCGTATGCCCAAGTCCCGATGCAAAATTCGTCAAGTTGGAATCTGCGAAAGCCCGATTTCTTATGCACGGCGAGGAATTGACTGCTTCGGGTTCTCCTTTACACTATCATGGACGTTGGACCGCGGTAGTGCTCCTGCCGAATCTGGCTGGCAACGACCCGTACGACGTAAATGACCGACGCGACGCAACGAAGTATACAAGTGCCAGCCGCGAAGGATAGCGCCTTAGGATAGCGCCCCGACGCTCCATGTCACCGTCAGATACAAATTTCCATGTTAACGTAAACAAAACAGTGAAATTTTCTTCGAAAAAGGTTCGTTTGCATTGTAACACATAAATAACGACATCTAACCATAAAATAATGTTCTTAAATAACATTTTCGGTAAAGCTAAATAATATCGTAAAGGCTTTGTAAGGCGGCTCGCTCGTTGCTTAATTGCTAGTATATACGTACTTTCCAGTTATTTGTATACAAGTGGTAAAAATGATAATTTCTATCAGTCTCCGCATTCCGCAATCATGTTGATATTGACAAACAAATTTGATCAAATTGACTGGTAATATCTTAGGGACGATGTTCAAAAGCTATAATTCCAATCAATGTGACTATGTAATTATAATAAAATTAAGTTGTATTGTGTTTGTCGCCAATGTTCTCTTTAATGCGTGAACCGATTTTGATTCTGGAAATTTCCCATGAAAGTTGGCGTGGATACCATGGTTTGTAAGTATATATATATTATCTAGGTAACACAGAGCATCCATTCACTCACAACAGAGCATTACAATTAAATTATTTCTGATTTAAATGAATTTGAAATTGTTTTTTTTTTTTACATTTCTATTTTGCACTACGAAGTGTGCAGAGGGTCCGCTAGTGTAATTATAATGATTTTTTTTAATATTGATTACTAGAAAATTAGATTTTAATTTCCCAATAGAAATTGTTAGGGGTAATCCAACTTGCGTGAGAACCGCTCTTATTTTTTACTTTTATAAAATCACAAACAAAGAAAGACAAAGTTAATTTTCATTTATTTCATAAAAATATGCTGTTTTGCAAAGCGCCCTATCTCTTATTCTTAAACATTGGGGAGAGTACGATAACTACGGCGCCAAAAATTGATAGCGGTATTTTGTTGAGGAGTTAAATACAAGCACTTTTTACTATGGGAGGGGGGGGTCTATCTTACTCCTTTTAGGCGGGAGGGGTAATTTAAAGAAAATGGTACTTTAAATGAAAAAAAAAAAAAAATATTAAAAAACAATGGCAACACTTATAATAAAAGACTATATCATTTTAGAAAGCCCAGAATCTGTTCTTTCATATTATTTTTAAATCAAGTTATTCCCTTAAATAGTTTTTGAAAAAAAAACAATTTCAAACTTGAAATTTTAGAACAAAAATTGGGGTGAGTAAAATAATTTTGGCGATGAAAACTAATGACGGATTTATGTAGAGGAGTTAAATACAAACATTTTTTACTATGGGAGGGGGGGTCTATCTCGCTCCGGTTAGGAGGGAGGGGTAATTAAAAAAAAATTTATAAATAAAATTAAAATAAAATATTAAAAAACAATGGCAACACTTACCACAACGAACTATAGTATTTTTTAAAGCCAGGAATCCGTTATAAATTGTCTAAAATGCAAATCAGCAAAATTTTGTCTACCAATGTGAAATTTCTGGCCAGAGACTGTATCTGAAGAATGTTGTTGATATTGGATAAACTAATATAATTAAAAGAAAGTTTGCATACACTCAGCCTTGCACCCATCCCAAAATCCAACAGTGACCCCAAGCAGGGGGGTTGCAGGGGGGCAGCATGCCCCCCCATACGCATTTCAAGGGGCAAGTGTAGCAATTTGTACTCTAAGCGGAGCGACATATAAAAGTAATTAAATTAAAATAATCAAAAATTAGAAGACATAAATCAATCTGGTTTTCAGTGTTCGATTAAGAATTGATTTAGGCAGTAAAAACTACAAACAAATTAAGTATCTATTTGCTCAATATTGAAAAAATCAGCATAAAAGGTTTTTTTTTATTTTTTTTCCTTAAATTTCATGTTTGAAAGTATTTTTTTCAAAAACTATTAACAACTAAAACTTGATTTAAAAATAATATCAAAGAACAGATTCCTGGCTTATAAAATTCATAAAGTCCTTTATTGTAAGTGTTGCCATTGTTTCTCAATTAATTGCCCCTCCCGCCTAAACGAAGCCAGATAGACCCCTCCTCCCATAGTAAAAAATGCTTGTATTTAACCCCTCTACAAAATACAGTTATCAATTTTTGGCGCCGTAGTTATCGTAGGTACTCGTGCCTAAACATTAAATAAATTTCTATGAAAACAAAACCATATTTCACAGTTTTCTTGAAAACAAATTTAAAAGTTAACAGAGTACAAAATACGAAAATTAAGCATTGCACAAATAGCACAAACTTAGAAGTTACTACCCCAATTGTATGAAAATGCCACAAAAAGGCAGTGGGCAGACTCACCAGCCAATTCTTGAGTTTTGGCGATACTTAAGTCCTTTTATATACAGAGTTGAAAATGGAAGAAACCATTATAATTCCTTATAGTTGTATATAACGGAGTTTACTCAAGTTAAGACTTTCAGCTTCAGCATAATTTTAGCTCCATTAGTAAATAGATAACATTCTATTGAGTAAGTTACACATGTTCTTTAAAAAAAATATATATACCTAACTAGCGGACCCGGCGAACTTCGTCTCGCCCCAATTTAACGCCTTCAGATAAACTCCAGAGTGATAATAAAACACAGATAGTTGAAATTTCAATGATTTATTTGAATGGAATCGAAATCAGTAGAGAGGGATGTGATAAACAATGTTTTTCGATTTGTTTTCTGGTGCAAAAACAAACATCTAAGACGGTTTGCCAACACGCGAACAGGCAACGTACAACTATGACCGTGCGAAAAATAGGGAAATTCGAGTTTAATCCCACAGATTTCCAACGATTGGCCTTGCGATTTATTGATTGTCATCGCAAAAGCCAATCGAACAGGTTACTGAATCCGCTTGAATTGGAATGGAAGATCAGTTGGAACAATCGGAATTCGTGGGATAAGGACTTCCTCTCCTTTGAATTTGCCCTTGATGATCGTCGCTTGAATCACATTGTTCATCAGTTTTTTGACGGACAACCGCGTACCAAACCCACCTTCAGCTGTAAATTATGCGGTGGAGTTCCTGACATACAGTCATGTGAAAAATAATAGGGACACTTCCATATAAATTGTTCAAAAAACAACTCTGTTTCAAGTACCATAAATTCGTTAGAAACGGCGCATTGAATTATTTTTTGGGATATCAATGAAGTAAAGTAGATACCGTTATCATAACATAAGCCTATTTAAATATAAAAACATTACTCCAAACTAAATGACAATATTCTTGATCTTTGTATTTTTACGAAATATCGCAATGTGTCCCTATTATTTTTCACATGACTATATCAAGCGAGTTCAAAAATTCCGTAGGGTAGTTGGTCGCTTCATCCTCGTCGGTCACGCTGTCAAAGGATTTGTACGAATGCAGTTCTCCAGCAACTTGAATTTGAATAATAAAATTCAAGCTATTGACGTCCTTATTCTTCACTGCCAGTATTGCCTGTTCACTAATCAAAAAGAGATTTTTATAATTTTGTGCAATGCCGGGGAACACTTTGGTGATGAGTTCCTTTTTCGACGCTGTGAACTCGCAAAAATTTGCCGGTAACGATATCAATCCAGTCGAAACATCAACGGGAATTAGCCATTGCCAAGCGCCAGCATGTTAACTTCTCCACCCAAAATCCACGCAAAACGTATTTTAGTACAATGAATTTCGCAATTATCCGAACTTTTTCAAGCTTCACAACGAATTTTCCACCTTTACATCATCCAAAATCATTAAATCGTGCGATAAAATGCAAAATTTCGTCGAAAAAAAAATTAAAGTTTTTCGCGTTTTTCCGGAATTTTCCGAGTTTTCCACTAAGAATTTTCTATTTTTCCGAAAAGCCATTCCGGAACGATTGCAGACAAAATTCCATACAAAAAATCAATTTTCGATTTTCCAATATCCCGACTTTTCCGGAGGGTTTTCCCAAAATTTTCTTTCAGAAGAACCTTCTCCTGGCAATTACTAAAAAAAAATTTGAGCCAAATCGGCCCAGCCGTTCTCAATTTTCCAACTTGAAGAATTACTATACATTTTTGCCACCATTTTTATATATATAGCCTAGCGGACCCGGCAAACGTTGTTTTGCTTGCTCGAGAAATTTATTAACTTCTTGCTTTTTCATTTTTTTTTTGTTGATTTGTTATTTGTTGTTATTTGTTATTATTTAAAATTTTATTCATGAACTTTTTGCTTTTAAATTTTTTATTTATTGTTGAGTGGTTACTATTTTAACTTTTGTGGAATCGCATCGCAGCGTCACCTACCCGGTCCAATTGTGAATATAAACCATCCCAAGACCCATTCAAACACACACACAAAGTTTCAATAAAATCGGTCCAACCGTTTAGGAGGAGTACGGTAACAAACACGGACAGAAGAATTATATATATAAAGATATGTATTAGAATTACGCTGCTTATGGTCATAGTTTAAACTGCACCAAAATACTGCACACACCCGAAAATTTACATACACAGTCCTTGATAATATACATTTTATCAGTGTCTTTGCTTACATAATGCGTTTTTAATTAATATTAAATTACTATAGCTTTTGCCCGATGCTTCGCTCGAGCAGTCCTCAGGATTTGGACACAGAGATTCCTTCGTCAGTCAGTTGGCTTTTTTATATTTATATATCGTGCAGGAAACCTACCTAAGACAGTACTTACGAAGCAATTAGTATCTATGAAAAATATGTCTAACGCCCTTTTGGAGAAAACAGTTCAAAAATTATATAATCAATATTTGTTGGTGAACCGCTGGCATCTAAATACAGATCATACTATAGCAGACTGAGCCTATCTACGGGACACAACATACATATATCTTAGTTAGCTTAATTCATTTCCACACTGCCCAGATCTTCCTAAACTGTGCAACATATGCAACCGGAAAGATCGTGAGGATTTGTACCACTTTCTAGCAGTATAACACCATTCTTACAGAATTCCGCTAAATATATTTGGAGTACCTACGTACGCTGGAGTTAGATGAAGCGATCAGCATATTCAACAGCGATGAAGTTTGGACGTATTACTAAGTTAGCAATCGATACGACGAACGGTTCGTGAGTTAAGAAAAGACCCCCCCTTAAAAGGGGTCATCTCCAATAACTCGGGCCCCAAGCAAAATTTTCAAAATCGAAAAAAATGATTACCTACCTTTATTTGCTATAATAGAGTACACTATACAACAAACCGAGTTTTCAGTCGATCGGATGAAAAATAAAAATGTCCCCATACTAAATTTTACCCCCCTCTTACCCCTTTAAGGGTTCAATTTCCATAATCTGAAAAATTAGTTTTCTTTACTTCTCATAGAAAGTACAGAAACCGAGTTTAAAGTGGATCGGATAAAAAATAAAAAGTTTCCCATACAAAATTTGACCCCCCTTTTATCCCTTTAGGCACTGATGTAGATATGAAATTGACAGTTCATACTAAAATTGAATGGGAAAAGTGAAAAGGTGCTAATAAGTAATTAAGTACCCTTGAAGTGTCGGGTTTAGGAAACGAAAATAATGTACATTCAAAAAAATTAAATATGTAGTAAGTATGAGATAGTATATTAAACTACGGCTTCAAAGTGGTATAGTACTCAGTTCGTAAAAATGTACTCAAAATGAGCTACGCCAAATCTCGTGGTCTGATAAACATCCGAGAGCATAAATGGCCTAGGAAAGGTTCTTATTAAACCCATGTATGGACTCAGCACAACATTGATCATGTCCATTCTTCAGAAAAACAAAGACTCAAATCCATATTTTTCCTTCGGGTAAGCAGCAACAAATAAAGGGGTTTTCTCTCCATTTATACACAAGCAGAATTTCTATATTTCATAAAACATTTTGTATGAGCACTGTTTGCACAAAAAAATTGATACAGCAGTAAGAGTCAAGTTACATTTCAGCGCTGCGCAAAGGAATTAATATAATTCTCAGTACCTATTCGTGTCCCTGACGTTTAATTTAAACGCACGATTTTGGATTCTATCCAGAAGGCGCACCAGACCAGATATTAGATTTTATATAATTTTACTCAAGCGTAGGGCGTGCTTGAGTAAAATATTTCTTGCATTGTTCGAGGAAACCTATACATTTCGCAGCGTTCTTGGCTTCGTGTCGTTCCAACAAGGCTATCATAAACACAAATACCCAGAATTGCAAGTGCCATACATTTATGCATAATGGATGAAGGTTTGAGTTTCGCTTTAGTACATCAGACGACATCATTGCGTTTTATAAGCATTAAATTTCATTCTACTCGAACCCCATTTTTTAATTTAATCAGCTTCATGTGTCCGTTCCAGTTCCACATCCGAAGAGCAGGGACGTGAGGCCCGTAATGAATATTAAAGTCTGAGAGGTTATCAGCGAAGAAATGAATTTGATTAAAAGTTGCAGAAAGATGATCATTTATAAAAATAAGATAGAGGATCAGAAAGAAAACGGGCCCTTAGAAAACACCAGCATTTATCTATATGGTGAGTTTCAGACAAGAAACCACTTATAAAGCAACTTGAATTGAGTGGACAAAAAGGGAGTTTCTAATCCATTGAATAAGAGACGCATCGATACCAAATCTCCGAATTTTCGACAAAACTGCTTGATTCGAAACTTTATTAAATGTCTTGGAAATAGCAAGGGAAGCAATCTTCTTTTTATCGAAATGTTGAAATAAACAAAACTAAACTGACAAAAATGTTACCTAATCATAGTCAACTGCATCCTTATAGACCTTTAATAATACGAAACTCAGCGGCTTTATGTTTGTTCGTCCGCTTATAGCTCGAGAACTGATAACATAACAACAGATGACATAATCTGGGGGCAGATTATGTAAGACGAAAACGATCGAACGCTATCGTTTCGACCATGGCAGTCTCTGTCTATTTCCACAGATATGATAGAGACAGCTTTAGTGAAAACGAAAGCTGTTTTCGTTTCGTTTTTTACAGAATCCTACCCCTGAATCTATGTACCTATTTATCAGCACGAGGGTTCTGAAAATAATGAACCCTTTATGTCCGAACGGTATATCTTACATCATCGATATGTGCGATACTGACGGTGTAGTAGCCTGCAGTCCTAAATCACTCCCTGTATTAACTATACAAATAACAAGTAAAAGAGTTATCATCGGCCTGACCGATGCTTTGATACCCTCCAATGTATGTACTGTACAGGTACACGCATGTGTGTAATATTGGTTTTGTATGGGAGGAACCAGAACTACTTGACCGACATAGCCCATTTTCAATAACAACCTGATGACGCACGGTGAAAAGAAGTCCTCTCACAAAATTTCATTCGTCTAGGTCAATTCGTTTGGACGCTATCGTGCTTTCAACAAACAAACACACAGCCACACAAACAGACAGATAGACGGACATGGCTAAATCGATTCAGAATGTGATCCTGATTCAGAATATATATACTTTATAGGGACTCCGGTGATTCCTTCTTAACGTTGTATATTTAATTTGTGCTTTTAATTTCAAAATATTCAAGAAAGACATTGTTAGAATTTAGTTAGAAGGCATAACCTACCCAATACAAAACTTTAAAAGGACTTAGGCTCATTGACATTGGTGAGGGCCATAACATTATTGTTTGTAACCAGCACATAGTTTCTACACCTCTTAAAGGAGTATTCTAGTTGTTCGGTCTTTTCTACCTGGCAATATACCTACACTCGAAACACCATAACATGTGAGGGGATTTAATGTTAAACGCCATCAGAACCTTTATAACCTTATATAACCAGTATCAAGTCACGAAGACCATCAGTATGGAGCACTAAAGACAAAAAGACATCAGAAACGCCGCAACTGATGTGCTGGGTTTCAAACAACCACCCTCACGAAAGCTTAGGTTCGATTATATTGATATCTACCAGTCCGTCGATACAGACGTAGTTGATTTAAGACCAAATTTTTCACAAGTTCATAAGATACTCCCAATAGGTATGTAGGTACTCGTATGTATCTACCATCGGATGACAAACGTTTGGCTATAAAGACAGTATTTGTCATCTTCTGGTGGGGCAAGAGTTTTTAATTAGTCCTTAGTAAATGTTGGTTTTCAATACTATAGGTTTTTATGCGCTATTGTTGTATAAGCGTTGGCGATGTCCCTATGCGATATGCATGGGCTTCTGGTGGCCTTAAAGAGTCTTGTTCAACTAATAACTTCTAATTATACAATATACAACTTAAATAATCCGCCTAGTAAAGGCACTTCAATTAGTTTTGCCTTAAACAGCAATTAACACGTTAGTATGAAAAACTGCGCTCGGACAGACCACCTCTAAGAAAAAAACATACCTACGTAGGTATAGGTAATACCTTTTGAAAATAACGGCATTTCCTCTGTCATTATAAAGTAGGTATGACACTGACAAAGGCGTCTCCATTTCTGCCAAACAACTTCTTATAGGTACCCAACTCGTACCCATTCATTAGACATGTCTTTCACACAGCCTATAACTCCTTCTACTAACTTCAGCCATATTTATGTACAGAAAGCGGATCCAAATCGATTCACGACCAACCGCACAAAACGCAAATTCCCTATCACTTCGGACTAATTGAAATTCTTATCTGCGATCACGATAAATACTTGTTCAATCCACTTTCAATTTGACAGGCGAGTTGACAGGTGACAACTCATAACTTATGCGGTGTAGACGACGACAAAACTGGCAAAGCTATCGCTCACAACGTTGACATCGCTAGACATCGCATTCGTTTATAATCCACCCACTATCCCGCAGCACACAGTTCCCAAACGCGTTTCACGCAGCCCTCCTGCCACTGCAAGACAAACGGAAAACTCGAAGCGAACAATAGCAACACTGAAACAATAATTAATATTATTGTCTTTTAATTCGTTGTGAGCAACGTGCGCCGAATTCCTAATTACAAAGTGCCAACAATTTGCAATTCCTTGCGACTATGCCAGCCCCCATGCCTTCCTTGAGCAATAGCACCCGCGAGTGAATTATCTTCGGGTATAATTAGTCAAGGCAACGACAACGGTGGCAACGAAGAAGTAGAAGAACACGAGGACGACGACGACGCTGCTTTTGCCATAAATTTCGTATGCAAAAATCGCAGTCTTCTTCTTCGGCGAACATAATATAGACAGAGACACCCCTTAAATTAGAAACGAAGGATTAAAGCAGGCATTAATATTGGGCAGCAGAGTTTTTTGTTCAGCACCCCGTAAGTTTCTCACCACAACCGCAGGAATCATTCATTTTGTCGCCATTACTCTTAGGCCAGCAGCTGGCTTGCGCTTGCTACATTTATTTCGACACTCTCCCTCTCCTTCTCTCTTTGAAGAGGAACTTTCCGCTCGCAGTAACTTCAAAATGTCCGAGATGTCCTTTCGCTAGTCGAGGCGAGGTATATTAGAAACAAAATCTCTTTTCAAGCACAACTAACCCCGCAGGTCACTTGCTGCGACTTGTATTTAAACACTGGACACGAATGAGGTGACTAAATAGAGAAATCTTATCACGAATTACGCGACTTTAAATTCCAAACGAATAGGGTGCGAAAAAAATATGTGCCAAATGGCAAAATCCACCCTTGTCCCATCTGGAGGGCTGCGTTTTTCGCAAGGCAGATGCTGATGTAATAATAAATATTTCCAGTGCCTCGCCGAAAAAGTCTTAGAAGGAACATCTTACTCGCTTTTTAAAATGTCCAATAAAAATTGCCGACACATTCTGGCCATAACTCTTCGGAATCCCATATAAATCACCCAATGTAATCCCTCATGCTATAGAGTCGCGACACCACCCTCTAGTGTTCGTACCGTTTCATGTTATAGTATACTCCAGCAAGCTATACCGGGTCGTTGTGGCCGATCCTAGGGGAAAGTGTCTTCGTGTAAGAATTTGCGTTCAGCGTAGCTGGTTTTTTGCGTTAGCTTAAATTTTTCTTTTTTCCAAACTTTGATATGAGTTTTGGATGCCGAGAGTTGGGCGCATGGGGGTGGGATATTTACGAGGTAGGACAGAGAAATTTTTTTCTTTTTTTTTGCAATTCTGAGGAAAATGTTCCAGTCCGGACGGCCTTTGAAAGGAGAATGGTTTAGGGAAAATGGGGTGAGATTTTATCGAAAATCATTAAATAGCCATTCGTCTTCTTTTGGCCAATCCGCTTATGGGTCTTAAGTTCGGTGTATGGGTATAAGTGTATCTATATATGTGTGAATATTTTGGAGGGACATTTGAGGTATATTTGCATACAAATGTTGAATAAATTACTCTTAAGGATACTTTAGATGTGCGGGTAGGGAAAACGAGAGAATAGATGCCAGAAATAAGAAATTGACTATTGAGTATGAAAGGATCTAAGGGCTTATCTTTGCTGTTCCTTATGTCCTGCTTCCGTTTGTGGTAAATCGTCGGATAGGTAGTTAGCATCTATACGAAATTTGCCTTTAACATCTCTGAGCGTAGGTATCACTTAATAGATTTTGCATGCGGTAGGTGGTATGTCCTTGCCTCAAGATCATTGGAATACTATAAGCAGAGAGCGTACACATTGATTGTTGGGTAATTTATTTACCTTCAATGCTAGGTACACATCAGAAGGGAACCATCTTGGACTGAATCTTTTTCCAAATTGATAACTTTTGTCGGCGAGAAAATGGAGGTCATTTGAAGGATATAATCCACATTTTCCACACATACTAAAATACTTATATCCATGTAGAGTATTTGGCTAGGACACTGCGACTTTTATCTGTTGCTTTCACTTTTATATTTTGAATTGTGTTCGGTATTCCGGTTGAAGATCATCCTGGCTGGAGCATTACAGTTCATTTGCTAAATGTGTCGGAGAAAATTTACTCGATGTGTTTTTTTTTTACTTTTTTGGGCATCCTGATCTTTGTACAGCTCACAGAGTTGTTGCGGTTGTATTTTCTTCTTTTTTCGAACTCCTCGCGACAGCAAATCATTCCTTTAAACGAGCCCAATATCCGCTCTCCCATCGTATACTAGCATTGGGGTTTGATAGTTCACTTCTCGGGCATAATTTTTTCAACCTCTGATTTAGTGATTCTAGATTCTTTTTCCAGCTCTCTCACTTTCTCTCCTTACCATCCATTTACCAGCTGCTGGAAATGCATCTTAAACGCATCTTCATTTACCATTTCGTGTGATTCGTCATCTTGTTTCACTCGCTGTTTGGAAGAGCTAGCATTTCGGCCTTGAAGCCAACAGCCAATTGCTTGGATTTGTTTTATAATACAACGCGATGTTATATTGATCGCGTAGGCATTTTTATACACATAGCTAGTCTTGCCTTGCTGCCTGCTGGAGTGTCCTAACGCGTGTATCTTTCGTCATCACCCTTTTTTGATAAACACATAAAATATCATACTAGGATCTAGAATCAATTCTAGGATATAGGATGTTGGTGTCTGTAAGTGAAGAGTTCCTTCCTTATGTGCTCTCAGCTTTCTATAGCCTCTAACACTACAGGTATGCTAAAACTTTTAACATCGAGTTTCTTTTTCTCAGCGGCTCGCAGGTTCTTCTCGTTTGTCAAGCGAGCTCTGATGCAGCAAGAAAATGGTCAGAGTTGACGTAGGCATTCGGAATTAACATTGTCAGGGCTCCTTCTCAACAACAACGCAATGCTACGTTACGCATATAGTATATCAAGGCCCGACAGTGCCAGGCTGTTCATATCCACACTCTTTGAGAGAGTTGATTGAGAGATGAGGAGCCTTAACAGGATTGCAGTCCTTCACTTCTGAGGTGGTCCATGTATTCAGTGTCTTCAGAGATGGAGGATTGTGCTCTCTTTGGCTTTGTCCTTCACATTTTTCTTATATATCCGGAAAGTTATGGCTTGGAAGCTGTAGTTGCTCTGCTCTTCCGATGCGCCGCCAGAGAAAGATTACATATTGACCACGTTAACTGTTCATCTTCTTGTCGTTTATGCTTCTTCCAGTTTTGCAGTCGGAAGAAGCTGGTTACCTACCGGAGTGATCTTCATCTTGAAGATCTCCTTTTTCTCTCCATCACTCCCGTGAAACGAAAATTTATGCTCTTCATATTTTAAAGGTATATTGTCAAAGCTTGGTTTGCGAGTTCTGTGAGCCTCGTCAAAAAAGTTCACAAATGTTTTTAATACCTGCATACAAAGCATCAGGTAACTATATCCCTTCCAACATGAATACCGCCTCTGCAAAGAAAATCTCCACCGCAAAGGATGGCGCCTAAACTACGAATATCAATCTAATTGTTTATCTCCTCATCTGGATGACAAACAAAAATTAGTTATCACCATCTGCGTCTCGGTGTCTCTGTCGCCTCTAACACAAATCACAAAATAAATTTTTGTTAGACTCACTTGCCAAACCAGATCTCGTAACTCACTAAATTCTCCATACGATGTGGTGTGGTCACGCAGAGGTGTGATGGCCAAGACCGAAATGCCTAAAAGAAATTCCATAAACGATGAACGATATGCAACGCCTTGGTAATCTGATTTGAAGGTTTCCCTTTCGTTCTCTACGATTATATGGCTAGTATACAATCCCCGTCATTTGGCCAGATGATGAAGAGCAAAACAAAATCTTATAATTCCACTTCGGGTATCAAAAATGAGATCTTCCCAAAAGGTAAAGAGTTCTCTTATATCATTTTTTCAGCGATTTTTATTTTCGTTTGTCTTTTTTCGAGAAACAGTTCTTTTTTTGTTTTGTCAAAAGTGAACTAAAGAACCAACAAAAAAGACGAGTAATTTTTTGAGGGAAAAAAATGAGAAAAAAAAAGGTTTAAGTTGATGTAAACAACGTTAAGAAAAGTTGCGGTCATAAATCTCCGGCTGAAATGTTATTCAGAAAAATCTCTGATTTATTATATGAATTTTTTGAGTTATACATATTTTTTTTATTTGTATATATTCCTGTTTTATGGTAGATACTATGACTTGTAGTGCACCAAAAATAACAACAACATGAACAGCAGAGTCGGCGGAATGAACACACTTTAAAAATATGAAACAACACGACAAGAACACATTGGAGATGTCTTTACAAAATTCAGATGAATACCTAAAGGGTGAGATATAGCCTGCGGAGGATTTGTTCTCAAATTTTGTTCGTTTTAATCCAAAGGAGTCAGAACTAAGTGCAAGCCATGTGAATATGAATATGGGAATTATAATTATTGTATGACTCAAATGGCGTAAGCTCAAATTTCTTCTTTTTATTGGTATGCGTGTACTACATATATACGGAAGTGCTGAGAGAAAACGGTGCTAGCCTTTGGTCTACATCCACATATAATTTTCCTGTATAGGTACCTATTTAACAGATCAAGTGAATTTCAGATGCATATAAATTTGCGGTGATAAAGAACATGTGAGAAGCACCAACAGACGGCTATGTATAGGTATAGAAAACTGCGGATCGGTTGGGTTTGGGATCATGACGTAATCTCGAATGACAAAAATCTCGGCATTTTAGTGAACGTATTATGACCAGCGGCTTACTTCGCCAATATCAGCCTGATATTCGATCACAGCATCACAGCCTCACAGAGGAAAAAGTTGATGCTTTCAAAAATGGTTGCTACGAGCTCATTAACCGAACATGTGGTCAGGGAGAAATAATTTTGGAAGTACGATTGGAAAGCATATAGATGAAGCATATACATAAAACAACGTCTAAAAACAGACTAAGGCTAATTGACTTCGAAGCGCAATATATTAGCTAACATAAGGCTCTTAAGATCTGTCAGCAAAAGAGGATTGAAGAACTTCGGCTTCCCAGGAAGAAATAGAAAGAAACAAGAAGGCAATAGAGAGCTGCTACCCCAGGAGCAATGCTCTGAAGTTTTACAAATATGTAAAAATAGCGTGTCGGCCTGTCGGGGCGACAAGACTTAAGGTGCCAGTACACGGTATGTAGCACGCCACATATATATGTGGCTCTGATGTCAGCGTATGGTCCCAATGGATAAATGCTGTGCACAAGCTCTCTTTATGCACTCTCTGTTGACGTCAGAGCCACATATATATGTGGCGTGCTACATACCGTGTACTAGCAGACTAGCACCTTTAAACAGAAAACTGCAAAGGCGAGAAGGAAATCTTTTGACAGTAGTTGTTGTGTATAATGGACCACTCGATTATCAAATGAGGATCGCAATTAGGTATACCTAAATTAAAGTACCTACCTACAGCAAGACTGCCGATGGAAAGAGTATCTACATACTAACTCATCTCGAAGATTTGGTCGGAAGAAAATATGTATGGGCGAGACCGATTTAAGACCGCACTGCTTGCTGAGAAGATTCGCTATAAAAACTCCTACATTCCAGTCCTGCTTTATGGCGCTGGAGATCGACTCGTCTCGTTTGGGTTGACGGGCTATGGTGGAGAAGATTCAACAGCGAACTATGTGTGATATACAGCGACATTAACAGATCTAGTGCACATCAATCGTCGAAGACGACTAGAATGTGTATTCGTACGCAGCCAAAATAGGAAAAAAATGATCTCAAATTGCAACTGTTTCAGTGGCAAATTAAAGTCGTTATACCTATTTGAAAGATGTTTTGTATTTCGACAAGCTATAGTCTATTTTAAAACATACATAATCTACATATTTTTGTAGAGAAATACAATTTAAATTAAAGTTTATTTTCAAGATTATGTGCGTGCATGTTTAATGTGCAAGCTATGGGCGCAGTAGCGCAGTGGTTAGTGTGCTGGACTACTGTGCGAGGGATCCCAGGTTCGATCCCCGGAAAACACACAAATTTACATCTTAAGGTTTTTTCTATACTGCGCCACCTCTCGCGAACGTCTGACAAACATCCGAGAGTATTACTGTCCTGAAAAAGCTTCTCAATTCAGCCGTTCGGACTCGGCATAAAATTGTAGGTCCCTTCCATTCGTTCCAAAAAATAGAAACTCACACAAAACGAATGGTTGCGAGAAGCAAGGCCTTGGGTGTCTACCGCCTGTTGCGCCGCCTATTTATTTTGTATGGCAAATTGCTATGGCTAGTTATGCCTAAAGATGATTCATTCGTTATACATATTTGTAAATGACATTGTAAGCAAACAGTCATTTACAAATATTGGCTTGATTCTCTCATTCCCTCATTCCTCAAGATCATCTGAAAAAACTGAAACACAAAAAGCCGTCCACGGTACGGTAATCGTATACAATAAAAATCAAACAAATCATTCTTCCAGCATCGCTCGCCAACAACTTAGTTTCTGCGATCAGACATGTGGGTACCTATTCCACAACAAAAAAAATACAATTCTGATCAAAAGATGAGCTCTGGTTCTGGATGAAGCAAGTGTTTACCATACCAAAACTCGACCCCGTCCTATCCAAGCTTGTTCTTGCTCCACACATCGCACCATCCAACGACAAAAATAACCGCAGATACAAGACAAGTCCGGGGTGTGTCACATCTTTTTGTTTCGGACATTTGTCAGAAATTAATCATGTTCTTGTTTGGAACATTTTGATAAATCTACCTGGCACTCTACAGGTAATAAAATTAACGAAAATCTCACTCCGACCACCATCGAGCACGGCACAAACCGGGTGGAAATTATTTGGAACGCGAGCTGAGATGAGACACCAAAGATGCACACACACATTAATAAGTGATCGCGAGCAAGCGATGCCTCCCCGAACTTGAGAGTTCATTGCAGCAGCTAGTCTTTCAACCACCAGTACCGGGCCGGCAACCATTTGTCAGAAATGTCAGAAGGCCGCTAGCTGCCTCCAAAACCGGCAGGTGGTAGTATGCTGGTGGTAGGCAATGTTGGCTGGTGGGACACTTGATTAATAAGCGTTGGCTTTTAAAAAAAAGTCCCAAACAGAAAATGGCATGAAAATAAATTTTCTTTGTGTTCCCTGGCAAGTGGCGTATACACCTTATACTGACTGGATGAAGGATAATTCCCGGGTGTACACACAGTACAAATTCAACTCATGTGTGAGTGGGTAAATGTAAACATAACACATTTCATGCTGTTTCCTTTGGGCTAATTGAATAAGAGTGTTCCAGAGGTGTGGCCTACACTTATGCCAAAGCATTAATCATCTTAATAACGTAGCTTAACAAGAGAATTTACTCTCCATTAATTCGCGAGAGAATTGGAAGTTTGAAGGTTTTTTTTTCAGCGGTTTTAAAAGTACCTGTTGCAGTTCGGCGGTTACTATTTCTATGAATTCCAGATTATGGACTTTCGATGTTAATAAATATGATAAAAATTAATTCATTGGTTTTTTTTTCAGTAGACAGACAAAATGCAAACCATAACTACGTATGCTGTTGGAGAGACTTTGGCAAAATTATTCTGCAAACATTTTATTATACACTAGCTGTACCCGCCCAGCTTTGCCCGTGCACAGGAATTGTATTGCTTAGGTCTTAGATAATAATGTTCTTTTGTAAAATGCGAAAAATGAGAATAAATCTATTTTCTGGAATTTTCTTTCTGCCTAAACCTGAAATATACAGCAATACGAAAAAAACAAAAAAATAATCATGAAAATCATATAAGATGTTTTTTGTATGGGAGGTATCACCCCCGTTTGTCCAATTTTGGCGTGGCGTTATCGATAATGGATCTGGATGTAATGTATTGGATATATAATGTGCACCCTCTTCATCGCCCTCCCTCTCCTTGATCATACTTGACTTATTTGTAGTGCTGTATTTCCTTTCCTTTGTTTCCCTCTTCCTATGGAATCCGAACAACTACCTACCCCAACCCTGCACTGTTACCATACACCATATCGAATGAAATTCTGAAATGTTTTGTATTATACCTATGTACGTCTCTTCTCTTATGAAGATTATTAATACTATACGTGTATACCCCATGCCATACTGCCACACGCACCCCATCCCATACATACCTACATATACAACTGACCACTGCGAAAACAAATAGTGTTGTTTTGTTTGTCCTGTCGCTTCGCACGATCGTAAAAGTACAAACATCCATTTGTAGCAAGGTATATGTGTATGTATATATTTTCACTTTAGAAAATACATTTTTGCTAAAAACTGTTCCTAAGGACGTGGCTATAAACGCCATAGCCTATAGCAGTCTTACAGTCTTAAGGAACATTTTAAAAAAAGTTTCATCGAAATCTGTCCAGTAGTTTTTGAGTTTTTAGCTGACAAAGAAAAGTCCTACAGTTTTATTATATGTATGTATAGATAAGAATTAAAATCTTCGACTATTTCAGGACCAAAATGGCATTAATAATATTTTTATTTAGTTTTTTTTTTCAATTACTGTCTGCAATTCCGTTGTGTATAGGAATTGCTTCAAAAAGTACTTTTCGAGAGACTTGAGACTTGAGACTTGACTTTCCATTTTAAGATTGGATATTTCGCGACAAAGCGATTATTTTCTCGAAATCGAATTGCACTAAAGTCCTATTAGTAGTGGAGAGAGTACCACCTAATCAGGCAGTCTTAAAAGATTCTCTTTGAGGAGCCTGTGGTCCTAAGAAAGCTCAAAAATAGTGTATCTAATGCGATTTAGTTGCAGTTTACTGAAGAGACTCCTAGTTTCTATTAGGTACCTTGTACCTATACTCACTTTCCGGGATATCAAAGTAATAACCAGTCTTTAATAATACTTCATTTATACTTAGGTATAGCTACCGATAGTTCCATAAGGATTTTTATAATCAAGACAAAGTTAAACTGGATAATATCCAATAGGTATAACAATAATGATTATCCTGTAAGGATCTTATGGTAAGCAATGTTCGCGTAGTTTACACACAAATCATAGATATTATAATACACTCAGCGTCACGGAATCTTGGCCACTCTTAATTTTTGCTGTAACTCGCCTTAAAATATGATTTTATTGTAGTTATAGGTGAAAAGTGCTTATTTTAATTGATTGAAACGCTTTTTAGGGAATTCAAAGGTTTACTGTGGTTTTAATAACGTTAACTTAAAATGTTACATTTTCTTAGAAATAAAGCTTAAATTAAAAACAGCATAAAATAAAAAGTCACGTATATTCATTAGTTTTTGGAACGTGTCAGTATCGTGTGCTCCCTCCTCTCGTCCTGATTACAGCTTGCGCTATCGATCTGGCATACTCTGGATGATGTTTTTGATATCAACTTGCGATAAGCTCTCCCAAGCGGTCAGTGTAGCGTTCCCAACCTCGTCTATTGTTTGTGGGGGGTAAAATGAGCACTTTATCCTTCTTTTGAGCTTATCCCAGATAAGTCCGGACTACGAGCAGGCCAATGCAGTTTTTGAATACCGGTGACTTGAACGAAGTCATCTACGATACTTGCTACATGGGGTCTTGCACTATCTTGCATTAACAGGAACTGGTCGTATCCTATGAACCCCATATAGGGCAATATGTGTTACTGAAGGATCTCCTCAACATATCAAGTTGTATTTAATCGTTTATCAACGACAATCAATTCTGTACGTCTTTCGAAACTTATTCCTCCCCATATACCTACCATAACTGAGCCTCCATGAAAAACCACAGTTTCTGTGGTGATGATGGGTAGAAACCGCTCTCCTCTTCTTCTCCATACAAGTAATGAATAACGAAATTAAAGAAAATAGGTAAACACTTTGTGTGCGCAGTAGCGCAGTGGTTAGTGTGCTGGACTACTGTGCGGGGGATCCCACTATCCAAGGTTCGATCCCCGGAAAAACCCAAATTACATCTTAAGGTTTTTTTTCTACTGCGCCACCTCTCGCGAACGTCTGACAAACATCCGAGAGTATAACTGTCATGAAAAAGCTTCTCAATTCAGCCGTTCGGACTCGGCATAAAATTGTAGGTCCCTTCCATTTGTCCCAAAAATAGAAACTCACACAAACGAATGGTTGCGAGAAGCTAGGCCTAGGGTGTCTACCGCCTGTTGCGCCACCTATTTATTTTTTTTTTTTTTTTAGGTAAACACTTTCCTGACCAACCTTTAGATGCGACATGTGTTAATAACACAAAAAACATTAGCCATCGGATGATAACAGCTTGGCCAAGATTCCGTGACGTTGAGTTTAGGTACATAACAGGAAACATAGCTTACACCAAGATTTTTACAGGACAAACATTAAAAACAGATTCCTTAATTATTTTTTCTTGCTTTTTACTGCAGTATCCTTAAAGTTCGGAAATATACAATACTGGATGAATGCCTTAAGGGGATAGCAACGTGATCAATATGGTTGACGGTTTGATGATGTGGGGACCGCCATGTTATGTTCCTTTGTGAATATTAAGGTGCCAATAACTAAGACTATCTGTAAGTTTGAGCTCAATCGGTTTGGTGGTTTTCGAGATATAATATTTTGAATGTTTTTTTTTTGTATGAGCGGTGCCACGCCCTTTGTCCAATTTTGATTAATCTCCAGAGGAGCACTCCTGGGCCAATACCTAAGATTATCTGTAAATTTGAGCTCAATCGATTTGGCAGTTTGAACTCAATCGATTAAGTAGTTTTCGAGATATAAGATTTTGAATTTCTTTTTGTATGGGAGGTGCCACGCCACTTTGTCCAATTTTGACCAATCTTCACAGGAATACTTCTGGGCCGATACCTAAGATAGTATGTAAATTTGAACTCAATCGATTCAGTGGTTTTCGAGATATACGATTTTTTTTGTATGGGAGGTGCCACGCCCCTTTGTCCAATTTTTTTTTTAAACCCGTACTGAGAAAAAACCTTTCCAACAAAGTATAAATCATCAAAATCGGTTCGGCCAATCTCGAGTTATGGGATTAGGTACATGGGTTCGGACACTTTCTTTTATATATATAGATTTCTTATTTATATTTTGATTTTCACTCATAATATCACTTAATATGATTTTAAACCCGACGAAGTAATGATGAAAGCAAGATGCAGTCCAGCCACGACGCGATGGCGAAACCAAATGAGCAAACAGTAGATGGATATAGATACATAATTTTCAATTCTGAATATTCTTGAATTAAGATAGCTTTGTTTTTAATTTCTGTTTAAATGTAAAATTTTAAGATTGTTCCAATCCTGAATATTCCTAATTTAAGATTGCTTTGTTCATAATTTGTGTTTAAATGTAAAATTTTAAGATTTTTTTTGGCTTATTTCAAGAACAAAAAAGCTAACTGAAGATTTTGGCGAACTTAATTTAGGAACATAATATTACATAGATTTAAATACACTAATATAAAGAATATGCAATCTCAAATCAATTTTTTTGTTCCTAAATGAAGATTTAAAATTATTTTTAGAATTATGTTTGTCGAAAAATATAAGTTAAAGTGTAACGCTGGTATTGGTGTTGGCTCGCATTCGGATTCGGCGAACAGATCTTCGTTTTGACGTTTAAATGACATTTGCCTCTGGCACATCGTGCTCGTGTAATTTCCGGGTGGCTTTGGCCATTTTGAAGCCAGCTGTCATCGAATCCGAACGTGATCAACGCAAATTGCCAAGAAGTAGGTATAATAAGTATTATATATAATTAAATACGTTAAATTTGTTAATTTCAAATAGAGAATAAACCGCCAAGTAAAGATTTGGACTTTTATTTTGGCGCGTTCTATTGCAGCGATTTGGGACTCGGATTTCTGGTGACAACTTTATTCTTTCTTGTACTGCCGATTGTGACCCCCGTAAGTAGTCAAGTTTCAATCGAAGAACTTCATTCTTCCGTGTGAAAGAATACTCATCTTTTTCAATCGCAGCCAGCGAAATTAGTGCTTTGAAAGCTGCCCTAGAAGTGCAGCTGCAATTCTAGCAAACTGAGGAAAAGATTTGCCATCGATTGCCGCCCTATCAGCGAAGAAATTATTCTGCCGTCATAAATACATCTGGAATACCTTGTTTCTAATGTCAAACAACCCGCGCGACAAAATTGTCACAAGAGAAACATCAAAGAAGCTCCTTGCAAGTTCCAGCAAATTAGTATCATCAGATAGTAGCTCCGAAGAGGAAGGTGAGTTGACTATAATGGAAGTCGACGATAGAGAGGATATAATGCAGAAATTACAGGAAATGCGTGCGCAATTGGAAGCGGTAACAGCGACTGCGGCTATGGAGAGAGAGGAACGGCAACGTTATCAAGAGTTGGCAAAACAACTAAAAGACACACTCGACGCATCCGCAACGACTGTTTCAACGAACGACAATACAAATTTGTCAGCGACTTCTACAGCCTCCGTTTCAACTGAAACCTTCAGCTTTGGCACCGCCGTAACGAACGTTATTTCCACTGTCCCTGCTTTATGTGCTACCACCACAGGATTCAACGCAACTGCATCAACATTGACCGGCCCGCCGACCTCTAGTGAAATAACACCAATACCACGTGCAACGTACACTCCATATACGCCATATTCATGTCTTTCAGGTATTCCTCATTCGATGCATTCCAATCAGCAGCCTTCGGCGAGTACAGTCAACATAACGCCAACCCCTACGTTCTTGCCATCAATTAACGCAATGCAGACATTTGGGCAACAACAGTTTCACGCTTCGCAGCCAACATTCGTTCCAAATGCACTGAGTCAACAGCTATCTCAAAGTGGTTATGGAAATCATCGGAAACTACACGACTTGCCAGAATTCTCCGGAAGACCTGAAGAGTGGCCGATGTTCTGCACGTCCTTTGTGGAATCAACAAACATGTTCGGTTACAGCAAAGTCGAAAATATGTTCCGTCTTCAAAAAAGTATAAAGGGAGAAGCCAGAGAGATTGTCGAGTCTCTGCTTATCCATCCCAACAACGTTGAACTAGTAATGGCGACCCTAGAATTTCGCTTCGGCCGTGCAGAGTGTCTCGTACAAAGCCAGTTGAGGAAAGTCAGGGAAATTGAACCGATTCCGGATAACAAACTTGAGCTGCTAGTATGTTTCGCGACGAAGGTGCAAAACCTGTCAGTATTTTTGGAAGCGAGCGGCATGCACCAACATATGGCGAATCCTACGCTATTAGACGAGTTGGTTAGCAAACTGCCCATGAGCAAGAGACTGGACTGGGCGCAAAGTAGTATGCACATTCAACCGTTTGCCACCATTAAACATTTTAATGATTGGTTAAGCCAATTAGCGCGCTTAGTTTGTGTAGTCACAACGACTTTACCACCTCCGCAAACGTCAAATCAGTGCAGAGGTGACGCCAAGTCAAGAACGAGAAGCGTCTTGCATACTACCAACTCAACATCAGCTGCTACAGTCGCAGTCAACAACAAATGTCGTCACTGCGAAGGAACACAACACCCAGTTACCGAATGCAGCAGTTTTCTGTGCTTAGAACCATCAGATAAGTGGGAGTTTCTAAAGAGAAACAGACTTTGCTTCGGCTGCCTTAAGTACGGCCATACGAGAAGAACGTGCAGACTCAGTAAGCGCTGTGGGATCGATGGCTGTACCGGAAAGCATCATCAGTTGCTCCACGAAGAGGAAACTAAGGACGCAGCGGAGATTCAGAAGCCTTTGCTCAACTGCAACGACAACGAAGACAAGAGGATTCTATTTCGAATTGTTCCAGTGCGAATATTTAATGGCGATCTTATGGTGCGAACGTTTGCGCTATTTGACGAAGGATCCTCCGTCACAATAATAAGTTCGAATTTAGCCAAACGTTTATGCTTACGTGGAAGAGCCAAGGATCTGAGTTTGCGATGGTTTGGACAAGAAACCGTGGCGAAGGAGTCGACCATTGTCGATTTCGACATAAGTGCTGACCTGGATGAAGCTGAACAATTCAGATTGAGAGGAGTTCAGACTGTCGAAGGGCTTTGCCTTCCTACGCAGACGATCGTTGCGGAGGAGGTCGAGTCATTAAGGGATCAGCCAACTACAGTTCCGTTAACCGAATACGCAGATGCGAAACCGGAAATTCTAATTGGACTTGACAATTGTCAAGTAGGAGCACCGGTAGGTCCAGTTAAGTCTTTGGGTAATGGACTTCTAGCAGCACGAACGAAGCTCGGCTGGGTGGTGTACGGCCAGTCAGCAACAAAGGTACGGGAGACAAATCAACGCGACACCCCGGTTTGCTGTACTAGTCGTCCCGACGTGCAGGATGTTAGTTTGGACCGGATCGTCGAAGACTACTTTTCTATAGATAATTTTGGTGTCAAGCGGCCAACACAAAAGCCAGTTTCCGATATAGAAAAGCGAGCGCTGCATCTCTTATCAACTACGACGGTTAAAATCGATAATCGATTCCAGACGGGCCTGTTATGGAAAAAAGATGCTCTCGAACTACCAAACAGCTACCAACTTGCCGAGAGGAGACTTCTTAGCCTAGAAACCAAAATGCAAAGGGACCCCGAGTTTGCAACAACGTATAGAGATGTTATCAGGAGCTACGTAATGAAAGGATACGCAAGGAAATTGTCAAGCGAGGAGGCTGAAACGGAAACGAAGAGAACCTGGTACCTTCCACACTTCGGTGTCCGAAATCCGAATAAGCCAGGTAAGATTCGGTTGGTTTTTGACGCGGCAGCGGAGGTAAATGGCATTTCCCTCAATTCATTCCTACTGAAAGGACCTGACAACAACCGGCCATTGCTAGAAGTACTATTCAACTTCAGAGTCCGGCCAGTGGCAGTAACAGGAGATATCAAGGAAATGTTTCATCAGGTGTTAATACAACCCGAAGACCAAAATTCTCAACGTTTCCTCTGGCGCGAGGACACTGCTGAACCAATTGACACCTACATAATGAAGGCAATGACCTTTGGAGCCACCTGTTCTCCATGTTCCGCCAACTTCGTGAAAAACCTCAACGCTTCAAGATTCTACACCGATCATCCAAGAGCAGTGGATGCCATAATCAAACATCACTATGTGGACGACTATGTCGACAGCTTTGAAACCGTCTCGGAAGCTATCAACGTCACCAAAAAGGTAATTGCCATCCATCGTAGTGGCGGGTTTGAATTACGCAATTTCATGTCAAACTCCCAAGATGTGCTGCATAGTATATTGGATTCAAATACAGAAGGACATTCGACCGACCTGGTTGATATGAACATCGATTCGACTGTGCCTACTGAAAGAGTGCTCGGCATGTGCTGGAATAGCGTTAAGGACGTTTTTATTTTCCAAGTTCGGTTCCCCCGTGTCAGCCAAACCATCATAGTGAATGACCGATGTCCGACAAAAAGGGAATTCCTTAGCGTGGCAATGTCTATATATGACCCCTTTGGGATGATTGCAAATTTCACTATCCATCTGAAACTACTACTACGGTCCATCTGGCGCTTTGGTACTGCATGGGACGAGCCGATTCCAGAGGTGTATTTCCAACGATGGAGGCAGTGGAAGTCGCAGCTATCTCATCTTACGCATCTGACGATACCTAGATGCCACAGCCCTGCTTTGATGAGTGCTAGTCGAGTAGACTTGCATACATTCGTTGATGCCAGCGAAGAAGCATTCAGCGCTGTTACCTACCTTCGAGTTGAGCACAATGGAGAAGTCTACATATCATTCATCAGTGGGAAAACAAGAGCTGCATCGAAAAAAACTTTTTTCAATCCCTCGGCTTGAGTTGTCTGCAAGCGTTCTTGGAACAAGACTTTGGAATTCAATTGTCAACTGCCACAAGCTGTCTTTCGGAAACTCAGTGTTTTGGAGCGACTCCAAAACGGTCCTCCATTGGCTTCGTTCTGATCCTCGTCGCCACAAGCAGTTCGTTGCATTTCGGATTGCAGAAATTTTGGACAGTAGCCGAGTCAGCCAGTGGCGTTGGGTTCCATCTAAGCTGAATCCTGCGGATGAAGCTACGCGAGCGCATTATCCTCCACACTTTGAAGTTAATAACAGTTGGATTAGGGGACCACATTTTCTCAAACTCTCCGAAGCAGAATGGCCAAGGTTACCTGATGATATAGGCAGCTACGAATGCGTAGAAGAACTTCGTCCGAAGTATATGATGCATGCGAGTCTGGCAGAAGGGGCATTTTTCGATGCAACGAGATTTTCGTCTTTTTTGAAGCTGCAGCGGACAATAGCATGGGTTTTGCGCTTTATTGCTGCTTGTAAACGAACTTCGGTGGATCGAGGAGAACTATCCGTAGCAGAGCTCAACGAAGCCGAGAATTTAATATACCGTCAAATTCAAAAGGAAGCGTTCCGTGATGATATCAACAAACTTCGTCAAGAGCTACCGATCAGCAGGGATAGTAAGATCTTCAAGCTATCGCCATACCTCGACGAATCTGGACTCGTTCGAGTACTTGGCCGCATTGATGCTGCCACGACGGTACCATTTTCTACCAGACGACCCATAATCCTGCCAAAGGATCATTCGGTAACAAGGTTGCTCATCGACCGTTTTCATCGTCGCTTTAGTCATCAGAACGACGATACTGTTGTGAACGAGATTCGGCAAAGATTTTGGGTGCCGAGCCTACGTTCCAGTGTAAAAAGGACTAGACGGGAATGTCAGCAGTGCCGTATTCGATGCGCTAAGCCTCAAGCTCCTTTAATGGGTCAACTACCAGAAGACCGCTTGACTCCGTTCGTCAGAGCCTTCACATATACTGGACTTGACTATTTCGGACCAGTTAACATCTCCATTGGTCGGCGGAAGGAAAAACGTTGGATCGCCTTATTTACCTGCCTGACGATTAGAGCGGTACACCTTGAGATTGCTGCAGACCTTTCGACTGATGCGTGTATCCTGTGCATACGCAACTTCGTGAATCGACGAGGAGTTCCTATACGCATCAGGAGTGATAATGGAACTAACTTCATCGGAGCCAAGAAGGAGCTGGTTAACAACAGTATATTCGATGTCGAAGCCTTGAAAGCCGAACTGTCTTCGAGAGGAATTGAATGGAAACTCAACTGTCCGTTGAATCCTCATGCCGGAGGGTCCTGGGAGAGGTTAGTGCAGTCCATCAAGAGAGTTCTGTCGCGAACACTCTGTGACATAGCACCTAAGATTGAGACGTTGCAGAGTGCTCTAATCGAGGCAGAAAATATAGTCAACAGTAGGCCTCTGACTCATCTACCAGTGTCAACGGAATGCGAGGAGCCACTCACCCCCAACCATTTCCTCCTTGGAGTACCCAACTCAACTCAAACCCCTGCTCCGGTTGAAGAAAGAGCGCTGTGTCTTCGAAAGCAATGGAGGGTGAGTCAACAACTAAAAAACAGATTTTGGCGAAGATGGGTATTGGAGTACCTCCCCATTTTAACAAAACGTTGTAAATGGTTCGACAAGGAATCGCCGCTTCAAGTTGGAGATCTGGTTCTCATTTGCGATGTGGATGTGCCGAGAAGTCAGTGGGTTCGAGGAAGAATCGTAAACGTGTTCCCAGGGCCAGATGGTCAAGTCCGAACAGCGGAGGTAAAGACAGCCACCGGAGTACTTCGAAGGCCAGCGGTGAAGCTAGCAGTGCTGAAAATTGGTGAGACTTCCGATCGAGACTCGGGCGCCTCACGGGGGGGTAGGATGTCGAAAAATATAAGTTAAAGTGTAACGCTGGTATTGGTGTTGGCTCGCATTCGGATTCGGCGAACAGATCTTCGTTTTGACGTTTAAATGACATTTGCCTCTGGCACATCGTGCTCGTGTAATTTCCGGGTGGCTTTGGCCATTTTGAAGCCAGCTGTCATCGAATCCGAACGTGATCAACGCAAATTGCCAAGAAGTAGGTATAATAAGTATTATATATAATTAAATACGTTAAATTTGTTAATTTCAAATAGAGAATAAACCGCCAAGTAAAGATTTGGACTTTTATTTTGGCGCGTTCTATTGCAGCGATTTGGGACTCGGATTTCTGGTGACAATGTTATTAAATCAAATGGGTGATATATTAAGATTTAGCACGTAAGACTAAAAAAGTCTAAAAACAAGACTGATCATACTGGATTTTAGCTTGCGATTTTTCTCTGAGTGTACGAGCTTTAAAAATCCAGCTTGTATACAACGCGTGACTAGCTAAGGCGCCCATGTGCTCATATTTATGGGTAAACTAGCTGTACCTTTCCTTATCTATATTTATAAAAATGATGTTTGTCTGTATGTCCTTTATAGAATCGTAAACTACGCATTTGATCATGTGGTGATCTTTAGCAAAGTTGTTTTGCATGAGCCCACGAAGGTTTCTGAGTTGGTACGACCAATTTTCGACAGATAGCGCCACTTTCATTCCATTATATTATATAAAAATGGATCGTGATTTGTATTCGGCTACTTATAGCTTTGAAAACTACCGACTCGATTAAGCTCAAATTTACAGATAATCTTAGGTATTGGCCCAGGAGTATTTCTGCAAAAATTTTGGTAAAAATTGGACAAAGGGACGTGGCACCTCCCATAGAAATAATACATTCAAAATCTTATATCTCGAAAACCACCTCAGCGACAGAGTTCAAATTTACATACAGTCTTACGTATTGGCCCAGGAGTATTCCTGGGAAGATTGGTCAAAATTGGCCAAAAATGCGTGGACCTGGGATGTGGTGAATTCATGCGTGACACAGAAAGTGGTGAATTCATGAATGATCTGGGAACATTGATATGCATTGTCCTGATAGACAAAAATACTATCTAGGCAATACGATTCCTGGAAAAACAAAAAATGTAGTGTACTACACTGATTTAAATGCATTTGAAATTATTTTTTTTATTTTTCTATTTTGCACTACGAAGTGTGCATGGGGTTCGCTAGTGTCTTATATAATAATGCCCTTTCGTAAAATGCGAAAAATGAGAATAAATCGATTTTCTTGAATTTTCTTTCTGCCTAAAACTGAAATACAGCAATACGAACAAAAAAAGAATGATGAAAATCGGCCCAGCGGTTATCGAGTTATACCGTCATCAAGTTTCACCCCATAGAAGATTTTTTTGTATGGGCGGTGCCACACCCCTTCGTCCAATTTTGATCAATCTTCACAGGTGTACTCGGATCAGAGTCGTATCTGCAAACGGCCGACGCCTAATGGTGTAGTAAATAATGAATCTTCGACTGATGACGTTTTTGTTGGGCTTCATGTCTCTTTCTCTACATCTTTTCAATTCAGTTTAACAGTTTATTTGTTAAATTATTATTCAACATATTCAGTAATTTCCGGTTAAAATAATACAAATTGTTAGGGTCATGCCGATCTACTTATTCAGAGGATAATGTCTACTGGATTTGAAGATTTCTAAAAAAAAATTAGCTTTGGTTATTTAATATCAACCCATTTTTCCACAAATTATTTTTAATGTTGCTTATAAGGACATTTTGCAGATCGAACGAATATTTTTTTTTACTTCTTTATTTATAAGTGCACAAAACATGTCTCATTGGACTGCATTCATTTTGTTCCGAGTAGGTGCAGATCAAGTATTTCGCTATAAATTTTCCAAAAGTGGAGAAAATGCAGTCCAATGTCACATGGACGAAGCTGTTCTACAAGTGCTGTGATGCTGTCCAGTCTGCAGGGACACCATAACACGGGCCATAAAATACCTTTACATGCACTAAATGCAGATGGCCAAACCAAAACCGATGCCCATGTATATAATGTATACATCCGTGGAGTCACCATGCGTCGGTCGCAAGTAGTAGGTAAGGTATAGCACTCGCTCATTCACTCACTCACTAGCTCACTCGTGTGTCAATTAATCAAAATCGTTTCAGTATGCGCACCAGCGAGAAAGAAACACCCTGAAACTGAAAATGTCATTAATTTAAGTGTCCAATTAATTAATATCACATTTAACGGCCGCCAAGCTGAGAAAAGCCATTAAGATAGTTATACGCTGGCTATTCGTTTCAAAGATTTCCCCCATCTCTGATGCGGATCCTTGCGTTGGAACTTCATCTCCTACCAGCTACACACAGTGTACCACAGCCAGCAACTCATTCATCTTTCTCGGTTTTAAGTTTTCTTCTTTTAATTTTTTTTTCTTTAGGGTTTTTCCCGCACATCAACTTCTTTGGAGAACATAGCCCGGCCAGCAATGGCGAAGAAAGAGAATTATTTGTCATGATCAAGTTTCCCTTCGAAAGGACACAATAATTGTTGTTTATTGTGTGTCAGGAAATTGGTAAATACTATCGCCTCTAAAATACCCACCACGTAGATCATTTCCTTCGGTCCTCGTGTCCGCGACACAGCTGTGTCGTCGTCCTTCAGAGGGTATATGTACTACTTATTGATTTATTACCAAAGTGTTTTTGAGATGACAGATATCATTTTTTATTTTCTTCATTTTGTTTCTCACAAGGATGCGGTGAGTAGGTAATTTTCTCTAACCGGCCCGTGCCCCAAATGGCACACAACAAGAACAGGAACCGTCTATCGTTCGGTTTGGTCGCGAATTTCCTCCCTTCTCTCTCCATAAATCGAGAAGTGAACTTTTGTGATTTATATTCAGATCAGGAGTCCAGCTCATAAATCTAGCGACGAATTAAAGTTGGTCACAAGTATACACACGAAGTGGAGGGGAACTTTCACAGAGCGGTTCAAGGACTCTATAGAAAAACGACATCGCTTCAACTAAACGCGGAACTTGAAGCAACAACGAAAAAATTAAACGTCTAGCGAAGAACGAAAAATTAAGGTCGAACCGGTTGCTGTTCTCCTTGCTGCCCATGACCAAAGTTCAAAATCTAGTAAAAGCGGTGGTCTAGTAGTGGGAGATGAAGAATGCTGTAGTCGGTTGGGTGGACTGGATGGGAAATAAAAAATTAAAAGTGACTTCCTGGAGGATGCACACCAGCACTTGGGTTGGAAGTCATAGGTATAGGTACACATGTGAGATAGGTCTGAGGGATACTCGATTTTTTGTTTAACTATACATACTGCGGCAAGTCTTTGGTCGAAGCTATACCCCCGTGTGTGTGCAGTATTTAGCTGTAAGGCACCGCTAACATAGGGTTGCTGGGGTGTGGTGCAGGGCTTGGAAGCAACGATAGTGTGGCAGAGTGAAGAATTATGAACGAGCTAAGTCGGAGCTTGCTCGATTTGCGGAGGTAAATTGTTATCAAATAATTGCTGGCAAACGAAATTATACAATTAAGAGGGTACCTAACACACTCGCACAGCAAAGGGTTAATGTGGGAGTGAGGAATGTTCGGATGTGTTATCTTTATGGTCGTGCGGGATACGAGTAAAATATTTGTGTTCTATGTACTCCAGGGTTAATCGTTTACCGCTTTCATGGCTCATGGGTAATTTTTGTTTTCCTTTTTCCGTGCGGTAGGACACATTTTTTTATTTTTTACCGAAAATTTATTAATAGCTACTCCGTTGTATTTTTGTGAGGCTTTTATTTGTGTTGGGATTTTTGTTAAACCTATGCATATATGCATATATATAGCTATAGCTCACACATTGAAGGGGTAATATGAAGAGAAATACCTATTCACTTTTAATTAAGTTGGATAGCAATTTTATATTCCCAAAAATAAGTCCTTTCCGTTCAAAAGATTTATTAATCAGACATAAACACGGTTGCCTAATAATGTGATGTAAATCTAAGAACGGAAGTTCTCCATTCGGCACAAGAGTAGTAGAAAAAAATGGGAAGGAACATTATGTAGGTATCAATGAAATTTCGAAAAGCAGTTATTCACTTACATAATTCCCTATTGTCTAAATGTTTTCAAAGGCATAACTACTTCAAAAAAGCCCAAATAAATTCGATAGTTGGGTCTTGTATATACTGCCACAAAACTATCGTCCAATAGCGTTAAGTACTTTCAATGCTTTCTAAAGTAATGGAAAAGGCAATAAATGTCGAAATAATCAAATATCTAGAAGGCCACCGATAAATAAGCGACAGGCAATACGGATTTCGGAGCCGTCGTTCCACTGGAGACCTGTTAAGCTACGTAACGCACTTATGGACGCAAGCAATTGAACAACACGGCGAATCCAGAGCCGTAGCCTTGGATATATCAAAGGCATTTGACCGAGTATGGCATAGAGCCCTATTAGGCAAGTTAGCGTCTTATGGATTACCACATCAACTCCGCGGATGGATGCAACATTTTTTTCTGGGAAGATCGATCCAAGTAGTTGTTCGTTTGCTATAAATGCAGGAGTGCCCCAAGGATCTATTCTTTCTCCAACTCTATTTCTTCTCCACATCAACGATTTGCTTGAATCGACAAATAATAATATCTACAGCTTTGCAGATGGCAGCACTCTTATATCCTCCATCTCGAACAGTGGGCCTGTGAATGCGGCTACATCACACAGTCAGAGATGTGAACAAATTAGTTCTCTAAATGATGATCTGGACAAAATCTTGCAGTGGGGAAAAGACAACTTGGTTGTATTTAATGCAAACAAGACACAGCTCACAACATTTTCTAGTAAAATGCATCAACAGTTCCTCAGATCCAAATGGATGACCATCCAATCCATCCCTAGGACTCGATGCACCTTCTAGGAGACACAGTCAATTCAGGAATCACATCGCAAGATCGGTGTCCGCTAAGTTGGGTATACAGAGACGACTTATTGGAAAACCTACACTCACATCGAATCTACAACCGTTGGTGCACAGAAGACAAGTTGCTGACCTATGCTTGTTCTATAGGTACTTCCATGGTAGATGTTCCTAACTAGCAGAACTAACATACATCTGCAAGCATCTCGGGGCGCTGTTGAAGGTTAGCCTTTCCCGAGAGAAGTATGTACATATTTAAAAAAAAAAAACAGACCAAACTTTGTTCATCCAACTGAAGTTGCTAATCCTTTTTAAACCTTCATCAGGGACTGGAATAACCGAAATGCTAAGCTAAGATAAAAGCAAAATATTGGCCCACCAGTTTGCGGGTTATGCAATATGCATGGAGAACTACTCTGTAAGTAGTTTGTACATTGGACAACTATGGATTTACTGATGACGGCGCTACAAACGGGAAAAAGCACACATCTAAATAGGCCGAGCGCAGACAAACAATTGGCAGTAGCTATTGAGTGCTATACAATATGAACAGAATCAGAAGTTCGATGAAATTAGCGTACAGGTTTGTGGACTCCTTCTTTCGACAATCATACAAACCAAAGACTGCTTTTATAATTAGGTTATAACCTTGGCAGTGACCTGTAGTATAGACAAGTTGCGAATGCAACACCATCAAGTGATCAATGAAGTTTTATACTGTTTTCAAAACGGATAAGTGCAAATGTAAAATATTTTTTTTTTTACATTATTTTTTACATACCTACAAATTGCACGTGACAATACTTATCGTTATCAGATCACATACATACATAACTATGTGTACATAATATGTTTCAGCGGCATATCGCTCTTCCAGTCCGACTGACATTAATGTCGTTTTCCATTGGCTTCACTCGGTAATTCACTCATTCAAGAAAACTGGTTCTGGTCCACTCCACTCATATTGGTGAAATGGCAAAATTTCATCTGCGGTGCATAAATTTCATTTGTGTAAGTGCTTCTTGAGTGAATTCTGACTTGAAATCGAAAAGGGGATCATCCGAAGAGTATTCTTTGTGCCAATAGAACGGGTTCAGATTAGATATTTTGATTCTGTATGATCCGGGACTTTACCCAATGGAAAACGACATTACATATACAGAAGTAGGTATTTCAAATTTATTTCTGTCATTGCACTTATGTCGTTTTCCATTGGGCTTTTCAGATTTTACTAAATGCTTTATCATAATATAATCACCCAGTACCAGTTCCTTACATTCGAAAGAACCGAAAGGTATTTGCTGAAAAACTATTTGCATTATTCAATCAGATCAGTTTAGTTTTGTAAGTCTTTAAGGTAAGTTCCGGTTTGCCACAGGAATATTCCTCTGCATCAATTTTATATGCTTTTAAATGATGTCAACCATATATGAAAAATATTAAAGTGCAACCGTTTAATAAAGAAAAATACAGTTTAGAAGGCAAATTGTTCTTACAAATTGCTATTTTAAATTTAAGACAAATAATAACTCCAAACATAGATGAAATAACTCCTAACACTAAAAGGTGTTATAAATCCAAAACTTGATGAAAAAAGTCCCAACACTTTGGAGTTCTTTCACCTGCAATAACTCCTAAATTTGTATGGAAATTCTTGGGACTTATTAAATTTTTTTTTTATAGTTAATTCCTTTGCAGTTAATTCGTAGGGCCAATCTTATCGACGAAGAATCGAAATCCACAGACGACGAGGAAGAAGAATAAGATGACGAAGATGATAGCAATTGCTCCCAAATTAAGTCCATGTCCATTATTTACGTTTTTGTTCTGAATAAATTGGGCTTTTAGTAATTGTGTTTTGAAAACAAAATCTGAATGACGTAAAACAGCTGTGCAAGGTATATTGGTATTAGTGAGAGTATGTTAAATCTCGAAAAATATCGAGATCTGCAAAAAGTGATCCGGATCAAACTAACCAAATGCGGCATGAAATACAAAAATAGTATCCTGTAGAATACTGCTCTTATATCGTAAATGAGTTACCTAGGCATCGTTTAAAGTGCAACAAAGCATTACTCAGTTCTATATAAATTTTGTAATATCAAACAAACAACCCACCTGTCAACCTCAACACAAAATTACAATTCTTCTTCAGACTGCTTATGCAAAACATTGACCAATCATTATGATTTATGAATAGATGACATTTCAATATCACCAATAAAAGTGGATGTTGTGTACTTATACTACATACAATCATTTTCAAAATATTAAAACACACAACATAAATAGGGAACAGCGAAGCAACCAACCCCTTCCCTCTTACCTACAATATTTTATTTACGATGACTCATCAGAATAAAAAAATTCACCTTCCAGCTCCAACTCCCATTCATATTCTCAAAACTTCTCAACCCCTCGCCCTCAATACTCATACATACAACATACCTCCACGGCTCCACCTCATATCAATCAACATCCTTTAAAAATATTCCGCTCTCAACAATTCTCATTTCGATTCCCTATCCGCTATCCCTATCATATTTATAATCATAATTATGTAACGACGATATTTTTATCCAATGTCTCACAAAATGTTCGCTGGACTTCAAACAACAACAATAATACTATTAAGTAATTAGTATGTATCTATCAGAAAACTAAAAAAAGGAACCAAACTTGTTTTCTCCATATCGCAGTGGCAACGGCTGCGGCCAAAAAATTAAAAACTAAAACTTTCTAATATAAATTCAAATCTATAAATAGGAGACTATACATTTAGGTATACAGGTAGGTAAGGTATACAGTATCCAAACGCTATGTATGTACACTGTGCAAGCCATCGCTTGAACCTGGTTCTGTCTAATGCCATGTTAATTCCTGCAATTCGCAATTGCCTTGGTGTAGTTAGTGAAATAGCTAATTTCTTTCGCAACCATTCCAATCCAATGCAAATATAACTTTAAAAAATGTCATTAAAAAACACGCACCATAGAGCCGAAAAACTCGACTTCTAAAGCGTTTGTGAAACAAGATTCATTGAAGTGCATGACAGTATTATTTCCTTTGTAGAGCTCTTCAAATACATCTCAATAAGTCTTGAAGAAATAACTAGCAGAACGTGGGCGATGTCTTTGAAAGCATCAACACTTTTGGCAGCGATCCAAAAAAGTGATTTCCTAGTATCTAAGCCTCATTGTATGCGAAAAACTATTCAGTTTAACGCTACCCTTATCAGTTTTCCTAAAGACCAAATCCTTAGATTTCGTTTCTGCTATCGACAGTACAAAAGAAGTTCTGAATTCTTTTAAGAACATCAGAGAAAATGCTGAAGATTTTTTCAGAAAGGCTTTTCAATCCGAATCCCATCTTGCCGAGGACTTATTTGAAGTTGAATTAAGAGCCCCAAGAACTTCATTGTGAGCCCCAAGAATATTTTGTGAACTACATTGCATATGTGAGCGTGAGTTCTGTTAACTTTTCAAAATACAATTTTAACTATTTTATGAACCAAATCTTTAATTTGTATTCAATGAACGGATACATAAATGTTTGGAGGGCATTCTATTTTTAACAGCTGACAAAAATAAGTTGTGGTTCCTCTACAAGCACTGTTTACTTTTGGTCACCTTAATTTGCAGATTATAATAACTAAACTCAAAAAATCAAAATTCTGCCTCGCCCACTAGCTAATTTAATCCATTGGCTATAAAATAAAATCATAAAAAAATTAAAAAGTTTCATTTAGATAGTGCCCCACCGGGGCGAAAAAAAAACCCCAAAAAATGATGTTTTTGGCACTTTATGGTACATAAAAGTCAAAAAATTAAAATTCTAAGACGCCTATTAACAGCATCTATTTATTAGCTGTCGAAAACCGTTTACTGCGATCATTTATCTCTTAAGTCCTGCAAGCCCCATCGGGGCGAAAAATCATATACCCTCGGATACCCAGCCTTAAGTCCAACAAAGCCGCTGGAGCAGTTAGTTAGGAGCATGCACCAACTCATCTGTAAAATATGGTCGGCAGAAAGTATGCCCGATGAATGGAACCTCAGCATTGTTTGCCCGATCCTCAAGAAAGGAGACCTTCGCCAACTACTGAGGTATTAGTCTCCTTAACATCGTCTACAAGATCTTATCAGCCGTATTGTTTGAACGCCTGAAGCCTTTCCTCAATAACCTGATTGTTCTCTATCAGTGTGGCTTCAGGCCAGGAAAGTCTACCATCGACCAAATATTCACACATCGTTCTTGAAAGAATAGTGGAAAACTTAAACGCTAACACCAGAGGCACTATCTTTCAAAAGTCCGTCCACCTACTCGCCTACGCCGACGACATCGACATGATCGGCAGAACGCAGCGTGATGTCACTGGCGCGTTCGTGGGCATTGAGACGGAACCGGCGAAGATGGGTTTGGCGGTCAATGAGAGCAAGACAAAATATATGCTGCCATCAAGAAAGGACACCCAACACCGACGCCAGACACGTAGCTGAAGCCCCCCCGAAACGCTAAGCAAAAAATTAAAAACTTAAACTTTCTAATAACTCTAAGCCTTTGTGAAACAAGATTCATTGAAACGCATGACAGTATTATTTCCTTTGTAGAGCTCTTCAAATGCATCAACACTTATGGCAGCGGTCCAAAAAAGTGATTTCCTAGCAAGCCTCATTGTATGCGAAAAACTATTCAGTTTAACGCTGCCCTTATCAGTTTTCCTACAGAACAAAACCTTAGATTTCGTTTCTGCAATCGACCGCACAAAACAAGTTCTGAATTCTCTTAAGAACATCAGAGAAAATGCCGAAGATTTTTTCAGAGAGGCTTTTCAGTCCAAATCCCAACTTGCCGAGGACTTATTTGAAGTTGAATTAAGAGCTCCAAGAACTTCATTGAAACAAACAACGCGTTCCAATCCAGAAACCTCTTCTACTGATGCTTATTTTAGAGTGTCTATACTGATTCCTTGCATAGATTCGTTAATACAAAATTTTACGGAATTAGAGGTCCCATGCTTTGAAGGGCCAAAACGGGAAATATGGTGAAAATAGACCCCCCCCCCTGCCATACAATTTTTTGTTCGGCGGAACTTCAGTAATCTTCCCTTAAAGGATTATACTTCTTAACTGGGACACCCTGTATATAGTTTTTTGTTTAAAGAACTCCTCGTAAGATTTGGAAGCAAGCCCGCCCCCCCAGAAACAAAATCCTGGCTACGGCCCTTACCGACGCACGTCTTCGACAGAATGTCACTATAGACAGATATAACTTTGAGGTGGTAAAGGACTTTGTCTACCTAGGCTCCAATATGAACTCAGACAATGACACCAGCGCTGAGATTAAACGAACAATAACTCTTGCCAATTGCTGTTTCTTTGGGCTGAGAAAGCAATTGCGTAGCAAAGTCCTCTCTCGAACAACTAAAGTGACCCTTTATATGACCTTAATCATCCCAGTCCTACTTTATGGTGCAGAGGCATGAGCGACTTATGTTGACACTATACGCACCATCCTACAGGCAAATATTTTATGACGTGTTCCGCAGTAAGGTGTGAATGCCAATGATCTCGTCCATCATACCAAACAAATGTTTGTAACTAAATTTATGAATTAATGAATGAAAGACGTTCATTGTCCACATCGTCTTCATTCAAATTTTATTTTATTCGAGACCCCGAGAACACCAAAGGTTGGGGTAGCCGTTGTAAGCAAATTCATCGAATTTCCAAACAATTTACTACTCCACTCCAAGGCCAAGATTTCAGCCTTGTCGAGGCCTTCAGTTTCTTCTGTTTCATAATAATAATAATAAATATGAATTCATTAATTGATTAGCGATTAAGTTAAAAAAAAGTATATCTACATAATACGCGACAAAAATTTATGTAATTCCCAATAAAAAAAAACAGCGAAAATACGTTTGCAAGTCCAAATTCCGCAAATTTTATTGTGATGAATCACAAGCTGAGTCAGACAAAAACTATCAGTCCACAGTAGATATTGTTGTTAGAAAAAACCGCTGGAGCAATATTTTTTGTTGTTTATCTTTTTCGAAAGAAATTCTCAGTTTATATCTTAAAAATGATAGTGGGGTAAACGCACTAGTATCCGGACACTTAACGTGTCTCTTAACTTTGAATTCGACTCATTTTCTTGCTATAAACGCTACCTTAGATAATTATATTTTTTTTAAGAGTGTAGACATTTCTTAATAATATAGCGCCCACATAATTTGCAAATATAACATTGTTAAAATTACTAAAATAAAAATTCAAAAAAGTTCGATTTTCACTAGTATCCGGACGGCAAAATTTTGTTTCCGGACGCTTTTATTTTAGTATCCGGACGCGAAAATTTTGTATGAAGTTTAAGTCGTTTCCGTCTTGATTGAATAAACATTTTTGTTAGTTTTTTGTAAAATACACTTTAATTCATTTTTTTACTTTAAATATAGATATGGACATTATGTTTATTGTAAAAAAGGTATTTAAAATATGTAGGTAGTAGTAGATACTAGGAACGTGGGTTGATATAGTACATGGTTGTACACCAATGTTTAAACAAACTTATAGGTTCCATTAATATAATGTAATCGAATGTTTAAACATTAAAACAAATTATTAATTATTACAAAATTAAAAATTAAATTAAAATATGCACTTATTTATTTATGTATATAATA
This sequence comes from Cheilosia scutellata, assembly GCA_955612985.1. Lineage (NCBI taxonomy): Eukaryota > Metazoa > Arthropoda > Insecta > Diptera > Syrphidae > Cheilosia > Cheilosia scutellata. The sequence goes on along the minus strand of OY015312.1, from coordinate 57,001,977 downwards.
TATAATACATAAAACATAATGGCAGCGATTTCTTGCAGTTCTATTGAAATTTGATCTTGCCGGACGTTTTTCGATGAATTCAGCTCCATTTCGGATTGAATCCTGTTGGCCTCATTAGATCCAGAGACTTTTTCGGTTTCTTGTATAATGTTCCATTTCTGTTTAGAATGTATACTCTAGTGTTCAAGTCTCCTAAACCTCTTGGGGTCTCTCCAAGATCAGAGTCCACTGTTACGATCTGGTGGAGGCTTAGTACAAGCTACAAAAACCAACTTACAATACTAGAACTAAAAACTAAGCCTTATAACTAGGAATTAAAGCTAGGGTTTAGGATGATGGAGGCTGAGTTTAATGGAGGGAATGCTGCGGTTTAAATCAAAAATGGAAATGTTTGAACTTACGTTCCGTAGCATACCGGAAATTGGTTCGTTGGAGCCGTAGGACGTGCGGTGAGTAGACGAGCAATCGATAGGATCTGATATTAGTCGATGAATGAAGAGAATGTTTGCAGCATCCCTGCGATCCTCAAGGCTTTTCAAGTTAATGAATTTGAGACGGTTTTGATAGCGAGGCAGAATTAGCGGATCATTCCAAGAAAAACGTCTTTGCATGTTTTCCATTCTTCTTACATGAACTTGCTGAAAGGGTTACCACGTTTGGCTGGCGTATTCGAGGAGGACAAAAGTGGTGTAGAAAGATCTGGTCACGTAGGGGTCGGAGCACCGTTTAATGAATCCATGTGATGAATTGGCTTTACGAATTATCTCATAAATAAACGAACGTTAATTAAGCTCGCGGTCGTACAAGGTCACGAAGAGACTGTACGATGGATATAGGTTGATCATTAAGAAGGTATAGACGGGGAGGGAACTAGTTGTGCTTACGTGATAAGGTGATAGATTGGCATTTGGGAATATTGAGCTTTAGGCAGTCTTTGAAACACCAGATAGAAAAACTATCTAGATCTTGTTACAGCAAACAGGGGTCTTGTGATGAAGATATGGGCTTGAAAAATTTGGTATCGTCGGCATAGAGATAGATAGAGGATTGTTTAATGACCCTTTTAAGATCGTTTATAGTTAAGATGAAGAGAAGTGGACCTAGGTGGCTGCCTTGCGGTACACCAGAGGTTGCCAGGAAAGGGGGGATATGACGGACCTGAAGCGAACACTATATACATATTCATTTGCAGCTTTCCTGTGCTATGTTGTCTGAATTCATTCCCTCAAAATAATAAAGAAGAAGGAACGTAATATGGATAAAAACCAAAAAAATGTCATACAAAATAGAGTTGTCCGGACACTGAACCTTATTTTTTTAGTATCCGGACAGACATATTCGTACTAAGTAAACCCTGTCCGAATACTGAAAACATAAGAGAAAAACACATTTCTCTTTCTATAAATCATAGAAGATATACCATACTATCATTTAGGAGCATTAACAAGAGAATTTGTCGTTTCCCTCATATTTTTAGTAGCCGGACAGCTTGTCCGGAAACTGAAAATCATCTTCAATTTTGGTTTCAGTGTCCGGACACTAAAAAAACTACCAAAGATATTAATTAATTTAATATTTTATTTTAAATTGTTTAAATTTATTGTATTTCAAAGAAAACTAATTACTTTCCAATATAATAAGTCAATAAATACTTGTTCAATTAGTTACTTTTTTAAAATGCTCACACTATTTTTTTTTTACACAAAGCGACAACACAGCCGCACTCTCAGACCCCAGACACTATACCGACGCATAACTCTTAAAGTATGCACTTGATTTACCTGAAACTTTGCATGTATATGTAGGATACATAGGGCATTGTATTTTTTTTATTATCTGAGACTTTATATGAGTGATGTTCCTATTAATCTCAAAAAAAGGGCAGAGTGTCCGGACACTAACACTGTCCGGATACTAGTGCGTTTACCTGTATCAATGTTTTTGGTGTAGTGATGAAGACGAGGTCATAAGACAAACTGATCCCCCTCGGATCCGGGAACAGATAACGACAAAATCCCATTTCTACCAGATATAAAGTCAGTAAAAGTACAAACATTCATTTGAAAAACTCAAGTTAAGAAATTATTTTCGAATTCAATATGTTTATTAGAATGTCTAAGAAAATGTTCATTTTCTGACGACCTTGGCTTCAATATATTAAGACTCTCCTTTTAAAATCACTTAGGCAATGAAATGTTTTTTTTTTTTTTTTTCTATCAATTCCATTAAATTGTTTTTGGTTTGTTAATTATTATAATTATAATATAACCCTTCAAACGAATTTAATTTTATTTATTTAATTGAACAAATTAACCATTCAAGAAAAATTATACATTTTCAGTCGTTTTTCATTATTTGGCGTTCACTAATTTTTTAAAGCGACAAAAATTGGCTTTTTGTGGCGTTCAACTTCAACGCCTGACAGAATAATGACATCAGTGAAATTTTTCACATGACTTTCGTCGTACACTAATGAGATCGACAAGGCGTTTAACGACAACTGGCATTCAACGACTAAAAACCGCCGCTAGGAATTTTAAATTCAAATTGAAGTGTTTTAAAAAAATACTGCATGAGGATTGCTTGCGACTACGCAAATGCGACTTTGCCGCTCCGTGGGCGTGGGCAGAGCTTCATTTGTTTATATCCACCTATGCAAGCTGCAAGCTAGTGTATCTCAAGTTGAAAATGACGAAAGCGTGCGTAAGCTCAGCTACGTTGACAGAAGGCCTTAATCATAAACAATAACAATAAAATACGGGAAATCTCTGCAGGACCAGTCCAGACGTTGTTGCCAGTCGCTACATGAGCAAGCTGTCATTATTAACCTACATTCATTTAAGGAAGACGACTCCCGATTTCGTCGCAGTACCTACATATAAGTAATGAAAAATTCGCATGCTCATTTCAATAGTTCCGAATTGTAGGTGCGACAAAAATATGAAATGGTTCAAATATTTACAAGATATTATTATAATTTATTTGTGAAATTTTGCCGCCCCCTAAAGGTATATTTAAAACTGTCTAGGCGTTCAATTTCAAAGCAGTAGGCGCGCGGTAGATACAAGAAGCATTTGAATCAAAAGTAGGTATGTATGTATATGTTATTATGCCGTAGATAGGTACCTACCTAATATTTTGGTCCACATTTAATTTAAATCTGTTAATAGCAGCTACTTGTCTTTGGGAATGACTCGAATGATTTAGATAATAAAGTTTTTATTTCCGTTTCTTTTCTTGGAGTGATATCCATTCCTCGACCCATTCTGTTACGAAAAAAATTCTAAAATCATTAAACAATGATTTTCGTTTTTTCGAAAAGCTTTGCTTTAAACAAAATAAAGTGCATTGCTTTCGTTTCAATTAAAAGAAGTTCAAAAAATGTCCACAAACAATTTAAAAAAAAAAAAATTAATTAATTCTGCTTTTGATTGTGCACTTCAAGAATAAAACCGGGTTTTCCCCGAATAAAACCATTTTGAATATCCGACGAAAATGAAAAATAACCATTAAGTACGTAGGCTGTGATATAAAAATCACCACGTACACTTAGAACCAAAACAAAAGAACACTGAAACATGAAAATTTATGAAAATTTACAATCTATTAATTTGGCAACCACCACACTTCTTCTACTCTTTAAACCATGCTATTATCCCCAATCTACATACGAACCTGTTACCTACCGCTATTAGTAACTAAATCTAATTTTCTATCCACAAATTGTCGTCCCAACAAATTAACTTCCAATTAAACTTATTATTTATTTGTCTAAAACTCTGCTAAGGGGAAACAATAAGACAATGCAATTACCCCATTCACACTACTTTATTGCTGCGCACGCCATAAAACTTAAGCACCGTCACAATTTTCAAGTTCAGAAAATCCATAAAATCTCTCACAACCCAGTCGGAGATTTTCCTCCACTCAAATGCGAGTCAAGTTCAGTTCCACTCTTACCCCTGAGCCGAACAATTTACAACTCACTCAAACTATAGTCCATAAATCTTCTCTAAATTGTAAACGCCCATAAACAAACTCTCCTCATGAATTTACCCAAAACATCACACACACTACTACATCAAACAAGCAACCACGTGACAATTTTGCTCTGGTACTTTGCAACTTTCGCAGTTATTTACTTCGATTCTCTCACTGCTGCCGTAGCCGTAGGGTATGAGATTCGCACTTGAGGCGGAGACTAACTTCCCACACACATTGTTATGTATCTCCCTCGCACTTGCGAACCTAAGCCAAACAGCCGGCCGACACATGGCACGCGAGTCATAAAGCATTGGTTGTGGCAACCATAAACCATCGTGCGAAGAGGTTGGTCTTAATCGGCAGCCATATGCGCAAGTGGGAAGGATAGCGGCCATAAAGCATTTCAGCTCAGCGCTGTGATTTATAAGAGCATTCAGCAAGCAGGTAGCTGGTTTTGGACATGATGGAATAAGTATAAGGTGGTCTCGTCGGCTGCCGACTCGTTCGTTTTTTGGTCCCTTAACGCTTCGTTAGCGTACACTTACTACGCTGAATAAAGAGAAAAACGTGTCGTTAAGGGACTACTTTTTGCCGACGAGACCACCTTATACTTATTCCATCATGGTTTTGGAGAGCCGAATCGGCATGTAAGTGTATGGGAGAGAGTTTGGTTTTTTGAATTGTGAATGGCCTTACTGTTACTATGATATGGATTTCCCCGTCTTTTGCGTCCATGAGGATGGGAATGGGGAATGAGAATGAGATGAGAGGGAGAATAATAGAGAGAGCTGAACAGCAGCAGCTGATGTATTGTCGGCCATAAAGCATCTGAAGAGGATGTTTCTGCCATTACACAGATGATAATGATGATGACGACCGAATTCGGTGAAAGTAAAATGTGTTTTATCTCTTTTCTTCTTGTGTTGTTCTTGTTAAGTAGTGTGTGCGCTGTGCGGGACTGATATTTGCGACGGAAATTTGTTTTTTGAAATAATGTTAGTGAATGTTTTTAGGAATAGTGTTGTATATTTTTTTTTTTTGATTTTCATTTTGTTGCTCTTTGTGGCCAGGAACCTAAAGTCCGTCAAATAAATTTGAAATGCATTTTGCAAGCACTGCGTAGATACTAGGTACAAGCAGAGTGCATCCAGATAGGAATGCAGAATGCAAACAATTTTTGATGAGTGCCTTACGACTATCTATTTGGTGGCTGCTATAATGGGGGCATAGATACATTTTTGGAGCTTCTGTCTCGCCCAGGCAATAAAATGCTTTTATGTTTCATTCAAGTTCTGCTACCTATTTACTTGTTAAATCCCATTTATAAAAATGTTTATAAAATGCCTTTAATTTGTTATTTTATGTTAGGCGACTTATTTTTCCATTTAATTATCTATAATTAAAAAATATCTAGTTCTCATTACTCTTATTCCTACTTACTGTTTTGTAGGTAGCTACCTAAGTATGGACATATATAAAGGCACGATTTGCCTTCGAATTTGATTATCGATTGACCACAAAGGATTTTATGTAATTTAATAGGGATTTAATGTTCCTACCTTAGGTACTACTTCATTTTAAAAGCTTTTCGAAAAACATTTGCTCTGATAGGTACCTACGTGAGCGTCGAAAGTGAGTGAACACGACTAATGATGTTTTCATTTGTTTTTGAAGTTTGGAAACTTTTTTTTTAAATTCCTATAAAGTATTTTATCCTGTCAAAGTGAAGCACGTTTTGTTGTTTTTATATTGTTATCACACTTTTTACAGATTGCTGATTTTTAAGAACTTTTTCAAGACACGCAGAAAATCTGCAGAATATCTAGTCCTTTTCGACTCTGAACTATGACCAAACACTATCTAACTATCACGTGCAAAATAGGTCTTAGTTACATTGCAAATTTCTAAGTAATTGCTCTAATTTCTTGCAATTTTGAGGTTATGGCATTGCTATATATAGCAAGCGTTGCCAGACTTTTCGTGTTCAGTAGTCACCATGAACAAAGTTACCTACAGCCCTTGTTAAAATGAATTGAGAAAAAACGTTGTTAGCTCTTACTCGACCAAATTCGCTAGTCCCTTGAAGGTCGTTATAACCGATTTTGACTGAGGTAGCTGACCCAAATAAGGCCCACCTCACCAATAGTTTTTCATTAATAACTTCCAAGCGCGTAAAATTGTTTTACTAAATTGACACTAACATAAAACTTAGTTAAGTTATCTATATAAAAACATAATATTTATTTTTTAAAATCCAAATTGAAATATATTTTTTTTAACATTTTGAAAACCCTTACCTTGCGCCTAATTACGAACACCTGTTCCTAATAAGGGCCATACCCATACATAATTTTTTTCGGTTTCTTTGTTTATCCTGCTAATACCTATAAGAAGTATTTTGTTCTGAAATAAAAAAATAACGTATATTTTGATTATTATTTAATTATATTAGTTACTTAGTTTAAACGACTATTATTTTATTTCAAAAAAAAGTTTACAACATTTAATTTTTTTTCTCTTAGCCTATAAGACGTCTACCAAATTCACATTAAAAAGAACATAAATTATTTGGTGCTACTTATGTTTAATACATAGCTATACGTAAATATATACATAAATTGAAAAAAGATAGCGTTTGCAATATAGGGCACTAAATACTTAAAAATTTCCTTCGATTATGCAGTTCCTGTAGCGCAATGCGTTAACTGCATAGTTTTAGAGTAGGTCCCAACCTCTGCCACCATTCAAGATATGGATTGCTTCCTCTATCCCAAGTGTTTGAGCACCGAACCAGTCACTGCGGAATTCCTTAAGTATGGGGCATTTTGCAATGAAGTGCAACACATCCTCTCGTTCCCTGAGATTTCACAGGTCGCATTTAATTATATTATATTAGGTATGTTATTATTTAGTAATAAAAACTAAACAAATACAGCCTTCTTGACTAAAAATAAAAATATAAACAAATTTACTATTAAATTAATTTAAAATAAGAGAATATTATTAATTTAAAAAATAGTAACAAATTAAATTTTATGTTTAGGTATGTGCAGTGTGCACCTATCAGAACAATGAAGTCCTTCGTCAGCTTTGGTTATTCCAACACAAAACTCTTCAATTTGCCTTTCACATTTTGTCTAAAAAAATATGTATGTATGGATGTATGTATGTAATAGAGACATTAGCACAAGCCTCGGCCCTCGGCTAAGCTCTGGGCCTCCGGGTATCGTAGAATAGCGCCAATCCAAATGGACAAACTAAACCCGTAAATAAGCTGATTGAATAATTACAGAGACATAAATATTCAAGGTTCTTACATATAACCGTTTGAACAGAGTTTTGGAACTTTCTCCTGAGGGATCTTATCAAAGTAACGCTGGACCTTTGACGATGTCATTATACCTGGTGGCACCCAGATGTAACCCAATTGTCGTGGATCTGATTCCCAGTGTGTTGGAGAAATACTCTTGAAGCCGAGGCGTTCGCGAACCGATGTGACCTGTTCCTGGTAAATGGCATGCGCTTCGCGCGGGTACTTGCATAATTGACACGTTTTTTCATTCGCACTCGAATACTTGCGATCACAGCATGACTTTGGCCAACACATGCACCGCAGTATATACGTATTTGTTGACTTCTTCCTTCAAATCGCCATGTGGCGTCCCCGTGTAGGAAACTTTGGTGTCTTTCGAATGACAATCGGTTGAATTTCGAACTCGACCATGGCTTCCTTCAGCTTTAATCCATTATTCGACCTAACGTTCCAATTGTGTTCCATTACACCGGCAATTATTGTTATCATCAATCAAATGCATTTTTCGCCATAAATTATTTTTTTGACCCTCCTCGTTTAAAAAATATTGCATACCTTTTAGAATCGATTCTTAATGCATAGCATACAAATAAGTACATACTTAAATCTTTAACTGTGTAAAAAAATTACACATTTTCGGTTAAGTTTATAGACTTAAAAATAAACATGTCTAACTAAATTACCTTTTCAGTAGCTTCGTACACATATTTGATAAAAATGCACTCTTCTTGAAACTGTAATTTTATAATGGTTACATCTTGATCGTTCACCAACAGTTCATATTCCTAACAACGCCCGTTAATATTTTGGGTGGGCCTTTTTAAGAACATGAACAACCTTTGTTCATAAAATTTTAAACGAAAATCTACGCAAAGGATTAAAATGAATATGATATAGTTCAACAAATCAGTCAGTATTTATTACTGTCCCCCATCGGCACTCGAAGCTACGCTGAAGTTGGGTAGTTGAAGTCAGAAAAATTATCACTTCACAATGTTTATGACAAACCTATCAAAGCGAATGGGCTGCAATTATACAGATATAAAAAATTTCTTAACACGTCATTGTATAGAGTGTAAAGTAAAATCAATGTTGGCTGTATGAATGTCAGAATTCCTTTACTCATTCTATAAGGAAATAAATAAAAAAAAAAAGAATATGAAAATTACTGATTACAGAATAATTAGTCTTTATGTATATTTAGCGTTGAAAGCTTTTATTTATTTACATTATTTGCATTGACTTAATTCTAACTTTCCACAGTTTATATTGATATTGTAAGCAAACCTTCAGTTTACAGGCCCTTTAGAGGATATTTGAGTTGACTTCAAATACCAAGGTTTATGGAAGCTTTTGTTTTTCCGACTTCGATTAAATAACTTCGGCAGCCCTTAGTAGTCTTGTTAAATAAGAATATCTCACCCCTCTATGCAACTTACGAAATTGTTTTCTAAATGCCTTAAAGAAGCTATTACTAAAAAAATATCTTGAAAATAGCTAACATCCATAAATAAGCCTTATATAAGAAGACTTTAAAGTTATAGCAAAGCTTATTAGATTTAAAAAATTGGAACGTATAGAAGTAAATTGTTAGTTGGTATCAATTTACTCACCGTGAACATCACTTGAATATGATACTGAGCTCCTGTCCCAAACCAATGTGAGGGTATTAACACTTATATGCTACCATACCATAAACAAACCTCTTTGCTTTTACAACTTGTGCTGAAACACGACATTTTTTGCAACGAACAAACTGGCATCTATTTCGAAATTAATTCTTTCTGTAAATACTTTTTTATTTCGTAATTTCTCATTGCTACTATTCGATTCGGAACAAAGAAAAAACATTTTTAAAAGCAAATTGTTATTTACTAAATAAATTTGAAATTGCTATTCATGTTTAATTCTAAAAAGTCGATCACTGTCGGTTAGAATTATTCAACTTTTTAACAAATATGTAGGATCGTCTTCCTTATGCACTTGTTGTTTCCAGTTACAGAAACGAAAGAATTATCGAATTTCCCACTTGTTGAAATGTTCTAAAACAATTATTGAAGTGCCCGCAGATTGGTTATTATGTGTTACACAAATTTTCAACAGAAGTTGAATTTCACTTGTTTAACAAGCACTTGTTGTATTGTGTTATAGATATGCCCCAGATATATAAGAGAACTAGCTGACCCGGCAAACGTTGTTCTGCCTAAAATAGTTATTTTGAATATTTCAAGATCTAGTTTGATATTTTTTGTTCAATTATCATTTTTTTAATAGAAAATGAAGGCGGATAGCTTCACTGGTTCAGCGGCCATTCTGAGAACGCCGGCTACTGTTACCATTGTCTCTTCTTGGCATCGTAACAAATATCGAACTGTAAATGATCATTTCACGCACATACATTTTTCACTATCAATAATTTACCTTCGAAATAGCCAGTAAAGAAAGTTAATTGAAATTTGGAAATCAAATTGAGAAACAAAACAAATCGATTACTTTTAGGTTTTTTTTCCTAAACCTTCGGGTAGCAATTACGAACAAACCCGCAGAAGAAAGTGTGCAATTCGGTCGCGCCATGTCCCTTTGTCCAATTTTGGCCAATGACCACTCCTGTGCCAATACCTATGATTGTCTGCAAATTCGAACTGAATTGATTCGGTGATTTTCGAGATATAATATTTTGAATGTTTTTTTTTTGTATGGGCGGTGCCACGCCCTTTGTCCAATTTTGACAAATCTTCAGAGGAGCACTCCTGGGCCAATACCTAAGATTATCTGTAAATTTGAGTTCAATCGATTCGGCAGTTTTTGAGATATACGATTTTGAATGTTTTTTTTGTATGGGAGGTGCCACGCCCCTTTGTTCAATTTTGACCAATCTCCTTCAGTGCACTCCTGGGCTAATTCCTAAGATTATCTGTAAACATGGGCGCAATAGAGTCGGTGGTTTTCAAGTTATACGTATCCGAACACATTTTAGAACTCATTTTTATATATATAGATAAATATTCTTACGAAATATGTACTTAGTTTAGAACTATTTTAGCTATGAACCTGGGACCTGTACCACAAAACTACAATTTAGCAATTCTACAGGCACTAGTTAAGAATGCAGATTTAACAAAAACTATAAATACTGTACCACAAAACGAAAACTTGTTAAAAATCCAAATTTCCATTCTACACTCTTGTGTAGATACCTATTATTTGTACAAGTGCTTCCACGACGCACGGGCACGGCTAGTCTATACGAAGGCAAATTGTCTCAGCTGAGATCATATTCAATAAAATAATTATATTATTAATGTTTGTTGCTGACGTGAATTTACAAAGTGCTTAACCAGGAGGTTTCGGACAAATATATTTTCACTCTGCTCTGCTCGCTTCGTCCGCGTGAATTATTTTTTTATCGTAGTATAAAGTGGTGCATACACGTTGTGCAGACTTATACATACTATCCACGTCAGAGGAGCCTCGCCTTGCTAGTTCGTCTGCTGTACAGTTCCCTGGGATGTCACAGTGACCAAGAACCCATCAGCAGAGGGTGATGTTGTACTGTCAGGCTATTTCGTTAAGAGTTCCATCGCCTTATACATCGTCGGCATATCCGCTCACAATGAAACCATACTGTTCCAATTAAATAAATAAGAAATAATCTAATATATCACTTAAGACAATAAACAGCAATAGATATATTTATATAGACCAGAAAATGTTTGCATATTTTCATAGCAAGAGACTTATCTAATATAACTAACAATTTTCTAACAAAGCTATCGGCCGATTTCTTCACATGAGTACTAGTAATGAAAAGTTACTACCTTTGTATTTCTTCACATTGCTAGTACCGCAGCTAAATTTATCAATCGTACTAACGACTAATACGTTTAAACTGGGTCTAGTACCCATTTATGACAATGAAATGTCATAGCGGTGACATTTTTATGCCCATTGGGCGTCAAACATTTTGCAGGATGACTGAATTTTATTCAAGCAAGTATTTTTTTTTAATATTTTTGTTGCTTTCCTATTTTAAAATATGTGTGTATAGGGGTATCCAGCATGGGATAGCATATGATAGCGTAAATGATTGGCTGTTTTTCTGTTTCTATTATTGCAATTTAACATGGGTGCGGTAGATTGCACCGATTGTCCGTGGAGACTATGCCAATGTTGCTGGCATTTGAATAAATCCGTCCAACTGGCGTGTTAAGGCCATATATCATACTTTTGGCAGTATGCGAAATATACCAGCGGCTGATACGCGAATGACGTCGGCAACCGCTATTTACATCGATCCACTTGCCATGAATCGTAGAGTGATCTGATCAGCAATTGCTGCTCAGGCAATATTTAACAATTACTGGTAAAATCGTGAATAAAAAAGATTACCGACTAAACCTGAAAGTATATAAAAAAATGTTAACCGTGAGTGTGGGTGCTGCAATTCGTCCACTACAAAAACGTGGTTATGGACAACCGAAATCGCCGAAAAAATCCACATCGTCCTAAGTAGGTATTTACTCTATTCCATTGTAGCATAATATGTTAGATGCGGCGCACAGATCGACGAATTGCCACTCTTCTTGACCATTCTCGTTCTCAATGTCGTCATCGAAATTGTTGAACCAATTATCCCTATAAAAAATGCAATCCATTTTCTAATCTTCATTCCACTTAAACTACTACCTACGTATTTACTTTTTCCACAAAAATAGGCAAGAGCTGAGGCAACGAAATCGATCTAATTCAGGTACTAACGACGTAGAACGCCGATTTTGAGGGTCCAGCTAATACCGAGTACTAACTAATACTCGGTACCAAATTCAGCTTAGTACTTCGTGAAGAAATGACTTGATACCCATTTGAGTATCAACTTGGCTAGTACTCTGTGAAGAAATAGGCTGTAAGCGTGCATTTTATTTTTAGAAACAGAAAAGTGATTCCAATCATAATTTCCCACAGATACACCCCCAAATACCGGAACCATATTTATACAATCATTAACCAGTGCATCATCTCTGACATCCAATTAAGACAAACAGAAAAGATTATTTTCCAAAATAAAATCCCATCTGTCAAAACTGATTGCAATCTTACAAAATTCGACTAAAAACTCATAAATAACTTAATCATGCTGAAAGTGAACAGAAAAAAAAAATACCTATTTTAAAAACAGAATCGCCCAACAGAAAATTTAGATCGCAACCAGAAAGACTATTCAAATAGATTGGTGTACCTATCCAATCCACCCCACCCACCTACTGCAGGGCAGATAAACATGTTTATAAACATTCGCCGCATTCGATGAATGTTTACGACGAACTTCAGCCGAGTAGGTGCCACAATGTTTATTTAACTCTTAGCGCCAGAAGGTGGTCCATCGCAAACTGTGAATAAATTAAACTTTTATTGAAATCCAAATAAACAAGGAAATCCGAAAATTTTATAATTTGTTTATTTATCAGCTTATGTACCATTCCATTCTAATCGAATCCTATGAGGGCGCACTGGTGTTGCACACATCAACTATGCTGACAGTGGGTGTTGGACTTGGCGTAGAGCGCACATGCTTGTGCTTCCATGCGATGGAATTGGAAATGCGCAAAAAATTAATGTAATTGGAATTTGATTGCCTAGAGTGAGTTAATGGAAATTCACCGGTGGGCTATCCCATAAAATACTTCCCACAGGTGCTGAGGTGCGTGTGTTACAATTTACTACAGTGCGGTGACGTTGGGTCAGGTTAGGATAGAAGAGAGATTTTTTTTTTTTAAATTTTAATTATGTGTTAATGTGTTACATTTGAACTCAAGCATTTTAAGTGTGTTAGTTGGGAGGACATGAAAAGGCAAATGACTTGGATCCGGAGACCTTGGTAAAAAAAAAACAGGTTAATCGTTGGTAATAGGAAAGTAGGTTTATGCGTGCATAACGCCGGACGTTTTATAATTTTCTAAAAAATAAAAAAAAATCATAAAGCCTTTAAGTGAGAAATTCTATCTCATTCCACACCTTAATAAGGGCTTCATGATTTTTTTTTTTTTTTGATTTCCCTAAAATCGGAATTTGAAAGGAGAGTCATTGACATTACCTACCTCTATTTATATTACACGGGGTAAGTTGCTGTTTATCAAACGTGGCACCTATCCATATCCATAATATATGAAATATAAATAAAATATGAAATAACTCGATAATTCGTTCGATTTTCAAGATTTTTTTTTTTGATTTATAGATCTGTTGCCCATTTAGGCCGTTGGGTGGTGGAGAATTTGGAGTTAAGGACTTGTCTCTGATTTATTCGTATTTATTTCTTGAGGCTAGATTAGGGTCGCCAGAAATAATTTGAAGAAAGTAGTTATCGACCATGAAAATCCGGTACTTTCCCGGACGAAATAGGATCTAAAAAAGAGTACAAAAGTAGGACGAAAATGCGCGTATTATTTGTTACAAAAAGATTTAAACTTTTTCATTGCGGTAGGTACCTATTTCATGTTTAAAGGCCGTGTGTCAATTGCGCTGAATAATTATTTTCGGCTCATTTTCTGACACATTTGAAAGTGATGAAAAAAGAAGTTGACTAAACTCAAATCTTAAAATAGAGACATGTATGTATTTCCTTAGTCTTTCATCCTTAGTTCATACTCCATATTTTTCCAACTTCCAATTGGGGGAATGGGGGAAGAGATAAAGAAGAGTTATTGGCGATGGATTATATTTCGTAGGTATTGTACCTACAATCAAAAAGATTGTGTTATAGTATTTGAATTTTGGCATTCACGGATTTTCAAAATAATGGAAAAAGTTTTTCTCATTGAGAGAAACCCTGTCGCATTAAAAAACAAAAAAAAAGTATAATTTTGGTGGATTTTTGACGTCCTTGAAATATTATTTTAGGGTTTTAAACAAAAGCAAAAGTACGTTCATGTGTTCATGTATGTGGTGGACATACAACACTAGTATTTGTTTTTTTTTTTTTTTTTCAGTTTTTTTGACCTTTTGTCGATTACCAAAGTTGGTATTACAATAATATGATGCAGAATTCAGAAGAAACAAGTTACGATTCAAAATCACTATACCAAAAAACGGAAATAAAATAGACACTTTCAAGCTCTGTTTCAAATTTCCTTTTCTCTGGAAGATGAAAAAGTAAAAAAACTCGTTACAATATAGAAAAACTATCCCGGCCATGTCTGGGAAAACCCTAGGCTAGTTCCTAGATGTTCAAATAAGCATGAAAATGAGGATTTCTAGCAGCCCTGAGTACAAATCATATGCACCAACATTCAAAACTACAACTTTAATAGAACATTTGGAACAGAGTGACGTTACTACAACTGGTAAGATATTGGGTAGGTTGCCACAAAAAAAAACATGGATTCCTAAGAGAATCTTAAGAGAGTTCATCAAGTGGAACTCTCGATGAAAAGGAAGGGAAAACTCTATGACCTTAAGGATTTTTGTTTTTATATTTTTCAAACCGCTAGTAAAGTTTTTGTAAAACAAATGTCTGCATCTGATTTTTACGACTGGTCCGATTGCTCCTCTATTTACAAAATAAATAAAATCACACCAAGACCATACTTGCACTATATTACGTGCTTGAAAGTCGAGAGAGGAAGCAACAACTTATTTTACAAGAAATCGTTCGACACTGAATTCATCGCAGTTTACTTTTTAAAAAAGTCAATATTTCAAGACAACTTCTTTTAAATCATCATAATTTGTTCGCAATTGTTTCAACTGTTTCCTGAAAATAGAAAACAATTCTGGAACAATATTCATGTGACCGAGCTTGTAGCAAATTTAGATTAGATTGAACAATATCAACTGTTGTAGAAATGTATTTTTTTTTCTTTTAATAAATGAATAGATATTATTCAACTGCATAAATTTAAATTTTTTCATTTAAAGTTAATTACAGTCAATAAATAAAGAATTTTAATGAAAATAGCTAGTTTGCAAATTGGTCTTTTTTAATAATATATCTTTTGAAACACAAAAAAGCCCGATGTACGCACGCTATATTTTCTACAAAACTTACATATTTTTAATTTGAAGTATTTGGAAATACTAAAGCACTCATTGTAGCTTTAAAACAAATATTTTTTTGAATTTTTTTTCTACCTACTAGCTATTCGGTTGCGGTTACCGATTTTGTTTTTTCCTCTATATATATCTACTATAAGTCAGAAGTATGAAAATCGTATTAGGGAACTACTCGGCCATTGGACTGTTATCGATTTGATATTCTTTTATTCTAGTGCTTTAGGGGCACCCTGACTGTCGATGTAAATGACGATACTCCTAGTGGTTATTCCATCTCTAGTACCTAGTTCTGTGGCTTTAAGTACCTACACCTAAAGTCACTGACTGAAATACACTGCAACTATCTATCTATTATTTATGTTAGTGTTTTTTTTTAGTTTCAAGACGAATGGGAAAAAGACTTAAGATGTAATTTGTATTTTCCGGGGATCGTCTTTTGTGTTGTTCAGTCTGATCTTTATTACTGCTAAATTTCTTTTTCATAAAAACAACCTCGCTCGCATTTGTCGTCCTTATAGTTATACTTTAAAACACAAAAGTCAACTGACAAGCATAGGTAAGGTAGGTACTCATTAACGGCAGAAAATTTTCTTCTAAGCAATAGATAAGCCAGATACCTACTGAGATGAAACAAAACAAAACAACTCAAGAACAAAAGTCCTTCCATAGTCCTTCACCTATACCTACCATTACGATGCCGTCGTCAAACCACTGTCATACTCCCAAACACGATGGTAGGTATGCAAAATTGTGCCATTTCCATTCGAAAAAGAAAACTCCAACAGTAATAATAAAGTTGAACAAAAGGGGTTGTGCTCCTTAGTCCAATTACACCAAATTACTTTATTACATCCGTAATTGTGTGACCGTACCACTAATGCCGCCGCAGGATGCTCAACAATTGGTTGCTGGCTTCCGTCGCTTCGTATATTCCTGTCTAAATGCGTCGTTTTCTCGATATTCGCCATTTAGCAGGAACGCCTCATACTCCGACCGGAGCTGGCTGTGCTGCCACTCTGCTAACCAACAGAACTCTCGATGAGTTCGTGGCAACACAACGGATACTTCCCCGGTAAAAGTGGTAGACGTATACATGTATAATGCTATCCTCTCAGAGTCGGTAATGAGTGCATTGACAAACTTTTGTGATTAGGTGTTAGCCCGACAATGATTGTTATAATCATCATTATTGCTATTATTACGAACTACTATTGTGTACGAGTTTGGTATCGCATGGTGATGCCTGTTGGAGTGTTGGCTTTGGGGTAAAATTCTTACATCGTGCTATTCTGTAGGTATAGTTAGCGTGCAGACACATGCAAATTTCTTTTTACAATTTTAAAAGAAAAGGGAGTAAGGACAGGTGTTTCGAATTGTTTGTATATTGTCCGTCAGTCATCCAGTTGTTGTGTTGAAAGTCGACAGTAGTTGAGTGGGATTTTTTAATAACATAGTGTTTTTTTATAGGCAGATAATTATGTTAGGCTTTAGAACAAACTCAAATTTAAATATGTACAAAAAAAATTAAGACAACAAAATTTAATTTTTCAATATACACACATACATACATTTTCAATGGCCCGCTTATCCATTAAGTAGGTTGCTCAAGTGGACCCTCCATAGCTCTCGATCCTCTGCCATCGACTCCAAATCATCAAGGGCAATCCCCATACGGGTAGAGAAGAGATTATGAATTTGACTAACCATGCCATCCTGGGTCTACCTAGAGGACGCCTGCCCGATGGTACGGATTCCATAGCACGTCGTGGGATCCTGGTCGGGGACATGCGTTTAACATGACCAAACCACCGAAGCATGGACCGCTCTGTCCGGAGAAGTAGCTGCTCGACATTGAGTTCCTCGCGTATTCTGGTATTTCTAATGCGATCTCTACGGGTCACACCAGCAATACAACGGAGAAATCTCATTTCGGCAGCTTGTATCCGCGATCTTATACTTTCGGTCATTACCCAAACCTCATGACCATAAGTAAGAGTTTGAACAAACACCGAATTAAAGACTGACAACTTAGCTTTGACACCAAGTTCAGTCCTCCTGATAACAGAATGACCAAGCTGTCTCAAAATTGATCCAGCTTGACCAATCCCACAAGAAAACTCAGCATTTCTCCTTCAAAATAAAATAAAAAATGTTTACATTTTATTAAACATACAAAAACAAAAAAAAAAAAAATTATTGGCACAACAGGCGTGTAGACCCTAGGCCTAGCTTCTCGCAACCATTCGTTTGTGTGAGTTTTTATTTTTGGGACGAATGGAATAAGGGACGTACAATTTTATGCCTAGTCCGAAAGGCTGAATTGAGAACATTTATACTCTCGGATGTTTGTCAGACATTCGCGAGAGGTGGCGGAGTAGAAAAAAACCTTAAGCTGTAATTTGTGTTTTTCCGGGGATCCCTCGCACAGTAGTCCAGCACACTAACCACTCTACTACTGCGCCCACAACGGAGTACATTACAGCCAATCAATTCCAACAGAACAATATGAAGTTGGTAATTTCGTCGTGTTCAACATCCGGAATTATACGTTTATCAAGTCGAGTCTAGATGTACCCGCCAGTGCCCAGGTCGCCATTGTAGCAAGACGTAAATCTGCACAATTATACATTAGCCAGTTCGATAACGACAAATAGCCAAGTTGATGCCAATCGACGAATAATCCTTCGCAAGGTAGGTGGCGAACAGACTCTTTGCCTTCGACGTCCTTGCAGCTTTTGAAGTATGCGCGAGTTACTAAATGAAATATTGCAGAACACCAACTTGTAATCAAATGAAAGACAACGATCTTACAAGTTAATAAACAGGTCTTTATTAGATGCCAAAAATCGACTGACTGTCATGATCTTGCAACATGACCAAAAGCATTAACAGCACAAACCAGAGAGAATAGACCACCAACTTCGGCCAAAAATGATAGATCCAAAGAGCCAGTTTCAAAAAGTTATTAAGTGGTTAAGTATGTGTGCCATGTTAAAGTAAATGAAGGGCGAATTGGTCGCGAATATGGAATTATCTTTTTTGCCCGAAGCTGGTGGTCTATTCTCTCTGGTTTGTGATTAACAGAACTGTACAATATTCATTTATGTGGACAATTTTTAGACAACAGAAATAAAAGTAGGTAGCTATATGTACTACGGATACGTATATAAATGCAAGTGTTCTTACGCTACATTTCCCTAGGTTAGCGATGTTTTTTACATGTTTATGTACATGTTTTTGGTTAAGTGTTACCTTTGTTGGTTGGATGTACATGATGTAAGGGGAAGGTGTGCTTGTCTATCGTAACTCGCGCCCGCAGCATTAATCCCCGATTTGAGCGGCTGCAGGAAATAAGGCCCCAAAAGCGAAAATGAAATAAGGCCCCACTGAGATGAAATAAGACCACAAACAAAAATGAAATAAGACCCCAAATCTTGACAGTAAACTCAGGCAGGGGGGTTGCAGGGGGGCAGTATGGTCCCCATACGTTTTCGTTTGGGGTCTTATTTCATTTCTTCTTTTGGGGCCTTATTTCATAATGAAATAATACCCCAATTTTCATTAGGAAATAAGGCCCCAAAAAAGGAAATAACACCCCAAATTGTATTAAAAATCGTAGTTATTGCTTCCTGTATACTTTTTTGGGGCCTTATTTCATTTTTTTTTTTGGGCCTTATTTCGCAGAGCCGATTTGAGCATGCGAATGGTTTTGTGGTCATGAAATTAGTTTCTTTGTGTATAGTCCTTTTGTGTACTTTTGTTGAGACAGTTTCAAGGATATCAATCTTCCTTGTAAGGTTACTTAGCGGTGTTCATATAGATTTTAGGAATATCAATCAGAATAAGTCCTGGCGCCTGAAATTGTATAATAGATTATATTAAGTTCAAATATCTCTTGTTTACTTTATATCCACTTTATATCCACTGCTGCCGAACATCCAATACTTTTAAATACGTTTACAGAATTAAGCTTTGAAGATTGGGTTGGTGGGTACCTACCCTATCATTAAAATATCCCTGAGGCTGTTTATTCATATTTATCAACAGATACCCAACTATTTGTGTATTAAAAACATGAAATAAATTGAATGACAAATTGTAGGTCCACTATATTTCTATGTATAAAAGGCAGCTGCCTTTAGCGTTTCCAAAATATTATACGCCACCTGACCTCAAAATCAATGTAAATAGCGCGCGCAATGCAATCAAATTAACAGTCGAACTCCGGCATGGAATAAATTTCGCGAATTATTACCCAATGTCAGAGAGCACATAACTCAGCTCATTTTCCAACTAACCCCTGGTAAACCAAAACCAATTGTTAAACTGAAATCATTCTTCGTTTGTTTGGGCGTAAATCATTGGGTGCCGTTCTCATCGAAATCAATTTTGCATATTATAAATATACCGTACACCCATACATACCCCAAGTGACGGAGGTTATTTCGACAACCATCCGAGGTTCATATTTAATGCGCGGCAGGCACTCATTGTCAAAATGTAGAGTCAAAGGCATTATTTAGCCGCTTAGTCAATAAATAATGTTCTTTTACCATCATATAGTCGCCCTCGCCCCTACCCCTACCGTATGTACCGATCGTTCTTTTAGTCGCAACCAACCAGACAAACAGCAAAATTCGACCCCTGTGGCAATTGTTTATCGATCAATCCTTGAGACCTTTTAATCGATGCTCCAACTTGGTCAATAGACGCCGCGCCAGTCAGTCGTAATCGAAATGAAAATATCGAGCACCAACTATACCATCAACATTCATATATACGTACTCGTACATGTGTTGTCCATCGATTGTGATTTGCGCCATCTGTCTGTCCCGTCCGGTCCTGACCCGTAACACCGTCCGCAGTAATAATTTACCACATCACAGCGAATAAATAAAAGTGGCGCTGTTCAATCACTGCGAAGTACATCAATCATTTTATGCAAAATCGATTCCAATTTCGGATATTTTTTTTTGTTTGCTCGCATGCTTCGTATTTCGTGGCTCGAATTTCGCCTCCCGTTTAGGTATTTCCATGGTCTTACGTGCTATATCGCGCAGCCAAACCGAACACAGGTAAGCTTGGTAAACCTCACGGCGGCGGCGGAGGAGTTGGTTGGCAGGGTGCTCATCGCTCGCATAATCTATAACTATCCGATGGTGGAGACGGTGTGGGGTTGGGGTAGGCCACTCCACTGCCACTCTACTGCCACTGCTGCTGTTGCTTCTCATATTGTTGCATATGGCGGGCAATGGCAGTAGGAAGAATAACCATGGCGATTATATTATGAATATTTGTTGTGCGCGCCAAGCGCCAACACACCAAGCACTGGTGGTGGTGGTGGTGGTTAAGTTGAATATTGGCAAAATGCATGGCACGACAAATTGATTTTTATCTCATTGTAATTTGTTAAAACAGTCACTTAATAAAATTCCCATAAATTTACTAGCGCGGAAGCGCGACTGAGCACAGAGGCAGCCGCGCGCTGCATGCAAACGGTGGCAGCTATTATACTGGCGCTATAGGTATATGTATTCTGTACCGCATAATACATAAAATGTTGTTTTTTATATTTGTTTATACTTGTTGTGTAATTTTGCATTATTAGTGTTGGCGCCGGCATCTATGTGTATGTGAGCATAATTGGTGGAGCGTGTGCTTCGGATCAAGAATATGTATGGTAGATAGGTCAATAGGCTGCGAAACGTTATTGACCGCAGTAATTGTCATCAATTGAGAGGCGGAGAGTGTGACAATTATTTTACGAACATAACTTAAATTGTCTATTCTATGTAGTTCAATGTCACAGAAAGTGGTTGGTAAGCTGTTTTTTATATCACTAAGTAGGTATTTTAGTTCTTTAACTTAACAATGACATCAGGTAAATTGGAAGTAGGTAGCTATTCGTTTTTCAATCCTTAAGAATAATTTCTTTGTTGAATTGAATTGTAAAATGAGATGCATTAGGACTTTTGAAAATAGGCGTGTTTTTCTGAAACCTCGCTAGCCAGCGGTTCATTTAGAGAATATTGCCAGCAAGCTGAAGCCAGCCGAACTTTTATATCGCCAAGTATAGGTACCTACACATGATTTCTTTTGTGCATGAACACACGTTCATGGGCATGACTTTCATTCCCATGAATGGATTGGCTACACACAAAAATATAGCGTCATTCCAATGAAATAACATTTTATTTTATTGCAATAGAGTAGCTCGCAAAAACGTCAGTGTCAATGAGAAATGTGCACCTCGTTGGCGTCTGCCAGGAGCCCATCGACTCAATCGGGATGGTGACCAATCGAGAGATTGATTAGCACTCTGATTACAGGTAATATAGGTTAGGTAGGCTAGGTAGTCTTAGGAAGTTTAGACAGACAGACGGACATGGCTAAATCGATTCAGAATTTGATTCTGATTTAAAATGGGGTTCTCCGTTGACTCCTTCTTAGCATTACAAATGTAATGACAAAGTGAATATACCTATAGCTTCCTGTGGATGGTATAAAAACATAACCAATCTGAATCTTAGACAATTATATAGATTTAAGGCCGAAAGGCAATAGTTATAAATACATAGTTAAGTTCAGAGTGCTCGGTAAGGGAATTATCAATAACGCTCAAGGAAATAACACCCAAATCGATTTGGAAATAACGCCCAAAAAATGCATAACGCCCAAAAATAAAGAACAAGATGGAAATAAAGTCCAAAAGGAATTTGCAGTTTAATACGTACCTGTGGCCTATGGGAGGCATGCTGCAACTTGCTTGTGGTTACAGTCGGATTTGAACTAGGTCTGTGCGAAATTGGGTATATTGATATTGAAGTTTTCTTTGCAGTACAAACTCCCACCTACTCCAAAACCAAAGACCAACAGAAAACTCAAGCAGGGGGCAGCATGCCCCCAACACTTATTCCACTGTTTATGAATTTCAATTTATTATTTTGGGCCTTACTGCTTGTCATAAAACGAACTCTGGAAAGGAAATAACACCCAAATTGACGAAAAAATTTTCCAAAACAAAGTTAGTACAACACTGTGCGAGAGGTCGAAATCGCAAATTACATCTTAAAGTTTTTTCCACTACGCTAACTCCCGCGAACGTCTGATAAACATCCGTGAGTATAACTGTTGGTAACCCATCTTAATTCAGCCGTTGGTCCCAAAATTAAAAAACAAAAAAACTAACAAAAACGAATGATTAGCTAGGCCTAGGATGCCAACTATTTTATTAATTTTAAATGAGAGCTATAGTTGCAAAATTGAAATTGGAATTGATGTGCAAGAACAATATTTAAGCCATACTTAAGCAAAGCCAGATTATAGTAAAACTTCATATTTAATAATGGGGTATTTTTAATAATAATTTTTAAGGTACGTTGCCTTAAATATTTTGTAGGTCACAACGGATAGTCATGTGTATGGAAAAATTCCTCATTGTGAGTTCGTAAAATGTAACCAGGAACTACAAATAATTATTAGTACAGGGCATTGTGTACTCTCTTTCCTAAAAGCGGCTTAAGAAAACTTTACTAACTAGCGTAACGGATACATTAGTTGACACCTCTTTTTTTGATATAGTATAGTTGGCACTGTTCAATAGCGATTAGCGCTGTTCCCAGGCGCGTGGTGGGAACATATTTGCTACGGGGATTTGAAATTGAAAACGCCCCCTCTCCCTTCTTTGAAAAAAATTTCAATTTTAAAAACAATTATATCTACCAAAAAATTTTATAAACTCTAATTTTATTGCAAATTATACAAACATTTTTTCATATGAATCCGTATTATTATAATTTTTTTTTTTTATTACTTTCTTTGATTTGTTGACGGATGACATTTTCACAAGCCATTAACATATATGTCTCCAAACTGTCATTGCCCATGGTTTATCTTAATCTATCTTCTATAAAAATGGTGGCAAAAATGTATAGTAATTCATCAATTGAGAACCGATTTGGCTCAATTTTCAGTTGTACGTAATCGCCGCCGGGAGAAGGTTCTTCTGAAAGAAAATTTTGGGAAAACCCTCCGGAAAAGTTGGGAAATTGGAAATATCGACAATTGAGAACTGCTCGGCCGATTTGGCTAAATTTTTTTTCAGGTATTCGTAATTACCAGGAGAAGGTTAACCTCCTGGCGCTTGGCAATGGTCAAATTCCCGTTGATGTTTCGACTGGATTGTTATCGTTTCCGGAAATTTTTTGCGAGTTCACATCGTCGAAGGAGGAACTCATCACCAAAGTGTTCCCCGGAATTGCACAAAATTATAAAAATCTCGATTGGATTAGTGAACGGGCAATACTAGCAGCGAAGAATAAGGACGTCGATAGCTTGAATTTCTGCATACGTACCTACAAATCCGTTGACAGCATGACCGACGAGTATGAAGCAACTATCCGACGGAATTTTTGAACGCGCGCTTGCTGTACCAGGAACACCACTGCATAATTTACAGCTGAAGGTGGGATCGATCATAATCATGTTGTGAAATCTGAGTCATCCGAAATTGTGCAACGATTCCTCTAGAAAGTGATGAACAATGTGATTCAAGCGACGATCATCAAGGGTAAATTCAAAGGAGAGGAAGTCCTTATCCCTGTACTTTGCCTGTTCGCGCGTTGGCAAACCGTCTTCGTTGTTTGTTTTTGCGCCGGAAAACAAATCAAAAAACATTGTTTATCACATCGCTCTCTACTGATTTCGATTCCATTCAAATAAATCACATTGAAATTTTAACTATCTGTGTTTTATTATATCACTTCGAAGTTTATCTGAAGGCGTTAAAATGGGGCGAGACAAAGTTTGACAGGTCAGCTAGTTTTTTATAATTTTCAATTTGGAAAAACTCCTTTCACACTTTACCTGTGTCATCGGTAGTGTAAAGCGATTTTCAATTGCTATTATTATTTTGTCGAAAATAACATTAAAGTTGATAATTTAATTTTTTTTTAGTACATCTTTGACACAACTCTTGTTCGTCGACCTTCGTTGCTCAGGCAGTGTTTCTTCTATGAAAATATCAAAGTCTACTAAATACTTATTCATTGCCTTAACGAATTTGTGAGCCCACTTCAATACGCTTTCAAAACCACCAACACGTATTTTTTTTATTTGGTCAAGCATACCCAGTACATAACTGAGAAGAACTAATTTTAAAATAAGAAGAAATGAATCAAGATTAAAATTTGTGTCAATTATATTTTCAACTTTTCCTGAAAAAAAACGCCCTTAAAAACGAAACGCCTAGGAAAATTCCCGGTTTCCCGTATGGCCACCACGCGCCTGGCTGTTCCAGTTACTTCTTTCGATAAAAATTTTGTTTTTTCCAATAATAGCTATCAGAAATTTGTAATATTTCCCAGCAGTTCTTATGTTAAAGGCTCTCTTCAGTCGATATATTTTTTGGGTGAAATCTTGTGAATTTTAATAAGGACTTCCAATTTGGTATGTACAGATTTTTTCTTAAATCTTTAAAATAAGTATAAAAACTATAGCTATTTTAAATGGCAATATGTTAAATATTATTAATTTAACTTTAAATATTCATATCTATTATTTGCTAATATATTAAATAAGAGGGGTGCCAATAACTGTATCAAAAAAAGCCATTGTTTGAATTATTGGCAGGGGGTGATAATAACTGGTTCATATTCATATGGGACTACAGGTGTTGACACTGCCAATAACTGTACTTTTAATGGTGTCAACAACTGTAGTAGGTATACGACGGTTATTTGTTTCAGATTTTTGAAAATGCCTAAAGAGAAGAAAACTTATTATGCGGATCTGTATCAACGGCAATACAAAAAAGACGGATTTCAAAGATGAGAGTTTCGGAAGTTTGCATCAGCATACCAAAATCAGATATTTAATATCGACTTGGTGCTATTTTTAAGAAACCCGGTAGAAATAGTTGGAGAGATGCATTTATATAATGTTTAATTTTTATTAACTTC
The DNA here is from genome assembly GCA_955612985.1 of Cheilosia scutellata. Lineage (NCBI taxonomy): Eukaryota > Metazoa > Arthropoda > Insecta > Diptera > Syrphidae > Cheilosia > Cheilosia scutellata. The sequence continues at coordinate 56,976,672 of OY015312.1, read as the reverse complement.
AAATAAAGGAGCACTAAATGCATTTTAATAAATCGTTAGATATTATTTTATCATATTTTTTGGGTGCCAACAACTGTAGTTTCGTAGGGTGCCAACTACTGTAGGTTTTGAGAGGCATTTTTTATAATCCATTGAAACCCCTAAACTCGGAAATTAAATTTTTACTAAATAGAAAATTCCTTAAGAAATTACAGTCTGTACAATTCGCGGGCTATAGGTCAAAGACAAGTTTTTTTTTATATTTGCGACGTTTCGGACGTGATTACGTCCTTCATCAGGCCTTTATTAAATAACAGAACAAATATATAATTAATCACAATTACAAATGTGAGAAGTCAAGGGGACTTACGGCAAGAAACAAGAAGATTTACATTAAAAAGGATACAGCCAAGAAATACAAATCAACACAAAAAACTAAAAGATTGAAATTATACAATTAATTAACACATTTTAAAAAAGATATGTTGTTTTAAATATTACTTTTCATAATGATATGAAATAATTTAAGATTATAGAAAAACACTACATCTAATATCGGGCGAAGATCGATACTTTCGATGACTACTGTTAGGTAGGCCTTTTTATCAGCTGGCTGTAAATGTTGCTGAGATTTTCGCAATCAGAGCGACGATTCATAGTGTTATCTGTGTTAGTGATGTGTAGCATCTCCAAAAGCATTCGCTTACTGTAATGCCTCTCTGATTGCAATACTCTCACATTACCGAGATCTGGTGCATGTTTTTCTTCAATGCAATGGAGAGCTAGCGCCGTTTTCTGCAAGCTCCCACTGTTGATGTCAGATCTATGACCAGACAAGCGGTTTTTGAGCTTTTGTTTAGAGGTACCAATGTATACCGAAGAGCATTTTCTCCCATTTCCACCTAAGCAGTTGATTTGGTAAACAACGTCCGACTTTTCTAACACATCAAGTTTCCCCTTTGTGTTAGTGAAGAGTTCATTCTTCAGTGTTTTGGCTGGTCTGAACGCTATTGTTGTTTTTTCCTTGTCTCTTATCGGTGCTGCCTTAATACGGTCTGAGAGGGAGGGAATAAACAAAACACCTTTGTACACAGTTGCTCTGGGCAGCTGGTCGTCTATGTTTTCCTCTTTCACGACGCTGTGCTGTTTAATCATGCTGTTTATGATAGGCGCAGGGAAAGAGTTAGATAACAGGGTGTCTCTGATGATATTTATGTTTTTTGTGCGGAAGCTTGTGTCACTGTTGTCAAGTACTCTGTTGATGAAGTTCTTGGCGGTGTTAATAATGACTCGTTTGGGGTGTTTTGAGTTGTAGTTGATCATTCTACCTGAAGAAGTTGGTTTCCTATACCAGTCGAATATCATGCGTCTATCTTTTCTGACCACTTTGACGTCCAGATATGGTAACTCACCGTCTGTTTCGGTTTCAACGGTGAATTGAATACGGTGGTGAAAATCGTTTAGTGCTGATAAAGTTGCCTGAATATTACCACGTTTTATGACAGCGAAAAGATCATCTACATATTTCGTCACTATTTTTGGTCCAGATGCAAGTTTCCCAAAAACGTCATCCAGTAATGTCTCCATTACTATGTCCGCTAAAATTGGAGATATTGGGCTGCCCATGGGGACGCCTTGCTTCTGTTGAAATATCCTATTTTCGAACTCTAGGTAGTTGTTGTCAATAACGCAGAACCGAAGTATATCCATAAACTGGGATCTCTTCAGCTTAGTGTGATCGCGTAATCGATCCCATCTTTTATCGATCATCTCTAGTGCCAAATGGATGGGTATGTTCGTAAATAGTGACACTACATCGAAAGACACTAGAACATCATCTTCTTCCAGATCAATAGGAGTGACACAGCGGATAAAGTCCTTAGCGTTTTTGACATTATACCTAGAGTTCTCCGTCAGGTTCTTCAATATATTGACCACAAATTTTGACAGCATGTAGCACGGAACATTCATAGAGACTTGTCTTTGACCTATAGCCCGCGAATTGTACAGATTGTAACGTCTATACCTAAGGTCACTTAAAATTTCCAATTATTCCTTAAGAAATATATAAATGTATAATATTTTAAAAACGCGTTTAAAATAACAAATCTACGCTTGTTTAAAGTCAAAATTTCCTTATTAGTGCCAACTACTGTACCCGTTACGCTAACCTATTTAAAATCCGCCTTGGTACACCAGAGCACAAGTATAAATCGATCCAGTCGTGCAGCATTTTTTAAACCCAGAGGCAACGCTAATAAAGTCATTTATTACACTCTTGTAATTATAATGCAGAAATTTTCAGTTTGAAAATTGTCCTTACCACTAAGTCCCATCAAGTTGACAGAGAGATCAACCAACAAACAAAAACAAACACCATCAACTCTGCTGTACCAGTTTGTCTGGGTGTGCGCTGTCTATTTTGGTTTATCACTCGCGTTGCTCAATGTAAAACATTGATTGTTCAATTTTACGATTTGTTTTGATATTTTTACGATTATGGCATCGTTTACACAACATAAATCGAACATAAAACTTCCCATAAACTTGACGGGGGTCGTGCGTCGTGTCGGAGGCTCTGCCACTGCCATTCCATGGCATCGCTGTTCGTTTACACTTCCTCATCTTTATACAGACATCCGCTTGCCGTCTCATTTCAATTAGACTTCCATTTACGGTCTGTATGTTACCACTTTATAAGGTTTTATGATGTTGCCGTGGAATTCGATTGATTGCGAATGATATTTGGTTCTTCAGTTTGATTCAATTTGTTTGTTTTGGGAGAGAGTGTGCTACTTGTGCATTTTGCAGGTCGGATAATAAAATTAGGATACCGAAAAAATCTTCTGTTCAATAAAATATGTAGTCTACTCGGTAAGTTATTATGGCCCGTCGGTCTAATTAGTCTTCACAGAATAATTTGGGAAATGCGAAAGACTTCTCTGCGCAGCGGGAACTGTTGTACCATGCATATGTTTTTTAGGGAAACATGTTTTGTTTGGTGTGACTTGTTGTCCAGCTAAATATGCAAATACATACATTATATAGACATGCCAACAGTGTCTAGTTTATGAGAGAACACACTTCAATTGTTATCAGTTTTTATTTAGATATTTATGATTTATGGCGCACAGCACGTAAACAGTACGGACAATTGAGCGTTTATTTTTGTGCTGCTGGTCAGTTATATTGACCTGCTTTTTAGAATAGTTTTGAAGGTTCTTTGAAGTCGCTGCGTTTTTTTTTTTACAATTTTAGTGGTTGCAATGCCGACTCGTATTGTAAATCAAAAAAATATCGCGGTCACTTCAAACAAGGAAACATTTTTTCCACACGCTCTGTTCACACAAATTAAATTTAAAATTGATTTTAGTGCTGCTGTCACTATCAGTTGTATTCGCAAACGGCCCTAAGAGCTTTGTTGGCTAAAATTAGATAATTATTCTTTTTTGATAAAACTTCTGATCCCGTCCGGTAAGAAAAAGTGGAAGTGAATTATTGGCTTTAAATTGACATTACCGTATTAGGACGTCAAATATCACGAAACGGAGTGTAATGCCACAAAATAAGACAAAACAAAAAACAAGCGTCCGCAATGGCTTGGTCTTTGAAAAGGTGGTTCGGTTTTCCTTGTCTTCTCGAACTTAGCTGGAGCATTATTGTCCATTCGCTCGATGTGGCCGAGCCAATGTAGTCGACGTGTTTTGGCTTTTTGGACTACATCCACATCTTGGTACAGCGCATCTTCTCCTCCATTGGCCCTCCTCGCACACAGGATCAAAAATCCGCCGAAGTATTTTTCTTTCGAAGGAGCCCAGTATCAGCTCACCCTTGCTTATCGTCCAGCACTCGGCGCCATAAAGCAGAACTGGCAGTGTAAGGGTTTTCTAGAGCACACATTTCGTCCTTCGACTTAAAAGTTTTAAACCCAATTGTTTTGCCAAACCGAAGTACCGATCTCCACTAGGGTGTCATTCGTGGAGTTCATGTTTACTCCGAGGTAGGTGAACTCAGTAACTACCTCGAAATTGTTGCTATCAATAGTGACGTTTTGTTCTAGGCAGTGGAGAGATGTCTTCTAGTCTTCTCTTCATTTACTTCAAGGCTAATGGATTTCGCCTGTTCTTCAATCGGCGTGAACGCGTCTATCACCGAACACTGGGAGCGACCGATGATGTCATTATCGTTCGCATAGCAGCTGGACGCACCTGTTGAAAATAGTGCCTTTCTTGTTGACACCTGCCCTGCGCACTATCTGCTCTAGTACGAGATTGAAGAAGTCGCAAGATAGCGCGTCTCCTTGCCGAAATCCGCTGCATGTTTGAAATAGTTCGGATGATCTACTTCCAAACTGCACGTTGCAGCGCGTGTTTTCCAGCGTCACGCGACACAGCTGAATCAATTTTTCCGGGATTTCGAATTCGGCCATCGCCATATAGAGCTCTTGACAATGTATGCTATCATACGCGGCTTTGAAGTCGATGAATAGGTGGTGAGTTTCGACTTGAAATTCGTTGGTCTTTTCCAGGATTTGCCTCAGTGTGAAAATTTGGTCTATAGTCGATCTGCCGGGCCGAAAGCCACATTGGTACGTACGATTAGTGTGTTGTAGAACGGTTTAAGTCGCTCACACAGTACGTGTGAATCTATAAACCTTATAAATAATTCAAGTATTCAAAGTTATACAGTAAACGCCGAAAAATACATGTCTACAAAGGCGCCTATTACTGGGTTAGTGTTTGCTGTATTATTGTAAGTACTTGGCGACCTCTGATTTGTATTGTAGTTCTGGTGATTCTACGTGTCATAGGAATCAATTGCTTATGATTTAAAAATAAATCCAGTACTATAGAGAATATACGAATTTTCTTCGTCTAGACTCAGTACATTGAATATTCAATTCAAACAGATGTTATTAATCGAGTTTCTGTATACCTACGGTGACCATCCATCCCGTATTTCCCGGGACAGTCCCGTATTTCAATCGGCTGTCCCGATTTTTTTTTAAAGATATACCTACGGGACGTACAAATGTCCCGTATTTAATTTTAAGTCCCGTATTAGTCCCGTATTTCCATTTTAAACTTTTTAAATTATTATTCAGACATATTTTTAATTTAAAAAACAAGTATTTCCGTATAACTAAAGCCTATCGTTCACTCTTCAACATGAAATGCACAATGGCATATTTTCAATAACAGTTCGCACACGACACAATAAATGTATGCAGCCTGTCTACGACATGTTCCCGCAATAGTCCAAATCATGATGGAATAAGTATAAGGTGGTCTCGTCGGCAAAAAGTAGTCCCTTAACGACACGTTTTTCTCTTTATTCAGCGTAGTAAGTGTACATTAACGAAGCGTTAAGGGACCAAAAAACGAACGAGTCGGCAGCCGACGAGACCACCTTATACTTATTCCATCACGGTCCAAATAACGTTTTTACGAAAGAAATATTGGAAAAATTTCCTGGACAATTTGAAAATCCGAGAAAGGCGGAGAGTATTTTTATTTTTGTTCATTTTTGTATAAACTCGCGACTTCACGGTAGATTTGCGTTCACAAAACGATCATAAACAAATTTATTGAAATTTAGACAGGGCAACTATCGAGTCAGCTAGTAAAGATTAATAATTATAAAGCATGTGCCTGTATCGTATTTCCCTTGAGATGTAAAAATTAAGCTAAGGAAAATGAAGGTACATTTGGATGGGGTCTTAATTTTAGTGCGAACAGCGTAGCTAACAGATCTAAAACGCCTTGAACTGGGGGGTTATTCCCAAATGCGTAGCGGATAAGTATATACATATTGGGCTCGCGGATCGCATAGTTTCTGTATTCATATTATCTGATAAAGTATACTGAAAGGGTATTTGGAGTCTTCTTTTTTCTGTACATAATTTACAATTTAATATGGAATCATCATAGCTCATTTAAAAAATCGAGAAGTGACTGAAAGACTGTTTTCAAGTTGGGTTTCACCGGGTGCGGGGCATTTGTCTTAGACATGTTTACGAGAAATGTGTGCAACATGTTATGTGTCTATTGTGTTGTATTACGTCATGAACTCATGACTCATGAATTAAGTTTTTAGTTTGTCTCCCCTTCAATAAGTAATAATTTTTGAAATAATCCAATACAAGAGTTTTGTTTTTTTTTTCTGTTTGTTGCTATCATTTTCATATTTCTTTTTGTCCCGGGTTTGGCTTCAAAAAATATGGTCACCGTATGTATACCGATGCTTCCTTTTCACAAGCGACTGAGCACGCCTTGGGTCCTTGTTGTTGATTTGGGCAATAACACCGGTTATGTTGCCGTTGAGGACACCGGTTGTTGGCATACACCTGCAACATAAGAACCCCAGAATTTTTTGATAGTTATAACAAACATCGAATTAAAGAATGTTAACTTAGCTTTGACTCCAAGCTCAGTTTTAATGATAATAGATTGATCAAGCTGTCTCAATCCTACATCAGAACTCAGCATTGATCCTTCTATGATTAAGACCCCAGTAACTATAAATTCTCCGCCTGTTTCAATAACATACATTCTGGACACAACCATCACTTCAGATTTGCTCATCCCAGATAGCTACAAACCTGTCAAGCGCAACCTGAAGTTCAGTCCGAGAGGGCCCAAGGATGACTAACTCATCAGCAAAGATTATAATGACTTATTCTTAGGTCCCCCAACTCGAAAAATTCTTCTCCAAGGCTGCGCTGTAACATTCAGTCCAGGTAAGCAATTAAAAGCAGAGGAGACAAAAAGACCTCGTGAAAAAGTACAACGGTTCACCTAGCCTTGAGGATTATCTCTCCGGATTCCATCCACTGCGGCAGAATTACCCATTTTATCGATTTGATGGCAAATGTCACTTCTTCTACCTCTGGTCTGTTTTTCGCTCTGCTCATGGTGACGGATCTTCCATCCCCAATGCCCTGTTCTGCACTGAGCATCAATCTGTTTCGAAGAGCTGAGTATACCTACACTAAGTGACTCCACACCTTTTATGCCTTCCTCTTCTATCTGATACTGATAGCTTCTCGAACTCCGCAAGCATTTATTTTCTCAATACCAACCGTCACACCAATCTGCATTAAAACCATTTCCCGAATCGTGTTCTTCCTGATGAATTCACTGTTATAAAAAGAAGTCCTAATTGCGACTTAGAAATCACAAAAAAGTACAAGCTTCTAACTACGGTTAAGAATAAGCTATTCTTTTCAGTCCAAACCTGCATTACGGATACATAATATTGGAATCAAGTCCTCTCCTAAAACAAAACGGCCTGTATTCTTTATCTGGCTAATGTGTCACTGTAAACTCCGTAGATACCGTATGCAATTATAATGTGCTGAAAGATGCTGTTATGAAAGTACCCCTTCAAACTAAAATACCTTCAGTAGGGTAAATGCATCCCGAAGGGGTGTAATAATTTTCTATTATTAATATAGCGCACATTTAAAGGCTTCTGATGCATGCATGCGTGTACGTGTGTCCCAAAGTCTATGTGGATAAATTGTTTTCCAAAGTCATTAAGGCGATTTTGGGTTGAGGGTTCCGCCGGCACAGTAGTTCTTGGGGACAAATTTGTCAACTAAGTCACGTGCGGTGGCATCAGCAGAGTAGAATGGTTTCCAATTTAGCATGAATCCGCCCTCGTTAGATAAAGGGCCGAGAGATACACAACAGTCGACGACATTCTATTCGGAATGGGATATCATATGCATGATAGTGACTACTCAGAGATAGATGTCTTCCATGGCTATCAGTTGACACGTCACCCAATATGGGATGGTTTCTAATCGGGAGGGGAATGTATACTATACCCAAGTAGAAAATAACCTTCACTTTGGTGATATATTACCGAATCAGGGACTGTTCTTCAATGTCCTGCCAGCCATATGGAAATGATATATTTATGGTTTTATTTTCGGGCACATTCGATCCTTTTGTTGTTGGGTTGAATTGGGTATATAAATATAGCTTGAGATGAATTTTTAAAATGGGTCAGGCAATATTAGGGAATACTTTCAAAACTTCAAAGAAAGTTTGGAGCTAGTAAATTATGGTAAAGAATTTTCAAAATTGTAGGTGTCAGAGTGTTAATCAAGAGAAGCGTGCGAGTGATGGAGTCCTTTATGACACCTTGATTTCTACGCTTTTCGTTTCACTTAAAATAAGTAAATACGGCGTTGATAAGTGAAAATGGTAACCCTATTGGTTTGTCATTAAATCGTCCATTTCGTTGTTTTCGGTTGGGGTCAGGTGGAGTTCAATTTACCTAAGGGCACACACTAAATATAGCTATTTTCCCAACTGCATGTCACTAATTCCACCTTCGATTATACGCGAAACAAAATCGCGCACATTATTTACGACTGCTGCATCCCGAGACTCTATTTGGGCCGGAGGCGGTGTCCATTAGTGGTAGTGGCATATCGGAGCACGTTTCACATCCCGGCCATGGTCAAAAATTTATAAATTTTCGGATAAAATTTGGTACATGTTGCCCGATGTGGAAGATTTATGAATTGATCATGTGTCTCCGTTTTCCTGTGTGGGCTGTACATGTACGCTTTGGTCTATTTTTGGGAAACATGGTCGCAGAGCCAGCAGTGGCTGTAGACAGGACTAAGCTCATCCTTGATTTTGGTAACGCAGCACAATGTGCTATATTTGATATAGCTGTGTGGTGTGTTGCACATAATTAACTTTTTTTTTCACAAGAGCACGTATTTTGGCATCCATCGGCGTAAACCTCCACACTGATGCATCAAAAACTTCAAATAATCGATGCACAGCACAGACAGCTCGTGAATTTTGTGAAATCAAGGGGGTGTAGTGCGCGCATTCAAAATTAACGTGTGCATACATTTTTCAATACCGCGACGACCCATGCGAATGATGTTGGCCTATCTGTGCAGGATGAACACAGAAAGTTGGTGGATATAACAACAGCACTGCACATGCACATGTTTATGCCGAAGCAATATATCGCTACTGTTGGGACAGAGCGCATCGCGTAGCCGTGCCACGCCGACCGTCAGGATTTAATTTATTCGATCTCAGATAACAGAGCCTGTCCGAAATGTCTCATAAAAATTGCGCTTTAATTACTCTATCGACAGTATCGGTTTGGAAAAATCTTCTTTAGATGGATTGCATGTTTTTCTTCCGGATCTGTGTGACGCGAGACCTGAAGTTGGGGGATGGAAATTGCATTATTAAGTGGATACGTGAATGATGATTATTGCTTGATTCTTATTTTATTAACTTAATATGTTGCCCAAGGTATATTATAGGAACATAGATAAATGTCTTTAGTCTTACCGACAGGTAGTAAGAAGAACGCGTAATCATCCTTTTCATTAAAATCAAATTTCAAATCATGACTATTGGTACATTACGTATCGTCGCTTTGATGTCAAAGTGACATTACGTAAGTCGAAATTTCTCATTATTGAGTTACAAGCTTGAGAACAATCGCCATAGTTCTATACTTTTTCTATTTTCCAAGTTTTAAAAAATAGCACTTTCGAATTTCCACTAAAGTCTTCGTAATTGTGTGTACCTTAATCTATATCCACAACAAACTTATGCCCATATTGTGTAAGACAACTACAACTACAGTTGAGTTGTCTCTTAGTTTTATGTATAATTCAAAATTCGGTATTGCCCGTATTGTCATACACAACCTTAATAGAAAAGTTGTCTGTCAAAACACAACAGTGGTTGTATATAGTATACCTATACGTTGTTAGTTAGTTTGGGTTGTGTGAAAGTTGAGTTGAATTGAAGACAACTCAACACAACTAAGTTGAGTTGTGTTCTCCAATAGGGGCATTAATAACGCGTTGAGTCTGCTATCTATCTAAATACCTTTGTCGTTTTGTATTATATACAGAAAATAGCTATAGGTATATAAAAATATTACGTTGGTTTGTGTATGCTTCAAAAACTCGAAAGTTTTACACCGATTGAGGTAACATTTTCAGAAAATGTTTGCACGAGATGGTTAAAATGATGGTTTGGTCTAAATTGGACAAAGGGGTGTGGCACCGCCCATAAAAAAAAACATTCAAAATCTTATATCTCGAAAACCGCCCAATTGATTGAGTCCAAATTTACAGACAATCTTAGGTAATGGCCCATGAGCGTTCCCGTGAAGATTGGTCAAAGGGGCCAGGCTATTCTTCTACAGTCTTGGAAGACAAAGTTTTCTAAATTTATAACATTGGATATGCATAATGCATAATGAAACCCCTTGCTCACTACAGTAGTACAGCACACTTATAAACTGAGCCAATGGGTCGTATGAATAAAACGTAGCAATTGCTTTTACTCAGACTAAATGTCAAAATCGAAGCAATTGCTAAGATTCGTATGAATAAAAACTGATTTGAGTTAACTCCAACTTTTGACATCTTCGAAAAGCGGCGCCACCGACCTTTTACTCAGATTGGTATGAATAAAACATGGAAGACAAAGCAATTGCTACGAAAATTCTGAGTCTGCTATTTTGTTGACTCAGAGCATTTGCTAAATATTTTGCGCGCACAGTTTTCTACAAAAACAGTCTAGCCTTGTGAGTTTTCGGTGTTATTTTTTTATAAATAGTTAAATTAATTTTGTTTGTGAAAAAAACAAAAAAATGGATGCAATAAGTTGGCACATTATACCTGTTTTACCTACTGTTGTTAACGTTCGTGAAAAAAACAGTATAAGTTAAGAAGAATTGGTTACGATAACAACTTTAAGCAACTGTATCGTTTCACGCGTCGAAATGTAGATTACTTTTAGAAGAAAATCTGGAGACGCGGGGTGGTGCTCCTTCAAATATCCAGAAAATTAAATCTTTCCTACTGCTTCTGACGTTTGCACGAATACCACTATTTGATCACTATTGGAGATAGAAGTAGATGGAAATTCCTCATCGTCAGCTGCAGAGCAATTAATTTGTAATCGAATATAGGTTATGCACTTATGCGTACCAGTAAGCTCTTCCAAATACTCTTCTTCATCATAGACTTAACTTTTTTTTTTTCGTATTTATGTGAATTTTGTTTATTAAATTAGTTTATCATTTGTTTATTTTTCCTCAAAAATTGTTTTTTTTATTCTAAAATTAAAATTAAAATTCAAATTTTGACAGAAACTGCAAGGGAAGGACACATGCAGTGAAGTAAATGCTTTGTTCGAATTTTCGAACTTACTTTAGCAAAGTAAGTTTTTATTCATACCGATTCAAAGCAATTACTAAGTGCTTTTACTTTGCTACCACCTTTTACTCAAAGCAAATGCTAGTTTTTATTCATACGACCCAATGAGTGAAATCCTATTATAATTCTCTTGAATCCTCCACGGACAAGTTGTTACCTTCAGTTATGATCAACCACGAAAACGCTTTTAAAAACGCGATAGCGTCCAAAAGACGATGAGCCAAGCCTAGGCAATATGGGAAATGAACGTGCCTTTGTCTAAATTAGCACCAGACAGATTAGCTGAGAGCTAAAAAGAGGAACTGCAAGGTGTTTTCAAATGTTGAGCCGACCTCAAGATGACCTGCCTCATCGAGTTGAAAAAAAAATCGCATCCATTTGATGGAAGTTAAGACGAGAACAATAATGAAGCCACTGGTAGCGGTCGGGCATCAGTCAAATTCTTGTTAGGGTCTTCGAACGAATGATCCACTCTGGACATACAAACTATGTGTTTATTTATGTCATTAGGTTAGAATTTAGGGAACAAAATGAATTTTATCAGACGGGGTCAATTATTTTTACATATACACAAATCCTACCGCAACCCTTTGTCCAGAACACTATAACTTTATGAGTTTGCTCACCTCATCGAGTTAAAACTGGTGCCAAACGATGGGTAACAACAACTTTTTAGGTCATGTGTGGGCATGTAATTTCACTTCCCTGCATGTGCGTCTAAAATATTTTTAAAATATAGGTACCTACAGTATAGAAGACCAAAAAAATATCGTATCATATAAAGGCTTTCAACGGATTCCCTAAAAATTCAGCAGTCGACCAGACCACATCCTACACTCATATATCTACGTACGAACTTCCCTTTTATTAATTTCTCATTGCCTATATTTTTCTATTGCACACAACTTCGTTATTTTTTTGTTATTTTTTCTATCTAGGTATACTTACTACAGAAGATCTATTTTTGTTGGTATTTTGTTTTATTTACAACTAAAGGCCTTGCACTTATTTTGCGTCATTAGAATAATTATTCCACCAAAACGCAATTGTAGTTATCTCGCTTAATTTGTTAAGCACGGCCACCAAATTTGTTTGTGTTTTTAATCCACTAATCTTTTTTAAATTGACGCTAAATATGGGAAGAGGAACATTATTAGGTATTTTTAGAGGAAAAATCCAAGATTGAAGTGTGTATATTTTTTCGAGTCAGGGCTATCAGTTTACATAAAATTACTGAAAAAACGTGCAGACACAAAAAAACTAAGTTTACTTCGAAATAAGGAAAATTATGAAAAAAACTTCAAGGGCTGTAATAATCAAGTGGTTTCCCAAGCAGACAGAACAGCCATACTAAAGGACCATTCACATGAGAGCGAACGAACGAATTGATGAAATGCGAACAAACCACTTTTTATGTAATTATCCTATCAAAATATTAAGAAAACAAGTTTATAAACGTCAGTATAAATAACGAAATTTCGAATTCCAATCTTTTTGGAGCGAACGAAAACACCCTTGGCGCAAATTGTCAAAGTTTATTCGCAATCCACATCATTTAATTCGCCTTCCACAAACTAGCGAATAAGACATTCGTTCGAACTTAACCTCAAACTCGACATTACGGTGCGGGTATAAGCTAATGGCTGAAATTCGCGAACGTATGTAGTTGGTCGCTCTCATGTGAATGGTCCTTCAAGCTTCAAATTCGCACGACTCGTCCGCCAAAATCAAGGAAAAAACTGGTGTTAAACGAGCTTATCATTATCAACGATGCAAAGAGTTATTAGAAGTCCTATTATACACACTTAAGAAGACAAAATTGAAACAAACACGACTCAATATGGCGTTTAAATTTTGCTCATACGCACCTGTCATGTAATTCTGAATGGCGATATGTAGGTAGGTGATATACGTTCGAGTGAGATCAACCCATCGACAAACAGGAACTTGACAAACGATGAAATCGACAACCATTTATTACAAATGAACGTCATCATCAAACGGACAATGGAGCGGACTATCCCCAAGGTAGGACGTTCCACTGACGAAGAACAAACTGAGAAGTATCGAAACGCGACAATCGATGCTTTATACAGACACAAAAGTAGACTGCTCTCGAGGCTTAAACAGCTGCACAGACAGTTTACTGACAGGAACGATCCCGAGATGAGGACACTGAAGTCGATGATCAAAAACCTGAAACAGTTGATAGTGGAGAATTACAGAAAATCTGTAAGTTTGTATTGGGGCAATAAAATTCGGGCTATAAAATCCAGTAGTCCGAACATGTTCCCACAAATAAATAAACTGTTCAGGCGGAAGGATCATAACGACATTTCATGTGTCCGAATCCCTCGGACGAACGAGAACAGACAGACACTACTGACTGCTGGCATAAGTCCGGAAAGTGCCGACTCGAACGACGGTTTTTACGTGGTCGAAGACCCACAGGAGAGAGTGGATTTGATGGGCGCTTTCTTCGAGACCGTGTATACTGTGAACAACCCAGTTCGCCGTAATCACGATCTTGAGGAGAGGGCCTTTCTGAACCACTTTTATCTTCGCACCGAACTTCAGAATTGGCGATCCGAGAACAACGGTTTCACCGTGTTCAATGACGACAACCTTGCAAACGGCATAATCGCCGATGAAAGGACAAATTCCCAGTTGTTCGTGAGCAAAGATGAACTCTTGTGCATCTTTGAGTCGCTTAAAAATAAAAAGTCGGCGGGAGTTGACGGTGTCCCAAACGTCGTATTAAGACACCTGCCTCTAGAAGCGATTGAGATCTTCGCCACGCTATTTAACAATGCGCTGAATAATGCATATTATCCAGTGCAGTGGAAAATGGCGGTGGTACACCCTATCCCCAAACGGGATAAAGATAGGACCAACCCGGCTAATCTTCGGTCAATTAGTTTGCTCCCGAATGTTAGCAAGGTATTCGAGAAGGTCGTTAATAGAGCTCTTTTGAAGTGGGCTGAAGAAAATAAGATTATTCCGGACAATCAGTTTGGCTTTAGAGCGGGGCATGAAACGATTCATGCCGCGTCGAAATTGGTGTCCGACATTCAGTGGCACAAATGCAAGAACCAATGCACGGGTGCCTGCCTGGTCGACTTTGAGAAGGCTTTCGACACCGTATGGTTGGAGGGGCTCTTCTATAAGCTGACTAGGTTGGGTATGCAAAAACCATTGCTATATATGATTTATGACATGCTTATGGGAAAGAAGTTCGTAGTCAAATCTGGCAACGTGACTTCGAGCAAAGTCTTCGAAATTAAAAACGGCTTACAACAGGGAGCGGTGAATTCTCCGATCCTGTTTAATATTTACACGAGTGATCTGGTGGGTTCCCTCAGACATGCTATAGCGTACGCAGACGATTTAGTGGCGTACAGATCAGGTCCAAAAGTCGAGGTCATCAACATCCTGTTGCAGCGTGACTTCGATCAAATTAAGAGGTATTGTGATGATTGGAAATTGAAAATCAATTTCCAAAAATCGGAAACAATCCTGTTCAGAACTCCATTGGCTAGGGCCTCTAGGGATACCAGAAAAAACTGGCGAAAATTAGCCATTATTGGACAAAATGGACAACCATTGGCGGTGCGAAGCGTGGTCAGGTATCTTGGCATCTGGCTCGACCAGTATCTATATTTTGACAAACATATAGATGCTTGTCTTGCTGGGGCCAAGAAGGCTTATGCTCTGACAAGGAGACTGTTTCGCAGCAGTCAACTTGATTCCAGAGTAAAGGTCATATGCTACGTGGCCCTTATAAGGCCGATCATCGCTTATGGCTGTCCCATTTGGTTCAATATAGCGCCTTCCTATATGGAAAAGATTCGGGTGTTTGAGAGACAGTGTCTCAGGACCTGCCTAGGGTTGTTTAGAACTCCCGAGTCTGAGTACATAAAATATTATCCCAACAAGACCCTATACGATGGGGCTCGATTGAATAGGATTGACAATTTCCTAATTAAGGTGATTCGAAGGCACGTTGCAAGGGCGATGGCCAACGCTAATAATCTGATCTCGGGTGGTTATTATCCGAACTTAATGTACCATGAGAGTACGCTCCGGTCTGGCTTTGTCCCGCCTGAGGCATTTCTTCATGCAGACATGAAAGGGTTAGTCCAAGATAAAGATGGTGTGCCGGTATTGTACCACAGCCACCGCGGCGCGAGGGATAAGCGGCTCATCCATGACGGGTACGCCGCCAATGCTCAGGAGCTCCTCCGTTTTAATACCGCAATTGCGGATAGGGATAGTGTTGATACCGGAAAGCAGTTCACCGAGTTTTGGTGGCTTGATGAAGCGGTGAGGGCAGACACGCTCTCCCGGGTCGGTGCGTTACCTACGTAACATCCTCCTTAGTTTTAAGCTAGTTTGTAAGTTAGTTAGGTGTATTTTAGGGGGTCTTTGGGAGGGGCCGGGCTCGTCAACATGAATGAGTGCTACCGAGATTTGACCGACGCTTATGGCCTCGCTCGAGTCCCGGCGGCGCGTGTGCACCATGTTGACGACTGCCAGGCGCCCATCGACGCAATCGGGATGGTGACCAATCGAGAGATTGCTCATCACCCTGATTATATTTAAGTTAGGTTAAGTAGCTTAGGTAGTTTTAAGTAGTTTTAGGTAGTTTTAAGAAAAACCCAATAATAAAGAGTCCAAGTTTTTAGCAAAGTTTCTTGGAAATGAAAAAACAGCGAAAAATACAAAAATTGATAGATTTAAGGCTGAAAGGCAATAATTATAAGGATATAGTTAAGTTTAGAGTGCTCGTTAAGAGCCAGTAAGCTAGAATAAGATAAATGTTAGTTTTAATTTAGATTTAATCATTTTTGTCTAGTATGTAAGTTAAAAAAAGAATGAATAAAAATGAATTTTAAAAGTAAAAAAAAAAAAAAGTAAAAAGGCGATATGTAGGTACGTTGTCTTTTCAGACGAAAATAAACTTAATTTGGAAGGCCCGATGGCTACAATTATTATTTCCATGACATTTGTAAAGAAGAGCATCAATTGGGGGTGTGATGGCGTGGGGAGTCATATCCTTCTATGGCACTTGCGTGTTGCAGTTTTTAACATAAATGGTCCATCATTTCTTTAAATTATGTAGAACAACTTTATGATTCACTTCTCAATCCAAGTCATTGTTAAAAAAGGCGAGACCACACATTAGATATTACATAATTTAAAAACAAACAAAATACTTCTTCATTCCACTTATTTAAAAGTTATCCATATCTGGAGCTCTGTACTATAACTAGATGTCTTAACAAATACAGACCAAAGAAGTCTCCTATACGCTCCATTAGAAGCTGCTATTTTAGTTATTATGTTTCGCGGGGTGGTCTGGTGAACCATATAAGACCCAGCATATTAGTCGCAGGGATTCTGATGGATTTTTGGCATCAATTACTTAGGTATGATCGATACAATGTGCTTGCTGCATTGGACTTCTTGAGAGGTTAGTGTAAGGGTATTCCATCGGTAAAAGTGCTGTCGGTTTGCTAGTTCGTCTCCTATTTCTGTCCCAGAAGCTCGTAGAAACACTCTGCGTCGTATATTAGCTCTTTGGCCATAAGCTGATTCAATCGAATTTAGCTAAGGCGTGATTCATATGTCGAATTCTCACAACAAATCCGCAGCCAAAAATAGACACAGCTTTTCTGTGTGTACCAACCAGCACAACACTGACAAATTAGCTTCAACTACTATAACAGACTAGATATAACCCAATGGAAAAATGTTTATGTCTTCATTCAGCATTAGTCATCCTATACTTTCATTCCAATAAAACTTGGCGCAAAGACATCATTCTCTTATCGCATTTGGCGATAATAAATTCCAAAAACACCAATAAGCAAAACAAAAAACCCACATAAATCTCCAAGGGCGACTAAATTGGAAAAAAATAAGTCAGCGCTGCAAATAAGACATTACGCTTTTTTGACATCGTTTTTCAGTTTATCTCACAAAATCGGCCAACAAAAAATATGTGTAGATGCGCCCTCCAAGCAATAATATGAAATACAACAAACTAAACTTGTATCCAATCCATTCATCTTTTCCTCAATCAATATATCTCTGCCCGTAATCATGTAGGTTGGATAACTTTAAAGCGGAAACAAAAAAGGAGGCGAGGATGCCTCACCTCCGCTCGCCCAAAAAAAAAAATGCAAGAACATCAACAAATAAATGTGTAAAAACAAAGGAAACAAGGACAAAAAAGCCGCACAGTTCGACGGCATTTATTTTTTGTTTTATTCTCGACAGACACGGGAAAAACTGACAAAATAATATTTTTTACAGAGCACTCCATAAATTTTCGTACGCTCAATATTGTTTCAGATCATAAATCATGGCTGCATTTGCGTATGCAGCCATGTGCTCGTAGCTACATAATACATACATATCTACTACTCTATAGTGTTGCGATATAGTGTATGGTGTGGATGCAAAGTGAGTATGGCTCGGTATTGCGATGTGAGCGGGACCCAGCACCAGGATGCATGCTGGAGGAGGATTTCATATGCCTTTGGTCTCTGACTGCCTGTTCAGTATCCAGGAAAATGATGCACCAAATGTATAAAATGCAAACTTCAGCCCAGACGACCATCCATAGTCAGTCATTCTGTAAAATGTGTGTACAGTATTTCGTATGCGGATGATGTCACAGCTGTGGATATTCGATTTATACATATATATGTATACATATCGCATCATCTCATATGTATATTCACAGTGCACTGTACGAAATGTTCGGAATGCAATAACGTTTCTCTGTAGCTATATACAGAAATGTTGAAGCATCCATATTCGTAGAAATACATAAAACAAATAAACGAATGTGTATTGAATATCCTGCGAGCTCAAATGGACTGTACAATGTGCAAAAAGAGAAAGAACTGCAGCACAAAAAAATATTAAACCAAGTTCGGTGATAGAATTCAAATTAACAGTGCGAGCCAAGCAATTGAAATTCCATCGCAATGCTTAGGTTGTAAGGACAACAAATGGAAAACAAAAACATCGACGGTATAACTAGATGTATTTAAAATTTGGTTTTGGTGAGACGTGCATAGTTGATAAATACGGTCTGTATATAGATGCCATGTATATGTCATACCCGGAATAGTACGTATACGTCTTTTTAGACTTGTAAGAAAAGTGGTAATTTCAATCATACTATTTGTTTGCT
Source organism: Cheilosia scutellata (assembly GCA_955612985.1). NCBI lineage: Eukaryota > Metazoa > Arthropoda > Insecta > Diptera > Syrphidae > Cheilosia > Cheilosia scutellata. The sequence continues at coordinate 56,958,262 of OY015312.1, read as the reverse complement.
GTGTCAAAAGACGCCACAAAAAACTCAAAAAGCGGGTCAAAAAATTCGAAAAAAGTCCTGAAAAGACGCGTCCAAAACGTGCTGATGCATACAATTATAATAGGTACCTCACTTAGCGAGCTGATTAATTTTATGCTCAACACCCGGACTATCAACAACTCTATTCTAGAAGATTTATCAGTAGAGGAACCCCACAAGGCGGCATTATAGCTCCCCTTCTCTGGAACTTAGTATGGTCAATCAACTGTTGATAAGCCTGAAAGGGTCAGGGTATTGCCGCGCCAGGAAAGTATTCAAACACCTTAAATGAACTCCACAAGTAAAATGGGCGAACTGATGTGGGCGTTAATCCTCACAAAACTGAACTTGTTCTCTTCTCCAGTAAATATAAAATTTCACACATTGACGCTCCATCTATAAAATGGCATAAACTTGACATTCTCCGATGAAGCTAAATACTTGGGTCTTATTCTAGACAAAAAGCTTAGCTAGTAGAAGACTATAACATACAAAAAAGCGTTAAAAAAACGGTACTTTTTTCTTGGAAAAAGGAATAGGAAATAATAGAACTAGGCAAATTCGAAAGAGCAGAATGCCTTTGTATCAGCGACAGCATCTGCAGCCGTTCGTCTCAAAGCAACTTTACAGTGGACCAGCAAAACAACTGGCTATGCCACTATATTAAATACATTCAAGACTCACCCAAGAAACATCGATTATTTCATACTACAACTGCAGTTTGATAATAACGTCCGATTCTCCATCCCTACTAAGTCATTTTGGGAAAATAGAACATTCTTGTATGATGAAGCGATCCAATTCTTCACAAATGGATCGAAAAAAAAAACCTATGTAATATTCGAGGTCTCCTATAGGTTCTCAAACTCCTAGTCTCTAAATTGGTTTAACGAAAAGGACGAAACTTCTATTAGATTCATGTGTTATCACAAGGTACCTTATAATGGTCTAAGTGTTTCGGCCTTTTATCGAAATTTACTTCAAACTAAGCTAACCTAACAGAATAATTGTCTAAAACAAGAGAGATTGCGCTCAAACAAAAAAACATCTCTCTACACCTCATGCTTAATTTATTTTAGTTTATTTTTTTTTAATTCAAAAATGCCACGTCCGATTCTCCATCCCTACTAAGTCATTTTGGGAAAATAGAACATTCTTGTATGATGAAGCGATCCAATTCTTCACAAATGGATCGAAAAAAAAAACCTATGTAATATTCGAGGTCTCCTATAGGTTCTCAAACTCCTAGTCTCTAAATTGGTTTAACGAAAAGGACGAAACTTCTATTAGATTCATGTGGTATCACAAGGTACCTTATAATGGTCTAAGTGTTTCGGCCTTTTATCGAAATTTACTTCAAACTAAGCTAACCTAACAGAATAATTGTCTAAAGCAAGAGAGATTGCGCTCAAACAAAAAAACATCTCTCTACACCTCATGCTTAATTTATTTTAGTTTATTTTTTTTTAATTCAAAAATGCCACGTCCGATTCTCCATCCCTACTAAGTCATTTTGGGAAAATAGAACATTCTTGTATGATGAAGCGATCCAATTCTTCACAAATGGATCGAAAAAAAAAACCTATGTAATATTCGAGGTCTCCTATAGGTTCTCAAACTCCTAGTCTCTAAATTGGTTTAACGAAAAGGACGAAACTTCTATTAGATTCATGTGGTATCACAAGGTACCTTATAATGGTCTAAGTGTTTCGGCCTTTTATCGAAATTTACTTCAAACTAAGCTAACCTAACAGAATAATTGTCTAAAGCAAGAGAGATTGCGCTCAAACAAAAAAAAACATCTCTCTACACCTCATGCTTAATTTATTTTTTTTTAATTCAAAAATGCCACAAGAAACTTAAAAAAACACCTCAAAAAAATTGTAAAATCACCACCAAAATCGCCTAAAAATCGTACCAAAAAAAGCCTCAAAATCTAGGTGTTTGTGGAGGCGTATCTGTCAGTAAAACTTGACGATGACGGTTGTGGTTGAGAATGGGAATGCGCGTTTGTGTAAAGCCGTAAATTACAAACTCTACAATTTTATTGATACCTTATTCGAAGTATGTCCTCAGCGTAAACAGTTGAAGCAGAGCTCTGTTCCTTATGTTTCGTAGGCACCGTCGGTAATTTTTCGTAGATATTGGACACTATTTTTGTATCCCTATGGAGGGATGGAAACGCTTAAATGAGTGTCTGAATTATCAGGCTAGTATACGTTCGTACCTCTTTTCTAGCAGCTCCCAATCATCGAGGTTGTTGGGATCCGAATCCGAAACAGTAATGAGAATCAAACCCGCAGTCGCACCTCGCAAAAACAAATTGAGGTACCTATCTAATGGAATTTGGAAACAAATTTAGTTCGGGGTCTATCATGCAACCGATATAAAAAGCGAAGATTTAATGACGGAATATATTATGCTGCCAAGTCTATTATCTATTTTCACTACGTACTTTCTTTCCAATTCTTCATCAGATTTTCAAATAATCTATACTGGGTCAACTAATTTCACCAAAAACGGAATGCATATAAATTTAATTAAAATACCCAGCCCAGACAACAAATATAACGGCAACAAAAAAACAATATAGCATTTGTTTGTCATGCCTTGCTTTTGCGGCTTTGGCGGCAAGAGTTTTCTTCCATTTGGGAAAATTTAAATTTAAATTTTCCGCTTTCGGATTAGCTGCCAACTTTGGAGTATGCTGAGATCTAAAGAGTATGTTGTTGTTGTTCGTCCAGTTGAGGGTATTTTTTCCATTTAAACGCTTTTTACGCTGATGTAATTTTAAATATCTACACTTATATGTGCATACACTTGTGTATTGCATTCTTCGAAAGAGCAATATTGTTAGACATTTGCAGGAATGCTCATCACTACCGTCATCATCATCATTAAGGGACTCGAACATAAAGACTATAGAGAGTAGGTAGGTAAGGTATGGAAGATATGAGTTTGCCAGATTCAAGTAGTTTACTGCATAATGGTAGACTGACATTATACGATACGGGTGCCGGCCACCCGGCCAGGGTTAATGCTGTATCAAAGTGTGAAGATGAATCTAAGTACAAGCGCAATTGGCTCAGAGTCAAACAATTTTATTGCATAAATCAAACATTATGCAGTGCTGCAGCACACCCGAAATCCGCATGTGGAACTATACACCACAGGCGGAGAAGCTGTATAAGAAAATCACAGTCGGCATTGGTCGTGTTGATCTATTGCATTTTGGATGAAGCCAATTTCCAAGTGGCAACGAATAGAGGTGGAGTGAGTAGATTTTTTTCTGCTACTGTTAATTTAATCATATAAGAGAAATGAAAATGAAATCCGATGAAAAACACTATATCGATATATATATATTAAAAAATGGATTCTAAAATGGTTTATATTCGTAATTGCTACGGGAATGTTTAGACAAAAAAATGTTCAACAGGTGGTGCTGTAGGCGTACATTTCGATATCTTGAAAACCACCGAATCCATTGCGAGCTAAAATTTACTGATTTTTCAATTTATATCTTCTATATTTTTATTTTATACGTATTGGTGTATTACGGGATTAAGCAGAAAGAAATTGCAGAAAATCGATTTATTCTCATTTTTCGCACTTTACGAAAGAACAGTATTATCTAAGCTAAGAATTCCAATTTCTGTGAGCGGGCAAAGCCAAATATGTACAGCTATAGTTAACTTTATATATATAATTCTTCTGTACGTGTTTGTAACCGAACTCATCCTAAACGGCTGGACCGATTTTAATGGTATTTTATGTATGTGTTCGAATGGGTCTAATGATGGTTTAGATTCACAATTGGACCCGGTAGGTGGCACTAAGATCCTATTCCACAAAATTTCAAATAATATTCACTCAACAATAAAAAAAAATGTTAAAAGCAAAAATCTTATGAATACAATTTCAAATAATAAACACCCAACAAAAAAAATAAAAAGCAAGAAGCTTATATAAATAAAATTTCAAATAAAGAGCAACTCAACTAATGCCTTCGAGCTAATGCATTGAAAAAATTTTGATGAACACTCTACACAATGCAGGCAGGACAACATCTGCCGGGTCCGCTGATATGTATTATATAATTATTCTCTACGTATGTTGTAATTGAACTCCTCCTAAACTGTTGGACTGGTTTTGATGAAGCCCAAAGGTGTTTCTGTGAAAATTTGATCAAAATTGGAGCAGGCAAAACAACGTTTGCCGGATCCGCTAGTATATGTTTAATATAATGATTTGGAGCGTACCTAATGTTACAGCGAAACTTTAGTTGAATGTACCTAAACGTCGCTAAAAATGACTTAATTTTTTTTAATGAATGCTCGTCCAATCCAGTGTAGAAAACCAACAAAATCGAACTTTGCGCGCAATAAACGCCGAAATAAATTTAATGAAAAACGAGCCCTGAAGAACGCTTAAAACAGCGGTTCCCAATCTTTTTTGGTCATGGAGCACTTTTGTGGAGAGAAATTCCTCGCGGAGCACTTCGTTGTTTGTTTTAATTAAATTGAAGAAATAAGTACATAACACGTATGTGATGTGACCTTTAGCATTTTATAAAATATTTAAATCTAGTAGATAATACAAAAACATTTTTAACTCAGTTTCGAGTTGGCCATAGAATAACGAAAGCTTTAAAATTCCAGTTTCCAAAATTTATAAAAATTACCAATATTTAGTCGAATAGCCTTTAATTTTTTTTTAAAATGGCAGTCAATCTTTTCTGAAGACTTACCACTAAAATCCGGCATCTTATAAATAAATAAATATTTAGCGCAACAGGTAGGCAGGCACCCTAAGGCTAGTTTCGCACATAACTATTTGTTTTGTGAGTTTTTATTTTTGGGTCGAATGGAAGGGACCTACAATTTTATGCCTAGTCCGAACGGCTGATTTGAGAAGCTTTGTCAGACGTTCGCGAGAGGTCGCGCAGTGGAAAAATCCTTAAGATTTAATTTGTGTTTTCCGGGGATCGAACCTGGTATCCCTCGCACACTGAGTGGTCCATCACACTGACCACTGAGCCCTGCGTACATCCGGCATCCTAATATGGTATATAGTTTCAGACCCTCCTTAATGTTTTCGAAAAGCTCTTCAGCATTTCTTGATTTTTTGCCTTTAAATGCCTTTTCGATGTCGGCCCACATGTTTTCAATTGATTGATCAAGGGTCGACACTTACAACTTCTGGACCAACACCGAACCAACAGAATGCACCGCAGACCATTAGATACTCTTCAGCATTTCTTGATTTTTTGCCTTTAAATGCCTTTTCGATGTCGGCCCACATGTTTTCAATTGATTGATCAAGGGTCGACACTTATACAACTTCTGGACCAACACCGAACCAACAGAATGCACCGCAGACCATTAGATACTTTCTCTCTTCCATGCTTTATGGTGTGAAGCGTGTACTTTGGCTGCAATTCTTTGTTTGGAGGACGCTTTACATACGCTTTTCCATCGGATCCAAATAAATATAAATTGGATTTGACACTCCAAGGAATTTTTTTCCAAAAATGCAATGGTTTTTGTAATTGGTTTTTCTAAGGCTCTTCCTTAGGTTTTTGGTGACATATTGTGTTTTTTGTGGAATGTGCATCCAAGAATATTTTGTTCTATGACACAAGTCGTGAGTTCTTGATGGAGTTTAGGTGCAACAATCTCCCCAATTTGTATGGACATCAAAAATGGGTTGGCTCTACTTGTCCGGCATATCGTTCTTTGGAGTAGTTTTGCGTCCAATCTTCCTTCTTTTTGATAGCTCTGGAATTTTGAAAGGTATCTCCACGATTTATTATACCCGGTACCACACTGTGGTGAGGGTATATTCACTTTGTCATTCCATTTGTAACGCCCATAAGGAGGCGTTGTAGGTATGACAAACTATATATATTATTGATCAGCATCACTTTCTTAGTCGATCTAGCGATGTCCGTCTGTCTGTCTGTCTGTCTGTCCGCACGATTACGGCCGTAATTTAAGAGCTATTGACTTGAAATTTGGTATGTAAGCTTTTATCCACCAAACTGAGGCTAAGTTCGAAGATGAGCAAGATCGGATGAAAACTACTACTACCTCCCATACAAAAATATCAGATTTATATAGCTTTTTGTGTTAAAAATTAAATTTAAATAGCTACAGTAAAGATACCTAGTTTAAACTTTGCACATATTGTTTTAATAATATTTAAAAATGACAAAATTGACAAAAAATGAGCTTTGTCGAATAAAAACTACCCATACCTCCCATACAAATTATATAATTTGTTAATACTAAAATATTTTTTTTTTTTACAATAATATAGTACCGGGTATTTGAGCTTCGGCATAGTCGAAGATAATTGTCTTACTGGTTTTTACCCATTTTTTTTTACCCAAAAAACTGACAAAGTTTCAGAAGCACAAAATTAGCTAGTCTGATAGAATTTTCATATTTTTTCCCATCTTTCTTTCCGCGGAGCACTGGGATTTTCACGGCGGAGCACACTTTGGGAAACTCGGGCTTAAAATATAAAAATAAACGCTCCAGAAAACTACCCGAAAAACTGCACAAAAAATGTCCCAAAATAGGAGCTAAAAATTGCAACAAAAATCCCCCGATAAATGACTCAGCATCCTAGCACCTTGTCCTAGCTCCTTCAGGCTATCAAACCCTCCTTGCTCTTGTATAGCCTCTAAGACCCATCGTTGCCATAATTAAATTTATCATTTGTAAATGTGGTCCCGTGTTTTTTTCTCAATTCCCTCATTCAGTAGAACAAACCCCGAATTCGGATCCAACATCACTGTTTGTTCTCAAAAAAATCTAACATGTTTATTTTGGGGTTAGACGGAGGTTATGGTGTGCCCAACAATTAGAATATTCTACACAAGAACTTCATTCAAAATTTTCTCAAAAGTGTACACTCTGGGGACTCCCAAATGGCATCCAATTTGATTGAAAGTACAAAAACACTTGCACCCATCTTCACACACATGTTTCGGAAAATTAAGCACTGTTGAGGGGAGGCAAATGGTTTTGTTGTATAATTGAAAATACTGTACATTACTATACATAAGCAGCTTTGCTGGCAGCTGTCATGTGCCCAGGGCTTTTAAGCATACCGCACATACACAGATTGTTAATTAGCAAGTGGAACCCTTCGCCTTCGTTGTCTCATAATGCGATAATTAATCCTGGAAGGATCGGATTCTTATCCTTTTCTCTTTATTATAAGAAGTATACTATACTTTCTTCGTTTTGGTGGAAGCAGCATACCTATACTTACTCATGTTGGGTGAGAGCTAATTAAAAGCACTGAAATCGGAGGCATCCTTGGTCTATAAAAGAAGTTCCTTTTTGTCTTCCCACAATGAGCGGATATACATAATGTACTGCGCATCTAATTAATAACTTGTGCGAGTGTATGATACTTAATGCTGGCAACATGTTTTATGGTGTTGATATATACCTCCTCCACGCGAAGGACATCCTTTTAGAATAACCGTAAAGTTTTTAAGTGTCCTTTAGACCAAAATGAAAAGAAAACCAAAAACTATAAGAAGCTCTTTACAAACTCATTGATTCATGTTGGTCTTGGGTTTCTCCTCTTCGGCAGTCAATCACAAAAATTGAGTTCTTTGGAGCGAAAAGGAAGTTGTTTTTCACAACCCCTAAAAGGATACTCTACCCATACAAGGAAATGCTAGAGAAAAACTTGATTATTTATGATTTTTGTTTTGTCTTTGCTGATTGTATAAACTGGTTCGAGTCGACAGTGGCGGGGACTAAAAGGGGAAACAGGGTAAGTTCATTCCGAGTTTTGTAATAGCAGTGGTGCAATAATATTCTCCTACGGGTAACAGCAGAGCATTCTTCATCCCAAACCGCATAGACATCCAGTTGACACGCATTTTAACTTTAGTTGTCGAATAAGAGGAGAAACAGAAAAGTACTGGTGATCATATTTGCAAAGGAAACGGGATCCTGACGAAAGTTCTGATCTATTGCTCAACAAATGCCATAAGGCTTCATATTACAGTTTACAGCCTCAACTTTAAGTTTTTTTTTGTTTAAATCACTGGTTGATACTATTGAAGGAACAAACCTTAAATAGCGAAGTATGGCACAACATGTCTAGTCTATAGCACCAAAGCAGTTTAGGATAGATCTAAAATGCACTAAAAAGTGTACCTATCTCTTTTGTAATATCACCGCAATAGAGGGAAACAATTCTCCATTTTCTCCCTAAATACTTGGCTGGCTCTCTTACAAACACGAAACCCTATTTTATGGTGGGCTTCTACAACAAAGAGCTGGACTACTGTGCAAGGATATCCTGGCAGGGTCCCCGGAAAACACACAAATTACAATTTAAGAATTTTTCCACCTCGCCGCCTCTCGCGGACATCTGACAAACATCCGCGAGTATAACTGTCTTGAAAAACGCTTCTCAATTTAGCCATTCGGACTCTGCATAAAATTGTAGGATCCTTCCATTCGTTGCAAAAATAAATACTCACACAAACCAATTGTTGTGAGAAGCTGGTCCTAGCCCTAGGGTGCCTATACTGACCTGTTGCGCCGAAGAGTTGTTTTTGTATCTTCAACATAGATCTAAGCGATCTAATAAACGTAGACATTTTAACTTTTTTACTCTCCATTAGATACTCAACGTTAAAAGAGTAGGGTTAAACAATTTCAATCAGATTTATGTGATATCACAAAGTACCTACTTTATGATGCAAAGGTTGTAGTGTATTGGTTTTCTGCCGACAGCTACTTCAGACTAACCTCACCTAGCAGGTACCATACCTATTTTGAGAGGGAAATACCGAAATTGACGGCCCAGTCGCGACAGCTTTATAGAAGGATTTATTTGCCCGTTTTAGATTTATGATTCTTAGTCTGAATAGATGTGGTGGATTGTCGATTGATTAGTCAATCCACCACATTCGAAGTGAAATGCATTTAGGGCCACATTCACATAATTTGTACTGCAGGTGTCTGCTTCGTACATGGAAATGATAGATATGAATACACCGGTATAACCAAACTATATTATGTACTAGCCCCCTAAAAATGTCTTCCAAGGACTGCACTGAAATCAACCTAATGCTTACCAAAACTCCTTCAAAGTGTACCAAGAAAATTTTCTCTATCACCCCATTCTATATATACAAACTAAACCACACCACTTCATGTGAGAATCATGAAAAACTTCAGCGCCAATCCCATCTTCGTCTTCTTTGGTCGGCATTCATTTGGATGCCGCCCATTCCGCACTCTATTTTCACAATAATTTATCCTATCCTTTTAGATTGATTTTTATTATTTGGGACATACTTAAAAGGCAATACCAATAAAATATTCTGTGTGCTCTCAAGTGAACTCAAGAAAAAAAGCCAGACGAAAAATTATTCCATCTTTCCGACCCGACTTCTGTTCCAGCCCTCTCAATGCTCTATTCTGCTTTTGTGTGACTTTTCTCAACGCGATAGTTGACTGTAGTTAAAACTGGCGACAACCAAGATGACTACGATGAAAGTGTATGGCACAAGGAGAGGGAGCGATTCTTGTAAGGGATGTATTAGGTTCATTTAGTATGTTCTATATGTTGTTCATTTATTATGGATGCCTTCACTATTGGTATTCGAATGAAGGGAATCTAAAATGGAGAATGGCAGCAAAAGAAGATTTGCAATTTGGAAAATTTCCAATACTTTTTCATAAAATGTATTTTCTTATATTGATCCTAAAGCATGTGTGGTTGGGCTTGGGCGGTGTTGAGTTGGTAATAGAATTGCTGTTTCATTATGCATATTACAGACAGTTTTTTTTAGCCTTATTTGCTTAGAATTTTGGTCTTATTGTTTACATATCGCCAAAAATAAGTATCTAGTATAGTTTCTTCATATTAAGATTTGATTAAAGTAAGAAACCGTGAGATGCCATGTTACGCCACGGCGGCGTAGCATAGCATACAACAGCCGTTCTCATATTGCCCAGTGAGATACCCATCTTAGGAGGGCTTTCCTGAGTTGAATTTCTTTACAAAAATCCCTATTCATTCCATGTTGATCCCAATACGGGAAAAATGTCTCAGCAGATTTTCCTCTTTGATATGCATTTTATTTATGACTTGGATTGCATAATATAAAATTATATTATTTAATTATGAAATCTACACTGACAGAAAATCCACGACCCGAATTTAAGTACTTTTAAGATTAACTTTATAAAACACACATTATTATCAGGTACAAATTTCCTGCATTAAAATTGAAATCCCTTACTTCAATCAAAAACATTTAAATTTAAAGACGTGCGAAGCTAAAGTAACCTAGTGATTCTAAAGCTAGTATTAGACGATATGTTGAATTAGTATGCTGGAAATTGTGTTCCAATCACAAAATATTGTGTAATAACAAAATTTCTGTCATCACTTTCAATATACGTATGTTGATTCAACATATCACAGAGTAAAATCAAATGAAGTAGTCACATTAAGAAAAAGTGCATTCAATATGGGTAAGACATTCCGCCTTACCAATAATCAACTTTAGTCTGGCAGTTAACACAAAAACGCCACACTTTCCAAAATGCTCATACCAATAAACAAATTTAGTTGCCAGTATATCGTTAACTGTAGGGTTAAATGTTAATGGTGAGGAAGTTTATCTCGGCCATTAGCTAAATAGATCCACCCTTCCCTTATGTCATTTTCAAGAGGAGTGTTGCCTATGAAATCAAAATTAGAGTAACAAAAATAATAATCGGAGTGGATTTAAATACTCTGCATCTAATCTGCCTGTATAGATTATTTGTATTAATTAATTAATTTTGGTGTGGGCGCAGTAGCGCAGTGGTTAGTGTGCTGGACTACTGTGCGAGGGATCCCAGGTTCGATCCCCGGAAAACACACAAAATTACATCTTAAGGTTTTTTCTACTGCGCCACCTCTCGCGAACGTCTGACAAACATCCGAGAGTATGACTGTCTTGAAAAAGCTTCTCAATTCAGCCGTTCGGACTCGGCATATAATTGTAGGTCCCTTCCATTCGTTCCAAAAATAGAAACTCACACAAAATGAATGGTTGCGAGAAGCTAGGCCTTGGGTGTCTATACCGCCTGTTGCGCCGCCTATTTATTTATTTATTTTTTTTAAATTAATTTTGGTAAATGGTAACATGATTCCTTATTTTATTAGTTGGGATAAAACAATGCAAATGGTTTTTGATCCTGTTATACGCAAAATTATTCAAATATACACGAAATAATAAAATATCACATTTCTAACACAGTAAAAAACAAAAATCGAATCGAAAAAAAACGGCATAATTCAATCTTCTTCTGTGCAAGAGTAAGCATTCTTTCCCTAGTGGACAAAGGGATAATATAATACAAACAGATGCATATTTTTTTTTTATATATATAAATCAATTGAAACTACTTAAATGCATACCATTTTATAGCTGCTAAACACCAGTCCCTCCAAATTCTTTGATAGGAGATTTTCGTTCGCTGAGAATCCTTAGTGAAACATGTTTGTAAAATGGTTGATGTCGCGGCAAATGTACTTGTAAGAATTGCCGACGACCTTAAGAACATTTGGTTTACATTTTAAATTACTTTTCAAAGCCTAAGTTTTTTTCAAGTACAACCAATAGTTCGCTTTCATTCCGAAAGTTCAATAATGGAGTCAACAGGCTGCATATAATATTTTATAATATGAGTGTGATTGTTTTTGTAAATTTACAAAAGAAACAACATGAAATCATGAAAATTGGCAAAAAGTATGTTCACACATTCATGTTATGTTTCAGTAGTTTTTCTATTTGTTATATTGTACATAATTGTGATTTGTATAGCTACTGCAAACAAATTTCGTTATGCATTATTAGCCTACGAATAAGTAAAAATGGTATTATTATTCAATAATCTGAAATTAATTTTATAGCTCTCAATTAACAATTCTCAATTTTCGAAATTAATACAAAAGTACCGAAATGCATAGGAAGACGTATTGTAAATAGTATTGAAAATAAACCCAAATTGTATGATACGGCATTACTAATTTTTGTATGAATTTGACAAAACAGCTGTCAATTTGTAGATTTCCTAATACGTGTTTCGGTTTTTGCTTTTAATAAGCGTTTTAAAGCTTGAAGAATCTGATGGGCGAATTTAATTCTAAATTGGGTATAAATTCGTTTAGAATAATTTATTCGGCATAAGCATGATCAGTGGTCTTGTTTCAGCAAATCCAAATAATGGTATTTGAATCCTACAATGACAGAAAATGTAATAGATCCCAATAAAGTTATCGCCAGCGTTGTGCTGAAGTACCCAATTGGGTAATTTGGCTCAAGTATTTCAACTTTGGCTCAATGCTCCGCGCCAAAGAGAAATGGCTCACATTTTTCTTAAGACTTAAACTTCGTTCTTAAAAAAAAAACGAATGTTAAAAAAATTAAAATTACTCAACTGAACCCCGTCATAAAACAATCGCTGGTTAAAGCTATTCAACCAAGTAAACGCACTCATTCAGCATTTCAAATTCCTATCGGGAATAATGTATGGAAATGTTTCCCATTAGAGACGAACTATACAGAGTCATGTCTCTGACCCGAAGAGTCTTTGATTCCAACCCGGAGGGACAGTTGTACCCCGGACTGTAGCGCCATATAAGTATAGGTAACAAAAAGATCTCTGACAGACATCAGGCATATTTGTTTCGTTTGTCTATATCCTTCAGAGTGGTGTCATGGATTATGGCTGTACCTCCCCGTATTAGAGCCAGCATCTGTTTGAGGGTTGATTCTCTGGTAGACTAACCATTTTGAGCCCAATAGTCTTACTCTTGTTGCGGAATATATGAAGCGATTTCCACGTCTTCAAGGTAGGTATGGCCTGCAAGCTTCATTCTCCAGAAATCTCATCGTTTTTAGATGATACTTGAATTTACCTTATGCTCCTATCTATTTGTGTGTTTCCTGTTTCAAGCTTCGGACTGCTTATTTGAAAGAGTACTTTAGCGGTTTACATAGCTGACAAGGAAAACATTTCCACGGGCACAGAAGTAGACTTCTTAACCATGTTAACTTAGGAATAACAGAACTTTTAAATACTGACAATGTAATCAGGATATTAAGGCGGGTGTAAGACCTCTTGATCTATAAGAGTTAGCTAAGACCAAGAAAGTAGGTAATATTTTCAATCAAAATTTATAGAAATCCGACAAACGGTGGATTTATCTTCTCATTCATATTTTTTTAAAATGACTCAAAAAAATAAATTGCCTAGATATTAGTCCAACGACTTCTGGAGTTTTTTTAGATCGGTTTTTTAAGGTCCCTCACTCTTCCAGAAGCATCCCGTAATCGCGTAATAGTTCTGCAATGTTTTTCGATGATTTTGCCTTCCAGCGAACTACCAAACAAAAAAAAAATTGAAAGAAATCTCAACAAGTAAAGCACCCCCCCCCCCCTTTCTCTTAAATAAAGTGGCTCAAACTTATGTGAAATGGCTCGGAGAATGGCTCAACTCCAAAATTTCTGCGGAACAACGCTGGTTATCGCAATAGTAAATGTGGAGATCAGATTGTTTATTAGTAGGTACCATTTCAATAAAGCTATACATTTTAGGTAAACCTGGCAGCCAACTAATAGTTGGAATTAGGGTTTGATTATTAGTTAGGCCGATTAAGATTATTTTTTTTTTCTTTATGATTATTGATGCAGAGTAAATTACTATTCGATTTGATCTCACTACTACACCCACGTTCTTATTTTATCTATGTTAAGAGTAAAAGTAAAATTTTGTGTATCAAAGTTACCCCGATTAAGTTAAGAGTGCGCGTTGAATTAGATCAAGTAATAAATTTTAACATTTAGAACGTTTTGACAACACAGTTGAATTTCAATTGCATTATATCTGTGCTGCTCGGCGCTCGGGTTTACCACAATATCTCAAAAAAAAAAATTTCAAAAGCCAAAATCTCCAATGTAAAAATTTCGAATTAAAAAAATCTAGAAAGCATAATCTCGAATAACAAAAATCTTAAAAAAAAATCTCGAATTAATATTAATTTTTGAAACAATGGTAACATTTGTGCGCGACAGAATTAATAACACCATAAATCTAAAAATGGTGTTAAAAAGATACTTATGCTATGCTGCCCCCCTGCTTGTGGTCTCTGTAGAATTTGGAGTAGATAGCTGTAAGGTTGGGTATATGCAAAGTTTATATTATGGGATCAAAAAAAAAAAAATCTTGAATTTACTTTTTATTTTCGTGATTTTTTTGAGATATAAGTAGTCTTTCGAGATTTTTGTACATTCGAAGTTTATGCACTCGAGATAAAAAAAAAAAAAATTTCGAGATTTTTAGCCTTCAAGATTGGATTGGGGTTGAAATACTGTATGGTCAAAATTCTGTTTTCAAAATACATACTGTATTTCAAAATTCTGTATGAGCAAAATTCTGTATGAACAAAACACTGTATTTCAAAATTCTGTATTTAAAAAAAAATGCTTTACCTTTAGCGCTTGCCTTAAAGAATTTTTATTTGCATCAATTTAGAACTTGTGGTTATCTTTATGCAGTAATTCATATTATTTCTTTGAAGTACTTATTAATTTTACTTTAGACAAGGCGGACACCGAAGTGGTGAGGCAGTGGCGTAGCGGTGGCATAGGAGTGGTGTGGCGATGGAAGGGCGGCAAGTGGTATGAAAGGGACTTAACTGGCAAACAACGTATAGTGCCACGAATTCATCAGTTCTTAAAATGTCGTACCTGTTAATTCTTGGTCGTTTCGCATGTTTTTAGTTTCTGGGTAAACAAAAATACGCAGTTGTAATGTAAAAATACACGTCGTCACCAGCCCCTACAATATGATATGACTAGTTTAAACTAAACCACTTCCATTCCGTCGCCGTCACCACAACACTCCTATGCCACCTGCCACTTAGTCACCACGCCACTGCCACTATCTTCTGGCTTATGTTTTTGTTAAATTATGTACGCACCTGAATTTCAGTTTATTTTACATATTTTGTTCTCAATAAATTTTAAAAATTATATCAAAGCTTGCTTTTTGTTATGCAAACGCTTTTTCAAAGTAGGTATAGAATTATTGGAGCATAAACAGTATTTCGGAAAACAGAATTTTGCATTTACAGCATTTTGGAAATACAGTATTTTGGATATACACCATTTTGAAATACAGAATTCTGAAAAACAGAATTTTGTTCATACAGTATTTTCAAAAAATAAATACAGTCGAGTCCGCTTAACTGAAACACCAATTTGCATAACTTTTTTTTTCAGTTAAGCGGTATTTTCACTTAAGCGATCTTCGAATAACTGAAAAAAAAAAAAAAAAAAACACTTTACCGGAGCTTAGATAACTAAAATACAATTTCACCAATCCAACCTAGAATCCAAGTAGGTAGTACTTCTAATTTGGTAGGTAGGTACAGATTTTTTCTTAAATCCTTAAAATAAGTACAAAAACTTTAGCTATTTTAAATGGCAATATGTTAAATATTATTAATTTAAGTTTAAATATTCATATTATTTGCTACTATTAAATAAGAGGGGTGCCAATAACTATTTTGAAAATGCCTAAAGAGAAGAAAACTTATGATGCGGATCGGTATCAACTAGCACTTTCGGCAATAAAAAATACCGATTTCAAAGAAGGTAGCTTCGGAAGTTTGCAGCATACTAAAATCAGCTATTCAAAATCGACTTGTGCTATTTTTAAGAAACCCGGTCGGAATAGACGGAGAAATGCATTTACTTATTTTTTTTTATATTTTTAATAATAAGTTATCAAAGTGCCGCATTTTTTATTAATTTCATTTTTATTAATTTCAAATAAAGGAACACTAAGAATTTTAATAAATCGGTAGATATTATTCTATCATAATTTGTGGGTGCCAACTACTGCAGGTTTTGAGAGGCATTTTTTATAATCCATTTAATTACAAATTGAAAGCCTATAAACTCAAAAATTAAATTTTTAGTAAAAAGAAAATTCCTTAAGGAATATAATATTTTGAAATCGCATTTAAACTAACAAATCTACGCTTGTTTAAAGTCAAAATTTCCTTATGGGTGCCAACTACTGTACCCGTTACGCTATAAATAAAAAAAATTAAATGGTAATTCACAGCTCAGTTTTTAATATGTATTTCAGTACTTAAAAATGGATTTATTGCACCAACCATTTACTTAGACCGGTTATAAAAGTCGCATATCTGCGTTTGCTTATGGTTCCGGATATTGGTTAAAGATATTTTGTCTTTAAGGTCGTCAATTGAATCGCATGTCCATGTCCATTATTTACGTTTTTGTTGTGAATAATTGCTTTTCAAGAGGTTTTTGGTAATTTTGTTTTGAAAACAAATTCTGAATGACGCAAAACAGCTGTGCAAGTTATATTGGGATTAGTAAGAGTATATATGTAAATCTCAAAAAATATCGAGATCTACAAAAAGTGATCCGGATCAAAAAAAAATTGATTTTTTTGCCCAATGGAAAACCACATAAGTGGTGGGCGTATTCAGCTTTTTTATTTCAGTTATGCGAAGCAGTATCATATTTTTAATTATTTTTTCATTTAACCGAATCTTTCAATTAAGCGGGTTTCAGTTTTGCGAAGTAGTTTGTATGAAAGTTGAGAAAAAATGCTGTGTGAAAAAATGCTGTGTGACAAATTTTGTGTTTCAAATAACCGAAGTTTTCAGTTAAGCGTATTTCAGATATGCGGACTCGACTGTATACAGAATTTTGTGTATACAGAATTTTGAAATGCAGAATTGACCCGCTCCCTTCAAGATTTTTGTCATTCAAGATTACGTCATGATCCCGTTCTGCTCATACTGTCTTTGTTTACCTACATAGTGTTCGGTCGCGTCGGTATCCCTTTACAAAAGCTAATGATAATTGTGAGCCAAGTGAACTAATTTACGTCCTCGAAGATCAGTGTGAAGAAAGTGATAATGAAAAGTTGTTAAACTTTATTTATTACTATTTAGTGGGTAAGTTGTTTTCTTCTGTTTTATTGGTAATTCCATACGTGGGATTACGGGCTGAATTTCAAGAAGAAAGTTTTAAGCTTACCTTCATTTTTTTGAATAAAAAAGTAATTTTATTAAATTGTTCCTTTTTAGCACAATATCGACGATGACGACAGTATTTCAAGTCATTCAAATGGTAGTTCCTGTCTAGTGTCTAGATACAAAATGACACAAAGCTGCAGATAAAGAGCAGGGACATTCCGTGTCAATCAATTACTTTTGTTAATTTCAAGTAGGCCAGTTCTATTGAAAAAACAATTTTCAAAAAAATTAATCAATTTAATGGCATCCATACCCTATTTATTATCCAATAAATAACGGACTTTTATACACTGTATATAAACTTTTATAAAGCCATTCAGAAATAAGCATTATTTAAAAAACTAAAATTGTTTAACAAATTATTGTGTTTTTTTAACATTTCTATAGCAGGTCTAGCTAAAAAAGGTCAGTATTAGGTACCTGCCTCTTCAATCAATAATGCCCCATAATAGTATAAAGGAATATAACTACTAGCATGAGAACGTCAGATTAATCAATGTTACATAGTTTATATGTACTTAAACTAAGAAATAGCGTTCTAAAATGAATAGCAGAATGTCAAAATAAATTTAAGAATGTCTATAGTGTTTTAATATAAAAATATGCATACTTAAAATAAGCACATCTTTCTTAGTTCAATAAAACTACGCCTTAGGAATAAGAAAATATAAATTTAAAAACGTCTAGTGACTAGAAAGGTTCTTAAATTAATGATGCAATTTCTAGAAGTAAGAACGGCGTATTATTAGTTTCAGAATGACGTCCATGATTTAAGCACAGATAGGATAGCGATGAATACGAGTTGAAAATTGATTAATTTAAGCGTGTTTTTGCTTATTACTATCTACTCTATTTTTCTCTCGTGTAATTATCTTGAAGGATAAGAAAGAAAAGATAAAAAAGAAACTATACGCATAAGCGCAAAACGAACCATAATTCGGTATACCCTCTTAATAATTTGGTATGTTTTTAGCCTTGGGTTTAAAGACCTCAAATCAAATATAGGTACAGCACACGATTTCATAAAGTCTTTCAGAATAGAGAGCAGGTTCCATATGATAATACTGAACGTCTTCTGAAGCCCGGGGGACTTACCCGGTGTCTAGAACTGTGTATACAATACATATTTGCTATAAGCTATACATGTATGTATACAATGTACATGCGATGTGCAGTTTGAATGTATCTCAAAATTTGATTGTACCTATGTACTTACTTTATTCGAATAAATGTAAAAGTATTCACGTGCATTGTTGTAGCTGGTCTAACTCAAATGCCTTGATCTGCTAGAATTAAGTTTAGAAAAATTTGACTCACAATTATAAAATCTTGAATTTCTAAACAAATTTGAAGTTATAATTATATTTATATGTATAATATAATAGTCTATCATACTAACACCAAAATAAAACTATACCTACTACATAAAATTCAAATTTAAATAGCCCACATTTTTGAGTTCCTTTATCATATCGCACCTATTGTCATTTCTGATTAAAACCTCGAGACATTTTACGCAAACACAATACAGAAATCAATATTTACACCTAGTGCTTATTATTAGTATACCTAATACGTAACCATCTCAATAGACAAAAATGATCCATACCGACTGTATCGAAACATGAAAATTTACAAACCATGAAATTATACCCGGTCTTTCCGTCATTAATGATCATCCCTTTGAAAGGCTCTATTCAATTTTCACCTACCAAAAGTAATCTCCCGCACAGACAGAACAAAACGCAAACAATTTCCAGTAATTACTCGAAAATCCTGATTTGTCATAAAAAAAGCAAAAGGACTAAATTCGGGCGGCAGCGGCAGCGTCAACAGCACCAGCCAACTGTTGATCGGATTTTACGACGCGAATAATGGTCGCATAAAATTTGAGTACCATTTATGTGTGCAGGGGGAAGGTTTCGAATTTTTACGATTCCTTAACTGTTCCATTTTTTCCCTTATACTGGTGATGCCACTACTCTGGGTATCGTATCTCAAGCAAGTGTCCAAATAAAAAGCCGTTCCATCGAGACACTAAAGATTCATGTTTTTAAGCACTTGTTGTAGTTTTGGAATTCCTTCGGGTCTATGGCGTATGAGCTGTGCTTGGTTGAAGTGGATTATTAGAACGTAAA
The DNA here is from genome assembly GCA_955612985.1 of Cheilosia scutellata. Taxonomy (NCBI): domain Eukaryota; kingdom Metazoa; phylum Arthropoda; class Insecta; order Diptera; family Syrphidae; genus Cheilosia; species Cheilosia scutellata. The sequence goes on along the minus strand of OY015312.1, from coordinate 56,938,979 downwards.
CAGAATGTGGACCGGCTGGCGGGTCTGGGACTATACAAAATGAGTTGCCTCATGATTGAGCTATGATACTCAAATGTTTTATGGCTTGTTAAATGGGTATATTAAAGTGTAATGTGCTAAGGTCGTCCGACAGTCTGCTCTTGGGTGGATTATACGTTCTAATGTCTTGTCAAGTGGAGTGGGTTTTTATAGGTAATAAAATTCAATGTTTATTGTGAATATCATTGCGAACAATGTGATGCTGTTGGTGTTAGGTATATAATGAAGTCAATTCTCATCGTGGTATGAAATTAAGTTCTGATTAAGTCATTTGGGTATAGTTTTGGCTTGATTCAAATTATAATGGGAATTCAATTAGTTGCATTGAAGAGCGAAGAGGATTTCTATATGGATGACCTGATTAGCGGTACGGATTCAGCGGAAGAAATTCAAACCATATACAAAGAAGTTAAAACTTTGCAGAATTCGCAGGGACAAATACACTAATATTTTATGAAGAAAACCAACATTTAATGGATCGAAAAGAATCCTGCTAAAGAGAACCCGCCCAGATAATAGCTAAATCACCGCAACAATCACGGGGCATTGACCAATTAGAGACCAAGTTGACAAACTAGGTAGCCATGAACCAAACATTCTTTGAGGACCTTAGCGACACCTTGCGGAGAGGGATACAGGATACAGGGCGGTTATAGGTACCGACTGTATCACATCCTCTACAATCAACACAAATTTGCATAGTCACACGAGTCGGGTTACAAAAAGGCACATCTTAGTGCAAACTATTTTGTATGGGAACATTTTTATTTTTCATCCGATTGACTCCAAACTCGGTTTGTGTACTATCTATAAAAAATAAAGAAAAATAATTTCTCCGATTTTGGAAATTCAACCCTTAAAGGGGTATATGGGGGGTCCAAATTTGTATTGGAACATTTTTATTTTTCATCCGATTGACTTCAAACTCGGTTTATGAAATCTCTATGAGAAATAAAGAAAACTAAGTTCTCCCATTTTGGAAATTCAACCCTTACAAGGGTAAAAGGGGGGGTCAAAGTTTGTATGGGAACATTTTTATTTTTCATCCGATTGACTTCAAACTCGGTTTGTGTACTCTCTATGAAAAATAAAGAAAACTGATTTCTCCGATTTTGGAAATTCAACCCTTAAAGGGTTAAAAGGGGGGTCAAAGTTTGTATGGGAACATTTTTATTAGTCACTCTGCTATATAGTATGGTCTATGTTGAGATGCTAGCGTTTCACCAACAATAATATAGATCATATCATTTTTTAACTCTTTTCTTCAATAGGGCGTTAGACATATTTTTCAGATATACTAGGTACTTTCTTGGGTAGGTTTCCTGCACGATATATAGATATAAAAGAGGTAACTAACTAACTAACTGACTGTGAAGGAATCTCTGTGTCCAAATCCTGAGGACAGCGCGAGCGAAGCCGCGGGCAAAAGCATGTAGACTTATATACACAAAGTTGCTAACTACTTTTCCTTCTGAAAAATCGATGTTAGTGTAGTGCTGTCTTTTTTTGCCTGGTGTACTCAAAAATACGGGAAACTTGCCGGACATCTAGGTATCGCATATGCTTATGTGCTTTCGACTGTAGAGTGAAATATGACCTCGTTTCCATTCCTGGCTCGAACGTCGTCTAGAACAATATTGACATCACACTTCGAGTAAGTATATTATACTTATTGTACGTCTTCTTTTAACTGCGTCATTGTTCTCTTCCGTGAGGGGAGAGAACATAGATAAGCGTGATGTGCGGGTTGTGATCAGCTGGGAGCATATAACTGAAGCCTAGCAAATTGATGCTGACCTTAGGTACTCCTGGAACCAGTCACCGTGGTAGATCACGCAGTTCTTCATCTTTCTTGGCTATAGGCTATATGCATTCCAATTTCACATCTCGAATTAGTGTAACATATTCTGCTTTTTCCAGGATCTCTTCAAATTCCATGGCTGCAAGCGGTCTCATTAAAGTCTGGATATTTCATGTTCAGATCAGAGGCTCGTAGTCCTTATTTCATTGACTATAATGGCCGGGTTTTTTTTTGTTTTTTTTGTTAGGCGCAGTTCGTTAGAAAATATCTGCCAATATGTAACACGTGCGTGTTAAGATATAGTTTGAACTATATCGGTGAGCAGATTGCACTCCGGGTGATATTATAAATGTATACCGTCTAAGTTTAGTATACCGGCTTCAATCGAAATAAAATTTAATCGAAAAAGGTCCGTATAAACAGCCAATCATATAAACATAGGCTTACCAGCCCAGTGAGGCCTACCCCTAACTTAATTTTTAGGTCAAAAGCGGAGTCGTATGCTGAGGGTATATGACACGCCAGAATTAATCGATCGACCTTTAAATACCCATATTAGAGTTCTCCTTTTTTATATCTTACAATTTAACTTTGCATTATCAAATAACACTAAACAGACCGATCAAATAAAATAAGAGATCCACACCATATCCGTGGTATCGAAATCACAGCCATTGGAGAGGCGGCTGGCCGGCGTGGCGGCATTACAGACACAGTACCTCGACCAAAAGGAATCCCACAAAACCGCTTTGGACCACATAATAAATCTCGAGTAAATCTCAAAATTTATTTATAAGCACATGTATATGCGGAGATGGATGCGATTGCAGATATCATAAGTGTATTCGCTCATGTGTACAACTATTATTATCCACATATACTCGTGCATACGTAAGTATACATATACCTGTGTATATACTATACGTTCAAGTGGAAAAACTCGGCTTGTCTCTATTTTTCCTTGGATTTGGTTATTTCTTGTTTTTTTTTTTTTTTGTTTCCTCTGATTTTTTTTTTGCATTTGTCTAGCGAAACATTTATTGTGCAGAAATGCCGACATATGTCTTAGCGGCGCGTCGTTTGAAAATAGTTCGTCTTTCGCAATAATTTATCATTTTTCCTCGTATTTTATTTTTTTATCTCATTTTTGTTGAATGTGCAGATATCGTCTTATAGTGGGGCATAGGACCAGGGGGCGAGGTGGATCAACTCATGTGGGTAGATGGGGGTTTCTTATTCTTTAAAACTAAACCCACACACACATACGGGGAGAGAAAAATCGTCATCTCATATGAAAGTCAATCGTCGTCGCTTTGGTGGAGCTGCGAGGAGAGCGAATTTTTATTTTCTTCCAAGTGATATACTTGGAAATTTATGTGTCCACTGTTAAAATTACTTTTTATTATAAATATCCCTTTTCGTTTGTTCCTTTGGTTGGAGTCATATCATGGATACATACCTTGGAAGGATTAGGCGATAGTTTTGGCAACGCACTCACTTTATGACTTATTTATATTTCGAGATGTCTACCATTGAATTATCGTGGTCCAATGCGACATTGCTTTGAGTGCGGTATGTTAAGCAGATGTGTTGTGTTTCTTTTCCTTTCTGTTCTGTTTTTATCGAAGAGACATTTCCGTCTGAATAGAGACGCACGATGGGAATTATTGGTGCAATGAAATCATCATTATCATCCAGCAGCCATGTTGGAAACACATGCGGATTTGATTTAGTTTTTTTTTTTTTAATTTAAAATGTATAAATGCACACTCAATCATTTTTCCAGTACATAAATTACATTGTTGGCGAGATGTTGTTTTGACGATTGATATACGATGAGAGTGTGTGCATCCATATGTCTCTTGGATCTCAAATGCAACAACAGAAACACAACACCCTAACGTTTAATTTCAAATTTCGGATCAATTCGAGCGGGTAAATGGCTGATGTTACATTTATCTTTCATTATTGGAAATGCATTAGGGGCTTGCTACTGAAAATTATTTTTGTCCATGCAGGCATATACATACCGTATATATAACAGGATATATGCGGTAGGCACGAAAGGATGAACGAATTGATATAATAATGGCTTAGTTATATGTTAATTTTTTTTTTATCACGGGCAGCTGTTCGGTCGCAACATAAGTGCTTTAGGTTTCCTATTTTGATGACTACACTTTTATTGAGCATATAATATCCTTACGGGTTAGCTTATATTCGTAGATAGAACCCAGAAGGCTTTGAATTTGCTACCGTCGTAACCCACTGCACTTATTAATTCCAAGACGTGTGAGTGCAAAAAAAAAAATCAAAGGCTCGGGACATATCTGTCCAGTAAAAGATTTTATCTGTGAATAATGCTATAAACACAAGACGGGCAATGGAAGAAAACACAATCAATAAAATAATTATTGATAAAAAGAAATATATATGCAATGACTTTCGAAGTATGCCTCAGATAATTTTATTAATAAAAATAAATATAGCAAATTTTACTTCCCACTTATCGAATAATATTACTTTCTCGGTTCAGATTCGTGGCATCCCTTAAGCCTGTCCCAATTGTGATTCTAGACCAGAGGCCGAGTAAATCTTTGGAGACAGTCACATTCTTACGCGAAATACCTAATACCTCTCCACTTAATAACCAACGCATGAAATAGAAAAGGTATAATTAAAGCGGTATCGACTAAAAGGGACTTTTTTTGTGATAAGCCCCATGTCAGCCCCAACTCATTAACTAACACAGGCAGTAGCGCAGTGGTTAGTCTGCTGGACTACTGCGCGAGGTTCGATTTTCTACTGCGCCAGTGGCGTTGTTCTGGAGATATTTTGGAGTTGAGCCATTTCATACAAGTTTCAGCCACTTTAGTTAAAAAGGGGGTGGGGGTGTGTGTGTGCTTAACTTGTTGTAATTTCTTTCAATTTTTTTTGTGTTTGAAGGTTCGCTGGAAGGAACAATCTTCGAAATACATTGCGGAGCTATTACTCGAGGTTTGCTTCTTCAACAGTGAGGGACTTTAACCCAATCGAAAGAGTTGATTGAAAATTACCTACTTTCTTAGGTTAGGTTAGGTTAGGTTAGGTGGCAATTATCCATTAATACGGAGTAATTCAATTAGATCAAGTAATTTCCATTGTGATACCACAAGCAGAGTCGGTTATTTCCGCTACTCTTGGAACCATTTCGACTTTTGGAGAAATTTCCGTATTTAGCTGATATCCGTTTCGGCAATATCAGCAAGATCCCCTAGAGCAAGTATTGTCCTAGAGTTTGCTTTCTGATCGAGGATAGCGCCGGGCAGTTACATAGTAGGTGGAAGGGTGTTTGCTCCTCCTCCTCATCCATGGAACTGCGACAAAAGTCATTTGCGGTGACTCCAAGCCTTGCTACATGTCCTCTTAGTACACACTGGTCTGTTAGTACCTACTCCGACAAGAGTTCCGATGTGTGTTCTACTGACGTTTAACAGGATTTTTGTCCTGGACCGACTTATCCCTGGCCATGTCTGTTTTGTATGGTTTCAGGTGTCAAGATCCCGCCATCTCTCGTTAGCCTGTTCCAGTGCTAGTGTGGAGATGCTGTATCTTACAGTTTCAATGGGCACATGGGGCTCCCCTTTACCAGTAGAGAGTTCCATTTTCCTGCCTTACTTTGCTAATTCGTCTGCGTTACCTGTTATGTCTCTATGTCCAGGGACCCAGCACAGCGTGAAAGTGAACCTCCCCGAGATCTCATTTAAAGATTTACAACAGTGCATGACCAATTTGGATCTTAATATTGGTGATACCTGTGATACTGTCTTAGTCTTAGCTAACTCTTATATAGATGAAAAGGTTTCACCCGCCTTAATCTCCTGATTACATTGTAAGTATTTAAAAGTTCGGTTATTTCTCAGTTAACATGTTTCAGTTGAGTAAATTTTAATTTGTTAACATTTTTTTTTTTTAAAGAACGAAGTTTAAGTTTTAAGACAAATGTGAGCCAGTTCTCTTTGGCTCGGAGCATTGAGCCAAAGTTGAAATACGAAAAATTGGGTACTTCAGCACAACGCTGTGCGCCACCTCTTGCGAACGTCTGACAAACATCCGAGAGTATGACTGTCCTGAAAAGGCTTCTCAATTCAGCCGTTCGGAAAAATTGTAGGTCCCTTTCATTCGTCCCAAAAATAGAAACTCACACAAGACGAATGGTTGCGAGAAGCTAGGCCTAGGGTGTCTACCCGCCTGTTGCGCCACCTATTTATTTATTTAACTAACACAAAAGAAAAACCCAGCATATGGCTCACCCGTTACCTCTAATTAAGTAATGCATCTTGAAATTATATTTTCCTAGGTTTCTATAAGTAAGTCCTGATTTGAAAACCAATCTTCCTGCAATCAAAATAAAATTCCCACATGGCAGCATCATTAAAAGTCTCCCTTTGTGGTGGATAATCAATTCGCAAGGTAAATTGGTTAACAAAGGAATATGAAGTACATCCCTTTAGACTCATAATTTAGTTGCTAAGAATCCTATAAAGGATGACATTATATGACACACCACTCGAATATTATTGCTGTTGTTTTTGCTTGTTTCACATGAGCAGTAAGAAATTTATCGTAAGGAAATTCGAACCGAGGATCCCCGAATGGCGAATGAGAAAAGTTGTTTTCAATTTTCCTCACCCCTTTATACCAACAGTCGAGCATTTTCTCAGCAAAAGATACATGCTTTCTATAGAACTGCTACATAATAACATACGAAGTATTATTTTATTACATAAATTCAAGAGATGCTCAGTGAACTGTGAATGAAAAATGAATTGGAATTCGATTGACAAAATAATGTTTGGATGCTGTTCATCTTCGGACGGTTGGTATAGATGCTTTGCGTTAGTTTTACACTGCAACAACAGTAGAACCATCCTGCTACTGAATTTCACTGCAAGGATATAGAAATAGACATGAATGTGGATTTGTTGTGTTTTTTTTTCATCTTGGTCTATGCCATTCCTATGAAACGGTTGTACGTACGTACATACAAATCGAGTAAGCATATCGAAAACGACTATTGTATATATTAACGATTACGTTAAGCACAGAGAGAACTTGTGCTCCTGGGTCCTCTCAGTAAGAGTGTGTGGTGTTTATAAATATTTATGCGGAACTGTAGTAGGACAGGAACAAGACTATAAACAGGATAGACATTTTACAACCAAGGAGGAAACTTTTCACATTCTAGTCAAATGTGCACGGAGGCTGGCTATTGTAGAACAAAAGAAAAAAAGAAAAATAAGAAGGACAGCTCGGTGCTAGGAATAGAAGAAAGGATGGAAAAGATTCTATCGTATATTACAATTTACAAACAATATGATTATTGTTTTATTATTGGATTTTGTGAATTGCGGTGTAAAATACACATTAGGAGAAGGACTGCTTCTCTATGGAAAACGTGTGCCAATTGCAATGACCCTTCATCATCAGCTAAGCCAACAGAGGTTGCATATTTTGCAAGTTTATTTAATTTGTCGGAATTTAATACGTGACGCCGAATCCTTTATGACATTCGGTAGAGCCGATACACATTATATATTGACTTAGGTATTCTAAAAAAATACCTGTGCTGTGCACAGTTGTTAGTATGCTGGGTCCTAAGCGGGTGATTCCATGTTTAACACTTCACAGTAATAAATTGGACGCTTTCGTGGGGTAAACCACGGCGACCACGGTCTCAATCGACCTTGTCCCTAGCTAGCTGCGTATCCAGCAGTCCAGCTGCTATATGCACACCAAATTGATTGAGGTAGCCCTGTAAATCTGCGGTTCAACTATAAAGTGTTGTCTTTAAAATTTGTTTTCAGTTGAAAATGAATGAATGAATTTACAACGCTTGTAAAATATTAATTATAACAGATATACTTTCGCTATTACTGTACTTATAAACACGGTTCCCTCACCTGAATATTCATAACGGAACATGGCGGGCCCCAGATTACCAAACAGTCAATCAAATTGATCACGTTGCAATTGACGTAAGACCTTCATCCAGTATTCTAGATGTCGCAACTTTCCGAGCGTCCAACATAGACACGGACTTGTTGTAGCCAAGGTACGAATGCGGATATCTCAGACACCACAACAACGAGGAAATACTATAAGGAGATTTAACGATGAACTGCTACAAACGTAACAAACTGCCAGAACCTTTGCCGATCGCGTCTACCGCAATCTCTCGAGGTGTCCTATATTCTGTCCAAAAGAAATACTGTCCAATGTCTCTTTGAACAGATCCTGTGGCAAAGAAATGAAGAGAGCCACACACACGATTGGGAATTGGCACAAACGTGCCTTTGTCCTTTCTTCATATGGAGGCTTAGAGTATCAACCAATGATTTTGTAGAAAATCTGCTAAAACAATACTTCTACTGGGATTTCGAACGGATTGCCAGAGTTTCTTAATGCTCCTCATATAATTCAATTTATTATTGATTCAACACCAAACTTATTTTTTAACAACGTTTTCAACAAGAGTACAGAAAATACGAGTAACACTTTATTTTAATTATTTTGTTTTGCTTTGTCAAATGGTTTTCCACGATGTTTCCACTGGAATGCGAAACAATTCTTTCAGATTTTCGACGAACCGTGTGCGGAAGGCGTTACAGAAAAACTTTTTTCCGCGATGCGAGAAAAAGCGGAGTTTTTTGTTTCATGTGTTCTCGATGCGAAAAGTTTTTGCATAAGTTACAGAATATGGATACAGGTCGAGGTCCATCCCGGACTGTAGCGCCATATCAGTACATCCAGCTACACGGAAAAAAAAAAACTCAGTAATTAAGAAAGACTAATTGATTATTTTAATGCAGGATTGGTCAATTCACTTTTTTGTAAAAATCGGCCAAGTTGTTGTTTTCAAAACACATATCTACCATTACCTATGTTGGTTTGGAGTCATGCATCCGGTAATGTCGTTTCTTCACCAGAAACGTAATTATCGTGTTTCGGAGCTTTCGGGCGACGCCATCTTTTTGGGTAGTTTTTCGGACCACTTTTGAATTAATTGAATCAATGATTTTAATGAAAAATTGACTTAGGCGCTGGCCATAAAATTTAGCTGTGTTTGCAAGAGCTCCCCATTACCAGAGCCTTTGCTTGGTCTGTCTGGCTCATTTCTCTCATATAGTACCTACCACCGAGTATTGTACACCATTGTGGAAAGGAATAATCTCCTATCATTCTGCATAATTCGTTCGGTTTTATGGTTTCGTTGAAAGGCTGCCGTAGCTTTCCTACAATTATACAAGTTTTCACGGCGATCCATCAGGCAATTGTTTTCGCTTTAAACGTGCCGTTGTTTTTTTTTTTTTTTTAATTTAACGGATTTAAAGATACCGCAAGAAGCAGTAGACACCCTAGGCCTAGCTTCTCGTTTGTGTGAGTTTCTATTTTTGGGACGAATGGAAGGGACCTAAAATTGTATGCCGAGTCCGAACGGCTGAATTGAGAAGCTTTTTCAGGACAGTCATACTCTCGGATGTTTGTCAGACGTTCGCGAGAGGTGGCGCAGTAGAAAAAAACACTAAGATGTAATTTGTGTTTTCCGGGATCGAACCTGGGATCCCTCGCACAGTAGTCCAGCACACACATTTTTTAATTTTAAATTCATTTTTTATTCTTTCATTAACTTATAAACTAGACAAAAATGATTAAATGTAAATTAAAACTAGCATTTATCTTATTCTAGCTTACTGGCTCTTAACGAGCACTCTCTAAACTTAACTATATCCTTATAACTATTGCATTTCGGCCTTAAATCTATAAATTGTTGTGTTTTATTTATTTAAAACTAGTTAAGCTACTTAACCTACAGTGGGGGCACAAGTATTTTGACAAAACTAAAGTTAATTCTGCTCATAATTTGAAACTTTCTTCATGTAAATTTTGGCACCAATGGAAAGGTCATTTAAATTCCGTTTGAATGATACAAAACTTTCCTTAACCCATTAAGTACCCTTTTAATAATTTTAGAATTTAGAATTTTTGTGAATGTTTAGGTACTTTTTTTTACTTTTTTCCTCGGTATCAAAAAAAAAAAAAATGTTTTGATGCAAAAAGTTTCTCCAAACAATTCTAATAGTGACTGCAAAAAAAAATTTCAAAAATCTCTTCGCTAATATTTTTTATGACATCTTAGAGTTGGCCATCGCCCTTGAACCGTTCCTTCGAATCACCTTAATTAAGAAATTGTTAATCCTATATTCAACTGATCCCCATCGTAAAGGGTCTTGTTGGGATAATATTTTATGTACTCAGACTCGGGAGTTCTAAACAACCCTAGTCAGGTTCAGCTCCTGAGAAATTGTCTCTCAAACACCCGAATTTTTTCCATATAGGAAGGAAAAAATTCAAAAATAAAGGACAAAATCCGTCCTTTATTAAAAAGAAAAAAATACAGGATAGATGTAGAAAAGAAAGGACTGTCCTTTTAAATAAATGACACCAAATTCATAATGGGAAAATGAGAGAAAGATACACTATACCTATGCTCCAATTGCCTCCGCTTATACCCTTCAAAGCACACAGGGTAGCCAAAAGGATGACATAATCTGTGTAGATATTTCTGATGCAATGAGAGGGACTTTTAATTCATAAAGTTGTAGGGCCCTTCAATTCATTCATTGAAGTAGTTTAGTTTGCACTGAAACTACATTTCGCTCACAATACAATTCTAAAAATTCCCAAAGAATGCGGTTAAAGCTTTTATTTAAGGCTACAGCACACTATATATCTGCCGTCTGCAACCTGATTAACCCAACCTATACAACGTCATTCCCGCCGCTTTTGAACGAAACATAATTTGGGACACTCGCTCCGGGTCTGAGCGAATTATATTACAAAGCAAACGAAATCGAATTTCCATCTAAATCAGGGCTTTACATTCACGGGTCATTATTTATTCGGTATTAGAGTTAAATCCCCTTCTGTGAACTTAGTTAGATTTCCTACTCTATGCGAACGTAGGACTATAATATATGCCAGCTACTGATACACTGTCTTTCTTTCATGCGGATTTCAGTCTCAAAAGTAAATACCACTTTAGCCTCGGGAGGCGAACTCAGAAGAAGAAGGATATGCTAGGGGATTTTAAGAATATCAATGCAAAACGAACGCCTAATCTAAGATGAGAACTTTTTCGCCTTTGCCTGTGGCCTCGCAGTCCGAATACGTATATAGATTTATTCTTTAGCTTTCATTTGGGAGTTCGAATAGATTTGCATTTGTTCTTAAAACATTGAAAGCCATATGTGATCCAAAGATGGGTGCGGTTATCTTTTAATAATTACGCCGATAATACAATCCGCTTTATCTCTCACAGCAAGCTATGTACACAATTTGTAAGACAAAACAGGGGCAGGATGCTCAGTGCGATTATCTATCTGTGGTATGAGTTATAGCTGAACATGATTGAAAATCATTGAACACATATTTAGTAACACTTCAGAATGGCGGCGCGGCAGCATTCGATGTGTACTGCGATGCTGGGTGAAATACGTACAAACATGCATCCACTTATCACCAATTCAGAGTGCGGTGCCCATTATAGTTGTCAAAAGTTAAATGCCTCAATATTAATGGCTACCGGGTAAAAGATGAAAATTAAGAACTTATCTGAAAGTGTAATTAGATGGCGCGCGTTTGAATGTACGCGTCATGCCTCTTGTGGATGAGGTCGTTTGCAAAAGGTCTTCGAGTTTAGTAATTTATTCATGTTCCCGGGAACATTCCTCGCTCGTATTTTGTTATGTCTATGTAGGTTTGTACAAATTGTGCAGTGTTAAATTCGTCTTAAGGATTATACGTTATGTGATGGTTTGAATTTTTAGTTGAACATGGCATACACTGTGAATATCATCTTCACCATCGACATATAGTGGCTCGGTATGGGTATGGTAGCGGAATGACTCTGAGAGGTGAATACAATAATCTGACGGTCATTTGAGATGGTTTGGAGCAATTCACTAGCATCTCAATAAGTCAAATGAAACGCTAAAATCATTTTTCCTATATCCGAGTTAATGTATGTATTAGAGACATTAGCACAGGCCTCGGCCCTCATTGAAGCTAAGCTCTGGGCCTCCGGGTATCGTAGAATAGCGCCAATACAAATGGACAAACTAAACCCGTAAATAAGCTGATTGAATAATTACAGAGACGTAAATATTCAAGGTTCTTACATATTACCGTTTGAAGTGAGTTTTGAAACTTTCTTCTGAGGGATCTTATCAACGTAACGCTGGACCTTTGACGATGTTATTACCTGGTGGCACCAAGGTGTAACACAATTGTCGTGGATCTGATTCCCATTGTGTTGGCGAAATACTCTTGAAGCCGAGGCGTTCGCGAACCGATGTGACGATGTTACACATTTTCGGTTAAGTTTCTAAACTTAAAATAAACATGTCTAACTAAATTACCTTTTCAGTAGCTTCGTACAGATATTTGATAAAAATGCACTCTTCATGAATCTGTAATTTTATAATCTTGATCGTTCATCAACAGTTCGAACTTTGCACTGTTCTGCCAACTTGGCTCTTCTCTAATTCGTCCTAATTTTGTGACTATCTTCAGTATACTAAAGGGGCTGGCAAATATTAATAACTATTTAAGTATTTATTAAATTGATTTTACGATTTTCTTTTTGTTTAATTTTTTTCTTATTTTTTTTTTTTATTTTTGATTTTATAAACTAATTTATTTTGCAAAGCCTACTAGTCCTTTTTCCTATATCCGAGTTAATGCACAGAAAATCAAGGGTCAATCATTAAGCGCGGATGATTTTGAACTTGAGTAGAGCAGATTTTATTTGAGGTAGGTATAGGGTATATCGTATAGAAAATCCTTTTACTTTAAGTTAATTTATGTATTTGTTGTCACCAAAGAACAAAATCTTTCATAGACATAAGGTCATTAATGGGCATTCGATACCATTATGTTTTAAAAATAATATCGCTCTTATGTCGTTCACTGCTTCTTTTGATGCTGTTCATCCGAGAAGTCCAATTTTGGTTGACCTCAATCACTCGAATCTCGAACAATGTTGTCTTCAGGCCAAAGAGTTGATATAACCTCAAATAAAAAGTCTAATGGCGTCAAATCGCATGAGATTACGCCACACTTGTGTTTCGTTCGATGTGTTGCACATGGTACCGTCCTGTGGCAACCAAATATTGCCAGTTATATTACGTCTTGCGTCACAGCGGTTATATTTTCTCCAGATCTCACGTTTCGCAGACGTTTTGGGAACGAGCATAACTCGCGCCCGAGTCACTATAACTTTTTGGCGCCTCCTCTCTGAAAAAACATATACAAATACCCCTGTCCAATCAAACGAAGGATCATTTAGGTTGACTCTTCATAACTCTTGGTCTATTTCCAGAGACACTAATTAATCAATTGGAATGCTCATACGGGAAGATATCGGACTTTATCTATACCTAACCATCTTAAGGTGAGGCTACCTACAGGACAAAATCGCCATAAAGCAAGCTTCTCCCGCACGTGCTTTTGTTTCGATAATGCCACCAATATTGTTGAACCTTTGTTTTAAAATTGTTTGATGGTTGTATATATAAAACAACAAACGCTCCTCGTATTTTAAAAACCTTGTTCGCTCTTATAGTGTGTTTAAAATAGCTGTCTTTTTGAAAGTTGGTTGGAATTCAAATGTCTTATTCTCTATCGCGTGTTGAAGTTAATGCTGCTCCAGGTTGAAGTCCGATTTTTTTCAGTTGCATTTTTGTTAATACCTGCATAAATGTATGTGGAACAATGATGGATTAGCTGTGCAGGACGTGCAGGGAGTAATCTATTTTTATCTCAGTAGGTTTTGCAGTATGTACTCGCCGATCTCACTTAAGTACGGAAGTACTTTTGGTTACAAAGGACTATAAGTGCTACAAAATTTGCAATCGTCTTTTTAATTATAAGACAATATGTATGTCCAAAATGCTCGAGGTTCCACGTCACTCAGATCTCATTAGAGTAGTTGACTTTGATTGTGATATTCAAAAATCTATATATGTTATGCTCACATCATTTACCTACTCTGAAACTAAACTTATGCGGCAACCCGCCGTGGGATGTAACGATTTCTTTCGAAGGATTTCCTGCAGTTTTCAATATAGATAGGTTCAAATCGAATGCTTTCCGGTCATTGATAGCTTTCATTTACATCTATGTACTTAAGTGTAGGTTTATCCCCTTAGGGTTTGGTAATAAGTTGCTCAAAGTTGACATTAGGCTGCTAAAACGCATTGACGTAACAAAATAACCTTTTCCAATCTTGATCGATTCCCACACTCAATATAACCTTATTGTTGCTTCATTCACATCCGTATGCGTGTAAAGTCGCCTAAAGCCAATCGACAGCTCCTATACGCAAATCATTTCTTTCTCATGGATTTAATCACACGCACATGCCCGACACACACTGGCAACTGCCCAGGCACACGCACACACTATACTCGCGGAATTAACTTGGTTATTATTTATTATTTTACGTTTTCAACACCTTTTCAACACGCATTATTACCATCGGCCATTACAACTGAATTAGCGTGCATAGCACTCTGCCTATATGTGAGTCTTTTTGTGTCCGTTCCTACATTTGCAGCATTTAAGATGTTTCCATACACTGCGAGATATATTGCCATTTAGATGCAGATTTACACCTTCTATCAAGAAATATATGCCTAGTTGCCGCCCGCCCGTCGACAGCTTTGTACAGATGTACTCGTTTATCCTAAACTCGATTGCGGGAAAATAACAAGGAATTGCCAAGCATGCAACACCACAAACACTACCAACAACATGAGCAATGCAATTGCAACAAAAACAAGAAACGCAAATTCAGCGCAACATAAATCATTTCTTGTTGAGTAGATTGCGCGATGCATGAAGTCAATCTATTTGCATGCTAAATGTGGAATGTACGATGTGTATGCGACAGGATTATGTTGCAATTGTTGCACGCATACCTATACTTATGTGTAGGTACAAGTTTTAACCAACTGGATGAATTTTCAGCAGATGAATCGATGCATTTTATGCTTATAGCAGGATATGAACTCAAATTTCAATTAAACTACATAATAGAGTGTCTAATATGCAAGCATTTTAAGTTCTAAATGAGTCTACCTGCGGACTTTAATAGTAAAGCAGAGCTTTAGATAAAAATTATGCCGGCAGATGATTTAATTAAGCCATGAAATTCCTGCATTAACTTTACAACTCTTTTAGCTGTGTCATTAATTACCTACGTCGAACAGAGTTTTTGGATTCTATAAACTAAGTCGATTTATTACATGATGAAGGACATTCTTTCAAAAAGCTGTCACCAGTTTTGGGAAGTCTTCTAGATACGAAATTGTTAGGATAAAAAAGCTCTTACTTGGCGCATGTTAGAGATGTGGTCGGAGTAGAGAACCTACTATTTAAATCATCAACATCAATATTGTCGTCTGAGACTGATATGGCTTTATTATTCACACCATTATTAACAGGAAGAAACGAAGACAGTTTACTATTACATGAAACAGCTTGAAAACGATTTGTCATATATGAATAAATAAGTTCTTTAGAAGTGTCAGAAAAGTTAAAAAATGTTATTAATTTATCACAGAGAATATTGGGGTTAACGCAGTCAAATGCTTTAGAAAAGTCAAGTAAGGTTATCACAGTAGTATAATTCGCATCAATTGCTTGTCTTATATCGTCAGATACTTTTAGTAAAGCAGATGTTCACACCAATGAATAATAAAGCCATATCAGTCTCAGACGACAATATTGATGTTGATAATTTAAATAGTAGGTTCTGTACTCCGACCACATCTCTAACAACAGGCCAAGTGACTGCTCAGTATGGTCATGCTGATGAAAATGTATTTTCGTTGGTTGCTGTTGATGAATATAACGTAGGAAATGCAGTATTTTCCATCAAATGTAAGTCTGTTGGATTAGATAATATTCATCCAGACTTCATAAAAATCGTTATTCCAATTATACTCCCCTATACATCACCCATATATTTAACACAATTATTATGACTTCTACGTACCCCTCTATTTGGAAAAAGTCAAAAATCATACCTATTCCTAAAAAAGGTACAAACTCAGAATACAGAGCCATTGCCATACTTCCGTTTTTATCTAAAGTTTTTGAGGCTGTTATATGCAACCAAATAAAAGATTTTATCAAATATAACCAGCTTCTTAACCCTCTGCAATCAGGTTTCCGGTCTGGCCACAGCTGCACATCTGCTTTACTAAAAGTATCTGACGATATAAGACAAGCAATTGATGCGAATTATACTACTCGGCCCTAGCGAGGTATCCGTCGGAACGGAAATTTCTCCGCAACGCATATTCCGTCGGAGACTCAAATTACATTCGAGGTATCCGACTTCGGAAAAAAAAATTAAAATGCGACAACGCATTGATATGACATGATGTTGTTTCGTGCTACATCGGGGTTTTCCTATTAAGTGCTTGTTTTTCGTTTGTTTTTGCCCTGGAAACAAAAATTAAAGCAACAAATACAACCATTTACTTTGCTAAAATGTTTTTTTCTTTATTGCTTTCATTTATCAACACTTCACTGCAATTCGTAAATAAATTCCGCAACTAATTCCTGTCGGAGCATATCGGAAGAAAATTCGTATGAAACTGTCAAAAATATGAATAAAAACGCACTTCATCGCACTGAAACGCAAAACGCCAGTGTGCGTTGCATATTAGTCGGAACAAAGTTCCGAAAAGCTGTTCCGACGTATACCTCGAAGCAAAAATCCTCCGATTCGTATGAAATCGGAGAAATTTCCGTTCCGACGGATACCTCGCTAGGGCCGACTGTGATAACATTACTTGACTTTTCTAAAGCATTTGACTGCGTTAACCCCAATATTCTCTGTGATAAATTAATAACATTTTTTAACTTTTCTGACACTTCTAAAGAACTTATTTATTCATATATGACAAATCGTTTTCAAGCTGTTTCATGTAATAGTAAACTGTCTTCGTTTCTTCCTGTTAATAATGGTGTCCCCCAAGGATCTATTCTTGGTCCTTTACTGTTTTCTCTGTTTATTAATGACTTACCTTCCGTCGTATCTCACTGTCAATACCATATATATGCAGACGATGTACAATTGTATATCAGTTTTCCAATTGGTTTGGTTGAGGACGCAATAGCAAAAATGAATGACGATTTACATTCCATTTTCGAGTGGTCCACACGCAATGGTCTCAAACTTAATCCCGCAAAAACTAA
This sequence comes from Cheilosia scutellata, assembly GCA_955612985.1. NCBI lineage: Eukaryota > Metazoa > Arthropoda > Insecta > Diptera > Syrphidae > Cheilosia > Cheilosia scutellata. The sequence continues at coordinate 56,921,827 of OY015312.1, read as the reverse complement.
AGCCATACCAATATCCAAACATCAGCCATATTTCCCTGATTTTCCTCCTATCTTTTTAAATTATTCCCAAGTTGAATATGTTACCAATGCTAAAAATCTTGGAATAATCTTTAAGAACAAACTAACGTGGGATAATCATATAAATTCCATAACAAATAAGGTGTATGCCTCACTACGAGGATTATCTACTACAAAATCTGTTTTACCCTCACAGGTTAAACTGAAATTGGTAAAGGCATTAATTGTACCTATTATTTCCTTTGGCTGTGAGGTGTTTGTCAATCCCGATTCCCTATCACTTCATAGACTAAGCGTTGCTTTCAATTCAATTGCCCGTTTTGTTTTTAATCGAAGTAGATTTGACCACATCTCATCTGAGGCTCGTCAGCTTCTTGGATGCAACTTGGAGGCTTTTTTTAAATATCGATGCTGTGCTTTAATTTTCAAAATTATTCACAAGAAAGAACCTAATTACTTGTTTACTAATATACAATTCTGTACTTCCAATCGCTACATAGTATTGCGACCCGCTACATATACCTGTTTGACTTCACGCAGGCAATTCTTCGTTTATGCTGTCAAGCTCTGGAATAATCTACCCAATTATGTGAGGTCTAAAATCGAACACAGATCATTCTTAAAAGTCTGTTTTGAACACTTTTCCAATTTGAACTGATTGAGCTTTCTTTTCTTTTACGTTTTTTTTGTCAATCTTACTCCACTTGGTTGCGTTTTTTTTTGTTTTTATTATTCTTTTTTGTATTAGGTAAATATTTAACTAAAAATTCAAATTTTGTTTATATAAAATTTTCTTTCCTTTCAATAATTGTAGTATACTTGCACATTCTGTAATTTAAATTCTATGCTTATTATTTCCTGTGCTCTTATGAGTTAAACTCGATGTACAGCGTTTCATTACAAATAAATCTAAATCTAATGGCACCGGGAGGCCTAATCTTGAACTGCTTTTCTGTACTTATTCATTCCTAAAAATAATAATAATTTTCCAACAGTCTCTTAACCTTTTAAACAGTGAAATGTCGGTTCTTGTCATTAGTAGACTTATTTCGGCTTCATTTAACCTTTAGAGTACCAAGTGGGGGACTTTGGGTCCCCCACGACCATGTTTTTGTCTAAATTTCGTCCAATAATATTTGCTTTTAATTCTTCTTTTAGGTAGTCGAGTTTTTGGCGTGTTTAATACAAAATCAACGTGAATATTAATTTTCGGCAACATTTCATTAACAAAAATGTAATTTTAAAGTAAGGGGGACCTAATTTACCCCACTTCGTACTTTAGGCATTTTTTTTTTTACAGGTAAAAATGGAAAATAGTCGAAGATTTCTTCATCAAACTGTTAGTAGATACGTTTTTTTTCAATTGAAAGTCAATATAAAATAGCTATATAAAAAATCATATAGGTATGTGTTGTGACCTTTTTCTTTGTATATTGATGTTTTATATTGGGGTTTAGGTCAAATGAAAATAAAAACAGTTTTTATTTTTCACGACATTTCGCCCATGTCTATGGACATCATCATACCTAGGTGTAATGAATGAATATTATATTTATTTTTTACAAGGAACAAACATATACTTGCATATATGTGCCAGTTTCACTTTTTAAGTGGTCTTTTACAATCCTGTGTTACATCGATGTAAAATACGTGTAATATTTATTCATTACACCTGATGATGTCCATAGACATACGTCGTGAAAAATAAAAACTGTTTTTATTTTCATTTGACCTAAAGCCCAATATACCACAATATAATATAAAAAATGTTCCTATACGTAGATATATGTACCTACCTACAATTTTTTTTTTTAATTCATTTTATTATTAATTTTTATGAAATGAAACGAAATTTATTAAAAAAAAACTTAGAAAATTTAATTTGTTTATATATTTAGTCTATAACTAATAATTAAACACAATAAAATACAATTAAAAGTTGAGTTTTATTAGGGGGACCCAAAGTACCCCACTCCGTCTTTTAGGACTGAAAATTTGCTCGGTACTCTAAAGGTTAAACCTTGCAACATTAATTCGTAGACATAGTGACGGCACGCAAAAAGGAGCATTTTCCTGTAAATTTTCTACTCCAAGAGCTTACCGGCACAATTGACACGACCTATATTGACGAAGTAGTATCCCAATAAAGAATTTGTATACTTTATTCACCAATTCGCAATCCACGATCGCGTTCCAAACAGCTTAGGGCTGTTCATTGTCCTTAGAACTTTTTAAGTAGAAGTCCCAATAAGTAAGCAGACGTTCTTCTTTCGATTTTTTAGTACATATCTAGACCTGGAAGCAGTTTGCCATCCCAATGTACTGTAACAACGTCTGGAAATTTGTTTTTAAAGGCAATTTTTATTATTTTCAGAGTAGGCAGTTATGTTAGTGGTGACGCTAGAAAGCTAGGCGCTAGAAATAAAACTTTATGAAGCTAGATAAACAGGTAAAATGAGGATGTTTTAGATCACAAGAATTATGAAATTGAATTTTTCATTATTGCGTATTTTTTTTTTTCACTCTGTTAAGTACATTTTTACGCAGTCTACATTCTTTACACGACCGAACATTCGATTTTAACAGATAGGTAGATTTACGCTTCCAGATAGCTACCTCAGTAGTTTTGAAACTCTAAACTCGATATAAATGCCACACCACCGATGAAACGTGATAGTGATAGGTATAGGTACACTCTATATTATAAGTTAGTTAGTTAGTTGATTATGACTTTTATTTTCATCTTTAATTCATTACATTCTTCGAAAAAAGAAAGATGGTTTGGCCTATGGCCGTCTACCAGATTGACAAAATAGAGTAAACTTTAAAAATCTTCTTCAACTATACATTTTCTATAACGCAGCGCATTTGTGCAGTGGTTGTAGAGTAAATCCCATCCTCGTTCTCCATTTAAAATTTGAATTGCTTCAACTATTTCTAAGATATATGAATTAAAAAATCTTAAACGTATTTCCTTTAAAATTGGGCATATTGCAAGAAAATGAAATATATCTTCTCGTATCTTCATGTTACAAAGATTGCACAAGATAGGTAGTGCTGGGCGATGTGGAATAAAATTCAAGTTCAGTAACTCTCCTCTGATTTTAAAAAGTTTGTTGTTCAGAAAATACGTTTTTTCGGCCACTTGATATTTCAGCTTACTGTAGTATGTCCTATACTGAGATGACTGTGCATCTGCTATAAAACGATCATACATATTTCGACCTACTTTTTCCAATAGGATGTTGAGTTGTGTACTTAGATGTTCGGGTTGCTCATCGGGTGTTATCCGTATGCTCGTTCCACAGTCTACTGCAAGGCGCTCGCATTCTTAAATGAAACTTGCTTTGTTTCGTAGTACACTCTTGAGCACAACTTTTGGAAGTCTGTCATCACTCATACCCATAACTTTTACTATGTACTCAAAATGTAGTCTCAGTGTCTCCAAAAACATAGGCGGTGCACCAGTCTCCAGATGTAGCATGTAATTAGGCGTGGCACTCGGTAAACGGAACATTCTCTTTAAGAAATACCGAAGAAACTTCTCAACTTCAACATAGGAACAGTATCCGTATCCCCATACCTGCGCTCCATACAAAAGAACTGAAGCTGCGGTTGTGCGAAAGAGTTTCTGCTTCGAACTATGGTTTATATACTTATTGTTGATGCAGCGTCCCCATACCGACGAGTTTGCTCGTTTGGCTTCAGATAGTTTGGCCTCTAGATGCTTCTTCATATTCAAGTTTGAGGATACTAAAATTCCTAGGTATTTGTACTCACGAACAACTTCCACCATTTCTTTGAGTATATCTGCCACCGCCACCTCTGAACACCATTACCTTCGACTTATTCAGGTTCACGCTTTGGTTCCAGTGTTTGCAGTATGTGCTGAGCCTATTCATCATAAGTTGCAAACCATCTACAGTATCGGACAGAAAAACTATATCATCTGCATATTTCAGAACCGGAATTTTTATGTTGCCAAATTCGACTCCACCCTTTACCGCATCTGATATGTCATTAATGAACAGGATAAACAGTAACGCATTCTAAATTCATCCTTGCTTCACACCCATCGTCGTTGTAAATTCTCCAGAAATTGATTCTCCATCCCAAACATACGCCACGTTATTTGCATACATTGCTCTTAGTATGGTGATTATTTTCGTTGAAAAACCAATATTATACAACATAACATGTAGCTAATCCCCTAATCTCATGTGAACTCGCCATACTAATTTCAAAACGTACCAGTTTGTAGCCCAGTCCGCAACATGCGCGTTGACCCCACTCTTTTTGCTTCCTATTACAAATCAGTCACCTATTCTCATTAATACCCAAGCTGCATCAAACCGCGTGCGAAGGTCCGCTCTTGATTGCCGTCCCATACCTGGGAGCTGGTATTCGAGGATACTCTTGTGTGGATCCAATGATCTGTACACCTAAGTTTGAAATCAAGCTTGTTGGCAAACAATTTCTGAAGAGCCATTGTACCTATTTTAAGCATTTTAAGCCCGTTGAATCTTATACTCCATATACCTACGTATAAAGTTATGGTAGGGTTTTTCTTAATACATACATATCTTTTAGATATGTTCTTAGCCCGATAAGTAGGGATTAGTAAGATTGCTTCTGCGCTGTATATTTACGCTGATATCATTCTTCGTGCCACTAGTGGAGCACAGGTAGCTAACGTTGTTAATTATAGCGCATTTCAAATCATTATGGAGTGTGACACTCTCTCATTGTAATTTTTATTTCACACCCAAACTCTCTTAATTTGAATCCTCTACTTCGGATTCGGATTTATATCTGTCCATCCAGACGTTTTGCGCTAGCCGCCCATGTTGAGAGTCCTCTTGATATGTGCATTTTTCATCTAGGTCACAGAGCCCACTCAACAAAATACGAATACATAAGTTCATATTCCAAAGGTCACCTAAATATCCACCAATTTTTTAAATATTTTCTTTATACAAACAAACTTTTGGCCAAACATTTGGATCATAATTTGTATTTTAAAATCAGGCTACAACTGAAAAGCCTTAAATTAATTTCACTCGAAAATTATAGGACATTATTAAAGCTCGGCCACGTTTTGTTCTAAACTACCGCAGATACAATAATTACCTACGGACGCGATAAAATGTATATTTCTGCCGATAAGGACGTTTTTATTTTTTTCTTATTCTATCACATTTACAAAAGAAAAATAAAACGCAAAGAATCAAACCAATGAAACACAACAAAGGCAGGAACAGAATAAGGAGCGAAAAAAATGCAATAAATTTTCCAAGGATATCATTATGGAAGGACTTCGATCCACCCATACCCATTACGGGAGCGCTTGTAAACATCACTTTCGGTATATGGAGACTAGTAGCATAAGCAAGCGCAAAATACAAAAAAGAAAAAACGAAAGAACTAGAGAGCACATGAGGAAGGCCAATGTCGACTATGCGAAGTAGCAAATAAGAAAAGAAACCATTTACAGAAATAAACAACCACCGACCCTCTGCTCCACCACTCCAAAGTAATTTATATCCTCATTCATCATTTTTATCGTGAAAATACATTTGCCTCCTTGTATCCTCCGTACACACTTTTTCTTCTTTCCGCATACTACCCTTAATTTAGAGAGCTTCTTCAGCTCTTAGAATTTCAGCCCCTATGACAAAAAAAAAATCATCCAAAGGAAAAAGCAGAAAAAAAAACCAAACAGACGAATATTATGAATATGCCATTTCAACGAGCAGTCAGAAGAAGGACCCCCATCTTATTTGTCTTTTCCTCCTTCTTGGGATTTATTCTGTGATGTAGGCATTTTCAACATAGAAACACCCACTTGGACTTGGGCTTATTCTACACCCGTCAGCCCCGCTTGAAGCAAGACACTATAGTACCGCGCATCTTCGTTCGACCGTAATAAAAATCGTTTCGAAGGACGAAAAGAATATACCCTCGTGATATTGCTATCCGATCCCATACAGAAGAATCGCGTTGAAAATGTAAGATTGACGAGTCATAAAATTAGTTTTTGCCTTTAGAAATTACAGCTTACGATTGCGAGGGGTGTGTTTGTGTGTGTATGTGTAGTAAGCTATGGGGGTGCGGTTAGAGCAATTGATTAAATTAGATTCTTCACGGATGCGCTCATTTTTGTGGCAGCGACAAGGAAAACATGCCGTCTGTGGTTGTTCATTTCTTGGAGGGGAATCCTTACAATTTTCAAATTGGAATGCTTATGGGCAGAAGGTATAGTTTGTTTAAATAGGCTTTATTTGTTGGCTTTCAATTAAAATGTAATAAAAATCATTTTTAATTGGATCGAACGAAGGAGCGTCGCATGTTGAGAAAAATAGATGGATTTTTGGTCTCAAAACAGTGTTGAGTGGAGGTTTGACAGTCGACATTAATTGAATTTATTATATGAATTATATGGCGTCATTATAGGAAATGGTATGAAGTCGCAGTCGGTCAGATCAAAGGTCTTATTTTAGGCATTTCCAATTAAAGGAGGGTCAGTATATGGTATGTCATATGATTCGAATTTTGTTCACTACGTTGAATCCTTTATTTCACTGATGGGGTTTCAGTGAGTTTTTCAAATGTAAAAAAATAATGACCCGAACCATATGGTTTTCTTATTTCAGTAGGTCCACATAGTGATAAGATAAGATAAGGCTTTGAGAGCAAGGACAAGAATGCATTGCGGTTGTCAACTTCTCGGTCCGCCAAATAACTTTTTTTTTTTTGAAAATGCTATAAAAAAAAACTACTGAATATTTTCTCAAATTTCTTTTTTTATTTGAAAGTACAATCCTTCCGGTTAATAATGGAAAATAATTTCATTCAAATAGCTGCCTCGGCTGGCCATGCAGTAGCCTACACGATCGGTCCAATTTTTAAGCACATTATCGATTGTGTGCAGCTGTATTTCACCAATGGCTTCACGAATATTGTCCTTTAAAGCATCAATTGTCTCTGGCATGTCGGCGTAACACTTATCTTTTACGGCACCCCACAAATAATAGTCCAACGGTGTCAAATCGCAGCTCCGCGGTGGCCAAACGACATCAGCTCTACGGCTGATAATGCGATCTTCAAAAACAGGGCGCAAAACATCGAGTGTAGCTTCGGCTGTGTGGCACGTAGCGCCGTCCTGTTGAAACCAAATGTTGCCAATATCCTCCTCTTCAATTTGAAGAACAAAAATTCATTCAACATGGCCCGATAACGATCGCCATTGACTGTAACGGCCACTCCTTGCTCATTTTCGAAGAAAAATGGCTCAATTATGCCTCTGGACCAAAATCCGCACCAAACAGTGACTCGTTTTGGATATATCGGCTTTTCAATGTATGCGTGCGGGTTTTCTGTGCCCCAAATGCGACAATTTTGCTTGTTTACATACCCGCCAATATCAAAATGTGCGAGGGATCCTAGGTTCGATCCCCGGAAAAACACAAATTACATCTTAGTGTTTTTTCTACTGCGCCACCTCTCGCGAACATCAGACAAACATCCGAGAGTATAACTGTCCTGAAAAAGCTTCTCAATTCAGCCGTTCGGAATCGGCATAAAATTGTAGGTCCCTTCCATTCGTCCCAAAAATAGAAACTCACACAAACGAATGGTTGCGAGAAGCTAGGCCTAGGGTGTCTACCGCCTGTTGCGCCACCTATTTATTTATTATTATCAACTAGCCAATGCTTTATGTCCTCGAATACTGGACGATTAGCGGGAAGGAGCAAGTCCTGATGGAGATCTGTTAATGCAAACTGTTTAGATGGCATTAAATCAATACCTCCTTCTGTCATGGGAGTTTGATTTCGCCAGAAATGCAATTGTCTGCTCTTCATTACCTGTATATGGACTGGATGACTGTGCTCTTCGGGAATATTCTGTATTAAAGCTGGGAGGAAGGTTCAACTTAACAAATATCGAAAGTAACAGACGTTCGTTTACAGATATGATTTTTTTTATTAATTCCTTTAAATTTGTTTTCAATCAATAAATGCATGGCATTGCCGTCTCCCGATTGGCATTATTTTATAAGATACATATTTTGAGTTCTCTATTTTGTGTCTATTTATTTTCTACATACAAATAAAAGAGAGCTTAAAAGATCTGGGTGATTATCCTGTTTCTGTAATTTAGTGCCGTTTTGCAGTATCCGTATAATTTGGGAACATTCAGCTCATTGATATACTCGATTACTTGTTCCTCTGATAAAAAGTCCACTCCGAAGAAATGTCTTCTTGTTACCCGCAGAATTGGGCATGTACCCATGAAATGAAATACATCTTCCCTTTCAGTTGTATTCATCAATGCATCAATTCTCCTCGAAGCTTCACCATCATTGAAATCACCTGTGTGCTGTGTTCGTCCCGAACGTAATTATATCTAATATCATAACATAATCGACTATATACCTACTCGACTATGAGTTGATTCCGACGCCTCACTACAGCACATATATCTAAATTGCAGGTCCAACTTTTGCACAAGGTCCTCAAGAATTGGTTTCCAGTTTTGAGGTGTTTCCGGGTTGAGGTTCAATTCCATTCCACAACATTGTGCCAACTCTAGCTATAGTCTCTGCACCAACTAGACCTGTAAACAGTGAATACCTCCTGGTAAACCAGTCATCAACAATGTTCTCGATGAATAGCGCAAAAAGGACCGGGCTTAAGGTACAACCCTACCTGACTCCTGATTTTGTCTGGAACCACTCTTATAGAGTGTCCCCACTCCACACCGCTGCCCGAGTATCCGCATATAAGCTTTGGAGAACTCTCTTCAATTTGATTGAGAATCCCATATTAAAAAGTTTTAGTAAAAAAGCGTTTCTGTCAACTGTATCAAATTCCGCCTTGAGATCGACAAAGAACGCGTAAAGCTTTTTACCTTTAACGAGAAAGGACTCCGCAATGCTTCTTAGGACAAAAATATGGTCCACAGTTGAATATCCGGGTCTGAATCCACTTAATCCACTTAGTTATCCTTTTTCGAAGTACCGCAGTAAAGACTTCGTAGGCGGCGTTTAAGAAGGAAATTCCTCGATAATTGCCTGGATCCGATTTGCTTCCTTTCTTGTGAATCGGAAAAGATAATGCTTCCTTAAACTGTTGCCGAATAACGCAATACTCCAATATATTATTAAAAAGAAATTTCAGTGTTTCCACAAGTTCATCAGATCCACTGGCGGAAAAGTCGCTGCTGATGGAATACTTCCTCCCGTTGAGATTTTGAGCTAGTTTCCAGAATTGCACTGCGTTGTTACAAAGTGCTAGTCGGTTAGCCTCCACCTCATAGTAGGTAGCATTTTTTCTTTCTCTTGCACAACAACTTATAATCTTTTTTTGGTCAACATTCAGTTGCTTGAATAATCCCCCGTTTTAGCGAAAAAAAACTTTAGCCAGGTAAAAGATTTTTGTCTTGCTCTTTCACATTCAATATCAATCCAGGGTTCAGCGTATTTAGGAGCACTTATCCTGCCACTAGTGCGGTTTGGGGATAGATTTCATTATAATTTCTTCTAGAGAGTTGAAGTTGGCTACTTGCATTCTGGATAACTGGTGGTTTAAGTTTCTCCTGTAAAGGGTCCGCCATCTAACGTTTTTTTTTTTCAACTAGTGCTTATTTCGCGAATGGTAACACTTAGCTCATGTCTGATTTGACAGATAATTAGTTTTATCCTTCCGCTGAACGAATATGGTTGTGTATACGCTTGAACAACGCTGGGAAATATTGCGAAATTACTTTGAAAATCATGGTAATGTTGCAGAATGTGTGCGAAAATTGAGTACGGATTTTGGAAAAAGAGAAGCACCGTCAGCTCCGTATGTTCGTTATCTTGTGAAAAAAGTGAAAGAAACTGGCATTTTCATCGATAAACCAAAGCGTGAAAAGCCAAAAACAGTGCGTACACCCGAGAAAATTGCTGCTGTGGCAGAAAGTGTGCGTGAAGCGCCATCAACATCAATTATTCACCGTCGTTCTCAACAATTGAACATTTCGGAGACATCATTGAGACGAATTTTGCATAAAGACCTTGGTATGACGCCATACAAAGTCCAATTGGATCAGGAGTTGAAGCCAACTGACCATGGTGAAATACAGCTGCACACAATCGATAATGTGCTTAAAAATTGGACCGATCGTGTAGGCTACTGCATGGCCAGCCGAGGCAGCCATTTTGAATGAAATTATTTTCCATTATTAACCGGAAGGATTGTACTTTCAAATAAAAAAAGAAATTTGAGAAAATATTCAGTAGTTTTTTTTTATAGCATTTTCAAAAAAAAAAAAGTTATTTGGCGGACCCTTTATAATACTGCGTTCTTATTAATCCACAGTAGCTTTGGCAATAGGTTCATATTTCTCACTCTTTCCCGCTCGTTACCAGCTAGGTTAAAATATAAAATTAAAGGAAAGATGGTCCGAATAAGGAACAGTTCCTAAGTCCGTTACCAGATCAGCCCAATCATGCTATAAGTACGTAATCAATAACAGAAGCCCCTTGCTGTCCAATAAAATGTGAATTCACCGTCCTTGTCTGAATTACTTGCTCCATTTAATAGGTAGACAAAACCCAAAGAGCTGCAGAAATCAAGAAGTTTGGATCCGTTGTTATTACAGGTGGTATCTTTAGATTTTCTAGTTAGCTATACCCTCTTCGGTGTTTTCAAATCCCATTTTGTTGCCAATTCTTTCAATAAAATCACCAATAACCATTAAATTTCCATTACTGTCAGAAACTGCTATCTCCTCCGTTTACAGATATGTGTCCAGTAGTTTCAAGAAACACGTTTGGTGTTAATAAATGCATATCCCCAAAATGGATTTAATTTTGCTCCTATTTATATAGAAATAAAAGTTCTCTCTTTTTGGCTCCTAGTTTTGAACAAATTTTTCGGAACTTGTGAAGGTGCTAAATATTAAGTTTGGACTACTGTCGAATTTTATAGCCAAGGTGTAATTTCTGTTCTTACAGTGTTTCTCGGGGAGTTTTACGAAATGACTTGTTCCTTAGACGCGGGATCTACTTAATTGTCATGAACAATTCAGTGATTTAATCATTCCAAAATAATTATTCTTTGAATCGATTAATCCAAACAAAAAAATTAAACGAATGCCTCAAAATGATAGTGAACTACCCTATGCCCTCCATTTTTGGGAGAGTGTCGTGTTATCATACAAATTGCTGCCTCATCCCTTGCGAAAATATATGAAACTGTGCTCGCTCGCATATGCCTATAGGAAGTAGGTATATAGGACATACATCAAAGCAATGTACAACTTTCGGGATAATAAATGTTACCCAACAAATCACCCCTTTTCGTCGACTTTTAACGCACCCCATCACTCGCTCATATTATACGTACCCAACCCGACCGCCCGCCCTACACATTCCCAGTCCTGACGAGTTGCCCGCACCCTTCTGCCAGCAGCCATGACGAACGACACGACAGCGCGATAACAAACGAACAAATACGTAATTGCGTTAAAATATGCACCGCTGGCGTTGCTGACTGAAAGGATGTTCTGATGGTTCCAATGCCTGTTGGGCCGTGTAATATGAACTCCCTACAGCTCCTACTCTGCCACCACCCATCCACTCAACCACACGATGAGTTGCTAGTGTGAAAACCACAGGAAGATTTATTCACGAAATAATTCAGTTTGCATATTTTTCGTTTTCACATTATACAATAATAATAATAATTATTATTAAAATATGATTTCGGTGTGTTTTTTCGTGTACTCTCCCCGTTCATCCCTTTTGCATTGTAAGTTCCATTAAAGCGGAACAAAACGACAAAACGAAGCGGTCGGCCGAGTAAATTTACATGTGAATAGGATGCTCGAATTGTCGGATTCGCGCGCCATTGTTTTTTCGAAAGTTACTGCGCTGCAGTGGGCCTGGTTGGTTCGTTTCAAAGAATCCTCAACCATAGTATGGAATCGAGAAGGACTACACACGGGCCCGACGAACAATCACACCAAAGAAAGGGATTCAATTAAACAACCGGCACTGCATCGTGTCATGCTTAATCTGTTTTCTCTCTCTCGCTCTGGCCATTGTTCCAGTTTGTTAAGTAAAATTCCACTGGGTGGACCGTGCTTCCGCAGCAGCAGCAGATCTATTATGATGATTCGCGTGTGATCCTTTTGTTTGGTGGGTCGTTGCGGTACATGTGGCTTGTTCGAAATGCATTTCGACTGCATTGAATCCTTGAATTTCAATTACACGTGAAATGAGGAATGCTCTGGTCTATTTTCATTTAAGAGAGAATGTGTGTAAGGACATATATATTCCTTTTATAATGCCCGTGACCGCAACAAACCGGAAATCGGCCATTTGTGTGCATTTCGGTATAAAAAAGTTAAAACACATAACGATGTGGTTGGTACTATGAAATTGCTTGGTTAGTCTTTTAGGTTGGTGTTAAACTAACGCATTCGTCAGTGCAGCAGCATCACAGAATACCAATATGGAATCAAGTGGAGCAACACATGTAGCCAACAAGCATGTAACTGATGTGTTGTAAAATCTAGCTGACTGGCAAATACGGCAAGGAAGTTTTTTTTTTCTGTGGTCCATTAGGACTCAGACGTCCATATGAGACGTACTGTACTGATACCGATAGATGGAAAGTAGGTATGCATTGTCTTCATTATTCAAGGAAGCGGCTAATATGTTATGTTTAATTGTGGTGAACAGCCCAGCAGCTGGATGGACTTGTTGAAGATAGCGCCATGCATGTTGACACTGCCCTGCGCACTATCTGTTCCAGTATCTGCACAAGTCTATAAATAAGTGGTGAGTTTCGACTTGAAATTCGTTGGTCTTTTCCAGGATTTGCCTCAGTGTGAAAGTTTAATCTATAGTCGATCTGCCGAGCCGAAAGCCACACTGGTACTTATACGTGGTATACGTACAGATTAGTGTGTTGCAGAACGGTTTTAGACGTTCACACAGTACGTTGGATAGGATTTTATATGCGACATTAAGCAGGGATGTGCCCAGATACCCAGTTCTTGCAAGACATAGGATCGCCTTTTTGTAGATGGGGCATATTCATATATGGAGTTGATAGTCCAGTAATCGGGCATGTTTTCTTCCACCCATACTTGGTTGATGATTCGGTGCATGTTCCTTACCAAAACATGGCCGCCGTATTTAAAGAGCTCCGCTGCTAAACCATCAGATTAGGAAGCGAGTTCCAAAGTTTGCTTGTCCTGTAACAGAAGGAGTTTTGGAAAGTTGATGTCCTCGCGGTTGTCAAGTGTATACTGCGTATGGGCATGAGCATTAGCTGCCTGTCTTGTGGGGCGCCCAAAAGTTGCATTTCGAGGGATAATGTCTTTGAGTTCCTCGGAACATCTACCATTGGAGTACCTATAGAACAAGCATAGGTCAGCGACTTGTCTTCTGTGTACCAACGATTGTAGATTTGATGTGAGCGTAGGGTCTCCAATAAGTCGAACAGTTCCTCTCTGTATGCTGTCAAGTAGGTTAAGTGAATGTTTTGGTGCCGAGCTCCATATATGGGAACAATATTCCAGGCCTGTCCTGCGATATATAGGATATATGGTTCTGCCATGTGATTCCTGAATTCTGAATTGACTGTGACCCCTAGAAGGTGCATTGAGTCCTTGGGATGGATTGAATGGTCATCCATTTGTATCTTTGGAACTGTCGATGAATTTTTCCTAGAAAATGTTGAGAGCTGTGTCTTGTCTTGTTTGCATTAAATACAAAGTTGTATTTTCCCCACTTCAAGATTTTGTCCAGATCATCGTTTAGTGTACTAATTTGTTCACATCTCTGACTGTGTGATGTAGCCGAGCAGTCTTCCAGCAAGGAGGAAACTTCTTCTGGGAGTACGACATGCTAAACAGCTTTTAAAGTACAGATACAAGTTCTGGTGCACAGCTCTTGAGTACTATAGCCGGTATTCCGTCGGGTCCAGTTGCCTTATTGCAATCTAGTTCGATGTTTGCACCCACGGGATATTGTGTGGCTCTAGTTGTGCAGAATTTAGGGTGGAATTCTCTGAAATTTCTTTAGGTGTTGTTGCTGGAGTGGCGTCTTCTTTTACCATAGAGGTGTTGAATCCTCGACCTCGAATGTTGCAGAGATCTGTTGCTATAGCTTTCTTCTGTTAGTGTCTGTGTTTTGTCTCTTTTGTCCTTGTGCTCGTATTTTCTGTCGTCTTGCAAGTTCTGTGGGTGATTATTTGCATGTTGAACCCCCTGAGATAGTCCCCCCGGACAACCGAATGGGAGACTAGTTTACCTCCGGAATTCTTTATCTCAGGAAGTTGCATCATGGCTTTTGTCTCCCATCTGTGTTGCACAGGAACATCTGCCAAACTCCGAAACGTATAAGTCAAGACTACTTCACGGAGCCATAGCATGATGTGGTACTGGTGGTATCTCACCGGGCGACAGGTGGATGGGATCCTGTCTATCACTTGCTAATAGAGCTGCAACAATTTTTAAAAATGATTGCAGGTATATAATCAGCACCAGACTTGAGATTTGGTTTGAGACTTTTTGGTAACAGACTTAATATTATGAACCTTCAGAACTAATTGCCCAAAATTAATTTTAGGCATTTAAATAGCACTTTTTTTGATGGATTATATTTTATGTTTTTCATCTCGTTCAGGGCTTTGCATAATGATCATTTGATAAAGCATGTACTCAAGTAGCACAAAAGTCATTTCCGTGATATGCATTTTCAATATAAAAAATACACCACTTTTTAGTGCATTTTTTGTACATTTAATTTCGATTCAGTGTAAATAATACCCTGTCTTCGTATATAATTAACACCGGCTGTACAAAAACTATACCGAATTTTCGGTACATAAATTGTGCTAGTGGTATAAAAATTGTTCTGGTTACTAGAATATAATATACTCCAGAGGTGTATATTATGTACTGATAATTAGCTCAAATTATACACCAAATGGTAAACAGTTTACACCACATTTTGGTGAAAAACTTTTCCCTTGGATTTCTATGGATAAAATACACCATTAGTGTATTAAAATCCTAAACTTAGAATTTATTCTGATTTAAAATTTAAACCGAAGTTTATTTTTTACATCGGAAACAGAGTTTGAACTAACATTTACACCGTCTTTTATTTTTTGATGAATGTATGTGTCTGCTAGAATTATAAACTCATTTTATGATTCTAAGTATTCACATTCATAATATAGACGTAAGAAAATCATGAATAAATATCAATGTGAGTGCCTAATTTAAAAACGAAGACCAATCTGTCGATTTATTTTCTGTCCTACCCCGTCTAAAAATCGAGCGCCTCGAAAATTTTAATAATTAAAGATTTTTTATTCGATGCGTGAAAATTAGTTTTTCGAAAATTATAATTTTCTGGTTGTTTTTTAAATTTTTTAGAGACGTACTCTTAAAAACGAGTCAAAAATACAAAAAATGCGGCATGATTTGATTAAGTCGATATATATAGTAAAATATATAATCATTGTCTTCATTCTAAATATGGCGGCCAGCCGAATTTGATTTTTTCTTAATATTCCTTGAAAAATATGGCTGTCGTGCAAAATATACACCAATTCCTGAATTTGGATATAAAAATGCACCAATTTAAAAGAAGAAGGAGAAAAATACACAATTGTAGAAGTTATATACAATATTCTTGTTTTCGGTGCATTTATTTTGCTGGAAACTGTGTAAAATATTCACTGATTTGTATCATCTCGTGAAATTGATGCAAAAAATGCACCAAAGTTAAAGGAGAAATGAGAAAAATGCACCATTGTGAGAAATACAGTGCGGTTCACTTGTTTAGACGCACACATTTTATTAAAATTAGGCAGGAAAAAAGTGTTGAATTTGCAGAAAAGGCAAAAGTTAAAGCTTACCTCTCGAAACGCTTTTCAAATCGTTAAATGGCTCATAAAATTGCTCGAAGTGTACACTTGATAACAAACTTTGTAAAAAATAGGGTATCTTATGGAAACAACTGCAAAGTAAAGGATCGTAAAAGTTTTAACACCACAAAACAAGCGGAAAATTGAAAGACTAGTGCCTTATGGCGCTCAATTTACAAACAAAATTATAGACTTTGCTGTTTTTTTTGTACCAAATCCACTTGCGTTATGCTATTGTCAATGCTTTATACCCAAATTTTACAAAACTACAAAAAACCACCGCCTAATCATTTATGCAAGAAACCCACGCCTTGAATTTTCAAGGTCTGACATGGCATGGGATATGAACATTAAAGTGGTCTCCAGAAATTGAAGCAAAGAAGTCTTTTCGAACAAAAAGGACTTTAACTTGGATAGTCCTGCAACTATAACTATTACATATACTTTCATGATCTCCACAAAGAAAATATGTTTTGAACCGTCATCATTCAAAATTAGGGGTACTTATGGTATGTGGTGCAATTTCATTCTTCGGCGCTTTTAAATTGGAAATCGTTTCCAATAAAATATTAGTATTTCTTGCAAAACTTTTTTTGGACACAGTTTTTTCCGTAATAAAGCACCTTTGTGGACTTATTCCATGGATATTCCAGAAGGATAACGTGCATATACGCACAATTCACGCCTTGTTAAATAATGGATTGTCAGTGAAAATATTAAAATATTGCACTGTCCCCCACATTCGCCTAATTTTAATTTTATTGAAACTCTTGCCCCGTGAAATTTTTTGAAGCAACAATCAGTATCAACACAATCAAGAGCTGATTGTAGCGATCAAAGCTTCTTGAGAAAATATATCCTTGAATTACCTACCTTCAAAGTTCATTATGGCTCTTTGAAGAATATAACTTTTGAGATTATATCCAATGGTACTGCCTCACACATTATTAAAATAACTAAAAATTGACTAAAATAAATAAAAATATTGCAAACAATTTTGGTGTTTTGTTGTTTTTCGACTTTTTAACAGGTGCGTCTATTCAAGTGAACCAAAAAAAATGCACACGTTTTGCATGGTGTATTAAGAAATTAGTAATGATTTTTTTATAGTGTATGAATGTATCTTTCTGCCAAATAAGTTTTTTTTTTCCTTTGTTCCACATAATACGAAAAAAACAAGAAATAAATCGTAACTTTTGTACGCCTAAACAAGTGAACCACACTGTATCACTAATACTAAGTACACCGAACTCGGTGTGGTGCATTTTTTACCAAAAAGTGTATTAATTACACCAAACTCTCTGTGTAGTGTATTCAATGGTGAATATTTTACCAAATGGTGTATTAAAATCACCGAACTCTCAGTGTGGTGTATACAATGGTGCATATTCAACCAATGAGTGTATTAAGTACACCAACCTCTCTGTGTGAATTTTTTTAACCAACAAGCATTTACTGTGAAAAAAATATACAATGGACGAGATTTTTTTTCAGAACAATTTATATTTCCAAACATTTTTTTCAGTTAACAAAATACAAAAGTAGGCCAAAATTGGAATTTGCTACTTCGGAAGAGAGGTAATCCGTCAACATTGAATTTGAGAAGAGCTTGCATTGTTTGATTTAATTGACGAAATGCAATACGGAAACAGTTCAATGCCATAGTACCAATATGCCATTGTATGTATAGCAATATTCCGTGTTGTATGGAGCAAAGTACGTGCATCTTTTGGCAGTTCATTTTTTCCTTCAGTTCGCAATAAAACAGCCCAATCAGCTAATTTAGACATGAAATGAATATGTGCGTTCACATCATCAATGACGCAATCTTCCGAAGACAGTTCCAATTCGCGATATACAATTTCCGCAACTTCGTCATTATCATCCAAATCATCATTCGAAATTGATTCACTTGATATTTCATTTGCCTGTAATACATACAATATTAGGTGCATTTAAAATAATATTTTGTCCAGATAATGAACCATTTTTAGAGTTTTTGGGCCGAATATAAAAGTTGATGTTTTCCCAATTTCCGAATAAGTTCCGATGACTTTGCTGGATGTTGTTAACTGGTTTGACAATGTTTCTTAATTTGTTTAAAAAGTTTTTCCTTCTACGGTAACACTTCAAATAATTATTATTCTTCGAGGCACTCATTTTTATTAATATTTGTTAATTTAAAAACACAGTGCTCTTTAAGAATGCAGAGCTCGTTAAGAATGAAATGGCGACTGAATAATTTCAATAACATTTTGTTGTTTATTTTTCACACTTATGTAGTTTGGTGTATTTAATTTCCACAGGGTGTAAATCATTCACCGAAATATAGTTAGCCATTTCAAATGGTGTATTTTATGTACAAAATATAGTGTACAAAATATGCCATGTTGGTTGGATTCAGAATCGAATAATTTTATGCACCATTAATGGTGTATTATAAAAATAGCTGAACATCGGTTTATTTTTTGCACCGAATTTCAAACGAAATGTTGAAATTTTGCACAGAAAAGACAATGGTGTAATTTTTATACCGATAATTTTGACAAATACACCAAAATTTTAAATTTTTCTTCAGTTTTCTCAATTTTGCACCAAAATTAATGAATTTACACCAATTTATACACCAGTGTGCTACTTGAGTAGTAGTCGTTCATTTTGTTAGCCGCACTAGTTGCACTAGTGGGATTGCTTTTTGGGACACCTCTGTCTTAGCTTAATTAAGCACGGGTATACTTATAGTCCGCTTATATTTTTCAGCAATGTAATTCCATTGGCTTATTATTTTCCATAAACCGATTTATTATTTCCTTAACTATTACAAATTCCGCACAATATGCTTGAGTTCAATCCTCCATCTCAACGGTTATTTAAAGATTAAAGCAGCAATAAATTTATCTTATGAACTTGATCCCCTTCCACCACTGTGGGCACAATGGATAATATTAAGCATTAGGTACGTCCTCTTGCAGCTAATTTCCCAACTCCTTATCCATTAATTATTATTTCGCTCTAAATCGAATTAAATTCGCATTTTTTTCAAACTTCGCATGCGAGGGTTGCTCGATTGCTATTATATGGGTAGCTAAAGGGAAAAGACGGTCAAAACCATTTTCAAGTAGGCAAAGTAATTACATTTGGGGCATTTGCATTTTTCTTGTACATATAGTTCTTTTCTTTGTGTGTTTGGAGGTTTCTTTTGATTTTGTTCCTCAATCCCTGTATACAACATCCCCCTTTTTGTTCCATCATTAGATGCTTATGCCCATCTTTCGTGTGTAAATTTTCTTCCTTGCGAATTTCTTCCTCTCGCTTTTAAAATGCCTTTACTTTGATTTTATTTTGCATGGGACACATAGCCATTCATCTATCTCTTCACTGGTTGCCCAATGCTGGTCGAGAGCGACCGGCAAACTCGTAAGGGTTGCTTTGCTTGGTTGGGATTCATCTCTTTGCCTTCTTTCATTATTTCCATCGGTGGTGCCTTCACTTTGTTCCAAACCAAACGTACCGCGCGCACTGCCATTACTCTCCTCTGGCAATAGTGGTGGCGTTGGTATTTGCCATTGCGCTGCTGTTGCCGCTTCTGCTGTACTGCTGGTGATGCTGCCAGGATTACACTCTCTCTCGACCGCCATCATACCACTTGAAATTTATTTCGCACACCACCAATTCAGGGTCGGTGCCCATAAATCACGACTGCAGCACAGAGAACATCCCGGGCATAAAGTGTAGCAAGTTTTTCGCGCGAGCTGCTGTTTTGTGACTAACTGTGTGTCTACCCTTGGAAGATAGATGGAAATACACTGCACGAACACATCCTCATGCACACGTATATATTGGACTTGTATTGTTCTAGTGTAGCAATAGCAAGGGTTGTAGATACATATATCAACCATAGTCAAACTGCTGCCACAGTGGTACCACGGATGCTGCTGTTGCTCCTGCCATTGTTAGAACTAGCTAGTAGTTTGTGGGGGTGTGGATATTTGAGTCGCTTCATCATGCTTTGGAAAATCTACCCTTATCAAAGCGCAATTGTGGACTATGCACTTTCCAATGGAGAAATTTTCCTCTGGTACGAGGAGAAAAAGAAAATCAAAATTTTAATACTTCCCAGGCACACGGGACACCGCACAGACATGGGCTACACAATACGTGCTGGAAATTTGTTAAACTGAAAGCAGACACACAGGGCAGCAGCAGATACGTGATGGTTAGTCTATGTTTAAATATTTGATAGACGGTTTTACAATTAAGCTGAAATGCATTGATGTAAGACCGAAGGCATGTGGCAATGCATCTTACTCAAAGTTGAAAGTCAATCCTGGAACTTAATTATATTGGTATATATAATTCCAGGAGATTATAATATCTAGATATTTATTAAATTTTAATGTTTTCGTGACTCAAAATTGAACAAAGGGGCGTGGCAACTCCCAACAGAAAGCAATGTCATTAAGTGGGTCACGGGTGTAGGTTGCTCAAGTGGACTCTCCATAGCTCTCGATTCTCCGCCATCGACTCTAAATCATCTACCTATAGGGCAATCCCCATACGGGTAGAGGAGTGATTATGAACTTGATCTAACCATCTCATCTATCTGTCCCTACCTAGAGGATGCCTGCCTGATGTGGGATCCTGGTCGGGGACATGCGTTTAACATGACCAAAAACCGAAGCATGGACGATGGACCGCTCCGTCCGAAGAAGTAGCTGCTCGACATTGAGTTTCTCACGAATTCTGGTATTTCTAATGCGATCTCTACGGGTCACACCAGCAATACCAGAAGAATGGCCGAGCTGTCTCAAAATTGACCCAACCTGATCAATACTACACGAAAACTCAGAATTGCTCCTTCTATCAATCGTGAATAAAACCCAGAGATACTTAAACTTCTCCTCCTGTTTGAATGGGTATCCACTAACATGCAGAGTGCATTGAACAGGCGTTCTGGAGATGTCCATCACTGCAGATTTGTTCACGTTTATTTTCATCTCAGCTTCAACACAAACGGCCATAAACCGATCGAGTGCGCGCTGAAATGCAGACGACCAAGTCATCAGCGAAGTGCAGATGACTTATCCTCAGATCTCCCAATTCGAAACGTTCTTCGCGACTGCACTGTAACATTTAGTCCATATAAGTAATGAAAAGGAGAGGAGACAAGACGCACTCTTTGCAAAGTTCAACGCCCACGGGCCACGGTGCAAGGTATTGATTTAACGCCGTTTATCCGAACACAGCTTTTACAGTTTGTGGAAAGAGACTGAATGACTCTCAAGAGAGAGAGAGGATAGTCTGCCAGAACATTTTGCTTGCAGATCTGTGATCACGGTCTAATTTCTCGCCTAACACCTTCCAAGATTGTTCTTTGGCTGCTTTAACAGCCAATTTGCAAGTTCTTCGCGCCTCAATGTAGTGGTTTCCTCCAATTGGATTCACATCTTGAAAGCCTTCTTCTTCTCTCGAATGGCTTCTTGAACTCCAGGCGTTTTAAACAACCCACTAGAGCTAGAGTTGATCTTTAAGGTTAAGCTTTAATATCGCAACTCTCCCTTGTAATGGTATCCACTCCAATACTCTGCCTGCCAGCTTGCGCCATGTCAGTATTCCCACCCCCGCCTGAGCAGACATTGAAGACATGAAGAGAACCATCCGCAAACCGCAAGGTACACCACCGCTATATCCAGTTTCAAATTTGTATTTGTATTTGTATGTACATATTTGTACCTATAGCTAAACTAGCTGTACCCGCCCGGCTTTCGCTTTGCCCCTGCACAGAAATTGTATTGTTTATAGATCTTAGATAATAATGTTCTTTCGTAAAATGCGAAAAATGAGAATAAATCGATTTTATGGAATTTTTTTTCTGCGTACCTAAACCTGAAATACAGCAATACGAATAAAAAATGAATCATGAAAATCGGCCCAGCGGTTATCGAGTTATAACGTCATCGAGTTTCACTCCATAGAAGATGTTTTTTGTATGGGCGGTGCCACGCCCTTTTGTCCAATTTTGACCAATCTTACAGCAACACTCCTTAAAAACGGTATATGCGTTAAGTCGTGAATCGACGACAAATATTTTAGCGGTCAATTTTTATATAAATATAGATTGAAATAAACAGTAGGGGTATTCATGATTCGGTGTATCTAGGTCTAGTAAAATTGTGAAATTGTATTTTTTTTATCACATCGCACACTTTTTCTAATCTCTATAGCAATACTAGACATTTTCTAATCACTATAACAACACTAGAAAATAACAAAAAACATTAGAAATCGAACTGACATTGCGAACTAATACATTTTACACTGTTGTATTTTGTTGTTACTATAGGTCTGGGGCATGATGGAATAAGGTCTGGGGTATAGTGAAAGTGTAAAAGTGTAGCTAGTATATTTTGTTGTTATAGTGTAAGAAAATTTCGCACTTTTACACTTTCACAATGATACTAGACCTGATACACCGAATCGTGAATACCCCTAGTGTATTATCTTTGTTTGTAAAATATGTAACAAATATTATAGAATGTTAATGATAGCATCGCATGGATCTTCGTGTAATTTTTAGACAATTAGAAGCATATGCACTCATCTTAGGCACGTATAAATACGTAACAACGATTTGTCAACAAATACCATAAAATGTATATCGCTATGACCTCTCAGACTAAAACAGAGCAAATAACTTTTCACTCGAAAAATATGGAAAAGTTTTCATGTTTCATGTTATAACGAAATCAATTAAAACTCTGTCTACCTTATTGCCACCATCAGAATAATTTTCTCCGCCTTACGATACCAGGACAAAATTGCTGTGAGATATTAACTCTGAACATTTAAATTACTTGTGAACCCTCCAACAGATGATGCTCCAAATAAATTATTTATTTTGTAATATCCAAGGATTTAGTTTCCCACACGCACATTCTTCTTCAACTTGAAATTTCGATGGCAGA
The DNA here is from genome assembly GCA_955612985.1 of Cheilosia scutellata. Classification (NCBI taxonomy): domain Eukaryota; kingdom Metazoa; phylum Arthropoda; class Insecta; order Diptera; family Syrphidae; genus Cheilosia; species Cheilosia scutellata. Next base: position 56,898,909 of record OY015312.1, on the reverse strand, counting down.
GGACCAAAGTAACGAAGAATGGAGCGATAGCGGTGCTCTCATTCGAAGGACAGGAGACCAGGCTCAAAAGGAATTTCTCCAATTCCAATTTTCTTATAGCTTTTCCATTTGTTTTGCCGTTGCCTCTATAGGTACTTATTTTTCTTTTCTCATAATATTATTTCCCTCCCCCCTTAGCGAAGAAGCAATACATTAAAGTTGTCTTCTACATCACACAAAATGTATACACATCGCGTCGCTGTATATGGTTGTATGCGATACATATAAATTTTCCAAAAAACGAATAAAGCATTTTCCTCCCATACATCTCCCATAGTCCTCTAAGTGTGATATATTTCCTAAGATTACATAAGATGTTTTATTTTCTTGCAGGGGAAAAAAAGGACGAAAACAGCGGATAAAGGAAAACACGTCCCAACCTACATATGTATATAGATCTAAAGCACCCCCCAAAACCGCCACCACGGAAGATGGAGGAGCAAAATGGAAAAAGGAACCAAACTCCAAAAGAAAAAAAAAAATTAGAGCACGAAGAAGAATAAGCGAAAGAATGCGGGTCCGCAAAGACGGGCGGAATATAAAGCATCCCGGTCCCGGTAAGATATTTAGATGGTTGGCAAATAGATAGCGGTGTGTGTGGCGGCGAATGATATATTTCTGCCACCGTTTCCTAAGCACAATGTATACCGTTACAACACTGACGTTTTCGAGGGTGCGAAAGACGAATTACAAATAAGGGATCCCGGACACCATCTGTGACCATCCTTAGAGACTCACTAAGCTCAAATTCGCATCAGGAGTAGGTATACACACAGCCAACCGAGAGGGGATCGATCGGGGGTAGCGACGGGTGAGGAAGTTGAAATGGGTATCCTTTAATTTCTTTCTTGTACAGAGTTTTTCCTTTTTTTCTAGCTTTTGTCTCATCTTGTCTGCGCTATTTGGGGCATTCCTTTTGTCTTTGCTAAAGAAGTGCCTTTTTGTACCATCAGTTTCCCGATGGTATGACCGTCTGTTCGGTTTTGGTGGGGAAGTGGTGGGATAGAAGACTTTAAGTTGATGTGGGTCCTGGGGGGCAACATGCTGCCACTTCTGCTACTACTGCACAGTATTGTTTGTATGTTCACAGGGTGAAACTAATTTTAAAGATGACGGCGCAGACGATAGATAAAGCTGTGAGGTTTCAAGGACCGAACAATAACAAAAAACAAAGTGTAATAAAGCAACTAGACGCTGTAACATTTCTCATTGGGAACACGACAAGATGGATGGGTATAAAGTGGGTTGGGTAGGTATATTGGTTGTCTTTTCGCTTATGGACGATGCGGTTACATGGACAGTTTTCTATATATTTATGCGAATTAGCTGTAGCCCTAGGTACATTATGATGAAACGGGATCCCTATACATTATCTCCTTTTCCAAAATCTCCCGGGATGAAATCCACTATGCCAAAATTTCCCACAAGCAAACTAAATTTTGCATATATCCAACCTTGTCTCACTTTTTAACACCATTTTTAGGTGTCTCGGCCACAGAATTAATAACACCAAATCTAAAAATGGGGAATTTTGTGCCTGGGGATTTTCTGGGGGACTTTTGGAGTAATGGATTTCATCACAGTGGATTTTGGAAAAGGAAATTTCATCACCAACCCTGTTGAAACATATTGTGAAGAGACAACTATTACCGGTTTCGCATTTAGATGGGTCAACTATTTGTTTCTACTAGCCCTGCATAGTAAGAACAAATATTAATATTGGTTACCTATTTGAACATCTGAGCTTTGAATCGATTAAGGGTGGTCTGAAGTCCATGATGGCAATTTCACCATCAGGCTAGATATATTAAATCTATCATGCCATTGTCAATTTCGTTTTATATAACCACGCATTAAGTTCATCGTATTGAAGCAAGCATACGGTAAACGATTGATTAAGCACGATCATTGTTGATGATAGGATGTATAAGATTTTAGTTTTTTTTGTATTGGAGGTGCCACGCCCCTCTGACCGATTTTGACCAATATTTACAGGAGCACTCCAGGGCACCAATACCTAAGATTATCTGTAAGTTTGAGCTCAATCGATTTGGTGGTTTTCGAGATTTACGATTGAGAATGTTTTTTTTTTTGTATGGGTGGTGATACGCCCCTTTGACCGATTTTGACCAATATTTACAGGGGCACTCCACAGCCAATACCTAAGAATATCTGTACATTTGAGCTCAATCGATTTGGTGGTATTCGAGATTTACGCCCCTTTTTCCAATTTTGACCGAAATAGCCTTCGTACAGAAAACTATGATGTAATGTATTGACCACTTAGGTTAAATTATTTGTAAAGTCCCTAAGTCGTAACTTCATCGTGTTTATTGTTGTTTAACAATGAAATCAACGATTAAGTTGTAGGCTAACAATGTTACCATTTTTGCAACAGCAACTACCTAATTGAGAAATTAATGGAATCAAATTTATTTATTTATTTATTTATTTATTTATTTATTTATTTATTTATTTATTTATTTATTTATTTATTTATTTATTTATTTATTTATTTATTTATTTATTTATTTATTTATTTATTTATTTATTTATTTATTTATTTATTTATTTATTTATTTATTTATATATTAATTTATTTATACATTTATTTATTTATTTGTTATATATTTGCTTTTTTATTTATTTATTTGTTATGTGCTATTTATTTATTGTATTCTACCTTTTAATTTATATATATATGAATATAGAGAGTTATATATTTATTTAATAATTTAATATTATAATTTTTTATTTATTTATTTATTTATTATTTTTTTTTTTATTTATTTTTTTTTTCTTCGTCAAATGAAGGTTTTTTTCGTTGTTTTCCTTCAAAATAAATAATATTTAATTAAATGATATGTATTAAATCGATTAAAATGTTTCAGCTGAAAGATATAAATGTACTCCTATATCATATCTCTGTACTGTAAATTGTGCGGTGGCTAGCCTTTGTAAATTTTTTGTAACGAAATAAATTCTATCTATCTAATGGAATCAAATTCTTACCAGAAATATGTCCCACGATCTGTCCCCATGTCCACGATGCTGTTGACATTTTGCTGTTGCAAAAATTGTCGTTCCAATTCCAATTGTCGTCGTTTCGCGCAGTTTCGTTTAGTTAATGTAATGATTGCATTTATTATTGTAATTATGTATGATCATGATACAACAAGACAAGATAGCGCAGTGAAGTTTTCAGTTTCGATTTGTTCTGCGCGTCTACGTCATCAGCGCCCAATGAACATTTTGACATTTGGTATTTACGTTATATAGAACGAGTTGCGGTGTTCCTTTAAATGTTTAAATAAAATAGAAAATATAGAAGATATAGTTTCGGAATTCTGTGAATGTGTTTGGAAAAACATTTATCGTTCGTATAATGTGTCTTTCTTTTCGTTGTTCCTTTGAATGAAGTCGCAGAATTAGCTACTTATTTTCTGCTCTGCTCGACGCGTCGTATGAAAAAAATTGATGAAAAAAACTTGTATTTTGAATCGAATGTGAATAAAATGTTTAAAAAACAAGTAGGTATTTTATTTAATTATTTATTAAATTTGCGTGTTCTTGTGTTTTTTTGTCCACTATTTGGCGATTAAGGAAGCGAATGCAAAAGTGCGAGCGGAAGAAGAGTGTTTTTGAAACGGATATTGCAGTTAAATCAATTAAGTGGTTCATATAGTTTCGTTAACGGGTATCATCATAGCTCCAGATGGCTTTGAGAGACCACCCATAAGCTGCAGACTCGAAATCCTACCATAGAAAGTGCATTACTAAGCATAAATGCAACTGCATTTATAATGCCAGTTTACCTACCCATTTCATATTGAATAATATTTATAAAGTCATCCTTCTCAAAATGCAGCCTATAAAGTCTTTATTTTTCTATTAATTGGGTCTCATCGTTTAAAGATATTCTTTATTTTGCCTTAAAACATTTTTATACCCTCCACAGGAAGGTATATTCACTTTGTCATTACATTTGTAACGCCAAGAAGGATTCACTGGAGACCCTATAAAGTTTATATATTCAGAATCAGGATCACATACTGAATCGATTTAGCCATGTCCGTCTGTCTGTCTGTCCGTCTGAAATCACGATAGCGTCCAAACGAATCGATCTAGGCGAATGAAATTTTGTGAGAGGACTTCTTTTTACCGTCGTCAGGTTGGTATTGAAAATGGGCTATGTCGGTCAAGTAGTTCTGGTACCTCCTATACCAAACCAATATGGCATGGCAAACATTTTGCATGACTTTTATGAAGTGGAGGGTATCAAAGCATCGGCCAAGCCGATGATAACACTTTTACTTGTTTTGTCTTAGGAAATGTAAGGAGCTGTTTCTAATGTTTCTTTTTGTTTTTCATTAATTTATATTTGCATTCAAATACAGAGCAAATATCCCTTTTACATATGTACTATTATTTGTTTAATTAATAACAATAATAATTTAACAAAATCGCTAATTTGTACTTTCGCGCCAATAGTCTTGTTGTATCATGTGCACAGCCTACGTCATAATTGGTTGACAGATGAATTCCGATCAACAGCAAAAATGATCGACATGCGCAATGCCATATTATCTTGTCTTGTTGTATCATGATGTATAATTATATATATAAAGGGTGTCCCATAATTCACGTATTATAATTTTTTTTATTGATTCATAGAGTATACAGATTGTGGTTGTATGTAGCGTTGCCAGCCGTTCGGGTTTTCCCGGACATGTACTCTTTTTCGCTTATGTGGGGAACGTCCGGGCTAGTTTTTCTCGGGTTTTTCATCCTTATGAGGAAATTCGAAATTAACAGAGCTTGAAAGTGTCAAGTGAATTCTTAAAAATATGATTGTAATACCAACTTTGGTAATAGACAAAAGAAAGTTTCGAAAACACTGAATGAAAAAATGTTATGTCCACCACAATATGCGATCTTACCTATTGAAGTCGATGTAATCACTTAAAAAATATAAAATATTTTGCTGAATTGCTCGACAATGAATATAGAATACCAGGAACTTTTATACCATTCAAACAGGTTATAACTTTCTCTTCACCCAGCATTGGAACGAGCTTCTGTTAGAATTTAGAAACAGTAAAATAAAATTTGGAAGAGGTCAAGTTTGTTTTGGCAAACTTTTTGTTTGTAAAATACGAAGTATATTTTGTCGCCAATAATTCGGGTCCCAAGCAAATTTATTTATTTTTTTAAATTGCTATAAGTTGTAGTAATATAGAAATGTGTCCCCAAAAGGGTAGTTCTTAAATTTACTTATCCTGTAGCTAAAGAAGTTTTGGAAAATGGGTACCCTCACATTTGTCACGGTGATATGTGTATTTTCGTTGATTGTCTGATGGTAGGACGCTCATGGGTTGCATTTCGAGGAATAGTTTCGTTAAGTTCGTCCCAACATTATTTCAATAGGTACAGAACAGTGACAAATCTTCTGTGCGTGGGCGGTTGTAGATTTGGTGTTCGTATGGGATCTCCTATTATTCGAAGTTTTCGTTTCTGTATGCTTTCAATGTTTTAGGGAATGGATCCATGGGGTCAATATTCTAAGCTTGGTACAATCAGCGCTTTATAGAGAAGAAGGAGTTGTTTCTGGCTGAAGTATTATACCTTTGTTCTAAATAGGTAATTTAACTTTGAGGATGCTAATTTTGTGATATTGGATAAGTAATCCGGCCATTTTATATACACCATTTGACTGTGACTCCAAGAATGTCCAGCAATAACTTGGATAAATGGGTTGGTCGTCCCTTTTAATTTCTCATATAGTCGATGCATTTCTCTTTGCAAAAGTTGAGAGCTCTGTATTCTGTACATTAAATACAACCCAGTTTTGTTTACCCCACATATTATAATGTTGTCGAAGTCTTCATTTTTTAGAGAACCAATTTACTCGCATCTTTGATTGTGTGGAGTAGTTGCACTTACCGGCTAACGGCCTGATTTGAGTTGTCCAAGTCTACAGCTCTACAAAGAGCATGTTTTCCATTTCCATTACCTTGATTAGCCTAGAAAGCTATTGGGCAGTATAGTTCTGCGGCAAAAAGTGCGCAGTTCATCACCATTAGACCTGATGCTATAATTCCAAATTAGTAACTCTACAGGGGAGCGGACACTTTTATTTCATTATTGTGGCTAATTTGTAATATATAGGTAAAGGGGCAGTCTGGCAGTCTAAAAATGTTGGATTATATGTAATCTGCGTGGGCTACAACCTGACTAACAAGTGTACAAGCGAGTAAGATTCACAAACCGCAAAGTATTCCTTTTTCCTGCCCTCATAACCAATTATTCGTGTTCTGTGTGAAGATTTTGAATCTGTAACCAGATACGGTATAGCGCTTGGTGAGAGGAACTCAATAGAACCAACTATCGTACACGCTTCTGCACCATCATTGATCAGGATTCAGAATTGAAATAATGAGGTTTTTTCATTATAGTTTTTTTTAATGTTTGTTGAGAATAGGTGCCCATCTCCTTCGATTAAATTCGTTTATCTGGTCGAAAGTAGGTATAGAGGATTTGATTTTTTTTTTTTTTTTTGCCGAATCATCGTTTTTTTTTTAAGTACAACCTTCCTGTTGAACCCATACATTCCCTCCTTACCCACCTATAATGTACACATGTGTACATTTCTTTAATACTATCATATCGTATTCCAACCCAGTTATCACATACTTCCGTCACGCTACCTAATCTAATAAAGGTATAAATTACCACCCCTTCCAGCTATAGCAAGCCCCCATTGGCATTCTATAAAAATGATAAATTTGTTGGTGGCCACCACCAAAAGTGTGTATATAAGTGGAAGTGTACATATATTTTACCGCACACGCATTACGTATCAAAAATTGCAAAGAAATACCCTGAAAAAGAAAGGAAAACAAGGGCAGACAAGAAAGCCTTAGACCCTTGCCTTGTGCGGCGAATAAAAGAAGCAGGATCTGTAAAAATGCGGGAGAGAAAAATTGTGAAATTCTTTGTCCTCTTATCTATATGATTTGTGATTTTCGGGGTACAGCCCTCATCAGTTCCTATACTCCAATCGCTCGATATTTAGAGACGTTGGTAGGTAATACTTCACCCCATTCTCGATATTACCAAAACGTGTTCCCATTCATTTGTATGGCCGGATAAAGGACTTTCACTTCCAATCGAATTTTACGCACATAAATAAGTTATATCTATTTGCCGCCCACTTATATGAAGCTTATAGAAACAATTTATTTGCTTTGACTAAGGACCCGAACATGGTGGGTGAAATCGCATCGTCACCTCCACGCGGTGCCCGCTGGATAGCCGAAAGGCGAACTAACGACGAGCGTTGGATCCATCGGATCCATGGGTTGTAGATACCTGAGTTACCTTCTCAGGAACTAGGAGCAGGAGAAAACATACGCTCTGAAGATCCAACCCAAATCGATCTACTTTCGTCCTGCACAGGCCTCACAAGCCGGTCAGGAAAGGGAAACACAATTGTGATGAAAAATACAAAATATGCCTCGGATGAACAAACCAAAAATGTTGACGACCCCCTCCGCAAACGAAAAACGGACAACGATTTATGTGTATATGTACGTGAAAAGTGCGTACATTAAACAGACCCCGCAAAGCTGAACAGCTAGCCGAGACCCTCGCCAGTTTCAAATCTGATGTAACAGCTCTCCAGCAGATGCGATGAGATGGACCGGGCCTGAGAAAAACAGAAAACTGTGATTTTTACTACGGGAATTGCCACCTCGATGGAAAGTTGCGCTTGTTTGGGTGCGGATTCGCTGTCAGAGGCAGACTTAAGCAAAGTGTCTTGAGCTTTCGCGATGTCAGCGATAGAGTGACGACGATACGTATCAAGGCCAAATTTCACCATCTTAGCCTTATAAGCGCCCCTACAGAAGAGAAAGACGACGCCACCAAGGAAAGCTTCTACGAGCTCCTTGCCAAAACATACGAGCAATGCCCCAAGCATGACATTAAAATTCTTTTGGGAGACTTTAACGCCAAAATTGGGAGAGAGGACATCTTTTGGCAGGACGATCGGAAGGCACAGCCTACACGACACCACCTCCGGCAACGGACTCAGGCTAATCGATTTTGTAGCGGGAAAAAACATGGTGGTGAGCAGCACACGATTCCCACGTCTTGACATCCATAAGGGCACATGGCGGTCACCAGATGGTCGAACCTGCAACCAAATCGATCATGTCGCGATTGACGGAAGACACTCCTCTAGTATTCTGAATGTCCGTACATTCCGAGGAGGCAACATCGACTCGGATCACCACCTAGTTGGTGCCAAACTTCGAGTACGGATATCCAGCGAAGCTCTTAGGCGAACAACAACCACTCAGAGGAAGTTCAATGTTGGATGACTTCAATCGGAAGAGATCGCCATACAGCCAATGCCGACCGCGTATCCCTTGAGCTTGCGAGAAATCCCACAACCGTTGATATGAACCCGGAAGACCAATGGCAGCTATGTCAACAAGCCGTAAGGAGTAGCTATAGTTTAGCAACTTACTCACAAAGGGGTGGCTACCATGCCACCGAGGATAACTAAAAAAAGCACAAATTGATGTAATATGAGACAGTTTCACCAACTGGGCAGCGCACACCCATCTAGGAGTAGATACATAAGTATGCTTAGGAAACTTTAACACAAAACATTAATATATAGGTATGTACCTACTTTAAAACTATCCTTAAGATTCACCCAAAATGTTCTTATATAAAAACAGATTTTTCTTTCACTCCCATATAGACTTCACTTTAATACCTATTCATCAGCCAAACTAATGTGAAATCCAAGCCTTTAATCTTACATTATAAATATCACTGTATACCAACCCTCTCCACCACACGGGTTCGCATGTGTGCGCAACCATAATCCGCAAAATATCTAAAAGTCGAAAATAAATTAGGATTTAAACTGTATGGCACACGCACTCACGTAATAAATATCAGCTGCCCATTGTCCCACATGAAATATAACCGCCAAATAATTTTCCATTTATCCAGAGCCCCGCTATGTGTCAAGATTTCAATGGATCATCCGCCACCAAATAAAAAGGATTCCCTCCCCCCACCGTAAACAATAATCGGAAAGTATGTATCTACTCCAGTTAGCAACCCAGTCAAACCCGTGCAAGCACAATCATGTAAATGTGTTAACCACATTCGCGCTCAACAAACCCATTCGCATTTCCATCTGTTATCTTATCAATTTGCGTAGATACAATATTCCAACAGCGCGCTGAAATTGCCTGCATCCGAAGATGACTCCTTTTGTGTCCGAGTCCACCAAGAAGTGGTGTGCGCTCCTGCCTTTGTTTTTGTTGGCCATTTTCTTCATCTTCGGTCCGAGAGAATCGATTAAGCCATCACGTAATTCCCGTAACCGTAACCAGAACGGACGTACGTCCTTACATGTAAATTTATTGACTTAACGAGCACTTTGCGCACTTACAGGCAATCCACAAGGAGAGATGCATATGCAAGACAGTGTATAGGATGGACAAAAAGAAAACCCAAAAAAGCAAATGCCATGACTCCGATTGCGTTCGATTTGGTGCCCCACAATGTAGGTGAATCTGCGAGATGCTGTATGCGAATATGGTACCGACGACGACGTCGATGGTCTTAGGCGGCCGATGCGACGTTTATGTACCTACCTCCGATTGAAAAGGGGCGAGAAAGGCTAATGTCGAAAAATTGATATCACAGTCTCGGTCCCTCGGAACGGAGCCCACAATACCTGTGTTCTGACCAAGTACACGGGTTGAGTATGTGCGACCACAAAAGCACCTTGCAGAGGTTGTCTGTTCCTTAGGATAAACTCTTTAGGTAGGTAAGGTACTTTTATGTTATTGTTGGGAAGATGAGCCGAAAAATGGAAAGCAGAAGAGAGGAATAGGTATTACCTACGCATTTGAATTTTGCGGCCACCTGAATATTTTAGAGGCTCTCGAAGAGAATACCTATAGTAATGGCTGCAAATTAAAGTCCATAATGAAGTAATTTGCAGAGATAGTTATTTGATGTCAAAATGTTTTTTTGTAAATTTTTGAATAATAAAAACCGAGACAAGACGATCTTTAAGTCTTGATGGACTGACTGTTGGGATATCTTGTAGCTAAAAAGCCCATCTCTGGTTTGTGTGTTTGTCATTGTGAATAGCTATAATATTTTTCAATTGAGAATGTGCTGGAGAACTCAAATGTGCAAATGGATGATACCTGTGGGTATAAATACTTTTTTTTTTAAATAAGCAGATTGGTGGGGCTGCAGTCATCGCTTATTTCCAATGTAGCAACTAGCACCTATCTGAAATAGCTCCCTTGTAATAAAATTAAGAATACCTAATGCCCCATTTTTGGTAATGTGAAAAATATAAAATGGGTAATTGGAGTCTTATTTGTCTGATCTGATAACTCAATGTTAGGAAAGGTTTTCGTCTATACATTAGTGTCCACTAGTTCAACGTGTATATATAGCTGTATTATGTACTACTTTAAACTTTCGAAACTTTTGGCTGAAGACACGGAGAAGTTTTCTTAAAAAAACAACTCATAATACTTTATACCCCGAATAATGGCTTAGATATAAGACCCATTAGAAAAGCTGGAGGGTATAAAGAAGATATATTAAAGCTACTAATGTTAAGCTTGACATAGAAATAAAGGTTAGCATAATACGGATCCGGAGGAACTATAGTTTACGCCTGATATCGTATCAACTTAAACTTTCAAAATGACTGCCAAAACCCAACCTTTATTATATTTTTGCACAAATTTATATGTACTTACAATAAGTTGTTTGCACAAAGCCAATGCTAATTTAGCTATGGAAAAATAAATCACACCAAAACCAAAAATGTAAAAAAAGAGCCAAGTTCTCTTATATGTATAAACAACAAAAATTAGGTGCGTAACTAGTCAGCCACGAAAAGTAATGAGATCTAAAAGTTGGTACGCCAAGTTCGTATACCCTATTCACACCAAGCCGAAAACCGAGTTTTCATCAAAAAAGTTTAGAAAACTTGAGGATGCATTCACACCGAACGCCAACTCGTTTTCGTTTGACGTTTCAATTAGCTGTGAAACCAGCTATGCAATTTTTGTGGCCACTAAACTTTTATTTTTGTTTCTAAACTTCGCTCGTATTGACATAATATACAAACAAAATTATTTAAGCTACTTGATAATCGTTAACTTATGGTTAAATGCATGAGATAATTAACATAAGCAACAATCAAAATCAAAACATCTGAAAATACCATTTAGTTGTGGCAGGTAGTGCTACCGTTCTAAAATTATAGAAAAAACTGAATAATTCGCTCTTTATGGTGCAAAGATACCAAGAGATTCCACATTTGTAAACAAAAAACAAGAAGAAACGACAGCACTGAGAGAGAAAGCTCGCTGAATGTTGCAAAAGGTGTGTCTGCTTCAACAACCCAAAGATTGTGCTCGTTTTCGTGGCGTTTTCATGGAAAACGACCTCAAACAACTCGTTTTGAAAACTGCAATATGTATGGGAAAACTTCTGTTTTCGATGAAGTTTTCGACTGTTTTCGCGAAAACAGAAACAACATTTTTTTTAACATTTAACCTTCTTAAGGTAATTTTTGTTATTCTATATATAAGATAACTTTTTTTTTACATTTATGTTTTTGGTGTGATTTCACTACTTTTTGCGAAGTTTTTTTTTATCAAATTTCACAAACGTTGAAACGTCTTCGCTTTTTAATATGTCAATTGACACTGACTACCATCACTTTGGCTTTCTTTTTTATAAACTATTCATTAAAATTATATTCAGCATGTAGATTAAATTCTATTCACATTTTAGGTGGGCAGATTCCACGCCGCTTAAATGGACAATTTTAAATTTTTGATATTTCTCCTTTTGTACAATTCAAGTCCCACCGCTATACCAAATTTCAACATTCTACGGCAGTCGGAAGTGGCTCAAATACCTAAATAAAAACTGATTTTCAAAAGTGGGCGAATACCACGCATTTTTGACTTTTTTCTTTTTGTACACTGCAGGTTCTACCGCTGAACTGAATCTCAACATTCTGCGGCAACTGGAAGTGGCCCAAAGAAATAATAACCAATTTTCAAAAGTGGGCGTATACCACGCCCCCTGACTGGAAAATCTCAAGTTTTCGTCTTTTCCCAGTGCATGCACCACAGAATCTAGCATTCTGCTAAATTTCACGATTCTATGATGGCCGGAACCCGGAAGTGCTTCATAATGATGATCATCATCTAAGTGAGTGAGTGCGTATGAGTCAAGTCAGTCAGTTACGGTTTTTGTGATTTTTGAAGTCCTGGAGAAAGCTGGCCAAAGATCGTGCTGGCTGCAGACGCTTGTTGGTTGAGGCCCAGGTCCACACCGGACTGAAGTGCCACCTTAAGTAAGTATGTAAGTACGTTGAGAACCATAGAGATGGAATTTGGTGATGTGGAGCTTTTTAATGAGCTTGATAAATGCTATATCTAATTTTAAAGTTTTTTTTGCTCAATTGGTTCCGAAGTTAGGAGGGGGGGGGGGGGGCACGGCACACCTTATTCCCGTTCAAAATCTATTTCATAGCAAATTATTATGCGTACTCGACGATTGTGGTTGTCGTATTTTTTGCAACAATTTAATAAAGTCATTATTTCTTAGGGCCATATACAGAGTTATTTACCAGAGAATGAGTAAAAAGTCGCCCCTCGACTGTATCGCAGTCTATACCTTCAAAAGACCAACAGCTATAACCATATCGGTGCTCACACACAGCAGACCTTACGTCCGAACCGTGCACACTCCATTTGCCAACAGATTGAGCTCAAAATCGCAGGAACAGAGATACCCCCAGGAGGAAATCTCCCAAAAAAGGCAATACCCACTGATGATACAAACGTCCTAAACATGGCTATTGCAGAAGAATACAAATAGAAAGGCAGAAGCCTCACCAGAGAAAAACGTCAAAAACCGCCTATAGACGCATGCACAGCTGAGATACCACACTGAGACCTATCTGGTACTGTATGCCGGGAATGACCATGGAACGTCAATGAGCACGTTATTTTAATTTGGCTTAACTAGCGCTAAAAGGCGTGATTGGAATGCCAGTGTCCTTTTGTGTTTTTTTTTTTCTGTGCTGTTCATCTCTGCAGTCGGGCTACACACTGTATCCGCAAATAGACGTGTGTGCATAAAGTAACCATCAGAGGCCCATGGAATGGTAATGTGGTGATTTTCTGCTGCGTGCGTGCATCTAGAAGCAGCGCAATATCAATGATTTGAAACAGATGTCAGTGCACGCAAAAAAAAAAAACGCTAGCAAAACACGGATAGACAAAATGGATGTGAAATAAAGTGGATTGGGCTCAGGAGGGAATTGGGAAAACTCGACGAAGCTAGTCTTCCTCCTTGGCAAGGTGTTTGGCCAACCACTCAGTGGGGACATTTAATTTCATATGCTTGGTGTGCTTGTTGCGTACGCTCAAGCGGATGTGCATTATTTTAATATAGATACCTAACCTAGCCCACTTCAGGTATTAGTTACTAAGCTCTTCACTATCATGGTTATGGTGCATTCCAGTGCTAGATTTGAATGCAAATTCCCTTACTTTGAGACAAGATTCGTACACCTAATGCGCTTTCGAAATCAAATTGAATTAGTTTTTGGATAAATGTCAAAGCCAGTAAATTTAATTGGCTATAGGATGGACTATGAATATTTATAGAGGTATTGAACTACTTTGGCAGTGGATGGGTTCACCGAATGTCTGAATTTCTAATGGCCTTACAATGGTTTATCATGCATAAATGTAATATAAATTCGAGTCAATAATTTGAGCAGGTAACCTAGTAAGTTAGTATCGTGACATCTCATCGCGAAGAATAACTGGTGTAATCAACGGACACTGTCACACTGTACTATTACACTGTAGGAGCTGCGGAAATGAGGAGGAAGTAGGTACGCACCTTGGGATCCAGGTTCTTTGCAAGCACTGCTACTTAAAAGACTTTCATATATGGGATACGCTAGACTTTATTAGGATCACCAACCACTCAATTTGGGAGTCAGTAACTTGGTGGGTTTTCATCTGTTAAATTTGTTGGTCTCATACTTAACGGGGGATTCAAAATAGACATTTTAGGTCTCCGAGTACTCGCGATGATCTTTTCATTCATTACATTGCATCCCCTTTTATAACACAGCCTAGCATTGTATGTGGTGGATGTGTATGAATCGGGTAGGCGCTGACTGGCATCAACTTGGCGGTGCCCAGCTGTTGTAACTTTTTCATACACATCAATTGTGCTTATTTTACCTCCGCGTGGTAACCACCGGGTACTGGCCTCGCCCTTCCGGGCTTGGCTTGCTAAACTTATAAGCGCGAGTGTTGAACACGAAGAAAATAGCAACACTATAATGCTCTGTCGGAAAGACTGACTGAACGAGTCTCAGAAGTCTTACATGAGCTCCTCAGAAAGAGGACGTACGGCGGATGAATTCACGCGATTGAATCAACGGTGACGTCAACAGTCGGCATGACAGATACCTTAATGGGCTACTTCGACGTATTTGGAGCTGAGGCCATTAAGGATTTCATTTCAATACTAGTCAGGGTGTTGAAATAGAGATGGTGGCGGAAGAGCCCTTAATGGGTCAACGGCAGCACTCAAATCCCCGAAGCGGGTTACTGACTCTGGAATATCCGGCCCCTTTCGTCCAAGGGGTCACAGAAAGGGCCTGGCCCTCCAGGTTGGGGGTTGTGCGTGGGGTTAACTACCCGACCACGGAAAAACAATATGGTTACGAAGCAACCAAGAGCCTCGGATAAGGACGGATTCACTGTTGACGATCCTGCAAAACGAAATATGGACAATGACGTTCGGATCTGCACGTGGAATGTTCGAACCCTGAACAGACCGCGTGCAGCCGAACAACTAGCGGAGGCCCTAAGTTGCTACAAAGCAGATATCACCGCCATCCAGGAGGTGCGGTGGGATGGGCCGGGCAAAAGAAGGATAAAAAACTGTGACATCTACTACGGTGATTGCTACAGAGAACAGAAGCAGCGTCTATTTGGATGCGGATTCGTTGTAAGCGGCAGACTTAGGCAAGAAGTCTTGAGCTTTCGACACGTTAGTGAACGCCTTACAACTATCCGCATCAAGGCTAAATTCGCCAACATCAGCCTGATATGCGCTCACGCCCCTACCGAAGATAAAGACGATGCTACCAAAAAATGTTTCTACGAGCTCCTCGACAAAACATATGAGCAATGTCCTAAGTATGACGTTAAAATCATATTGGGTGATTTTAACGCCAAAATAGGAAAGGAGGACATCTTTGGTAGTACAATCGGGAAGTACAGCCTACACGACAACACGTCTGGAAACGGACTTAGGCTAATCGACTTTGCTGCGGGACGTAATGTTACTATAGCTAGCACACGGTTTCCGCACCTCAATATTCACAAAGGAACATGGCGGTCACCAGACCATCAAACGGTCAAACAAATTGACCATGTTGCGATCGACGCAAGGCACTCCTCCAGTATTCTAGATGTTCGAACCTTCCGAGCGGCCAACATAGACTCGGATCACTACCTTGTTGTAGCCAAGGTACGTATGCGGATATCCCAGACACCACAACAACGAGGAAATACTGTGAGGAGATTCAACGTTGAACGGCTACAAACGCAACAAACCGCCAGAACTTTTGCCGATCGCGTCTCCCTCAACCTCTCGAGAAGTCCTTTGCAGCCTTCATCTAGTGCTGAAGACCAGTGGCATCGATGCCAAGAAGCCGTCAGAAAAGCCGCAACTGATGTGCTCGGTTTCACCCGACCACCACCACGAAACCCTTGGTTTGATGAAGAGTGCCGGCAAGCACATGCAGCGAAGCAACTGGCCTACAAAGCGGCGCTGCAGAGAAGGACGAGAGCAGCTCGTGAGCTCTACGAGCAAAAAAGGAGGGAAGAACACCGGCTTCTCCGGAGGAAAAAGAAAGAGCATGAGAAGCGCGCGATCGAGGAAATAGAGAGGTGTTACTCCAGGAACAATGTTCGGAAGTTTTACCAAAAGGTAAAAAGAACGTGTCACGGGAACAAGACCCGAACAGAGACCTGTAGAGACGAACAAGGAAACCTTGTAGTGGAGTCACAGTCGGTGCTGAGGACATGGAAAAACCATTTCTGCAGACTGTTAAACGGCGAAGACGACACATATTCCGCTGTCAGGCAGAATGAACCATTCAACCTGGGCGATGAAAGCCAAGACTTCCGTCCACCTGACCAAAATGAGGTAAGGATAGCAATATCTAAGCTGAAGTCCAACAAAGCTGCAGGACCGGACGGTTTACCGGCCGAGCTTTTTAAAGCAGCGGGAGATGACTTGGTAGAGAGCATACACCAACTCGTTTCTAAAATTTGGTCAGAGGAAAGTATGCCTGATGATTGGAACCTCAGCATCGTTTGCCCGATCTACAAGAAAGGAGACCCTCTAAACTGCGCCAATTATAGAGGCATCAGTCTCCTCAACATCGCCTATAAGATCATATCTGCTGTACTGTGTGAGCGCCTGAAACCATTCGTCAACGAGCTGATTGGTCCCTATCAGTGTGGTTTTAGGCCCGGTAAGTCCACAACCGACCAAATATTCACACTACGGCAGATCCTGGAGAAAACCCAAGAAGTCCAAATCGATACTCACCATCTATTTATCGATTTTAAAGCCGCATATGACAGCATTTATAGAGACGAGCTATACAGAGCCATGTCTAGTTTTGGCATCCCTGCCAAACTTGTCAGATTGTGCAGAATGACGATGGAGAACGCTCGCTGCTCCGTAAAGGTCGGAAATAATCTCACCGAGACCTTTGATGTCAAAAAAGGATTTAGACAAGGTGATGCGCTGTCATGTGACTTTTTCAACATCATACTCGAGAAAATTGTGCGAAACTCACAAGCCAACACCAGGGGCACAATTTTCCAAAAGTCTGTGCAACTACTTGCATACGCTGATGACATTGACATAATTGGCAGAACGCAGCGAGCTGTTACTGGTGCGTTTGCAAGTATTAGCACAGAAGCGGCAAAAATGGGTTTAGTGGTGAATGAGGGCAAAACAAAGTACATGCTGTCAACAAGAAGGGACACACAACATCGGCGAATCGGACAGAACGTCACGATAGACAGCTATAACTTTGAGGTGGTTAGGGACTTTATCTACCTCGGCTCCGCTATAAACTCTGATAATGACACCACAGCAGAAATCAAACGAAGAGTTACACTTGCCAACCGCTGTTTCTTTGGCCTAAGAAGGCAACTGACTAGTAAGGCCTTGTCAAGAAACACTAAGGAGACTCTATATAAGACCCTCATCATCCCAGTCCTACTCTATGGCGCAGAAGCATGGACGTTAACAAAGGCGGATGAAGATCTTCTTGGTCGTTTCGAACGCAAAATTCTTCGAGTGATTTTCGGTCCCGTTTGCGTTGACGGGCTTTGGAGGAGAAGATTTAACAGCGAACTCTACGAGCTGTACAGCGACATAGACCTGGTCAGAAAAGTGCGTATCAGTCGACTAAGATGGCTAGGACATGTAGAGCGAATGGACACCAACGCTCCGGCCCGAAGAGTCTTCGATTCCAACCCGGAGGGACAACGCAGTAGAGGAAGACCTCGCCTTAGGTGGCGCGCACAAGTGGAAGGGGACCTCAACCAACTTGGAGTGCGCAACTGGAGGCGGTTAGCCAAAGATCGTGCTAACTGGAGAGGCGTGTTGGTTGAGGCCCAGGTCCACCCCGGACTGTAGCGCCACCTAAGTAAGTACTAAGCATTGTATGTATGCAGTGAAATCATATACTCTCTCTCGACCAACCTGGTGCTCCAAACAGTATACTCTGATGCACATATATGTAATTACAAAAAAAGGCAGTAATAGTTCCTTATCAGGTTGAAACTGAAAGAAGTCTGATTAGGGATAATCTGTCCGACCTCGTTTCAAATTACTGGGGAGTGGGACTCACTATCAATCCAATTTGCATTTTATGCAATACGCACTACGCCTCCATAATGATTTGAAACGCTCTCTCCAGCCGATTTCATCTTGGAAATTCATCCGCTAGGAATACAGTTTATCATTACAGTGCAATTAACTATCTACCCTTCGAACTGCCGGCAGGGGTGGCCCTGCTGAAAAGCAGTTGCTCCCCAATATGGAGCTAAATTTGAAGCTCCAAATTCGTGTACCAAAATTCGTGTATATCTCCAGCATAGAACGTTCACATGTTTTATAGTCCTTTCCATTATAACACAAATTGAAAAACGAATCTACCATTTGTTTGTTCTTTAATTTATCACCCTACATGAGAAAAAAATGCATAGTCTCCTTTTTCAATCCAACAGCACTGATGCTGTTCGGCTGTAAGGACGTGATGTTTCTTATTCCCAACAACCCATGTTTCTAACAAGTATACGGAGTATTTTTTCATCTGTTCTCTCACGGACTACAGGACTATCATAAATCATATTTTTGGTTCAAAATTTGTCACTTAGTTTTCTTTCGTTTTTGTTTTTTTGTCGGTCATGCACTCTCCTGAATGTGTGCGCAATCACATTTATCCTGCAAGGATTTCCTTCAAATTTGTTGCTCACTCAGTGACTTTTATTTGTTAGCTGTCCTGCGAGCTAAGGTTTGCATTTTTTACTTCTTGCATCCCTATGCACCTTGATTCATTCGTTTTCTTTTGTTTTGGGGAAAACACGCCGAGTACTCTTTATTTATTAAAATTTATTGTAATATTTTCATCCTTTTCTTTGAGTTGTTTGTTGTGCATTTTGTATGACAGATTTACACACTATTTCCCATTTGGATTTGATTATATTCCCATCTGCGAAATGGAAGGTTAAGCTACCTCTCTGTGGCTGACAAAGGTAATAAAGACATAATCCGTGGCCCAAACACACATCGAGGCTGCAGGAATGCCAACTCTATAGGATATCAACAGGTTGACTCTCTTATGGATTTTTATGCAATAATCGTAAAAATAAAAAAAAAATGAAACATCACCGAGACCAGTGGATTTGGTTTCCTTGTTCGTTATGGAACATGAATGCCCTTCTGTGGGTCTGGGTTTCCGCTTTTTATTTGCTCAAGGTTACACAAACATAAACAAAGGCTAGAACGTATTTTTATGGTCCATAAATGTTTTTTTTTTCCTTAGATGATGTTTGCCGCAGCGCGCAGCAAATTCGAGCACACTAGTGGGTAAGGTGGTTGGGATTTTTTCTATTGGTTTGGAATAGGAAAATTAATGCGATCCTGCAGGTTGCAATGGGTTTTGAACATGGTACGTTTGGTTATTTGCCCTCAGAGTCATTTATTTTTATAGGTGTTTGACTTGATGGTAGAGAGGCTATTATAGGGTAGAGAGAAGTGAAAGTCACTTATGCTTACGGTAGAGTTGGTGCGGTAATTAGTGCATTACTATATTTGAAAGCATATCACAATGGGAAAGTCGTTGACTTTTGGCTGTTGTTCAAGGTTAATTGTGAAGTTACATTGGTTTCGACAGGTGGTTTATTGATTGTATAATTGTAGCAGCTGTATTTCTGGTATATACTAAGCCCACATCCTTACTACTTCCAGTTTGAATTACGTCCACCAGTAGTTGCTGGTCGGTGTATTAGGTGAAGTAACTGAGTTGTGAACAAAAAAATGAAGTGTCACAGAACATCGTCAATAATTCTTGCAGTTAAATCAGCAAGGAATTAGATAATCGCATTAATCAGATAAACCATCTTTAACCAATAGAAGTGGCGTTAATGTGCTTAAGGCTGTTAGAAGTTGAGCCGTCCTTAGTATACAGCTCGTAATAACAGTATAAGATTAAGTACAGTTTCCTCCATCATCCACACATAGCAAGTAGGTTGATGTCGCTCTCCAAATGTGCGCGCCACTTCAAACGCGGTATCTTCTGTTGCGTTGTCCTTCAAATGTGCGCATGTAAAAACTAGTCGGGCTGTTGCCTTGTTGTCCATTTGTGTCAGGCAACCTAACTTTCTTATTTGTTATATAAATAACCCTACATCGTAAAAGTTTTCCAGAGTCGTCAATGTTGAGAGTCATTAATCGATGGACACCTGGCTCACACTAATTACCGTCCTTTCCCTGCAACATACACTTTGTTTTTCCTATCCTGACAACTCGCCACATGCTCATGATATTGTCAAATATGATCAGATTAGCATTACATGGTAAGGAATGGACTTTCGGAAGCCTATGATGTTGGCTTGTGGGCCGAAGTATAATAGGTGCATAATACCCCGTCACCTTGTCTTAAACATTTGTTAACGTTATTGGGTTAGGTGCTGTTCTTGTCGACTCTACATCATCATCCTGCAGAGACAAACAGTTTCGCAGGAGTTCCGAAATATGACAGATATTTGGAAAACTCGCTGTTACAAATTAGACCTTTTGTCACTATTTTCCAATCCAACTACAGGGCCTCTACATCTACTATACGCCTACGCGTCATCATTTTTGCGGTTTCTAGCCTTAGCTCCATCAAACTTTTTCCTAATTACCGTGAAACTGTTTTTTATGCAAAATAAGGCAGCGACACTTTTCGCTTGTTAAGTGTTGTGATGGGAATATTGGAATCTTCGTTCAGCTGGACCGTGAATCTCAGTGATCTCGCGCGATACTCATGGCCACCTCCCTTATTTTAGAAGTTCAGAAGGATCGATTGAAGTTGTCGAATTTTTCCCAAATGATTGAGCTGTAGCAAGATGGGGAAAAAGTCTTAATCTGAATTGTCTTAATCTGAAAGTCTTCACATGTCTGACTTTTATAGAACTGTGAGCACTTCAACAAAAAATTTGCACGACTATGGGTCGCATTGAAACTTTGTCGTTTATTGCGAATCTCGCAGAATCTCAGATTCATTTGAGCAAATTTTACGTTTAATATCATACCTACTCAAGATGTACCCTGAACCCTAAGTAACTTAGGTACTAAATAAACATACGTATTAACTACACTTTATTACTTACTTTCAAATTTCACCCCGAACTGACACTTGAAGGAGGCAAGTAGGCGATGAATTTCGAATTCCTATTTTTGATTATTTAAAAAAAGTGGTCTCAATATTCGGGATTTGGGTAGTAATTTTTGAGAAAAATTCATAAAACTACTATTATTTGAGTTTTCTGAGAAAAATAAGTACGTGATAAGGTGTCCATCGTATCTCTATAAAAGAGAACATGTTCTCTTTTTTTGGTCCGATCTTTTTTACACTATTTTTTTGTTACGGATCTATTTTTGTTCTCTTTTTTTAATACGGTAGATAATAATTTTTATTTAATTTTCCAAAAGATTTAAAAAAAATAAATAGGTGGCGTAACAGGCGGTAGACACCCTAGGCCTAGCTTCTCGCAACCATTCGTTTGTGTGAGTTTCTATTTTTGGGACGAATGGAAGGGACCTACAATTTTATGCCGAGTCCGAACGGCTGAACTGAGAAGCTTTTTCATGACAGTCATACTCTCGGATGTTTGTCAGACGTTCGCGAGAGGTGGCGCAGTAGAAAAAAACCTTAAGATGTAATTTGGGTTTTTCCGGGGATCGAACCTTGGATAGTGGGATCCCCCGCACAGTAGTCCAGCACACTAACCACTGCGCTACTGCGCACCAAAAGATTTACTGACACTAAAAAAAGCAGAATGAAATTGCTTTTGTTACTATGAAAGTAAAAACTATTGTAAATAGGCTTTTGAAAACTGAACTTTCAACAGAGGTGATTAGTTATTTAGTTTTAAAGCGGATTGTTTCAAATGCTATCCAAAATCGTTTGATGTATTTGGAAAAGAAGACTGTTAAACACAGTTTTTAAGTTTTACTTGGAAGAAACTTAATAAAAATTTAAATTGGAAGGATGTCGAAGATTCCATCGTTTATCTTAATTCTAAAAAAGTAAATAATTGTTACGGGGCCTGAGCGACATCCAAATTCCAGCGATGACCATGGCGACACATTCGCAGCCTTTACCTAAACAAAAAAAAAAAAAATGAAATCAAGAGTAATTATATATCTAAGCCACGAAAAGTATATCCTCTCACCTGTGATGTAATTTCACAAACCATCCCCTTCCTGTAGTCAATGGCCTCATTAATGTCCTATAAGGAAAAGAAAAAATAAACGCATAAAAAAAGAAACACAATAATCACACACACACACACACACACACACAATTACGACTATTCACACCCCTACTGATCCCCGCCAAAATCAAAGGATGTGGATAAACAGATTACCTGTCCAGAACAATCAATCCCTTTTAATAATTGTTTTGAGTATATAAACTCAAGGCCAATAAAAGTATGTACATACACAGCACAAAAACAAGAAAAAAAAAAAAAAAAAAAAAAACTACCCTGTAGTCGTTGATGGAGTTCCTGCTGAGGATCTGATCACGATCCCTATCCATAATGGGGTGTGAATTTTCCAATTCGGCCTAGGCTATGTAATGTTGGAACATCTCCACGAAATTTTTAAAGCACACTATAGAAGAAATAAAAACACTATTAATAGGATATAGAGAAAAATATTTACAAAATTATTAACTTACCTGACGACGCATCCAAATATATGAACCACGCTGAAAAAGAACCAAAAAACACAATGTGTTGCAACTGCAATGACATTTCAGTGGCCGGGTGCAATTACTAGTTGTTGCAATTCCGTATACTGGTTTGCCTGTTCGCACCTCGCGGATAATGCGGATAAAAACAAGTGATACCAAGTGTGTAGAGTTTTATGTGTGGGAAGTTGCAATTATAGGAAGTAGGTATTATTTAGGTAGTTATTTTTAAATAAGTATAGGAACTGTGATAGGATCGTAGATCAGATTAAGTATCTAAGGGAAGTGCAATTTAGGTTAAGGCAATGAATTAGGTAGTTAAGGTAGATTTATCCGTAGTTTTTTTTATGTTTATGTGTCTAGTTGAAGTGGTCAACATGTTGCTAGAGATAGAGTAGTATGAAAAAGAAGAAAAGGAGTCTACACCAGGAAGAAGTAGAGACAAAGCGATGTTGCCATTTAGCTCACTCTTGGAGGTGAAATTTGAATTTTATGGACAAAGACGGTTGAGGGTCATAGCTAGGTCATTGTGAAGCTATCAGTGCCACTAGTGACAGCTAAATCCAAATTTAAATAATTATTCGGTTGAGTGAAAAAACCTTTTTGAATTACAAAATACCATTTTTGTGAACAAATTTTTTTGTTTCGCGGAGAATATCCAAATTAGTACAAAGGGTAAGTTGTAATAGAAAGAAAAAGAAAAGACAATTGACGAAATACTATAAAATCCAATAGGTAGATATATATATCGATCCAGAACAAAGGAAAGCTGAATCAAACTCAAAGAAAGGAATAGCAGAGGTAGGTGATATTTTGGGATTATAATTAGAGACTTATTAAACATAGTGTTCCCTTCAGGTATTGGGTTGGGGCAAATTGTCGAAGGACGACCCTCACCTCTGCAGTGGTTTCTTTGTCCGGGTGACAAACGAAGTACAAAGAAAACCGGTACCACCGTACACTAAACCGTTTGCGTTGCAGTCTACTTACTGCTTACGGCTTTTGCCATAGAAGCACCGACGCAAGCAACGGGTACTAAGGTTCCTAAGCAGATATCTGCTCCGGTTTTGCGCAATTATTGTCATCGCCCATATAAAGGACAAAGGAAGACTTCGCCAGGCCAAAGATCACCGTCATCCTTAGGTCATATAGTGCTCTGGACTGGATGATATATCCCCAACAACAACTTCAACGACAGCAAAGAAACTAGAAAAAAAAGTTTCTTTTGTACGATTGATTCTGCCTTTGCAGATCCACAGAACAAAAAGACAAATCGTCTCAAAAGTGAATTATCGAACCATAGTTTCGAATTTAGAGTAGTTAAAGCGAATTTTTTTTGATTTTTTTTGAATTTCCGTAGTTTAAATTTCTTAGTGTTAGGATATAGTGTTCGGTGAGTGAGTACGTGGAAAAAAGGCGGTAGAAGCCAAAATTTGCAACATTCCCATTATAGGATTCATCGCTCCGCGTGCTGCCGGCAGGACAACGAGGGACGACGCTAAGTGAACGCCGTAAGTTTATATATATTTTTTTTTGTTTTGAGGCAAGAACTTCGCCTCTAAGAAAAGTAGCATCATTTTTGATTTCTTTTACTCGCCGCTAAGAACACCGGTATCTAAATTTTGGTAGCTTAACGTAACTTTGTAGTTTTAAGTTTTCTCTTTATGAATTATAATTGGTTTAAATGAGTGAAATTAGTGTTTTCTTAATGGAGTAGATACTAAAAGTGATTTGGTGTGTGGTGAAACGGGAAGGCCGTCCTTCTGCTAGTGCTATGACATAAACGCGACTTAGACGACCGACGAACACGGTACATGGACGAGACGACGTACGAACTTTTCTCTACATAGACAAAGGACAGACGAGTGGCTGGATTTTTTTTTGCATTTAGGGGCTGTTTCTCAAATACATCGGCCAAAGAGAAATGGCCATGGACATGTCCATTGAGACATAGGGTGGGGTAGGCCAAACCAGTGCCCATAACATCTGGCACCGTCTCTGGAACGAAGCGAACCTTACCGGGGAGCGATCTCGGGAAGCAGTAGATGCAAAGGGCTAGTGTAGGATAGATGTAAGTTAGAATAGGTTTAGTGAATAGGATTTAGCTTACGTTTTTTTAGATTAGCATAGTTGTATATTAGGATAGTTAGGTTAAGAATTCAATGCATCTGACTTCCCGGCCCATCTCCTTGGTAGGGCAGAGGTTGTTGAGTTTTCCTTTTCCGCTTTCCTGTCCTTCTCTTCTTTCTCTTTTCTTTAATTTTTCCGTCCGTCCGATGTCGTTTAAAATTAGTTCTCCGCCTGTCCATCTTTAGTTTTTTTTGGCACGAATTTTTATAGTTATGAGCAGGTGGTTTAGTGAGAGGGGTGACAAGAACTACCCCGTCCGACGAGCGATAGCCGTGCAACCGCGAGCGTGCCACCGTCCTCCTCCACTACTCCGAAGATGCCCCTGTGGTCAACCTCAACTCATAACAATGGCGCCCAACGTTTATATAGAATAGAAAGTCAAGTTGCACTTCCAAGGGGACGATCTTTACCCACAAAGGTCGTCGCCTTGGACCCGTAACAGATTTTTTTGACTTTTTTTATTATCGCGATTTTAGTTTATTTTCCTTTTTATCTTTCAAAATTTTACTATTCTGTCTTTCTCTCTTCACTCAATAACCGGTTAGGCTCAGAGATCCATATATAGACTGAAGATGGCTGTCCAATCCGAAGGCCAAGGGCCAAAGGATCAGGTGAGGTAATCGGAAGTCTATATTGGAACGAAGAGCGGATCGGGGTGGAAAGGCCAAGGTTCTAATTGCTATCCAATCAACAAGTGCCAATAGCACATTTGTTCGTGAGGCAGGAGCATTGGTCTGGAAACCTCGTTCATGTCAAGAGTATGCCTGGAGATCCTAGCCAGCCTTCTATCAGGTTATTTACCAGATAGCAAGTAGTGGTAAGGAACAGAAGGGCAGACTTTTGACATTCGTTTAGTTCCAGAGACCCAGTCACGACTTAACTAGACCAGGACAAACGGACTTAACCAGACGAACCGAAACTTCGACGACAGACTAAAGCACCAGCGCGATAGATCGGAAAACCTATCCCTGAGGCCACACACCATCACGATTACCTGAAAACAAAAAGAAAGAAAACGCTTGGTTTTAAAACGATTTTTAATATTTTTTTATCTTTGATAGCTATTTTTAGTTATACATATGATTTATTAGGTGAATTTTACACATTTTTTTTACTTTTTTTACTTTTTTTCACTTTTTTTGAATTACTATACATAACATTTTTGAATTTAATAGGTTTTGGGTTTTTTATTGTTAGTTTTTTTAATTTTCGATTGATTTTTTTTTTGAATTAGAAAAACGAATCGAGTTAATAAGAACACGAATTTTGGTCCGAAATACGAAAAAGCGTCGATTAGGGAGAATTTTCATTCAAATAAGTATGGAAGGTAAGGGAGCGGTTGCTAAAGCAGCCTTAGCTCAACTAGCAGAACCGCCGCCAGTGCGGATTACTAGGAAGATGATGCAGGAGTTGGGATTATCTCCAGGTCCTGGGCTACCAGTGGGGGAAATGGGAACCTCAAAGGCCCAAGCCACTACTGCGGCGACGGGTAATGAAGACACGGATGACCTAAACCGGACTGCCCGGGAAATCGCAGAGTGGGGTCTTGAACTGCAGCAAGATGGGGAGAGCCTGTTCCTAGGAGAGCAGGGTCTAACAAATAAAAAGAGTAAGGGCTTAGTCCAAGTTGATAACGAACAGTCGCTAGAACATAATTCTGACGACGATAAGGAGGAAGAAGCGAAAGCTAAAGTTAGGTCATTAGAGGAACGCATCTCAAAACATGTTCAAAGAGAAGTCTCAATAGCGATTAGAGAGAATAGAGTAGAACTGTTGTCAATTTTCGCAGGGGGGTTAAGAGGAGTTCAGAATACTTTCCACGAGGATATGAAGGCGCTTAAGGAAAGCATAGCGCAATTGGCTGTCGCTAAAGCACCGGCTACCCCCAGACCGCCAGCGTCTCAAGCAAGTGGCACTGTGGAGGGCAACCTCCAACCTCCAGCACCACAGCCACCAGCTGTCAGCGGGTTACTTGATTTCAGTCGGGAAGAGCGTCCTAGACAGGATTCTCTTAGACAGGACCCCTCCCGGCAAGAGTTTTCGAGACAAGAAGTAGGAAGAAGGATAGACATCCACAAATGGGGCATCAAGTTTGATGGAACTAGTAAAAGCATGTCAGTGGAGAGCTTTATTTTTAGGATAGAGACTCTCCAACGTCAGAGCGGCCTGACAAACGATCAGGTGTTCGCAAATTTCCACCATTTAGTGACAGGGCCAGCTGAGTGTTGGTATTGGCAGTACATGGAGGAAAACGCAGGTGATACACTCTTGAACTACTATGACCTGAAAACCGAGCTACAACACCAGTTCAGGAACAATAAAGGAGACCATGAGATTCTCCGTCAAATCATGGATCGAAGGCAGTTACCCCACGAAACATTCGACGAGTACTATACGGACATAAGGACATTAACGCTACAGATGAGGCAGAGGCCAAACGAAAAGGATCTGCTAGCAATCCTTCGTCAAAATCTAAAAGATAGGGTAGCAAATTTAATTTTCGGGTGTAACATTTTGACAATCCGTGAACTACGGGAAGAATGTAGAAGAGCCGAGAGTCATATCGCAGCTAGAGACGCAAGAACACGACGAAATGTGAGCGAAGTGAGAAGTGTAGGGTTCGACGAAGGAAGTGAAGTGGAGCAAGAGGTAATAGGGAACGATGAACAAGAGGTAGCTGCACTCCAACATAGAAGGCCTAACAGACCGACAAACTACACTAACATAGACAGAACAACGCAACCGACAAGAGAAAATAGGGCGGAAATTAGAGCGAGAGATACGCCGCTATCACGGGCAACATGTCCCTCGAATTTCCACACATTGACGTGTTTTAGTTGTGGACAGGGAAGCTTGGCCTTCAACTGTGCAAGTTGCCAGGAAAACCTGAGAATCGGCGGTGCGTCCGGGAACAGACCGTCGATATCAAGCTCGATCCCGGTCACACAGAGGGATGCGGACCAGTCCGAATCCTAAAAAGGGATCCTAAGTTGTCTGTTCCCGTTAAGAGAACAGAAATTCCGACCAAAAAGAGCCTTCACAGACGATTGCAAGAATATGAAAAAGTTAGAAAGAGAATATTTGGAGAGGAGTTGACGCGACCTAAGAAAGATAGGAATTTTAAAAAGATTTTAAGGCTAAGGGTCAAATGTGCAATATTCAGACGACGAAAGAGTAAAATAGAATCAACAATACTAAACACAACAGATGACAATAGACCGTACGCAAAAGTGACCATAGAAGGAGAGGAGATACTAGGTTTATTAGACAGCGGTGCCTCCATTAGCTGCCTAGGAAAAGGAGCACCAGAATTCCTAAAGAGACATGACTTGACTATGACAACTATGGCCACTGACATTAAGACGGCTGACGGAAATCAACAACGAATACAGGGACGTTTCAAGACACAAGTTTCGTGGGGGAACCAAACGCGAGAGATTGAGCTCTATGTTGTTCCAAATCTACAACAACAACTATATCTTGGTGTAGACTTCTGGAGCGCGTTTAGGGTCGCCCCAAATGTGATCAATGAAATCGAGGGTCCATCACCGACAACCGAAAATCCGCCAGTCCAGGCACTTTCACCAGCACAAGCGCAGAGGCTCGAGCAAATCAAACAGCTGTTTCCATCTTTTGCGGTGCGGGGTTTGGGTAAGACCAATCTCGAAGAACACGTAATCGAGGTGGATGACGACAAAATTCCCATCAAGCAGAGGCATTACCCGATCTCGCCCGCAATACAGAAACTGCTGTTTGAGGAGCTCGACAGGATGCTTTCATTAGGGGTTATTGAAGAAAGCAATAGCTCTTGGAGCTCCCCGGTGGTGCTGGTGAGGAAGCCAGGAAAAAACAGATTGTGCCTGGACTCGAGGAAGGTGAACGCAGTAACGAAGAAAGATGCATACCCGCTTCCCCACATTGAGGGTCTGCTGAGTCGATTGCAGGACACTAGATTCATTTCAGGTATAGACTTGAAAGACGCTTTCTGGCAGATTCCTCTGGAGAGGGAATCAAGAGAGAAGACGGCTTTCACAGTCCCTGGGCGGCCGTTGTACCAATTCACGGTGATGCCGTTCGGTTTGTGCAACGCTGCCCAGAGAATGTGTAGGCTTATGGACAAAGTCATACCCTCCAGATTGAAGGAATATGTCTTTGTCTACCTCGATGACCTCTTGGTTTGCTCCCCAGACTTCGAGTCACATGCCAGATTGCTAGAGGAGGTTGCGAAATGCTTGAGGGAAGCGGGGCTTACCATCAACGTGCAGAAAAGTAAGTTCTGCTATAAAGAAATTCGATATTTAGGATACATAGTCGGGGATGGATGCCTGCGAACTGATAAGGATAAAGTGTCGGCGGTCGAAAACTTCCCAGTGCCGAAGACCCCCAAGCAACTTCGTCGGTTCCTAGGGATGACGGGATGGTATAGGCGGTTTATACCAAACTTTGCCACCCTGTCAAGCCCCATGACCGACTGCCTGAAAAAGGGCCAAACATTCAATATGACGGACGAAGCGCTAAGAGCATTCAACCAGCTCAAAATGTCACTGGTTACAGCGCCAATACTAACGAACCCCGACTTTACTAAACACTTCTACATACAGTGCGACGCTTCGACAACCGGCGTAGGAAGTGTTCTCTTTCAGAGGGATGCGGAGAATAACGAACGACCGATAGCATTCATGTCCCAGAAGCTTAATTCCGCACAGCGGAATTATAGCGTAACGGAACTTGAGTGCTATGCGGCCGTTTTGTCCATTCACTATTATCACGGATCACGCTAGCCTCAAGTGGCTAATGACACAGAAAGACCTGTCTGGCCGCTTGGCTAGATGGAGCCTCAAACTCCAAGTGTTTGATTTCGTGATAGAACATAGGAAGGGCACCCAAAACGTAGTCCCGGACACTCTC
Organism: Cheilosia scutellata; assembly: GCA_955612985.1. Taxonomy (NCBI): domain Eukaryota; kingdom Metazoa; phylum Arthropoda; class Insecta; order Diptera; family Syrphidae; genus Cheilosia; species Cheilosia scutellata. The sequence continues at coordinate 56,869,166 of OY015312.1, read as the reverse complement.
TCACGCGTCCATATGGAAGAGCTCAAGCCTGATGCTATTCTCCTGGAAGTCGATCTCAATTCATCACACTTTTCCTCAGAGGAGTATGAAGAGTTGAGGAAGACTATCGAGAAGAATCAAGACAAACTACCTGACCTATGTATATCTGACGGCTACGTTTACAAACGGACGGACATACGGACTGGAGACGAACTACAGGAAGATATGGCCTGGAAACTCTGGGTGCCGAGGGAGTTGCGTGGGGGCCTTTTGGTGACTGTCCATGACTCACCGTCAGCGGGTCATGGAGGTGTAAATAAGTCCCTGGCGAAACTCAAACAAAAATATTTCTGGCCAGGAATGGCTGCCGACGTGCAAGCACATGTAAAAGCTTGTGAAGTATGTAAATGCACCAAGCCGCTCAATGTTGTTTCTCGACCGCCGATGGGGCAGCAAACGATCACGGAGCGACCTTTTCAACGTCTCTACATCGATTTCTTAGGGCCCTATCCACGAACTAGAACAGGTAATACTCACATTTTCATCGTGTTAGACCACTTCAGTAAATATGTTTTACTGCGACCTATTCGCAAAGCAACGGCAGCTGAGGTAGTGAAATATTTAGAAGAGAGTGTCTTTCATGTGTTCGGTGTACCAGAGTTTGTCCATTCCGACAACGGAAAACAATTCGTGTCAGAATTGTTCTCCAGCTTCATGAAGAAGTATGGAGTAAGCCACATACGAACCGCGTTCTACTCCCCGCAAGCAAATGCTTCGGAGAGAGTGAACCGGTCTTTGCTGTCCAAAATTCGCTCATATATAGATGGCGACCAAAGAAACTGGGACTTACATGTCAGTAATGCCGCATTCGCTTTGAGAAGCGTTGTTCACGAAGCAACCGGACTAGAACCGTATTACTCTGTATTCGGAGTACCTATGATCCAACATGCAAGCGCCTATGAAATCTTACGCAGATTAGACATGTTAAAGGACACTGGAATTCGCATCACAAATAAGACTGATAGGTTAGGACTAATTAGGAATAAGATCTTTGACAACTTGAGGGTAGCGCACCACAAGGCCACAAAAGTATACAACACTAGGAGTAGGGACATAAAATATTCAGTAGGACAAGTCGTTTACCGACGCAATTTCAAGCAAAGTAGCCAACCCGATAGCTATAATGCAAAATTAGGGCCAAAATTCCTTAAAGCAATAGTGCTTAAAGCAATAGGCAACTCCCTCTACGAGATAGGGAACCAACGAGGCGAAAAGGTAGGAGTCTTTCACGCGAAAGATCTCCACACATAACAATGCCAAAGAAAATGACGCACTCAGGCTGCCGTTGCTATATAAGTTAAGAGTTAGTGACAGGCTCTTAAGTATGTGTTAATTTATTCAGTGTCGTCCAGAGATATATTTATTTATTTATTCATTTAGTTAGTATATATATAGAGACAGAGTAATATATTTATCTAGGGTTAAGGCAATTTTTATCTAATTATTTATTAATATATTTATGTTCTAATGTACCTGAGATTATTTATTTTATTTATCAAATACAAAAAGTGCAATAAATGCACGATGATTAGATAGGATCGAAAACCATTGACGATAAGATATCCAAAACTCCACAATCGATACTATCTAACCATAACCTCGTCTGCTACACGCTCTAAATCCAACCGTTATCGCGAACGAAATAGCGCTAGCACCATCTCACGACCATGCGATCCCAAAGTCACGACGTGCAGACATGTGTAGCAAACGATGGAAAGGTAATCCTAAACTCACCAATTGTCCCGGCTAAAAGAGACATCTCAAGGCGCGGGCCCTTGCCACACGATCGATTTAAATAACTCACGGCACGCTCGCATTACAATATATATATCCAAATGTGGTACAGCCCAGGCACCCTTTTATTACGAGGTCGGTGGGCTCGCGACCACTCTCCAACCGCCGTCGATCCTGTTACGGGGCCTGAGCGACATCCAAATTCCAGCGATGACCATGGCGACACATTCGCAGCCTTTACCTAAACAAAAAAAAAAAAAATGAAATCAAGAGTAATTATATATCTAAGCCACGAAAAGTATATCCTCTCACCTGTGATGTAATTTCACAAACCATCCCCTTCCTGTAGTCAATGGCCTCATTAATGTCCTATAAGGAAAAGAAAAAATAAACGCATAAAAAAAGAAACACAATAATCACACACACACACACACACACACAATTACGACTATTCACACCCCTACCGATCCCCGCCAAAATCAAAGGATGTGGATAAACAGATTACCTGTCCAGAACAATCAATCCCTTTTAATAATTGTTTTGAGTATATAAACTCAAGGCCAATAAAAGTATGTACATACACAGCACAAAAACAAGAAAAAAAAAAAAAAAAAAAAAAACTACCCTGTAGTCGTTGATGGAGTTCCTGCTGAGGATCTGATCACGATCCCTATCCATAATGGGGTGTGAATTTTCCAATTCGGCCTAGGCTATGTAATGTTGGAACATCTCCACGAAATTTTTAAAGCACACTATAGAAGAAATAAAAACACTATTAATAGGATATAGAGAAAAATATTTACAAAATTATTAACTTACCTGACGACGCATCCAAATATATGAACCACGCTGAAAAAGAACCAAAAAACACAATGTGTTGCAACTGCAATGACATTTCAGTGGCCGGGTGCAATTACTAGTTGTTGCAATTCCGTATACTGGTTTGCCTGTTCGCACCTCGCGGATAATGCGGATAAAAACAAGTGATACCAAGTGTGTAGAGTTTTATGTGTGGGAAGTTGCAATTATAGGAAGTAGGTATTATTTAGGTAGTTATTTTTAAATAAGTATAGGAACTGTGATAGGATCGTAGATCAGATTAAGTATCTAAGGGAAGTGCAATTTAGGTTAAGGCAATGAATTAGGTAGTTAAGGTAGATTTATCCGTAGTTTTTTTTATGTTTATGTGTCTAGTTGAAGTGGTCAACATGTTGCTAGAGATAGAGTAGTATGAAAAAGAAGAAAAGGAGTCTACACCAGGAAGAAGTAGAGACAAAGCGATGTTGCCATTTAGCTCACTCTTGGAGGTGAAATTTGAATTTTATGGACAAAGACGGTTGAGGGTCATAGCTAGGTCATTGTGAAGCTATCAGTGCCACTAGTGACAGCTAAATCCAAATTTAAATAATTATTCGGTTGAGTGAAAAAACCTTTTTGAATTACAAAATACCATTTTTGTGAACAAATTTTTTTGTTTCGCGGAGAATATCCAAATTAGTACAAAGGGTAAGTTGTAATAGAAAGAAAAAGAAAAGACAATTGACGAAATACTATAAAATCCAATAGGTAGATATATATATCGATCCAGAACAAAGGAAAGCTGAATCAAACTCAAAGAAAGGAATAGCAGAGGTAGGTGATATTTTGGGATTATAATTAGAGACTTATTAAACATAGTGTTCCCTTCAGGTATTGGGTTGGGGCAAATTGTCGAAGGACGACCCTCACCTCTGCAGTGGTTTCTTTGTCCGGGTGACAAACGAAGTACAAAGAAAACCGGTACCACCGTACACTAAACCGTTTGCGTTGCAGTCTACTTACTGCTTACGGCTTTTGCCATAGAAGCACCGACGCAAGCAACGGGTACTAAGGTTCCTAAGCAGATATCTGCTCCGGTTTTGCGCAATTATTGTCATCGCCCATATAAAGGACAAAGGAAGACTTCGCCAGGCCAAAGATCACCGTCATCCTTAGGTCATATAGTGCTCTGGACTGGATGATATATCCCCAACAACAACTTCAACGACAGCAAAGAAACTAGAAAAAAAAGTTTCTTTTGTACGATTGATTCTGCCTTTGCAGATCCACAGAACAAAAAGACAAATCGTCTCAAAAGTGAATTATCGAACCATAGTTTCGAATTTAGAGTAGTTAAAGCGAATTTTTTTTGATTTTTTTTGAATTTCCGTAGTTTAAATTTCTTAGTGTTAGGATATAGTGTTCGGTGAGTGAGTACGTGGAAAAAAGGCGGTAGAAGCCAAAATTTGCAACATTCCCATTATAGGATTCATCGCTCCGCGTGCTGCCGGCAGGACAACGAGGGACGACGCTAAGTGAACGCCGTAAGTTTATATATAATTTTTTTTGTTTTGAGGCAAGAACTTCGCCTCTAAGAAAAGTAGCATCATTTTTGATTTCTTTTACTCGCCGCTAAGAACACCGGTATCTAAATTTTGGTAGCTTAACGTAACTTTGTAGTTTTAAGTTTTCTCTTTATGAATTATAATTGGTTTAAATGAGTGAAATTAGTGTTTTCTTAATGGAGTAGATACTAAAAGTGATTTGGTGTGTGGTGAAACGGGAAGGCCGTCCTTCTGCTAGTGCTATGACATAAACGCGACTTAGACGACCGACGAACACGGTACATGGACGAGACGACGTACGAACTTTTCTCTACATAGACAAAGGACAGACGAGTGGCTGGATTTTTTTTTTGCATTTAGGGGCTGTTTCTCAAATACATCGGCCAAAGAGAAATGGCCATGGACATGTCCATTGAGACATAGGGTGGGGTAGGCCAAACCAGTGCCCATAACATCTGGCACCGTCTCTGGAACGAAGCGAACCTTACCGGGGAGCGATCTCGGGAAGCAGTAGATGCAAAGGGCTAGTGTAGGATAGATGTAAGTTAGAATAGGTTTAGTGAATAGGATTTAGCTTACGTTTTTTTAGATTAGCATAGTTGTATATTAGGATAGTTAGGTTAAGAATTCAATGCATCTGACTTCCCGGCCCCTCTCCTTGGTAGGGCAGAGGTTGTTGAGTTTTCCTTTTCCGCTTTCCTGTCCTTCTCTTCTTTCTCTTTTCTTTAATTTTTCCGTCCGTCCGATGTCGTTTAAAATTAGTTCTCCGCCTGTCCATCTTTAGTTTTTTTTGGCACGAATTTTTATAGTTATGAGCAGGTGGTTTAGTGAGAGGGGTGACAAGAACTACCCCGTCCGACGAGCGATAGCCGTGCAACCGCGAGCGTGCCACCGTCCTCCTCCACTACTCCGAAGATGCCCCTGTGGTCAACCTCAACTCATAACATAATGTAGGTATAACTGATAGCAAAGGTTTTGATGTTTTTGCGAGTTGCAATACTTTTTTAAAGAAAACTCAAAAGAAAATAATTTCGATGAATTGCGTTCGCAAGAAAAGTGTTTTTTTTTTTTTCAAATACTCAAATATCCTGAACATGACATGAGTAATACAATCCCTGAGCAGAATCCCTCAGTTCAAGAGCAGACTTAGGCGGCATCTGGAGGCCCTTTGAGCTAGTGATGATGAAAATTATTTCAATATTTTTGATTCTTTTTATTATTGTTTTCGTTGTACTTTCTATTTTAAATTAGTCTTAGGAATAAAAGTATAATATATATTTATGCTTATAATATCGATGAATCCAATTCGCTACTTATTAATGAAATTCTATCTACTGAACTTAATTTCCTTTTTTTCTGTTCTCTGTTGTTTTCTCAAAACAGTAACAAATTATGTGTACATTATTGAAGCTTACACAATTTTAGAAGATATTGTATCTTTCTGTGTTAAGATTATTGCAACAAATTGAAATGAATTGAAAATGTCGAAAGAACATTCTTTCTGATTGGGCCAATGGACACAAGATAGAAATAGATTAAAAATGTCAACTGTTATACCATGTGAACACCAACATGACTAAGCGAAAGTTATTTACAAATTACGAAAAACGTTCCCACCGAATTTTATGTATTTTATTTTCATTTCCAGCACTTACGAGAATCCCGCTTAAGTGCGTTGTTGACTCAATTATGAAACCATCGCTTTATTGCCTTGAAAACGCAATAAAGCGTTTTTATGTATTAGCATGTTCAAACTAAAATCTGAAGAACACGAACAATGTTCGTTTGTGTACGCTTCAAAAACTCGTAAAGTTTTGCTCCGATTCAGCTCAAACCTTTGATATTAGACCGAGATGGTTATTGTGCAGTTTGGTCAAAATTAGACAAAGGGGTGTGGCACCGTCGATACAAAAAAAAACATTGAAACTCTTATATCTCGAAAACCACCAAATCGACAAGTTCAAAATTACATACAATCATAGGTATTGGCCCGGGAATATTCCTGTGAATATCGTTAACATTAGGCAAAGAGGCGTGGTGGATACCATAAAAAAAAAAAAAACATTGCAAACTCTATTTTTCGATAGTAATGGAAGCCAAGGTTTTAAAAATGTGTTACTTTGATATTCATTATCCTGAGAGACAAGAATGTTATCTTGCCAATACGATTTTTTTATTTTTCTATTTTGCACTACGAAGTGTGCAGGGGGTTCGCTAGTTGTAAATAACTTATTTGATGTCCTTTTCGATTAAGAGATGATGTCGGCAGGGCTTTGTAAAATAGACCGCTTTCATCGACATTGAAAATGTCTTTGGGTGCATAGTTTTTAATTAAATTGGAGAGAACGTCTGTATGAAAATCTTCGGGACCTCCTACATCAGCAGAAGAGCCTTCCCCATGGCATGCCAATATGGCAATTGATTTGACAAGTGTCTTTGATTTTATGAAAGCTGTAAGTACAAAAAGTTGTCCATGTTTTTTTAAGCGGGAGATTTTGTATGAAATTTTACAGGAAGCTTTAATTTTAGTAGCGCAATTAACCGGGTGACGCATTTAAGCGGTACGCACTTAAACGGGAAAAGTTAGGCACATTTGTTATGGAATGCTTTATTTGCTCAGTTTTCGGCTGAATTAAACGAGGAACGTAATTAAGCGAGGGTCACTTATCCGGGGATCACTGTAACTATTTAAGCATTACCTGCCAGTTATATTTTTATCAGAATCGAAAATGGCATTTTTGAGATATGAGCAGTTTTTTAAAGTACCTACTAATTACATATCTATTAGGGATTTGGGTGGATATCAAAAGAAGCAGTTTTTTTAGAGAAAAATTGAATTTGCTATCGAGTTAAGAATGACAATAGGTGCGTTTTTTTTTGCAATCCTATATGGGCTTAGATAAAACACAAAAAAAACGACTTACTGTGACTTGGCAGCACTATGCTAGTTGACATTTGACTTTTCAGCTGTTCTATTTTTGTTTACACCAAACAAATTTGCAGGCAGTCAATTAGTTTTTAAATTGATAAAAGACGAGAAAAAGTTAGCTATATGCATAATAAAATAGTTCACAAGTGATAAAAAATACATTTTAGTTTCAGATGCTTTGTTTATTGTTGGCAAGCTCTGCAGCAACAGCAAGTTCCAGCTGTAAGAACGATTTGCAGGACGTAATGGATGTGCCTGCACTTTTAGTGGATGATTCAGGACGATTCAAGTTCCAGCGGCGAATCAGTGGCAGTGCACAACTCCTTACGTGCACTGTAGCATTTCAGCAGTCCCACTCTGGTCGCAGTGTCTCTTCCTAAATCCAAATTTGAGTTGCAATCTTTCTTGTCCATATTTTGATTGTTGATGTTTTTTTTTCTCTCTTTTTTAGGGGAGACTGGGGCACCGTTGACGTTGTTAACATGCTGAGCAGTTTTGAACCGGGCCACTTTTGAACGGCAATATTTGTAATTGCTTTTGGCAGCGAATAAGCTACTACGAGCTTTGTAATTTTTTAATAAAATAAATTAACTTTATTTTTGAAATAAAAAAATCAAAAACTGAAATTCACAAATTACGAAATATTTTACAAATTACTGAAGAAACTTTATAAAAACAGAAATGAGTTACATGTTCAGGAATTTAGGTGTTCTCGATGGTTCTGGAGCGTTGATTGGTGGTGGTAGCTTAGCTTTTATTTCAATGCCACTTACAGACCACTTGTTCAAACGTCCCCCGATAGGCCAAGCGACAGAAAAATGTGCCAAAAAACATACCTTTATACGGTTCCAAATGAAGCTGTGCCGTAAAGATATATTTTAAACAAAAAGAAAAACTCACCATAAAATCGTTTTATGTAATTATGACCATTCACATGAGAGCGACAAACTACCTACGAACGACCGATTGAATTGAAAACCAACTCTCATTTACCTATTCGGAAAAATCCCTTTAATTCGGAAAAACATTTTTTTCTGAATAAAAGAGTTTTCCGAATTAAAGGGGTTTTACTGTACATAATATAATCGTAAGATAGCTTAAAGGAAAGCCAAAATGTTGCCGCTGTTTTCTTACAAAAGCCAACTGACAATAATGAAAATTACAAACAAATTTATGTCCATATTCTTTTTCAACAACTATTCAATTTATAAATGCCACCACATTCATTTACAAGAAATCACAGAATATTAAACGAAATCCCTGCGATAACAAGTCCTATACCCAATATCGCAAATTCAATAACCTGCCTACATAATTTACCACATTTTCCCGGAACTGCCCCAATAGACGATGATCGCAAAATCAAAATTCCTTATTCAATCGGTAGCACTCGAGGGGTACTGGGGAAATCACATCCCGATTTATTGAATGAAATAACTATCATAAAATAAAAAAGAGATCCAAGTAAGCGTGAGGGAAAAATAATCCACCAAGTGGCAAGAGCAGATTGGTTCCACTTAGAAAAATTGCCTCAGATAATGATAAAATAAACAACAGAACTTTATCCCGGGCGCACAGTGAAGGGAAAACGGCACAGTTCAAGCGAATCGAGTGAAGAAGTGTATCTACTTCAACTACATGGAGCGCAAGCTCTCGTATTCTATTACGGTTTTATATCAATGAGAATCTTAGGGAAGACTCTGGTTCGCTTCGAAACGTATAAAGATACTTTCTTTGGTTGTACTTTGTACACAACTCAGAACAGAACTTCTTCGCCGCCGCTCAGAGGGCAGCAGACTAAGAGCGAGGTACAGGCAACAAGGGGAATACCTAACTTTTCCAAGTGGGCTCCTGCTTAGTTTCGACTTGTGCCGCTCGGAAACTACACTTTGCACACGGGTGGAATCTGGAATCCCTGGGGATCAACCAACGTAATCGTTTATATGACTCCTTTTTGCTATCCACACTTAATTCGATAGAATTTACGAAGATGAAAATGCCACATCCAAAACTGTGACGACGACGACGACGAGGAGGACGTCTATGACTACGACCGTATAGTGTCGGAGGTAAATTGGAATAAGGAACTTTTTCTTTTTTTTGGTTTTTGAAACGAAAGAGGGTTTATATTTATATTGAAGGCGCACGTATAAGATCTCTGGGGCTCATGAATTTATTCCCTCATCTTATTACTCGCCCTTGAAATGGAATGGAAAAAAAGTAGAGATTCTCGGATGTTTAACGAAGGGGAAGAGGCGGAAAGGGAACGATGATAAGCTATAGCACATCATCATCAGTGTCATTGGTGTAGACATGGTTAGATATGAAACGAATTTGCTTAATGAAATTTTTGTCTCATCTGTCAAATTTTTGTGCAGAGTAGATACATTTAGGTATGTGTTGATGGATGGAGGGTGATGCTGTAACACAGTTCAAGATACATAACGTTGTATAGAATAGGAGTTTCTGGGTTTTATATGGTATGTAGGGAGTAATTTTTGAAGTGTTTCATTTTTGCACAAAGTGAATTCTGAGTCCTTGAGCATTACAAAAAGTATTTTAAGAAGTTGGATATCGTTAATCTAAAAAATGTCAGTATACTACTCTCGATATATATTTCTCACTACTGAGCCAGTTCATTATGAAACAAAAGTCTTAGCTCGATTTTGGAATTCTCATCATAATCAAATAGCAGCTACCTATCCATTCTGGAAGGCCACCAATAGAATTTGGAGTTACAAGAGCAGATCTAATTGGGACAAGTTACGAAGTTGCCTTAGAAACAAGCAATGGTGCTGATATTATGTTCTCGGCATAATAATTTTATTTGTTATTAGACTTTATATTCTTTATCCCACCAAAAAATCAGATTTGAGCAAACTCCGTTTGAATGCAAACAAGCAACCACAAGTAAGGACAAGGCAAGAAACGGGAGTCGTAATCATTGGGTAAAAAAATGTCTAATTTTGTAAGTCTCCGAAATAGATTTAACCCAATATTTGGAAGTGGGATTTGTCATAAGCGGCATATATTTGGTAATACGATCCGATCGAAAAGCATACATACATGACAACACCTCTGTTTCTTTTTTTTTTTTAATATTTCTCCCAATGCCCCTTGATGCTTGCAGATATACAGTGGTGGACACATAAATAGCACACAAAAACTAACTAACTAAAACTAAAGATAATTCTACTCATAATTTGAGCTTACTTCATGTAAATTTTGGCATCAATGAAAAGGTCATTTAAATTCCGTTTGAATGACACAAAACTTACCTTAACCCATTAAGTACCCATTGAAAATTTAGAACTTTTGTAAAAGTCTACTTTTTTGACTTTTTTCCTCGGTCTTAACAAAAAATGTGTTGATGCAAAAAGTTTCCTCAAACAATACTAATAGTGAGAGCAAACATTTTTTTCAAAAATCTCTTCGCTAATATTTTTTATGATTTTTTGAAAATTGCTAAAAATGACTATTTTAGCCACTTTTTCCTCCTTTCCATACAAAATTTGTCTGAGATCATCCCATTCAAAAAATCATAAAAAATATTACCGAAGAGATTTTTGAAAAATTTTTTTTGTTTGTTTGTTTACAAATTTGTTGGCTATTCAGCATAATGTATGTTGGCGTAATAAGCATTATCGTGTAATGCCCCTTTAGGTTATTATACCCAACAAATCATTTTTAACAAATTTTCAAGCATCGTCACAAGTTCTAATCTCGTAGTACATATTATCAGTTCATTGCTAAACAATTTGCTGCATTAATCCAACACCACCATGGAAACCCCTTACAATTCCATGAATAAAAATCTACTCCAATATAATGAGTTAATTAAGAAAAAATACTTCATCGTCAACCAAATTAGTGGTACATCTCACTACAAGCCTACCTGACATGTCAACTCTTCGGGACAGTATTCCGTTTCACGATACCACCGCTAAATGAGGACAAATTGTTACCAGCGTTCGTTACTTGTAGCCGCTGAAACCCGTCAATGTGTGGGCTGGGAAGGATAGCCGTACCGTAGCCTCATCGACACGAAATTCCTTCTCAAGAGGTGCAACATGAGGTTGCAATTGGAAATCGGAAGACAGCGACACTCCACTCATAACGTCATCGCCCACCTTCGCGCAGTAGACCCACAACTGGTGCGCAGAGGAATCCCAGAATGTTCGATGCTCGATTTCTTGATTAAAGAGGGGCGAAAAAAAACAACTGCCTATCACCTGCAGGTGCATGCAGCGGTGCAAAGCGTTAAACTGACGAAATTTGCCGCCACTGGCCTCGATGTGCTTATGTTTGATTCGCGTATCTGCTTGCTTATCGCAAAAGTGCTAATTGATGGTTTCTGGAACGGAGACGAAGGAAACCCTTTAACAATACGTGAGACCTTTGCAATTAATGAATGGACAGAAGGTTCTCCTTTTATTTATTTATTTTTTTTTGTATACCTCGTTCCCTTTTCTCCTGTGAACTTATTCGGTGTCCCTTCTTCGAATACCAATCGATGATGATGGCGGGATTTATTTATATACTCCGGCATGTTGAGAATATGTATTTTGGGTGTATCTGGGGCCCCATTCAATGTAAATTGTGACTTGTTTGTCACGGATTTTCCACATTATGATCTTGTACACATCGCTCCACGCGCCGCATTCGCTTGGTAACCATGGATACCTGTATGGGTGAGCATACTGCATACCCATGGGACAGGGACGAACGGAGTTTGTGCCATCGAGCACATTGCCAGTGATCGATGAAGTAAGTATAAAATTTACGACGTGAAACTGTTGCTGTTTTTACTCGATGGGTTTTTGTGTATCTCTTCAGTGTTCTCTGGATATATAGGGGTGCAGAATACACACAGCGTCCCAGTATCACGAGGGGGAACAGGGACAGACCAAAAAGTTAAAACAAAAATCCAGAGCAGCGCGTACCATCCAAAGCAAACCAAGAACAAGGGCACTTTTCGTTGAGACTGCGAAAGGAAATATATGACTTAATTTAATGTCTCGTGTGTTTGGTACAGCACTTAGGTTGACTTTTTGTGGTTTGGTGCTTGCTCGCTTGTCTTGTCTCGCCTTCGACAATTCTTTACACACAATGGCTGAGCGCGCGTGCATGAATAAGAACAATCAGTCAATTTGATCAGCGGAGTCAATAAATATATTTTCGACGATCGATGAAGTCCTCACAACAAAATAAGAACAGGAAACACTTTTTTTTTATTTGTCGAAATTTCTTCGCTTGTTTATTTCAATTGCTGTTGGTTCAGACTCGAACTTGAGAGACACATTTTAAGAATTTGTTATTTTGCGTTTAAGTTATTTTTTCTGTGAGAACTAAAGAGCAACCTAAGATACCAAAGTCACAGCCTTGACAGAGTGAGCTGTGTCCAGGCCACAAGCGCAGATGCGCTATCATGTAAACTTCTCCAAACTCGTACTGAAGCAGATAAGGGCCAGTTGTCAACACGGGAGGCAATATCTTCATCAGCTACGTTCGTCTACTGGGGTAGATATGCTCACGATATTGACATCATAAAAGAAGATGTGAAATTTGTTGGTCTTGAAGTAAACGAGTCTATCTAAGTAGGTCTAGGTATACATTCCATCAACAAACAAAACAGCATCTGTCCACCGAGATGAACAATTTCGAAGTAACATGCCCCTTAGGCTAACCTACCTAGGACTACCATGAAATATGAACTCCACGGATGTCACCCTAGTTTAGATCCGGCAAATACTCTAGTGCTCTACTTCGGTCTGCCAAAACAATTGGTTTGAAGAACCAACTATAAGGAAGATAAAAAGGACGAAAATTATGCTTTACAGAGGTATGTACTTGGTCTGGCTTACTAGAAGCAGCGTGCCTGGGATTAGGAGCTCGTTATGTAGTTAGGCGGATATGCTAAGCTCGAAGATCGATCTTAAGATCTTTATGTAAGATCATTTAGTCATATTTTGCAAAAAACATGGAGTTCAAATACAAACGAAATAGTTCCAATAAACCATGGCAACATCGAATCTAAGTTAGAAAAGTATTGGAATAGGTAATTGCGGTTAACTCTCTACGGCAGCACGTCAAAAAGCTCTAAGAGAAGGTGTATTATAGTATAGGACGGTCGGTCGGTCGGAAATCTCGCACTTCAAAAGTTGATCTCATTCCTTAATTGAGGGCATAATGAGAGATAAACCCATAGTTGTAAACAAACGATAGAAACACATTAATATTGCATAAAACAAATTGATTTGAATAATAATATTATAGATAATGTACCTATAATAGTCCAGTTATATTCTGTTTTAACGATGTAGTACCTACTATATTCTGCTCCGAGGAATGGCCTGAAATTCACAGAGTAGATAAATGGGTAATATTCATGTGTTCCTTAATGGCAAGCTTCCTTGAAAGGCAGTCACCAAATAATAGGTATTCCTATGGCTATTCTTAATTTGAATCTGCTGAGTTTCATCTCCAGATTTTGGTCCGTTTTATTTCAAGCTACAAGCCTTGCTATAACGAACGGAACTCAAGGATGTGACGACGTGTAGACTCTTCTTTACAAGACGATTTATTTATTTTTTTTAGGTACCTACCTATAACTCTACTTGTTTTCTGATCACGCTGTCCAGGACTTTGAGTTCTTAATACCTACTCTGAGCTAACGAGACTATCTGCTTCTCTGCCTTCTGTTAACACAATCTATGTGCCCCAGCAGGAAAATATATAGTTCATTATGTCCAGTTTTTTGTAACCCTTCACTGGATTCGATAAATCTGTTAAGTCATAAAAATAATTCTATAGATTTAACCAGGAAATGCACACCGCATCAGTTTTCCCAATTTTTTTTATTTTTAATATCTTTGTTTTCCCACTACATAGATATACACCATTCCAATTTCATTACCTTTCTATAATTCTCGTTACTCCCATAAATACCAGTGGCGTGGCGTCCATATAATCCGATTCCTACCGAGTTATACCTTTTAAAAGTTTCAGTTTCAGCTACTCAACAATGTTTACTAAAAGACGAGCAACATAAAACCTACGGGATAAACTTAATAATTATGTTTCTATTCATCTGCGCAAGCTACACACCCCGAGCCCACCAACTCAATTGAACTTTATTTTCAAGCACACACGGAAACACATACCCTTCATTATCCATTATTCATTATCATTACCATTAGCATTAGTACTGTCCACACTCTCTGAGCATGCTAGAGCAACCTGAAAGCCGAAGTAGGTATGTCGGTTCGGTTTATAAAAACTCTCGCTGGATAGAACGAATTTGTTTACTTTCTCTTTTGTTTATACTTGCGATTTTCTGAGTTTGGTCCTCTCTGTCCCGCTTTTTTATAACAAAAAAAAAACGATTTTCTTCGGCTTACTATTTGGTGAGTTTTGTGTGTATCTTTTATCGATGCGCTGTGGTGTAATTGAGTATTTCTGGTAAAATAACCCGCTTTTCAGGAATTTTGTGAGTAGGTACATATCTTTTAAAAAATAAACAATACTGATGTTGAAGTAGCTAAGTGAGAAATCAAGTGTTTAGAGAGACTTGGCTATGATCTGCGTACCTAAATAAGTTTGAAGAAATTTTTCAAAGACTATAGGGTAGATGATTTTGCTCCACAAAAATGCCGAATGCTCGATTATGATTAAAACTCTCATTTCAAGAACCTTACTTACTTAGTTATCGGGCTCCCGACCCGTGAAGAGTCTCTGCCTGAGACACTGGAGCCTTTCATCCTCTACGATCCCGGGCACGTTGCTTCCAGTTGTCGAGACCAAGCGCTCTGGCATCCTCGATGGCTTGGTCTTTGCAACGGAGGTTCGGTCTTCGTATTTTGGCTTTTTAGAATATAAATATAGCTCATAGAGTTCGCGGTTGTATCTTCTCCTCCAAAAGAAAAAGACAATGTTACACCTATGACAAGATATAAATTTAATTTCGTCCTGGAGTTTTCGATTTTATGGCTTTAAAAAATTAACTGAAGTTTTATATATTAAGTATACGTATACCTACTACATCTTCCCTTTGATATTTTGATATTTTTCGACCTCGACTACCATTTAAAATTATATACGCCACGCCACTGATAACAAAACTAATATAAAACCTTATCCAAACGCGTACTAGGTTTCGCATATCGCTCACTTCCATCCCATGGATCCTTACATTCCCGGATACATAAAATCCCAAGGCAGGGGCGCAGCGAGAAGGGGGCGTGGGGGGGTGTCGCACCCCTCACGCTTTTCAAGAGTCGGCAAATCAACGATCAATTTTCAAAAATTAGGTCTTAAGTTTGCATTTCCATTAGGTATAGGTTTTTAAACTTGTAAATGTATACAAAAGTCATTTTCAAAGGATCCACATCGGTAAATCGGTGAATTTGCCGTCTGAAATCCTTAAAATTTAGCGAGTTTAGATTCGATTTTAAAAAGAGCGATCGGCATCGGTGAGATTGCCGACTGAAATCCTTAAAATTTAGCGAGTTTAGATTCGATTTTAAAAAGAGCGACCGGCATCGGTGAGATTGCCGACTGAAATCCTTAAAATTTAGCGACTTTAGGTTCGATTTAAAAAAAGAACGTCGGCATCGGTGAATTTGCCGACTGAAATCCTTAAAATTTAGCGAGTTTAAATTCGATTTTAAAAAAGGCGGTCGGCATCGGTGAGATTTCCGACTGAAATCCTTAAAATTTAGCGAGTTTTCATTGATTTTAAAAAGGACGGTCGGCATCGGTGAATTTGCCGACGGAAATCCTTAAAATTGTTCGAGTTTCGATTCGATTTTAAACAAAGACGGTTGGCATTTCTAATTTGAGGTTAAATTCGAAGGAATGTGTTATTCGCTAGTTCGTGGCTTATTGATGTGGATTGCGAACTTTAACAGTTCGCGGCAAACGTGTGTTTGGGCCAAGAGGAGGATAATTAATTGTCCCTTCAGTTTAAATAACGAAATTTCGAATTCCAAACTTTTTGCCGCGAACGAAAACACCCGCGCGCGGCGCGAATTGTCAAAGTTTATTCACAATCCACATCATTTAATTAGCGTTCCACAAACTATCGAATAAAGCATTCGTTCGAACTATTAACCTCAAACTAGATATTGTGGGTAGAAACTGATGGCTGGAATTCGCGAACTGTCGCGACTTATAAAAGTGTTAATGTGAATGGGCCGTCAAAACCTGCGAATAGTCGTTCGATCGTAGGTAGTTGGTCGCACTTATGTAAATGGTCCTTTAGGTATTAGCCCAGGGGTATTCCTGTTAAGATTGGTCAAAATTGTACAAAGGGGCGTGGGCCTCCCATACAAAAAACATCTTCTACGGAGTGAAACTCGTTGACGTTATATACATATAACTCGATAACCGCTGGGCCGATTTTCATGATTAGGGGAGAGTGGGTATGTATGGGACACAGGAGGTATGGGTCACGAGCATTTTCCTAAACGCTATACCCTTTTTTTCATTTGTGCTGATCACAAATTTGTTCTTTAATGTGTACCCACCGGTCAACGAAGCAGGTCTTGTGCACAGTTGTAATTACGCAGTGGAGAGCAAAAAAAAGTATTTTGTATATAAAAAGTAAAATCCTTGGGCAAACTTTGAGTCAAAGAAAAAAATTAATGGGTGAATTTATTGTACAAAAAAGTGAATCGAATATATAGTATCATTTATTACGAATTGATTTACTTCTAATTTTGTTTGGTCTGTGCCATGTTTAAAGTGATATTTTGGTTTATCTTAATAAGGTGCCCTACAGGATGATTGGGACACTCATATGCAGGAGGAATGGGACAGAGTGTCCTCAACCTCAACCTCAGCATGTTGCACCAAATAAGAGGAATCCACGGGATATTTATTCCTTTAGTGTGGATTTAAAATCCAAATTTGTATCACTATCATGAATACCCACTTTTCTGAATTGCTCCTTTTTTCTTTATACGCTTTTTTGTTACCTATGTTTTTTTTATTTTTTTGTACAAGTGAAGCTGTAGGTATGTTTTTAACTCTTTTTTGTTAGAACTGAATAATATATATTTTGTTTTGATAAGTAAACCGAAAACTTATGTTATTTTATCGTCTTTTGTTATAGAAAAAAAAGATTTTAACATAGCCGTCCCATTCCACCACATAGCTGTCCCAATCCTCCTTGAACCAGGAGGAATTGGACAATGTTAGGTGTGTACATGGAATGAATTTTAACTTCTATTCTGGTAAACGTTTAAATACTTTTGTGTTTTTAATAGCTTGCCACAATGTTATATTATCTTAAGAAAACTGTTTTGTGCAGATATGATTTATAAGTTGCGAGTAGTTGAGTTTTTACTGAAAAGTGTCCTATACATACCCACTCTCCCCTACTATCATCGGTAAGCTCCTGAAATAAGTCGGCATTTCAATGAAAGTCACCCCCCCACGGATCGAACCCTCGATACGCCCCTGTCCCAAGGGTTTTGTGCCTACTCTAGCTAAGTAGGTACTTCAACAATAAGTAGGTACAACTCTAGCACGGGTTTGCACTCTGGTTAGGTGAAGCGTTTTAGCAGTTGCTAACTCGCTAAAATAACCATATGTATAACCAATGTATCAATCAAAACTAACTTGTTACGAGAATGACAATAATATATATCATAAATATTATCTAGCTATTAATGCACCGCTTTACATTTAGAGCAAAGTCAGTACAGAAAAAAAAATTTGGTAGGTAGGTATAGGTAATTACAAATGGGTATACCTCAATCATCAGTCGGTTTCCCAAAAAATGTCCTTCCAGCAAGGCATACCTAGGCATTACAATCTCGCCTCTATTCGATTACATTGCGCTCCATAGCTATACAGCAACCGCACACCTCCAACCCCATATCGTTTTGGCATTTCCAATTTTGCCAAAAATAAAATAAAATTCTTCCCTACAACAAATTACAAGCGGCTACAAGCTAAAAGCAATAAAACATCCCCCAATGCATCATCCCCCAACCAACCAAACCCCATTCCACTTATTCCAAAAGGTGTATAGGTGTACCTACCTAGGCAAAACAGAATGTAATTTTCTTTCCAACAACACCACCAATAACAATATCAACTAAGCGAGCGGCAAAGCAGCAGCAACTACCTACAAAAAAAAAATAACAAAAGAACAGTGTGTACGTGAGTAATTCCGCCATCAAATTTGAACGCATTATAATAATACATCATTCGCACACAATTCGTTCATGTCCTACACACATAAATTTCTCCGTCAGTCACTCAAGCACACGGCACAGGCTACGAAACAAACAAGCAAATGAGCAACCATCCGTCGCTGTAAGTTCACAGATTCCCCCGACAACTTTCAAGGAAAGTAAACCCAACCAAGTCCACAGTCCACTCCAAACAGCACAAAAAATCTCTCCGACACACACATGCCCGCATTCTCGCTCTCCAACAGTCGAGTGTGTGTGAAAGAAAAACTCAGCCGCCCCACTGAAGGATTTATGTGTGAAACATCATGGCTCACATAAAGCATAATTCGTCACACTTTACGCACTTTACTCGTTCCTTTGCGCCATGGCGTACTTGCATCCTGCTCGCGCAATCGGCACCCTCCTATATATTGCCATTTCAGTCACACAACACATCCATCTTGTTTAAAGGTCTCTCCTTCAGAGAATGCTTTATGGGTTCGCTCCTCCCTTTTTATTGCTGTTGCCGCACAACACAGAGCGGCAACGCGCGCCACGACCATGTTGCCATTGAAAATGTATGAACATACAGGTAGCACAGAAATAAGTTATGTCCGCTAGGCGAACGGCGAAAAGGGATCCAGATATCGAGTGTGTGTGAGTCGTTTTTGTATGCGAACGTTGAGTTCATAATGGATTCCCGACGGCAAAATGGATTTCATGAATGAATGGAATGGCGCGACGGCGATTATGGTGAAATTTTATATTTTTGTCAAAAGAAAAATTCAAACAAAACTGAAATAATAACGGTTTTGATAATTAGAAGGATAATAATTTGAAGTGAATTTTCCGTTGGTAAACCGAAAAATTATTGGACGGTCGTGACCACGTGATTCACTTTGAGAACTTTTCTTTTTGTGACCTTTCTAACACACACTGGCAGAAAAAAGTTTTGCACTTAATTTACCCCAACCACCACCCAATTACTACGAGTGGAAGAACTGATTCTTATGTGTATGTATAATAGTGTCGCTGGGGTTTTGTCTAGCTCTGAGTCTTCGATTTATGTACTAGATAGGTACCTACTCCAGTTAGAGAGTAGATATAAACGTCTTTGGTCGATGAAAGGGGATCTCTTTGGGGAAAAGCATTCGACTCGTTTTAGTTTGCCACACTTGTGAGCTAGAGGCCGATGTGTGTGGTAAATAGTTACAGCAGAATGGGTTTTGTTGCTAGTGTTGCTATTGGAATGGAATGGACTGCATATAGTACCTACCTACAATGAAAGGTATCAAGATCTATAGCACCTCTTCCCTCAAAAAATGCTTAGGCATGACAGGAACCTACTATGCTGAATTGAACAGCTTTATTTTGACAATATTTGTACTTTTTAATGTCTAATTTTTGTTGGACGCTCGAGTGATGTTAGATAGACTTACTTCAATGTACTTCAATGGTTGTAGATTTGATGTTAGACCCATGCTAACATCTACAAGATCTCATACTAGTCGAACTGCTCGTCTCTGTATATGCTGCCAAGTACCTAGGTTAAATGAATATTTCGGGGCCGAGATCTAAGTATATACCTATGCGAGCAATATTGCCGGCCTGAGCATAACTTAGATGACGCTGATCTTGTCAAATTAGATAAGTGGTTCTGCGTTGACTTCAAGAATTCCAATTTTATGATAATAATTATCTGGTTCAATTGTGGATAAATATGTCCTTTTGGATTGTTTGAAATCCAGCTGAGTAAGATTGCAGCAGATTGCGAAGTCCTTATATTTTGTCCATGTCTCATCGTATATTATATTTGAAATATAACTTCGCATTCATGTTGCCGTGCATAGTAACTTCGACGTTTTAGTCAACTCCATTGTAGGCATGGTAGAGTAGTAGTAGTAGTAAGTAGAGGATATAATAATATGACCGGATCATTATGGCTTCGTGAGCGGTATAGACAGCACATAAACTTAATTTCAACCTTGAAGGACGATCTTTGGTCATATTATACCGAGATCGTCAAGTTCTATCCGCTCTTTTGTCGCACACACTATAATACATATTTTAAGACAAATAGTCAAACCCCACCCGTGAATAGAAAACGAGAATTCAGTTCGTATCTACTATTCGTAACACCAAACGGAGAAAATTGATGAAAATATTTTTGTCTCGGTATACCTAACAGACTCTAGCTTTTTTTCTTCCCGAATGTTTCAAGAAGTCAGTTGTTATTGTTATTTTATTTTTATTTTTTTTAGCTGTTTGTCGTCTTGTTTGTTGTTTTGTCTGGTCTGTATAGGTGATAATTGGCTTATTGAACTCCCTGCGATAAAAACGAGGGAGCTCTCTGAGACTTTCTGGGACTGTCGAATTGAGTTATGTAGTATCTACAAGTAGAAATATATAATTTACTTTCGTCCATGGATGCAAGAAATTACGTTTAATTGCATTTTTGAAGTCTGCGCATAAGAAAAAAGCCTACAACTGTTACTATAAGTACCGCTGCCACAGACGAAAGTACCCCAAACACTCCTCTCTTGGCAACACTGCCTGTATGCTGGCACCCAAACAAGTCATATGTTTCCCCCTTCATTGTACGCACACCCCACCCCTCACAACAATCTACAAGGACAACAACAAAACAAAGAGCAGATAAATATAACGCAATTTACGAGAGTAAGCGCATAGCACTCAAGAACTCACGGACACACAATAGCTCAAAGCGTCGGAGCGGAGCACAAAACTGGCGAATGAGCAACATATCCCCAAATTGAATATACCTACAGATATATATACTGTTATAGACGAACTCATTCAATAGCAAGTTTTCCATCACCTCCATTGAACCAACCCCCCCAAAAGTTTTCCCAAACGCTTTTCCAACCAGAAACCAGCAATGGCACATCGAGAGCGAGTCGAGCCACCCGCCGCCCGCCGGCCCCCTCCGTTTAGTTTGTCGTCTTCGTTTATCATCACCGAGCGCCGGATTCTCACCAGAGTGTGTTCTTCTTCATCCACATTCGCAATGTTTATGGCTCATTTTGCCAGCCAGCAACTAGGCACTGCATAGAGTGTAAAAACTTGAGCAGCTCTCCCTCGTCCTTCTTGCCGAAAAGTTAGTTCAAACCATATTACGCAGTCACACAAAACCCATCTTGCTCACCCATACATCTCAATTGGCGCAGAATTTTTCCTTCGTCCTAAACGAAAGTCAGAGCTCGGAGAACACCAATATCACCGCATGTATGAAAGATACTTTATTACGTGTAGTGTAGTAGGTACGGCGCGCGGCAGAGGCCCTCTGCTGCGCTCTGCTGATGTGTCTCTCGTATATTTTATATTCAGCCACCGCCAGAATGTATCTAGATACTTTATTTATGTATTATATGCCATCACACAACGGCAATTCCTCAGTTATATGTACCTACATTGGCGTAATATATTTTTTTTCTGTTCCTTTCTTTCTTCTACTACACAACGCCGCTGCTGCTGTATTGTTGTTGTTGTTGGTGTAGTTGGACTCTGGTGGTGCTGCCGCTGTATGTCGCTTTTTTTGGTATTTTTTTTTTTTTATTTCTGGATTAAGGAGTTCTCGGATTTTCACATGTATATGGCACGAATTGAATGCTTTATGGGTTTAGTTTGATAGAAGTCGTAAAGAAATCAACATCTTTTTTGGGGAGCTGTTAGTAGTAATAAAAATAATCATAATCATAATAATAATAGTTGTAGGACACATTAAGCGAAGCTATCAAAAAGATTGTTTACACAATAGAAAATTAATATTAAGTGAGAGCGAGCGAAACAAACATCAAACCCGAGGACTATTTTCGATCTACTATTATACGACACGTCTTAATAGTGTGCATATTGTTGTTTATGTTGTGTTATGTTTCCAATGTGGCGTGGAAATTTGTTTTTGTTGGTTTTTGCGTAACTTGACATTCTGATCAGTGACATCAGTAACCATCGGTCAATCTTATTGGAAATACATTGGACTGTTGTACTTAAATCGCGGCATATTACCTACCTACTACAATCTATACTTAACTCATCTACAGTGCAATATATATAATCAGAGTGTGTATCTTATAAGGATAATATCTGTGCCAATTTGAATCTACCCACATGTGAGTTTTTACTGTGTCCTTCGCTAGAGAATATCACTTCATAAATACACTTTAGAACATACCAAACAGTGTGTCGGTTAAATTTGTGCGCGTTAATTACACTGGCATAAATTCGGTTGCTCCTTACATTGGTAAAGAGTAAATGCAATAAAGTAAGCTCTCTATATCGGAACTGCAACTGCAAGCGTGTTATACGGTGTTGTTTGTGCTAATTGAATGGATATCCCTATCTATGATTTGCATCCAGTGTAGATCATAGCAGCTAATTATATTGAGTGTATCAAGTGATTTATCAATTTGCAATATTTTTCTCTTTTTTTTTATTTTTTGTTTTCACTAAATTATCTTAATCCAGTGTTTCTAGTCCTTGCTAATCGGAAGAGAAAATTACAAGCATATAGTTTTTTTTTTTAAATTGATTGTGATATCCGGGTCTATTTTTAAAAACATGGCATTCGTCGGTATTCGGTCGTGGAATTCATACGTTGAAAATCCAATTGTTGCCACTACTCAAGAAGAATAGAGCAACTTTGGGGCAAAACGCAGCAGCACACACGTTCGTCGTCTCTTTGTGCAGTGTATTCCTTTGCAGCTAGCGCGCAACTGCAATAAAAAGGATTGTCATCATCGCCAGAGGATATACTGTAAGTAGTAGTTCATAAGTTTTATTGAATGAATGCAATGAGTTGGTATAGACAATGGGAACAAGTTCAGACTTTCATAAGGTTAGTTCATTTGAGACATTTTGATATGCCAATCGAAGTGGATATTTTGTACATTTGAATGGATTGCAATACCTAACTGAAAGTTAAATAATTAGCTCAACGCAATTACATCTTGGAAGTATATCTGTTACTACATACTACAAACTTAAGGTAGAAAGCAGCTGACTTTAAAAACAGTTTGTTAGACAAAAGAAAACGTATTTTATGTGATCTACAAATTCGTCAAATAGAGTCATCTTTGCTGTTGGTAGGTACCTACTTAAACGAGTAAGGAAGTTGGGACTCCAAAGATAAAAGCACATAATTTGAATCGGAATAGATTTGAACACTTATGTTTATCAAACAAGTTAGAGATACATAGTATGTTGGTTGGTGAGTGAGATTAGAACCCAAATTCAACGCTAATACCCAAATGGAACGTGACATGTATATAGATCATTCTCATTCATATTCATCATCAACTGTATAACTAATCGCAACCTAATATTTGTGAGCTACACTTAATCAAATGTGGAATCCTCTAAGTAAATGTGTCATATTCAGGAAGGTGTGACCAATAGAACAAATAATTTGCACACAACTTATTTAACATAGGTAATCCGCACCCCGAAACTGAAGAATCGTAGCAATCGGGATATGCCACTGTCCAGTTGATACGAAAGCTTCCTTAGGCTTCCAATTAGCATTCAAAATTTAGATGTAAGAACCCATAACAATATTATAAACCCCGATTCAATAAGTCTGTGAAACTATATGGAGATCAGACTTGGCAGCGTGTTCTTCGACAACATATACCGATCATTCCGTAACATAAAATTCTAAAATTAATTTTTATAATTCCAAGTTATGGGAAATGTCTCAACAACGAAAATGCTTGTAGGTAGCTACATTTAAAAAAGGGCGCATCAGTGTCGATTGTATCCTGATGGTCGATCTAACCAGGTGACCATCTCTACTTTGCCTAACTACATAAGGCCCATGGAGAAATTTGAGTTCGGCATAATAAGGAGTTCAAATAACGTAGGGAAATCCAAAATCCCTTATTGGACATTATCAGACATAAATAGGTGGCGCAACAGGCGGTAGACACCTAAGGCCTAGCTTCTCGCAACCATTCGCTTGTGTGAGTTTCTATTTTTGAGACGAATGGAAACGACCTACAATTTGATGCCGAGTCCGAACGGCTGAATTGAGAAGCTTTTTCAGGACACTCATGCTCTCGGATGTTTGTCAGACGTTCGCGAGAGGTGGCGCAGTAGAAAAAACCTTAAGATGTAATTTGTGTTTTTCCGGGGATCGAACCTGGGATCCTTCGCACAGTAGTCCAGCACAATAACCACTGCACTACTGCGGCCACAATAATCTCTCATTTTTGTTCTTCTCTTTTTCCAAAATCTCCCGGGACGAAATCCCCTATGCCAAAATTTCCCACAAGCAAACTAAACTTCAGCACATGGGATTTTCGAAAAGGAGATTTCATCACCAACCCTCGACAGTATGGGTATATAAAACTCAATACATATTTATATAGCTGTTCGTTGAATGCGAAGAAGCAACTAGGCTATAAATAACAGTTTAAAAACAACTTAAATTAAATCCAATGTTACATTCGAAGAGTGAATTCCGTGATTAATTCTGATTAATCAACTAAACGTAAAACGGAGGTGTATTGTGTCGCCACCCAGAACCAGTTATATCCACTGCACATGGAAGCGCTTTAAGTTTTGAAAGAAATTCCGTATGCGCCGAAAAAGCCTACAAGAGTTTGTTTTTACCGGATAGTGCTGGATATACTTGGTAGCCTTTAGTAGAACGACCACGGTAAAAATGAAGACACTATTTTAACTCTTAATTACAAATTATATTTATTAATTATTAATATGGTTTAGAGAAGCTTGTTGCCCAGCACAAGGAATCTAACCGACCGCACAAGAAAGAATAGAAAACGATTTTCTTCTAACGACTTCTAGAACGTCTTCGTTGACCATGTATCTGTCCGTAAGATTTTGTATTAACGAATCTATGCAAGGAATCAGTATAGACATTCTAAAATAGAAGAGGTTTCTGGATTGGAACGCGTTGTTTGTTTCATTGAAGTTCTTGGGGCTCTTCAACTTCAAATAAGTCCTCGGCACGTTGGGATTCGGATAAAATGAAATGAAATGGATGAAAAGCCTCTCAGAAAAAATCTTCGGCATTTTCTCTGATGTTCTTAAGAGAATTCGGAACTATTGAGATGCATTTGAAGAGCTCTACAAAGGAAATAATACTGTCATGCCTTTCAATGAATCTTGTTTCACAAAGGCTTAGAAGTCGAGTTTTTCGGCTCTCTGGTGCGTGTTTTTTAATGACATTTTTTAAAGTTATATTAGCATTTGAATGGTTGCGGAAGAAGTTAGCTATTTCACTAACTACACCAAGGCAATTGCGAATAGCAGGAGTTGACATGGCATTAGACAGAACCAGGTTCAAGCGATGGCTTTCACAGTGTACATACCTAGCGTTTGGATACTGTATACCTGCCTGTAAAGTATACCTACCTGTAATTGATTGTGTTGCATCTTGCTTTAAGGGAACTCTTCAGCTGACGGTGAAACCGTTCTACCAAGCCAAGCTTGTGGGTGATAAGGTGACGTGTGAATTCTGTGTACTCCAAGCAACTTCGAAAGTTCGTTGAACAATTTGGACTCAAATTGACTGCCTTGATCGGTGGTAATCTTCTAGGGTGTTCCAAATCTTGAAACAAAATTTTCAACGAATGATTTTGCAACTGTATTTGCTGAAATGTCTCTGAGAGGGTAGGCTTCTGGCCAACGAGTGAATCTGTCAACGGCTGTCAGGATGTACGAAAATCCATCGGCTGGCGGAAGTGGTCACACTAGATCAAGGTGAATGTGTCCGCAATATTATCGCTCACAGTTATTTAACTTTGAAATCGAATAATTAGAGGTCTCACTTCAAAGCTACTCAATATCGTTCTAACGAAAAATGTTACTGAATGCGGCAATAATATTATCGCTAGCGATACGCAGCGCATGTTGAAAAGTAATAAATATTGCTTCTTAGTAGCAATATTTGTGATTATTCACACATTTGCACATACTACATTCTATTAAGTTTTGGAAAATATGTAGGACGATCCTGTTTTCAACACAAAATTTGTAGAAGTTGTGGAAAAATATCCCTGATAGCTAAAAAATTTTCAGGCAATTATACTGCTTCGATGTGAGAATAGGTTAAAATAATGTTGCGTATTGCTTATCGACATTTGCTTAGTTGCCTATGGCTTGTTACCGTCTTAGCGTCGTTATAATGTTATTTATTGCAATTCCTATACAACTTAATTTCAATAACTTGTTAAAGTTTCATCTTAAATGTGATTTATGTCAAAACCATTTAATCATGTCTATAGATGTAGGTACTCATGCCATGAAAAATAAGTTGGTATCACACAAATTCAGGAGACAATATACAAACAACCATAAATAAATGGGTACAATTTCATTAAACGAATTTGGACAAGGTGTTCTATACATTTGTATATTTATATGAAAGCATAAAAATCAGATGATAAACTTTGAAAATGTCATATATTCTTATAGATAGGAAAAAATGTATCTCACATAATGGTCTAAGTTTAAAATTCAACATATTTTTTAATACAGCTACCATTTTCGGTCTAATAAAAACTCAAATGTTTCAATGTTCAATTTTGAAAAAAAATCATAAATCATAATCGTTTCGAGATAATATGGAAAATATTATAATTATTCATATTAAATATTCCAATTCAAACTGTTAAAAATGTCTACAATTAAGTTCATAGTTCATAGAAAAAGGATTATTAAAATTTAGCATGGAGTGCATTATTTTATCTGGGAAAGATATCAGATTGAGTAGAGTACCAAACCTTAAGGCCTGAATAGATAATCAAACTAACTTGTAATAACTCAGTTTTTGCTTTGATATTTGCTTTTATGGTTGATATTTTGTTATAGCCCTGTCGTATGCATTCATATTTTTGTTTTCTTTTTTCAATACCTACATACCTAGAGAAGATACAATAGTAAGTGTAGTTTCCAATTTAGCCAACTGCTATTCATGCAAACTCGCATAATTTCTTATCCATTTTATTAGATTCCGTCATTAAGACCAGAGTTCTAAACATTTTTGAAGTTTATGCTTGTAAATGGTTTTATGGATGTGTTTAGAAACAGCTGTTCAGCTATTCCTGGTTTCGTCAAAATCTCTTTCGTCATAGCTAATAGAATGTAATAATATATACCTACCTTTAAATATAATTAAATTAAACATAAATTAACAATCAAACAAAATCGAAATTAATGCAATTTGCAAGCACATTATTTTTTTTAAACTACTTTAGAACTTATTCAATATCACTCAAAATTAATGAACAGTAGTTAGATATTTTAATACAAATACCCAAAGCGTTACACTCATATAAATTATAAGTAGTTAATTGAACAAACTTGAAACCTAAAGAGATAAAACAATATGGAATGCACGCGTCTTAAAATAAAGCACTACAAACTAACTCAATTTCGAAAATTTACTTTTCAATGAGCTAGAACTCAGATGATCATACCTAGGTCGGTCAATCAAAGCTAAACTAAACAGTCAGTTCGGTCAAGCCCTTGAAATTAAATAGTCAAGATAATCGCAACTGCCTTGAGTTAATATCAACCCAAAATAGAGTTAAATCTGCAAGTTAATTTTTGAACTCACATTCATTTTATCCAATTCCCACATCTAATTAGATGTATATAATTGAACTAGCTGATCCGGCAAACTTTGTTCTGCCTAAAATAATTATTTTACTCCAGGATTTGTTTTGAAATTAATTTCAATTGCGGTGGGACGTTTTTTGGTAAAAATGAAATAAAATTCTTTATGTTATTTCAAATGCAAATTTTATTTTCGATTTAATAAATGCAATTATTTCACATAATAGCTATCTACGGCGCGCGTTCGTCTGATCTTTGTTAATAATAATTTTTTGTAACGCCAAAGTGTGGAAACTATTTGTTCCTCCATTTTCGTTTTACCTAAACAAACAAATCTTTAGCATTACCAACTCCTGAGCAGGCTACATATAATTTACCATGAGCACATCATGAATTTTCCACATCCAAGCCACAGACTTGCATTGACTGGCCTTGAGATTTGTTGATTGTCATTGGATTGAATAAATTGGTAATTGTAAGCGATTAAATGCAATTTTAAAATCAGTTGGAATCATCGGGATTCTTGGCAATACAATCATAATATGTGTACATGCTCTCCTTTAAATTTGTCATTGATAATAATTGTCTATTCAATATTATTTAATTACATTATTATCACTTTAAAAATATTTATATAATGTATTTTCTATTTTATGATAATCAACATTGCTACAAAATTTCGTATCACTATTTAAAATTAATTATGGAATCTTCGTCAAACTTATTTCTATTTTAATTGTAAATACAGCATAATAAAATTGTAGTGCTGAAATGTCAAATGCTTGTATTAATGGTCTTGATGTATATGACAACCGACGCCACTTGTTTTTGTGATTATACTAAAATAATATATTCTGCCCTATCGAGGTATCCGTCTGAACAGAAAATTCTCCGATTTCAAACGAATACGAATCGGAGGATTTTTGTTTCGAGGTATTCTTCCGAACAGCTTTTCGGAACTTCTTTTCGACAAATATGCAAGGCACACTGGCATTTCAGTGCGATCAAGTGCGTTTTTACTAATATTTTTGACAGCTTCGTACGAATTTTCTTCCGATATGCTCCGACAGGAATTGGTTGCGGAATTTGTTTACTACGATTTGCAGTGAAGTAGGTATTAATAAATCGAATGTAATTTCAGTCTCCGACGAAGTATGCGTAGAGGAAAAAATTCCTTTCGGATCGGATACCTCGATAGGGCTGATTATTACATTGAAATTTAATATTGTTGATATGAAAATTATATCAAGGGAAAGCTACATTTTCGTAAATATGTATCTCCACCCAGTGCCACCTATAGAGTCCAAATTTGACAACATTTCCATATTTCCAACTGTTTCCATATTCATAGCAATGTATACTTTACTACTCAAATATAATATACGGATATAATATACAAGTCAAATATAATATACGGAGACTATAATTTAAAATAAATGGGCATCAAAGTCACAAATTTCTACTTGGTTATTAGTTATTCGAGTTACAATTTTTCGGAGATTTATGATCATTTGACAATGGGCCCAAAAGTTCTGCTCATCAAAATGTCAGACCATTTCCAAAACCACTTTTACAATTTCTTATGTGCCTAATATTTTACTATCTGACATCTGTCATGAAGATAAAGCTAAAGATTAACCACAATTTAATTTCTCTAACAATTTTGCTGATGGTTTTTGTTCAGAAACTGATTAACTATATAGGATCTATTTACCGGGTTATAAACATGCTTTTTATGCTGATGTTTTTTTGTTTTTTTTTTTTTTGTTAATAGGTATAGATGATATTCTGTATAGGTACCTAAAAAAAGCTTAATTCTACCCTCCCACCAAATGTAAAATTGTTCAACTTAATAAAATAATTTAGCATGCAATTCTCATAATTATTTTAGAGCCCATGATGCCCGGACGAAAGTCAGAGGTAACATAATTCTACTATGTTGGTATTGAAAAGTGGTTGGATAACTTTTATTTTAACCTAACTTTCTTTTTAAGTGATCGTCCCTGATATTATTTTTATCCCTGTTTTCTTGGAATGCTCATCGTCATCATATTAGATTTTAAGACATCTACTTATGAACTGATCAAATTGACAAGCCGATGGGCCTGTTACCTACAACAAAAGCGTAGCAGGCCCACTAAACTATATCGCCTCATTTCATGAATTACTTTATGCTGCATCAGTAAGAATGTATCGCAGTTTATCAATTCTCAGAAAAAAAAACACTCTGCAACATTTGGTCTATACTTAATTAAAGTCAATTGCTTAATTACTGGCCAAAATTCTCCTACACTATTAAAATAAAAGTATTCTACCCTCTATCATGCATATACACAGAGAAAAATAAAGTATTTCTAATTAAGTTAATTTAACAAAAAAAAAAATATACATCATAAATAAACTTGAAAACGAAGGGCAACACCCATTTGGCATGATAAAATGTATTTGTCCCACGGATACATCACGAAATCGCGTAAATTGGATTCGTGTTCAAGGCAATTTAAAGTTTTGCCTAAAAGTTATTTCAAATTTCATTCAATTCATCATGAATTAGAATTTGTAACCAAATTTTGTTTAATATTCATCGGGTTACTGATTTTATCTAATGGAGGACCAATTCAGAAAACTGGTTATATTTTCAATAATTGAGCCATTGTATCATTCTTAAATCACTTTTGAATAAATTCAATTTGCTTCCCAAAAAGAAGCTTGAAAATAAATAAATCAATCAAGATCAACAAAGGGAAACCCTACTAAAATATAGGTACGTACCTGCCTATACTTTTGTTTGAACCAAGAAGAGTGAAATTGAAGCCACTTGTATAAGAATAAGAATTTGTAAAACAAAATTCTATGAATCTATGCATTTTGGGTGATTTATTTAATTTAAATGATTTGGGTAGATTAAAGCGACAAAAAAACTCAAATCCCCACCTAGATTAAATACAAACTCGGCGCACAAAACATTGCCCCAAATAAATCCGTGGGTGCTTCAAATGGTCTGATTTATTGTCGCCTATATTTCCTTCTTCTGTGTGTTGGCACAATTTTCACCGAGTTTCCCAAAATCTCTCTGGCCTAGAGACAATTGAATTTGAAAACTACTGTATCTATACTAAAGATGTGTGTGTATATATCTAGGTCTACGATATATTTCGTCGCGACCTCTCTTGCTTGTCAAATGGCACAATCCTACAAAATGAAAATGGAATATAAAAAAGAATCAGTATAGGAGGAAAAACTTTTGCGCTGAAAACTTCGTACGGCTATAAAATTATTGATTATATTTCGGTAAAAAAAAAACTTTTCCACCAAACATTTTTTGTTTTTACTAAAAAGCGTAGCTAAGAGGGAGTTTCACTCAATCTACTATGAGTTAATTTATTGAGGCTTCACTATAATCGTATGGACTTGATAATGTCAGTGATTTGTGTTATTAGATCCAATACATTGGCA
Source organism: Cheilosia scutellata (assembly GCA_955612985.1). Classification (NCBI taxonomy): domain Eukaryota; kingdom Metazoa; phylum Arthropoda; class Insecta; order Diptera; family Syrphidae; genus Cheilosia; species Cheilosia scutellata. The sequence continues at coordinate 56,837,859 of OY015312.1, read as the reverse complement.
GTTGTGACTTTAGTTTGCGAACCTTATTTTCCGTAAGGTTTGGATGCGATAGTGTGAATAGAGGACTTGGATAAGGAGGGGAAGACGGTAATCAAAGAATTAAGTGAAGTCACAATTCAGTCATTTTTAGGAATATTATCGTACTATTTAAAATTCAAATGCGTATGCTTAGCTTAGAGGTAAGCGCCAATAAAAGCCATTGAACCAGTCATGGCTTGGTTAAGAACCAGTAAACCAATTAATAAATATTAAAACGGGGCATCATATGAGAACACGGTGACCTTATGTTGAGTGATAGGGCATAATATGAATATCCCAGTTATCCCAGATATCCCAGAGTCGGATGATTTTGCAAGATCAAAAATGTACGCATATCATTGCCCCCAAAAGGCTATAAGAATTCCGCTGAATACGCTTTTGAGGGAGAATCTTTGAGTAGAACAAACTTACAATATATGCTGCACCAATCTTCAGGCACACAGTTATGCCATAGTTCTTAACTCTGTGTCGCACTCGCACGCAATCTATATCAAAAATCATACTCAAAAATTTGTAGATACTAATTGTAGTAAGTTAAACTGCCAAGTGTAAATTTAAGACTTATGTACTGATTACATAATAACCGATCAGTTGCACTAAGTTGTAAAGAGTGAGTCTCTTCCGTACGCTCGTATAGTCCGCTAATTCGGCTTTGCTACTTCGAATAGGAAATATAATAATTAGTTATGAAGTTTAACGAAGAATTTGGTAATTACACCTAATAAATAGACAGTTAAACAAATTGGAACTTCGTCTTTTCTAACTAAGAATATTACATAAAAGAAAATAATACTTACGAATGTTGTTCAAACATAGTCAAGAATCTGATTCTTCGCCATCAGTCTCTGTGTGCTATCAACTGACATCTTAAAAATACCAGCAGTTTCATCACAGTTTCCGGATGCAATATCTACTACTTCAGCGAGTAGGGGCGCAGCGGCGGATCCATGGGTATGGTCATGGGGGTCATGACTATACCCAAAACTCCAGAGAAAAAAGGGTAGACAAAATTAAATAATTGAAAATATCTACAGCTGTGAGTTGATAAATATTCTGTCAGTTCGAGTTTAGCAAAGATAACTAATTTAATTTTGCATTTGTGTTTATTTTTTGTTATATTTTTTATGTTTTATACATTTACAAATCATTTAAAATATTCCTCGCACAGTAGTAGGAACAAATTATGCGGTAGAATCATTAAATACTTGAACGAAAACCAAACAACATTTCTAGCATTTACGGAGGTTGTCAAACAAAATTGCTCACAATATTAAAGTAAGGGGAAACCCTTTAAAATTCCTCGCGTTTAGATTTCACAAAATATAGCCAAACAAAATTTGAGTTTCGTACCAAGCAAGCGACTCTGCAACAACCTCATAAACGGATCCAAAACGGTTCTCAATCTAAAATATTTTCCATTATTTTCGATGAGACTACCGACATTTCCTATACCTTCCAACATTTTTCGACGCATATGAGAATATTCAATGTGAAGACATGATGAAAGAACGCCGCGTTCGGTTGACTGGTGTAGCATTAGGCATCACGGAAAGTAGAAGATCTTTGCTACGAGTTCGACATTGATTTAGCATGTTGCGTAGGGATTGGCACTGACAGGTGTTCTGTGATGGCTTCTGACACAAAGGGTGCAGCCCATGAACTCTGCAAAAAAAGCTACTCACGCTAAACGCACTGAACCAAAAAGGTACGTCATATTAACAACAGAGTTCGTCATATTGAAGAAGTTGTTATTTTTGAGCCAACAACCGTAGTTGTCAATATGATGAACTTGGGTTGTCAATTAAAATTGAATCAATTAAATGTTCATATTGACAATTGCCGTTGTTGATTTGATGAACGCAGTAGTCAAATTGGAGGAATGGATTTTCATAATGAAAATGGCAATTGTTAAAGTGAAGAAGAGGAATTGATTTTCATAATGAAAATCATAGTTGTTAAACTGAAGAACTCGATTTTCATAATGAAAATCGCAATTTTCAATCTAATGAACGAAGTACCTAATTGAATTAAAGAATTCGATTTTCAAAATAAAAACGTCATGATTTAAAACACCTGCTAGCTAGATTAAGGGATTTATACTTAAAGTAGAGTGTCAACATATTATATTGATAATACACATATACACTCAACGAAAAACATGTGTAAAATTTACCTAAATCGAGTGCTAACTTGCATAAGCCCTAAGGCCGTTTTGAGCTTACTTAGTTTTAAGGCAAGTTGGGTTAAAATGCTTAGGTAAATACACTGCCACATTATCAGTGTAGAACTGCCTTAGATATAGCTTGAATTATCCATGTTTGCCTAAGGCAATATTTCCTAAGACTAAGGTGATTTTTGCCAATATTTTTAGCCAATAACTGTGTTGAGTTGCCTTAACTACTAAGGTAATAACAAAATGTTTTTGCCTTAGAAATTGCCTGATTTTTGTAAGATTGCTAAAGCAAATTTTGATTAAACTAAGGTGTTTATTAGCTAGCCTATAAGTGTGGTGAATTACTGAATTCCCCTTTGCTTATTAGGAATATGCTTTTAACCATCATGCTAATTGAAAATCAAATTATTTATTTTATTATATTATATTTTATTTATACCGGACAGTTTCACAATTTTTTTTGACGGCTTATATCATTGTTTTCGTTGACCATATTCCTGCATATATGTACGTGTAGTTTCCATCCACTATTTCATTCAATAATATCCCAGCAGTCAGCAGTTTCATTTGAAGATTCTATAATAAACAAATACATTTTTTCAAACATAAATATTATCTTTGTCCTCGATTTTAATAAACAAAAACATACCTTCATTATTACGTTCCTCGACAACATTTGCGTTGAGATTCCTATTTCTAGAACATAAATGTTCGTCTTTGGGGACATTTTGGTTTTTCCTAGAACAAACAAGTTATTGATAATAAAAGAGGGATGTTGTTTTTTATCAGCAATTATAGTCCATAATAGGAACTATTGACACTATTGCTAAAACTCACCTTATTATTGTAATCTGCAAGCCAGCACGCAGTTTGAATTTTGTATATCTAATTAACAAAAATTGCCGCTGTTTTGTCTAAAAATATAAGCACACAATTACACGTTTGCTTTACGAAAATTGCAAATAGACTGTCTAATTGAATTGAACTATGTAACTATGCACGCGAATTGAACTATGTATTATACTTCCAAAAGTAACCACAGGCTTAAGGCAAAGTACAGTCGGCCTAAGGCAAATTTACACAGTTCAAGACAATTAGAGGGGTGTCTTCCTAGATTTAAGGCAAAACTCCTTTAGGCCTAAGTTAAAGTTAAACCGCTACCCAATTTTTTAAGAAAAGTTGTCTAAGACCTAAGGCAAAATTACTTAGTTAACCTAGCAATAAAAGGCAAAGTTAAGAAAAAAGCATGTTATCTCTTGGTTAAAACTACTAAGCAATTTTAGGCAATTCAGCTTATTTTCCATTAGTTAGGTCGTATACAAATGTGCTTAGTTTTAAGGAGAAATATGCTTGTCTAATAATATCCATACAAAAAACTTTACCTAATGCGGTTAAGGCAATATTACACAGGATTTTTCTCTGAGTGTACACACTCCAGAATGCGTTTCGCCCCGATGACCCAACACATCGGGCTCATCAGTAGACAAACCACCACCACACGTTTACCGAGACTATCATGTGTTTCACAGTCAAAAGTGACTGTGAACTATAAACCTAAACGTGTTTTCTTGAGTATTCATATTGACAACTGCGATTGTCCATATTACAACAAAGTTCATCAATATAAAAATTGTTAAATACTGCACTTATGTGGTAGTCATATTGACAACCCCGATTTTCAATTCAACAAACGCATTCTTCAATGTGATTACAATGAAAGTGCGTACATCATATTGACAACTGCGATTGTTAATCTTACAATTTTTATACCCTCCACAGGAAGGTATATTCACTTTGCCATTACATTTGTAACGCCAAGAAGGAGTCACCGGAGACCCCATAAAGTATATATATTCTGAATCAGGATCACATTCTGAATCGATTTAGCCATGTCCGTCTGTCTGTCCGTCTGTCCGTCTGTTGAAAACACGATAGCGTCCAAACGAACCGACCTAGGCGAATGAAATTTTGTTAGAGGACTTCTTTTTACCGTCGTTAGGTTGGTATTGAAAATGGGCTATATCGGTCAAGTAGTTCTGGTACCTCCCATACAAAACCACTATTAGAACCATGTGTCTCTCTGTCTGTTGAAATCACGATAACGTCCAAACGAATCGATCAAGGCGAATGAAATTTTGTGAGAGGACTTCTTTTTACCGTCGTCAGGTTGGTATTGAAAATGGGCTATGTCGGTCAAGTAGTTCTGGTACCTCCCATACAAAACCACTATTAGATCCATGTGTCTCTCTGTCTGTTGAAATCACGATAGCGTCCAAACGAATCGATATAGGCGAATGAAATTTTGTAAGAGGACTTATTTTTACCGTCGTCAGGTTGGTATTTAAAATGGGCTATGTCGGTCAAGTAGTTCTGGTACCTCCCATACAAAACCACTATTAGACCCATGTGTCTCTCTGTCTGTTGAAATCACGATAGCGTCCAAACGAATCGATATAGGCGAATGAAATTTTGTGAGAGGACTTCTTTTTACCGTCGTCAGGTTGGTATTGAAAATTGTCTATGTCGGTCAAGTAGTTCTGGTACCTCCTATACCAAACCAATATGGCATGGCGAACATTTTGCATGACTTTTATGCAGTGGAGGGTATCAAAGCATCGGCCAGGCCGATGATAACACTTTTACTTGTTTTCATAATGTTTGGTACTAAGAATTGACAACCGCCCGTTCTTCATATCGACTATCCGGTTGTTAAATGTATTTGATATTTTCAAAAAATGTTCATCATATCGACAATTTTGATCGTCAATTTGACAATTTCCAGTTAACAACCACCGATTGTCAATATGACAACCAATATTTTTTTCAGTGCGTTGTCCATGCAACAACCATGCTTTAAACAACTCCTTTGGAAAGCCTTCAAAAGTGACGATTTGTCGGAATGCATCAGCGACTATTAATAAAGTTATAGCTTTTGCCAATGCTTTAGCAAAAAGACACAAAGTCTTCGAGAAAGAGCTGGGAGGAACACCTGTACAAAGAATTTGTGAAACTCGATGGGATATGTTTTTTAGCGATTTTTTTTATTGAGACTAGGCATAAAGTTCATTGCTATAATAGATATGCAAGTTTTATGTATATCTATTTTTAAAAATATTGTTTATTGGTTGGCTGGCCTCGGCCAACGTGACCATACCCAAACATAATTCCTGAATCCGCAAAAAAAAAAAAACGCGTTCGATTGGTTGATTTGAGTGACCGTTTGAGAAATTGAAAATCTGTAACCTACCAATTTTTTTAATACATATGTACAATCAGACAAAAATCTATGCGATTAGTATGTATGGCGTAAGGCGAGCGAAAAGAGATCTAAATTAATGATCGGACTGAAACGCAAAGTCATTCGGTTACTCAGGGCCATTATTACTGGCTATTAGCTATTACTCTATGATAGGCATTTACTCGGAATGGATGAGAATGCACAATAGCTATTGCAGAAGCTGTTGGGGCTTTGAAATAGTACAATTTACTTCCCATGAATGTTAAGATCTTGAAAATATTAAATTTACGATTCTCAAGAGTTACTTCTTGAACTAACTGGAGTAGGTACATATAACTGAGCTTTAAGAACTTCTGAGATTTAAGTGAACCTATGGAACTGTCACAAAAACACCCGTTTTTCCAATCCGCTGCCTGAAAAGTACGCATCTTTCCGCCATTGTTGCTGTCAAAAGATGCACTCCGTATTTACTGAAGGTACCCCAAGATTTTATAAGAGTAGGTATGGTACCTACCGTGCATAGGACCAATTTCATATTTCGAATAGATATTTTGGCAAAGCTCGCCATCGTATATAATTGACGAGAGTGTAAGTTGCCTAAATGGACCCTCCATATCTCTCGATTTAAATAATCAAGATCAAGGTCTACTCTCAAGTACCAAGGTCTCCTAGTTTAATGCAATGGCTAGTAATAGGTAAACTAAAAAAGAATTGACTTAGTATTGTGCCCAATTAAATGAATATTACAAATCCTTGACCTAGGTTTTCGCATTGGTCCAAAAGTGTGTGTTCTCTGATTTTATGGTCTAAAATGTATTACTTGATCCGCTAACAGGCAAGAGGCTATCATTAAAACTTTTAGTTGTAAAACTTTAGTAAAAAGTAAGTAGTTAGCAGATGGACTTTACAACCGAGAATTGAAAGAGTTGTTGGCTGGATAATGAAGACCTGCAGATTGAAGTATAGGCAGAGCAAGACAATTATAAAGATATTTTGCAGTTCTTAAACCAGATATTAACCTACACCTACTAGAATCGCCGTTCGACATAGAGGCACTTTGGACGTCTTATACTTGGGCACTTTTATTTATTGTTCTATGTTATGAGAAACAACCCAGCTGTAAACAATAAAAAATTTGTCCTTGAAATGCAAGCACCAATTCCAGAAACACGTCAAATCGTTGTTTCCATTTTCACCTGTAACTCCACCAAGGACAAGGTAATGTGTTTTTCCTTTTTTTTAAGCATTACTTGTCCTTGAAATTGAAATCGAAAGTATCAACATACCTAGCCATAATTGAGATCTAATGATAATAGGTACCTACCTACACAGACGAAAAAAAAAAAAAACTATTTAACGACAACAGCTTCCCAACCACCTGTAGGCAGAAATTTCCATGCTATGTTACATAACGATTTGGATTTGTTATGCAATCTCATTATCCTTGAAAGAATTTTTCTTCAAATCGTTTACGTAGGTGGATGTACCTGTTCGAATTATCAATTTACACCTCAGAAAACGGCGACGAAAATCGCAGAAATCCTTGAGATTTGTAGGATTTTTTAATGTGCACACCGCAACAGGTATTCTCACAAGATAATATTCCCACATCGTTTGTCCTCGAAAAAAAAAGAAACATCAAGCTGAATGTGTAGTCAAATGGATCTTTGTAAACAGGTATACGACATTGCGACTTTTTGACTTTTGTCAACTCACAAACGTCGCGTTCATTTATGGCCACACTGTGTTCTTTTCGAAACTACTTGACCCAACAATTACTATACAAAACTGCGTTTCCTGTTAAGTGGATAAACAAAAAATGAACAAATCTAACAAGTAAAGGTCAAGTTTTAACTCTGGTTGTTTGCTCGGTTCAGGTCTTGCGTTTTTCGTATACGAGTATCTATCTTTTGCGCGAAAATGTTTTTTTTTTTTTTGCCTTTTTGTGTTTGCAACTTTTATTGCTTTTTATTGCCACCTTGGTACGCGAGCACGACGGGCATGGCCAAAATAGAAGCAAAGGTAAAATGTCAAAAGGAAGCAAACGAAGAAAAAAACGCTCAAACAATGCAAACTCTGAAACAGACATTTTGCGACATTTTGGTCGTTTGGTTTTTTTTCGGATTTTTGTGATGCAGGAAATTTTTCTACGAAATCAGAGTTTCATATATTTTTTTTGTAAGCTGCGTGATCTTGTTCCTTTGTCCGTTGAACTATTTCCAACATGACGCATTTGAAAAAGAAAGAAAACGAATTTCGCACAGACGCAGAGGAAACATCTTTTGTCTTAACTATGCGAACATGTTGTGTTTGTTTTGGTAACATGTTCTCATTTTATTATTACTATTTTTTTTTTGTGTCAAATTTTCTTTATTTTTGACCGCATTTATGAAATATTATACTCATATATGCAAATTTGTAGGTAGCGTTACGGAACTATATTGCTTTTGTTCTTTTGTTAGGAGCTATGGTAATATTTTGCATACGATGAGCAGACTTTCGACGCAAGGATTACCGTGAAATCTTAACATGTGGCTTATGGTGTATAGTGACAATTACATCAAAGGAATATTACTGTTTGTACATGTAGATTTATTACGTAAATGCACGCGTGGGAAACGATGCACATTTTTACGGGTGCTTCCATTTTATTGTTGGAACGCGAAGGGTGAACAATATACAAATACGTGGAGTCTATGCCATTCGCGGAACCTTTCTGTGATTTCCTTTAACGCGGATGGGACAAATTTCTTTCTCTATCGGTGTATGTCAATAATACATTAACTGCGGCAACGTTTATTATCCACTTTGTGCTTTGGTTTATAGGGGTGCGTGAAAATGTCACCACAAAGTTAGATAAATTATACCTTAGTTAGAATTCTATGCGAGCATTGGCTCAATGGATTATCTACTGAGCAAGGAGTTCCACTATCAAACTCTGGAAGAACACAAAATTATACCATACCTACGGTCTGACAAATATCTATGAGAGTATGTATATAAGAAACCTCATTCAGCAGATACGAAAGAAAATTGTAGCTCCCTTCAATTTGTCATAAAAACTGATTCTTACACAAATGAATGAATGCGAGAAACTGACCCAAGGTCTGATATGCAACTCTTTTGAATACCTGGCCATAAATTCCAGAGTAGCTGACACGCATTTGAAAGTTTAATTCATAGGTCTACTAAAATCCCATTCTGCCCGGACCTCATTCCGCCCCGTGTTCCCCTACACAGCGGAAAACTTGTTTTCATTTTCCTTACATATGTATTTCCGAAAATATTGAACTTTTCTTTTAGTTCAGAACATCATTTATCTGATGGAGTTCTTGAAGAAGTACCCTCTAATTAGAAGAAACAAAATAATCTACAATATTATTTTTAAAATAATTACGTATAGGCATTAGTCCTGCAGACTGGATTTTTTATTTGAACTTAGCCGGTTATCACACTGAGAACTAATAAGCAACTGGCAATAGGAAATACGCAATATTATCGCTCTCAATTATTTTACTTAAAATATTTTAGTAATAAATTAATAATAAATTCAATTAAAGGTTTCACATCAAAACAACTCAATATCGGTCTAACGAAAAATGTTGCTGATTGCGGCAATATTCCTCGCGATGCACAGCGCTTGTTGAAAAGCAACAAATATTGCTTCGTAGACTTGTAGTAGCAATATTTGCGATTAGGCATTTACGCATACTACAGACTTACATTTTATTAAAATAATTGAAAAATATATCGGGTGTTTTCAATACAAAATTCGTATTAATTGTGGAATAATCCTTGTATTTAAAATTTTACTAGAAAAGAACACAGCAGTAGGAATAGGATATTCGAAGCTGAAGTAAAACTTTGAAGTGAGGTTGACATGATAGCTAGAAATTTCTGGCAACACCGTTACTTCAATGTCACAATAGTTTAAAATAAAGCTACGTATTGCTTATTTACAATTGCTTAGTTGCTTACCTATTGCTTGTGGCCCTTGGCCTGGATCTTGCCTTCTCATTACCGAACTGTCACTACTTGAACGTCCGTGGATTTCGAAGGGTATTGTAAACTATTAAATAAACAAAATATGTGATTAAAAATATTATTCCTGATATTAATTTACGTCACCCTTTGGTGGGTTTCAGGTTCCAACAATGGCAATTCCGTAGCTAACGAATTGGCAATAAATGTATAAAAGTACTCAAAATTGCGGCGGCAACGTCGTTACACTTCGATACACTCAGCAAGGCAAACCTTAAATAACCCCGCCAGAACCAATGCAACAGTATATACCGTAACCTAGACCGTAAAATGTCAAACGGTAACTTTAAAGTCTGTTAAACTTGAGCAAACAATTAATTTGATCGATACTCGCAGAACGTCAAAAGTTGTGAAATAGAATTTCAATTTTGGTGACTTTTAATATTTTTTTCCTTTTAGTGTGTACTGTACCTTTCAGTATGGTTGCTCTGCAAGAGGAAAGAGGGCAAGACCAAGATGGACCTGCCACCTCATTACCCAACTATCACTCCAAGAACACTATTAAACAAATAAAATATATTATTCCTGATACATTCATAGGAAATAATACAGCCCGGCTTGGAAAACATGCACCTACCCATTCTAACTCTAACCAATTATTGGTCGACAGAATATTAAAAAAAAAAAAAAAAAAACAAAGTTGTAGATCTTTGCAGGTACGAGTTTATTGTTATACCTACATCAAATGCAACAAATTCCATCAAGAAAACAAATTAATCAGCAAATGGTTATCTCATAATATAAAAAAAAGTTCAACAGTCTTTTCTAATGACCACTTAACCCCAATTAAAATCACTTTTATTTAAGCAGAACACAAATTTATCAAACAAAATCCCTCCATTTTTGTTAAATTCAGTGTTAAATTAATAATCCAACACAATGTGACCAATGAAACGCTTTTACATCTGACACCCAATTTATATCTGCCAAATTATTTCGATTAAAAAACCAAAATCATTAGTCTTTCTCTTCGAAAACAGGAATTTATTAAATCCTTTATGGCGATTCGTTGTCCCACTCTAGCAATTGTGAATCTACCTTCATCAGACATCGTCATCATCATCGTCGTCATCAGCCATTATCCCTTAACGCATACACAGGCATAATCACCATGGTAACATCACATTAATCATTTTCAAGCAAAAGATACTATGGCACTCGATTACGAGTCCAGGTCCAGTATAGGTAAGTTTTTTTTTATTCGCGGCAAGGATTCCCCTTTCTTGAATCGGTGTATACTTTAAAACCGATTAAACCGTCACGGATGCTATTGCCTTGGTACTCCTTAGAGGATTTCGTTCCCAATTGTAATCCAACGAACCGAACGATGCGAACGCGGAAATTAAAGCTAGAAGAGGGTGGCTCTGGTTATGGCCACTGCTGTTGATGTACAATTGTACAACCACCGTCGGCCGAACCGAATCGAATTTAGATACAAAATCTGAAAATGTTAAGAAGCACAATGGCGGATTGCAATTTTTCGTTCTAACTCTATATACAGTCAGGGGTGGTTCTGTTCTATTTCATTGTGCGGCACAAAGACGAAGTATGGCAACATCTGTGACAAAAGGTTACTTCTTGCTGGCGCGTCGCTTCTGCTGCACACAATGGCTGGCGACTCGAATTGTTAGAAAAGTTGAAAGAGGAAACAAGGACGATGATGAGATACACCACGAGCATTAGATATAGTAGCATGGCCGATATAGATGACCTATACCATCGTGTAGGTCCCACAGTCAGTGGGAGGGGCCAAATACATTTTGATAAATTACGAATAGTTTTCACTTTTCCTTTCTTTCGGGATTCAATGGTCGTTTGGTTAGGTTGAAAAGAGGTATGAGAGAGTAAGGTCTCATTTGTAAACTAGGCACTTTAAGGGCCCATCGTGATCACTGTGCTATGATCGTGATGGATAAGCAGATTTGTGTATCTCCCAAGTTATATATGAACAAGGTGCATAAAGGGACAAACGTAGTCGTTCGTATCCTATTTATTTAGTTAGTGAAAGTGTTCACTTATTGTGTATCACTGCAAGTGAGCTATAATAGTCAATAGTATTTGAGCATAAACCGCAGTAAGACAATTATCTTCAACTATGCCGAAGCTCAAATACCTGGTAATATATTATTGTAAAAAATATTTTAGTATTAGAAAATTATATATTTGTATGCGAGGTACCTATGGGTAGTTTTTATTCGACCAAGCTCATTTTTTTTTGTCAAATTTTAAATATTATTAAAACAATATGTGCAAAGTTTAAACTTGCTATCTTTACTGTAGCTATTTAAATTTAATTTTTAACATAAAAAAGCTATATAAATCCGATATTTTTATATGGGAGGTAGTAGTAGTTTTCATCCGATCTTGCTCATCTTCGAACTTAGCGTCAGTGGATAAAAGCTTACGTACCAAATTTTAAGTCGATAGCTCTTAAATTACGGCCGTAATCGTGCGGACGGACAGACAGACGGAAATCGCTAGATCGACTAAAAAAGTGATGCTGATCAATAATATATATAGTTTGTCATATCTACAACGCCTCCTTATGTGCGTTACAAATGGAATGTCAAAGTGAATATACCCTCACCACAGTGTGGTACCGGGTATAAAAATTGAAATCCATGATGAGAGGTCCCACGAGGTAGCCATCTTATAGACCAATCATCTTCATCGTTATAATTCTTACCTTGCAAACATGAATATTATGAATTTAATGGATTTAGACTTAGCTGTTATAACTGTTAACCCCAACCACTACAAAAATGCCGACAAATTTCAACTTAAGAACCTTCTATTGCAATTTGAATAGACGGAACTACAATCGAAATAGGTATATAGCTCTAGCTACCCACATGACCTACTACACAACAACACTTATAAATCTTCATTGTCTTGGAAATTGTTTTATTGTCGTAAAAACAAAACGCCTATAAAATCCTCCATGGTCCTGCTCGTAAAATGTATTTTACGACATCGTTTCGAGGGCAGCAGACACTGCACGCGTAGCCCAACTATTATATCGGTAGGGGTAAGTATATCAGCAAGGTGGTATATGGTGTTTTGATTCGACGAAGTTAACGACTTTATCACAGCTCGTTGCGGTAGGTAAGGTAATAAAATTATTGTATTTATGTATTTATCATGATGATGATCGCCATCATCGTGCTACTGTGCTGGTCGCACCGCCACTTGGTAATCGTCATCAACATCGGCATTGTTCACGTTGTCACGGGTGTCCCATAAAACTTTTCAATCGTCTGTCAATCCGTTCGTCAATTGTTGTCGATGTTGTCGTCGGTAGTTTAACAGCGGTCCCCCTCTATACCCACGGTGGTGCAACTGGCATGCCCTGCTAGGTTGCTAAGAGCGATTCTTTAGGCTTACGGTCGCCAACCGTCGGTCGTGGGTATGGGTGGTTTGGCGTGTTGGGTTGGTTTAAAATTTCAACTTTACAAATGTGCGATCGATGTTGACAATGCATCCGCAATTACAGCGAGTTAAACATTTCAATCACGATTTATGGTATTTCATTAATATTTTCCCCTGGGACTTGGAATAAGTACGTTTTTTTATTTTTGTTTGTTTATAATTTCATTCATTCTTTTCTTTTCTCTTTAATATTCACTGAGGGTACGAAAGAACTAAAATAACAAAAAAAATCTGCATGCAGTGGTAGAATATGCTTTGTGTAGGTATAAAAAATGCTATATGCATCAGGAGCTTTTGTTTGCGCTGTTTATTGGTAGCAACGAAAAGAAACGAACGAGAGCAGAAGACCATTTCAGACACCTCGGCGGTTGCTTATTATGCAGTTCAGGATTGATTTGTAAAATGTGGAACGTGATCGAATTTGGTGTTCCAACTTTGGTGGTGTTGGTGTTGGTGTATACGTGTATTTAATTTAAGGAAAGCTATATGTTGGGCTAGACAGCTGATTGAAATGAATAGGTACATCGTGATCGAAGAACCGATTTGGAAGGAATGGTATATGTGCTATGCGGTCGTCTGCAATGAAGATCGGTTTAGGTAGGTTAATGTTACTCTATTTTATAAAGGCTTGTTAGTGACTGTCTTGAATAAGGGGGAAATGTAATTTGTAAAAAAACAAAGCATCACTTTTTATACTCTTTCCATTTGCCACGGGTTGGCTGATGCATCATTTGGTTTCTATATTTAAATTGAATATTATTTTGACACTGACGCGCTCAAAAATGTGACTGAAGAAGTACAATATCCTAATCCTTTGCACGAAACGGATGACTTTCCGCTTGAATAAAATTTGGATAAGGCCCGAAACACACATGCGATTTCAATCGCGCAACTGTTTAGTCGCAAAAAAATGAAGCACACATATTTCAATATGAATGCGCGCACATAAAATCCAAAATTATGTGCGCGCATTCACATTGAAATGTGTGTGTTTCATTTCTTGCGACTAAACAGTCGCGCGATTGAAATCTCATGTGTGTTTCGGGCCTAATTGCAAACTTATTTCCAAGGCGGATGTTCAGCTGTTGAAAGAAAATGACGTTCGAAATAATGCACCAATCGCGCCAACTGTATACGCAAATTCGTTCCTGGGACTCCCATACTGGCAAACTCTCTTGTCAAGAAATTGAGGAACTGGAATTGACAAACTCTACCTGCAATGACAAACAAAAATCCAGCTATCCCAAAGTAGTTTACCTATATGACTATATGACAGGTTAAAGTGAAACTTCCGAAATCCGATGAAATGAAATAAAAAATAAAAATAAATAAATAGGTGGCGGGTAGACACCCTAAGGCTACCTTCTCGCAACCATTCGTTTTAGTGAGTATCTATTTTTGGGACGAATGGAACGGACTTACAATTTTATGCCGAGTTCGAACGGCTGAACTGAAATGCTTTTTCAGGACAGTCATACTCTCCTACTCACCCTTAAGATGTAATTTGTATTTTTCCGGGGATCGAACCGGGCACAGTAGTCCAGCACACTAACCACTGCGCTACTGCGCGAAACGAAATAGCGACAGGGAATATCGGAGAGGGTAACGTGCGATGTGATGGTTATAATATGGGCAGAATGATACTACATATATGGAATAGGAACGAACGGCAATATACACAGAGCGCATGGAACAAAAGGAGAACGGGTAAAGCGCTCGGATGGGATGAGATTATTTGAGCAATAAAGAGGGTGTATTGGGTGAATGCCTTAAAATACTTTTGATCTAGTTTTGATGAGCATCTTTTACTTATTGACATTCATGATTTTTAACTTCTTTCGCATAGTTTTCTAGGCCGCCCATTTTTTTTTTTAAATTAGTTTCGTCTTGGTCATCATGTGATTTGAGAAGATCCAGCTCAAAGTATTTCCAAGGAATCGGTGTCATATTTCCACGCACTGTAAAGTGCCATTGTACGCTCGGTATAGCAAATTTTAAACTGGGTTTTGGACCTTACAATTCGATTACAATAGGGATTGACCCTAGGTCTAGACACCCTTGGATTTTTTGTTTTAGTTCCAGAATATCAGGTTTGAGATTCTTGATTTCAGTTTCCATTGTGATGGAGAATACATAAAACCAAATAACTATTTACTTCGTTAAACTAAGAGCTAAGGTACCTCACATTTGAAAAAATTATCGGTTTTCCCTTGAGACATTATCGAAACAAAGCCATAGATGGCTCATGAATTCCATTGGTTGGCATCAAAATTTCTAGCATTTAAAGTTCTTTTTGTGTTTAATGAAATAGAACATAATCCAGTCGCTCAGTAGGCTTAGCAGCTAGGTAGACCCGACATTTTTCATGAGCCTTTCTCCTTTCCTACGCCTTACGACTTGATGTTGAACACTGATGGTTTTGTATAGACAGGACCTGCCTTAAATCTTCAGCAGTCGTCGCTAAGGAGTTGCAATGACAATTCTTAAATTTATTCTTCCTTAGCTACATCAAAACATTTGCCAAAATCGAATATGAATCCTATCTGTCCGACGTATCGGCAAGCCACAGAAATTTAGGTAGGTAGGTAAGGTACCTACCTACTGTTTTCCAGTGGCAGTATTTACAACCGAATCTGTGGTAGAAAAACTGCTCCCGCTATTGCGCAACCGGGAGAAAATGCGCTCGACCTACTGATTTGGAAAATGCTATCACAAAGTACCAAATATCAAAATACCGCGCAGGTCATTTTTTGGATAAATTAAACTGTGTCTAGATATCATTGCGGTAACAGTTCTGGATTGATCTTGTTCCGGTGTCGAATTATCTACCCTGAAATCATTTATAAATTTCTATACATAGCAAATTCTCCTATGTATAACAATTTACAAGCGCCCCGAGATCACAGACGATAGAAGGGTCTCAGACCTCGGGAACTTCATGTAGACATAATGTCATTGTGGCCCTAGTTGTATCTATTTATGTATGTATGTAATAGAGACATTAGCACAGGCTTCGGCCCTCATTGAAGCTAAGCTCTGGGCCTCCGGGTATTGTAGAATAGCGCCAATGCAAATGGACAAACTAAACCCGTAAATAAGCTGATTGAATAATTACAGAGACGTAAATATTCAAGGTTCTTACATATACCCATATTTATCAGGAACATAGGATGAAGGTCCCATTTATTGTGAATCTTGAAATTACTTCGAGTTCTAAATCTTTTCCATATAGCTTTGATTTTTGATGTTGTTGTTGATTTCCCAATGTCTGAAAATACAAAAAATCTTTTAAAAAAGTTAATGCTTAAAGGGAAGTTGATTCCTCCAAATGGAAGTTGTTTCTTCGGGTGTATAGTTCACCATATTGGGAATTTTGATCCGTTAGATCCACAGTTTGATTTAATGGTCAGACAGCTTCTCTATGAGAGCTCTGTTTGCGAAACGGCTGAGCTTAACATATCCACCTTGCTGAATCTGTAGTCCAGCCAAACTCTTGCCAATTGCAGAGCATCCCGATTTATCGGACCGAGAAGTTGTGGTCGTGTGCTCTATAGCACAAGGGTTGTTGACCATCGAGAGCACAGTGGCTGCACGATCTGTTTGCTCTTCTGGTTGCCCAACAGCAAGGCCAAAGGTTGATGCGATTACAAAGGCATCAGTTTGTAAGTGCTTATTTATTTGGTTCGAAATATTGATCCCACGAGCATCCGGGGAAGAAACATCACCCATACCGGAGCCCGGTACGCTACAGGAACGCTGGTTTAAAACCGAAGATCGCATGGTATTCGGAGTCCGCATATTAGCGACTAAGCACTCTCTTAGCCACGCATCCCTCAGCATATATGCTGTCCACCTTGGATTCGAGATTTGATAATGCGGTTTTCTCCCCATAGGCAGTTCTTAGTTAGTTGCTCCTCAACAGCCTGTCTACCATGGGTGACCCTTCAGACAACTACCGCCTCCGACAGCATAGCTCATTGAGTCATTGCAACATTAAGCCTTCGCACCGGCGCTTATACGATTGCGCACACGTCAAGGTCTCTGCCCCTAGCGAAGGATGTCCTTGTGGCCCTAGTTGTACTAAAAAATATATAAATATATTTATTGTCCGAATAACATTTCGTGTGCCAAATTGCACAGATCCCTTGGGAAAAATAGAATTCTCTTCTTCATCTCTGCATACCTACGTTTTAAGCTCCAAGCCCATCATTATTAAATACCACTTGATTATCTACACAAATAAATTTCACCCCATGTTGTGAGTAATTTATTGCCCCAAAAAAAATGTCAAAATTTGTTTACAATTAAATTCGAATTCTTTTCAACAGCAGAGTAAACAAATTCGCACCCTCCTGCAATCCTACATGCCAGGATTTGAAAATTTATGACTTAATTCCAAAAAATTAGTAGCGTTATCTACGAGCTTATGAAACAAGTGTCACTTTCTAATTCGAATTCAATAGGGTGTTTTGAAGAAGTTTCTAAGTTGTGTCTATGAATGGGACTCGAATGCGGGGACTGTTTTCTCCGCTCAGTTATTAGTCACTTTTCCTACCAATATTCAACAGAGTTAGATACATTCTTTTTCGTTTACTTTCATTACTTTTTTGGCTACTAAATATAAATCTTTTTAAAGCTCAAAGTGGCAACAAATCTCAAAGGCGATACAAAATTTTACAATACCATTTACACGAGCTCTTGCTGATATTTTTTTACATACTTACCAAACAAAATATCCTTTTACTCTTGTTGCCAAAATATGAAATACACTTTTTTTGTTTAACTATTCTTCCCTTTCTATGAAACAATACAAAATGTTTTGAGCAACGTTTTGCTCACCCTGTTAGTGCTTCTAAAATGTTCTTATTTACTAAAATAAGCACATATCTACAGGTCTAAATCGTGTCAACCTACGTTGTAAAAAAAAGCTTTTCATATTCATAAAAGAACAAAGCAACAACAAAATAAAAAATTAAAAATAAATAAACAAGACTCGTAGAGATTTATTACCGATCGAGATTTTTTTCCATTCTTCTTCTCAAAATTTTGTTTCCATATTTTTTTCTTTTTTTTTTTTTTGCCTTTGGCGTCCCCAGGGGGAGATTCGAATAAGTATTATACGTACGGTATACCTAGCTAGTCAGCTCTGGTTAAGAAGTAAAGATGAAAAAATGTATATCTACTCTAAAGAAAAAATAATTTGTAACCCCAGCAGATGCGAGAAAAAGATGAATGTATCTTAAAGATACACATGCACAACTTTATCTACATATGCATCACCTTTGACGGATTACTTGCGGATGAAACATGTTTTAATGGCGTTGATTATAAATTTTGTTCAGCGGATTCTTTTTCGTTGTGTTTCTTTGAAAATAAAAAATAAAACGAATTAAAAGATTAACTCAGGTTGCCCACAAGGTGTGTACGTATGTGTGGGGATTTTTTTTTATTGCTATTGACTTTAATGTCCGGGAAGAGGAAACATGAAATATCCTCTTGTTAAATACTGCAGTTTGTGTCGTCTTGATGGCTTCTCACCCCACACACTCGCACACCACACCTTGGGGCCCAGTCAGTAGTTGTCGCCGCGCCACTTCTTGATTAACCTGCTGATCGGACTCAATGTCCGAGATGGATACATGGCCATAAGGTGATACTTGGCAAGACTCTTTAAAATTGTCTCCTTTCATATTTTGTGTAGTGGAATTCAGTGTGAGATGCTTGAGGTACATACACGGTGTGATTACAAGGGAATTGTACATACTAACGAAAAAAACGAGAAGATGAGGCCAAAAGCAGGAAAAAAAACAACGCGAACAGCAAAACAGCGATAAATCAGGTGACAGAAATTAATTGAGTTATTTTCTTGCACCACATCTTTGACTCGGGGATTAATTTGTATACTGTGTATGCTTATGGGGAATAGTGATGTGTGCGATTATGGTCACTCTGGTATGCTGAACACTTTTATATTATAGATACATAACAGATCAACTTTTTTTCTTGGTATAGGTACCTACATATTGTAATATATAAAACGCATGAGGAAATCGTCTTCTAAGCTGGAAATCATAAGACCCCAAAGACTCCCAAAGCTTAGTGAAACTGATAAAAGCGCGACTTACATAATGTATGTCGGCCTGTCGGGGTTATCTTCGCAGAATGGTACATGACACATTCATGGGCAAAACCTCAATTGCAGAATGCAACCTGTAGAGACGTTTACCTTATAGAACACAACCATGGCATATACGCCAGCACACTTAGACCAATATTAGGTCCATTGTGATACCATCTGGATCATAATATATTACTCCACGCCTATTTGTTAGAACCATTTTGAGCTTTTAATGAAGCGTAATAAACTCCTGATATCATTATATTAACGAGCTCTCCAGGGTCGTTGAAGAAGAAAGCTCCTAAGTGGATTTTCCTATTCCGAAAGAGAGCAGGGCAGGAGCAGAGAAGGTTGGGGACAGTTTCCTCCTCCTCCTCATCTCTACAGCTTCTACAAAAATCATTTGAGGGAACACCAAGTCAGACAGTGTCCAGTGATGACACCTATCGATCATACCGCTGATATGAAGTCTTTTTAGGGATATCAAGCACTTAGAGCGTTTCAGATCTAGCTTTGGACAAAATTGGAGTATTGTAGGTACTTTGGACCGAAAATATTATTGAAGGTTTTCCTTTAGTTTAAAGGCCAACACTTTAATTTTTTTCAATAAAAAGTAAAAATGGTACCATTCTTATTTTATTTAAAAAAACAGGAAAAAATCAAACCATTATCTTAAGTTTTTTTGATAAAATTTTTTTACTTCAAATAATAGTTTGAAATTAAAAAAAAAAAACTTCCTTTACCTAAAAAAAACTTAACAAAGGACTTCAATGTTATGTACATATTTAAAAACTTATTTTAAAAGAACAACATAAAAGAAAAAATAAATTATCACTTCAATATTATTTCAAAACATCTTGGCCATGACTTGGACCGGACCAAGTAGGGGAGACCGGGGCTAGTTGACTCAAAATTTACATTTTTTTCTTTTTCTCTTGAACTAAGACTGATATCAAGACAGTTAAAATATCATTAAAAAAACATCATTTGGTCTTTCTAAACAAAGTTATTCAATTAAATAAAAACAACATGAGGGAAATTTTTTCTTAATTTTACTAGAGCACCTCGATTGTGTCAACTAACCCCGGTACCGGGGTAAGTTGACTTACGTTATGGGGTAAGTTGACCCACGCCGTGCGAAACAGAATTCTTATAAAAAATAAAACACACAACCACTTCTTGTGGTGGAAACAAAAATGCACTTAATAGCCATTAACTAAAATAAGGCAAAATAATTAAATTAAAGAGGTACATACTTCTAGTGCTTAGGAAAAATCTATGATTTTAAATTAAACAAAATAAATAAATTATTAAAAGTCACTTCCTGTGGTAAAACAAAAAACAAAAATATCACTTATATTCTTAGTCACTAATTAAGCAAAACAATAATTATAGAGGCACTTTCAGTACATAGGAAAATGTCAAAAATGCACTTAAACGACTTAAAATTAAACAACTAGAGTCAACTAGCTAGAGTCAACTAGCCCCGAAAAAAATTAGTCAACTAACCCCGCCCGACCATCTGGCAAATAACAAGATTTTTCAGAAGCAAAAACAGAAAATAACAAAAAATAAAAGACATGCATGGACAACTAATACATATATACACTATATTCCAAAAAAAAATCTGCGCCAGACGCTCAAAAACGGCCGAAAAGAGTAAAATAAGAGAAAACTAAAAAGTTACTTACGGTAGCAAAAAATCGATTTTCCTAAATATTTCTTGAATTTCTTGAAACAAGCACTAGCGACGAGATACAAAAGGAGACTAAGCAGGTATCGGTATTGAATGTAAAAACAGGAATGGACATGCAATTCATCTCTTCTCTTTAAAATAAATGGCAGTGAGTCAACTTGCCCCTGAGGTCAACTAGCCCCGGTCTCCCCTACACGCGCTGTGTAGGGGAGAAAGGTACACGAACATCACTTTAGCCAAAAAAATTCAATTTTGACGTAGTATTTTGATATAGTATTTCGTACATCCGTACGAAAAAGTGTTCATACAAAAAGATAATAATTAATACACTTACGAAATCGGTTAAAGTAGCGGAAAAGAGACAGAAACTTGAGTACTACACAACTTCAGAAAAGAGATAAAAAAAATACTTTTTTCACTAAAAACTATGTTTATTTTTTTTTCTGCCGACTCGTGCAGCTGTACTGTACGTCCAAAAAGAAACTCAGAAGAGAAATGAACAGAAGAGCAACATTTCACAGAAGAACCGGTTTTTGTAAGTTTTGTATTTTTCTGAAAATTGGCACTAGGACCAAGGTACAATCGGACCAAGGTACATGACCTTCCCTACCTAAGTTAGCTTTATCAGGTAGCAAAGGTAAAGTTGTTCCATATCTGGCAAGTTCATCTGCCCTATACAATTCCCTGGAATATCTCTACCTATGCCCCGGCACCCAGAACAGGTGAATGTTAAACTGCTCTGCCATCACTAGGAGACACGACCGGCATTCTTGGGCTACTTTCGAATTGTTGGAGAAGGATTCCAAGGATTTGATAGCTGCTTGACGGTCTGAAAAGATAGGGATATCGTTATTAGATAACACGTTCTTCTTGAGCCAGGACAGGGCTTCCTTAATTGCCATTATTTCCGCCTGGAACACGCAATGATTAGGAAGACGGAAGGAGAGACTGAGATTGAGTCTATCATAGAAAACACCACCACCCCTTTGTCAGTTTTTGATCCGTCGGTATAAAAGTGGACCGATTTGTCCTCAGGAAATGCCACTCAAAGTCTATTTTTTCAAAAACGATTTCGAAATTGTTCAGGCGCGTCCTGTGGTGCAATTATTATCATCCGAAGCCGAACTTTCTCCGAAAGTCGAAGAAATTCCAGTAAAATCGGTAATACTGCATTTGCTTCCCGGTAATACTTTGGACCAGTTGTGTCTGAGTTCCTATTCCGACAAAAAAAAACATCCCAAGTCAAGTTGGATATTTAGGGTATGCGACTAATAACACCATCCGAATCACTGAATCACTTAACGATCACACTCCCTATGGGCCTATTATTTTGCATGGTTTTTTCTATATGAAAATGCTTATACCCTTATATATTCAACTTATATATTCAACCTAAAGGTATCTGTGCTAGGTCGTCCAAATTATCGATAAACAGTTGAAATTTGAGCAGTGGAATAAGAGATGTTCCGCAAATTCAATCACCTCTTCTTTTTTTCAGCTTTTGTTTTTCGTAAAGGTGCATGACCTTTTAGTCATCTTAACAATGAATTCTCTCAATGCTCACCAATTTATTTACTTAACGTAGATAATTATAATTAAGAGCTTCTGGCTATGGATCTAAGATCGATCACTTTGATATTTGTGAGTACCTAGGTGAGTACAAATTACTAAAATCAATTGACGCAATCGACAATTGTCGTGACGATCGCTGATCGACAATCACAATAAAGGCTTCACACGACTAATACCTTGGACGCCACTTCTTGAAAGTAGAATAATTTTGAAGTATACCAACAAATTTAGTAATAACACAGGTTTCGACACCAAGGTCGCAACAACAATATACGACTTACAGAACCTTACTGTCGAATGTCAAGCTTTCACTGATTTATTTACTCACCTAATCTACCAAAAAAAATATGTCGGTAATAAGATAAAATGCCTGACATTCTTCTAATAACATAATGTACCCGCCTATACCGGTCAGTGTAATATTTCACGCAATCACATGTGCCCCATCAAGCCAAAGGGCGTTGAGATTGCGTGTGATAAAAGTATACAAATAAATACAAAAAACAGAAGGAATAATCTTTAGAACAAAGTCGAAAATTTAAATTATTTAAGGCTCACGAAAAAATAAGAATAAAACATAGGACACGTAATCTACATTCAAGCTTATATTTATGTATATCTTGTAACTACCTAAACCTATACATAGAAAGTGAACGTCAAGTTCCATTCCCGCAGAGTGTATTCCTATCGTGTGACTTTAATTCAAAATTCCACACCAGAAAACACACCCAGTGACCCTAATTTTATCCTTGGAAACTTTTCACTGTTTTTGCTTTGTCCTTCCGTTCAGTTTGAACTTCCGCATTTTGGGTTTTCGCTGGCTTTGTATATCTAAGGAGCTGCTCCTTTATTTTTTTTTATCCAACACACAATAATAAGGGAAAACAAAAGAATAACACGAAAAAAAAAAGAATAATACAGTAAATTAATTTTGGCCGACTTTGTCCAAGGAATTTAAGAAATGTCCTCATTTCATTTTCGCCCTTCTTTTCGAGCATGAACTTTGTTAATTTGTCGAAGAATATTATATGTGTCTACTATTCCTTTGTGTTTTCTGCTCCTCGAAGGGATGAGGGAGAAATTGTGTTCTGACAAACACCGTGGATGAGTCAAAAAAAGATTTTTAGCTCGATAAACAGGTTTTCGCAGTGTGGTACGAAACTTTGGAACCCCAAATAATGGTTGATATCCTTCATACATACACTATTCTTTATCGTATGTTAGCAAGGATATTTATACGCCACACATAGTCGTTCCGTTCGAATTTATTTTTCTTGTCTTGTCGGAAAGCAGTTGCATATGTGTAAGCCCTGGCGATGATAAGAATCACCCTCTCCATTTAATTCTTCTTCTGACAGAGCTGTGTCAGCTTGTGTATTAGCCTGCAGCAACAGCAGCAGCAAAGGATCCGTTGCTGTTGTGCGTGGTGTGGTACTAAACTGTTTACCATATAATATAGCTAAGCTATTCCATGCTCTGTATGTGTGTTATCGAATTAAACTCGGGTAATTTAAATTTCCAGGACACAGTCGCTTGCTTTCATTATAATGCGAGACTCATAGATAAAATATAAGATATGCCTATCTAAGCATTTGGTCTCAGAGGGATGTCTACTATATAGATGAAGGAGTGTGCGGTGGGGTTACGGAAAGGAAAAAAAAATAACTTTATCAAGTTAGGGGCAATAGTTGGAGTTGATTAGGTCTTATCTACTCTACTAGCTAATGGGTATATAGCACAGTGTGGTGCTGTAGGTTACCATATGGGGTTAGTTGGCATTCTTAAAGAGAACCTTTCGACTGGAGTTAACACAATTTAACAATGCAAACTGTTTCAGACTCAATCTTTTCAAAAAATACAACGAATTGCTATACTATAGATATAGGCAAACAACTTTTGGTGCTGATGCTTTAGTTGGTTTTTGATTTTTTTTAAATCATGTTAATATTGAATTCACGTTTAAGGAACAGCTTTTGTAAAGATACCACAATGGCTTGGACTTGGAGGCGGAAGGTTGGCATCACCGGATAAGACAAACGTTCGACTGTTTTCGAACCATCCATGATAATTGTCCAGAAAGAAATTTCGTAGTTCTTATTGGTTTCTGTCCTATAGTTTTTAATTTGTTGAACTGTACATCGAAGTCGATTTATTTTATTTCTTCGACTCCCAATTGTTCCATGAAGACGACCTTCGCATATGTAATGTAATGTGTTCAGCTGTTTTGTCTTCTTCAAGATACATATAGCAGGCACTCTGGGGGAGTCGGCTGGATTAATTTTGTTAAGGCCCTATTGTAAAACATTGTGTCCTGTGAATTCTGAAGAGTCCAATTAGGTTTCATATCAGAACTCAGATTTAATATCCTAATGTTATTGTTGTTGAAGGGCTGAATAGCTTTTTTGGCCTATTTAGGCCTGGTGAAGGGCTAGAGACTCGGCCAATTCGTCGGCTTTTTAGTTTTACTCAAATTCATCATGACTAGTCACTAAACCATTGCCGTCGCAATGAACCCACCAAAATTTGGTCGTATTCCTGAGGCAAGACTTTGAAGGTTTTGATATACCGATCAGAATCTAATTATAGGTGAGGTAAGGGCATTTAAGCTGCTTGACTGTCCGTGAAAATATGGATTATGAATGACTTTAATAGCCGTTTTGTGGATGTGGTCGACGCGCGTGGACCTCTGCCCTGAATACAGTGGGGGTTTCCCCATTCGTATTGAGACATTATTATGGTTTGGTCCGTAAATACTTCCCAGGGTCCTTAGCATCTGTCCACTGTGAAACCACCATGCGGCTATACAGATGTATCGGTAAAAAGATCACAGTGAAAAGACGGTCCAATAATTTGCGCTTAGGGACCCATTTTAGCCATTTGCCCTTTTGAGACAAGGATAATATAAAGCCTTTCAACCAAAGCAATTAATATTTCTGGCAAATACAAATTGCCGCACTCTTTGGGCTGTCGCTATTCGCTATGCCACTCCATTCATTTCAGGAGTCTATTTTAAGCAGATCACACAAGAGTTTATGATTATTTCCCTGAAGCATACATATTTTGAATTTGAGCCAAATTGGTACTTAAATAAGAATTTTCGAAAAAAGCGAATCAAGCGCCACCTATGGGTGCCTAACATAAACAAAAACATTCTGCAGCATCACAAGAACATTGGTGTGAATAAAAGACAGATAACTTCAGTCGTTCAGCCGCCATTATCGGACTTAAACATACGCACCAACGTCTTTATACAGTGGCCGGCATAAGTATTTTGACAGAACTAAAGTTAATTCTGCTCATAATTTGAACTTACTTCATGTAAATTTTGGCATCAATGGAAAGGTTATTTAAATTCCGTTGGAATGATACACAACTTTCCTTAACCCATTAAGTACCCATTGAAAATTTATAACTTTTGTAAAAGTCTACATTTTTGACTTTTTTCCTCGGTCAAAAAAAAAAAATGTTTTGATGCAAAAAGTTTCTTCAAATTCTAATATGGACTGCAAAAAAAAAAATGTTGAAAAATCTCTTCGCTAATATTTTTTATGATTTTTTGAATGGGATGATCTCAGAAAAATTTTATATGAAAAAGAGGAAAAAGTGACTAAAATAGTCATTTTTAGCAATTTTCAAAAAATCATAAAAAATATTAGCGAAGAGAATTTTGAAAATTTTTTTTTGCAATCACTATTAGAATTGTTTAGAGAAACCTTTTGCATCAAAACATTTTTTTTGATACCGAGGAAAAAATTCAAAAAAGTAGACATTCACAAAAATTCTAAATTCTAAAATTTTTAAATGGGTACTTAATGGGTTAAGGTAAATTTTGTATCATTCAAACGGTATTTAAATGACCTTTCCATTGGTGTCAAAATTTACATGAAGTAAGTTTCAAATTATGAGCAGAATTAACTTTAGTTTTGTCAAAATACTTGTGCCGGCCACGTAATGTTAAGAGATAATGGAAAATAATGGAAATAATTACAATCAATTGAGGAATAATGCAAACGAAAAGAATTGGTTAATAATTAAAAATGATAAAGATATAATGAATATGATTCTAGTGTGTTGAACATGATTGCAAGAATGCAAAATTGCAAATGATTGGAGATAAACAAAACTGGTCGAAAAATAATGAATATTATTGAGAATGGTGGGAAATGTTTTAAAGTGATTGCAAATGATTCTATAAGATTGAAAATTATTACAATATTATGGATAATGCATACAAATGATTGAAGACGATGAAATATTGTTTAAAAGATTGCAGATAGTTAGCTATTAAAGATTGATCACGATTAAAAAATAATGCAATAACGACTGGAGACCGTAAAAAAAAGGATTGAAAAAGAAGGAATTCCAAAATATTTAAAATTATTAAATTATAATATTATTTTCAGAGATTGGAGATGATTATAAAAGATCGATCACGATTAAAAAAGAATGCCAAAGATCGGAGATAATGCATAGGTTAGGTATCTGATTGGAAGGAATGACAATGATTGCATAGATTTGAAATGATAATACAAGATGCACATTTTTGGAAATGTTTGCATTCATATGACTTAAATCATTTTATTGTTGCAAAGATGTTTGCACTCTATCAGAATTAAAAAATATTGATGATTTGATTATCTACAGACTACAGACTTTAAATGTAAACGTCAAAGTCAAGATATATAATATACATATTATATATTACAAATCATTGAATGAGAACTCTTAGAATGCATTGCGAATAATTGCTTCCATTTACACCACTTGGCATCGATACTAAAAAAATAAATGATTTGATACAACACTTGGAGTAGAGCTATTTTCCATCCTAAGTCATTTTAATTTCCTATCCTATCCAATAAATTTCTACGCAAAATTTCCATTAAGCCCCTTAAACCAAGCTTAGTATAGTTTTAAATTGTTCATTTAAATTTTTAAATTAAAAGCTACTCTGACCATATAACAAACAACCAGCCCAACATAATTCACCTCATTAATTCAGTCCTCCGTACATATTTTATTAAATTTTAATGAACTTTTCCAGTGTTTTTTTGTATCTAAAAAATTTATTTAAAATTAAAAAATAAAAATACCGACAATCAACTTAAATGCAATGAACACTGTCATTTGAATATAATTTTTCAAAAATAACGCAATTTACAAACTCATTTGGAATTTATCGAAATCCATGTGCGTGGCATGCCACCAACCACCCCTCATAGCCATCCGTATCCGACAAGCCAGCCAGGCCGGTCAGTATATTTTATGTTTATGCCAGATTGCCATTGCTAGGCGAAGAGCGGGAGATGTATGCGTTGTTATGTATATACCTACATTTTAAAATTATACCCACTTACTGGCAACAATACACTCAAAGGCTATAATTTTCCAATTAAGCGAAAATGAGCGATTTATTTGCCATGAAATCAGTGAGAATCACCGATAAAAATCTCTTCAACTCTCACTATGAGCGAGTGTGTTTGTGTGTGTGTCTCTGGGCGCCCTCAAGCCTCAAATAGTCCATGCTGCTGCTTTTGTAGGTGGTGGTGCCGTTGAATTATTTATACTGGTCATCATTGTGGGCCCGCACAAATAATACCCAAGGGGGCTAGCCGGTGTGGTTGCACGATATAAAGGACCCAGTAGCGCACACACAACACCTGGGAGCTTTTCATGAATTTTCCATCATATTTTGTGTTTTTATTTTTTTTTATTGAAAAAGTTCAACGGGGAACGTGCAAATTGGAGCTTCGACTCGGAAGTGGGTTCACAGACAGACAGACAAACAGACTGTTGGATGAAGCGAATAAATTTATGCAAAAATCCATCGAGTTGTGTGATTTTATTTATGGGAAATTGTTGAGGGTGCCTCTCAGACGAAATGAAGGTCCTGTTGTTTATTGTATGCAGATATATAATAGTATCTACCAATACCAACCCTTGCGGGCTGTTTTAATACAGTTTCCCACATAAATTCACACTTCATGCGGCATCCAAGAGTGAAATGGTAGGTGTTGCAGTGTTTTCATTGTTTTAATGGTACTGGTACTGGGCCCACAATGCACATACTCGTACATACATACAACCGAAGTATACCGGAGAATGGGGGAGCAGAGGTTTTTTTTTTAATTTGCATGCGGAATTGGCCGGCATGCAACTTGAATATTCGATCAATGTTTCCTTTCTTTTCCGTGGACTTTAGTTTAAATTGTAGTTGCCGCCGCGCTGTCATGTGTGCTACAATGTGGCTGCAAACTGCCACACAGTGGTCGCCTTTACTCTAAACATGGAGTTCGTTCAGTTGTGCAGAGTGCGCGCATATCGTGCTATTATGCTACTTAAAGGTGACTAAACGAGAATTTCCTTTTTAAATTAATAATGCGGTGGCGTTGCCACTGATAGCGTGGAGCGGTAATTTCGGATAGAGTGTGGGTTTCTTTCGAATTTAAATTTTACTCAATTGGGAATTTTTGCGAGTTTTTTTTTTTCATCTTGTCAGAGAGATCAATTTTTCGTAAAGGGAACTTGGATTGTACGACCTGAGATAACTTATGTGGGATCTAAGTATTGCCTTATGTATCTAAAGAAGATGCAAGCAACTGAAAGATGTTGACAATACCGACATGATGCACTTACCTAATCAAATCGTAATATAGTACCTATGTATATAATACTCTAACAAACAAATTCCCAAGAATTGACTAACTTATGTATCTAATGTACTTTCCGGCCTATGCAGAGTATCCAGCTAAAGCACTGCAGCCGTCCATCCTCAATGATCCCGACCACCTTATACTGCCATTTATTCATATCTATCTACTAGCGATCAGTGATCGCTCTTCTATGTATTGGTTCATGAGTGTTCCTATGAAGATACCAATAGCATAAAAAAAATCTCGCAATACTGGGACCACTGGTTGTTCGTGTCGGTGCAATGGATCCTGAAATTAAAGAGCTTCTCACTTGGGCGGTAATTTGACAATCGAGCTCTGATGACAATCGAAAATATATGTCCTTTGAATATAGATATGCACTATGCACTCGTGCCTCGCATCGATTTGCACATACCTACATAATTACATAAATATAGTGGTTCGATCGCAAGATTATTTTATGGCTCTTTACCTCGTGCCACTTATCACCGTGTACCTACTACAAAATCGCAGATGTTTCATCAAAGATGAAAATTCTTTAGCATTAAATTCGATCATAAATTGACATCATAATCCGGACAGACTCCATATGTAGAGTCAATTCCGGTAGGACATAAAACTCAGCCTCTGTAGGGCCCTAAACCTGATGAAGGAGTGTGTGCCCATATGCACTTATTAAGTGCTCTGATGCAGATCAAATTCAGGGAGTCCCTCAAATATGCAATGAGGTATAGGTGGATTTGCATAGGTCTATACATACTCAGTGAAGCAGCACTGGTCTCCTACTACCTTCAGTTCAAGGTAAATGTTAGCTACTATTCCCGTGCCTGCATTTTACAATATGCTAAATTGTTGTTCTATTCCGCTTTGTCAAAGACTATAGAAGATTTAAAAAGCTTTTCAACGACCAATAGATCAAAACGGTGTATTTCCTATCCGTGAAATTGTACGAGTGACGAAGTGAATAATTTTTGTTCTGAATCATTGACAATATTTATTACCAACTTGTTTGACTAATTGTCGCAGGCGAACATTTTTAATTAAATTTCGTCCTAAATTGCGAGCATCCCTAAATGCCTGGCTGTCCATCTATTTTTGTATGTCCCAATCCAATTTGTTTTTTTTTTTTTTTCGACTAAATTTTCAATTCCATCGAAACTTAGGTAGCTATAGCTCATCAATCTCAACATGCCAAAGAGTTAATTAAATCAAAGTATCTCGTACGACATGAATTTCCATCCAATTATCTGCTATATGGGAAATCCATCTCTTCCTCGTCTATTTTTAAGTAAATCATTAAATCCATGAAAATTAACGAAAAGATATTTTCCTAGGCAGCCCATCTTTGTCAGACGAAAATAGCAACAACCTCTCTCTAAATCCCCACCACTATTAAAAGGATTCTGCGAGAGCAGTTCATAATTCATTCGGAAAATTTAATTCAATTAAAAATAAATCTACATCTCGAGATTTGATGCCCGCTGAACGATGCACAGTGCGCAAATTTTCTGTTGTCCCGCCGCCGCTGCAACTGTAACAACATGCAGATGAACTTTTATTCAATTTTTATTCGTTTTTTCTAGTTTTCTTAATTCAAGAGCTTCCTGTTCGAGTGTTCTGACTGAGAGAGTGACTATAGAAAAACTAAATAAACCCCGCCTTCTGGATGAAGATGTGGGTTTGGTTTGGTAGTGGATATTGTATTATGCGCGTCTGTGTTGGATGTCAAAAAAATTATTTTAATTAAAAACTTTGGGACCATATCATCATGGCCGCTGCCGCCACCACTGCCGCCACGATGTTATTTATGTTCACGACGATATACAAGTGTATTTGGCTTGATTTATTACCATGTAGTTGGTGATATATGCGTGTGCTTTTTATTCCTCGCCTTGGTTTTTTTTTGTCTTTGATTTCTTTTTATTTTATTTTTTTTTTTGTTTTTAATTCACCTTAACACAAAAGATTTAATTAGCTTGTGAATATATTTTCAAGCAATTTTGTTTGATTTTCGGCAACTCAAAGTTCAAAGGTGCAAGTTGGAACTACTTTATTAAAGTATCTTTTGCTTAAAAATGTGAATATGTATTGTATATTCACACTGTGGATAGGTATATTTGTTCCTAATATATACGACACGAAATCCGTGTGCTGTGCACAGTTGTTGCTAGCAAAGCGAAATAAGCTATCGATTTAACTATTAATCATTGTCTTAAGGGCACACTCTGGCATATCACAGTCACTGCACATTCGGTAACAACATCGACGACGACAATGGCGGCGAGGATGAGCAGCACGCAGGAGAATAGGTGACTGAACTTGGGTAAAATGAAGTGCACTTGGTGTGGTAGAGTGTAGAGATTTATGCAGACGTAACTATATGAGTATGCACAGGCACACTGCACATCAGTACAATGTATACATGGGCATTTCTGAGTAGATCCAACTATTGGGGTTGTAAAAATAGAACCGAACTGCAATGCACTAAATACTAAAAATAAATTTGAGGAAGGGTGAACTTACAATGGGAAATAGGCTTTCGGTTGATAGAGTTTTTTAGTAGGATACGTAAGTGATTCAATAAACATTATCTATAAAATAAGACAGCTGTGCCGGCAAAATTCGTTTGCGGAGTGGAATCTATGTATACCTATAGGTATTGGTAGTCTATTTACCTAATCATAGTAACTAAACCGACAAATTTCAGACTAAAAATACTTAGGTACCTATATGTAGGTAATTATGTAGTAGTAGATAAGTAGCGACCACATCAGTAGCATTGACAATAGCAAGTAAATCAATGCAGTGCCTTAAATCGAGCTGTCAAATTATTGCGTCGCTCTCAACACTAGCTGGTGCTAGATATGTACTTCTTATTTCTCACAACTCATTGAAAAGTTAATGTTCCAGAGAATAATTAATTATTTTGAAATATTGTTTAGCAAGTTCTCTCCAATGCGTTGGTTGGTCAGAGTTTGGAACCTTGTATATTAAGGGAGAGATAATCTTCTAAGATTGCATGAGATTAATCCAGCTTAAGCCAGTGTCCATAAATGAACTCCGACCGAACTTAAATGAACTTTCTTTCAGTTTTGACACTATTTTTAGCTAGGTAATTTTGCGACGATTGATTGTTTAGAGCTGAAATTCAGAGTGAGTGAAAGAGAGTGCAACTTTGCTGAAACCAGCGATGGTCTGATATCATTTCGTCAGTTTCTGACAAAAAAAAAAAAAAAAGTTGGCAAGTGTCGGTAGGTATACTGTATACATACCGGCCCTCGTTGACTGTAACGTATTCCGAAATATCACAGCTACATACTTACATGGTTATAAGTTTTATATTCAAGAACATGCTTTGCAACTTACAAAATAATATAAAATATTTATAAATCTAACGTAGGTATCTATCATTTTGTCATACAAAAACCCATAGCCAAAGACTAGAAAAATGAAAACTCAGGTTATTCCACTTCAATGAAAAAACTTGAAAACTTCCCTACATATAGGTACTGGTACATATCCGCTTCGTCCAAAAATCTAATTTGACATTCATGAAACTGAAAGCCCCGAATCCCATTACTCTGCCCAAACACATTTCGCCAATCAAGCATTCCAATCATCATCCATCTAACCCTGGACGTATTCTCAATCTGTCCTCAGCGTTTCCTCTGAGTGACCGTCCATCCTGTGTCTCGGGGTGATTCAACAAACTCACTTAGTCCACAGACACACGTACTGGCACAGACCTACACTGGGAGAGAAAAACTAATTTGCCTAATTAAAAAGTCATGGCTAAGGGAAGAAGATCAACGTGATTGTACAAAACAACGTGTATGGGCTTCTTTTTGAGTTATACACATACCTACCTACCGACATTCGCATATACAATACGGAGAGCATACAAGAACGGACTCTGGGGTCGCTGAACAGGGGTATAGAAAAAAAGGTGTTCCTCCACATATCACCCTCTCTATGGTGGTGACTGGTGACGCGCCTACTGTATTAGCATACATATAAATTCACAATTAATATCCTACTCAAACGAACTTTGCTACTCTGCCGCTGCTGCTGCTGCTTGTATGATGCTATACATGCAGCGAGCTTGCTTTGCCTTTCTATAGGGAGAAGAGGGAGGTATCTAGTCCTGTTTTCCGCTGCCGATGCCAAGGTCATTCAAAATTCACCCCTTGGTAGATGACACCCCATTTATTATATCATACACGTTCTAGTTATACACTGTCCTCTCCGCTCTACAAGAAAGCACATAATACCTACCCCCAATATTATAGTAACATATGCGGCTTTCTCAAATCACAGCGGAAGGAGTAGAATCTAATTTGAGCTTCCATTGCGGAGATGGGGTTGCATCTGAATGTTTTATATCAGTGTGTGTGCGAGAATGTCCTTTTCTACCATTTATATAGAAAATTGCCTACCATACTCTGAGATTCATTGTTTGCTCGTAAGTAGGTAAATTCACTCGACACTTGATTGTGATTCTAATTCGGGAACACGTTGTTAGGAGGAGGGAATGTCATTTGTGTTTTGTGTGCACACATATCTCAGTTGAATGGCGAAGGAAAGGCACAGATACTTTTTGTTTTTAGTAGAAAAACGAAATCACATGTGTACCTACCGCATTCAACCCTCTGGTAGACATGTTGGATATTTTCTAATTATTTTTTTTTTTTTTCGTGTCCTATCTGTCGCCATTCGGATGTATGTGTGTGTTCAAATTTAACACCGCGTCTCTAGAAAATGATTAATTACCCTACCGGAGAGCCATATTGCTTTTGCTTTCTACTAAGGGTTGGTTTTTGTCCTGCTTCCGCTAGCAGCTCACCCTATCGGGGATATTTATAGTGTGTTGGTGCATAATAGCGCGCTGGCCTGGCTTCCGTGTGGCTTTCGGTGTGTGTGAGAGTAGTTTATAAATTAAATAAGTGCCATGTCCGTCGGCATATACGTAATCATATCGCATAGAAATTTGTTATTATTCTGAGAATGAAAAATGAACTTCACCCTGAAGTCCACATTTCAATGTTCATGTGAGGAAGTCTATACGGGATTTTGTTGAAAGGGCGACCATAACTCTGGAGCTGGACAGACTTAAGTGGAGGAGGAAATAGATTTGACAAATTTTATGCACTCAATCATTAATCTTTTTCCATTCTGGATTCTCCTATGGGAATGATAACGTACCTTAGGGTTAATTTGGAGATGGTTTTTTTTGTATGTAGATTAAGGGAGCTTTTTGCCAGTACATACATACATATTTAAATTGATAAGTTAAGAAGTTATATGACTCTTAGATGCACATTAGATGGAAACATTAGTCATGGCAAAACCCAAACAAAAGTAAAAATTGGTTTTGTTGCGCCATCTGTTGAAAATTGTCGAAATACAAGCGCAATGTATTGAATAATTCTATGCTCGTGTATGTATTAAGATCAGTTATGTATTAAAACCAGCGCATTGGCTGGTTAGTGAGCTGGATTACTAAGCAATCGGTCTCAAACAATTTTTTCAAAATTATTCAATAATATCAAGGCTGCATTACATAAGCCACTTCGAATACACGATCTTAAGCTACTATTATGATTGACCCCAAAGGCTGCGTCTTTTGAGCAGATCCTAATCCGAAATCTGCCGTGCTCCGTGTGGAGGAATCTTTACAAAAATCTCAATTATTTTTCTTATTAAGTAGTGACCAGGTATTTTATAAATTAAAGTAGTTATGTTTGAGTTTACTGGTCGATGGTTTCCGAATCAAAATAAAACTATTTTATTCTTCTCCCGACGTTTCGTTGATGATTTTTCTTCTTCTTCTGCGGATTTTGACTTTTATTGGGTTTTTACATCAGTCTAGAGTGGTTTTAACCATTTTTTAAATGAGCACAAATAAGATACATGTAACATAAACACTATACACGCAAATTAATAAAACTATCAGACAAGAATCTTATAAACTAGTAAACTCAGGGATTTTATTGCCACACTGTGTGGCATATTTTGTTATATTTTAAACTTTCACTTGTACTTATTGTTTCCTTAGTTTTGGAAAAAAAAAAAAACACTTCTATCACGCCATAGGTATAGGTACCCTATACGCTCAACCTCGAACAAACGAGAGACGAACAATATTTGTTGTTCCTGTCTCACTCTCTTATTTGTTTCCGTTCTAGTAACTTAACTCAGCCTTTTATTCACAACTACTTGGCCTACACATTTGATCGACGCTCATAGTCATAAACCAAACCTGTCACAATTTTAATGCTAAAATTTCCGCTTACAGATTACGTAATTTTCCACACCTTTTATTATGACATTTGTCTGGTATGCAACTGCAGTTGAAAATAAGGATATTGACGACATAAAAAAGAATCACTCATACGTGCTGATTACCGGACGACATCACTCCGTTCCAACTCAAGTTCCTTATTGCAAATCGATTGAGTTGCTCAATTGAAGGCGTATGTAAACAAAGCACATATAGTCAACGATATTACATGTATCCCTATATGCATGTTACATGTAGGTACATTTACTTTTGTTTTCTCAATAACAAACGGTTGGGAAAGTGTGGAATTACAAAAAACAAAAATATTCCAATAAGTTATACTTGCATACTCCACACCTAAGCGCCATGGACGAAATTACAAATTCAAGTCTCATACATATACCTTAACCAAGCCAACTTTGATTGACTTGCAAAGTCAGGGAGCACTCTCTGGTACGGCGTATATGTAGTTGTATTTGTTTAGTCGCTTCTGCTTTTGTAGATCCGTTTTTGGACAGTCTGAGAGTGTGACCAGCAAAGAAACACAACAGTCGGTGGTGTGGTCGAAAAATATTATTCTTTTCATAGGTGTATCTATAGGGGTTTGCACCATAAACAGTGGCCCATGCGATAAGTTTACATTAATATGACATGATGTCATTTCGTCAAATTCTAGTATCACGTAGGGAATCTTAAGAGGTTCTTGTATTTGCTGGTTTTTTTTTTTAATTTAAATCGAATTTCTCATTTAGTTCCTCTGAATGATTACGAAGGGGATTCGGTTTTATGATAATGGTTATAGACGTACCTACCCGCAGAGATAACTTTTCCGTCTTGAGCGTGTTGCTTGAGCTCGATGCAGTGATTTAACATTTGCTTTGCAATATGTGATAGGTGGCACAATAAGTATTATTAACAACTGCGATTATCTCAATATCACCATGATAAGAATGCAGAATTATCCAGCGCACCTTACTCATGTAAGAGCCTTTACCTTAGTGGATGGATCGCTAATATGAGCTCCCAAAATGAAATAAGACGAGTAACTCGGGGAGAACGTGGGATGAATACCATAATACCTGAGGTATTCAATCTCAAGTTGTTTTGGTGGCTTACATAACTCAGACATTTAATACGGTACCCGTGCCATCGGGTAGATATCCTGTAGATAAAGGGTGAGCTAATTGGAGCAATCGCGTATGGGTATTGCCACACATCTCTTTTCGCAATGTTGACATAATAATCTATTTAGGAGAGGAGTCAGGTACAACACGATATAGAACAACAAATATAGGCTCAAAGTCTTGAGATGCACCCAGATTATATTTATCTAAGCCTATAAGTAACTCCACCGTCTAATATATGTACTTCACTTATCGGGCACATTTACACACTGAAGCAAATCCTGGAAAAGACCAAAGAATTTCAAGTCGAAACTCACCACTAATTCATCGACTTCAAAGCCGAGTATAGTACCATCGCCAGGAGATATATACCTATGGGGTTGGCCGAATTCGGAATCCCGGCAAAACTGATTGAGCTGTGTCGTGTGACGATGGAAAACATGCGCTGCAACGTGCAGTTTGGAAGTAGCTCCTCCGAACTATTTCAAAAATGCACCGGATTTCGGCAAAGAGACGCGCTATCATGCGAATTCTTCAATCTCGTACTGGAGCAGATAGTGTGCAGTGCAGGTGCCAACACGGAAGGCACTATCTTCAACAGATGCGTCCAACTACTATGCGGACGATAATGACATCATCGGTCAGGAGAAGACACAACCGCGAACTCTATGGTTGTACTAAGATGTGGATCTAGTCTAAAAAGGCAAAACACGTCGACCACATTCACAATGCGGGCGTGATAACTAGACGAGAGCGAGGCGAGAATCGCTCTCGCCTCGTTGTCGCTTTAACCACGTCCGGCAATTCACAATGAAACGAGGTCGGCGAGTTTTTCTGTCAACGAATAGAGAGACAACTGAAACTACAAACCATATTGCTACTTCGATTTTTTTTACAAAACAGAGCTGCACTTTTATTGCTTTTTTACCGCTATTGCAGTTTGAATATTCTAAAAACAACCAATTCGCAGTTATTAGGCGTCGCTTATGTAGCTATCAGTAAAATGCAACCGAAAAAAAATTCTGTTGCTTTTTTGGATCAATTAAACTTAATGACTGAACTCAATCTTGGTCATGTTGCTTATGAATTATAAAGTTAGTTAAAAAAAAAAAGATTTAGCAATTGTTATCTAAGGTTGAAAACTCATCCGATAAAGCTAAACGTGTCTTTTTGTTTCGTGAAACAAGAGCACATTGTTTCTTATGAGCCAACACACACCAAAGCAAATGAAACAAAACACATGATTTTGTTTTTAAGTGTTTCGGTGGTGGTTGTCGAAAATACACGGAATGCAACAAAACTGTTTCGAACCAGCGTCGTTGACGATAATTGCCTACTTTCTTAGAGCGCAACACACACCAAAGAAAACAAAACATAAAAACCAAAACAAAACCGAAAAACATGTTTCTTTGCCGATAGTTAACCTGTTGTTTTTGCGAAACAAAATTTACATGTCGTTGTTTTTAAAATGTAAATAAAATTTGCACAACTTCATTGTCTGAGTCCGACCAACACTAAAAGCAAGTAGTAAATTCCACACCAAACGAAACAAGAAAACATACCGTTTTGTTTTGCTACATTCTGTTTCGTTTGGTGTGTGTTCAAATAAAAAAGATTTTTTTTTTTCGAATCAAAAACGTGTTGTTTAATCTAGTCTACATTTTCTAGAAAATTAATTTATTAATTTTTTCGTACGTAAAACTTTTTCTGTTGAACTTCTTAGTCAATTCCAGAACAGCGGTTCCAACGAATTCCTATGAAAAGCTTACTGTCTTACATCCTAATAAAATTTGCTCAAGAAAATTACCCCCAAGCCTTAATAACCAAGAAATCAAAAAGAAACACACTCAAAACATATATATTTTCGGGGCAATGTTTGTTTAAAGAAATACGAAATTCCCCTTTTCACCGTCATTCATTATTATGGGAAAATAAGTTCTAACATTATCGCTGACTTATTTAAAAATTTCTCAGAATAATCAAACCGTATCAAAATAATAACAAAAAAAAACGATAAAAGTGCCGCCCTGTTTGCTTGAGAAAATACAAGTGGCAACCTTAAGTACATTTCTATGAAAATGGCGTCGCTTCCAACTCAGAGAGTAAATGTCATCGGTGTCTCGGGCGAGATTTTTCCAAAATTTCCGAAATGGTCGCGAGACGAGGCAACGCTGTCATTGTCAAATTATATTGCATTTGACAGAAGGTGAAAACAAATCACCATATTCGGCATTTTCTCACTTTATATTTTACCCAGAGAGACTCTCTGGACCTTTTCACAATTCTTTCTGATTTGTAGTCCCAGTTCCTCTTTTAAGTTAATGGTATTTTATTAAATCATGAATCTTACATTATTTACATACAAATTTTACATTAAAGCATGGCCTAGCCGTCTGCCGCAGTCTTTGTTTTCATCTTCATTTCAAAAAAAAAAAAATTAATGATTGTAAGGAAGTAGACCTAGTGTGCCTACATGGACCTGCTGTCCCAACATTTTATTTTGTCAAAGTTCCTCGATTTATGATCATAACTTTTCGTTGAGAGGAGCATGTCGAAAACTTTTTTGCTATCTTAGCCTATCCACATCTTGTTGCACCTTCACATTCTTAGATGTTCTGCCAGTTCAGAAGTGATGAACAAAGCAGTAGTACCTACGCATTACAGTGTCAATTATGAGTAATGCTTCTCCGTGTCATTCATTATTCTGATCACTGTGAGCTCTAAGAAGCGGAAATTCCAAGTCCAAGTGAGAATTATCAGCGACAAAAAAAGGGCGACTCAGTTGATGTAGAAAACAAATTATAATAGCGAACTCAACAAGCTGCACAGCGCCATCGACTGTCTGAAAAGTGAGAATCTGTCCTCTACGATGGAATGGATAGGATATTTAGAGCAATGGACACCAGCATCCCGCCCAAGGAGTCTTCGAATCCAACCCAGAGGGACAAAGCAGCAGAGAAAGACCACATCTTAGGTAACGCGCACAAGTAGTGTGAAAGGAGACCTCAACTAACTTGGAGTGTGCAACTGAAGACTGTTAGCCAAAGATCGGGCTAACTTGATACAGGTATTGGTGGAGGCCCAGGTACGTCCCGGACTGTAGTTCCACATAAAAAAATAAGTAAGAATATTATCAACATATATATCTACCCAGTAAGCCAGATCTCGAAAGAGTTCCCACCTTTGCCCATATTCATATACGCCTTTGAAATTATAATATGATGTATCACCCTTTTTGCTTTAATATATTAATATACTACTAATATACCATTATGTAGTTTCAAATATACCTTATTCGGGAATATTTCGGCCACTTTCTACGCTTGAGCTACGATTTTTGTCATCATCATAGGTCGCTTTTCTATTACCTAATCAGGATATTTGAAATTGGGAAGCTCTTTTCCATTTTAAGAAATATCGGGAACTGGATGCATATCTGATGATTAACCACCATTCATGCCCTTCACGCAATTCGATCTGATACCCACCTGAAGGCAGAAAGGGAAAACAAACAAAAACATTTTTCACTTTGGCGAACATCCTTCTACACTTACCTACCTACCACCTGTCAACGTGACACATTGACATAATAAATCGCCATGTTTGGTATGATAGTGCAAGATTGCATCTCGTGATACGCGCCTGTCAACTAACGTTAGCTGGTTATTTAATCAACTTGTTAAGCACAATACCTCCCAACCTGCAAGTACCGATCATCGAGTTATGAATTTTGATTAGCATATACTATACATGTCGAAGTTGGTGGTGTGGTTGTTTTTTTTTTTTTTTTTTTTTTTTAATTTTTACTGACCATACCTACCGACTAAAGAGGCATATTTTCAAAGTATCTCTCCAATAATAAAAAAAACTCAAGCACCTATTGTATGTGCGCTTTTAATAGGTGTCCGTCACTGTAAGCCACCCGCGCGTGTATCATAAACTTTGAGATCCGAACTCCTGAATACGCGATATTGATTTCCCTCTTCAGTATACCTGTACCTGGTGTAAGGTCCCCAAGTATTGTCCTTTGATCTATGCCGCATAGAAAAACAGGCAGCACATACATAACTAGCCGATTCTTATCAACAAATGTCTATAGTGTACACATACCATTGTTTTATAGGAAAGGAACACTCTTGGAGCTTGACTGTTATGGCGTATAGTAGTCGGTGGTGGTATATTCGATTTTCGCGTGTACACCATATCTGTAGGGCGAAACATATACGAAACATAATTTTCAGACACACACACCGCGAGCTTAAATATTTTGTTTTGGAAGGTCAGTATAGTGGTGGCTATAGGAATACCGGCGTATGGCGTTGTTTTTTTTATCCAACGCCTTAGGAATTGCGGCCACAAGAATATACCTTATACTAATTTAAGTTTCAAGTCATGAGCGTAGAACGCCTTCCTCTTCTGAATTGGTAAAAATTGATTTTTAATGAGATTGTTAGAATAGTCGATTTTTTGAGCCTAAATATACTTTCATTGGGTGTAAACAAAAGTACACGTGAGCTAATATTTAGATTCTGTTTGTTTAAGTGGTTAAATATTTGGATTGGGTATAGCTACCAGTCAGTTGGATAGATTTATTACATTTCTTGGGTTTAGTCCAGCACAAGCGTTCAATTATTTTATCGAACAAGATTAGGAAAGGAAAATACCGTCACGTGAATAATAAAATGCGAAAAGAAAAACAAACTCGATGACATAACACAGTGTTCGTCGTATAAGCAAAATTGTTCGATGGTTCAGTCATTCGGGTTTTGTTTTGAAAGTCTTGGAGTCGCTTTAACTTACTATCTAAGATTAGAAATGAGCCGCAAAATAGTGACACGTTTGAAACGTGCCATCAGCGTATATTCGTTTTTAATTTGGTGGGCGTAGCTGCGTAATGCATTATTCAAATGTTAGATATTGTATTATATGGGTGCGATTGATATCTGCAAATAATAATTGCAGATATGGAAATGTTGAAAATGATGTCTTAGTTGTATTTAGGAAAGCGGTGCATTAAAGACGCGACTTAATAGGGAGAGTTAATTGAACAGTCCTCAAGCACGTGCAGATACATACAGAAAGAGGAAACCTACCGATGTTACATAATATGTACATAATTTGCATCGCTCCTACGTATAAAGAATAAATATGTATGGCCATAACACTCATTAAGTGCACCTATATGTATATTGTAAAATTTAAGTTTTTCGCGACAGCCTCGAAATATTTTGAACTGGAAACCAGAATGTCAGAGAAAATGGTGATATTACCATCACTGATACCATACTGGGCTGAATTTGTCACTTTAGAGACCTCCTATTGGAAGACACTGCTGTAGTCAGGGAGTCTGATCGAGCTGTGTTGAACCAAAAAATCACAGAGAATACCTATACCGGCGACCGTATATTCCGGCAGCCTCGTCCACTTTTGATAGAGGTCATGCCACTGCATCATAGAGAAGAACTGGGATAAATAGGGTCTTATAAAGGGTCACTTTAGTTGTCCGAGAGAGGGTTTTGCCACTTAGTTGCTTTCTTAGTCCAAAGAAACAGCGATTATTCTTCGTTTAAACTCAGCGCTGGTATCATTGCCTGAGTTCATAGCGGAGCCTAGGTAGACAAAGTCCTTAATTATACCTCAAAGTTATATCTGTCTATACCTCCGCCTCGTCTCAATGCTCACGAACGGGCCAGTGACATCACGCTGCGTTGTGCCGATTATGTCGATGTCGTCGGCGTAGGCGAGTAGGTGGACGGACTTTTGAAATATAGTGCCTCTGGTGTTAGCGTTTGAGTTTTGCACTATTCTTTCCAGAACGGTGTTGAAAATGTCGCAGCGCAGGCCTTGTCTAAATCCTTTTTTGACATCGAAGGTCTCGGTGAGTTATTTACCGACCTTGATGGAGCAGCGTACATTCTCCATTGTTCATCCTGCACAAAGGAGTTTGGCAGAGATGCCAAAACTAGACATTGCTCTATATAGCTCGTCTCTATAAATGCTATAATAGGCGGCCTTAAAATCGATGAAAAGGTGGTGGGTATCGATTTGGACTTCCTCGGTTTTCTCCAAGATCTAGCGCAGTGTGAATATTTGGTCGATGGTAGTCTTTCCTGGCCTGAAACTACTGACAGGGACCAATCAGGTTGTTGTCGTAAGGCTTCAGGTGTTCACACAGCAAGATCTTATAGGCGATGTTAAAAAGACTAATACCTCTGTAGTTGGCGCAGTTCAGAGGGTCTCCTTTCTTGAAGATCGGCCAAACAATGCTGAGGTTCCATTCAACGGGCATACTTTCCTCCGACAATATTTTACAGATGAGTCGGTGCATGCTCCTAACCAAGTCATCGCCTTCCGCTTTAGAAGCGGAAGTGCCTGTCATCCAATTTCGCATTAATATTCCTTTTTTTTTATAGTACCTACTTACCTATATAGAATAGAATCACTATCATTTTCAATTAAAACCTGTAGTACCTATTTCCATTAACATTATCACCGTAGTATTGTATAGGACATAAGCTGCTATAGGTTAGGTTCGGTAAGCCGTTAGGCGGGATGTATTAGGAATAACTTCCTTAGACCAAATTAGGTCCATAGTGCTCCCACAAGCAGAGTCGGTTATTTCCGTATTTTTCTGATATCCGTTCGACAAATACCTGCAAGTTCCTCGAAGAAGCACTCTCCTAGACATTGTTTTCTTTAATCAAGGACAACTCCGGGCTACTAGATAGCATGTAGAAAGCTGTTATCTTCTAATCGTCATCCATGAAACATTGAACAAAATCGTGTGCACTGACTCCTAGTCTTGAAGCATAATATTCCTAGCATGTAAGTAATCAATAAAAAACATTGTAATTGATGAAGAAAATGAAGTGAGAGTGACTACTTTCTACAAAAACAACACATAACATTAAAAAATATGCTTTAACCAATATCAGTTGGTTCTTATTTCTCATTACGATTGTTCACCCTATATTAGCACATTTGTATTTAGTTAAGATCAAGCAAACCTTAGAAAATCAAGCTCAGCTGTTATTCCGAACCTTGAAAATGTTAGAATTTTTTTTCATTTACTTTTAAAGTTTGTTTCAACGGGAAATCCCCGACTCCCAAATAATTTCATCATACAAGTATTGGTAACTCCTTTCAGCATCATTTACTTTCAACTTCCTTCTGTGCATTTCGAAATGTATAAAATCCAACTAACATCCCATTGAATATCCTTCCACATAGCGACACTAACGCCCCTCAACAGATTTGCTGGGAACCACTGGAGCTTTCAAGGATAAGGTTCATGTATTTGCTATTTTGACTTTCAGATTATATCCTTGCACTGTATTCAACTATCCAACTACAGATGGCGTGTCCTTGCATCATTTTCCAGCTCTCACCAGTCCAATTAGAACTTCCAAAAGCGACATTAGGTGCTAATCATTGATATAATTTACTCTGACAAGAACATAGACTCCCTGTCGCTGTCGTGTCATTCGTATAACATCTAATTTAATTGCTTTCATTAATTCTGTGTGTACTCTGTCAATAAATCCTCTTTACGACTTCAACTGTCACTCATACACGCAGGGCGTAAACATTAAAATCCAATCAATTTCTTCAGGTGTAAATCATCCCCAAGTCATCGCTGGTGGTCCCCAAATGTAAATTCCGATTTTAAGTGCTGTAGCTTTTTATAGAGTAGCGTTCTCGTGCAGCCATAAAATTCGAGTCTCCTTACTGCG
Organism: Cheilosia scutellata; assembly: GCA_955612985.1. NCBI lineage: Eukaryota > Metazoa > Arthropoda > Insecta > Diptera > Syrphidae > Cheilosia > Cheilosia scutellata. The sequence continues at coordinate 56,793,763 of OY015312.1, read as the reverse complement.
CATACGAAATTCCTCTTCAAAGTGAAAATGCCAACTTCATTCAAATTCGAAATGAAATCAGCTCCCAATTCGAATATAATGAATTCGTGCTATAGACGACGACCACCCAGCGCCGGTCAGTTGTAGATAGCCTATAAAACTGCCCAACTTATGCATTCAAGCGCGCAATTTGAAGTCTACTCAATTTTAGTCGCAAAATATTTTAAACTACAATAGACAGCCGACTTAGCATTGTAATTTGGGCAAAAGCAATAACACAAATGAAATTCTAAATTTGCATTCGGACGGTTGCAGACTTGAAATTTATTTTGATTCGAAAACAATTCGCGACCGCCATGCTGCGTCGCGTTTTTTTACTGAGGTTAGATGGACGCGCACGCAGGTGAATGTTCTGGTATAGGGAGCTTCGCAATAGTTTTTCAACTCATCTTAGGTGAAAAACAATTCAAAGCCCCGACAACAACCGCCTTATAAGGATGTTCACCGAAATTAATTTCAAGGTGCAACCTGGTTTGGGCACTCGAATCGCAATCGATTCGCACAGGTAACCTCAATTTATTGTTGGTGCCGCTTCTGTTTTTATACATCTCTATCTGTGTAGAATGTGTGATGGGTGGTGGTGGTGAATAATTCAAATGTTATAAAGCAAATTTTGAATAGTATCACGATCACGCGGTGATAGCGATGTGGTAGGTAAGACTATTTGGCACCGTAACGATTCACATCACGAAGTGTTTGTAAAATATTCGCACATAATTTATATGAAATTTGTTTGTGTCGTTTTTTTTTCTGTTGTTTTCGTTTGTCTTGTTGACAATTTGGTGCGGGCGTATCCACCTGGAGCTAGACTGTACGGATTTCGACAATATTATTCCAGACGAAGAGCTGCTATGTCTGTTTGGGAAAGCAGTTTGGCGAGGTATCGCATTAATTGAGCATTTGACATTCGTCTACGAAGCACAAAAGAGGTTTCTAATAGATGTCTCAATTTTTGTTTGTCTAATTGAATGGCAAAACAAAACAAAAATTAGAAAATAATTATGCATACAATGTTGTATCGTGATACAGTTTCACGGTAATGTTTCCGGTTCAGGGGATTGTTTTTGTTTCTAGTCACAAAATAATTGATTACAAGTATGTGACTGAGATGTTATGAACTTTTGCTGGATGGTTAATCTTAATGCACTTCACCCCCTCTATGGACTGGTCTCCGAGATCGTGTGATTTGATGCCGCTGGACTAGGGCATTTGTTGGTTGTTGGTCTATGCGGATAAGCTTACAATGATTCTTGAAAAGCGAAAATCGAACGCACTATTTGTCAGATACTCACCTTAACCCTTTCGGTACATCTTTTTTGTTCTAAGGTTAAAAAAATATTTTATTTCTTTTTGTTGCTACTTAGATACCTAGGTACTAAAAACATTGTAACATTATTTTTGGTAAATATTGGTTTTAAAGTGGTTTTTGGGAACGTTGCCATATGGCATCAATTGTCTCAAGTGGTAGGAAAATAAATGACAAAATTAATATTTTTGTTTTAGTTTATTATTTTTATATATTAATTTTTAAACAAAATTGAAAAGAAGAAAGTATAATTATTTTTTTTTGATTTTTGAAAATAAATTAAAAAACACATATTTTCATATATGTATGTATAAAAATAAAAAAACTAAAAAAAATAATAAATTGTTGCATTTATACTCGGTTTTCTTTGTTTACTTCAAACATTACAAGTACTACAAATTAAAAACTAAGCATATTCAAAGATAAACACATGTATTTATATAAAAAAATAATTAAAAAATAAAAAATATTAAAAAAAAATTAAATATTCATAAAAATCAAAGTAATTTTTTTTTAATTCAAACCAAATTAAAAAGTAATGATATTCAAGACTATTTATGCATAAAAATACATTTATTTTTATACATATGTAGATATAAATATAATTTTATTTATAGAAATGATGCCTTAAAATGCACCTCTATATAATATTGATGCCATATGGCAACACAGAAAAGGAAAATTGTGCCAAATTGATTAGACGGAACTTATATGTTTATTTTATTTTTTTAATTGTCCGCCTGATATTAGTCAATCAAATAAAATCGAAATTGATAATCTATTTGATAATTATCAATGTAAAAAATAGTCTTCCGACGAAAAAATTCGAACTCTATTGCAGACCGATCTTTCACGAGAGCTAAAAGCACAATGACGACAACTATCACCCAGTTTTATCCTAATTATTAAGCAGATACTCTAAGAAGTTAATCAGAAAAAAGAATAGAAAAAATATACTCAGAGAGTGAGAATGGGTGTTATGAATATTCGTGTTGCCATATGGCATCAAAATACCGAAAGGGTTAAATGCTCTCAAAATTGGCCGAAAATTTAAATTCTATAAAACAGCTCCTAAAACGCTCTCATAGTCGCCATATTCCAAAAATTAATTTTCTACCATATTATGCCATAACATTATTACCTATCGAATAAAAAAATTTTCTAACTTATCTGGGTTTCATTTTAATTTAAAATCCAACTGTTCTTAAACAAGTAAGAGTGTTATAATCGGTCTTTCCGATGATTTGATACCCGCCACAGGCCTGCCAGATGGTGCGATATATCGCGAAACGTGCGATTTTTATTTCGATTTTGCGACAAGAATTCAGCTTTTGCGATATTGATGTTTTTCGCGCTTTTTGTGCGATTTTTGACACATTTAGTGCTTATCTTATTATATAATAAAAAAATAAAATTCAAATATACCTCAATTGTAGGTGAATTTAAATTAGCCGTATCTGCACTTTCTTTACCATCAAGTAATGCGGTTGTGGAAAGAGCATTCAGCTACATGAATGCTACAAAAACTTAAAGCCGCTCCCGCTCCACGTTGGTAATAGAATCATTAGATGCGCTAATGCGGATACGAATCCATTCTAATGTAAACTCAATTTGCTACAACACATTATTTCCAACAATTGGGATGATTGATAACTTTAATTCAAACATGTACTCTGATCCTGATAAGGACGAAGTTGCACTAAACTCTTTATTTGAAAGTTTACATTTTTAAAGGGTCGTATGGAATTAGGCTTAATAAGCCATTATTCTTACATAAACTTAAATACTTCATATATATAAAATACATTAATACGAACCTTATCAAGACTGAATAATCACCAAATGAAATCGTTCCTTTTTTGTTAACTTATAAACTTAATAAGTTTTTCGCTTTAAGCGATTTTACATAGTGCGCTTTTTTGCGACAGAAAATTTCAATTTTCGCGATTTTTTGCGATATTTGATGTCCAATAGTGCGACACGACTACTTTGGAATCTGGCAAGCCTGACCCGCCACTGCATAAAAGTCAAGCAAAATGTTTGCCATGCGAGTTAATATGTAACTGTACACGCATGTGCATGGGTCTAATATTGGTTTTGTATGGGAGGTACCAAAACTACTTGATCGACCTAGCCCATTTTTAATACCAATTTGACGACGCTAAAAACAATTCATCTTACAAAATGTCATTCGCCTTGGTCGATTCGTTTGGACGCTATTGTGTTTTCAACAGACAGACAGCATGGCTAATTCGATTCAAATTTTGATTCTGATTCGGAATACGTTATACTTTATGGGGTCTCCAATGACTCCTTCTTGGCGTTACAAATATTATGACAAAGTGAATATAGGTAGGTACCTACCTTCCTGTGCAGGGTATAAAAACACTATTACTTTACCATAGTTGGCAACCAAATCTTTATCTGTACCAAGTTTCTGACTCACCCTCACAGGAAGCCAATTGCAAGCCATATTTTTTACGTCAAGAAACAATTGCGATTTTAGAATAGTTGCTGCTGGGGTGGAAAGAAATACACTACTTTTTATATTACATTCGATTTTGCTTCTTGGGTTACCTACAAGCAATGACTCTAACCACTACACCATGGCTACCAATTTGTATGTTACAAATAAGCCTGCGACTAAAGGCTTATGAAAAACGTAAGATAACATTTTCATCTATAGGGAGTCTTTAGCAGAAACAAATAATGTTAGGGAGTTGCTGAAGCAGTTGTGACACAAATAACACTTTCAGATATTTTTATAAAACTCTTCCAACTCAATCGTTTGTATCCAATTAAGGAAACCACTGAGTCGATGACTTCTATGCGAAACCTTGGGTTAAAGTTGATGACCTTTGGCACTATATCACAATGCAACACCGTAATAGTCCTGCTAGAGGTCTCCCAACTAAGGTATACTCTCCGCTTCTTTTATCCTCTACATTGGCGCATCATTATTAGGCACCTCCGACCATTTCAATGAGAAAAGATCCGCAAAAGGTGAGAATACACACTGTATATAGACAGTAGACACCCCAAAAGCAAGCCAATAAAACCATATAAAGTTCTGAACGAAAATCATCAGCAAGTCCGCAGCGCGCAGAAACAAATCGCAAGGCCCAAAGGCCAAACAAGACAGACCTCTATATATAGCTAACGAGACAAAAGGGCAAGGGGAGTCGATTGTTTTCAACATGGTGTCGAACCAAGTGCATACATGTGTCACTCCACAACGGCACCCTTTCATATAAAAATAATAATAATAATATTGCATTATTACTACTGCTTTTGCAGTTCAAACCACACAGCAATCTGTTTAACGAGGGAGGTTTAGCTGCACACAAAGTCCTCCACATACCTTAGTCAAGAGGGCCAAGCACAAGGAAAGTGTAATGCATTTGGGACCACTTATTGTCGTACCAGTGTTACGTTTATATATTTGTTTTTGTATCTTCTCTCTCTCTGATTCCATGAGTGCAATCCGAACCGAATCCGAGTCGTCTCACAGACACCTGAGAGTTTAACTGGCAGCGCATGCAGACGCTAAAGGTGGGAAAATGTCAAATAAAAAGTTTAAACGCTTTTATCGAAGGCGGCTTCAAGAAGAAACACAAGAAATACTCGCTCGTTTCGGAGAGATTATACCATTGAGCTTCGCGTGTAAATCTTCACCGCGCGACAGAGTTAATTGAGGGAAAAATCTCCTTTGGTCGGGTCAGGAAGTACGAGATGCAGCCAAATGATTGTGTGAATAGTGGTTGAGGTTTTTTCTTGCTGTGTAGATCATTAGTTTTGAAACGAAAATTGAAATAACCAATTCAAACTGGAGCGAAAATATCTATCCACACAAATTTGCCTAATTTAGGCATAAGCACTGCTGCAAAACTGTCTCATCGCTACTGGCGAACGAATGCATGTTGCGCAACATCTCTGCTGTACACACTTGGTCTATTTTTACAGTTTGCCTGCGCACCATAAATCTTCAACCAAGAACAGATTGTGTATCTCATTTGGGGTGCGAATGAAACATAGAATCTCGATGTTTATTTTTATTTTTTTTTTTATTCCTTGTGCCAAAAATAAGGAAAATATGTATATCGTTCGAGACCAGTGTCACACCTCACAGCATCCATTAGATACTTTCTCTAGGCAATCATAGATGGCGATGCGATGTTGGTTTATAGGAGGCGTTATGGGATAATTTTATGGTTTTGTTATCGGGTAATTTATCTCATTTTTATGCAGACATCGAGATAAACATCTTTATGGCCGCGATAATACAGCAAACGAGACACAATTGATGAGAGTGCTTGTGCAGTGTGCGCTACACTGCGGTGGGTATCTTCTTTATTGGGTGTTGAGAGTGCGAGTGCTGCTTAATTTTGTGACTTAATGAGATGAATCATTTCAAGTGATTGCTCCTTTTTTGCAATAATTAATTTGCCTAATGAAATATGTTTTCATTTTGTTTCGTTTCAGACTAAATTAATGGGATTACTATAAACAGCAAATTTTTGGAATAAATATTCGTGAATTCATGGCGTAAAATATATCAAAAAGGTGAGTTAACTAAACCATGTTTAATCGTATATCTATGTGCGAGGAATTTTCGTTCAAAAGGTAACACCTTTCATGGTATACCTGGTATCTACGGGTCTCGGTCTGCTTATAACATCTGGATCATGTATACGTATGCAAAGCAAAGATGAAGAGAGAATTCAAGATCAATATCCGATCGATTCGTGGCAGTGTGCACCTTTTTCACTGACACCTCATGGGGATTTTTAGAAAGTTTCCTGCCATTGTTCTGAATTGGGATATATAATAGGTATAATACACGCGCGGGATACGTTTTTGTATCTTTGTCGGGCAGGAGTAGCACATGCAAAGGAGTATTTTCCTTTTTTGTCTTTATTTGCTGATACAAAGTGGTGCACCAGATACAAGCCACTTGCTTTTCGTAGATATATAAGTTAGATAGTATAGGGTGATTTAGAAACAAACTGAGTCTTTAAGAAACCATTCGGTGAGTTGAAGCTGTTGGTAATTTATATATTTGACGTTTGAGGAGACGGATGAAGTGCTTAGACTTACATATATATACTTACATTTTTCCCAACATTTTAGAAAAACAGAATGGGAAGGGGTCATATTAACTTATCAGATGATAAGTCATTTTAAATACTTCTCCAGGGAAAGGCGACATATAACGCTTCACCAGCGCCACGAGATACTTGCAGACTAAGTATTAAAAATGGCCCCAAATTTAACCAAGACTGTATTTAACTGTTTGCCAAAATATTTGTTTGTTAGCTATGTACGCAGATTACACTTTTATTTATTTTAAGAAAGTCAGATCCACCGCATTTTTTATGCTGACGCCTTGTCTGTTTGCCTTTCATACATTTCCCGAATCCTTATCCGTATCCATTTTAATATTCATGGACGGCATAACAACCATGGGTCTTCTGAAAGTGTTCTATAGGAAGTATTTTGGATTACAACATACAACAAACCATACCTATATCTTGGTATCTGAATATCTACAGCTTTGCTGATGACAGTACTCTTATATCCTCCATCTCGATCAGTGGGCCTTTGAATGCTCACACAGTCACAGTTCTCTAAATAATGATCTGGACAAAATCTTGATGTGGGGAAAAGACAACTTAGTTGTATATAATGCAAACAAGACACAGCTCACAACATTTTATAGGAAAAATGCATCAACAGTTCCTCAGATCCAAATGGATGACGATCCAATCCATCCCATCAATGCACCTTCTATAGGAGTCACAGTCAATTCAGGAATCACATGGCAGGACCACATAATCCTACATCGTAAGATCGGCATCCGCTGAGCTACCTATTTAGAGCAAAGAAGTACTTTAGACCCAAGCAACTTCTCCTTCTTTACAAAGCACAGGTTAGCCCAGGCCTGAAATATTGTTTCCATAGGTATATGGAGCTCGGCCCCAAAACATTCACTTAACCTACTTGACACCATAGAGAGATGAGCAGTTAGACTTATTGGAGACCCTAATTCGCTCACATCGGACCTACAACCGTTGGTGCACAGAAGACAAGTCGCTGACCTATGCTTGTTCTATAGGTACTTCCAAGGTAGATGTTCCGAGGAACTCAAACGCATTATCCCTCGAAATGCAACTTTTGGGCGCCCCACAGATAGCCAGCTAATGCTCATGACCATACAGTACACTTAACACCCGCGAGCACATCAATTTTCCAAAACTCCTTCTGTTACAGGACAAGCAAACTTTGGAACTCGCTTCCTGGGGAAATAATTTCCTGAAGACTAAAATTTGCAGCAATTTAAGTGCAGAAATAACATTCATCTGCAAGCATCTCGGGGCGCTGTTGAAGCGTTATAGATTCGCTTTTCCCGGGAAAAAAAAAATAGTTCCAAAATTTAGTAAATGAAATAATCTATGGTACCTACCTATGTATATTCGAAGCATTAAACGAAATGTGACTGGGATTGGACAACTGGATCCCTAAGACTTCAATTAAACCTTGCAACTTCCCATACTTCCCTTTGTAGTAGAAGTATAGGAAATCTGGCTACGGTGCAGTTGTTAAGCCACAATTAGACATGTCAAAAATAGTGTCAAAAAATGACACTACACACAATTTCTACACACAACTATAGAACAAAATTTGGCGCCATATTGAAGCCAGAGTGTCAAAAGTTGACACGATTTTTGACTTGATTGTGTAATAGTAGCTTTAATACATAGGGGTCTACATATTAAAGATTTGGGACGAATGCACTATGACTAACTAAGTCATACACTAAGACTGCCTTAAAAAAACCTGCAAAGCACTAATGCCTCGGGAGGAAATTTTTGCCAGAGAGCTATAACAAAATCTAAAAGATAGCTTGGTCTTTTTGGTTCGCGAAAGTATGCATTCGCTCTTCCCTTAGGACTTCCGTCAGACGCATTGTTCTAATGTGGTAGCTGGTAGGTATCACAAAGTGTGGGGTTCTGTTATGATTCCTTCAGGGGAGGGATATTCTATAGTCTCTCGGTCCGGGGTTTCATTAAAAGCCTTAATGTTAACCGCTAATAAGAAGCAAACTCAAGACCTTAAGCTAGGTACAGGCAAGGGATGTTTTACACATGGTGTTAGTAAAACGGACTTCCATCAATATGTTGCTCGTCTGCATGAACTAAGCTTTGACATTCGCTGGCGGAGCCTCTAAACTTAACTTAAAACTACTCTGCCGATTTAACTATATATAGATTTATCAGTTTGCTCCTCTTTTCACCTGTTTTGACTAAAATCCCATAGGTAGCATGTCGTTTTTACAGTCTTTACTGCAAGTCATCAAACCTCAGAGCTTCCCAATTACAGGTGACCCCTTTCGAGTATGAATAAACTGTAAGTACACATTTGCATCAGGTACAAGAATTTATCTATGGCGGAACTCTTCCTTCGAATGGGTACCCATTTTAAAGATCAATCCAGCATCCTACATACGTACGATAACAATATTCCTGCAGTCCTCATTCATCAATTTCGCCCTGTCCCCAAGGTGACACAAAGTATAGCAGTTAAACGCAATGATCGTTCAATTTGTGCACACTTTTGGACATGAAGAGCATTCCAATAAATTCCACCATACGTACCTGTACACAAAATGCATTCCGAACACTTTTGGAAGCATCTCGCTCAATTGTTTAACTCCCAGAGGAAGGCATCACCTTTGAGCAAACGCAACACAGTGCATAGGGACATCTTTCAATTATTTGCCATTCTTTTATGTTGAATGTGTGTGTCTTGTTCTTTCTGTTGGAAGCGCGTAGCGTATACACAGAGATGGCAACATGTGCAACAACATTATTCAAATAGTAAGTGCATGTGCGGCATGTATACCACTTAATCAGTCCTTAAATGAATACACTCTTTCCTATATATACAGCGGAAAGTACACCCAGGATTAAAGGTAAACGTCGAGCGAATCGGCCAGATTTGGCCTCATGTGGTATTCCCTTTCGCGTTTCACCGTTTTGCTGTTGTTGTTGGTCAAGTCTTTCGTGCCATCGCCGCCGCCGCCGCCGGCCGGCCGTTGTGAACATTTTTTTAACTTCAAATTGTGTTGTGTTGTGTCGGCCAACGTTGGCTGTTGTTTGCCGCTCGGCTTTGACTTGTTCTGCAATTTTCCTCGGATTAATACCAAAAGAATTACAATATAACGCATGTTACGTATCTGCTCGCTGCGAGCTCTCGCATCCGTTTTACACAGAGACAAGTTGAGCGCTCAACATGCGCAACTTGTAATCGGACTAAAGGAAGAGCGCGCGATTCCCTATATAGCCAATCCTGTACGAAAGGTGCGCACGCTGGATACGCGAATGGGAAATTGTGTGTGCGCGCGCGCGTTTGTTCATATAGTTTGGTCGTCACGCACATCCTTTCTGGTTCTCTGCCCATCACAAATGCTGAAATGTAAAAGAAGAAAAATAAAATTTTATAAAGAGGAACAACACGGTATCCCGGTATCCCAGGATCATCATGCGAAATTTTCATATCCAAATAATACCAAACTACATACCCAACCTAGCTATACATATATTTTGTATTTCTCATTTTTAAGATATGCAACACATTACGTATTCTGATGTATCTATCTGCATTTGGAAACGACTAAGCGTGTACTCCTTCGAGCGCTTGTGCGTGCGTGCACATGCACATGGTCAGGGAATCAGACAAGAACTGCTACAGAAAAAAAGGAAGTAAATTGCAACGAAAACGAATGTTAAATTTGCAAATGAAAAATAAAATTTCAACTAATTTGGCAGATATGCAAATATTTTGTGAAATGTGAGTGCATAATTTTTAGGTTGGAATTGGATTATCTTTGTAATGAGGATGAAGCTGCTGGTATGTGGGGTTCTGTTCTAAAAATAATTACCAACTAAACCGTTGGAACCATAATCAGTTGATGTTGTTTATCTGTATCATATCTTGAGATCACTTTACTTGATAATAGCTATTACCTATATTAGATACTTCTCCTGTGATCTGCCAAACACCGTACTCAGAAAACTCACATGACTTCCCAAATGAAAGCATAGATATCTGCGACATTTCTGTCATTACATATAATATACATATACATTTATACAATCCAGGCAAGGTTGGAGCTACGATCCTTGGGAAGCAGTTGTGATCGTCTAGTGGTTGGCTTATTCCACTAGCCTAGGCAGTCAGCCGGGTTCAATTAGGCACATTTCTTCGCTCACAAGAAAGACCTTCAACTTCTTTCAGAGGCTGATAAATAATATCGAGATAAAAAGTTAGTACTTCCTCAACGAAGCAAAAGGGTTATTAAAATGTGGAGCAGTGGATGCAGTGTAGGTATGTTGAGGCTGGAGCGGGGTGCATTCACACTTCCAGACAGAGTATTAAAGTGAACACTGTTGTCTGTTAGGAAGGAAGTAATTGTGACCTATACGCTTGCAAAGTCAGCTTTAGCTCTAGTAGGTACCCCAGTTGGAAGACCGTGAAATGGAAGAAATTTTCGGACTTAGCGAAAGAAATGATGGAATAGTGGTTGTTTTCAATAGTGGTACCCATTTGTATTAGCAGGACATGTTTTTGGAGTGCATATCAGACATCAGAAAGAAGGAGAAGGATTTTAAGTTGTGGTATCACAGAGGACATTCGAAACTGGTACACGGAGTTGCGAAGAATTTGCAAATTGACTTTTGAAGCAGACAAAGAACAGTATTGATGGAAGGAGGTCAACGAAAGTCAGACCGTATTCACAGATCTGAAAATTGGGAGCCATATTCAAAGATGTTGCACATCGAGCGAGCTCCTCTCTGAGTTTCTCAATATCTACTAGGGAACTGCGGATGACTGATACATCGCTTTGATTAGGGCCGAAAATAGTCCAATGGTACATTAAGTTACTTTCGCGATCAAAACGCAAAAAGTTGGCAACATTATCTACCCAAATTAGGACAAGGACTCTATTAAATCTCTCTAGGTGCGAGTTTACTTTTATGCCGGTCAAAATGCTGATTCAACCCTTAAAAGAAATATAGTACCGAGCCATAAGTTGAACATACCTTTAAAAATGAATAGGTACAGTTGCGTTCACGAAAATAGTAGTGCTGCTCTACACAGAACTTGTCCCAAATGAAACGGTACTTTTTCCGTTGAAAAATATAAGGAATAAGGATGCAAACTTTTTGTTTAGAATGCAAAGAAGAGAATAAAAATTTCAAAATTCCGTTACTTTCTGTCTAAATTTATTTACTTTTGACTATTTTAGAGAGATGCACTACTATTTTCATGAACACAGCTGTATGTTCGCGTTAAAGGCATTTCGAGTCAGGTCAAGTTGATCAAATCAAAATCAATATTGTTAAATACATTTATCTAACTTGTTTGAAACATAATCATTATGTACCTTCATATATCTACCTTTTTATTGTTGATGAACGCATTAGGTATAGGTACCCATTTCAAATATGACACTACGAGGAAAGTACAACGAGTACTGATAATTAAATTTATTGATAAAAAATTGCACTTAATGTGCAATATCCACAAATCAGCAGTGATATTAAATTTATCGGCGAATTGCCCATTTGGGCGATTACGATTACAGTACCCGAGTTCGTGGGTAGGTACTCAATTTTACTTGATTTTTATTTTCGCATCGGTTTCTGATCGATTAGCTTGCAGTCCAGCTTCTGTCCTCGTATTATTAACTCCATCGATGTACATAGATTATTATTATGCTTTTCTAATTCCACTGCGGTTTGAAACTGCTGTCAAAAACACATATAGATAATATTTGAAATAAAGTTACATATAGTAGTAGGTACCTACCCTGCATCATTGTCCATAGTTTTCCCAGAAAAATCAGTCAGCTCGGTCAGGTTTTCTTAGCAGTATCTGTACTCTGCAGCCATCTATACTTGGGTGAATATGTTTATAGGATTATCATTATAGGTATATTCACCCTTCGCTTATCCTTGGATACTACATTTATATGCCTGCACAAAGTGTTCCCCTCTGCGAAGAACATACCTATACTTACATATTAACAAAAAACCGGCAATACGAAGCACAGTATATAGGTACATCTACTTTGGATAAATGCCATATCTATTATCTATGTTGAAATATCTAGCTTTTGTGCTGTAAAAACCTGCTTCATCATTAATTTATTATATTCAATTGTACCGACTCCACTTCAATTCAGTATATCAGAATGCCGCTTGTCATTCGCACATAAATTTCGTATACAAAACTTCACAAACTTAACAAAAAAATCGGACCAATATTAATGGTCAAACAGCCTACCTACCCTTTTAATTTATTTCCTCTCCGTTTTAGTCGTACCTTTCCGAAATAACATAGCTCGTACATTTTGTGTAATTTTTCTCAGCCTTAATTTTTTGTTGTAGGCAGATTTAAATTATTGCTACCGCGATACAAAATCATGTTGTTTTCCTTTTGACACCAAATCCTTATCAAAACACGCAACTTCAAAAGGAAGTTAATAACCGGTCACCGCCATGCCGTCGCTAAAAGCAAACACACCAAACACGCGGCTTAAACTTACAAAAATACACAAAAATGCTCACAGCGAAAAAGGAAATCAACAAAATTGAATCTCCTCCTGCTTCCAGTCCTTGGTGGGGTATTCCTAATTCCTATTGAAACCAGCCTGGAATTCAGCGTCCCAAATGGATTCTGGAATTCAGCAGAACAGCTGATGTTTTAAATAATGCCGCCATCTAACTAACCGGTGGAGGGTATACGGATAAACACAAAACAAAACGAGATGGTCGATACGATTTATGTCTTTCTCTGTTCCGTGGAAGGATTGCTGAGTGCTCTTATTCACACATATTCAATCATTTCTTTGCTGGAATGGCAAGTAGGGATAGGGATGATGATGGTGCGATAAAGAACAACACCACTATACGGCCATTATAGTTTATTGTGTTGGTATTTATATTTTTCGGCAGAAAAGTTTTTGTAGCACACACAGAAGACAGAGCATTATGGCAAGGATGTGTGTGAGACGGCCGCGCCGAATGTATTTATGGGTACATCAATGCGAATCGACGGATGTATGCTTTATGGAGGTCGGGAAGCAGCCATTATTCATTTCTGTGTGTTCCGCTGAAGGAGAGATGGCAGGCAGCAGCACAATGAATTTTGAAAAGGAATACCAGAATAAAATGTGGGGCTCCTTTTATTTTTGTCTGTTGTTTTGGGATGGATGTTTTTGCGGCGATTTGGTTTTTTTCGTGTTTGCGTCTTTTGGGTTTCTTGATTCTGGAGGGAAATTAATCTGAGAAACATTTAATTACTGAGCGATTTATTAATTTTCGATTGTTTTGTGGTTTACGAATTTGATGGAGCAATTTAGTTATGTGTGCGGACTTATGGGGTAGATAACTATTCACTTAGGGGGGGTTGAGAGGCTTTCGATTTCAACGGACGTTTCTTTTAGGCTTACCGTAAGTTAACATCGAGAGATGAAGAATTTATGCTAATGTGTGCAGAATACCGAAAATCATCATCTTGTCTTTTATGCAATCGTCACCATTACTTCAGCATTCAGCTTAGCCTTTAATGCTATAAGTCATATAAAATCTTTTATGTAGATACCTACCTATCTATAGGTAGATACCTAGGTATAGCTACTCTTTTGAATACTGATGAGGAGATTTTTTACCTAATTTAAGGTAGATACCTGCAATGGTCTCAAAATAGATATCGATTAGGTATATTAGGCATTGGGATTATAAAAATATGTATAAATATTGCTTAGGTAGGTAACCCAACAAGAAGTAGTCCATAAGGTGTCAAATCACTCGAACGAGGTGGGCAATTCACAGGTGCATTTCTTGAGATGATTCGGTCAGCAAACGTTTGGCTCAACAAAGTCATGGTTGCACGCCCTGTATGGGATGTTGAGCCGTCTTTTAGAAACGATTTTTCCTCCAAATGATTTCCAATGACATGAGGAATAAAAAAATAACGCATCATGTCAGCACCAGTTTCGGATTTCAAGGCAATCGGGCCGATGAGGCCTTCGGCATGTAAACCGCACCAAACAGTGATTTTTTCGGGACGTAAGTAAGTATGTTTATCTACATACCCGTCAAGCCAAAAATTAGCCTCATCGCTGAAGATGACTTGACGATAAAAATCTTTTTCAACTTCCAGTTGCTTCAAAGGCCATTCATCGAATACACGACGTTATTGATGATCCGCTGGTTTTATTTTTTGTACCAGTTGGATCTTATATGGATGTAGGCGAAAGATCTTTCCTCAAAATTTTCCAAGTAGTGGACGGGTAGAGACAGAGTTGCTGGGAACGGCGTCTGATCGATAAATACGGGTCCTCTGTCACGCTCACGTCTACAGATGCGATGGCTTCTTCAGTACGCACGGTACGGGCTCGATTTGGGTGAATATTATCAAAAAAAGTAAATGTAGTCATGAATAGATCCATAGTATTATGTATTAGCTGTTCAGATGGACGATAGGCGTAAACTTGAACAGAGCTCGAATTTTGGAAATAAATTTTCACGATTTGTAAACGTAGGTAGTCCTGGTGTATGTAAGTCTTTCTATGCGATTTAGTAAACTGTTGTAGTTTTGAGAATTTTCCGTACATTTTTGTTCAACCGTTCGAACTCGACATAAAATTATTGGTCTCTTCCATTCGTCCCAAAAATAAAACTCACACAAACAAGTATTTGTTAAAAGCGATGCATATAATCTGCGTATACATAAACCTGTTTATCCACCTACAAATTTATTTATTTATTTATTTTACACTACATACCTACATGTGGAAACATAAATACAGTGAGCGGCAAAAGTAAGTGAACGCCACTGCGGCTTTCAGTTGTCTTTGGATTTTGAAAATTAAATTTCTGTATTGTATTTTTTGCCGTCAAAATGAAAAAATGTTTTGTTATTGCTATTTCGTTATCAAAATTTTTACTAATTGTTGGATTTTTAGACCTATTTCAAGTCCATAAAGAAAACTCAAAATAGCATCGGTGTTCACTCACTTTTGACGCCCACTGTACATATTAAGCCACATTTCTTAGCGCACATAGTTATTCGCACACGTATACGCTAATACAATTCGAAAATGTCCCTCAAGCATTTCATTTCAAACGCATTATCAACGTTTCGTATTTTTAGTGTAGATATACCTCTCTTTAGGAATGACCTCATACGTTGATATTTCCACAATCACATAACCATGTGCGTAACTGAGTTTTTGACTCATGTCATTAATAACTCCTGTTCAAACGCATACCTACCTATACTTAGTCGAACTTTTCTAGTTTAGTAGGTATTATTCCCACGAAAGTCAGCAAACTTGGAAATTTTAACCAACCCTGTTCAATCATGAAGCAATTTATGTGCGCAATATATTTTATGACTTTTGCTCAGGATATCAGTTGTGAGGTGAACTGGACATCCAATGTGGAAATTGGCGACATCACCTCAGCATCAACTAATTTTTCGGTCGCCAATGCAGATATTTCTTTTTGGATACCAAACAACTACTGGCTTTCGGTATTATTCAACGTCCAAACTTTTATACACACAGTGTGTGCTCCCGTACATCGGACAGTAAGATTTGCATGTATACCAAATCCCATTACCATTTGATTCATGTTTTACTTCAGTAATCCCTTCTGTCTGGCTTAGTGCTTACCCCATCTTAGCTTGATGTCATTAACTTAGAGCGCATCCTTAGTTAATGTTAACTTATCTCCAATAATTAAAAATCTCAACTTGTATATCCTTTAAGTACATGACTTAAATTCATAAACAAACCCTCTTAACGCACATCGACTGACTCTCGTACAAAGAGTCAGATAAAAATGTCAGAGTCGTGAAACAACGAAAGAGTGAAAGCGTAAAAGTTTCTTGTTCCGCTTCAAATGGCCTAAATACACATTTTTGCGCACTTTACTTGATTTTAGTCTTTTATTTGTTTCATGGAAGTATAAGAGCACTCGTCCGCATCCAAGCTAAGTATAGGTACTGCGACTTGGTAGACATGCGGATACTTTTCCTCAAACAGAATATCCTTTTTCGTCTACTTTACTCTGGCAAATGAGCACAATGGATTCAGCCCAGCAGCCCGTTCCTATAACTTCTTTCGAAACACGCAAACACAGTGCTCTATAAGCATGTGTCTCTCTATCTATACGTGCACGCTACAACACATCCTTCGACTAGATTGGATTTCAGAGTCTTTCGGTTCTGGTTGTCTTGTTCTACGTTGTCTTCTTGAAGGTTCGTTCTTTTGCACAAACGGAAATGACAGCCCCAAGAAAGTGAAAGAAACCTTCCTTCAGTCAAAATGGAGCTTACCATACCACCGTGCGTCGTATATATACCTCGGTGTCCTCTTTCGATCCCTTTTTGTTTTACCCATCTCTTTAGCTCATCACAATAGCTGTATATATACGCTGTGCTGTGTATATATCTTGTTTTTCGTCTTAAGTTTAACCTTCTTCAACTTTTCGGTTTCGGTTCGCTTTTGTTTTGGATTTTGATATCCTTCGTGTTAAAGTCTCGTGCTAGCGATATATATACCGCTTTTGTTGTTTTCATTTCTATGGCTGTATGAACTTCCAAGGATATCAGTAGAAAACACAAGAGCGAGATGCTTTTCCAATTGACTACATTTCAAACAATGTTTTTCGATACCAACGAAACCAAAACCACCCCATTGAGCTATACCACCAGGCACGTAGCCAGGGGGGGGCTTGAGGGGCTGAAGCCCCCCCCGAAACGCTAAGCAAAAAATTAAAAACTAAAACTTTCTAATATAAATTCAAATCTTCCGCAACCATTCAAATGCAAATATAACTTTAAAAAATGTCATTAAAAAACACACCAGAGAGCCGAAAAACTCGACTTCTAAGCCTTTGTGAAACGCAAGATTTATTGAAAGGTATGTCAGTATTATTTCCTTTGTATAGCTTTTCAAATGCATCTCAATAAGTCTTGAAGATAACCAGCAGAACGTGGGTGATGTCTTCGAAAGCATCAACACTTTTGGCAGCGATCCAAAAAAGTGATTTCCTAGTAAGCCTCATTGTATGCGAAAAACTATTCAAATTTAACGCTAACCTTATCAGTTTTCCTACTGACCAAATCCTTAGATTTCGTTTCTGCTATCGACCGCACAAAAGAAGTTCTGAATTCTCTGAAGAAAATGCCGAAGATTTTTTCAGAGAGGCTTTTCAATCCAAATCCCAACTTGCCGAGGACTTATTTGAAGTTGAATTAAGAGCCCCAAGAACTTCATTGAAACAAACAACGCGTTCCAATCCAGAAACCTCTTCTACTGAAGCCTATTTTAGAGTATTTATACTGATTCCTTGCATAGGAAACACCGTTAAAACAAAATCTTACGGACAGATTCATGGTCAACGAAGACGTTCTACCATCATGTCATGTCAAAAAAAAATCAAGACGTCTTCTGCTTTGAAAAAAAAAAATAATTTTAGTATGTTCGTTTAGGTGCATACTATTTGAAAAGTAGTAAGAATCAGTGAATTGGAATATACAGGGTATCCCAGTTAAGCAGTATAATCCTTTAAGGGAAGATTTCTGAAGTTCCGCCGAACAAAAAATTGTATCTCAGGGGGGTCTATTTTCACCTATTTCCCGTTTTATTTTTTTTATGGAATTTTTATCCTTGAGAATTTTTCTAAAAATTATGTTAAGCAACTTGAATTTGTAGTAAAAGCTGTTTTTTTGACAGACAAAAATGGTCGAAAAGAGACTCGATATTTCTCTAAAATCAACTTTTTCTTTCACAGCACCCCAGAAGAAAAAATCCATCCATGGAGATCTGGGAGGCCAAGTATTGGGTGAAATCGACCAGTTCACCGTTCATTAAAAGTGACGCTGCTACTGTCACAAGGTGCTCCATGCCTCCATCTTGTTGAAAGAACATCGCTCTTCTCTGAAAAAGAAGAACATCTTAAAGGAGCTTCGGCATTCGTTCTATAAGAAATTCAAGAGAATTAACTGTTTGTGGAAGAACGTGCGGGCCTACTAAAGTGTTTTCAAACATTTACGCTAAACCTCCTTTGAAATAAGCACACATTTTGAAGAAGTTGTTCAAAATAATTAAATTCTTACCTTTGAAAGGATGTTGTGTGTATTAAATGGGGATTGGGGTCTGACCAATGGTGCAAATTGTGGAGGTTTGTAGCTTTATAATATAACTTTGTTTGTGAATTGCGCTCCGTCAGTCCACAGAATGTTCTTGAGGAAGTGTCCGTACCGGTGCTAAATGGGAAGGGTGTAACCTATTACTCTGGAGAGTTCTGGGAAGTTCCAATTGCACAGCTTGTCCTCGGACCTGACTAAAGGCTTAACTTCCACAGCACGCAAAATCCCACCCTCAATTTCTGCCGCCGCTGGGTCTGAACGTCGTTTTTTTTTTATTTCGAAGAGCTCACCCGGTATCAACAAGGCGCTGATACGCATCAGTACCCGGCTATACATGGTGTACTACGATTTGGGTATCGGCGTTGGACTCCTATCTTGCCAACAAAGCGTTTCCATGACAGAACCTGTTTACAAACACTATGTCCGCGTAATCACATTTTGAATACGTTTTGTGGAGATCAACTTATCAATGTTAAGCTTTTTTCATATTCGACAATTAACTGTTAACCATTGCTCATAACTACTTTAGTTTATTATTCTGACTTAATTTTGTTTGACCATTTTTTTGACAAAAAACGGCTTTTACAACAACTTCTGTTGATCGTACGTAAAAAAGTTGCTTAACATAGTTTTTAGAAAATTTATCAAGGATAAAAATTTCATAAAAAAAATAAAAATTTATTAAGTAAACATTTTGAGAAAAAAGTATTTTAAGTAAAAAAATGTAACAACAAATTTTCAAAATGTTGAGTTTAAGGAGCTATAACTCTTTTGCAGCTGCACATATGTACCTTATGACTTGTATGCGCTTCTACATTGTGTTTTCAAAATGCACAAAACAATTTTTGTATCTCTAATAGTTTAGAAGTTATAGCGTTTTAAGTGGTAACACCTACAAATTAGAGGTCACATGCTTTGAAGGGCCATAACGGGAAATATGGTGAAAATAGACCCCCCTTGGCACAAAATTTTTTGTTCTACGGAACTTCACGAATCTTCCCTTAAAGGATTATTCTGCTTAACTGGGACACCCTGTATATAGTTTTTTGTTTAAAGAATTCCTCGTAAGATTTGGAAGCAAGCCCCCCCCGAAACAAAATCCTGGCTACGGCCCTATATACCACCCAAGCCATACCATTCCCAATCTATTGTCGCAGATATTTTTCAAAATTAAAGCGAATGGGTGGACGATCGGACGCTTAATGGAAACCCATGCGCGCCCACATGGCTTTCCGCATTCTATTTCCTTGGACGTTCGGTGCCTGCGTGGATTTCTCATTGGCATTGCTTTCCCCATTTTTTGTTGTTGTTTCCAAATTTTAATTATGAAAGACAAAGAAAACTGTGTCACATTTTGAGTGATTTATTTATTTGGAAATATGTCAAACGTCTACTGCATTCTTCTCGTGTTGTTGTTTCATGTTTCTTAGAGAGTTCCTTTTTTTTTGCGTTTCTTTTTGTGATTTATCTTTATATCTGTAAATATTAGATGGATCCCTTCTTAGAGAGCATTTTTTCTTCTTCTTTCTTTTGGGGAGGCTAAAACGAGATGAGAATAAATTGGAAAATCATCCCAATCGTTATTATGTCGGACTTGGGTATTAGTAAAGTATTGTAATGATGCGGTTCGTTGAGTTTGTGGGGGACATTTCGGTAGTTTGCCATGAAATTCAATGAGAACAAAATAGGAGATACAATGATAAATCGGTTATTTTGCATAATAACGTGGGTATAGCATTTAATACGTAGACAGTATAGACAATTGAACTGAGGCGGGTATAGCTTATGCCCTTTCTTTAAATATTTTAAGTTCTCGAAATTAATTTGGCAGAGTTTTCTCGTGACAGTTCTGTTAGTTCTTTTTGAGACTTGTTACGATTGTGACAAATTTAATTAAACGAACGACCTTGCGGTAGTCAGTAATATATGAACGTGTTATGATGTGTCATTTGCAACATTCTGTAGCTATATCAATACACAAAAGGTTCTTGTTTCGCCTTTTTTTAAACACCGCTCAGAGTTATTACAACTGATAGATAGCATTAATGGCGGCTATATACAGGTGGATGTGTGCGTGGCCTTAGTGTTACTTTTTTCTTTGGTCTTATTAAAATGAGGAGAATAGCTGAGTCCACTTGGTTGGTTGGTTCATGTGATGTTGATTAACATTAAAATTCCGTTTTTTTATGGAATCTTACCAACGTTGTCCAACAGCTCGTAAAGTCCGTCGTTAATAGGGGTCATCCAAAGAAGTTCCGTTTAAGTTTTTTATATTATTGACAGCACCAATGATTACAGTTGGCGCTATAAGTGCCTGGAGTTTACTGAGTATATGCGCACCGCCACATTATATGTCATTTTGTCCAGATTTAGACCTTTTGAAAGACGTAATTTACAATATTATCTTGTTATTAGCGTTAGGGCAGTTCTCTCAGTTCTAGCTTATGGGGAATGAAAATGGAAGAACACGTGCTCGGCATTTTCAGAAACTGTTTCGCAACGTGAACATTTTGGGATGGCCACATCCATCACTGTTATGAATCTCGTTGTCTATCTTTTACAATTTGTTCCATTATCGATCCCGAATTGCGGTACTGAGATTTCCTTGGTAGGTAGGTCTACCTATTATTTATTATCGTCTAATCGTAATTGAACGGATTGTAACGACGATTATAAAATTGTTCAACAGAGTTCCTAAAATGCACTAATTATAAATGCCCTGGGGCGGTGGAAAATATTTTATTTCCCAAACTTAGGATTTGACATTCGCGACTTTGTGATTTGAGCTTTGAAAGAGTTGTAAAATCAACGAGCAATTTTCAAAAATTAGGTCTGAACAAAATGTTAAAATATAAGAAGTGGGTTATGAGTTTGGATTTTCATTAGGCTTTTCAAGAGTCCGCAAATCAAATAGCAAGTTTCCAAAATGAGGTCGGCACAAAATGTTAAAAAATAAATAGTTTGGATTTGCATTAGGTAGGTATACCTACGTGTTTATACTTGTAAATGTATACAAGTCAGCGTTTTCAAAGGTTTCACCTTTCAGAAATGCCGACTTTTATAGTTATTTGATTAAAAAAGGAAATAAATTGCTAAAACCCGGTAAAATGTATATAAAAGAAGTTCTGTCGGCAAATTAACCAATGCCAACCGTCCTTTTTAAATCGAAACTAGGAGAATGTAAGTTGGTAGGTACCTAACCTATAAAGATAAACAAATATAAATTGACTGCTTTATGTAGTTATTAGTGTCTTGCTTTTGCCTTATTTGCTAAAACAAAATAAACAATTTAAAATATGAAATTTAATTGATATACCTATCTATGTACCTGTTACAATTCAAAATTCTGCACTAAACCCCATACTCTGATGTCTAATAATTAGTATGGACATGGTCACTCTTCACGTACATATATTTCTTATCATAAAGTGGGCACTGCTCCTGCTATGTCTCACAGACACGATAATTTCAACTTTTAAGAGCTGGTCAAACCGAACGCTGTGAGGCGGTGCGGTTCACAAGAAAAGAACGCGATAGTAATTTTTTTTTGTAATTTTTATCAGGAGAAAGTTCCAAAACTCAGTTCAAACGGTAATATGTAAGAACCTTGAATATTTACGTCTCTGTAATTATTCAATCAGCTTATTTACGGGTTTAGTTCGTCCATTTGTATTGGCGCTATTCTTTCGATACCCGGAGGCCCAGAGCTTAGCTTCAATGAGGGCCGAGGCCTGTGCTAATATCTCTAATAAATACATACATACATACATACATTAATTAATTACAATTCCTAATAAAAAGGGAGCATCATAAAAGCCGGTCTTACAAAAATAAAATCCTGGACCCTACTTCATAAACATTGACAGGTGACAATTTTACAAATTTGTCACACTGTCTGATAAATGTTCATTTCATAAAATATTGACAGGTTACATACTTATCAGTTAAATACAAAGACAAATTTGTCATGACTATTTTTTCATTGTCCTGACAATTATGTTCATAGTTATAGATATTTAGACAAATTTGACATGTCGTCTTATCAAGAAAGCGATTTCTTTATGCAGTATGCTTTAGATGTCCACCAATTTTTTAACTAAATATCATATCATGTTTCGGTAGTGTTTTCCGGACATGTATAATTTTTTCTTAAATTTTAAATCACTTAATGCATTAAATTATTATTTATTCTTTCCTTAAAGTGTCAAGTGCGTACTCCACGAAATCAGCTTTGAGATTCTTCATCACTTCGGCTTGAACAAATAATAATATGTAATTAGCATTTTAAATCATACTTGTCACTTCATCAATATTTGATCGAAACTCAAACGCCTGTCGGAATTGTCAATTACATTATCTACTGACTAAATTGTAAAAAATTGTAAAATTTTATCTGTCCCGTAAATAAATTGTCAGTACAAATTTGTCAGAAAATTCATGACCAATTCTCGAAAAATTCCAGACATTGTCATGACAATTTTTTTATGAAACCAAAACTTGACATTTTCCGACAATTCTACAAATTTGTCTAATTATTTATGAAACAGAATGTTCGTTCGGGTACTTTTTTTGCAAACGTAAAATTTATTAAAAATTTGCTAAGAAACTGTGCAAATGCGACCACGTACTAATCCATTTCCCCTGTTTTCATTTTTTCGTAATTTTCTGACGAATGATATCAAAAATTTTTCTTATTTTATTCGGACAGACATCGTAGCGAAAGCAATAAGGTTCCTCCACATGGAAACGGAACCTTAAAAAGAGAACATGCATTAATGAATGAGAATGGTTCGAAGCGCATTTTAGATAGACATATGGTGATTAACCTATTTTTGTAAATATCTTGTAAAATATTAACATTTTGTTAAAACAGTATTCATACAGCTTTACGAATATTATCTAAAAAATTGGAATATATGTATGTGTGCCCTTTTTTTGTAAATCAAGAACTAAACAGTTTTTTGTGCGAATGAAAAAAAAAGTTCATTAAATTAATAATTACTCCCAAAACAGTTGATGTATTATATTACCATTGTTATTTGTCGTTTAACTAGATGTTTTACCGGATATTGTGTGAAAATTTCAGCCTTTTACGTCAATTAGTTTGATAGACCTAGGTACAAAATTGGCTTAGTTCGGTTCGGTTTGCCTCTGAAAGTGACTGAATCCAGGGATTTAATAGCGACTCACGCAAAAAAAAACTCATGCAAAAATCGTATGCCGTGATGTCCTATTATACCATTCTGTACCAAAATGCATAGGTTAGCTCATTTTTAATTTTTCCGTATAGCTTTCTGTTTCTGTTTTTTTATATGACTTAAAAAGACCATCTTTGCAATACTTCATTAAGTGTTAAAGTCTCTTCGCACATCTTTGCTAACTACTCGACATTAGACACTTGCTGACCTTCAAAACTATCTCTACTTTGTCACGGACCAAAGAACACAAACAAACTTAATTCTGGATACACAAAGATTTCATTGCGCGTTTCTGGTTTTCATTTTCGCCACCCATCACTAATCGACTATAATAATGCTTGTTCCATGGCCATGATAGAAGTTGTCGCCTTATGCTTTTGCATTTCGCTATACTTCTCTCTGATTCTTGCCATCGAGTTGGCGACTTCAGCTTTCACATGTTTATATGAGCTGGGATATAAATCAAAGTCAAAAAACTTGAGAAAAGTGTCAGGCCATGGAATTTCTTTGTAGAAAATTACCTATATATGTATGCATCTGCATGTAGAATACATGGTTCGGTGTATCTTTACATGGTACTGTGAACTCAGTCAGTTTGCCAAGGTGAATCTAATGGCTGGTGGAAAAATGCTTAATATGCATTCATTTTGTATGTACCTATCTAACTTTCAATTAATTTACAACCAAAACCGTCCACCTTTGGTTTGGCACATAAAAAACTATATTGAACATCTGAAGTTTATTAAGCTAAATTTAAAAACAAAACAGATTCGAAGAAAAAATACTTTCAAGTTAAGGACAACTTTTCAGCGGACGGTCAAATCAATGCAGCACTTAGCGTATTTTGGATAAATTTACGGAATAGGATAGAAAATGCCATAACAAGAAACATACAGAAAGACTCACAAGTGCGAGAGGGCTTAACAAGTTTCGCAAATTGTAAAATGACTGTATTGGTCGTAGGATGAGGTAAGCTGTCTGTAAGAGCTCAGTCAGATAATTGTTCTTAATCGCTAGCAACATATTGTTTGTCAAGGGTAAACATTTTGTAAATTTTACTCGACTAGGACTCGAATTTAACCTGTACTTGTATGCTTACAGAACAGTTCTTAAATGTCCATCTTTAGAAAAAGTGCATTCTAATTGCAATACCCTATAAAGACATAAGAACGTGCCCCAAGAAGTTATCAAAAGAGTTCAAAAACAAAAGTCTATTCCGCTGCCGATGTGACGGCATAAAAGAAGAACAACTATTAATGGTGCTGGGTTCCCTTCATGCTGGGCACGCGGTCTTCTTTTAGCATAACAAAGAAAAAGCAAAACAACAAAACAATACCAGGACAAGGCGAAAATCGCTCGTTCGGCCTCCTTTCCTTCATCTATCCAAATTCAAAGCCAAAACTCTATAAAGTATAATATCTCCTCTACTTTTCTCCCCCATTCATCTCTTCTTTTTTGCTGTTAGCACACGAAAAGAATCAACCATTGGCACTTAAGTTACTTGAGTGGAAAAAAGTTTCCTGTGGATGTTGTTGGAATTTTTTTTTGTTTCGTTTGCTATGTTTTTAGTTTCTCTGAAAGTCCTTTGAGTTTTCTTTTTTGTTTCGATAGAAAATTTCATTATGAAATTGGATCGATGTCAATTTGTTAGATTAGATAAAATTGTTACATTAAAAAGTTGTACAAATATCTGATGTATATAATATTAGATATAATATAAACCTACTTGTGGTAGATATATTTTTTTTACAGAACATAAGTGAAACTAATAAGTTTGCTTATCTTCATATTGTCTTAGTGTAGTCTTTAAGAGGGTTGAATTTTTAAATGATATAAAAAATAATATTAACGGCGGACGAGGAGTTTTTTGTTCCGAGTTCAGCGGAACGAATTGGAATATTATGTTGATTATGAAATTAAGTGAACAAAAAAATATAAATTCAATTATTACGCGCATTTGAGTGATTTTCGTTTCGAAATGTCACTTTCAAAATGGAAAATGCATGATAATATTATTAACTCGTGTATCTGATGAAGTTATAGCTTCATGGTTGTCCAACTTGATATGATTTATATGTTTGAAGTGAATAATTAGTTTTTGAGATCTCCCTTTGACCTATGTAGGTACATGACATGAGGTACAGAGGAGTTAGTTGTGGAAAACATGTTTAATATTGTAAAATCATGTTTTTTTTTTCAGAGTTAGATAATGTACTTATGGGTGGGACAAGCTAGACTGGAGAAATGTTGAACGATGATTATCCTCTGGGCGATATAGTTTTCGGAACTTTGAGGACTGAAACTAGATGCTGTTCTCAAACTCTTTGCACTTACTCAAGTAGCACACTGGTGTATAAATTGGTGTAAATTCGTAAATTTTGGTGCAAAATTGAAAAAACTGAAGAAAAATTCAAAATTTTGGTGTATCTGTCAAAATTATCGGTATAAAAATTACACCATTGTCTTTCCTGTGCAAAATTTCAACATTTCTTTTGAAATTCGGTGCAAAAAATAAACCGATGTTCAGCTGTTTTTATAATATACCAATAATGGTGCATAAAATTATTCGATTCTGAAACCAACCAACATGGCATATTTTATACACTATATTTTGTAGATATTATACACCATTTGAAATGGCCAACTATATTTCGGTGAAGGATTTACACCCTGTGGAAATTAAATACACCAAACTACATAAGTGTGAAAAATAAACAACAAAATGTTATTGAAGTTATTCAGTCGCCATTTCATTCTTAACGAGCTCTGCATTCTTAACAAGCACTGTCTTTTTAAATTAACAAATATTAACAAAATTTAGTACCTCGAGTTTAATAATTATTTGAAGTGTTATCGTAGAAGGGAAAACTTTTTAAACAAATTTAAAAACATTGTCAAACCAGTTAACAACATCCAGCAAAGTCATCGAAACTTATTCGGAAATTGGGGAGACATCAACTTTTATATTCGGCCCAAAAACTCTAAAAATGGTTCATTATCTGGACAAAATATTATTTTAAATGCACCGAATCAATTTCGAATGATGATTTGGATGATAATGACGAAGTTGCGGAAATTGTATATCGCGAATTGGAACTGTCTTCGGAAGATTGCGTCATTGATGATGTGAACGCACATATTCATTTCATGTCTAAATTAGCTGATTGGGCTGTTTTATTGCGAACTGAAGGAAAAAATGAACTGCCAAAAGATGCACGTACTTTGCTCCATACAACACGGAATATTGCTATACATACAATGGGATATTGGTACTATGACATTGAACTGTTTCCGTATTGCATTTCGTCAATTAAATCAAACAATGCAAGCTCTTCTCAAATTCAATGCTGACGGATTACCTCTCTTCCGAAGTAGCAAATTCCAATTTTGGCCTACTTTTGTATTTTGTTAACTGAAAAAAATGTTTGGAAATATAAATTGTTCTGAAAGAAAATCTCGTCCATTGTATATTTTTTTCACAGTAAATGCTTGTTGGTTAAAAAAATTCACACAGAGAGGTTGGTGTACTTAATACACTCATTGGTTGAATATGCACCATTGTATACACCACACTGAGAGTTCGGTGATTTTAATACACCATTTGGTAAAATATTCACCATTGAATACACTACACAGAGAGTTTGGTGTAATTAATACACTTTTTGGTAAAAAATGCACCACACCGAGTTCGGTGTACTAAAAATTTCACGGGGCAAGAGTTTCAATAAAATTAAAATTAGACAAATGTGGGGGACAGTGCAATATTTTAATATTTTCACTGACAATCCATTATTTAACAAGGCGTGAATTGTGCGTATATGCACGTTATCCTTCTGGAATATCCATGGAATAAGTCCACAAAGGTGCTTTATTACGGAAAAAACTGTGTCCAAAAAAAGTTTTGCAAGAAATACTAATATTTTATTGGGAACGATTTCCAATTTAAAAGCGCCGAAGAAGGAAATTGCACCACATACCATAAGTACCCCTAATTTTGAATGATGACGGTTCAAAACATATTTTCTTTGTGGAGATCATGAAAGTAATAGTTATAGTTGCAGGACCATCCAAGTTAAACTCCTTTTTGCTCGAAAAGTCGTCTTTGCTTCAATTTCTGGAGACCACTTTAATGTTTATATCCCATGCCATGTCAGACCTTGAAAATTCAAGGCCTGGGTTTCTTGCATCCATGATTAGGCGGTGGTTTTTTTTTTTTGTAGTTTTGTAAAATTTGGGTATAAAGCATTGACAATAGCACAACGCAAGTGGATTTGCTACAAAAAAAAAACAGCAAATTCTATAATTTTGTTTGTAAATTGAGCGCCATAAGGCACTATTCTTACAATTTTCGCTTGTTTTGTGGTGTTAAAATTTTCACGATCCTTGCTTTGTAGTTCTTTCCATAAGATACTCTATTGTTTATAAAATTTCTTATCAAGTCTTCACTTCGATCTATTTTATGAGCCATTTCACGATTTCAAAAGCGTTTCGAGAGTTAAGCTTTAACTTTTGACTTTTCTGAAAATTCAACACTTTTTTCCTGCCTAATTTTAATAAAATGTGTGGGTCTAAACAAGTGAACCGCACTGTATTTCTCACAATGGTGCATTTTTCTCATTTCTCCTTTAACTTTGGTGCATTTTTTGCATCAATTTCACGAAATGCTACAAATCAGTGAATATTTTACACAGTTTCCAGCAAAATAAATGCACCGAAAACAGAATATTGCATATAACTTCTACAATTGTGTATTTTTCTCCTTCTTCTTTTAAATTGGTGCATTTTTATATCCAAATTCAGGAATTGGTGTATATTTTGGACGACGGCCATATTTTTCAAGGAATATTAGGAAAAAATAAGATTCGGCTGGCCGCCATATTTAGAATGAAGACAATGATTATTTTTTTTTCTATATATATCGACTTAATCATGCCGCATTTTTTGTATTTTTGACTCGTTTTTAAGAGTACGTCTCTAAAAAATTAAAAAAACAACCAGAAAATTATAATTTTCGAAAAACTAATTTTCACGCATCGAATAAAAAATCTTTAATTATTAAAATTTTCGAGGCGCTCGATTTTTAGACGGGGTAGGACAGAAAATAAATCGACAGATTGGGCTTCGTTGTTAAATTAGGCACTCACATTGATATTTATTCATGATTTTCTTATGTCTATATTATGAATGTGAATACCTACTTAGAATCATAGAATGAGTTTATAATTCTAGCAGATACATCTTTCATCAAAAAATAAAAAGCGGTGTAAATTTTAGCTCAAACTCTGTTTCCGATGGAAAAAATAAACTTCGGTTTAAATTTTAAATCAGAATAAATTCTAAGTTTAGGATTTTAATACGCTAATGGTGTATTTTATCAATCGAATTATCGTGTATTTTTCACACTCAAGGAAAAAGTTTTTCACCAAAATGTGGTGTAAACTGTTTACCATTGGTGTATAATTTGAGCTAATTATCAGTACATAATATACACCTCTGGAGTATATTATATCCTAGTAACCAGAACAATTTTTATACCACTAGCACAATTTATATACCGAAAATCGGTATAATTTTTGTACAGCCGGTGTTAATTATATACGAGAACACGGTATTATTTACACTGAATCGAAATTAAATGTGCAAAAACTGCACTAAAAAGTGGTGTATTTTTTATATTGAAAATGCATATCACGAAAATGCATAAAATACACCAAATATTTTGGTGTATTGTAGACTTTTGTGCTACTTGAGTAGTTGCTAGTTTGTTATTTAGTTCTATCATAACTATGACAATGATTTGACAAGTTACCTA
Organism: Cheilosia scutellata; assembly: GCA_955612985.1. Taxonomy (NCBI): domain Eukaryota; kingdom Metazoa; phylum Arthropoda; class Insecta; order Diptera; family Syrphidae; genus Cheilosia; species Cheilosia scutellata. Next base: position 56,764,179 of record OY015312.1, on the reverse strand, counting down.
TGTGAAAGATTAGAGCCCCATGAGCGCTTTAACCTCGTCATATCAGCAGTATCTAGTAGCTTTCGCCATCTTTATTAGCTGATCTTCTATAGATAAGTATATTGCTTACTTTAGTTGATGCGACAAGATATAGGCTAAAGTCAGTGTCCATAGTTTTATTAAACACGTCCATTTGAAAGGATGTATTTCCACACGTCGGCTATAATTTATAGGTAGCCGGGAGCTTTAGGCTTGTCTTTGTCAATGTTAAATATAATTATTTTGTGTTCAGAGTGAGTAAACACTTAAAATATTGAATTTTTTTCATTTTTGGGACGATTGGAACGGACTCGAAGGACAAAGTAGAAAACCTCAGTTATACTCTCGAATATTTGTCAGACGTCAATTTTGTCAGAGTTATATAAGAGGATAAAATATCTTGTCGAAGCCCACAAACCGGTTGTAAAATTCTCAAACAGGGAATAAAATTAGTGCAAATATAAATGCCATAATTTAAACTAATAAGTTTTGTTTTCATGTATCTATATATATAAGTTTTCGATATTATTTATTTGATCCGATCCATTACATATTTTTATTAACTCTCTCTATTCGATCAATTTACTTATACTATTTTTTTTATCTTTTTTTTCAAGTAATAAATGCATGCATAAAGCTGTATTAAGAAAGCGAATAACGTATGATGATTGGGATTAATGTTTATACCTATACAACAACACCATTTGCCAATGTAAAACTAACACATGAGGATATATAGTTTGAAACCATATTTGTGCTTTAGGTAGCTACTCAAACTGTAGTGTAATACAATTTTCAAATTAAACTGATTTTTTTTTTTTTTTTGGTTTTGAAGATGAAAATCTCGAAAGACACTATGGGATTAGAAACCCAGAGTAGTGTGGGATTCTAACCGCACTAAAAACACCTCCATAATCATGACCAATCAAAGAAAGATCGACAAATGATTTTAGTTTCAACGTTGAGTTGCGATTCAGAAAGTATTATAATTTAAATACAGGTTCTCATATTTTTTTTTTACATTAAAAGTTCGTGAGGTTTTGTTCTTCTTAATCTACGAATATTATATCGTACATTTAAGACGTCTTCTATCTCGGGATTAATATGCATCTGCAGACGCTCATTGTGACGAATTGCGTACTTTTTAATTACTTCCGTTACAAGATCAATCTGCAAATCACGATGCAAGTCATTATTTCTAATATACCATGGGGCATTTACTATTCCCCGAAGGACTTTATTTTGGAATGTTTGTATTATTTGTACATTTGGTTTCTTTGTACAGCCCCATAATTGGATACCATATGTTCAAACGGGTTTTAGTATCTGATTGTGAAACTGATTTTTTATATAAATAACTCAATTGCATAGATATTTTAATTTTGGAATGCCAATTTAAGGATTCATTGAAGGGAATGTAGGTACTCAAGTTTTAGAGACAACATTTGGCGACAAAATCTACGACTACATTATTTTTTTTTTCCTGTTAGGTGGCGATACCACCAAATGTACTTAAGGTATCCCAATCGCTACGTCTAAACTTATAATAAAGCTGGATGCCATCCAAAGAACAAACCTTAGGTGGACATGTGGCACGACATGTCTAGCGACAAAACAGATCTGGCCAAAGCTAGATCTCACACGTTCTAAGAATTTGATTTCTCTTGACAGGAGGCATATCGGCGCCACAATAGGTGTCATTACGGGACACTGCCTTATAGGTAGGCATGCAATAAGGCTTGGCGTACTCTCATACGATTTTTGTAGAAGCTGCTTGGACGAAGAGGAGGAGGAAACCATTCAGCACTTCCTCTGCACTTGTCCGGCACTCTCCCGAAAACGGAAACTCCATTTAGGAGCCTCCTACTACAATGATCTAAACGATCTAACAAACCTAGACATTCGTAGTCTCCTTTGCTTCATCAGAAGCTCAACCTGGTTCAATGAGTAGGACGCAATTTTTAATAGATTCATGTGGTATCACAAGGGATCTAAATGGTCTAAGTGTATCGGCCTTTTGCCGGCAGCCACTTCAACCTAACCTAACCTAACCTAGGTGGCGATAATTCAGAGAGTACATTATAAGTGGATTTTTAAATTCGGCATTCATATTATTCATATAGTACGTTCTATGATCATGATCCTCTACTTCTCCGTACCTTATATTAAGGCGAGGTGATCTCCAATCAGTCGCTCTTTGACATCAACACAATATGAGACTAGGGGAGAGCGGTGTTAAAAGTAACACTCTTTACTATAAAACCGATGCTGCTCCTACAACTTTGGAAATAAGTCAGCCAATCCTTTTTTTATTTAAAAAAACATGTCTTAAGTACAAAATCCATAAAAAATGATCAGCAAGGGCTATTCGGTATATATCAACTTATAGCTTTAAAAAAAAAATCCACTAGTTGTAACATAGAGTGAGGCAAGTTGTAACAAGAGTAATAAAATTAATAAATCATTTTATTCGCTGAGGTCCAATCTGCACCTGAAGTAGATACGCGGGTCCGGGTAGCTATGGAGAAGACGAACATATTTTTCTTTCACGCGATTCTTAATTCTAAGAGAAACCCTTTTTTTAGTTGTTATGTACTTCTTATCCCTGTTATGTCTACCCCGGCTTTCCCCTACTTTTGCTTTATTGAAGCGCCTGGCGGTGGAACTTTGTGTACTCCTTTTTCCTTCTTCATCTGGGCTTTGGGATCAGAAGATCGATATTCATTGCGACAAAATCTGTTTAGATATTTTCGATAGCGTAGAATTGCGTATTAGTTGCAATATTCCCCAGGTGTTTAGATCTCGATTGTGGAGTTCAGTTTGTGGATGCATCTGACTCAGTTCAGTTCAATTAGGCGCCACTGCAACGTAGGTCTATATAGATGATATTTCACGTCAACATCACAATACATGTTATGTATATAAAGTTGAAAATCCTGCAAATTTATAAGATTGGGTGAATGCAGAGGGAGAACACAATGTTCCAGCAAATCTTGATGACTTCTTCTGCTGGAAATATATCCTTAAGGTTAAGATATAGTCCTCCCGAATTTGACATAACAAAAATGTACGACTTGGATACATATATGGCTACAACGTCACCTCGAAACTATAATCATACGTCAGTGATATTTCAATAGTGTGACCTTGATCACCTTGCTTCATAATAAAGTGAAACGCATATAAATCCATCCCATTGCATTTCAACAACCTGATCGCACAACTAATCGTATTAGGCTAGCCATTTCTCTAAAGCAACTGCTTAGGTAATTGAAATGATCTCCATCTTAATTGTATCACGTGTACACATCTGTGAAAAGGAAGTGTAAAAGTCACAGGCCTAGCCACAACTATACAGCAGCATGCGAAAAGGTGCACGTCAACAACTCTGTACATTGGTTGTTTGTTTCTTCTGGTGCAATTATTTGCATTAACACCATGACACCACATAGTCGTGTCGTGATCTTACTGCCCTCATCTTCATTTCATTTCCTTGTATGCTTCTTTCTTCGTCTTCTTCTCCTTAATTTTGTTTATAATTTTGTACTCGTTTGACCAAGCAGGAGGCCAAACAATTAAATTCCGCGAGGCAATGAGATGGCAATTATCGTGTTGGACTCTCTAATTTATTTACTCTACCTCTGTCTTCTTTTGTTGTCGTTGTGGTTTCCATACCTCCGGCACTCCTCGTAGACCCGACCAACCATATTTAATTCAAAGACGTACGCCATTCCGGTAGGAAGAACAACAGGTGAATACGACCTGTCACAATCGCAGTGCAACGAGACGTGAATGATTTCTTATCAAAAAGAAACAGAATCGCCGTACCTACGATTGTGTATTTCATTTGTGTGGATGTATCTGATGCCAGCGAAAAAAAAATCTAATTTAATTAATATGAAAATCCATGGAATTCAACATGGGATACCTTTCGACTGTCAAAGGCAACCATGCAGATAGCCATTTGATGCGCGATGTGTATCAAATCTGCACCCTTGCACATTTTTTTATTCTGTTTCGCCTCGTGAGTTGTTGTTGCAGAAATGTGTACCATAGTAACTTTTTGTCTTGGTGGAAATTGACATAATCGGCGAAGTAGAAAAACTGAGAGGTTATACATTGATGTTAATACATTTTTTATTGTTGGTCTTCGTTGGTCTCCCGCACAAATGCAAATAAGCTTGGCTTTTGCGCGGTTTTCTTTGATTTTGTCACACTGTCGTCGGTACAAGGAATTTGAAGCACTCTAGAGTTTAACACTCAATTTGAGCATTGTCACCCTCAAACTGTAAGTGTGGAACTTTTCGCAGTACTAAAACCCTCTCTGTAGATATGTAAAATAAAAGTCTGCAGACACATAAACCCGAAAATATCACTTTAAATGAAATTCTGAAACGAATAGGTATCACCCGTTTCCAGCCGCCATAAGGACAGAAAACGGACAGCCATGTCTATGCAAATTTAATCACGCTGTCAGTGCGACATACCCTTTACCCTCTCAAAAGGAGAAACTTTCACCTGTCACGTGAGAATTTTAATTTAATTATTCCCCAGACTGAAACTTCAAAGAAGCTCTTTTATACGTTGGTATCTACGTAAAAAATAAGAAGTAAATCCCTCGACTCCCTGATAACGTCTCATAAAAAAATCAATTTTTCTCATCTTCGCTTGGGTTTTGCTCAGCGGATTCAATATGGTAATCCAAAGCCACACCATTAGAACTCAATTACAAAATAATTGCAAATATAATACACCACATAGTCGGCACAGTAACAAGATACATAGCAGCACCTAATTTCCCTCAAGTGAATTCTCAAATTCACAAGAAATATTTTCCTGAAAAAGAAAATGTAAGGCGCAACAAAAAATCACAAAGAAACCTATCCCGAAAGGAAGGACCATAAATTATATTTTATAATAATTTTCATTGCCACATTATCACGGAAAATCTACAGTGATTCACTCTTCTATATAATTTTTTTTTTGTTTTATGTTCTCCAGTGCTTTTTCACTTTGTCCCATTCTCACAAATTCTCACCATCTCAAGTGTTTTTACTTTTTTTTTCTCCATTTTGCTAACAAAGCTCTTCTTTTGCCAGTACTATGCCATAGAAAGGATATATCTTTTGGGCATCAACATGAATATAAATACATATACCTAACTTTTATGCAAGCGACTGTGTATCTTCTATCCCAACGAATATCCACAGGTATTCCATAAATTCACAAAGACAATAACAAAATTATCATCATTATTATTGCCACAGCTAGTTTGCATGTGATATTCGCTGCGGCTCACGTCCCTTTTGTAAAAACAAAAAAAATAAGAAGATGAAGAGGAAACCAAAATTTAGGATGCGCATGCCGGCGAGATAACATAAATGCTAGGAGGAGAACACGAGAGATATTCTTAAGGTACGAGAGAGCGAGATTTTCGTTTATGAATGAAAGCAGAGCAACAAATAAATTTTCCAACAAAATGTAGATACTATACCCACATCCGATGGGGGATTTCACTTTCTAAGGAGTTTACGATGAGAAAGAAGCAGCGTACTAATGGGACATTTCAGGGTGATTTAAGGACATGATAATGCTCTCAAATTATATTCAGTGGTTCAATTGAGGTTAAAGTGCAATGATTTGGGATTTATTCAGCTATATAGATTTTAGCAGAGATGCTTTTGGATGTTTGAGAAACTATGTGTTCAGAAAAATCATCTTATATGCATTTTGCGGTCATTGAGTTGTAAGTAATGAGTTTGGAAAAACTATTTTGCTTTGTGAGTAAATTTGTAGCGATTAAATTTCTGTGCGAAATCATTTGACATAGTAATGCGGCTTTCTTGGATATGGCTCGTAGCGTCATCTTCATCTCATTAAAACCAAATGCCATATGCATTTCAAAAGATGGCCCTCAACATATTCCGTCAACATCCGACGTTGGCAGACATGCACACGCTCTTTCCTCATTTTACATCGACATCAGGCTGATTAATAATCTTTTTTTCGGCAAGCCCCGAGAGAGACGCTGCGACGTGTTTGTATCTTTGATTTGAAGCACAATTGTGATACCAACATTTATGTTTCCCTATCATTGCCACACATATCGAAATTGATAAAAACGTATTGAACGCCTTTCCGAACTCACTATTCCGCTAATTATGAACTCTTTTGCTGGATTCCAGGTCGTGATGTCCCAGTGAATCTCGAAGTTGACGAATTGCATCCAATCCAATGCGCATCCGGTAGAAAAAAGTATACCTATAAACAAAACATATACCCTGAGCATTTCAGCGCCAAAGTCGCTTACTAAATACCTAACGTAGATTGACCCACCTGATTCAATGCACCACCTCGGACAGTGTAACAATGAACATATTTCGGTCTAAATGCACCTCAACGAGGAACTTCTTAAACCAACCACCCAGCCATGAAGATATGCAAAGAAAGCGGATCAATGGCTTATCGACCAATCCCATCATTACAGAGAACAAAACTCAACGTCGATTCGGTATCAATAATTTGACGACGGGGAGCAGCATCATGATAACCTAGTTTGTTTGGCCCGAAATCGATCCATTGGACATTTGCGATGTATGATCTCAACTGGATGGTGCGTCCTGCAACGCATCAAACGAAACGCTTAAGATATTGAAGGTGAAGTATCCTGGTCGAGAAGTTTCCGGGCCGACTATAATTGGCCGCTAAAATAGTACGATTTTACGTCTCAAGCCTCTAATTTTTTGGGTTATATTAAGTCACTGGTCTATGCCAATAACCCGGCATCCGTTACCGATCTTAAAGATAATGCTGTTCGCCTGATTATTGACGAGGTGGAGGTAGCTATTATTACAACAAAGTTGTTTTCTCAAATAATACATCGGCTTATTCTGATGGCATCCCGCTTGCATAGCTCCCTGGGAAAAAAAAAGAGTATCACCGGCTTTACTATTCTAAAGAGTATTTACTTTTTACTACCGGTAGTGCTGTCATCTTGAATTGGAGTTCCGGTTTATAATTTGAAATCTGTTGTCTTGGGCAGCTCATTCCAGTACGAGATTGAAGAAGTTGCATTGTAGCGCGTGTCCTTGTCGAAATCCGGTGCATGTTTGAAATCTTTCGGAGAAGCTACGCGTGTTTTCCACCGCCAAGCGGCCATAGCCATTAGCTCTATAATGTCCTGACGATGTATGCTATATCGTGCGGGGTTTTGAAGTCGATGAATAGATGGTGAGTTTCGACTTAAAAGTCGTTGGTATTTTCCAGGATTTGCCTCAATATACAAATTTGGTCTATAGTCGATATGCCAGGCCGGAAGCCAAACTGGTAAGTGCCGATTAGTTTGGTGTTTCAGAACGGTTTAAGACGCTCGCACAGTACTATGTTGGATAGGAATGGCGAATACATGGTTCAAAAATGTAGCAAAATTTTCCTTCCATCCTTTAAAGCTGGTCTTTATCTGAAACAAGTGGAGATCCATCTAAGCCTTTCCCGAGTATTGATTAGGGCGATGATTATAAGTCAGCTCTCTGGCAATTCGGTGAATAGTTCTCCTGTCACCACTGCTCCCTGCTTTTCTTCTTTTCTGCGTCCAAAGTCTTTATGTTGCGGTTGTTACGTCATAGGCTACGCTGCAATTCCTTCTTTTGATATTGGGTCACTCTCCCTTTGTTACCTGCAATGCGAACTTTAAAATGTTTCCTTTTTATTCTTCTAGCGATGATAATTAGGTTAATTAAAGGAGAATAAAATGTATATACAAATTGTACCACGTTATTGACTTCATTGTCAAGACAATCTTACTTACGCTATCACTAGTTTTGAATATATGATTTCGGTCATATCGGCTCGGTCGCTGACTCGATATATCCATAAGATAAGGTCGTATATCGGCTGCCACCTGTCAAATTGGCTGTCTTTAGAAAAAGTGTTGGCAATTTAAGAAACAAACATTTAAAAAAAACACCCTCTTTAACCTAAAACAAAGCCCCAATTTAGACATTTCATTGAACCAGTCTCCCAGAGTGGAATATAATTATCGAAAGCTATCAACCCAAACTCATCCTATGTTGCGACGACTGTTGAAGCACCCCGATATAGGTGACTAGATTGGTTTCCCAAACTAATCCAGTTTTTCAATGTTTCGACAGCCGATGAAGGACCATGATCGGTGACTAGATGCAGGGATGTATCTGTTATACGACTGCACCTTCTTACATCTTTAGTTAGGTTTCTATTACAACATTAACAAAATCACTCAAACATACTATGTAATTGAAGCGGGTACAAGCCAAAAGTAACCTCTCCAGCTCAATACCCCTATTACAAGTACCACTGCACTATCAATTTGGCAAATTTAGTATGATCATCAAATAGTTAAATGCTCTCGCTGCTCTCATCCGATGTGCACAATTATTCTCCCATCGATTTTATTTATCGTTGTTGTGAAACTGGAAAAACGATGATGAAAAACTCCCTCGTTTGCGCGTTTCATTTGGTTTATCTCTTTTACGAGATACTTCTCAGATACGTATACCTATACTCTCCCAATCGTAAATCAGCGGTATATACGTACAGCATCCATAGCATCCCCTTTTCGCCTTGCCAGCACACAGGCAGTGTGTTTTTCTCATATCTCATCCACTTTTACTGTGTGTCTGCTTTTCGATTTTATTTCGCTCGACGGTCTCCCCATTTTCCCCAATTTTTCCCACCACACATCGTTGTGTGGAAGAATTTCCCAAAATCTCCAGTTGATTATTTTGGTCTCTTCGGTGGGTCGTCGTCTCGCCTCTGCAAATAGTGTTCTTTTTTTTTCCTATAGACATATCTAAACAACACACTGTTTTCTTTTTCAATTTACTGTAAAAAAAAAATAGCTCAAAGAACATAAATATAGAAAAAGAATTCAAATAAACTGAAAATGTTATTTATTTATTTTTAATATTTTCTCAGTGTGGTTTATGTAGTGTTTTTGGTGAACAAAATATGAGCAATAACTTAGTGATACATTTTAGTCAAAATTTCATCGAATTCCAGCGAGTGATGTGAAATTGCCGACGGGGATTCGCTTATCCAAATGTGTGATGATGATGAGATACTTTGATAGTCGTTTTGGGAATTTTTTGACAAAGTGAAGGGTTCTCGGAGTGTTGACAAAAAAAAAAAACAACGACGGTTACACTTTTTTGGGAGTTGTTGCAAAATGCAAAGAATGCATTCGAAGTGTCGTAGAAAAACATGATCCCATTAACGCGTAATAAATTATTTACAATAATTTTGAAAAAACGAAAAATTCGCATCAGAACTAAGAGGAAAAAAGAAAAATAACCAACAAAGAGGAAAAGGAAACGAGGAACAACAAAACGCTGTGTAGAATTAGAAGTTTTTTTTGTTTGGGTCGAGTGTGTTTTGACAGAACTGAGTATTATTAAGTTTTATTTTGTTGATAGAAGTGGATAATTTTGAAAATGATTTTGGATTTTAATTGGTTTTGAGTGCGCGAAAACTAAAAAGCTGTTCTGTTGTAGGTATGAGTTGTGACTGTGGCAACTGAAGGGAGATACAATTTTTTACTATAAATAAGGTGAGTTGTACACTGACTTCACGGTGATTTGAGATTTTTGATTATCTATTGATGATTGTTGATACATCTTAAAAAAAAACAAAAGGCATCGCTTCGCCGTCGCCATCTGGATAGTTGAGAAAATATCAATCCATTATGACATAGGTATAAATAATATTTATCTATCAATAAAATAAATTTGATAGCAACTTTCAATCATACAAGAGAGACAAACCTATACCCTTTAAACAGCACTTAATTCTGCACTTAAATTTGTGTAAGTTATCTCTGGAAATGTGTACCCTGGAAGAGTTCCAACCTCGCGGTTGGATGCCTATTTTATAGGGCTCTTATATGTCGCATTTCGAGGAATAATTTCGTTCAATTCCTCCGAACATCTCCCACGGTCCTAGTACCCACAAGCCTTTGTCTAGCATGTGCTTTACAGAGAATGAGGTGTTACTTAGGGCTGAAGTACATGTATCTCTTTGTTCCAAATAGGTATAATTTAGCTTTAAAGAGGCTGATATTGCGATATTGGATAAGTGGTCCTGTAATGTCAATCCAAAATAACTGTGACTCCAAAATAGTGTATGAATTCCTTGGGATTGAGGACGTCCATTTTAATCTTTGGTACAATCTTAGCATAAGTGGTGAGCTGTGTCTTAAATGCATTAAAGATGTATCCGAGTTTTCTTTCCCCACTTTGTCCCAATCCTCATTGAAAGAACTAATTTGCATGTATCTTTGACTGTGTGTGATGTAGTTGTATTCACAGGGACACGGTTCGAGAAGGACGATATAAGTATGCTGCCACCAGCACAGCTATAAATATCATTGGAGGTATTTGAAATTGAGATCATACATTCAGCTTCAGACTTGTTTTTGGTTGCTATTGTTAGAAGTTGCTATTTTTTTGGTAGTCGAAATTCACTTAATTTATTATATACCTGCCGCAAGAGCTTCTTCAGAGTTTCATATTGCTTCGGTCTCCACATTTGTGCTGCTTAAAACAAAATTGATTTTGATGTTGGCTTCAAAAAATATAAATTTGTTGTAGTACTGGTTAATCATGTCCTGAAATAATTCCGTCGTGGGTGCCAGATGAACAATGCCGTCTTCGAAAATGCCGTCTACCGATTCCATTAAAGCCTTAAGTAGAACAACTTGCATATCCTTCTAAAAAAAACTTATGGATTTTTCGGTTCAATACTTTCTTGGTTTAAATCTTATCTTTTTGATAGAAAACAATTCGTTTGTATCGGAAATTTATTTTCTTAGCTATTAATGTAGTTGTGACTGGTGCCCCGAGGAGGGAGGTCATCTTGGACCAGATGGAATGGAGAAGCATATTCTGAGTGGTTTGAGACAAAAGCGGGTGTTAGGCAGGGATGTGCCTTATGACCAACTCTTTTTTCGCTATTCCTATTTACTGGACGGACTACCAGGAGGTGTGGAGTATGCTGGAACGTATATCAAGAGTATTATGTTTGCGGATGATGTTTTGCTATCCAGTTCTTCAGAAGCCTAACAGTTAATGATAAATTGCCTTCATGACTACTGTAAACTCTGGAATGTAATCGTTAACTTGGAAAAGTCAAAAATAATGATTTGTATAAAAGGTGGAGGAAGACGTTGCAGAAATTAAAAGTGGCATTACAATGGTGTAGTAACCACTAGACGTAGTGGGTGAATATAAGTACCTACAGTGGTGGAAAACTAATTAGAAACAAATAATTATTTCTGAGGATTTAATTACCGCTGGTTTATTTATCAACAATTTCGATACGACCTTAGTAAACATAAATAATAGCGTATTAATAGTAATAAAAATGGGAATCAAAAAAAGAAATAAAGAAGAAATAGGAACAAATTCAAAAAAAAAGAGCAGAAGGTATGTTTCTGTGAGGAATTATAATTAGAAACAAAAAATGTAATTATAATTTAAATTCAAAAATAAATATAAAAAATTAAGTTTTTGAGTCCAACTCTTAATAATTATAAAATTTGAACAATATTTTGTGGGAAATCCACTATTTGCAATGACAGCAACACACCGGTTTGGTAAAATGGCTACCAACTTTTGACATCTCTTAACGGGGATATTTCTCCAAGCTTGTTCAATGTTTCTGAACAATTCGCGGACGTTTTTCGATGTTTTTGTTCCCAAACTCCTTTCCAGATCAGCCCACAAGTTCTCAATTGGATTGAGGTCGGGACTTTGTGCTGCCCATCTCAAAACATCTATTTTTTCTTCCGGAAACCAACTCTTCACAAGCCGTGTAGTGAGCTTAGGATCATTGTCTTGTTGGAAAATTTAAGACACTTGCAAATGGTCAAAAGCATATGGCTGCATAACATTTGCTAGTATATCCTTATACACATGCTGATCCATTCGTCCAGCAACACGCACAATAGGACCAACACCGCGCCTGGAAAAGGCTCCCCAAACCATCACATTTTCACCACCATGCTTGAACATTTTTATGGTGTACTTGGGGTTGAGTTCCTGATTTTTTGGCGCCTTACACATTTTTTTCTATTGAATCCAAACATATTAAATTTTGATTCATCACTCCAAAGCACTTTTTTCAGAAAGAGAGGAGTTTAAGTGCATATTCCTTCGAAAATTCCAACCGACATTTTACATTTTGTTTTGAAACGTGTGGCTTTATACGTGTGATGCACCCCCGCAGACCTGCTTCTAATAGTCGGTTCCTGATGGTTTTGCATATGATTTCCTGACTTAGTTGTCCCGATACATTTGACAGAATTTCTTTACTGGTAAGAAAAGGATGTGTCTTACTCAAACGGAAAATGAGTCTGTTTTCTTTAGCGGTTGTTTTTCTTGCCCTTTTTTTTTCTTTTGGGGTTTTCTATACTACCTGTATCATTGAAAACTTTTATTGCGCCATAGACCTTCTTTTTGGAGTATTCCAGGTCCTGGCGATGGATTCCATAGATGCTCCTGCCGTACATCGGATGATCAATTTTCTTAGTTCCGGTGTGCAGCTCTTGTTTTTTCCCATTTTACTAAAGTAAATAATATTACTGAGACGTATTAACAGGAAAAATATGCAGAGTCAAACTTATACCGTAATAAAAACAAAGTATTCAAAATTGTATGCGATGTTTCTAATTAAATTTCCACAGAATTTCTTATATCGATATTAAACCTTAGTAAACTTTGTCCACCAAATACTTCGCTAGAAATTTTAACGGATCTACTTAATGTACAAAAAATGCGCAAGGCTGCTGCAAAACAACGGCACTTAACCAGGCCCTATATATTGTATAAAACTTGTGTAAAAAAAGACACAATGACAACTCCATGTCTATTTTTTCATTGTTTCTAATTAGGCTTCCACCACTGTAGGTGTAACCCTAGTGCAGAGCTTAACCTTGCAGAAACACCTACAGGAGAAACTGGCAAATGCTAAATTCGCAATCAACGCAACATGGAAAGATGTTTTGCTAAACGTTTTATATCCCATAGCAGAAAGTATACAATTTTTGCAGCAGTAGCAGAATCGGTTATGTTTTATACTGCGCAAGTATGGGGTTATAAGAAGAGGTGGAGAAACTGCTGAGATTGTTGCAATGCTCCAAACTATTTGTTAATGGTCGAAAGTGGTCTTTCACCATTATTCATTAAAACCCTAAAACTGCAGGTCGACTACATCCTAGAAGTGATGAATATGCCATATATTCGACTGCCAAAAATAGCAGCTTTAAAGACTGTTACCAATAAATCAAGCTGGTACGCAGAGCGACTGGATCTTGCAAATCAGTATGGCATGGAAGTCGATTTGAGTATCGAAAATGTGGCAATTTGATGGATGGATTGGATTGGATGGATTATATGGGCTGATTGAAAAGCTAGATAAACTCAACGCGGCAAAATACAGAGAACAAGCCGAATCCTGGCCGAATCGTCAATTTATAGAACTATTTACAGTCGTTTGAATCACAATTTATCAGAGAAAAATTATTTCCATGATAAGAACAGTGTGCAGGAAATGTCAATGATGATGGCTACGTGGGGAACTTGTGAATCTAAATTACATACCACACATGGAGGATCTGCCATACGTCTGTGAATTATGTAACTTGAGAGAACGAGTAGATGTCTTACACTTTATAGGAAAATGTCCGATACTTCAGGGCCCAATAATGCATGTATTTGGGAAAAAATAGCTTACAGATAAAGAAACCATAAATTTGTTAAACGAACTCGATGTGTACAAACTATTTAGCTTTTCAAAAACCGCTTTAGAGTATAGAGAAAGAATTTTGAGTGGGAACTTTTAAATTATATTACCGCTAATATTTTAAAATATAAACAACAGAGAGTTCACAGAAATTGTATTGCTTATAGATCTTAGATAATAATGTTCTTTCGTAAAATGCGAAAAAAGAGAATAAATCGATTTTATGGAATTTTCTTTCTGCGTAAACCTAAAATACAGCAATACGAAAAAAACAAAAAAAGAATCATGAAAATCGGCCCAGCGGTTATCGAGTTATAACGTCATCGAGTTTCATCCCATAGAAGATGTTTTTTGTATGGGCGGTGACACCCCCTTTTATCCAATTTTGACCAATCTTTACAGCAACACTCCTGGGCCAATTCCTAAGATTATCTGTAAGTTTGAGCTCAATCGATTCGGCGGTTTTCTATATCTACGATTCTGAATGTTTTATTTGTATGGGCGGTACCACGCACAACAACATAGGTATGTAACCAATACAATTCGTGCGGACATGATCAAACCCTGGCGGATACAGCTAAAGCTAGTATACTAACCATACTTCTTCGAACACTATATACTCCCAGTGGAACCGCTTTCTGGTTTCATCATACTAACGTAACAAGCGCCCACACCTCGTGTGTCAAAACATATGTAATTATGATTGAGAAGCAAAAGCCTCTGATTCTATCTAAATTATGTCACGAAACGCTTCGTGTGTAATGTCAATAATACCTACTAACTATTTGTTCTTGGTATCTATGCAATGATTCTATCCATAACAAGAAGCGTGTCAATACTGAGGCGCTTTACACTGAATAATAATTCATGCAAATATCTAATAGCAATGCAAGCTATTTTCAAAGGCGTTTCGGGTGGAAAACAAGGTTCGGAAGCACGTGCATTAGTCGATCTTTGCTGGTCAAGTGAAATGGGCGGTCGCGGCATTGTTCTGTAACAGAAATTGGTAGTTATTTCCTATAATGACAAACATATCCACCCATTTGGAGGTTTTTAGTTAGAAATATTTTAATGCAACTAGTTCTTGTTAAAAATACCGCACGCATAGTAATAAAGATACATCTATTGTATACGGCTGGTCACAAACCATTTAGTACCTACTTACACCCCACATACCACCATCTGTATACCCTACGGCGCTCATTCTCTCACGTCAATGACACGAACCGGACACCTGCACATACAAAGTGCATCCTCCCAATTAAGATATCGAATATAGTTCACATATTTATTGCCTCGTTCGTTTCAAGTGCAATCAAGTTTACTCTACTGCGACCACACTCTCTCTAACTAAATTTTAGATAACTTCAAGCGTATCACGTTTTATTACACGTTAACGTTCAAGTAACGTTCTCAAAATTGGATCGAAAAAGAAAATAAAAAAAAGCAAAAAATTGCTTTTGAGAAAACTGCGCTGATGTCTTGTGCGGACTTATCTTAAAAACGACTTGTTTGGCCAATTTAACTGACACCAACTGTGCAGAGTGCGCCAATATGCAAAGAGATACGAAAAATTGACGGCAATATTGCGATACGTATAATTTACACGTTCCCGCATATAATACGTACATCTACTCCGACTCGCTCGCAAACATATGGTATAGCAACAGCCTACTTGAGCAGGCGTACATAGAATGTCAGGGCTATGGCTATTAAATAACATAGCGCAGTTAAGGCAGCCGATTTCAAATTGCACTCTGTGGACTGGCACTGGATGGCGGTCGGTGGCGTAATAATTTCCGAGGGCATTCTAAAGGGGCAACGGGTTCTCCCCAGAGTGCACATACCTTGATGTGTTATACTTTGAAAAGTATACTCTAGTATCCAGCTAGTCAGTTAACTGACGACGAACTGACCCAACTGTCAAAGATTTTCTCTTCATTTTTAGATCGTAATCAAGAATGTGTATAGTGGCATGGCTGCAAGTAGGTACATCTATAGATACACGTTGTTGGAATAATGAAAATAATAATAGCAATGACGATGATGACGACGACATGGGGACGGGGAGCCAGGAGCGCTGGCCGTCAGAAAAACTTGTTCTAAATTCGTTCGCGATGATGCTGTAGCCCACACAGTGCAACCTGCTTAAGTTGTTAGTGTTCTGAAGTTTTTCAGTTTTCTTTTGCTGCTTGATTGTTGTTATATATCAAACATTTGAAGTGCATATTACTTAAGAGTAAGCACATATATATATTCTTGAACAAGCATACGATGAATAGAATTGTGATTAGACAGAAATCTGTAGTATATATTTATTTCCAAATGTATATCTATGAGTTGGTATTAAAGTTTACATTCATTGCGACAGCCAATCTTGTGAATTGAAAAAACATTGGTTCCTTTAAAAGTTGTTTCTGCAAATTATGTCATAAATATAGTTACCCAACGTTCATCGCTTTCCTTCAGTGCCCTATCACATGCTAGTGCTGTCTAAATTGATCCCATTTTATATTGTTAGGTCGGTATTCTAAACTCTAAAGCCCATGCTCATGCACATACACATCAATGGTGAATATTTTTACTCCCGGTGGTTACCACTTTTTCGGTCTTTTTCATCCGAACTAGACTTGGTAAATTATTGAGAGATCTGTCGAAATTGACTGCCTAATTGAGTCTCAGAAATCAAGCATGAGCATCTTAAAAGAAGGACGCATACGTCGGATCAACATCAGGATGACACAGTTTACATGAGCTACTTTGACATATTTGGGCCTGAGGTCAGTGCGAATTTTTCAAAACTATTCTGTATGCAGTAAAAGAATCCGATATGGGCCAGAGGCATCAACTTCCAGAATTTTGCTTACTGTTGCACCTCTTTATAGCAGGGCGATTCTAGGGCAAAAAACATGTTTCTTCACGACCATGTCAAAATGTATACATTTGATGCACGACAATTGGCCCATTGCGTTAACAAAATTTGCATACTTAGGCAAATCCTGGAATTTCAACTCAAGACTTACTAACCTTCGACTTAAAGTTAGCATAAAGTTAGGTTTAATTCATCGTCAAGCGAGGTTTATCGGACTATGGCAGAATTCGATATCCTGGCAAATATAATACAAATGCTTTGATTGACGCTAAAGAACAGTAGTTTTTCCGAAATATGCCAAACATGTTGGCAAGGATATCCACTATAACGTGACTTCTTTAACGTCGGCACTGTCCCTCAAATTAACTTCGTCCAGTGGCCCACTGCAGAATTGATGGTTGAGGTTCCCTTACTTGTGCCCGCCCATTTGACGCTTTGTTTCTTCAGGTTAGAAGCGAAGACACTTCTGGCCGGAGCGTTAGTGTCCATCCACTCTACATGCCTTATAGTTAAACCCACGAATTACATACTAGTTTAGATCTAACTATAGGAAACCGGTTGGCAATACAAACGTGTTCAAAATTTCTGTCTCGAGGTAAATGTAGGTATACACTATAGAACTCTTTACTGCAGCAGTTCTGGTTTATAATTTCGAATGATCGACAAGATATAGGTAAATTGAGCTGTACAAGCTACTAATAAAAATAGTTCGCAGGCTTCTGTCCCGAGAATTTAGATATACGATTCTCTGTTGCGCAAAAATCTAAAACATTGGCTCTGCCACATCGAGAGAAAATAATACATAGAGAGTAGTTGGAGTTCCAGCCAAAAATATCTTCGAATCCCAGCTCCCAGCAATATTTAACTTCCATTTCAAAGTTCGACTGTAGGTCCCTTCTATGTGGGAAGGGATCATGACGTAATCTCGAATGACAAAAATCTCGAAGGCTAATAATGTCGAAAAAATCTCGAAAATCAAAAGTAAATTCAAGATTTTTTTTTGCACCCACTCCATATCCAAACAGTAAACCCGAGCAGGGGGGTTGCAGGGGGCAGCATGGTCCCCCCTACGTATCTCACTTTTTAACACCATTTTTAATATTATTTCGAGATTTTTGTTATTCGAGATTATGCTTTCTATATTTTTTTCGAGATTTTTTTTCGAGATATCGCTGTAGACCCATGTGGGAAGCTGGTCCTAGAGTTCTGTTTGGATTTATTGCAGACACATTTTTCTTTTTGTGTGCTAAAGCTCAGACAGTGCCAAAATTGATTAAAAAAAAATGCGAATTCGTTCAAACCTAAGTAGGGAGTCATACAATACCTACATTGGAATCGTTAGTAGTGCGTTTACCTACACAAGTTAAGAAAAATACACTTTAAGATACATACCTACTTCCTATTATAACAGCATCCATACTAATAGATTATGTCAAAAGATCGTTTTTCTGACAAGATTTCTTGTCAAAAAACGCGTATTACGACGTCTCTGCAAATTGACGGTCTTCGAATGTGTGCTAACATTCAGCTAAACCTCATTCCCTTTAATTTGTTTGATTTTGCAAATGGTTAGGCCACGAAAAACCACTTACCTAATTCACCAACAAAGCAATAAAAAATCAATATAACGCGAGAACAATGTGCGAACCACAAGCGTTATTGAGCTCTCAAAGCATGGATCTGTCCATATATACCACCATTAAACGATTACAAGTGATTAGCATCGCAATTCATAACAATTCCGCCAGCTGGATACCTTCCACTGCCTTCAGCTATACCGCACCAATCTGTGCAGACATATCGACCAAGATACCTCCTACTATAATAAACTGGGCAATTTTCAACCTCTTAAGTTGAGAAATAAAAATTTACAAATTGCTCTTCACAAAACAAAAAAAAAAAACACACACACACACACACACACAAAGAAAACCTCTCGCTATAATCATCCTTAAAACATCTTTTCGGGGGGCTATATGCCTTCTGCGTATATCCCCAATGAGGATGTGCTATTTTTTCCCGTCTGCCAAAGTTAGCACACACATGCCAATAGCTGGTAAAATACCGATTAACTAAAAAAGAAGAGCTAGCGTAGCGCGCGCATTCCAATCTGGCAATTCTCCTCGCGGTAGTATAGGTGCAAACCTAAAAGAGTGCTGCTGGATTATCTTAACCATATCATCGTGGTTATATAAAAGGTTATGTTGCGCTGTATATGCGTATACAATATGATCAATATGCCCACTGGCAGACACTTGCCTTGCAATCACGATTCACAACTTAATCCGCAACAGTTCGTTCTTCTTTTGAATCGCCATTCACAGAGTGAGACAGCCAAGGAGTGCGCGCTTCGGCCCAAATGGAAAAAAAATAAAATTGGAAAAATGAAATCACGACATATAAAATGCTTGGCCTGGTTTATAGAGGCTATGCTATGGATTACACAGTGCATGTTGTATGGCATGGTCGACCAACCTCTTCTGACCAATCTATATGTATCTACTATTGGTAATACAGCACGCGAATGCTGTTTATTTTTATTTTTATTTTGTGTTTTTTTTTTTTTTCAGGAAATCCAACAACAATCAAGAAAATAAATAAAACGTAAATTTAATGCTTGCTTGGTCTCCGGCTGTTGAGGTTTTGTACTTTTATTAGGGAAGGGTATCTTTTTTTTTGCCGACTGAAGTTTGTAGTGCGCGCCCACAAAAGGCAGATCATCCTCATCATCATCATCATCATCATAATAATCAACATCAATGAGTACCTCATCATTATTATAGAGACCATGCTTATAAAGCTGGCGTATGATGTTCGCGGTGAACATCTGTGCGCGTACATTCAGCGTACGGAGAATGGAATCAGCAACTCAGAAGACAATGGCTTTTATATGCTTTTATGTAGACGAAAATGAACTCATAAAGATGTGAATCGCTTTTCGTAGATATTCGTTATTTCTCCCGGCTATTTGAGTTTTGAATACACGAGGAGGTATACAAGGCGGCAAGGTAGTGAAGTAGGTATAGTGATACCTAGTTAGTTGGCAGAATGGGATTTGAATTTTACATTCGAATTGTATTTTGATTGTAATTATAGTAATGAAACAAGGGAATGTTTATAGAGGATTGTTGGTGGTTTGCCTGTAGTCGTCTTTTAAAGTAACGAGACATAATTTGTAATAAGGTTATAACATCCTTCACGAAGGACACTTTGCATTCAAATTCGCTCTGGCAGCTGAGCGCGTAGTTTCATACCAAAGCACAAGTGTGGATAAAACCTGCAGCAACCTATCACAAGCGGATTGTAGTAGTTACCTATGAAAAGTATGTCCAAAGATGACAAAAGGAACTTGTTTACTTTCCAGGCGGTCATCACCCTGCACACCTATTTTGTAAGAACTAATTGTTTAACTCTTTACTGACCTACTCAATATTACTCATTTTTATCACACATTTCATTTCAATATAAAAAACCCAATACCTTATATTTCTGCTTAAAAAGCATTTCTTTTACACATCAAAATTCGTTCACCTTTGGCACATTTCCACTAATTGTTTTCTCTATAGCGACACTATACGTTTCATTGTTTCTTCCGTATCAGCATTATAAGTTAATTGTTTATTTCTGTTTATGTAAGTTATTTTATTCATTGGTTGTTCTATATCAGCATTATAAGTTAATTGTTTATTTTGTCATGTAAGCTATTTGGTAGTATATAAGGAAACCAATTAATAAAAGTAGACATTCAGTACCAGTAATCGTACCATCGCATTTTGACTACAATTCAAGACTGCCCCCCACCCGAGGTAAGGAGTCTTCGAACAATTCAACAAGAGATCAATACGAGAAAAAGAAAAGACGATCACCATTTCAACTGGGCATTCTGGTTCATGCACTAGAACTGTCCAACTGTTGTCAAGGTTAATGCACCTTGGGCGACATTACGATACAAGATCGTTCAGAACTAAAAACCAGTAAGACAATTATCTTCGACTATGCCGAAGCTCAAATACCCGGTACTATATTATTGTAAAATAAAAAAATATTTTAGTATTAAAAAATTATATATTTGTATGGGAGGTATGGGTAGTTTTTATTCGATCAAGCTCCTTTTTTGTCAAAAAATTTTAAATATTATTAAAACAATACGTGCAAAGTTTAAACTTGCTATCTTTACTGTAGCTATTTAAATTTAATTTTTAACATAAAAAGCTATATAAATCTGATATTTTTGTATGGGAGGTAGTAGTAGTTTTCATCCGATCATCTTCATCGATTTCATCTTCGAACTTAGCCTCAGTCTGGTGGATAAAAGCTTACGTACCAAATTTCAAGTCGATAGCTCTTAAATTACGGCCGTAATCGTGCGGACAGACAGACAGACAGACGGACAGACAGACGGACATCGCTAGATCGACTAAGAAAGTGATGCTGATCAATAATATATATAGTTTGTCATACCTACAACGCCTCCTTATGGGCGTTACAAATGGAATGACAAAGTGAATATAATCTCACCACAGTGTGGTACCGGGTATAATAAATGCAACTTAAACTTAAACTATGAGTTTCAGCCACACCACGTCATGCACGGAAAATGGAAGGACCTAGAAACATAACTATACAAACTACACATTTAGGGTGCCATGAAATAAAGTCTTATGCAAAAAGGTCCAAAACATAATGAATCGTTTTAGTCACTATTTTTTTAGTTTTTTTTGTTTTAGGTGAATGAAATTTTGTGAGAGGACTTATTTTTAGCGTCATAAGGTAGGTATTAAAAATTGTCTATGTCGGTAAAGTAGTTCTGGTACCTCCCATACAAAACCAAGGTACTAGCTAGAGGGGGTTAAAGTATCGGCCAGGCCGATGATAACACCTTTACTTGTTTCTTCCAGTATTTTCTGTTAATAAAATTAAATGCGATGGTGGGGTCCATACTGCGTAGGGGTTCAAAACGTGAGACATTTTTCGGCTCATTGCCTTTCACTTTATATGTATTAAGTCAGTTAATAAATCACTTCAATAGTGATCCTTTCGGAAATAGCTAGCCATCTTCAACTAAAAAGTCAATTTGAGACGTTAAAAGATTAGTTACAGCGGAAGGAATCAAATAATTAAATCTTTAAGCCTCGTGTTAGGCGCGATCATTAACATCCATCAAAAAAACCCACATCAAATGAACTGACGACATTGTTTCGGTTTCAGATTCTGTAACCACTTTCAAGATCAAACCAAGACAAAATCTTTGAGATGACTATATGAATGGACTCTACCATCTTATTAGAACATGTATAATTGTCGATCAGATTTACTGCACGAAATTCCTAAGCATTGTAAAGCCAAAGTAGGACGAATGAAAAAAATTTAGTTCTCCCAAACATCGTCACAATCCATGGTAATGGTAACCCCAATACTCCAAAGACCCTCTGCATATGCAAACCGCAATCAAATACCCATTTCATGCTCCATATACCAATGACCAACATGATTTGCTATCAACATTTCCTCGAAACGATGACTTTTCTCAAAACATGAAACGTTTTCATGTGAAATCAAATCTCAAGCTGTCATCGCGCGCAATCCTCGTGCGCGTCGAACATCCGCATGTATTTACGACATTTTAAATGTATTTTGCACGCATTCAAGTCTTTCAATTCCCCCATGGCATACCTATCTATATCTGTCTACTACGCCTGGTCGAATGCGTCTGCGGTCGATTGTGTCTGCAGACGCAGTCAACGAATCGTTTCAATCGTTTCTCAACCTCAATAGCGCATTTAAAGGAAGAAACCTACTCGCGCTCTCTCACTCTATCGATCCAGTCGAAGACATGACGAAACGCACTCCGTTTCAATTGCCCCACAAGCATCGCCACTATTTATACCACTGAATGTTATGCACGTACGTGATTATAGATTCCTTCACATAGTCCATGGGTCTTTACCTCAATTCATTCAAAAGATTTAATCTTGTCCGCACTTCATTTCTGTTAAAAGCACACATCCTCATGCTTCATCGATTTTCCTAATCGTTTTACGTGTTTCAGCTCACAACATGGCCAAAGAAAGGGAGTTCACATATACACATAGAGTCTCGTTCTCGGTCTCGGTTTCGGTCCTGTCCTCCCGTCCAAGAGCGCCTGTCAATTGTTGGTGCGATTCACCTCCTCCGCCATCCACATGTGGCCATAAAAGAACCCCAGTAACAGACTCCTTCTTGGAGTTCTTTCCCGTTTTATTTTTTGCCGTCACTTGGTCAACTCCCGGGACTCCTACTCCTGGCCTGATGGGGCTGTGTGAACAAAAGTCTGGGAATGACGTGCTTCTTTTTTTGTTGGTGGTATGTTCCTTCCTGCTCGGTTTGATGTGGTTTCCTTTGGAGAGCAAACATTGATAACATACCATCATGTTGCAGTGCAACGAATGACATATCTCGGATTGACTGGAAATTGAAGACTTCTGCGAAAGAAAGAGTGATTCGGATATAGATTTAGACTCACCACACTCATCGGTATATATATGCACGATTTTATTTTACAAGAAAATTTTATCGTTTATGGGCTTGCGGTGTACAATATGTGAAGTACACCATGCAACCATGTTAAGTTGTCTGCCCTGATGACGACTACCACTGCGACTAGCTATACGATCGCAATGACGACGACGATGAAGATGTTAAATGAAACGTGCGAGTAAGTCAATCGGTCTATCTGCTAAGGTCTATCGCGCGGAATTTTAGATTTGTAGTGCGCGAATAGCGCATAGACTACCACACGGTGGAGCAGTAGTGGCGTGCTATGACTATGAGTCGTGCCTATTGGGTGTAATAGTGGAGCAGGAGCAGTTGTGTGCCTCGTGCGCACGAAAAACTTACTGTTTGCTCTCTGTTGTCGAGTAGTCGATCTGAACTGCGCTTGATTGGCGGCGTGAAAGGTCTCAATTGACGGTTTGATTTCTATGTCAATGGAGCGAAATATATTTTGCTGTGTGCTGCTTTGTGATCTCCGATGATTTGCATGGACATTGCTGGGGGTTAAAGGTGTTGTGTGGGTGACGCTGACGTGTCGTAAGATTATTGGGAAATCGTTGTATCTCAATTTTTTGAGATATATGATACTTGTATATAAATATTATTAGATATGTACTTACTTTTATGCAAGTGGATACATATTTTTTTTAGAATGTGTTTCTCAATCTATTAAAAATCCGCAAAAAATTTCCTTCTGGTTTTTCAGAGTTAGAAAGGTAGGAAATCTTTGATCAGCACAAAAGTGAAAAGCTCAAAGTTTCTTTAGAGGATTTGGATGATTATCAGCTTTATAAGATGCAAGAAGTGGCACGGTTCAGATGGTTCTAACAACTTCTACGATGAAAAAACGTACGTCGGTACGCGATGTCTTAATGAAAAGATGGAGTTCCTGTCGATATTTTTAAAATCTGGCATGTATGAGAGGATGTATAATCGATTTCTCACCTCCTATTCAACTGGAACTGACTCCCAATTTTCTCCTAGTGAAATCGAAATCGGAAAGAATATTAACAATTTTTCAGGACTTACCCACAATTCTTGGAGCACTAAGAATTGAATAATGAATATCGGCCCATTTTCCTACCGAGCATCAAAACTTCCTTTGTAGTGTGGTTTGCCTGGAGAAAATGCGATATTATGCGCTTTTTTTCTGTTCCCTGTGTTGTTTCGTGAACCTAAGGCATTATTTTTGTCCAACCATGACACCGCGGCGAGTAGTTATACAGAAAGTATGATAATCGTAACTTTTAGGTTGGCGAGTCGTTTAATGCTCGCCAATGACAGAGTATACAGGTATAGTCCGTCCCAACTTAAGTGAAAATTTCTCGCACAGGTCTCTTCACAACAGGTATATTTTATTCTCTTTGCGACAAGAGAAAAATATCCCCCTAAATAAATTGCTACTGAGCATCTTGGGTACTTTCAACTCCTCTATGACAGGCTATATCTATAGGTGTAGCACCTCAAATGGGGAATAAGTTTTGAAAGACACAAAAACAAATTGGCTCGTTAATAACCAATCTGATGGACGGCGATGGTTTCTAAAGCAAAATTCAATAATTTTGGTAACGCTGTTCGGTATTAAGTGGAAAATGATCGGTTTCCTGAAAAACAAAAAGGAAATATTCGAAAATAAATACACCTCTTCAATTATATAAACCAAGACTTAGTGCAAACTTAATGCGAAGCCTAATACCACAAAGTTGGTGTCACATACTCACATATTGGCCCTACGAACTAAGTCCCAACTGGAGCTAACTCCCACTACCCAAATGAACTAAGTCCCACCAAATATGTAGTGGGATTTAGTTCATATGTTTGGCAGATAGTTCAATATGAACAAACTGCCAATGAAATAAGTCCCAATTTGTTATATGAAACGGTTTGTGGTATGGTATGGATGTTTTAACGAGTTTTTAATGGTCACTTGTGATTTCTACCTGGGGCCTGTAACACAACGCGACAAGTAGTTGTAGAACAAGTGAATTTGGACAACTTGTAAAAAATTGTGTAACACAAAAGGACAAGTCCGTGAATACTTCGACAATTGCCGCGATGAAAGATGACAATTGGGAAATTATATAATTTCCCTCTTTCTGTCAAGAAACACTTGTAGAACTGTGGTTCAATTAGGACAGGTGATTTGGATATTGTCAAGGGCTGACAAGTGCATTTTTAATGTAATAACTTTGAAAAAGCAGAATACAAATACATAAATAAAATAATATATAACATATAATTAAAATATAAGTCCCTTATATAAGTCCAATTCCTATTTTGCGGAACAATATTTAGTCTTTTTGCCAGACTTTGTATATCCTTCCATTTTGCACATTTATTTTCTTTTGTTAGGACATCACAGAAAGCACCAAAAAGGATATCTTTTTACTCTCTTATTTTTTTTAAATCATTAAATCGCCGTGATTTTTGCCATCTTCACATGTTAAACACTTGTCGAAGAATGCCGACAAGTCGAGGGAATTTAATTCTTTTGACAAGTGCAATGGTTTACGTTCTGTTACAGAATTAATTTGTACTTGTCGGACAAGCATAGTTGGACAAGTGAATTTAGACTTGTCGACTTGTCATGTTATGTTATAGGCCCCTGGACTCTAAGCCAGAATTCGATTAATGGTGAGTGCTCTCACACTGAACCAAATCGCGTAGGTCATATTGACGAAAATATTTTGTCAATCTTTGAAGAATTTATTATTCGAATCGACAATTTTTCATCAAACTTTTCGTTTTATTGAAAATTTAATATTCAAAATCAATAAAATTTCTTCAACAGCTGTCCGATTTAGTATTTTATTCAAACGAATGAAATATCGTCATATTGACAAATTGAATTCGTTGACTGAACTAAATCCGGTAGGTGATATCGAAGAAAATATTTTATTAATTTTTGAAGAATCAGTTATTCAAATCAACGATTTTTCATAACATATTTTTAGATTTTTAATCTTTTTTTTCTTCAAATTGAAGAAATTATCAATTTGAAGAAGTTTAATTTTTATTGTTCAATATTGCGTTCGAAGTGATAACTTTTATTCTTGAAAGTGTGACAAAGTGAAGTCGTATCAAGAAAATTATAAATTAAAGTGAGGCAACTGAGCAAACTTCACAAACACACTTGTATAAGAAAAACGTAAGTAAAATAAATATTTTTCATCACTTCCTTTCTAGAAGAAAATGTAGAGTATACCTACCTTTAATCGCAGCTAAACGAGTTAAAAAAAAACATTAACTTTTTATTATAATATTTTCCCCAAAGCTAACATGCTTTTCTAGGCTATCTTTCTCGATAAACCGTGCGGAGGAGATGCATCAATACAAATATTCAGCCAATGATCATCATAACTGGGCAATAAGTAAGTCGTCGTATTTCTAAATCACATAACATTAAACAAACTTTAATCAACTTGTTTAATTTCAGTTGAAAACCTGCTAAAAAACCTGCTAAACCTGCATAAAGTCAAGCCCAATTATGACAAAAAAAAAAGTATTTAAGTTAAATTACTTATAAAAATGTAAGTTAAAATAAAACTTTCAATTGTATATGTACCTAATGCTAATAAAATAAAAAAAAATGTTTTTGACCTTAAAAAAATGTTTTAATGATATGCATAAAATTAAAGAATATTTATTTAATATGAAAAAAGTGAAGGGTTGAAATGAAGAATTGATTTTCAATTTAAAGAAGAGAATACGTAAAAAGAAGAAAATTTCGTTGATTAATAATGCACGATGCGTCGAGTTGAAGAATGTTTTTTTCAATTTGAAGAATATTTTTTTAAAACGAAGAACACTAATTTTGATGAAACTTTCTTCGAAGTGACAATATTTCTTAAATATAACAAAATATTTGTCAAAACAACGGACAGGAGGTGTTGACCTTATATTGATCACCATTTCTTCAAGTCTACGTGCTTTTTTGTCAATATCACTACCAAATTTGGTTCAGTGCATTTGTATTTACGTATTAAAGCAAAAGTATTGGCTTTAAGTCTAATGGCAATGACCATTGGCCATTCATTTGCAAATTTGTTTTACATTTTTTACATTTGTTCTAAGTTCAGGATATTTGAAGGTGTTTCCACCATGTTGACAATTTTTCATTTAACCCACTCCAGTTATATTCACACCCATCAATTTGGGGCAATCAATCCTGATTTCAAATTAAAAAAAATGTTATTCATTGGAAAATATTGTGCAATCGAAAACCCTTAAATTCGAAATGGGAATCGCCATACAAATCAGTCCTTACATAATTAGACACAAGAAAGTCGACTCAACTGACATCCTTGTCGCTTGACCAATTCAGCTGTGGTCCAAGTCGTTAAAATGAAAATTTACCCGGACGTACATTTTTGGTCTATTATTCAGTTATAGAACTTGAGCTGTCGGACCTTATCTCTAGAGACAGTGTCCCTTTTTTATGGACGGGTAGTGTGCTACCCCTGTCAAATGGGTTAACTTGATAATTAAGTCAACCAAAAAGCACATATACATTCATTAGCCATAGTCCGCTAGCTATATTGTGTTATATCATGTGAGTTAGCTAATTATTCACAGAGGACTGGTCAGGATTTTTGTTTCTGTCTGTTTTTCGTATAATATACGTATCCTAATTGAAGTGGTTCATCTCATCGAGGTGTAATATGATCCCGAAAAAACCTCTAATACCCTGCCTAAACACAACTTGTTCAATTGAGCAATTTACCAAATGGCAGTCTAGGATTTTGTTCACATTCATGAGGGTATTTGTATGTAAGGAGAAAATGTGCAACGCACGCTAATGAAAAGTGAAAATGCCATGTTCAGCGTAGGGTTCATAAATCAAAGTCATCAACCCCTGAAATAGAAATCAAGCCACGCCTGTCAACTCGATTCCTTCTTTCGTGTTTCCATATACACTCAAACATACAGAAATGGTGAATTTTTTTCCGGCCTGCCTTTCGTCCTGCCAGCAGATTTCATACTTTTCTAGTAGAAAATGAATTTCTGACAAAAAAAAAAAGAAAAACAACTTCACCATCAACCAACGACGAAGGATATTGTATTCACAAGGATTTTTCTGACTAAAATGACGTACTTGGGTATGTATGTATGTTGTCGACATTAGATAGGCATATTTGTGCCTCTATTCTTCTGGTAGAGCAGAGCATTTTGAGAGATGTCTGAGATTACTTTGCCAGGATGTGTATAATACACTGTGCTGCTGGCCAAGGCAGGATAAGGGGAAAATCTACAACATTGAACAATATCCTGTTTCCCGATTCTACACTTTGAGTATGCGAACGAGCGCAACTGCATGGATATCTACCAATTTAAATATTGAATTTGTGATTTTTTTTTTGTTCTTTCATAAAAGGTTGTTAGATGGTGTGATGCGTTTTGTTTTCCCCTTAGGGGATATTGGGTGACACAGCCGGCGCTGTAGAGCGTTGAGAGGTGTCTGTCCATCTTAGTTGGATGGTTCCATATCCAGATGCAAGTGACAAGTTCTGAAAGCTATGGGAACAGATAAGAGCGTCAGATGGATTATGGATTACTGGAGTTGCTATTCATTTTCTGATTCACTATTGCTGTTTGGTAATAATTTCAAGAAATATTAGAAATTACGAATGTATTGGGTTGCTACAATATGAGTACGTGAAAGATTTGTATGTGTGCTATGATTCGGTAGATCTACTTATCGAAGCCCCTATAATCAAGCCAACATATGTACTGTAGGTATATGGCAAGCTGTTTATAGGGACTTTTAATGCTATTAAGACTATCTGGGTTTACATAAAACTCATGTCAAACTTCTTAGCGAAGTTTTTTGTAGTAAGTTAACCGACCTCTTGGGTACCAATGTACTCTCTATTGTTTGGCAGACGTTCGGAAGTAAGCAGACGGTGTAATCTTCAAGTTATTGACCCAGAACCCCTTCGATCAGTACTGATCACTGAGCCCTTGCGACTAGCCATTACCCATTTTCGAACAGGCAGTGGCGCAATTCGAACGGTAAGGATTGTGTAGTGTATGCGTTTGTTTGTGGTGGTTAAACATGTCTGAGCACTTTTCTGTACCTACATTTTTTTGATCACGAAGAAACTTTCTCATTATGCATTTTCCTTTGCTGTTTATAGCTGTATATGCTCATGGCGGTTCTGTAGAGTTTCCGTCCTTTTGCATTAAATATAATTCTAATAAATTCAAGGCAACCGTAATATAAATGAAAACAATTTCAACTTAATCGATACTTTTCACAGTCACACCTCAGAATAAATCATTTTGACATGAACACACTTCATGCGAATTGAAATCTATAAAATGAAATAAAATCGATTATATGTGCCAGGATACAATACAACAGCACCATTGACAGTTATAAATGCTGCCTCATCAACAAATTCATGCCCTCATTTTGTGGTTGATTCGCTGAATGCTGCCACCACACACCGTTATACCATCACACGCCATGTCGGCGTCCTCGTCGCTCTATAATTCTATATAGATACCATTGAAAGTAAGTGAAAGCCATGAAATTCTGTATAAAACACAACTACACGCTGAACAACAACAAAAATAGAAAATAATCCAACAAAAAAAAAAAGAACAGAACAACAAACCACCAGCGAATACACATCCTTTACCGCTGATATCCTCTTTTCGGTGCTATATGCTCCTCAACATTCATTGAATTCACTCACTCTCTCGCAATCGAATCGAACATTGATTTATGGCCGAATTTTTACAATAACGTTAAATATTGTTGGCGTGCAAAAAAAAAAGAGAACGATTCGAGATGCATTTCCAATGAACGCGCGCGCGAATTTCGAATACGAAAGGACAACGCGCGTGCTGACTTTCAAACCCGAGTGCACACATGCACTTACTTTTAATTGATGGCGATATTTTTTTAATCAGCCAACGGAACCGTATTCAATCAGCCAGAGTGTACCATGATAAGGGTGCATTCATACCCCCACATGTACTATAATATACCACTACAGCTGGGGTATGCGATTTGTGTGCTGTTCCTATTGTACCAACTGTATGTCGCCATTGTTGGTCCTTTATCAGATATCTATTCCTTTGTTGTTAACGATGAAATTTTGCTTTCCCGTTGGTTAAATATAGAGAGCGCTCATTTAGGCGAGTGCTTGTAGTATATGAGCGGCGTACCGGATATGTGGCCCGATGCAGCGCGAGCGCCCTTATCGTTAGGGGTGCGAAAATGTTCACAGTTCCCTTTTTTTTGTTCATGTAAGTCGGAAGTATTCGTGTGATGAAGGAGAGAAATATTGCAAAAAAAAACCGCCAGAGAAAGTAATCGGCATGCGTTTTTATCGAAAAGCAATAATTTATGATGGCCAACGAGTTCTGCAACAGTCACATGTCATACAGTGTTAAAGCTCATGGCAAACCAAATAAAAGAGGTACCAAGGTTTTCTGATAAAGAAATGATGTGGATGGTTATAGTGAAGGATATCAACCGAAACGTGAGAAGTTTTGAGTGACTTTTCTGACTAATATGAGCCACACCTGGGGTATATGATGTATATAGTGTAGATGTAGACTATAACTATAAAGGCGATGCGTCCTTAATCCTTATCCGCCCTTCACTTTCGGGATACTTAAATCATCTTTGCTGTGCATAGGCGAAGTTAGAATTTTGACAGGGGAAAAATAATATATTGGGCAAAACAGGTCCATATGGTTCTGGTACCAATTTATGATACTGGCTGGATCCAGTCTTTTGTGTGAATCTTATTTTTAGAACCCATGGAATATGAAAATGACATACATTTTTATGCCGTAGGTATTTGAGCGGGTAAATTGAGAAGATTTCTTATGGTGCATTTTATTTTAGGTAAGTACTATCGAATAATTGTCAAAACTGTTCGCAACTTGAGGTATGTTGAAGAAGTAGGGTTCCTGGATAAGATGCTGGATACTATAGCAAGAACGTTTAACTTTTTATGCCGATTGTTTGATAATATCACAAATCTTTCAAGTAACCTGACCCTCTTCTGTTATTTGGTTTCATTCTTTCTTTAAAATAGGTTTAAGTATGTTGGCGATATAATAAGCCTAAATTCCTATCATTGTCGAGGCTTAATATCATGAACAGTCTATGTCTGTCAATCGTGTGAAATCAGAGGTAACCCGGTTTACTACAAGCACTTAGTACATCTTATGTATGTCGGTGATTTGGTAGATGTTTAGATTCGACAAGAGACTGGTATAGCCTTTCTGTGACCACCTGTCGAAATGTCCCGTGCCGCAAGATTTACGTCTGATGCAATTTTTAGCACCATACAAAACGAACACGAATCCCGGGTGTCGTCACATAGAGCCAGCAGAGACATAGTTTTTAAATTTTCAAATGACGTCACGGGGTAGAGGACAAACAAATCCACAAACTTCTACAATGAAAAATGTTGACAAAGGATCGAACAGAAATTTTGAAATATGAATAGGGAATATTATAGGTAGTAACCTAGAGTCATTGCGGGTGCTGAGAATTTAGAGACCTCGCTTTCTTGGGCCTTTCCACAGTGATGACGGATGAACTGATGGAGCTGACGCATGATCGCTGAGCTTTTCAAAATCGCAGTAGTTTAGATGCACCAATAATGCGATGCCTTCTGAATGGAATATCATCATCGTTTTTACTACAAAGGATATCCTTTCAGCACAGAGGCATAATGTACAACATCAACGCATTGGATAGATATTCTTTTAGGTAGTGAAAGCGACTTTGCCTTCCTCAGCTCCGCGGAACAGTGATATAGCAACGATTAGACTAAACGAAAAATTAATCATCTCAATCAATCGTGGCCTACGGGCTTAGAAGGCATAATTGCGTAGAAAACCCCTCTCACGGGCAACTTTAGCCATTGTATAAAAACCCTTATCATTACAGTCCTCATCCCCATCACCGGCGCGCTTAGTTGGGACTTGAGGAACTTAACCAATACATATTGTGCGAATTTGAAGGCAGTTATATAGACATTCATCGAACTGACTGTAGAGGCATTTTGGTTGAGTTCTAGGTCCGCTCGGACTGTAGCTGTAGTCCCGCATCAAAAGTAAAGTAGGAGATACTATACTGTGAAACTTAACTTACCTAACTTGTTTATGCAGCGCTGTTACCTATGGAAATCATATGATACCCAGACACAAATGGAATTGAAAAATCTATCAGTTGCAGTTGTGGACTGTGGTCCGTTAATCCCCGACATTAGGCTATAACTTATTTATATCTAAGGCAATTTTTTGTTTGTTCCTGGTAGACTGAAATGTATTACTTACGTACTGGTGGCGCTATAGTCAACCAACACTCGTCTCCAGTTAGCCCGATCTTTGGCTAACCGCCTCCGCAGTGCGCGCTACTAATACGAGGTCCTACTGCGTTGTTCCTCTGGGTTGGAATCGAAGAGTCTTCGAGCCGAAGTGTTGGTGTCTATTCACTCTACATGCCCTAGCCATTTTAGTGGACTAAATGAGGATCTTATATAGACTGTCTCCTTAGCATTAGGCCACATAAACAGCGGTTGAAAAGTCTGCTGTGGTGTCATTCTCAGAGTTTATCTTTGCCTATCAGACTGATATTTACACTTGCAAAAAATGATGTGCACTATATGAGCTACTTTTCTGGCCAAAATGATATCTCCAATCTTCCCATTTATAAACACTCTCCTATAAAAATATTTCTCATAATTAGGTACCAATAAGTTTATTAAATTGCAATCTTATCTGTCTATTTTTAGGTAAATTCAGCTAATTGGTTCTCACGAATGCACTCTCTGGGTAAGAATAAATTGAAATTGTTTGCCACATTAATCTTAAGGTCAAACTGACTCCTATAGTCCTTTTGGAAATTGCATAATATTTACAAACACTGAATTTTCCTCTTTGGCAACGGGATATTTCTCATCATTCTATATCCTTTCAAGGTGCATGTCGTAACAAAACGTCAACTCCTGGACAATATTCAAATCTTTTGTTTACTCACAAAGACAACCCACCTACCTGTTTCGCTCTTAGTGCGGATGTTGCGATTGGCACAGAGAATAGAATTGCATTCAACAAACCAACACAAAAAAGCAAGATTTTAGAAAGTTGTCCTTGAGTTTTGTCCTGCTAGGTACACCTTGTTCACAACAATATAGGTACCCTCACAATTTGTTACACTTTCGCTAAGCAAATTGATTATGTACTTTGTTGTGTTACCCTGTATGCGAAATGTGATTGTTAGCATAATGTTATGCAATCCTATGGACATCAAGGCCATCCTACTGAAAGTGCAAGGAATTATTTTTTCCATCATACACTAATATGGATTCTGTTGTCCCAAGGACATTTAATATATTGTTGCAAATTGTAAGCGTTGTTCGCTGAAATTTGCCTACAATCAGTGCGACTTGTAGCTCGCTAAGGTCATTCTGATACCTATATGGACTTTGACTTATTGTCACTCGTGTGCGGTTGGTCATTTTCGTGCGCTGTTTACGCAATAATACACTTTAGCTTGTAAAACAATAAATATTGTCGTAATTGAGTGTACGTTTTCGAGTGTCATGTTGTAGATGCCAGCCAGTGATAA
Organism: Cheilosia scutellata; assembly: GCA_955612985.1. Taxonomy (NCBI): domain Eukaryota; kingdom Metazoa; phylum Arthropoda; class Insecta; order Diptera; family Syrphidae; genus Cheilosia; species Cheilosia scutellata. The sequence goes on along the minus strand of OY015312.1, from coordinate 56,730,379 downwards.
GTGGTAATTGAGTGACCTTTAGTTTGTTTTAATGACTGTCCGTAGATAAAATGTTGTTAAATTGAAAAGAACTTTGCTTTTCTGAGGGCATATTTTGCATTATGACTAATATCCACTGGTCAAGGTTATTTTTTATTTGTATTTTCGATTAGTCATCCTGCGGTGATGTACTATGACGGTCACGTAATGTATGTCCTTGACTTTGGATCATACTTAATTGCTAGCAAAACAAAAAATGCTCTTATACTTTTCGAACTTCTGTTTTGTAAAACTGTAGATGTTGTGCATATGTTTTGAGTGTGAACATCTAGCAATTAAGTACTTAGGTGTAGGTAATCGTTCACATATGAGGAGCACGGAAACACTTCGAACGACACATTTAATTTGAAAATATAAAAAGCCTGTCGTCTTCCTCTTTAAACAAAAAAAAAAAAAACAAGGTACGTGCAAAAGCGAGTAGGCTAAGAAGAACCTTTTGTAAAATTCGTCTATCAATCTGTTCTTGGAATTGAGCAAACAAATTGGCCCAATGCCGTTTACATGACCTGACCTAGGAGCAGTTACGAACAACACCTTATTACGTATCCGATCGGCTGAATTTAGAGGCTTTTCTCTGAACAGTCACACACTCGGATGTTTGTCATTAATGTCCTTAAAAAACAAACAAAGAAACTGAAGTAAAGGCAGGTGTCTCTCTGGTAATACAAATGACTAAGACTAAATTATATCTGAGTTCTGGATAGGAGAAAACTCAGGACATACTAATGATCCAGCCAGTATTTAAATATAATCCCAAGGTAAAGACATCCTCCTCACCTAATATCAAACCATATCCGAATATCCATGTATGAACTAATCAACAATAAGCTTTAAGTTTAGTGTATCTACCTATAGTAGATGGTAGAATAACTAAAGTTGTCTGTTTTTTTCTGAAACATGACGTTCTAGTATCAAAATTTTTTCCTTATTTCAACCATCATTTATTTTATTAAACAACTCTCACCATCAAGGACTCCAAAACGTAGTGAAACAACACTCGTAAGCCTTCTTGCGAATCATAATTTACTACATCTACCGAAGGATATTATAGTTTGTTATACTATGGAAACAAGAATGCAGTTTGAAAAATGCCTCTAAATGCTCCATCGTTCCATCATTCAGCTATCTATCTGTCCATAAGAGAAGCCACTCAGCAGTTTATCTGACTATGTAGTCATCAAATATGCTTTGATGTTCTGTAGAGTTTCAAAACTTAATTGCAATCATCATTTCCCCTGACGTTTGCATAAATTTAACAGTACACTACTGTATAGATGCCGCATACATATACCACAATACAACATACACCCTCGTCCTTATATCCCTTTTGAATATATAGATATATACAGACAGCTTAACATCCGCCGCTTTTCATATGCAGATATAATTTACGATGTGACATGCCAATTCCAATTATTTAATCAATAATATTAATTTTCATATCATATTTTGTCATAACCAATAAAAGCACAGCACGCATATACATGGACACGCACACAGCAAGTCGCCTGTTTGTAGAGTATGCATTGTATTATAACCCCCGGTTGTTGTGTATATATCCACAACTCGGCTGTCCTGTCACTGAGGAGCTGTGTGTATACTGAATTTTGTGCATACCGATGCATTGTTCCAATTACGGACAACTTTGTTTGTAGGGGGTGGGGGGAGGTATAATTCCACCCATCCGTCCAGGATAGTGGATAGTGCATTCCCCGCATCGCAAACTGAATTGGTTCGATGTTGCCAATTTGTGCGAACTCTGCATTGTTCGCAGCTTAAAGCCAACCAGCTTACAGGCATTACAAATATTACATGTTAATTTTAATTACACTGCACATACTATCGACACTGGTGCAAGAGATTAAACTCTGAATACCTATGGCTGGTGTGTGGTGTTGCTGTTGAAGGGACTTGCGACAAATTAATTGGTTAGCAACCTGGCGATCGGGTGTTAGTGATGGATTGCACTTATGGATAAGGATACACAAAAATAGAACGAAAGTGATTCATTTGTTTGCAATAAAGCTGCACTCGCTGTCAGAGGAAAGGATATCGAGCAAAATTTTAATTTAAAGGACACATCCATCTTTGTACAAAATGGAAAAATCAGTTCGATTTGACTCATATTAAAATGGGATTTAATTTGTTGTGCTAAGCTATGGCGAGGGTACACTAACACCACTACATGGGCAATTTTATTATAGAGAGTTCAAAGTATCTCAAATATTTGACTTCAGCGAATCGAGTGATTTATTACTATGCTTCTCGTCGCCGCCGCCGTCGCCGCCATGCCACCCTAAAACCCAAAATGAAAAAAAAAAGGAAAACAAAATAACTGTGTAAGTGTATACTCTCCCTTATCCTTCTTGAATTCCGCGTCAAATTTCCTTGTTTTATTTTGCGTTTCTTTGGATGATTGCCACTACGCAATTCTAAGAATGTTTCATTATGTGTTGTCGAATGCAGAGACATAGGCAAAAGGACAAAAACACACAAATTTAATCAAATCGACAATAATTTTAGCAAATTTGTTCGGTTATTGTCATTCTTTTATTATGTGCTAATTTGCATTTGGGCTCTCTGTATAGACGGAGCAAATGGGGGAGACATGTGGTGCTACAATAGTCTTATGCGTATAAACCTTGGACAAGTCAGTCGAAGGTATTTATATACGGATGGGGTGATGTCCATCATCAAACTTACCTACCCTTCAAAAAAACTCACGAACAAAAAGCATTAAGGACGACAAGTTGCTTTACCCAGGTTTCTTAGTGCGATGCAAGCTATACTCTACTACTATACTCTATACACTATATGACTATACTATACCCCTTATTATATTCGATCAGCACCCATTGAAAATTATTGTCTCACTCTACCTTCCATATAGAATGAGTCAATGCGACCTTCCACTAGCTAAAATGCTGATGCGGCCATTTTACACGGCCAGCACTTTTGGATCTATTGGAGAGTCGTTGGTACTAAAGAAAGTCAGTAGGCGAGGGGAGGCATACGGGCATACCGTTCTTTGGAGTTTTTGAATGTTAGTAACGACGTATTTATGTGAGAGCTTTTTACATCAAACAACCTAGTATGCATATCTAATCCAATCCTTCCAGGATTATTAATTGTACTGAATAGAACTTGAGGTCTTACGGACCTTACGGACAAAACCAGTATTTCCAAATCTACCTATGCTGATAAAACACGCAGTGGCTCAGTGGTTAGTGGGCTGAACTACTGTGCGAGGCATCCCAGGTTCGATCCCCGGAAAAACACGCCACCTCTCGCGAACTTCTGAGAAACATTCGGGAGCATAACTGTCCTACAAACGCTTCTCAATCCAACCATTCAGACTAGGCATAAAATTGTAGATGCCTTCTATATATTCATCCAAGAAATAAGAACTCACACAAACGAATGGTTGTGAAAAGCTAGGCCTAGGTTGTCTATACGGACCTGTTGCGCCGACTATTTATTTCTTTACTATTTGATAAAAAGAAGGGACATGCATCATCGACGAATCGGACGTCATAATGCTCAGCTATAAGTTTGAGGTACCTATATAGTTAAAGACTTTGTCTACCTACCTCAGCTCTGTTTTAAACTCTAAAAAATACGTAAGATCAATAATCAAGTGAAGAATTAAATACGTACTTGCCAAAATTAAAGCCGTAGTACACGACATGTAGAATGCCACATACTTATGTATCACTGACGTCATTTTTACGTCAACATATGGTCCCAATGGCTAGCTCTCTTTGTGATAGATACTCACATATGGTACTTACTCATACGTATGTGTATCTACGATATGTGGCATTCTCTGTTGACGTCAGAGCCACATACGTAAGTATGTGGCTTTCTACATGCCGTGTACTACGTGCTTTATTTCCTAGTCATTGTCAGCAAACTGTTGTCAAACTGTTGTCATAGTTATCAAACTGTCTTTAATCAGTATATGGGGCCCTTCTAGCCAGCTCAGCAGTTTCTTCCTAGCCCCTATACGGAATGCGATTGTGTTTAGCTAAATCTAAATTTGGGCGGTAGAATCTCAAGTTCATGGTACCTTATTAGCTGTCAGTACGGATCAAAGTGTCAAATATTTACACTCAACTTGTGTCAAAGTAAACATTAGCATGAGCAAAAAATGTCAATGTGACAATACCACGCAAATTTACGTGTTTCGTAAAAAAAAAATTCACAACCCCTTATAACCCGTAAAAACGAAAAGAAAATGGTTGTATATGTGTTGTGTATGTATATATCGCATAAATGTGATATTCTGTTGTATTCTGTTTTATCAACAACGGAAGACAACACAGAAGACAACCAACAAAAAGTATATTTTCCTCGGTAACAATCGCCATACGATTGATATGTTGATATGTCCTGCTGTGCTAAAAGGTAAAAAATTCCGTGGGTGGGTTGCTTGCCCTGGCTGACTAACTGCATATACATGTGATGCGGTGGTGATGTTGTTGTTATTTTGCTATACGATCTCCCATGGTGTATCCTGTTTGCACATTTATTCATTTCTATGTCCTGCGGGTTTGTGCCAAAAGGTATAGCAGCCCCAACCCAAAGTCGCGCAGGGACATGTTCACATACATGCGGCGTAAAAAAAAAAACTCAGAATTCGCGCGACTATCTCTTGCATGTTGAGAGAGTATGGTAGCCATTGTGTGTTTGGTAATAGGTACCACCACCGTGCCAACAACGCTCGGAATTGAAGGGTACACGCTTCGATGATGATGGTGAATGGTGATGCTGTCGTGTGTTGCTACGAAGTCGCTATCACACTGTGCAGCAGCAACTACGGATGCGGGAGTAATTGAAATCCATTTCCAAGAGGGTATGAGTTACTTTCATTCACCATGCGGACATGATGGCCGACGAGGGATGCTGAAAGTTGCAATTGAATTCTATTACCGGAGGGGGTGAAATGACGTTGATTGTTGGCCTGATAGGATGCGAGTAAATGAGCACATAGCTACTGGCCATGAAGGGATGATTTTCTATTTCAATTTTATAAATTTAGCTAGAACGATCAAAGATAATGGCCCAACTGTTTGCTATTGGCGAGCGCGATGGAATTTGATTTGATTTTCAAGTGAATTGTCAAGTGAAGCAGAATAAATCCGTTCAGGGGGTTGTTATACAGTAGTGGTTATTGGTAGTCCTTCGCCGAGGTTGGGTGTGAATCGTATGTAGCTAAGCTATATTTGGTAATTGTATTGGAGCGGGTTGATAATGATTGGAGTGGCGAATGCACCTATAATTTAAACTTCAATGAATCGACACAACTGTAATTCAACAAATGTTGACAATGGACTAAAAAGAAGTGGCGCCCAACGTGGGCCCAACATCAATAAGCAATTTTTATTAAGTCCTACTAATAGATTGAATATAAAGTGGAAAACGTTAATGCACGGTAGTCTGCAACTAAGCTAAAGGTTCCACCCTCCGACTAGCAGAGTGGGCCTGGGCATATGGTTTAATCATAGTGTTCAACTATAAATGTATTTCTGCGATGAACGGAGGAACCTCTATTCAATATAAACTTCATAAAAATTCATTGATTTTAAACTACTTGAGTACCTAGTATAAAATAAGTTCAGCTTCGATCTTGTTTCACCGAATATAAATTAATTTCACGATTTCATTCTGGGATTACTTAGAGGATACCTTTATGATGGAACGGATTCTATATCATGTCTTAAAATCCAATCTGGGGACATAATGTGTAACTTGATAAGGAAGGAGTACCTAATGTATTTTAGTGATCCTTGTGGTATCTCCCCGACCTACCCCAGGAATACAAGGAAAGAACCTCATTTGGGCAGTTTGTATCCGTGGTTTTATTCCTTCGGTCAGTATACCAAAATCTTAAGGCAATAGGCAAGAGTTAGAACAAACATCGAGTTAAAGACCGGAAACCGACAACTTGGCTATGACACCGGTTCTCCCTACAACAGAATGACCTAGATGTCGCAAAATTTACCTCACCTGACCAATCCCACAAAAACCAAAAATTGCTCCTTCTGTATAAAACCCCGAGGGCCCGAGATACTTAAATTTCTACAGCTGTTTCAATAAGACTCTACTAACATGCAGGGTGTATTGAACAGGCGTTCTAAAGAAGACCAAAACTTCAGATTTGTTCACGTTTACCTCCCTTCCTAGTTTCAACACAAACGGCTACAAACCTGTCGAGTTTGCCCTGAAATGCGTTCGGAGAGGACCTTTTTTATGATATGAAAATAGTTTGATTCCATAAGAATGACCTTCATGTCATCAGCGAAGAAGAAGAAAACTTGGCCAAGGCTGCGTTGTTACAACCACTCTATATAAGTAATATAAATGAGGAGACAACTCGAAGGATTCGGTGGAAGCTAGTTATCCAGTAATGAGAAGACAAACTAAAAAAAACTGATTGGATTGACCTTATGCATACATATTCACAAACAGCAGTTTTGAGAATTCATATACCTACCTATCTCCCGAAAGAAGTTTTACACCCTAAGGCCTATGCCACATGTAGCGTTTGTCCCTATAGTAGCTACGTATGGATACGTGTACTTTAAAATTCACATGACAGAAGCGCACTTCTATTAAGCGCTATAATAGAACGATTTGTAGCCGTAGAGCTTTCTTAATGCAAATATCTGCTTAAATATGAGCCTGGTGGCTCTGGCGGTTGAAATAAAATTTCTATAAACAAAACATGTTCCAACATTTCCCAAACCTTTATTCGAAGTACCTATACACGATAAGTCCTCCATCATTGCTGCGTTAAGCATCACAAAAATTAATATACATTAAGACCTGAAAGCACGAAAAAAAAAAAATAACTGAAAGGGTTACTGCTAAACGGGATGATGGTAAATGTTTTAAAACGTCATGAATTATATGATTCCCTGTGGAAGGGTTGAACAGGCAAACAAAAAATCATTTCGGCTAGACTGTATACGGTGCGGCAAACAGCGGGCAGACTGTCGTAGACATTGCATAAAGGACACCCCGATTGTTAGGGATTAAAACGTGTTTTGCATCTAACATGCGATAAATAACCATCTTCTGACAATGTGATGCTGCTGCCTTTAAGTGATTTTGAAAAATTAAAAAAAAAAAAAAATACAATTTCAGCACCCAATTCACTCACAGAATTTAAAAATTTCAGTGAACCCATAGACATGGAGCCCCATGTGAGGAATATTTAAGATTACAACTGTTAATATCCGTTCTGAAATTAGATCATCTTCCGAGGGAAATTGCCAAACGATTCTTGCGCATGCATTTACGTCTAAAAGGATTTCCGAAAACCCCATACGCTAATTAAATGATTAGCTCAAATGCAACCAGCCAGCGCGATGCTGGGTTGTATACCTAGACTAACAATTTCGTCCCGACAATTCGCGATGCAATCGATCAATGTCAGTATGAAGAATCAATCAAATTGGTTCTCGCCCAAAGGCGGTTATATGATGGTGGCTTGCTATGGTCTGCTCAATTTAGCTATTAGTCCTAACAATAGCGCATTAACATGAGGAGATGTGCCCTCGAACGTGCTGTCGAATAATATCACGGTTTACTCCATATGATATGCCTCCCCATAGTCTCGTAGCCGACATGGACGTCGTCTCTCATTGAAAACGTCGCGTCGCCTCTCTCTCTCTGAAGTTGAATAGCCACAGAGATTATGGTTGGATGTGATGTGCGATGACCGCGACAGGCCACAGATAGGATCATCCATCGCAGACCACAGGCGCAGCGCCATTTTCCCATGGAGATAGGAAAAGCAAAGCAAAAAACTCCTAGTAAGAGGTGTTAGATATTAGGAATACTATTTTTATTGGGTCGTGACCACATGTATATATACGTATCCTTCCCACAGACAAAGAATCAGGAACAAAAATGAATGTCTATGGGGGAAAAAACGGAACAAAAACCTTATCACCCTATTATTACTGCTTTGAATGAAAGGTGTAATTTTAGTTGATTTATTGCCGTTATTAAGACGAATACGAAAATTGTAATGGGGCTGTGTGTATCGCGTGTTGGTATAGCCCAGAGTTGTGAGGCGATATGTGTATACGAATGAGGACATTCCTATGTATTAATGCGGTCGCCATAATTGTACCAAATAACTCTGTCGATAGAGAAATTTACATGAGAGTAGGTATAGTGCGATGATGGTGAAGGATAATCATAATCAAGCATCTGGCCACTTTCTCATGAAATTTCTTGACGGCTTTTCAATGTGCCGGAAATGCCCGGCGGCATAGAAAATAGGCAGGAAATATTTAAACTCTTTTGTTTTGTTTAATTATAGACATGTGCTTAAGTAGATATACGTACAGCTAGTGCATTAGCCAATTTATTTGACGAAATCAAGGCTTATATGAAAATTGGATTGTTATTATGCATAATTATTAAATCCAAAACTTGTGTTCATCGTATCATTTGTGTTCCTGAGGAGAAATTTGCACTTAAATAATAACTGAGATGATCATATTATGTCACAATTTCGATACCTATAAAATTGTCTGGACGTCTGGACCTTCAGATGTTTCCAGAGTTTAGACCGGTTTGGGTGTGTTAAGATAACTCCATTAGGTTACGGTCCGGTTGGACTTAGGCTTCAACCAGTATTCCTTGCAGTTAGCTCATTGGTCAATTTTCTAAAGTCTAAAGCCTAAAGGGAGGCCTTCCTCGACTTTACATTGAAAATTCCTGAGCACATTAACTGAAACAGTGGAATCGGCGCTTAGAAAACTCAGAAAATGGGCTGAAGGGTGTTAAAAAGACAGAACTGGCACTCTTTAGTACAAAAGAACAGATACTACCCTTCAGATTTGCTAAGATTGCTAGAGCGGATATTCTCACCCCGATGACCGTCGTAGACTGCAGCGCCATAAACGAAAGGGCAGCTAACAAAGTATATGTCAACTCGACGTAATTATCCTTAAGATGTTGGTGTTTATGTCGAGCACTCGATAATTCTGTCTCTCAAAACTTAGATACTTTATTGGCTGCATTTAAAAGGAAAATATTTTACTCTCATGTGGTTGTCGTAAAAATGTATCCCTGCAGTGAAAAATTCATATTTCCATTTAATCCTAGCACTTTTGAATTTTTTTTTTTGTTTTATTGTAAATTCAACGCTAGAGAATCCCATTGCCTTTGAGATTTTTGGTTCACAATTTCATAAAACGTCTACACAACTTGTGTGATATAAAAGCCCCCCACTGTGCGATTGTTGAAAAATTTTGTTTTTCGGTGGGATATTGAATGTCGCCACACAAAATAAAGACTAAAATATCCATTCAAAGCAATTTAAGCAGCAGGTAGGGGGTAGACTAAATTTTCACTTCAACCTCATAGTCATCCTTATAGTTGTGGCTCTTTGGTAGGTATACGTTCATTTTGAAATTTATTTCTTTTCGAAAGCTTTTTCCTTTTTTTGTATTTCTGAATATATGAATAGCATATAAATAACATGCCTTTCCTTAGTCCTTTGTTCATTGTCACTTCATTGAGTCTATTGTGTTACATTCTCTTTCAACAATAGACCAACACACTGCCTATCATCATCCTTGATGATATCATCAAATTGTATATATAATTTGGGTACTTGATTTAATCCACCACACAAAACTTAATGAAATCTACATATAAACTAACCCAACTAATACCATAAATCTATTTGGAAATAAGTAGGTGCTTTCATGACTTCATAAATCAATTAACTTCAAGCCCGCGCACAAATTGTGTGGGTGTGTGGGATGGAATTCTTCCCGCAAGGATTACTGTATACTATTTCGCGTAATTTATTTATTTTTTTTTAGTTTATTGTGAGTGGATTGTGTTTTAAATATTTCTGTCATATTATGGAAGAATGTGAAAAGGTGAAATGCAAATAAGTAATAATTAAAAAAAATAAAAAATAAATAAGTAGAGTAGGTATACGCGTATTAAATAGAGAATAAGACACGCTAATCCCTCAGCGATTGACGATGTTGAATACAACATGGTTGGAAAGCATATATTCGCAGAGCGTTGCCCAGTGAACACAATGTTGTCACATATTATTTAGATCGCATTACATATGAAAATAAACTACACATTAACTGCCAACGAACAGCTAGTCCATATTTAAAGTAAAGTCACGAACATACAAGGTTATGATGGATACGATTATACGCGGAAGTAACAGAATACAGTGGGTTGTATGACCGCGGCGGTGACTGACCTGGCTATGAAGGTAGGAATGTATTTCGAGGGGGCCTATTATGGAATACCTTAAGGGCATGTATGACGAAGTAAAATATGCTTTGGGTATCATCAAATAATTTGGACTAGGAGCTCATAATGTAAATATGATGCTTACCTTAAGTTTGATGTCGCGAAATAGTCCGGGTCAGTCATGTCAGTTTGATGTGTACCTATACCTAATTGCTTCTAGTTGCAATTGCGATTTTGGCTGCTCTACCTTCTGCGACAGTAAGAAGAAAAAACCAAAAGCAGTTCATTCTTATAGGAATGACAGAAATTATGTGTCATTTGCACATGTATCTACACTACAGTATAGACAGTATTTAGATACGAAAAATTACTAAACTGGGGTTTTCAAGACAGCTTAAAACCTAGTTACACATCTATAAAAATAAGAAGTACAAAGGCATTGAAAGAAGAGACGGCCTTATACGAAAGAAATCAAGGCTTCGGATAATAAACATTAAACAATCACCCCTTGCTGGCTCTTTGTGATTTATGATTACATAACCTTTTAGCCTCATCTAGTAATGATGAAACACTTCGCTGTAACGGGTCTTATTTTTTTAAACTCTAAACTTTTTTTTAGATACTTAAACCTGCGTTACACCATGTTAAATAGAACCATGTTGTGCGAACGAAGTGGTCTCAGTGTTAATATATTCCAAACTAGTAATTAAGACTTCAAAATGGAGTGTACTGTTAATATTTATTTTGTTGACGCAACGATCCGATCAAACTCTTTATCAAGGGGTACCTACATCTCTTCAGGTAGTTGGTGTGGTCCTTGGTTAATTGACTTCAGTAGCGCACTTCATGCTGGTTATAGTCTATCTCTTATTGCGAGCGCCATTATATAGTCTTCCTATACACTGCGTCGTAACTTTGGGCTTAGAACGAAAGCTCTTGTGGCGCTAACGTCTATGCCCATCCGGTTTACATATTAGGCATAGCCATCTTAGACGACAGATTAACACATTTCTGAGGGTTCAATGTTTCTGTACAGCTCGTACGTTTCATTCGTAAATATCCTCCACCTAATCCAGTCCAAATTTTGTATTCAAAACTGCCAGGGACATTTGAATCTTCCTTCGCTCATTTTTATATTCCAAATAGCCAGGACAGTGATCATAAGGATCGCCATTATGATCACATAAATCCATTTTTGCCGAAATCATTTTTGGAAACCAAAGTTATTGCTGAGAGCGAGGTTGGTTGTGGACCCCACCTACCGTCCTACCAAATCTGCACCTAAGATATTACTAATAATAATAATACCTAACACCATACTAAGTACAAAGACGCTAAAGAGGTAGTATTATCTAATAACACTATAATGTCAATACAGTCTATACACTACATTATCTAATCGGGAAATAGAAAAAAAAAAAATACCATTGACAGATATCTAAACTAGAAGTCCTGCACATCTGAATGAATTTTCTTTTTTAAAATCTCATTTTAGATTTAGATACAAGTGTTGTGTAAATATGTATGCGCACCGGCATCAACGAAACGCCACCGCCACCGTCATCAAAACAAAACGCGACACAAAAAAGTCAAAATAAATAAACAAGCCTTATGTCGTGTTGGGTAATTAATTTGTCACATAACAGTTTTGACTTTGATCCTGAGTAGGATGGAGTGACATGAGAAATGTTCTCTGAGAGTTTTATTTTTGGCCTTTTGACAAAATGTCAAGGGGAAGCCTCTATTCTATATGCATAATGACGTTGTTTCACTTCTTCTTAGCCAAACAACTTCTTGGAAAGGATTCCAAAGAAATACACCAAAACACGTTTCCATCTAACAGCTCATACATAAACTGCATACACCTTCCGCCGGTGTGGTTCTAAGAAAATTATTATTCTGTGCTAAGTGCATAGGTATCGAACGGTCTCACCAATTGATTTATGGCTCGAAATTGAGGGGAATCAGGAAATTATTCTTCCCCTCTGTTGTTGCTCAATTTTTATTCTCATTTTTTTTTTCTTTTATTTTTTATCTTAGTTCAGCTGTTGTATGCATATGGCGCTTTGTCGGCAACTTTTAGTTGTTCCTTGCTTTACGACTGACCATAGGCGCACAAGAATACGAATGAGCCATGCCATGAGCCATCAAAAAAAAAAAAAAAACTCATTGAAGTTCAGTTTAAAGATAGTACCTAGGTACGTTATATTTTCTATGACTGTTTGCTTAATTAGATAGAGTTGTCATATTTATTTGAGAAAATAAAATTAAATTTTTTTGTAGTTTCAAATGTGATATAACAATGAATGCATTTAAAGATTTCACGTGGTAGATAGCGTTTGAAGTTCATTTTGGGATTTAATTTTTCTAAAAAAAAAATAACAAGTTTCTATCTAGAGCTTCAAGATATTTGTTTGCCAAAATGAAGTCATCAGATGGATGTGATGTGACTGTGTAGCCGAGTAGAAAGTCTATATTATTGTCTATCTGTTAATGGAAATCTCAGTGGAACAGGAAACACACTGTTAAGTATCCATTAAGAGTGGAGATCTTATTGCTCGCTTTGTGTGTATCCGTTTCGGTTGGAACTCGCAACATTGGCATTGGCAATAAATATGTTTATAGCGTGCGGTGACTGAATAAGCATGAACCCTTAGTGACAATTAATTTACACAGCGGATTTTGTTTTTAAAGTGAATTTTTGGGATAAATTCGAGAACCAGACACAGGAGCACAGATGTAAAGACGACCGAATTACTGTATATACAATGGGACAATGTTATTCGAAAAATTTTAATCATAACGTCCAACAGTAGGTTATGTAAGGTTTTCAGATAGGCAGAGAAGAGTGAATCCTGATCGTGGGACCACCGTGCTGTCCTTTTATAGAGATTAGCAGGTGGGGTTAGCGATCATTATGGTTCAAGTCCCTTATACGCTGTCCAGCCAAGAGAAAGCGCTATCAAGGTCTCGATGGGGAGTCGGATTTGTTTGAAGTGACGACATTCCCTATGTATGTAATGTATGTCATATGGGTTCCAACTGATTGTTTGGCTGATCTTAGTCCAGGGGTAGACAATTGGGAACTGTATCCAGTCCACTTGGTCTTGGGATACGCTGTTTTTGGGGGTCAGAAGGCAATTGTAGAAGAGCTATATCCCCAAAGACTTAGGAGGTTCAGTATATATCACCTAGGTATATGAAGCGGATAAAGATATACCCGGTCTTTCGTAAAATGTTCGCTCCTGTTTGCGTTGCCAGGCTTTGGAGGAGGAGATTCAACGATGGCTCGGACATGTAAAGCAAATGGACACTAGCGCTTCTCCTCAGATGAGAGCCTCGCTTTAGGTGTAGCGCACAAGTTGAAGGAGTCAGTTAGCCAAAAACTGGTCTCAATTAAGAGGCGTGATGGTTGAGTCCTAGATCCACCCCGAACTGTAGTGCCATCTAAGTATAAACATAGGTGCAACTTACAACAAGTTAAATGTAACGTACATCTGCAAGCATCTTAAGACTGAGATTTGCCGTCAGGTTTCCGACACAGTGAGAAACACTTGAGTCTTTAAAGATATTGCCTACCTAGGTACCTATATTTCGTGATATTTTTACATCTGACTCAAAATCTGCAATCCGTTAGGTTTCTTTTATTTTAGATGGAATTGTTGACAATCTGTGATTTAATTTATTTTAAAGAAGGCAATTAAATTTTCTGGACTAGATATTTCTCTCATTCACGCTTATAACCACTGCCAAATACAGCCGTTGAAAATATTTAGGTATAGGTTAGGTATAGGTATACATCTTACCATATAATTATTCCTCTACCCTTACTCAGTCTTCTCCTGGTGTAGTTAGGTATATGTATCTTCAACTTCTCTGCATGACAAGCGCTAACGATGCGTAATAATGCCCAAAACTCCACTTTGCAAATACTATAAGTCAACATCATCATCTTCGTTGCGATTTCGGGGGAGGATGTGAAATGAAAAATGAAATTCACCCCTTACGCGAGAGAAAATCTCCGTAAAATGTTTCTGTTCAGTGAATGCTTGCAGTTTGTGCGCGCTTTTCACTTGGCGCGTCGCGACAATGTAACTAAAGCGCCATGTACAAAAACTATGCGCGCCATCAAAAGGTGAGGGAGTAGCAAATTATAAAAAAAAATACAGCTACATATAGGAGCAGAAGGTGGCTCTGGCTATATAGAGCCCACCGTGGAAGGGTGACAGGAAAAATGAACGGATCTACGCGCCGTTTCCTCAACAGAACAGAGGGGGGCTAAGTCTTTATAGAACCACAGGCTACCTCAGCTATTACGACGTCGACGACAGCGTGCACAAAAGAAGAAAACAATGATACTCTCCTCACAGTAATAATAAAAATGACTTCGGTGAAAAAAAACACGACCAAGAGTAAGCATTGTTTTATTTTTTTGTCTCCTATTATACCAGTCAAGCCACCCCTCGTTGCACCTCGACGATATAAACGGGCATAGATACGAGATATACCAACAGACACTCTCACATTTCCACCTTTCGGTTGGAATAATAAATTCAAAACAAATAAAGTTCTATTCGGTTGAATAATTTTCATGGGTTTCCTCTGGGCTCACTCACATGGTTTGTTGGGTTTTGCCTCGATTCGGTTTTCTTTTTCTCATTTCTACGTTTTTTTTTTAACGTCGCTCGTCGGCTTGGTTCGTTGCATTTTAGTGAGCTTTAAAGAAGTTACGCTTTACTACTGAGCATGGGTTGTCATCTCTGCCGCACGCTTTAAAAGACATAAAAATCCCATAAAAAGGCAGTTATCCAATTGATGCTTATGGCTGTGTCTTTTTATTGTGGTTAACACATCAACATCCTTTTTGCTTGTAATGTCAGATTTGATGGTGCTATAAAAAATACCGTGTTGAATCTGTGAGACAATTTTGATCGCAATTATAATTTAGTGTGGTAGGTAGAGGTACTTACTTGGGGTGAGTATGGTATGCGGTTAATTTAGTCATGTCATTCAGTACTCAAATAAAAAGACTGGGAATTGGGAACGACTTTTTTTGGGCTGACAACTGAGTCAGCTATTAAACAGTTCATTTGGTCACATCACAAGTTTATAATCAGGGATCGATTGCTATGCGGAAGTTTCGAGCTACCGATCCTTACTTTAATTTTTGCCCGGTTTTAAGAGGTAGCTATCTATAATAACCTCTGGAGCCAGTGCTGATGATCTCTGTAGCACTACTATTGTTGTTGCTTTCTAAGCATTTTAAGCATTTAAGCAACCCTTTCAGAAGTTCTTCTATAAAATTCAAGCATGAAGGGCATATTGGTAATTTGAGCCTGAATAATGTCCCAGGCCTGAGGACGATTGCAATTTCGTTAAGCCCTACTTGTTTGGGCACATCCTATTTGTTCCATAACTTTGGGAGATGGCATAAAAAGTCCAGCGGTCCAAAAAAAGAGAAATTAAACCCAAATTAGAAGTCTGACGGAAATCAAGAGTTTTTCAGCTATCTCCCTATAAGGCTTTGGGATTAAGGCATTGAGCATGGTCTTAAACTAATATATAGTAGGTACTCGCTGTCACATTAGGCGCGTTTTTACGCAACCCTATATAGGATTCGTTAGCTCGGATAATCATCGAGACTTATGCCTTAAGTCCAAATAAAGACCAATCTACGATTGCTTTAAATTTTATCGAAAGTGCTTTCGATTGTGTCATAATTAACAATCAAAATTAATAGGGGAGACTGGGGCACATTTGAACGTGAGGCACATTTGAACATTTGCTAATAAGACAACACTTAAAAAATATTTAAAAGTACCTATATATTGGCCCTTATTGTGATTGTCGATTAGCGATTGTCATCATCACAATTGCCGATTTATTTTAGCTATTCGTACGCACAAATTTTTTTTTTCAATTCCAAGAGAAAGCATCGACCAGACATTTGTAATCGACAACAAACGACTGTCAAATCGACAAATATCAATCGCAATCGACAATCACCGTTGCGATCGATCGACAGTTGTCGCTCAACGATCAACTATCGACACTCACAATAACCAAAATGATCATCAAAATTATTTATGTATACATACTTCATTTAAGAGAAGCAAAAGAAATTGCACTTCAAATCTATGTGTGCAATGAGAGTCTCTTTAAAAATATTAAAAGAAAGTATTTGAGGACCTACTTCGTTTTCATATAAAAATAAATTATACGCCTTTACTAAATTTATGTATAGTTATTTGTGCAAACCAAAGTTTAAATATTTGCATTTCTCAAAGTGAGAATACTTTGCGCAGGCCAATAATTAAAACACATATGATTTTATGAGACCTCAAAGCAAAAAGTTGTCCATCGTGCCCCAGTCTCCCCTAAAAAATATAGAAAACCAACAAACATCAACAATCAAATTATTAGCAAAAAAATTGCAACTCAAAAATTGAACTTAGGGAGAGGCACTGGGACCAGACTGGGACTGCTAAAATGTTACAGTGCACGTCACTGATTCGCTGCTGGCACTTAAATCATCCGATAAAAGTGCAAGCACATTCAGTACATCCTGCAAATCGCTGTTACGGCTGGAACTTGCTGTTGCTGCAGAGATAAATAAAGCATTTGAAACAAAACATATTTCTTCTAATTTTTAAAATATTTTAATGTGCCTGTACCTGATACCTACCTACCTGCGTGTTCTCGTAATTTTATTATTAGCGACAAACTAATTTGCAGGCATTAAGCAAATATTGTTGGTGAAGACAGATAATAAAACAGCTGAAAAGTCAAATGTCAATTAGCATAGTGCTGCCAAGTCAGATTTTTTTTGTGTTTTATCTAAGCCTAGATTATATAGGATTGGAAAAAAAACACGCCTATTATTACAGCCTAGGTATATCTACCTATGTACATCTGACAATATAATGTAGTGCAAAACACACAAATCATATACCTAGTGTTACTTGATAGGCGTATGTATCGCTAACTAACAAGGACTAAATTCTGGCATTGTCCTCCACGAAAGCAGGTTCATCTGTGAAAAAAATACAAATTATCCCTTGGCTCAGATCCTTTCTGAAGCAAATCTTGAATTACGGATAAGGTGATTTAAAATCACACCACCACCGAAGTTTCGGTGTCATTGCATTACATGGCATAAATAACCATCAAATAATTCACATCGATACTTGAGTATATACGAGTTGTATCATAAATCAAATCCGTTTAAAAAATTTTAATAATTTTTCTCATCAGATCATCTACAGCAGAGCCAGAGCCAGAGCCAGAGCCGAGACGTTAGATTCGTTCTTGTAAAACCAACAGTTGCCATATTTTAACATAGCTTATTCTATAAAACAATCAAGGCATATAAGAGGATTGACCTTATTCTACGTTTAGGTGCCTTAGACCATTTTCAGTAACGGTCTAAAAATATCGCCAAAATCATAATTCGCCCCTGGCAGGATATTATGGGCGTCTTCTTTGACGTTCATGAATTTTAAGCCAAGTGGACCGGAACTGGTATAATTGTCAAGTATTAACTTTTGCTTGATTTCTAATGTGATGCAATTTTCTGGGTAACGAACGGCATTTGGATTTTTACATTGTTTGGGTGGTTCTGGTGTAAACTCTTAAAAATATCAATTGACTGCAACTTGCAAATAATAATTATGACAAGTTTACAAATTGTTCTCTAATCTTGCATATGCCTATACAGGTATTTTAACTGTTATCCCTTGTCGCCGTTCCCTCCCAAATAAAAAATACCTAGATACTATGCCAATAGGTGGCCATAATGTTTCAATTAGCTCCTAGTGCACTCACCCTCAGTCACCTTAATAAAAACTATAACAACCGACTTAATAGAAGAAAGAAAACAAGACAAGACCTAAATAAAAAGACCAATGCCGCCACTTGAAGACAGGACACATAACAAGCATTTATATTTATAACCTGCAAATACATTATATTTTACAAAATTATATCTAAAACTCACCGCACTGCCAATCAAACGACGAAAACTGTCTATAGTGCCGCTTTCATCCCGGATAGTGATAGCCCATAGGACTCTACTCTCACTCACCAGGTTATCGGTATAGCAGCAGTCAACTATAAGAAAAAAATGCAACCGCCTTAATATATCTGGGATGCTGTGCAGCCCAAAAAAGGGAGAGTTGGCTCTTCTGCTTTGATGACTCTACCCTCTGCTGCTTTAGCTTGTGATGTGAAACTTCTGTACGTCGAAAAGTAAAAGAAAAAGGAAAAAATAAGATACACAAAAATTGAGACATGTTCTACTCGGCACCGTGACAGGACTTGTGTAATAATAACTTTGATGTCGATGCTACCTGCTGGTATAATTCTACGAAGTAGCCCGAGACAGTTGGAAATCTTTTTAAATATAGATATTTCATATTCCAAATCAAATCACAAGAGTAGATGATAAAAAGATACATTATCTCGACTTGAAATGAGACAAGTGAATCGGACACATGAGAGATCATGTCCACATCACAAGAGCATACGGATGATGATGACGGCAAGGCTGATGGTTTATGAATAATGCGCATGTAGAATCCCATTTGGCATCCGCATCTCTAGAATGTGTATCTGTATAAATTTATCCGTTGATTGATGTTGTTGCGAATATTTCTCTAGTTGATTGTTAATTGTATTTTTATGAGCAGATTACGCGAGGATAAAACAATGAAGGGCGCCAATCCGCTTCCTTTGTGTGAAGAAATCTATCAGCAAACTATCCTTTTTTTCTTTTTTTCATTAGACACACCAACCAGCATGAGGGGGTTGCTGTGGAAAAAGCAAATCTGGTAGTGTCGGATAGGGCATAAGAACTTTGCACAAAAGTCTGCGAGTTTTAGTGATGGTGCACTTGGTTGAATCAATATAATATAACTTGCGTCCTCCCTCCACCCGACACCCCCAGGACACCCAGAACTGTGTGTTATTATCGAAATTATTTTTCCGCACATATACACACACCGGTGAACGGAATTCAACCTCTTCCTATTCCTAGCTACAACAGCCTATTACTCCTTTTGCACATTAGTCTTCTCATAGTAGCCATAGTCGTCGTCATCCTTGTCGGCATAGCCGAGCCGTTGCCATTGTCGACGTTCTCGACATCGTATCGCCGTCGTCGTCGTTGTCGTCGTCCGAGTGAAATAATCGAATTACTTTCATCAGAATGAGTTCTAATTGAAAAATATTGTAACTATGTTCATGGGGGCGAAACGACGAACGGATTTCTTTGCCACTGTGTAGCATTAGTATGCCATTGATATCACAGTAGTGTATACCGGTGAGTTCTTGGTATATGTGTATGTCCGCTTGTTACCAGACCGCCATAGACTCTTTGTGACTATGAATACTATGGGTGATGGTCTGTGGTGGACATTTTCCCCTGTGCAACTATGATTTGGACTTTTAATTTCAAAAAATGATTTCTTGCTCTTTTCTCGATGGAACCAAAGGGTAGTGGGGTGAACTCTGTTTCTGTGTCTGTAAGGTATTGAAAGTAATTTTTCTCTGAAGCATTGGATTACTCCGACCATCCTGTGGTCTTGAGTTCTTCTTTTGTTGGCTATATTTCGATTTTTATACCGGATGATGACACTTAAAACTATCGATGTAGTAAATTTACATTTCAATGAAAATATTATTTTTCTCTTGACATGGAAGTGACTCGACTTCATGTAGAAAATGAATCCAACACGGATTGTAAAAAATATTTTCTTTTTAGGGCTAAAGTTTCGAATTGATGGTCTGAGGATACAGTGCACGGACTATTGCTGTTATTGTATTAGTTTTGCTTTACTGCATCATTAAGCATCATTCTTCTGATAACAATGCAAGAACTATTGTTCTGGCACTTGGTGAAAAATTCCAATTTTTCGACCAAACTAGAAGTGTTTCTAAAGAAATGCATAAAGTATAGGTATGCACCTCTACACTTAATTTTTAAATAGTTGAAAGCCAATCTGCACCTATAACAACTTTTGGAAGCAATAATTTCGTCAAATAAAATGTCTAGGGTAGGCCATTAATTACCAGGAAATTTCAACGACATCGCCATCCAATCGAATATTTTGCTGGTCAAGAAACGTATTTCAAAATTACACCACCAAATTTGAGAGATATCTGTCAACCAGTTTGGTTTTGGCGGCCATTTGAAACAGTCGCCTGCAAAAAGTTTCGTCATCGATTAGAACCATCGTCCATTGGTTTACTCATTTTCTGTTCAGCACAAATCGCCCAATTGAAATTACCACGAACCAAAAACTGTCGATTAGACCCACAGTATGATTTGGCGACAAAATTTCTCTTTCACCAGGATAACGCATCGACGGAGTCTTCATGTTCATCGTAGTAGCTACTCATCCAGCATTGAAATACTCTCCAGATTTAGCACTCTTTGACTATTTCCTGTTATGTAAACAAATGGCTAGGCGGTAGGTAAGAGATCTGGGTTAAATGAAGGGGCCAGCGACAGTGATGGGACTTCTACCACTTAAGTGGTATTTCTACCACTTTTTGCTCAACCCAAAATTCTACCACCCACAAATCCAAATCTACCACTTTTTCAGATGGGGAAAAAATGGAACAATAACGCATATAATAACAAATACCCACGCACTATAAGACTTATTTTCTATCATCCACACAATAGAAATCGACTGGTTGAATAATTTTAAATTTTTGTGCACTGGAAAATTGGTATACTGGTACTGAACTTGGGAAAAAAAATCGGTGATGCTTTGTGAGGTGACGTTTATAGAGCTCAAGAAAATTTGTTCTGAGTGTTTTTGCAAAAAAATTATTCATCATATTTTGGGTAATGAATAATGATAGCATGATAGCAGCATTTATGGTATGTTTTTAAAATCTACCACTTTTTGGTTTCCCAATATACCACCTTTTGCCTACCCTCAAGTCCCAATCCCAACACTGGCCAGCGATGAAACAAACGCCTATTTTGATTGCCTCAAGAAATCTCTATTAAAAAAAATGTTTTTTTTTTTTGCCCAAAAGATTGTTCCTTATTTCAATTCTCAATGGTTATAGACAAGATTAGGAGATGACCAGTGAGGTTTTCGCCCGAGCAGAAGCACAACCGACCAGTTATTCACTCTCAGAATAGTAGGTACACGTACTTGAGAAGGCTTGGGAGAATGATACACATGTTTATGCTTGCTTCGTAGATTTGGAGAAAGTATACGACCGAGTCCCTCGAGGTAAACTCTGGCGTGTATTACAGAAGTATGGAATTGATGGTTCTCTTTTGAGAGCCATTTAATCTCTTTACACAAACTGTAAAAGTTGCGTTCGCGTAAACGGTGACAAATCAAGCGTTGGACTACGCCAGGGATTCGCCTTGTCTCCTCTCCTTTTAGGTACTTATTATGGACTGAATGTTACAACGCAGTCTTGGCGAAGAACGTTTCGAATTGGGATATCCGAGGATAAGTGATTTGCTCTGCGCTGATGTCTTAGTCATCCTTGGGTCCTCTCAGACTGACCTTCTGATGAAGGTAAACGTGAACAAATCCGAAGTGATGATGCTCATATCCAGAACGCTTCTTCAATGCACTCTGCATGTTAGTCGAGTCCAATTGAAACAGGGGGAGAAGTTTAAGTATCCCGGGCTTTTATTCACGGAAGGAGCAATTCTGGGTTTTCCTGTAGGATTGGTCCAGGCTGGGTCAATTTCGAGACCATTTTATTATTAGGAGGACTGAACTTGACAATGATAAGTTGTCAGTCTTTAATTCGGTGCTTGTTCCAACTCTTACCTATGGTGATGAGGTTTGGGTGGTGACCGAAAGAATAAGATATCGCGGATACAAGCTGCCGAAATGAGATTTATCCGTTGTATTGCTGGGATGTGTCCCGTAGTAAATACCAGAATACATGAGGAACTCAATGTCGAGCAGCTAGGTACTTCTCCGGACGCAGCGGTGCATGATTCGGTGGTTTGGTCAAGTTAAACGCTTGTCCCCAACCAGGTTCCCATGACGTGGGATGAAATCCGTACCAACATCAGCCACGGGTGCTTTAATTAGACCCATGATAAGATGGTTCGAACAAGTCCACAATCTCTCCTCTACCCGTGTGGGGATTTCCCTTGATGGTTTAGAGTCGATGGCGAACAATCGAGAGCTATGGAGGGTTCACTTGAGCAACCTACACCCGCGACCCACTTAGTTGATAAACGGGGCATTGAAAATGAATGAATGGATATAATATTAACCCACCCTCTATACCTACATTTATCTGAATAAAATTAATATAAAAACATACCTACCTATCGTTTTAAACAATTTTTACTAAATTTCACACTTAACCGGTCCTAATTAGACATTATATATACTAATAAATTCCTTTTCTTTATTCTTTTTCTAGGTAAATAATAATTTCTTGTTCACATCCGTAAGTACCAAAAATATATACATGTCTCATAAAATATTTATATAAGAACCGCGCTTCAGAAAAATAAAATGTGTATCTACCTATCTCGTTAGTTTCCAAAAACTCTCCATCAAATGCAAATGAATCCAAAAAGAACCGTTTTATAAATTGGTCTATTCACAAAATGATTCATATACGTATTGTTTTGCGTTCGTGTATCTATCTCAACACAAATTAATATGCAAATTTTTTAAAAGTTTAAAAGTTAACCATTTATCTTTACATCTCCACCTGTACCTATACCTATAAGGAAAACAAAAGAATCGCTGCTTTTTTTTGGGGTAATGATTTGACAGTAAAATTAAGTGTTTCCTGCTATACAAAAAGTGAAGTCTATATACTTACCTCAAGTATTTATGTGTTTAGATAATATTGTAGATAGTTAAAATTTGAAATATTATATCGAAATCAAAAATGAGAAATGCTAAGCAAAAGCACCCTTAACCCAATGAATGAATTTCAACAGCTAATTGCGAGTGAACTCGCTTCGGAAACATACATAAATTAACATGCGCTCTATTTCACACCGGATTTTGATACCATGTCGGTAGTCTGTGTGCCAACTATTATTATTCAGTGGTCCGGTTGAGTTAGTTCCCCCTTGAGGGTTTCAGATACAAATTTTGTACGTCTTTCTTTTTTTTCCAAACGCATGCTGTCACAGATTACCTGTGTTAGATACACAATTGCGGCGAACAAAAGATACTTTTCTTTTACCAAATGAATTTGTAGTTAGTTTTCTTTGTTTTGTAATTTCACATCTTCATTTTGATTTTTTTTATGGTCACACATCAAGTAGTTCTGGTTTTGTCGCTTCACGCTGTCATAGTCCAAGCTAGCGCCGAACAAAATATATCTAATACCACTCCTCATGCGACCAAGAGGAGGGTAGGGATGATGATTAATGATCAATCAAGATTTTCCCGTTTTGAGCGATTTTGATTTGCTGCTGTCTGCCTGACAGTGCCCGTGCGATGTGTGCTATCACTAACGTACACGACACATGCGGAAGGAAAAGAATTCTCAAATTCCCAAGCCCAGCGATTTCTGACCTATGAGAGTGCGAGCAGTTTGGTATGCCTATTCCAGAGCCGGCCAAGTCATCAGTCATTGTCAGCTGTCATTTCCAGAGTCGCACACACCTTCTATATTTTTGTTTTTGTTTTTTTTTCCAACATTTTTCAATTTTTCCAGACACATTTTGAAAAGTGAATTGAAAACGGGATTAAAAAAAAAACAATATCCCATTAGACCACTGATATTGGACTATCTCGCGCTAGCTGGTGCGTGGCACGGCGGCCAGCGGTGGAGACATTCAATTCCGCTTCGATTGCATGTGCGGCGGGTTGTCAGGAAACATTTCAATTTTCACTTCTTGCTCGACGTCCTCGAGCGGGTTTCTGCTGCTGCTGTCTTAAATATCAAACGCACACGACTAGACCGTATACACACAAAATCCATAGAGGACCAAAAATGTGTTTTCTCCTGCCTGATGATGAAGGATTTTTTTGTTTTCTGTTTTTTTATTTTGTGCGAAGTTTGTTTTTTTTTTTCCTTGTTGCCTTTCGGCATTTGACAACGGTGGTCTTCTCCTCGTAGTTTGGCTTCGGTTTCATTTCACCCTTCACACACAATGGCTGAAATTCAGGACCAGCACGGGGTGTGTGTGTTTGTGAATGTGTGTTCGCATGGTTCTGCCATGACAACGAAACGAACAGTCGTCAGCCATCCCGTCAGTCAGGCCAGAGCCAGAGCCAGCCATTTTGATTTATATTCTCGGTCATATGGATATGGGTGTTTGATTCTTTTGTTTCCTTTGGTGAAATAGAGAGAGAACCATTAATGTATGGGAGGATCTAAATTTAGGACAACTCGCTACGGTGGGATGAACGGCAAGCAAGGGTTTCTCATCAACCGACAATGATGGCTCGGTTTTGTGTTCTTATCGAGCTCTCTATTCAACAGAAATATTCCAATAACAACCACAACGCTGTGAAATATACGCATGCTGAATACAATTGGAAAATATCGTGTGAATGTGAGAGGAAATGATGTTCTGTCAGTCATGCTAGTCATAGAAAATAGCTATCATAATACCTACAAGGTACATACATTTATAGACATTTTAGGTTGAGGGATGACAGTGTAGGTGGGACTCAACTTAGGGGTTTGTGCGGTTGATGTAATTGTCGATAAATGAACGCAGGATAAATGCGGTTTTTTTGATATATCTATTAATTTAAAAGGAACTGGAAATAAAGTCGAAGGAAATAAGGTCGAACGATTTTATTTCCAATTTAGATTGGAAATATTGTCGAATTGTAAAAATTTTTGTGTTCGACTTTATTTCCAAAAAAAAAAATTAAAAAATTGAAATAATGGCGATCGCACTTCAATAATATTATTTCAATACACCTACTCCAAATCTGACAGTAACCACAAGCAGGGGGGTTGCACTACTTATGGGATTTATTTTTTAATTTTCGACATAAATTCCTTTTTTTTTTTTGAAATTATTACCATTTTTCTATGGAAATAAAGTCGACCATAAAAAGGTGCAATTCGACAATATTTCCAATCTAATATTTCACGGCACCGTTTGTAAAGGGGCTCTTAAAATTATAGGAGTGCGCTGTACATAATATGTTATGTACCTACATAGGACTCTAAGTTTGTCACGGACAGGTTTCCAAAATGGGAGGTAATTTATACCTACCTGGAACCTACCTACCAATAAACGCAAGTTTTTCATATTCTTAGAAATAAATATCAAGCCTGCGAAATTGGTTTTAAAATGCTTATTTTGTGACACAAATATAACATTGCCTGAATTATTTATTAAAATATATGTAGGAGGTATTGGGAAGATTAATTTTTGGGTATCCTTGTATCTAATGTTTATAGCCTGATAACTAGACATGTACGTATAAGTTTGAATACTTTATCTAAATAATTCAAATACTATTTACAAATTTCTGTGATCATAATACCTAATCATAGATTAAGAAAATCTTTTTGAGATATGTGCGGCGGAACAATCATAGAAATATTGTGCTATAATATTTCTGCCATCTTAATAAACAAATATTATGTAAATAAATAGCGCGACAGGTCTAGACAAGGTGAGACAATGTTAAGGCCCAACGATAGCCCACTTTGTGGCACGTTCCGCGGTAATATAAAGATCGTTTTAAGTATTAGTGGCAGATCAATATTAACAGGTATATAGTTCCTTGTGGGGTACTGCGTCGTGCTTATATATCTACCCATTTAATTATTACCCATAAAGGCGATTTGTGGGTATAACCTATAACATTTTTCAATATGGGCTTCATCGAATCCTACTCTTGTAACTAACATTGCCATTTAAAAAAAAAAAAAAATACCCATTGCAAAGAGGTACTTTAGCCCCAAGCAACTTCTCCTTCTCTACAAAGCTCAGGTTAGACCAGGCATGGAATATTGTTCCCATATATGGAGCTCGGCCCCAAAACATTCACTTAACCTACTTGACAGCATACAGAGACGAGCAGTTCGACTTATTGGAGACCCTACACTCACATCGAATCTTCAACCGTTGGTGCACAGAAGACAAGTCGCTGACCTATGCTTGTTCTATATTTACATCCATGGTAGATGTTCCGAGGAACTCAAAGACATTATCCCTCGAAATGAAACTTTTGGGCGCCCCACAAGACAGGCTGCTAATGCTCATGACCATACAGTACACTTGACAACCGCGAGGACATCAACTTTCCAAAACTCCTTCTGTTACAGGACAAGCAAACTTTGGAACTCGCTTCCTTGGGATATATTTCCAGAAGTATACAATTTGCAGCAATTTAAGTGCAGAACTAACATTCATCTGCAAGCATCTCGGGGCGCTGTTGAAGCGTTATAGGTTCGCCTTTCCCGAGAAATGTATTAAAAAAAAAAAAAAAATAAATTATGAACCATTTGTCCATTATCATTGTCATTTCCAATGCCAAGCCTATGCATTGCAAGCATAAGTTATTTTGGCTACTGTAGATGGTTTAGTGGACCCTGAATAACTCTCAATCTTCCGCCACAAACTCAAAGTTGTTAACCGGCAATTATGTTCATGGCTGTAAAGAAAAAATTTCGAATTTGATCCAACTATCTCATCATTGGGCTTACCATATTGGTCATGCTTGACAGTATGAATTCGATAACACGTCTTTTAGATGCGTTGTCAAGTCATATATAAATAGAAAAGTTTTATATGCCCATTTCTATATTTTCGAACAAATTTTATGTCAGTAAGTTAAGTATACTTAGTGTAGGTAAGTTGAGTAAACGAAATCTAAACCCTTGGTTTTATGAAGAGTGTCAGCAGCTCATGCAACAAAGCGACTCTGTGGAGAAGGACGAGAGCGGCTCCTAGGTTTCTCAGCACTCAAAAGAAGCAGCACGAGAAGCACGCGCTGGAGGAAATAGGCAGCTAAACGAGATGGCCCGTTGGCCGAACTTTAAGGCAGGGGTAGATGACTTGGTTGGGAGTCAAACAATTGGAAAATTTTGTCGGAAGAAAGTCTTCGACTCAAACCCAGAGGGACAATGCAGTAGAGGCAAACCTCGCCTTATTTGGCGTGCACCACAAATGGAAGGGGATCTTAACCAACTTGAAGTGTGCAACTAGGTATAGGCAATTAGCCCAAAATCGAACTAACTGGATAGGCGTATTGGTTCAGACGTCGAATATCGCGGTGCAGTCTAAGCGGTTATAACCGTTTCCACCCCGGACTGTAGTCCGCATAGGTATAGATAAGTACCTAAGTATTTGCCTGAACTCTTCGAGTAAAATGTATTGATATATGATAAATAATATAGATTTGTCCGGGCCAATTGGAGATCTCTACAGCCCCTTGTCTGGCAAGAGAAGAAGTGCCCTCAGTCTTTAATTTGTTTCTATCAAACAGTATCTATACTCTATTATTCTTTTAGACTTCGTCGCTCCATTCTTTCTTGCTGCTAAGCTGCAGTTGTTTTGTAATGAACGATTTTGAAAAGTAGACAAAAATAGGTATCTACGCCCAGGCAGAACCTAAGGTAGGTAGGCAATAAAAAAGTACGTATCTACCTATAGTGATCGTCTTCCTCATAACTAAACTGTTATCTATCTAGTTATCGTTCTGACCATAAAACCTTGCGCTCTAATCCAAACATATTTATTAAAGTTTTTAATTTATGGTTGGAAGATAGGTATCTCCTTGAATAAAAGTGAAATGTAAACTTCGATTTCGAATGTATAGGTATATACATACATATAGATATCTACCAGAATTTGTCTTCTTGACATACCCACCATCGCGGGTCTTCGTCTCAAAGGTCACAGTCTTTATGTTAACGAATTTTTAGTTACACGTTAAACTCACAATTTCAATTATTATTATTCACATTAAAATCGGTTACGGTTGCTCTTATTCCCACCTACCTAAGCTCATAACTCTTTCTTCTTCAAAATTCATTCCATGCCGTAGTACCTATAAAAAAAAAACAAACAAGTCAACATTTGTGCTCTATGGCAACCCTTCGGCTGGTTGTGTCCCTATATCTAAATAAAGCAATAATATATTCATGAAACTACTCTAACAAAACCCTTCGCCCGATTGAATTCTTTTCTTCTATCAATTCCCGTCCACCTTCAACCCCCAAAAATTGCGCGCCACATAGTAAAAGCCAAATACCGTACCATCAGCCAGTTGTTCTAGTAGGTATCATATCCTATCGTATGTACTTAGTCGTATATCATAACTCTCCTCGTACACGTGCTAATGGAACGACGACATTGAGAAAGAACAAACAACAAGCAAAAACGTTCTGTTCTGTTCAAAAACGCATACTCGCTGCTTTGTGTAGTCTGTAGTGTATTCGTATTGTCCCCCAGAACAGAGTCCAGCATCAGCAGCTGGCTTGGTTTTGTTTGTTGCTGGTATAGAATTGTTTACCAAACGCTCGCTGGACTCATTTTCCATGCAACTTTTCCAGTTGTTGGTACCTTCACCGACACACACATTCTTATTCGCTTCATACCAATCCCAATTCCCAACTAGACTGTCCTCGTAGGCAGACAGCTTTTGGAAATTTTGTTATGTGTTGCCAGCCTCTTGGCAACATTTCGGGTAGATTTATTGGAATGTATCTGTCAGATAAATTCTGTTAGCCGGACTCTGTTAGTTGTTTTTGAATGAACGTGCAAAATAGACGTGTGGCACTACCACTCTCTTATACATTCACACCGTAGCGCGCGACGACCGACGAGTTGTTATAAGCTGGTGTAGTGTAGATATTTTGTTCGTTATTTCGCAGCGCGGTTATTAGAGCTAGATGTACGTACATTTGCTATTGTGTCAGTGAATGGCTTCGTATTATTCGTATCAACAAAAACCCAGTTTAGTGTTTGCATGACATTCGGTTAAATAAGACATACGGACCAGCAGATACGCAGATACGTCTGCCCGCCTTTTTTTCTTACATTTCTGGATTTTTACGGAGATTTTTCGATTTATTTTCCATACGAATTTTCGCGAGTGGTTTTGGTTCTTATTTGCTAAGAAAAAACAAAAATGACAGTGCAATATTAAACGGGAGATCTATCTACTCATTCCTCAATAAGGTGATAATTTCTCGCAATATTCATATTCGTAGAACAGGTTGTTTCATCGCGCGCCCCCACCATTAATCATGTGCGACAATCTAACAAGACAATTAATTACCATACCCATTCACTGTGTCAATAGAAATTATCTCGAATTGAAGCGATACTAGTTGTTTGGCGGACATAACAATGGAACAAAGTAGCGTATAATAAACAATTCGACAATTTGCACAATCAGAAAAGAAAAATTTATATTTCCCATTCCAACGCGACCGACTTTTTGTTTAATATCTCCCATGGTGCGGTGAACTCTCATCCCAATGAAAAAATGTCATTCGATTTCAGAACTTTTGTTGGGATTGTGATAACAAGTGATTAAAAAGTCTATACAAATTCGGCAACAGCAGAGCGATAGTCGCACTAAAGTGTAAACAAAAAAGTTTGTTCCTTAAATTCACAATTGAAATAATTAATAAAATAATACATCAAAGGTGATCACGTTTATCACTGTATCGATGCAAATTTTAATTAACAACGAGCGGCTGTTTATGGGTAGAAAAAGGAAAACACATCGTCGTCGCAATTATTTACGTTTTCGTGTAAATTTTTCATTTATGATAATTATTTTGCTATATCGTTCGCTAAGTGATTTAAATTTGAAAATATATAAATTTTGCAATTTACATAGGCTTCTTGTTGTTATAACTCGTGTACATGCAGTGCATTGTGTGTAGTAAAAAATAATAATTCCATAATATTTCACAACAAAAAATATTCAATCGGAAATTGTGTATATAAAAGGAAATTTTAAATTTTGTGATTTTTTTTTGTATGGAAAAATAAAAAAATAAGAATAAATCTTCATTGTGATATAAATTATTTAAAAAAAAAATATAAGAATAGTAGTTTAAGTGTAATAATTTCTAAGGATTCGTTTAGATAGTTTCGCTGTATAACAATAAATTCATTGTAAATTTTCTAAAGGTATGTACAACTTATTTTATGTTAGAATATAAATAGTATAATGTATGAAAATTATTTCCTCTGCAAGTAGGTAGGTATAGTTTCGCATAATGAACCGGAATCACTAGTTTATACTTATGGTCTTATTGGAGATTCTGACTGTTTAATTACTGAAATATTGTGACTGTTGAACGTACACAATTTTTTATGTAGTACCTACCTACTTTAGAGAAAAATATTTTCTTCAATGAGTTGACAGACGAAAAAAAAATTAAAAACGATCCAAATTTTACAAAATTGATCACAGTTGTATATCTACGCAATAGTGATAATAATAATCTATTTAGAATAGAATAATCTATTTTATCAATCTGGTTTTGCTATCATCAGAATCAGACGACTAACAAACGACCAGTGATGCCAAACCTAGATCATTCGATAGGACTGTAAATTGTTCTTTTAGCACTGCGTTTAATTTATATTTTCAAGCAATACATATTTAATTATTGCTATAAAACTATTTCCTGCGAAAATTTAGTTAATTATTTAAAATTAAAATGTTGTTTCACTATTTTGTATTTCAGAAACAGTGTATAGATATATACTAAAGTCGTTTGGTCTGACCCTGAACTATAGCCCTGAAATCGCATTTCTGGCTCTAAAACACATTTTTGAGTTGACATCACTGCAAACGACAGACTATGTTCAGCAGTGCATATTATATTTAAAGCAGTACCTAACCGAACTATTTCTTACACAAAAAGGTTTATATGACGCCGCCGCAGGTGGTAAACGTTCGCTTTCGAAAGTAATCACACAAATAGCAGTCCTATTAGCCATCAGTTTATGTAAAATGTAACATAATGTATAATATAGGTAATAATCTAAAATTAATTTTTATTAGGTAGTAGTCCCAATGGGGTCTACTGCTAGGACGGCTTTTAATCAGCACATATTCACTAATGACCTATTGTGTTGAAATTTTTTATTTATTGTTCAATTCGATCACATACATTTAAATTTCAATATGTATTAATATAATGGAGCTTTCAAAATATGGGCTTCTATTTTAAAGACATCCGGGATCCGGGATATTGCATTCCATTACAAATCAACGCGGGTAGGTAGGTCTAGGTATCTTTCATTAGTCGGATGTACATTTACATATGTATCTATCATGCTGACGGAGAAAATCCTAGCATTTGTTTATCCTAAGAGCATTAATATAGCTAGAATAAAATGATTTCCATTTTCCAATTGTCGAAATGAGCCTCCTTCGTTGTATAGCTGGAGTGATAAGCAAATGTATTTTAAGGGCAACTAAAATAAGTGAGGTATGTACTCATAGTAGTTATGCTTAGATGATTTGTTCACAAACGTATATCCCCAACTTGGACTTCCAGGTGGGGTATGGAATTCATGCAACCGAGCAGGCAGGCGGTAGGGCCAGGATAAGATGGTTGGATTAAGTTCGACAATTACCCTCCATATACTCATTTGGGGAAATGCTCTTGGTTATTTGGAGTTGGCAGTTTCACGTAGACCCATGTAATGGATTGTAGGGACATTTTTCAAAACAGATCTGTTTTACAAGAAATGTGCGGAAGCCACATTTGCAAAATCAGGCTTCATCATTACCACGACAGCAAATCTTTTTGATCTTCCACAGTATCCAGCTATAGATATTTCAAACGTAGGATGTTTTCCTTGTATCGGTGTTGATGAGACTGTCAATCTCCATGCTGTTCTTGTTCTTCAAACCCGCACCCTGATGATGATTTCTTTCGAAGGACTGCTTCACAATTTTGTTATTTGGTTTCCTTTAGTGTGTGAATAAAACTCATCGCCACTTTTGCTGCCGCCTTTTTTCCGCATCCAATAGCTTTGCCCCTTTTTATACTAAAACTTCTGCTTGGAAATAATTTGTGGGTAACGATTTATTTGGACATAATCTCAGACATCTGTCAATAAAGGTCGTAACTTTCTATATTATATCAGTTTCACAAAACGAGGATCTTACGCTAAATTTGAAGAGTCTCAACTCAGTGCTGAAATGTGACTGGAATTCCAAAATGGTACCGAAGAAAGTGTGAGCCTTATATATTCTGCATTTAACATTTAGATTCCGCCATCAAATGATAAAAAATAACGTTGATCCTTAGATGAATCTCCATACATGTGCAAATATTATAAGGTATGACTTTGAGCGTCAGCTTAGATGGTAAATGCAAAGTATACATTTTATATCAAGCAACGAAATTCAAAAATTTTTAATTATTTGGTTAAGAAAATACAAGAAAAACTTCTAGAACAATTTACAATATCACCTCAAAGTTGCACTTCTATACCTATTAGATATTAAGTTAAAATCCATCAGCTATTACTTAAACTCTATTGCTTCATCGCAATACCCGCGGAGACCCGAGTCCAGGGGTGGGATTCTGTAAAAACGAAACGAAAACCGCTTTCGTTTTCACTAAACCTATGTCTCTATCAAATCTGCGGCAATAGACAGAGACTGCTTATGTCGAAACGATATCGTTCGATCGTTTTCATTTTACATAATCTGGCCCTAGTCTTCATCTACTTCTAGTAAGTCTAGGTATAATACAGTGATTTCGAAGTAGACTTGCTAACCGCTAACAAAATAGGAAACAATGCAATCATGCTTCATCTAAATACACCTTTACAAATTTGAAGTTATAGGTATTGGTACCGAGTTTTCGTGTAATTTTCTAGGCACTTGGACTTGGTGTTGGGTCGTTGTATCTGCGCCATACGCTATTTTATATTATTTTATTTTTTTGTAAAGTACAAATTCATATAATAGAATTCCAACAAGAAAATGTTAATTATCCGCATCCACTATACATATTATATTCACTTGGACCACCAACAAATAAGAGAAATGAAAAGAAATAGCAAAGCTTCTTCTGTCATTGATATTTTTTTATTTATCAGTTGTATTTTTTCATTGTTCACTATAAAACTTATTAACTTATTATAAAAAATTCATAGCAAACATAATATTGCCTTGGCGATATATAAATTTGAACAACAAGCCTTTCGAAGAAGAAAGAATGGTGGCGGTTTTATTTGAAGTACCTATAGCAAGAAGTTACTGTCATCGTTTTCTTGAAAAATTGATTGATTCTTGTGTTTTGCCTAATCTAGACATTAATCAATTTATAATACTACAGCTAGTCGTGATGCCAATGCGGTAACAGCGGTATTTCAGTTTGTCTTATGAACTTAGCTTGTATGATTTTGTGGGTGTGCAGCTTAATCAGGAATATTATTACGACCGAGAATAAGCATTTTTTGCGGAATCGAAGTTCAACTTTTTAATCTGTAGTTAAAAAATTACCTATACTTTTTAGGATATCGTTTTTTTTTAATGTCTTAGGTAGGCAAGTTGGGTATATGGTGCGGGATAAAACTATTGAATATAAAACCCATCTTATGGCCAAGTTGCCAACATTGTCAAGAAAATGAGCTCGGAAATTATATAGATAGTTTAGTTATGAATGGTATCATTCTGTCGTTCAAACACTGCAGCTCCATCACCCTCTGGGTTCACTGTAAAGGTTTCATCATCTGGTATGTTTGCCTATGGAGAAGTGTCCAGTCATGACCGCACTGATGTGCGATCTACGACTGTAATGCATACGACATGTAATGCATCCCTTCATCTGTCTATAGCTGATCGCATCCAGCGTTCAATTTAATTTCCAGTTAGCTCTGTATTCAGTAACAGCTTCTTTGACAGGATGGTGGTCATTAACGACGGAGAACATTTTGTTCACTAGCGAGTATATTAGTCCTGTTGTGTAATTGCTGATGAGTTCTAGATTGCGTAAACATTACTCCAACTCTTCCTTGTGCTAAGCCTGATGACAAGGTTCTGTTAAAAGTTAAACTTTCTAATAATATCGTCTGAAGTACAGGACAAAATGATATTTTTTTTAATTGCACCGGATTGCTTCACATGATGCACTTTCCTCTTTCCTCTTTTTATTCGTTATACCTACACATTCGCCTTAACCATGAGGTGCAAAAAAGCCAGTTCCAGTATTTCCTGCATATGACTGCAAGTTGGGTAAGTTCTCATAGCCCCTGAAGTGCATAATCCTTCTAGACCGACTCACTTAAGGGCTTCAGCTATTCATGTTTTTTTTTCCTATAGTGAAGGGTATTACTTTACGGATCTGGGCTTAGTTCAGCCGTCAAGTATAATTATGAGATTGGGTTTCCTCTGTCTATATCATCAGCTTGCTTGACAGTTGTCAGTTTGTCAGTTTCTCAAGTAGCTAATCCACTATTCAAGGCTCCACAATCAGGGAGATAAAACTACATTGTTTGGATACCCTTTCATCCCATGTCCTTTTGACGTGTAAGTCCCTGCTGTTGAAGAGTTTATATATAAACTTTGATCATGTGTTATTGTTAGTCGCTGTCAATTCAGGAATCACATGGCGGGACCACGTATCCTATATCGCAAGATCGGCGTCCGCTAAGCTGAGTTACCTATTTAGAGCAAAGAGGTACTTTAGCCAGGTTAGACCAGGCCTGGTATATTGTTGGAATATTGTTCCAATTGTATTAAGACATTATCCCTCGAACGAAATCCAACTTCTGGGCGCCCCACAAAACGGGCTGCTAATGCTCATGGTCATGACCATACATCACACTTGACAACCGCAAAAACATCAACTTTCCAAAACTCCTTCTGTTACAGGACAAGCAAACTTTGGAACTCGCTTCCTGGGGATATATTTCCAGAAGACTACAATTTGCAGCAATTTAAGTGCAGAACTAACATACATCTGCAAGCATCTCGGGGCGCTGTTGAAGCTTTATAGGTTCGCCTTTCCCGGGAGAAGTATTTAAAACAAAAAAAAATGTACTGCTTTTCCATCTAGAACTCGTAAAATTGCTTGATACGATGTATTATCGAATGCTCCTTCGATGTCCAAAAAAAAACACGCATACCTGGTACTATCTCACTAGTTTCAAGAGCGCTTTGTCAAATCTCAGTTAGCTAGTACAGAGCAGTCTCTGTCGTTCTGCCCGCTATGTTGGCAGGCATGTTGAAGTTTATGAGAAATGAATTTATTTAGTACGTTCCCTTTCAAATGAATGACCACAGCTTTTGATATCGTTTTAAGAAAAAGCGATGTTAGGCTCATAGGTCGTTTTTCCACATCCTTTTTGGAAGAAGCTGCAAGGCCCGTCACCTCAGGTTTTTAGTTATTTTTTTGTATTCTTGGTAGATGTTTAGTTAATTTACCTTGCCTTGGATTGGTATAATTAAATCCACTCCTGGCAACTTAGAAGACTTAAATGAGTCAATTGCACATTCTAAACGCCCCCTGAAAATGAGTTCTGCCGGTTTTTCAGGCAAGAAAATGACTGTCGTGTACTCGTGTCCACTGTTTCTTGTCTAGTATGAAAGTGCCATCTTTCTTAGAAACGTAGATATTACTTCCGTGTTTCTTATAAAAGTTCCTGAAGTTTCACTTACCTTCAGTGTAACTGTCGTAGCATTTTATCAAGAGTCGTTCACTGTGACTTTATTTTGAAATTAATTTTCCTTCGTTGCCGCAAGTCTCTATAAGTAAAACCATGGTAGGCAGTTTCAATGATCTACATAATAGCGTTCACCTTGAAATATTCTTAAAATACAAATTTTAAATACAGTTGCTCAAACAAAAATGTATAGGTACTCTGCTCTTTTAAATCATGACACTCCTACTAAAAAAATATTTTTTCTCCTTTGTTTACGAATACAAAAATATTTACCACGCAAAATATTTTTCAAATAAATTTCATTAAATAACTCTATAATTGACCTGTGGTCATTTATTAAAGACCTACGTTCCAATATGACACCGTAAACTTAAATAATATATGTACTCCCATAAATTATAATTTCAAATCACAAAATTCGAAAAATTAAAAATTTTAGCTAGCTACATTTCCTCAAAAAAAATCTTCGGTTGTTGGTTTCCGTTATTATTATTTTTTTATCTAGAACATTTATTTATAAAACGATTTCATTTGGAATTCATTCCCCTGATCACTTTAAAAGCAATTTATTAATAGTTTCCCACCATCTTAATAGCCATCCGCCCAATCAATTGAAATGTATACACTCGTAAGCCGAGGCCCATAAATAAAATTAGAGTCTATAAAAATTAGCAGATACTAACAAATTAAATATGCATATTATATATACCTAATTATCTCCGAACCAAACCGCACACGTGATTAGTGGCGCTAAGCAAAAGATTGCCGCAAAATTTATTACACTCGGATTGTGTCGAGTCGAGAGTATGTCTTATTAATTGTTCTTCTCTGCCGTATAGCATGATCAATGTGCAACACCACATAGAACAAAGTCAAATGCATTAATTCTCAGGCAATTGTTAATAAATCTTATGTGAAATCAACCGCATCGTGTTGAACATAGAAAAATCTCTAGCTAATCACTTTTCAATATGAGGTAAATAAATAAAAAAAAAATTATCGCACGAATGGGAAGTACAAATTGACATCTTGTTATCCTGCATATATGTGCATTTTCTTATTGTTTTCGATGGTCCTTGGTCCTATGGTTTCCGGGATGCATTTTTGTTCTTCCTTCAACGACATAAAAAAAAAACCCTCGTAACATGCAACAGTTAAAAACACAAGGGGAGTTCTGCAAGGAAGAATTTTTTTGGCAGTAAGGAATTCTTTTTATTTCGGGAAAGATTTACGACCGCGATACCAAGAAACCATGAGGAAGGTAAGAGCACACCTTTTTTTTGTGTGGTAGGCTAGCGCAGTGGCGATTGGATTGGCAATTGGCGAAATGCGGCGAGGCTAAATTTCAGCCGCAACACTGACAATTTAGACAAAACTTCAACCTTTTTTTTTTATTATTCTTTTCAAGGTTCTTATATCGATTTAAATTCTTTTGGCTGGGTCTTTGGCATTTTATTTCTTAGAAAATATTTCCACCTATGGGACGAGTTGGATCGATTTATTTTTTTAGTGCTAAACCACAGAAATCGATAGCCAAAGGCATATACACATAAAAGAGAAAATATACTATCTATATCTGGATAATCCTTAGGGGTTAGTCCTTCATTTGTACTCAACTCCACGTCTGAAATCGAAAAGATTAAATGAAAGTATATCTGTATAACAAAAAGGAGGAAACAACAAAAATATTATGAAGGGGGTGTCATCAAATATGATTGCAAAGTGATTTATGTATTTCTGATGCATTTCTACTTTCGTAATACTAATATCTATACGTGTCTGTGATGAGAACAATCTAATCTGATTGTTTTTCCCCCATTCAAATGTCATTATGGGGAAAATAATATCTTAATGTTTGCAAATAGGTAGTAACGTTTAACACTTAAGTTTGCCTTTGGTAAACGAGAATTACATTTAATTAAAAAAGTTGTCACCTGCAAATTTAGTTGCTCAGCTGTAGTTGACTGAATATAACCATTTTTTTATTATTATTATTTTTTTTTTTTTCCTACACAATCCAGCTTCTATGTAGGTAAATTGGATATTTTTATGAGCTCATATATGCAATTAGCTTGGCATACTTGAGTAACGACGACGCCGACCGACGACGGTTGGAAATGAGTTGTGTAGTAGGTAAGCTGTGCGACACGATACAATCTCAATGCTATTGTTAAAGTGAGTGTTGAACACGCCGGTTTATAGTGGTTTACACCACGCGACCGGCAAATAGTTAAAAAGACAATTAAATCCCAATGAAGTTAACACTTAATTTTGTTTCAACTGATATAGAACTATGTAGATAATTGCTTAATTTGGTTTTATTTCTTATATTAAAAAGGCAATCTGTACAATGAAACTTCTGAGAAGAAAAAGAAGAACAAAATACATTTCTCAATCAAAGTCCGTTCGGTATACCTTACCTACCTAGTTGAAATAAACAAGAATAGTATATGGTTGCTATTTAACACTAAGCATAATGCTAAAGCTATATTTTTGAATTTTAATTTATTTAGAACGTTTACTAGAACAACATTGAGCATTCTTCTAGTGATATAATCTTGGCAGCAGAAGATCGTGCAGTAATTCAGTAGCATGGGGACCTAATAGAACCATTTTTGCTAGCAGAAATTTATGTATGTAATGTAGTTCACCGTATAGATACTTTCCCAATAGTTGCGTTCACATGATTGGCCCAGGTGCATGTCCGGTTGACAATCACGCTTAGTATATTTTGGTAGAATAATATTTTTTCTGAATCATAAGCAAATCTGAATCAAAAGCAGTGGTCCACATTCATTCATCCCCTGTAATTTGTTTTAGCTTCCAATGTAAGGTGAAAACGAGTTTCATTTAAGACAGTAAGAACTTGAACTCTTTTCTAACTTTGGAGCATAGAATTGAGTACAGTAGATATCGAAAGTTTTTGAAAAGTCGAGTAAGAAGAGAGCCAGCGTGGTTTCATTTGCCTACAGTGTTTCTGATACCAAATCGATTACAAAAACAATGAGGCGGTTTTACAATTCTTTTGTGCGGAAACCCGGCTGGTTTTCACTTAGAATTATTTTTTTGCTACTAAAAGTATTTCTGCATTTGTGCAAGGTTAGTTTTTCCAAATACCTGCCTTAAAAAGAAAGGGAATGTTGAAATTGGTCGGTATATTATTGCATGGTATTGACGATGTTAGCATCACCTTGTCTAAATCCTTTTCTGTCATCAAACATCAAAGATCTTAGTGAGATTGCTCTCGACCTTAGTAGAGCAGCTAGTGTTCTCCATTATTATTCTGTACATCCTGATGAGTTGGTCAGGGATGGTTCTATATAACTCGTCTCTATGAACGCTGCCATATGGTCTTAGAATAAATAAGCAGATGGTACCGATCTGGATCTGAACTTTTGTATATAGTTAATTATATATTATGTAGTTTCCTCTTTTTAAAACATTTTTTTCTGTTCCGCCTATGAGATTTGTTACCTATATTTCATTAAAACTTGCCTCCCAGTCTTGAATCGATTCGTTATATGCGATGTAAGCCTTGTAATATTGCTTGGGTATTCAATTAATACTCCCTTTCTTACTGGATTCATGTGGTCTTATTGATAGTACCTACTACCTACCCTACATGTCAAGACTTAATTATTATGACTGTTTATGTTTTAATACCACCGAGTTTTGGTGCACTTACATTTCTAACATATTCGTCTTTATCTAGTACCTATAGGTAGGTACTTCGCATGCCTCACATTGCGGGTTACTTTGGGGGAATTATTCAATAGTCGAATCAAAGTAAAAGAGTATTTGGCGTAAGACAACAAAGAGTTGGCTGGACATCGAACAAGTTTTAGCTGGCTTTCGACAATATATCAAGCTTCAAACATGCGCTTGTGTCGGAATTTTTCTTTATAAGCTTGCCCTCTCTGAGACAGTTTAAGATGTACTAAATTTCCATCAATGGCATACGTTTATATAAAGTTGTTCCATTTATTGCATACTTATAAAATGTCATTAAATAAAAGAGTTCTAAACATAATAAAAAATATCGCCTCGTTATTGCCAACATTATAATTCTTAGCAATACGTGCACGCATTTTTAACGAATAGATAACCAAATGCGTACCAAATGGCGCTAAAATATCTAATTCAAACTTAAATTCTTGATAAAAAAAAAAAAAATAAAATACCGAAGGCTGCTCTCCGAAAACTCTTAAACGCAAAGTGAATTCTTGATCCGTTTTAAAGAACCTACGATATGCACAAGTGTCAGTCAAACTGTCTCCCCATGTAAAGATACAGCGAGAGCAGAAAAAAAAAACAACGAAACACCCTGACAAAAGTAAAACCTGCACACATTTATGCAAAACACCAGAGATTGCCGTACTTCACATCACTTCACTCTCAATCTCCGATATTCGGTATGGAAATTTATTCATAGAACTACTATAGAGGAGACGACGACGACTGCGACTACGACGAACAATCACTTGCTGTTACACATAGTGTGTGTGCCCTTGTTGCGGCAGTGTTTTTGCACTTTTGTTTCATCCGTTGTTTTCCAAGTGCATTACACTGTTTCACCAGCACTCACAACATGCAGTTGGTTGGCTTGTACCTGCACCTATCAAGGATGCATCTAATAAAATCTAAAATGCAAAAAAGAATGAATGAAAAATCTCTATACATCCGTGTATGTTGTGTGGGTATGTTATACAATTGATCTGTACATGCCAGATGATGGGCACATTTAAGGTGTTGATTTGCAAAGCAAATTCAAATTGACAACGGCAAACACATCTTCAATATAGATTATGGAATTAGAAAATATTGCTCATCATCTGACATCTTGAGGTCGGTCCATCCTTTAAACATTCATCTGGATAGTGACCATGAAAATGGTGAAGTTAGAAAAATGAAACACGAAAACTATCTCCACATTGGAGAACTCGGAAAGATGTCAAAAAATGGGTACACTCAATTCGAAAATAGAAAAAAAAAACAGTTGTTTAGATTTTAGAACCGGCTCTTATTTATAGTTCTTTTGACAAAAACAACGTTTTATTGGAAAATCAAGTTCTAAAGCGATTAAAAACGTTTTGTAAGATCAGCTATTGATGTGTTTTTGATCACAATTTGTAGGTGGTTTTTGCGTTTTTATGTTTTTATACGGGTTTTTATAATTATGATTTTTTAAAATTTTTGTTCTGCATTTTAGACATAATATTTTGGCATTTTTGTTTCAATATTATAATACATTTTTTTAATTCTTTTTGATGCAATTTTATCTGTTTGAAAGACGTTTTTCGGTACAATTTGAATAATTTTAGAATTATTTAAGTTCATACCTACCTATGGTTAACAAACGATAAATAAAACAAATTTGTTTAAAAATCATCCACAAATGCGTTAAAAATTGCCTACACGGAAATAGACCAAAAACAGGATCACTTAAAAATCATGCGTATACTACGAGTACCTATCTAGATACAGTGAGCGTCAAAAGTGAGTAAACAGCAATGATGTTTTGATTTCTCGTTGGAGCTTGAAAACTATTTTTTTTTTTTCAAATATCTAAAAAGTATTTTATCTTGTAGAAATGAAATACGTTTTGTTATTGTTATTTCGTTATCAAATTTTTTTACAGAATTCTGGTTTTTAGTAACTTTTTCAAGACTTTAAAGAAAACTTGAAAGAGCCTTGACCCTTTTGACGCTCACTATATGTTGCAAAATCTGAACAAAAATAGTAGTTTTAGCAATAAAAAAAAAACCGTTTTTAGAGGTTATCGACACAGTATGTGTCTATATACATATACTTAATTGTACTAATATACCGTTTGTCAGTTCTTAATGGCTGAATTGAGACTTTAGTTATATCTACTCTAGGCTGTTTGTCAGACGTTTCGCATTATGGTGGATCAAATCAAATCGTTCACAATTCTGAGAGTGCTCTAAAAGGCTGCTGCACTTAGTTTTCGGTAAAACTAACGTTGAGCGGTCATACTGATACTGAAAAAGTATTTCCCCTTACCCAGTTATGGATCG
Source organism: Cheilosia scutellata (assembly GCA_955612985.1). Classification (NCBI taxonomy): domain Eukaryota; kingdom Metazoa; phylum Arthropoda; class Insecta; order Diptera; family Syrphidae; genus Cheilosia; species Cheilosia scutellata. The sequence goes on along the minus strand of OY015312.1, from coordinate 56,688,457 downwards.
CTGAAGATACCCTTGAGCCAAAAAGACAACTAACTGGATGGGAAATTTTGGAGCTTTTCGGAAATATACTAAACCAAAAAAAAGTATTTTCCTTTTACCTCAATCTCGCTTCTACCCGGCAGTTAATTTGCAAAGCCTCCAAAATGACAAGCGGTTTAACAAAAGTCGAGACTAAGTTACAGTCAGTTACAATTTTTATTTTATCTAATAAAATAAATAATAAATGATCGGCATTCGGCTTTCAGCGACAACCTACATTATCAAATATCGTAATCAAAAATGTAATAATATATATTCTTCTTCTGTTCGTAAACTGAATTATCTATTCAATTCTGTTGGTGTTCATTAAACTCCTAAAGCCGAAATGATTTGTGTGCCAACAACAAGTTCTTGTTGCAGAAACGCATTCAATAAACTAAACGTAGGTATCTATATGAATTAAACAATAACTGTCCATCAAAAAATGCGCAAAGGGTCTCTCCAGTCGGGTTCGCTACCATTCATTTCCTCACATTAGTAGGTATGTTAGTGTACAACTTGCTGCAGTGGAAATGGCATGTTGCAATGCAATTTATGTTGTGCGTTTATGAAAAATGCAATTCCGAAATTACCTGTTATGTTAACAATAAAATTAATTACCATCTTCAAGATAACCATCAGCAAGGTAGGGGAGGCTTGGGGGATGGCGATAGAAGTATAATACAAAATTATTATTAACACATATCCACCTTATACCTACAGTTAATTCCCTAGACTTTTACTGCACCCATGTGCATCCGGATGTGTAACATTAATGGCCGCACAAAAATACTAAATTACGTTACTAATAAGTTGTCTCTACTGTGAAATGAATGGGTGCGATAAGCGATTTTTCCGCTTAGTTAACAAAAGTATTTTTATTTTTTTTTATTTCTTTTGTTTAGATGAGAATGAGTTCATAATTAATTAAGAAACCGAGAGAGGAGGGAATTGCGTTTGTTAAAAGAAGTTTTTTGTTTTCTTTTTGTATTTTTATTTGTCTGCTTAAGAAATGGAATTGCAACGCATGGATGGGTTGCGGTTTCTTCTTGAATTAAATGGCTGAATTGCTTAGCTTTTGAGTTCCGCCAACTATTTGATTGGGCATAATTATGGTTATTTATTTTTTTGAAATTATGGACTTTATTTAATATGCTACGAATTTTGTTAACTAACAAAATGTCTGCTTTGGAAGGCTGTTTCGATGTCCTTTGCTTCTTCAGCAATAGAGCAGATGTATAGGTATCCGATTTTGATAGCTCTTGTATTCCAATTATTGTCTGCCCCTTTTAGGCTCTTATATAAGACGCTTCCAAACTCTGTTTGTTCACAGATTAAATTGATGCTATTTTTCTTAAGGTTTAGCTCGAACAAACATAAACAAATTAATATATTTTAAATTAACACTTAAAGGTTCATCCCTTTAAGTGTTGTTAATATTTTTTTGAGGAAATTCCTTTTAAAAGTTTCTATCATTGAAGGGATTTCTTTTGTTCAAAATCCGAAACAATGACCATAGGAAAGGAAGCATCTAAACATAGAAAATTGTCCACCACTTTAAAACTATAGATGTCAACGGTAGACTTCAAGAAATTTGTGTCCCTGGTTCAGCACCACACGTTCAAAAAGCTATACAATCAACGAACGTGTGGAAAAGATATAATTTTGTGGTTTGAATATCTATGGTTTTGTACAGTACAGAAGACTTTGTTTACGGAAACTGTGAAATTCTTCCGAAGATCCAACAAGTCACTCTCCTATAGGTATGGTCGGTTCAGTTGACTGGCAACCCCAAGTTACAGCGACAAACGAACGGATTAGCCAAGAAGCAGCATCAACTTAGTTTCTGTAGGCGCTGATCTGACGTGACAGATATATCTAAGTTTCCTGTTTATTGGCACCTATCAGTGTTTCTTGGAAATTGGTTGGCGGATAGCTGGATTGATAAAGGCTTCTCGTCTGCAATCTCAGATAAAAAACTGACTGCTACTGAAAAAATGTAGTGTCACTTTTACTTTTAATTGTTTAATTATTTAAAATTTTCTGCCTTGAATTCAGAATCAGCGGAATATCAAGAGTATTCAAAAAATCAAACAAGCCCTTCTTTCTTCCGATTTATGGTTCCCTTATGGTGTCTTACACCAATACACCGGCAGGTATCTATACGCATTTGGAGGTCTAAACACATCCTGCTCTTGGTTTGTTTGAAAACTCTTCAAATGATCGATGTATGGTTAGCAGCGATTATGCGATGTGGAACAACAAAAAGCCTATCCAAAGCCCGACAACACAATGAACGAAGGCAAAGTCTTAGAAATATAGCCAACAGGACGTGGCGCGCGCTCGACATCATTACCCATATATATAAAATACACAAACAGAAAAAAGGGCCTCACTATGCCCATGTTATAATTCATTTTTATTCATGGCAAAAAGGTTCAAACCGATCACGTTCCTTTATACTCTCTCCAACTATAATACGTGGCCAATTCGAGACCATTTCCGACAAAAATACGGTCAACTTCTGTTGTAGCTATTCTGCGCAGGCGCAGCACTGCCGCACATGTAAATTTACTTGTTAAAAGGTACAACGAACAAAAAACAGAAATGGTGCTCGCCAAACATGTAGTGAACTTTAATGATGACACACGTGAGGTGGTTTTTTGTTTTAACTTTGGGTAGATACAAAAAAACAAGAACAAGTTAACATGAATTGTTTAACAAATAAGGATTAGGACGTACATGCATGTAATTCTGATGCCATTAAAATTGTAATCGAACAAAGCCTTGCGAAGTTATGGCTTAATTAACAAAAGTTACAAAAAAAATATATATATATCCACTTGTGCACTTGTTCAATCTTGTTTAAGGATTCTGAATAATTTTATTTTTGTTTGTTTTGCATGCAGCAGCAATAAAAATGATTTCATTTTGTCGCTTTAGACACTTTTACAAAAAGAACAGCACACGAGATTTGTTTGCTGTTTTGTGTTCTTTTTGTTTTTGTATATACCATAGCTGAGTTGTTTTTGGGTATAGGTTTACGACTTTAGATTGTCGGTAGAATTTCCTTTGAACTGAGTGCTTGTTCAATGGGGCTGCTGTTCTACTGTTGTACTCATTTATCTCATTTAATTAATTAAGAGACTGCACGATGATTAAGTTGAGATAACAAGACATATAGAGAAAACCCAAGAATGAGATACATGTGCGCATTTGTACAAACACGGGAAGCCAACAGCTTGATTGACAAACTTGAGATGCATATCGAATAAACACGTTAAAAAGAAAACAGCAAAAAAAACATTTGTTATTGCAAATTGCTGGTTAGTCATGGTGTAAATTTTGTTTGTATTTATATGAAGAGAAATAAATTACTATTTTTATGTAGTAATTTGAGGCGTTAGGAATAAGTACATATACATTACATATTTATCTAAACTGCTCGATTGACTAGGTACGATAAGGTATTGTGCGGGACAGAGTGATTAATATGACTGCAGTAATGTAAGTTGTCGTTGGTAACGCATTTTGAATAATAGCAGAAAGCACAGACAGCCTTTGTTTACATGATAGATATGAAAGTGACTTGCAATTATTTAGTGACGATTGATCGGCAGATGAACTTAGAGCTGTTAATGTTATCGCTACATCAGAACCTGTTTTTTCCGTGTCCAAAAGTTAGGCGTGGTTGCAGTAGCGTAGTGGTTAGTGTGCTGGACTGCTGTGCGAGGGATCCCAGGTTCGATCCCCGGAAAAACACAAATTACATCTTAGTGTTTTTTTCTACTGCGCCACCTCTCGCGAACGTCTGACAAACATCCGAGAGTATAACTGTCCTGAAAAAGCTTCTCGCAATTCAGCCGTTCGGAATCGGCTTAAAAATTGTAGGTCCCTTCCATTCGTCCCAAAAATAGAAACTCACACAAACGAATGGTTGCGAGAAGCTAGGCCTAGGGTGTCTACCGCCTGTTGCGCCACCTATTTATCTATTTATTTTTTAAAGTTAGGCGTATGTCGCGCGTTTGTAGGTACCTACATGTTTCTGTTTAGTTAGGTTAAGTTAGGTTAAAAAGGGGTATGAGAGAGATGTCACATACGGCACTAGGCACCATAAGTGCCCATCGCGATCCTTCTGTTTACTTAATTCACGTTCAAGTTTCTTTTACTGAACTAGTGCGTTCCATTAGTTCAATTAGTCGAAAATAGCTTTATTACAGAAAATCCGCATCAACTCTATACCAGAGTAAGCAACTAAATAAAATGATACGCGATGCGATCTACATAGAAAAAATATACCTATGGGAAGCCACTGCAATTCATCTTTAAAATAATTCAATAAGTTCAAACTTTACTGCCTTAGCTTCTGTATACCTACAAGGAACACAAAAGAACTGTGTTAAGCGATTCTCCGGCGTAGTTCTCAATATAAGGTCTTCTAAAGAAAAGATCACACCACAATGATCTGTAAATAATTTCTCCGTTTACAAATAACTTTTAAGTAGGTACAGTGATAATTTTTTGTTAATACAGTGGTATAATTATCTGTTATCTTTAGCCTCGATTTTTGTATTATAATTATACCTACATAATTACATAATTTTTAATACATATACCTACCTAGCAATTTTTCACACCTTGGGTAACCAAATCTGAAACAAAACCTGGCTCACCATCACATAAGAGAGCTATTTTGAAATTATATGCTTAAAATTAAAAAAAAGGCGAAGTGACATATTCGAATTTGAATACTTGCGTCCTTGTAAATCTAGAAATTTGTTTGGGTGTAGTTATCTCAATTAAATCAATTATGTACCTACTTAAACCACTTTTTATACACAGACCTAAATTTCTTAAGAAATTATCGTACCCCAGTACTCTCATTATTTTAACAGCAAATGGGTTAGATAAGATACAAATGTAGCAACTGTTAGATATAGATATTATTTTTATTCAAAATTAAACTAAAATGGAAACTTCTATAATACTTCTCTAAACTGATCTCAGGCAGCCATTAATACCAGATTTAACACGATACCACATACCTGCAGGTCACCACAATGGCGAAATCAGCAAACAAACTTAAGAAATCCAACATGGTTTCTGACAGATGTCAATCATGGGCTTCATACAATGTTGTCCCGCCCACTGCATTAGCAGAATAATGGCAGAGATCAAAGGGATGAACGATGAAATATGTACTTGCATTGAAATGGATTTTGTGCACACTGCACAGGCCATCACAATTATTTGGAATTTATATCCACAATCCTGGTATTTATAGATAATTTGCCATTTTACTTCCTTAAATAGGTTAAGTAGAATTATTTCTTGTAAAATGGTAAAATGTTTAGCAGTGACTCAAGCGGCGGCGTAGGAACGTAAACGCATGCAGCCATCCCCTGTAAACATAACCGGATTCTTCAGCGATTCTCCAACGAAAGAAATACTTTGATAGGTGTCTACCTATACTAGCGCAATGAAACGACATTTTATTCTAATCCGTTGGCAGGGTGTCAATTTTTCAAATCAAACTATCCAAGCTCTTCAAAAATACTTATGCTGTTTTTAACTAATGCCGAAATATTTCAAAAAGCATCTTCAGTTCATGGTAGGTGTAAGAGGTTAACGTACTTTACTTTATATACCCCAGCAGCTATTTGGCCGGTGACACCGTAGTCAGTATCTATCGAAAGACACCTTAATTTTGAGCCGAAAACCAATCAAGAAACTTTTTGTTATATCCAACATGCAAACAAAAACATTCCATGTGCAAATTCGAAAATTTTAACGAAATCCAAATAGAGCGCACATACCTACAGCTGGCATATTTCCCCATATCGTCCACCTCCACCCTCTGTTGCCTTTGTTTATCATGTAGAGGTAAAGTAACACGAAAGGGAACAAAAAATAAATCCAACCCCATATGTTCATGATCCCCGCATGAAGTGATAAAAAAAGAGTAAAAATTCTTTAAAAATATAAATAAATAAATACATTCCCATCCGAGTAGTATGTAGTATGTACTTCTTACGAAAAAAAAAGTAATTCCATCGAAAACAGTTCATACCCCGTGCTTTGTAATATCAGTCCATCTGCCTGCTGGCTAATTCCCTGCAGTTTGTTAACAATAGAATAAACTAACATAAAATAAAATAAAAATCTCCCCACAGAACTAAGCACCAACAATCGCCACCATTTATGCACATTTCACTTGAGTATTAGCAACATAACCCAACACCAAAAAATAAATAATAAAATCATCAACAACAAAACGCCCGTTCATCCACCCGCACATAGGCCGGGGGGGTTGGCTGCCTCACTGCTCCAGGCCCTCTATATATAATTCGCATGGCGTTTTCTAGAGCTTGCTCTCCTTATGCTTGTGTGCTGCACTATACACAGCGAGGGTGCGAAATCTTTTAAAAGACCTCCATAAATCTGTCAGTCTGTGTTTGGAGCCTTTCTCATGGTTCTAATTTCCTTATGTTTGGCTTGATATGCGCTACGTTCTATGCATGTACATGTGCATTACTCTGACGAAAGGAAGGCTATTATGCCACTAACTGTAACAACCCCGCTCCACCCGCCGCTTGCCACACCATGGTCGGTGCAGCGCTAAGTTGATTTGTTTATTGTAGTAGGGCATAGTAAGAGAGCGAATTGTTTTCGTCGACGACGGCGCTGGCTGGTGCAATGCGGGACACTCAAAACGACGACGCGGGATATGTACGTTCCGAATATTTCAAAAATTCTGTTTCTCGTTCATCGAAATGATTTTTCTTCAAACTATTTCCTTTCTAACACGCCCCGAGACTGTGCTGGTTTAATTGAATTTCCCTTCAGCGTTTATATTTTCGCTCTGGTAATGACCTAAAAAAAGTTGATGTCACATAAGGGTACACAAATCTGACACACATGGTTGGTGTAATTTACATATGCCGGTGTCTAATCAGCTGTAGTATGCGTTGTGTTAATTAACAGCGATGTATATAGAATTTTGATTTATTGGATTTGATTTCACCCAAAAGCAAGAGACAAATTGACATTTTATTTTCCCACTATTATGCATAGGTACCTACCTATAGTTTTTACCGTTATAATGAGCCTAACTAGAATGGGGTCTCGCTAACTATATCATTATGTGGCGACCTAAAGTTAATGTCGTATCTATGGACGTGTTTAACTAGTATTTCACAGAACGCCATCGAAATTTTCGTACATTGATGTCGGTCCTTGTGTATATGGCATACGACGAATAGAGGCGAATTTATTTTACGTTACACTGAAATTGCATGATAGCACGCGATATTGTTTTCCATTTGGCTCTACTTACTTTTCATTTATAGCCTTTGTTGAAAAATAAACACCAAAGGCGTGAATTACAGTAAAGTTTTGTATCTGGCATGTTCAATTGAACCCCCTTAGATATACACATTTACCTCTAATTTAGATATAAAATGCAATTTATACAATGAAAAAAATTAATACACGAGTGTGAACAAGCTGCTGGCCATCGCTGATAATGACTTGTGTGCACATATGTCGAGACGAAATATTTTCCGCCATGCAGATGTGAGTAGAGCGGTTATAATTCCAAGGAAAAGCGGCAAACAATTGAAAATTGTCTTTATTTTATTATTTTATCTGTCAAAGGGCTGAGTGATATAGCTAATTTTGCATGCATATCTTTTAGTAGGTACCTATACATATAACAACGGCAACCGATATTGTAATAAATACAATGTAATCTCTCATTGCGAACAGCTTAAGGCGGACAGATCCCTTACATCTTAGAAGAACAAATTCTCCCAATCAAGCTTTCAATATTTTAGATTGCGGTACATATACCTAGGTATTGTAATTTATATTACCTTGAACGAACATTTCATAAAAAGTTTTTAAGATTTGCTGTGTCCAAGAATGTTTGTTCTATTTTGAATTTAACTTTTTGTTTTGCTTATCATCTATTATTTAAAAATATAATAAGATTGTATAGGGATTTTATTTAGTATGTTGAAAAGTACTGAACTGATTGTAATGGCCATTTATTTTGAAATCTAGCATCAGACCGTTTTTGACCAAAATGTACTGTTTTCTGACTATACACTGACCTTTTAGAGTTCTTAATCAATAAAAAAAATAAAAAAATGGGTACCTATTTAACACATCAATACTTATTCAAATATTTTAATATATATACATATCATTCTATGTATGTAAGTATTCATTTTTTGATAAATAAAGATATTTAATTTTTGTGACAACATTTTTGGCTGTCTAGGGAAGTTATCCGTTTTTACTAAAATGTGTTTATCGGGCTAATCAAAAAGTTTTTTTCGGCGACTTTAACTATATTTTATATTAGAAAAAGGATACAAACTGTATGAAGGCAATGAAAACGCAGACGAACTAACAATTTAAAAAAAATCTGCATTACAATTCGTGCTATAAAAAGTTTTATTTAAATTTTAGAAACATTGTATGTAGGTAATATCTAATGGCACAGAGCTACAAATTCGATGTTCCCGAAAAAGTTCTGTATTAAAAATAAAACAACTGCCACCGACCCAGAAGAGTGCCACTCCAAAAAAGCAACTCTGCAAAATAAGAAATTTTCTACCTATTCACAAGAAATACTTTGGTTACATTTTTAAAGTTTCGTTTCCATAGGGGTCAACCTTATTGTTTCCGCTACGATGACTGTCCTAGGTCTATCTCAAAAACTTATTGACGTAGAAGACTGAAATTTCAACACAACATCAGGTATTTTAACCCCTAGTTAAACGGCAAATACAAATGTTTGGGAATACATATCTAATTAGTAATTTGGTGAAAAAAATATGTTCCTTTTCATTACATTTACTGTTTAATTTCGTACCTAGGTCTATTATATCAAAGAACAACCGACTTTTCAAGACAACTCTGGCCAAGTACGGAACCTTCGGTGAGCGAGTGTACTCGCCCTTGGCCGGTTTTTTTTATGTAGATGGCGTGGATCGGTCCGCCATCTATCGACCGTTAATATGTGCACTTTGTTCAAAATCGTGGGTATTAGTAATATCTGATATTTGTTAGGGATATCAAAAATCGTTTTTTTTTTTTTCAAAAAGATATTTATATTTAGTAATTGAAACCACCAACTCCACGCATATAGATACCCACTTGCGAAGATGCATCCAACATCCAACATTCATACCTACATACATTCTATTGTGTTTTTTATAGTTATACGATTACGTTTATATTTCCGTATCCGTATCGACCATATGCTGCTGTCTGCCAGTTGTAACAGCCGCTGATTGGAATTTAAAAAGGGGAGTGATAGATACACAAGTTCATTTACTCAAGGAAGCAGAAAAGATATACATTTTTTTATGAGCTCGCTTGTATGCAATACTCCTCTACAACTACTCATAACCGTATAGATAAGTGACATTTGTATTTATACATGATTGCGGTAGCCAGTCAGCATATATCTTCTGCAATTCGTGCGGTCAACGATCAACGCATTAAAAAATTATGTAAATAATCTGTTTGCATTAATCGATGCGAATGTGAAGTCGTTCTTCTTTCAGATTCCTTCGAAAGTAAAACAAAACAAAAAAAAAAAAAAAACGAAACCCAAGAATGAAATTAAAAGCAAAGACAACTCCCTATACGTTCGGACCCCAATCGGGTCCACCCAACATGATCACGATCATCATCATCAACATCAAGTGATCGCCCCGAGAATGTCCATCTTCTGAATGAGGTGCTGACGTTTCTTTGGACCACTGGCACTGCGCCCGTCTACAGAAGATTCTTCTTTCGTCTCATTTCTTATTCTCATGGGAGTCTCAATAAAACCAAACAAAACAAATGAGAAAAAACAAGCCGTAAGAACAAAAAATTAAAATAAATCGCTGATGCAGCAGCAGCCTAAGCGCGCGCTCTCCAAGGGAATTCACAGCATTGCGCATCAGACAGCCACCAGGTAGAGATTATACTTAAACCTCACCACCTCACCCACAAATAAACCGAACCGGCCGGCCAACCGGGAGTCCTCTCCATTTGACATTATGCGGTGGGATAATGCCTCATATACATGTTTTATGTGAAGTTGTTGTGTGCAATAAAATAATGCGACATGAGGAATGAATTGCTCTCTGGCTCTGAATTAATGGCTTAATTGAAAAATTTGTTTCGCATGGGAATCGGTGAGCGGTGACTCTGACTGGAGAATAGTCACGCTGGTGGCTTTCGGTTATTGCCGTTGTTTTCTTTTTCTTATTGTATTTGTGTTGTCCTCGGATGTGAGTAATATGACTATTGGAATAGGGGAATTTATTATGTTACTATTTGAAACCTAAAACATTCGACTAATAAAGTCAAAACGTCAAACATTGAGCGAATACGCTTTGTCAATAAGGCTCGACAGTTGGGCAGTAACAAAATGTCAACAAGTGCTGCCTTGCCTTGTCTGGCAGAACTAGTTTGTTTGTGTCTGGTTGTTTGATTGTTAGATCCAAACAGGTTAAAAGTCCAAAATCTATAGATGTATACCTAAGATGTTTATCTAATCTTTTGTAGAATTTTTTATAGTTTAACCTAAATCAACATATGGACAGACGTGTGAGAAGTATATATTAATTCCTTTAAATCTGTGATGCTTCACTCTGTGTTTGCAATATTTTGATATACAATTGTCATTTCTCGGCCTGCAAATATAGTAGATTTGTCTTCTAAACGTTTCCAAAAACGGCGTCGATTTTAATTTCACTTTCTTCTTTAGAGTTCTGTCCCACATCGTCTTTGAGCTTTTAAGTGATTCAAGGACTTGGCGAAAAATCTAAGAGGCTTTCGCAAAGCAAATAGGTCAACTCACATACGACGATGATCGCCTGAGCAACTAATGAGCGATATCGTTTTCGAAACTTTAACGAGAAGGACGCAGTGGCTCCGTTTATTTTGAAGGGACCTACAATTTTATACCGAATTTAACAACGATAGGTTGTTTGAAGCGTTGAAATGTGCAAGCAGGACAGAATTCTTGGAAACTTAATTCTCAAAAACAAAGTAATTCTTTTTGTTTGAATTTTAAAGCTTTTGTCTCTAAACTTGTTTGAAATTTGTTCCTCAAGGACTTTTTGTTTAGGTTTCCTAGCACTTTCGATAACGCTTAAGAAGAATAATTTCGCTGTAAATTCTGAGACTTTTTTCGATTTTGGTCTTAGATTCGGATTAAGAGTAGGTATGTATGAGGATTAATCATACATACGAATAGGTAACATAATAGTTCATCGAGATTCTGGATTTCGGATAATAAGATAGGTACCTAATACATATTCGTAGGTATTACATTCTTTTTTTAAATTCAACTTTTTAGAAATTGTAGTAGGAACTCTGGAACTCATTCATTGCTAGCTACTCAGAACTTAAAAGACATTACACTGACTATTGCTTATAAATTTCACATGCTTTACTACATTGTCGAGTAATTGCAGATTCATAATTTGATTTCATAGACCACGCGCCATATACCTACTGTGCGCCCTATTCTTGCCACGAATTGAAAGTATCTACAACTCTAGAACTATTCATTATCCAAGCGTATCTACCTATGCATTGAGAAAAACAATTTTTATGACCAATACTGCTCAGGGAAGACTAGAAGTTTAATTGAATAGGTTTCTTCACAAAAAAAAGATTGACTTCTCATAGCCATTCGTTTTGAGTAAGGTTTCTAAAATTCGTCAATACCATAATTTTCAGAAATTTATTGAAAATAAAAATGAAAACCTTATAAACCCCGTACCAATTCAAACGCAATACATCAATTTCCATTCATTTCCGAAATTCCCATGTTTCACAAGCCACACAACTCAACTCTGAGAATTCTAACATGTGCCACCGTCAGTCTGAGTTAACATTGAATTTCAAGGGAATCCAATTGTAGAAATAAAAGAACGAAACTATAGCAAGCTTCCGTAGTCGAAAAAACAACAGTCGGAAAACTATAAGAAACTTTAACCTATAGATAGAGATACTTTCCCCACATACAAGTATGTACATATCCATCGAAGGGAAAACATATCTTCTTTCGATTTTCTGTTTTCGTATCATTTATGTGGGTTCTAACTCCTGGTGTTACATTTCTCATATCATTCAAACTGCGAGCAATCAATACACACACACACACCCATGCCCCGATGTAATGCAATTCCGTACATGAACCCGGCATACACCAAATCCGAAATGTATCAGTTACAGAGAACAAGATTTCTGTTATTTCTCAGGGGAGTACACCAAAAATTCAAAATCCTCAATTCATACGATTTTCCCTGTAGTTTTGCTCGACTATACTGGCACACACTCATACAGACGTGCATCAGCCAGTTCCACGTTCAAGCATTTGGAAAAACTCCAAACAAAAACAGCAAAAACAAAAAGAAAAACTTTCCATGGAAACTATTTGTCCAGAGGTAAGGGTGAATCTACCCCCATGGTACCATACACACACACGCACGCTCATGCCACCATTAAAAGTTGTTTTCTCCCTTATTGTGTGTTAATAATGAAATGAAATGGCAAGGTATGCTACCAACTTGCACCCTTACAAAAAAAAAATAGCAAAAACAAACGAATCCAATATGGATTCCCATTCCAATCAATAATAATCGTATCGTTCCGCTCAAGTCATGGAAGGGAGATGTACGATCGCAAAAATCCAAACCGTCCTCCTGACCCTCTCTAATCACACTGAATTGACACTAATATCCCAGAAAGTCATTAAATGTGTACTCTGCACCCCTTAGGCATTGCACCCACGATTGAAAATAAATTTGGTTTTGTAATTTATTCTATGCCACCCTTAGCGCCGGCCGGCCGGCCAGCGAAAGTGTGCGCCCGAAGAAATCAAATTTAATTCAATTTCTGAATGCGATTTAATTACCACTCGCCGAATCAGGGAACAGGGAGTCCTCCTTAAAATCACATTATCACCTCTGCTTCTGTTTAGTGCGGGACTTTTGTGTTCACTTTTTTTGCGTTCGCACCTCATACACCCGTGAGGAGCTAATAAAAACGTATTTAAGTGCCTGGCATACCTAATTATCACAATTATCGCACATTTACAAATTGATATAAAATTGATTAACCTGCAGTAACAGCGATGGCGGCGCGGCGGCTGAAGTGACTGTGCGATATAAGGAAAAACCTGTTAATTAGCAATCGAATTGCAACAGTCTTTGGTGAGGTTGCTCAGTTGTGTGTACCTATATCTAGAGAGTATTTCGCGGACCAAAACATTACACCACCACCACCGACCATCAGTCCCAGTCGTTTAATGAAAAAGGAAGACAGTCGCACACATTAAATGAATTCACTTTAATGTTAATTATGTGTATAAAAACATCAGCCGATCAATTGAAAGAGGAAGGCAGCGACACGAACAACAGACAAAAAAAATTGAATCGCATTCTGTATATACAATGTGTATCTTTCTGGTGGACAGGTATGAAGGAGATACATTTTGCCATTCCAATCTCCAACTATGGTATATGTATAAAAGCAGTGCAAGTTCAAGCGTTTGGCTGGTTGCCGTTGATGATGCGAGGCCCTGCTGCTCGTTCAAAACAGAGAGCGCGCACCACAAAATGCAAAAAAGGAATTTTCAAGTGACTTGAGTTGACGGTGGCCGCGACTACGCGTAAATTTAATTTTCACATCGTTTATTATCGTCATCAGATTTCATCATTAAATTGTAGACACAAACGCACTTTGGTAGTCAGTATATACCTACCTACCACGTGTAGGTATATGTAGATACATTTTTTAACTGTCGACCTGGAGATGTTGTGTTTGAGGAAATTGTACACACAACAACAAAAAAAAATTAATGAATTTATGAAAAAATTATTGAAGATGCGAACGTAGGATGAATGGGAGCACTGAACTGCAGATAGAGGCGCCTTAAATGGAGAAATTTACTGTGAGTTTAACTTCGATTATGAGTGTTTTATTGAAAATGTTGTTCAGATTGAATCCATCGTTTTGCTAAATTTTCAGCGACCACTCAGGACATGAGAGATCCTTTAAAGAATATGGACCTATTCAAAGTTTGGTTTATCCATACTAAAAATCACGTTTTAAGAAAAAGAGTTCTGGGTAGGTACTGTTATTATGACTTCTCTTACTCATACAAGACAATCCGGTTGGTTGTTCCCAACTTGAAGAGATCCCCATTATCAAACTCGTATACCTATAAAAATCTGATTAGTTTTGCCGAAGTTTCCTCAACCGATCGTTGTTAGGTACTCCCACCCACAAATGGGAAAGATACTGATTGCACTTACCTTAGATATTGTAGACACCTATAGTGAGATCCGACCGTTAGGTTCAGGTGCACGCTACACGGCACAACTCGTATAGAGTTCGCCTTTTATATTTCTTTTTCAAAACCCGTCAAAACAAGCAGATTGAAAATGACTCTTATAATTTTGTCATTCAAATATAACCCCATCAATTTTGTAATATTTCTTGTGACGCAAGGCGCTTCCAGTAGCAACAGTTAATTCATCTTCTAGAATGTGTTAAGATGTCGTGAAGGTGAACAGATAACATATACACAGATACAGATTACGAGAAGAAACAATTTTGTGCCAACGAATCTGAATGTGAATGACCGCTGCCAACCTTAACGCTGACGAAAATATTCCGTAGCTGGCGATAGTGCCTACCTATCTACGACTTGATCTACATTCAAATTAGCCTTAGTGATTGTTTATCACACACTAAATTTACCATACTAACACTTCCATTACCCGTTCTGATGAGATATGAAAACGCTATACAAGCAGCGCATTAAAGTACTTGACGAACAAATTATTTAAAATGTAATTAATCAAAATCTAAGATACAAGTAGAATAAGTCATACAATTTGCCTCTTCATTTCAAATATTAATTTGTAATGTCATCATTACACGAATACTCGTTTGATCTTCCATTTCGTCTTTTTGTTCGGTTCTTCATGTTTGTCACTGGTGCGATTTTCTTTATTCATCTTCACTTCTTCAGTATCTCTCGCTCGTTGGATGTTGATGAGGCTAATTTATACGCGCGAATAGATCACCATCACATATTCACATCCTAGAGTGTATCTCTTTAGTCATTGCCAGACTGCTGATGTTTTTGCCAACATACAAATATACATACAGCCTACTGAGTTGAAAAATGTTCATTTGATTTATGAATATAGTCAACATTAACATTGTGATCATTAATTGGATTTAAAAATGTAACTAAAATTTACTGACGTAGTAGACCTATTGAAAATATTTGGCAATGTTTTAAATGAAAAAATGTCACTTTGAATTGTTTGTGTGGGTATTATTATAATTTTTAGTTAAAAATTAAGAAGAAATAGGTATTTTAAATGTTCCAGGACGATTTGTTTCTTTTTTTTTTTTGAGTGACTTGAAAGACATGTCTAATTGGGAAGTCTCCCAATTATAATCTTTTTAAGAACGAAATTATTCCTCGAAATGCGATATCCAATCACCCATCAGTACTTAGGTAGGTTTTTGCATTTGCCCATCAGATACCAAGTTCACAGTTGACAGATACTATAAGTTGATAAGTGGGTGAAGCAGAGCAGATTTTTCTTTGCAACATTATAGCCGTTCTGGATCCACTGTAAAACCATTAACTACTGTATCCTTCTTTTGGTTACATGACGCAAAACAGCCATCCTGATATCCTAAAAAAAACTCTAAATATTGAATGGTCAATGTTCATATTGGTCAGACATCGGAAAGATTTTCTTTCTCATGAGACAGAGACTCTTGTAGTGATAGTGACAGAAAAAGTGAGGATATCTTATAAAGAATATTTTCCTCGAAAGGATTTAGTCGATTCCATTCAGTCAACGCTTCAGCATCGTAAAGCAAGACTCTATATCTAGCTGCGGAGTCTGATTTAGTTGATGATGGCCACTTGTAAGTGTTATTTTCACCCGGAAACCAAGAAGGCCCAATATTGTACAACAAGCCTTAAATCTGATAAAGCTATATTTTCCAAGCTATTGGAGACTAGTGGTCCCAAGTAAGTTATGCCCTCTGGACAGTGTCATTAAAGTCATTTGTAAAAATGGACAGATTTTTAGTTCAATTTGCTACGATATGCATGTACCGCAAGTATGTCAGCAAGTACCCTGATTCGAGCTCTGTAAAAATATTTTATTTATTTTTATTTATTACAAAATTAATTTATAAATTAATATCAAAAAAAGGCATCAGGGTAGCAAGACCATAGATGCCGTTTAGTATTTTAAAACTATTTGTACGTTACATTACATTATTAGAATTGCTAGTAAGGATATATTTTAGTATATAATATTATGTACTTATATTGGTATTTGTTATTATATCTTTTTATATTTTTTTAAATTTGTTGTGTAAGGAGGTGGCTTCTTTTATTCGCTTAAGAGTTCTTATGTCAGATGGGTTTAGGATGTCGGCCAGCTGCTTCTGCATCTCTTCAGGTGAGTTCGAATTTATCACTTGTTGGGAAATCGGGCATTCTGCGAAGATGCCATATTGAGAGAGCTACCCTACAGTTTTCGCACATCTCTGGAGGGTTTTGTGTAAAGTAGTGACTACTAGTGAACAGAGTTTTCCCTACCCTACTCTGAAATGCAGGGTGTTTGATATTTTTATATCGATTCCAATTCCGAGACAGAAGCTTTATGTTTTTCTGTGAGGGTTAAAAGTAAAGTAATGTTTTCAGTTAATTGATTAGTTTTGTGTTACAAAATTCAACTTTACTTGTAGAATACATAACTTTTGCTACAAATTCTTGTGGTGTTGTTGCCAGGTGGAGTTCTAACACATTTCCTACTAGCCTATATTCAGTTTAACAATTACCTCCTCTAACATTTTTTTTAGATAATAAAAGCAGAATAAGGTCTTATAGCGGCTTGATCATATAAACACATTTATCTATAGTTGGACACTTACCTAACTCTTCTCCATAAGCAGCTTGGCATTGCCATGATATCTAGAAGTGCTTCGGATGGCATCCTCACAGATATTAATCGTCTAAGTACCGCACGTATGATCTAGAGTTTTTCAGACTTTTCTTTCAACAAAAAACTGCGACTGTTCAAATAGCTTTGCACATATTTGGGCGCTTGATTTTTTTTTTTGACTTGGAAAAATGAACAATATTACAGAAACACATAAGTTCGAATCCTATAGTATCATTATTCCCTCTATTTAGGTATGTGTAGTTAACATAGACCGCGTCATCACGTAATGCTGATGTACAGCAAATAACCCGAAAAATCACTCTCAGCCAATTACAGATACACGGTCTAATTGTTATAACCAAAATCCACCAGAGACCAAACCAAATAATAATCATAAACAGAACGTAACCATAGAGCATTATGCTCTCGCATTATGTGGCAAGACACAAGGCTATATTGTGGCGTGTTCAACAGGAAAAAAAAAAATAATACAAAATCATCCAAAAGTATACATATGTTACAAAAGCTTCTCTGTGGCACAACAGCTCTGGTTCTGGTTTTTGTGGCTCTTTAGGGTGACATTAAACACACGAACTATTCGCACATTAGCTGATGTTTATTTCTTTTTCCTTTTTTTTTTTCTGTAAATACAAAAATTATCTAATTTTTCCTCTGGTGTTCTGCGAAACTCGGAAACGGACATTTGCAGGCTTTCGCCATATTTCCACATGTGTGGCATGTCAAATACATTCTCTCCGACTGTTTTTTGCTCGCCTCCTTCACCTCCATATGCGCGCTCTTCGGTGTTAATTAAAATTTTTCGTCAGAGAATACTATATAGAAATTAGCTACCGCAACGGAAATTATGATTTTTTCTTCGTCAGTGCACCTCCCATGGGGACAGACAAACCACACACATATGTATGTTTGTGTATGGGGAATAGCAGGAGAAAATTAAAATCCATTAGAAACCCTCTGCACAATGCCATTGAGCATAACAACAACGAAAATTATTAGACAAGAAGATACTTTTACCTCTGTATATGGAGTAAGAAGCGACACCTAACAAGGCTAATGTGACATTGGCCTAATGAGTTAATGCAATTTTTGGAATGGCACACGATAAGTGAAAACACATACATTGCTGGCGGTAATTGGGTCGGTTCTGTCCAAAATATATCCAGTCCTCTGTATACATAAACACTCTTGCTATTGCAGAGATGTACCCTCTGTCGCCATTGTTTCATATATTAGATGGTCTAATTAAAATGCTATAAATATGTAGGTATATTGTATATAATGGTACAGGATTTTGCTATTCTGGTTTATTTCAAATTCATAAACAAGCCGTGAACAATCGCATTGCCATGGGCTCTGTATTGTGGGCTGGGGAGGAGTATCGCCTTTTTTTTTGTTTTAGAAAGTATATATGACATGGTCTGTGCTTTTAAATTGATTTTATTGTGCACGTAGGTACATCTATACCTACCCATATAAGAGTATAGTTTAGCTCCATACGAGAAAATTTGTTGCTTAGAAAATAATAATTGGTTTCATTGACATTTAACAGAGGCTGCTTACGCATTTGGTAGGTAGGTAGGTATACAGATAGATGGTGTTCTGTACGACCGATATGATGCATTATGACTTGAAGTCAATTATTGTGGTCGGGCCTGGTGACTGTGAGAAATCAATTAAATTGATACTTTGACAACTTTATTAATTCAACTGGAAAACTGAATATTGGTAGTACGATGGAGCACGAACGGCTTTTTGTTTTTAATTCAAATACCTAGCTATCGGGAATAAATGCTGGAAAATAATTGACGGGCTTGGCTGAAATATATTGAGCTGTGTATGTGTCATAGACCATTTTGACTTATTTTGTAGAACTAATTAATTCATGTAGTTTTTAATGACAGGCTTGCGAGTGTATTGTTGGTTTTTAAATCGGTATGGAAATTCACAATGAGATGTGAACAGGCACTCACTTAAGTGATGCTGTAATCCGGGATGGACTTGGGTCTCAACTCAGCCAATACACCTCTACAGTTTGGTCAGAGCGGTCTTTGGATAACTGGATCCAGTTGCGCACTCCATAGGTTGGTTGAGGTCCCCTTCGCTACCTGGGGCGAGGTCTTAATGTAAGGCGTTGTCCATCTGGGTATCTATGGAGTCGAACATTCTTCGGGCCGGTGCGCGAATGTACATTGTCCATCTGCTATCCGAAGACTGATTCTCCTTTCTGACTAACTCAATGTTGCTTTTCATTTCGTATACTTACCTACACAATTTGTGAAGTCTGTTTTGGTATAAGGTCGATATATACCTTAAAGCTGCAGCTAGCTTTCCCTATATCGTCATTATATTATATAGGTACAGACGAACGAGTCTTGCGAAATTCCAGACAGGGCTGTTCTGTTCATCTAATAAATGCTGTCATATGTGGCCTTACCATCGATTAACAGATGGTGGGTATCGATTTGGACTTTTTGGGTTTTCTAGACGATCTCCCGTAGTTGAAAAATTTGGTCAAAGCCGCTAATCAGTTCGTTGATAAATGGTCTCGGGGTTCACACAGTATGGCAAAATCTTGTAGAATAGTTGGCGCAGTTTAGAGGCTCTCCTGTTCTGTGGAAAAAAAATGTCTTTTTTTGTTCATCATTTTGCATTATATCGTCTCCCGCCGCCTTAAATAGTTCGACTGCAGGTCGTCTGGTCCAGCAGCCTTTTTGAACCCGAGTTTAGGTATGGATGTTCTCGCTTCAGTTTAGTGGGTGGGATGGAAGTTTTGGCTTTCATCACCTAGATTGAATGGTTCGTTCAGCTTGACAGTGAAACTAAGGGGTTTGTGTTAGTTGTGTGACAGCCGCGTCTCTGACGGCTTTTTGGCATCAATACTATTACTCCTCGACATTTGATAACGGTTATAGATATTGGGCTTCTCGATAGGTTGAGGGATACGCGATCGGCATAGGTTCTGGAGGCTTATTGCGATTGCAGCCCCAGTTAGTATTTCTTCTCCTCACAGCAATTCTTCGCTGTTGTGAGTGGCGTCTGAGATATTCGTGCTAATATAACAAGGTAGTGGTCCGCGTCTATGTTGGCAATCAATTTAGCTGATGGTTTTTTGAACTGCTAATCACTTGCTACCCAGACAAATAAGCCAGGATTTATATTTAACAGCTTTCCGGTCTTTCGAGTGTGCATTTGAACCAAGAAATTGAAGAACATAACCCTATGATGTAAAACCGCCAGCTATTTACAACTTTTCGCACCAACTCGCGATCTTATTCATACATTAAGTTGGTCTATTTGTTATTATTCTCCAGTTCACTTGCCCATAAAATCCAATTTGCTTAATCACTATACAAACCTCCCTAAGCGGATTCATGCCAGTTCTTTAAGCACCAATAAATTATATTTTCATTATGTATACCTACAACAAGAGTGATGTAAACAACTTTACTGCTGAGATGATTTATGTTTACATGTTTATGCATGTCAGCGACAAGTTGAAATTACCCCTCATTAACGCCCAGTTGTGGGGTCATAAAATGCGTTTCTAAGTACCTTTCACAAAAATGTAACAAGCCATTATATTTGGCAATAAAAACAACCTCTCCTTCTATTAACAGTATTGGTGTCACTCTTTTCGTTCATACAGCTAGTGAAGGTTATTATGAAAATTAAGTCCAAGTTGTAATGCCAACCAAACAGGTATATAGCCTACCCAAGTCCAAACTCAAACTATACGTGTGCTACGGTTTGCTGTTCTTTTTTTTTGCGCAGGTAGGTGGGTTGATATCTCTTTGTGTCATGCAACAAAATTCAAATTGGCACGTTCAACGGGTAAACCGTTGAACAACAAACGTAGCAACAACAACAACAAATCGACACACTTTACCTGACCTAATTTACTTGCGACCGATAGCTGTTGCGTCATAATTTTTACGAATTCATTGTTTTTATGTTCCAGACAGGATGTCGTATCCTTGTTTGTTGTTCTTCTCAGTTTCTTAGGGACTGGGAATATTTTTATTCTTTTCTTTCTTTATTTTTTTGTGCAAGGAAAACTTTCTCTTTTACTATCATGCTGTGCGAGGAAGAATATTTTCTTTAGCAGGTTATAAAAACTCGGCGCAAAACAAAAACAGAAGGACCCCATATCCACTATGGATCGTATATAATGTTAGTCATGGTATCGGGTCGAAATTGGAAATAATATTTCCATTTTTTTGCGTGCCAGTTGGTGGGATTTCATATTTTTGAGGACACACATTGAATGCCATCAGGGACATGTTGATTTTCATATTGCTGATGAATGGCACTATATCTATGGCCGCCAAAAACGAAAACAACAACAAATTCTCTTCGCTGTTTAGTGTTCAATTATTCAAACAATTCATGGCAAAAATGTCACTCCTTTTAGCCATTTTAGAACATCATGACATCGGCACATCTTCCTAGGTATAGGTACGCTTGTGTGTATCTACAAAAATGCATGTCACATCGAAACAGCAGAAAACGTGAAAAACCCACAGCAACAAGCAACGACATTAAAATTCTGAAAAAAAAAACGCCGACAAATTCCTCGAAAATATTTCGTCTAGGAATGTTGTTGCGTACCATCAGTTCCCGCCCAAAGGGGAGACTAACATTTTATTCATCATTTTTCATCGAATTTTTATCATACATAATCGTTAGCTACCTATAGATACGGCACACTCAATTGGATTGCCCACGAATTAAATCATAGATATACTCTAGCTCTATGCACAGTTGAAGTGAGGCGGTTTTGTATAATGAAAATAAAAACTGGAAAATATTGCAAATGCAAAGTGTAGAACGATGTGCCGCATGTATGAACACTGGTGGTTTTTGTGGTTCTGACGTTTGTCCTCACCTCCGCGGCCCCTTCGGTTCAGGAGCTTCGTGTATTTTTTTTTTTTATGTTAAAGCGTCTGGTAGTCTCATCGCATCTTTTATTCGCTTAAATGCATTTTCATCGGAGATTTAATTTTGGAATTGACTCAACTCAAATTCCAAAAAAAAAAAGTTGCCTACATAAAACGCAACAGATATACCGGGATACGGCATACAGGCAGTGGGCACACAGCATGTTGTGTGTGTCTTTCTGTCTTGGCCTGTCTGTCAGATGTACGCATCTTCAAACGAAAACTCTCGTGAGTTTTTATATGTGTCAAGAGTGTCGCAGTTGAAAGAAAATAAAAATAAACAAAAAAAAAAAAATTCAATCAAACGAGAAACGAGAAAAGCGGGAGGTGCAATGTTAAGTTGTCATTTGTATCCATGCAAACAGTATAATGTACTGAAGTCGTCTCCTCCGCAATTTTTTTTTTTTTCGTTGTTTTTATTAATTTTTTATTTTATTTTTTTTAATCAGTCAAGTTCAGCAAGGAAAAGAGTTCATGTCTGTGCATCGTTAAATGATATATTATTTCGTTTTTGGAAATTTAATTTTGGCCTGTTGATGTGTGCCTTTCTACGCGCACCCTTTTGTATATAGCAGATGGTTGCGTGTAGAGAAGAGTGACGGAATTGTGTAGAAGATTTTTTCGAATTATTTTCGTGGGAGAATTTAGATATAATCAGCCATAATGGTTTTCGATGGGAACTGTTTCCGGTTTCTAATGTTTGTTCATCGAAAGGCTAAAAGTTCGACGTGGGGCAGAATTAGTTGTTGCTGATGGGACTAGAAAATCATACATCCGCGTCGCACTTAGATCAGAGTAGGTATATTCATTATGACGACCTGATTATGGGAACATCAGGTTTATGTTTCTAGCTAAAATGGCTTTTGAAAAGATAAGATGACCATCATCTTATAGTGCATATTCAGGTTCAATCCCTGGAAAAACACAAATTACATCTTAAGGTTTTTTCTACTGCGCCACCTCTCGCGAACGTCTGACAAACATCCGAGAGTATGTTCTGAAAAAGCTTCTCAATTCAGCCGTTTAGACTCGGCATACAATTGTAGGTCCCTTCCGTTCGTCCCAAAAGAAAACTCACACAAAACGAATGGTTGTGAGAAGCTAAGCCTAGGGTGTCTACACGCCTGTTGCGCCAACTATTTATTAATTTATTTAACTGTGGGGACCAAATACATGTCCTCTGTTTTCTTAGTATGTATGGAGGAGGTGCATTGGTAATAAAGCTGCAAGTTGTCTAGATTGCCTAGTTTGTTAAAGTAGCTTTGATCTGCTTTATTTTTGGGCTTGCCAATCGCATAATAAGTGAAGGATTGATTGCATCTATTCAGCGTTATCTCATATAGAAAAAAGGAGATACAGGACACTTACCTAAACCTAAATAAAATAAATAAAAAATGTCTAACGGTTCGTCTAACGGAATAGAACTAGAGTGGCCTTCAGTAGTTGATATTTTAGTATACAGGGCCTTGTCAAAACCTTCAGTCATACTGTATAATTATATCTATATCATGCCTAATCCCGTTCTACTAAAGCTGACGGACTTTTGTGTTTGTGTGACTGGTGTTTTACAAAAATGTAAAGCTGTCTAATCCTATACCACATTTTGCCAAAAGAAAGTCTCCAGCTTCAACTAAACTGCAAGTTATCCTTGGGTCTATTTCGATATAACATTTAAGGGGAAAATTCGCATTTCGCAATGATTTCGTAACGACACAATCGTTTCAACAAAAAAATTCTTCATCGTTCAAAAATAGTTATGACTATACCTACCCAGTTCTCCGCTGCACAATTATGATAACTCTCTCTCTCAAATCATAACAAGTTGTTATTTCCACAGCGCCTACGATGACAGTTTCAGTCAGAGAAGCAAATTCCGCATTTATTGTAAACCCGCCACATTCCTCATGATGGACATATCACAAAGATTTTACTTCACATTCGTCATGGCAGTCGAGCATCAGCATCACCGAACCCGACCTGCACTGTATCATTATGGTCAAATCCAGTTATTGGCACTCTTTGATTGCAATGCAGAAATTAATGACTCAATTGCCCCCGAGTATCTATATAGATACGAACGCGTCGTAGAGATCTTGGCAATAGCCATAACAATCTCGCACACGTCTCATAATTAGGATCACTTTTCTGCAACAAAATCAACTCAGCACGCCACATCGCACAACTATCGAGGAATGACCATACAAAATGTAGACACCGTGTGTCCTTAATAAGGTGCACAGCACCATACGTTAATTGCATTATTGTGGTCCGTACCCGAGGGTACTCTAGGTATAGCCTGTCCCACCGCCTTGTATGCCATGTGCTTTGGTAACATTTTCACACGCAATCATCTCATCGCATCCTCCGCAAGACGTAGTCCTCGCCTGCCTCTATAGATGCGACAAAAACTTTGCGCTCCTCAATTGTTTCTGTTACGAGTCGTATATGTGTTGTAATGATGGTATTTCACATGGAATGACGTATTACTCTAGGGAGAGAACCAGCGAGTAGAAGTTGACTTCATCGTCTTCATCATTATCGATGCGCTGCAAAAACATGATCTTCAACACCTTGTTGGACGACTACAATCCCATCCCAGAGAATATCTCTTTGGGATTGACAGATGAGGGGATTTTATAATGCACTTGTTGCGACAACAACAAAAAATGCATATCTCATAGATTTCTCTCCTAGAAGTGCATGACGTGTAAGAAGTCATACGCGCGTACAATAATGCTTAATGCTTGCTGCATGTGAAGTTGCATCGCACCTATACCTTGTTTAGAAGGAGACCCTTGCATCACCGTTTTTGGAACGCAAATAAACAAAAGTTCTTTTTTTTTTTTTGGCAGGTCTCTCCTATAATACTGCAACTTTGATGGGTGCGTGTGTTGGTTTTTTTGCCGCGTGCAAATGTGTCAATTAGATTTATTATCAGGCGATGGTCTTTAGGAGATTGCTTGTCCAACTTTTGTTTTTATTTGTCCGTCTTAACTATTCCCAGATGGAGGACTCCTGCGTGAGATGAGGTAATATTGACGACGACGCATACGGATAAAAATGCAAAAGGGTATCACAATAAAAATGCAGCAGGTGCAACAGGTGACGATGGATCTTGTCTGTCGAGGAGTAATGGTAGTTGGAGTTGGGCCGGGTACGGGGTTTCCTATTCCTAGAAACGGCGTTTTTGTCCCGATAATGTTATCATGTGTATTGTTTAATAAAATGCAATTAAGAAAATCTGTTTTTTTTTATTTTATATAGCCTTCTAATGAATTTTTTTTTCTTCATTTTGCAGGTATGTCCTGGAGTGTCGATACTTATTTATTTGAGTGAGTATGCTATATGGAGAAGTTGGTGTACGCTTACTATCATAAATCTTCTGTTGGAAGTGTTTAAATTGGCATTTTGTATAGGTATAAGACTCCTGCTGGGGGTCCATGCAGAATTTTTGTATGAATTTTAATTGTTAGTAGCAAAAAAATTAAAATTGCTAGCTAAGTCTTCCTTACTAAAGTTGTTTTCAGGTTTTGATATAGATATAGGTAGGTAGCTGGTTTTTCATTATGTCTGTAGTCTGTACTTAAGTTGAAAGTGCAAGGAAGTCAGTACAGACTAGTATATTTTTGCTAATTCATATAAATAATTCTTCTTTCATATTTAGGTAAATCGCGTTGCGATGAGGCCATTATTGTCAATAGTTTTGTATGAGAGTCCTCGCCTATGCGATTTTTTTTATTTGGTTTTTGAGTGATTTTTAAAGTTAACTAAGTGTAAATAGCATCCAAGCTCGTTATGGAAATTATTGTCAGTTGCTGTGAGTTGCGATTGAGAGATAGGCCGAGTGTACATTTAAATCGTTTATGTGTATAAAGATTCTTCCTAACTTCTTCAGCCCTGAATACCTAACCTACATATCTAAGCTTATTCCCAGCGAACATCAAGGGCCGCTGAAAACAGGCGGAACAAAACTTGCGCGAAAATAGTTTAACTATGAAAAATAACGTCCACTTTAGGCCTCCTAAAAGCGATCGGTTATGAAATTTTGATATTTCTTCTTCTTTTAAAACTCGATTGGCCATTGAAAATTACTTTCATTTGCCAAATAAAAAAACCTGTTATAAACAGGTCTCTGCAGCCGTTCTATTTAACCGATGTTTCCGGACTGAATTTTTATTTTTTTGTTATTGAGTGTTTATTATTTGAAATTTTGTGGAACCGGATCGCAGCGCCACCTACCGAGTCCAATTGTGAATCTAAACCATTCTTGGACCCACTCAAACACACAAAATTTCATCAAAATTGGTCCAGCCGTTGGGGAGGAGTTCAGTTACAACACACGTACAGAAGAATTAGAATTATAAACCTACCTAGATTTATAATTCTAATAAAATAAAATAAAATAAATACCTAAAAAGCTGTATCTTAAGCAACTATCAACCTCAAGAGGATTTTCTAATAGGGATACAACCATAAAAGTCAGCATACCGGACGCAGAAAATGGGAACATAAAATTTTTCTTGGTGCATTTTTCAGAAATTCATGAACACTGCTCTGAATGTCTGCCTTTAGTCTTGGACCGCTTTCATAATTTTACGTAATCCAGTGAAGGATTTGCTTTTCTTCCTCAGTGGTCAGTACAGTTTCCGGTCCAAAAGTTGGCTTTTGTACTTGCGGTCCAGTTTTTTAAGGCTGTACGAGGAACGTTAAATTTAGACGCAGACCTTTTTTTTTTTGCTTTCCCCTTTTAACCGCGTGAAAAGCATTTCGCAAATCTTCTTTGTATAGTAGCTATTTGTTTAAACATTTTCAAATGAAAGCCTGAAATATCGGAGAGCAGATAGAGTTTAGAGATTTAAAACTAACGGTTAAAAGGTATGCAAATACAAAGACAATATTGGTGATGTCCATAACTAATATCGTCAAAAATGTCCAATTGCGCCAGTAATAGACGGCTCTGTCGGTCACTAGATTTATTGAACAATACATTTCAGTTACGGACAGGACACCCCACTTAAATTTAAGTTGTATTTAATAATAACTGACTAACAAATAAATCGACTACTTAATTATTTTATGTAAATAAAATGTACTGTTCACATTTTCTGTACTTATGTGTTTCATAAGGAAATCTCAAGTTTTCTGAAATTCCTAAAGGTTTCAAACCAACGTATTTTATCACAGGACACTGAACGACCACAAAATATCCAGAGAATTCATTTCTTATGATATTTGAGTGCCTGAACACGTTAAAAATAGCTTCCGTAACATCCAGCCACAGGAAACCTTAGAAAAATGAAAAACCAGTGCCAGGTGACCATAACTGAGAAGGTGTCGGTCACTACATAGTTTACCAAGTGCGTAGTAGGTACTAATCATTTTTGAAATTTCTATATAAGATTATCTATTATGACCTACAAAATATTTAAGGTGAAGGCTAAAAATTATTATTGTAGCAAGCCCATTAAATATCTATAT
Source organism: Cheilosia scutellata (assembly GCA_955612985.1). Lineage (NCBI taxonomy): Eukaryota > Metazoa > Arthropoda > Insecta > Diptera > Syrphidae > Cheilosia > Cheilosia scutellata. The sequence goes on along the minus strand of OY015312.1, from coordinate 56,660,994 downwards.
CTACGAATAAAATTCGTTACAATGATAATATTCTTACACGCAACCAAAGCCAGTTCTTCTTTGCAAAAGCATGTTGTGCGTAGATTGTAAAACTGCCCTAACAACAACATCACTCAACTGTCTAGAGCGTTTGTCGTGAATTAACTATATCATTGTTGTACTGGTAATAATTCTGGATTACATAGAAAATTGTCACGAAATCTATCTACACCTTGAAGAAAAACAAATTGCGTGTTAAGCTTTTAATTCGCAGCCTTTCTTTCAATTTATCGCGCTTTCTAAAAACTATAAACAAGTCGATGATAAAATTTTCTCATTTTGGTAGCTAGAACTGTACGTACCTAACCAAAAATCGATGACCATATTAAAACCATTATTATCCGGCGTTCTAAACTGTAATATAATTTAATTGGCAGATAGGAGACTACATCTGATCGACTAGATATAAAACTTTCAAAAATAAATGACACACCATCGCATTTGTAGATATGAACTTATTCATCATGCTAACGAAAAAGAAAATGAAATAACAATTCAACAGAAGCTGTCGTCTACCTTATTAAAATACAGATTATAGTCATTTTTAGTATAACTAACCTAATATTCGATTGTGTATAAATTTAGATTGTTTAATTTTGTGTTAGGCTGTGTGTCTATACAAATAAAACGGTAAATAATGTATAGACACATGTATATCAGTTTTACAAAGACTTAATTTATTTGCATCAGTAGAAAATTTTTAAACAAATTCAAAATTATAATAAATCATCTCATCAGTAAAAAACACAAAGAAAAATAGGTGAAAGAAAAAAATTGTTAATTTTATATGCAAATAGTGTTGATTAAGAGACTAATTGAAAAACAAGCTATTTAATAAGTTAGATGACCTTTCCTTTCGATACCGGTTTTTGGCTTTATTCATACAAAAATCACATTATTAGAATAAGAGCAGAGGGAGTCTGCAATTATTTGAATCTCTACTAACTAATTTATTATTCGTTTGATATTTTGAATAAATATGCGTCAACATTAAGTTGATTAATTTATAAATGCGACATTTTAATATAATACACAAACAAGGTTAAATATTCGAATTATTCATTTGGGATGATTGGAAAATATTAAATAAGGTTGTATTTTATGGTGCGGTGTTAATATTATTATTTGGACATTTTCTCCTTATTAAAAAAAAGGCTTGTCATTATAATGTACCTATCTGTTTTTTGTGAATTAAAAAGGAAACATCAATAACCGATGGAAAATTGGAATCATACGTAAAATGTATCGTTCGTCATTCGGATAAAATAGCTAATGTCATAGGTTTTGAGTTTATGTTTCTAATTTGTAATTTTGAAGCTCTTGAATCCGATTTTCAATAGCTTTCTTAATTTTCGAGAAAATCAGCTGCCCTATTATTGTATATGGAATGTCACTAACGTTGCAGATGTCATTTTTGTATTATGCGCAGCTGTTAGCTATACACATAAACGATAATTCATAGAATATTCTCGTATGTATCTATATCCTCGTTTGCGAACATAATATCGCATGTGAATATTTCATATACCTAAGTAAGCAACCATTTTTTTGACTCAGATTGTGGTTAAAGACTTCCATTACAGCCGTAAACTAGAAAATATTCAGAAAAACATCGGTTTTTTTTATGTTTTGGTTTAAAAACTCGGATAATGTAGGTATAGTAACTCGTTACTCTTTAAATTCGGTGGCAAAGATTTGTAGATCCAATAACCACTACACCATGGCCACCGCTGCATATCCTCTTTACAAATGCGTGTTTCTAAAAGCCAATGCATGCAAAAAACCTGATAAAAGGCGGTAAACGAAATACCATATACCTAATGGTATTAATTTAAATGAGTGGCCCGTTTTGCTCAAGACAAAAATTGAAACCTTACCATATGTATAATTTTCAACAACATGTACATACGATTTTTAAGAAATGTATTCAAATAGGTAGGTATGTACCTAAAGGGTGGGCCATCTAGTGGTTTCTTTTTAAATTAGGTATAGGTTATTTTGACACTGACAGCTATTTCTCCCTCGAAATCTTGACAGGAAGTCAGTATCATACCGCCGTGAAACGAAATGGGTCGCTTTACGTTTGAACAACGTTGGGAAATATTGAGAACTTTTTTCCAAAATGAGTGCTGCGTAGCCCAAACAGTGAGTTTTTTTTTAAAGAACTTTTGGCCGAAATGAAGCACCCACCGCAACCGCTGTACCTACGCATGTGACAACACTCATGGTCCCCGTCGTCGTATGGTGTGCACAGACGAGAATGTGACTGCTGTAGCCGAGAGTGTGAAACTCAAAGAGGCTTTTCGAAAATAAGACTGGGAACATCGTTTCGGGCCATGATAATATGACATTTATATACATAGGTACCTATTGCCTTCGCGTTTTCTGTCATTGAGTACGTTCAAAACAATACGTCATGCGGTGAACAAATATAAATTGGATTCGATTGTGGATTGTGCTTTTCCTTAGGGTGTTTTTGTATTTTTGTTTAATATTACTACATAATTTTAAAATGGTGTGTTGTGCAGTATTTGGTTGTAATAACCATAATAGAAAAAAAGGCAATTCTGCCGAAGAAAATGTAGTTCACTACTACAGATTTCCAGCCGAAGAAAAAATTAAACAAATATGGATCAACAAATGTGGGAGGAAGGACAAATTTAATGTGAAAAATGCACGAATTTGCTCTACACATTTCCTTCAAAGTTGCTTTGCATTGAGCCTACAAGAACAACTTCTTGGTTATGAGCGTTGCAATAGTCGAAAGCTGAAGTCGGATGCTATTCCCACAGAGAATATGCAAAACAATAAGCCAGTATTGTCTAGTATAGGGAAAGCGAAAGCTAGAGTCTGGAGAATGCAAAAGAGATGCAATCAAAATATGGTAAATTAACTATTGTAAGTATGTAAATGACATCAATAATAAGCAAAGGACCTATATATTTTGTTTTATTAAGGGAAACTCTAACGAATAACAGTTGCGACGACGGAAATGAAACGATGGATAGAGGAACCGAATCAAGTTCGGTGGAAGAATCCTCCCCCATAAAAAAATTAATGGAAACAAAACTAAACGAGCTAGAAGCAGAAATACAAAGCTTAAGGCTTGAAGTCTCTTACAGTCAAGAGAACAGAAAGGCTGGCAGCTCAACTTTTCTCAAGAATATAATGGAAACACCATATCTACTAATCCGAACATAATAAGTAGGTACTTTGACAAATTCAAGCAAAGAAATTGATACGCCAGACGAAATAAAAAAATTGTTTTTCAGATGCAAGATGTATTTCAGGATACGTTTTCTAAATGTTAAAAATAATGAAAAGAATGAAAGAAAATCTAAAATTTAAAAGAAGTTGCCGAAAGTTATTACATAAATAAAGCATTACACTTTAGCATATACAAAATAAAACCTTACATTTGTTTTCTTTTTTACATAATTATACATCATACATTTAAAAAAATTGCAGATGCACTTGCAAGTGCTGAAATATACAGGCAATTAATAATCCTAAACAATATATTTGTTCACCGCATGACGTCACAATCTATGAAAAGAGACAGATATACATATTGGAATACAATACCTTTAGATGTCATATTATCATGGTTTCGGGCAACGGTATGGGCGTTACAGAGCCACTTTAACCGAATTTTTTACTGAAATTGAAGACATGGATTTGGACGACCTCTGGTTCAAGCAGGATGGCGCACCATGCCACACAGCCTATGCCACAATCGATCTTAAAATCGTGTTATCAGCCGTCTTGACGATGACAATTGGCCGCCTCGGAGCTGACATTTGACCCCTTTGGACTTTTTTTTTGTGGGTAACCGTGAAGGACCGATGTTATGCCAATAATCAGGAAACGGTTCAAGCACTTAAGGCCAATATCATCCAAGCAATCCGTTAGCTACAGCTCGCCATCAAGTTGGAAATGATATCTTTAACACACGCACTTGAGTAACTCTCTGAATGACACCTCTCTGAATTTTTTTCCGACATAAATTTTGGTGTCATATACCTGCTAATTCTCCATGCTGAGAACTCCAATTGAATAAATTGCAAACATACAGGTCGTGCTGGTTGCATGACTTTAAATTGGAACACAGGTGCTACTTTAGACTTTCTAAGTTTATTCGGTCTACTGCAGCACACATAATCCCATACAATCGCTTATGTAACTTTTAACGATAGAATATTTCTATGTATATCATCAATCATATAATCAAGCCTCGCATTAATGACATAATTTAGTTTACATAGTTTATAAGAAACACCGCGATAATCCGGGAAAATGATACCTAGTACATGAGAACTCAGTATTGATCTCAGATTTCGAAATGTATCTAGAACTGCATTTTTAATTTGTTCAACAATAAAATGCCTACACAAGATCAACGTAAGCAAGAATCTAAACCTAGTTTCGAACAATCATTCCACAACTTGCACTGCCGTCGGCAAAATGCATCCGAATCCAACTTTCACAATCTAAAGAAAACACAGCAACAAAAAATGTCTCACTTTAATCACTTAACGCGTATCTACACGATTTTTCCATCCATCATCGTATGTGTCGCTCAAACTCACATTACACATCCCATTCAACAAGAAATGGATCTTCGAATGCACGTGCCACAAACACTGTATCAATGGCATAAATTTATTAACCGAATATCAGCAATGACAGTTTTATTATCGCAAGCACCACACCGACGACAACCGAATATATAATAAAAAAAAAACAAACACACCGTCATTGACAGGCACAGAAAGAAAAACAACACAACCCCATCGAGAAAGAAACCTGACCAACATAAGTCCTTGATGTAGTAGGTCCCACATAGCCTAAGCGCTCTACTTAAACCACACTGATACCAGGGAGTCATCTGAGTCCATCCGCATTCTCCAATCGCCTTAGAACTGACTGTCAGTTCATTCAGAGATTCTCCAGAGCTGCTGCGACTGTGTGTAGGTATCCATTGCAGTTGGTGGATTCATTTCGAACTGCAAGAGAAATCGAACTTCGATTAATCCTCATATAGGGAAACTCTGTGTGCAAGAAGCGACGAAAAATCCTCAAAAAAGAAATGAAAACAAAGCCAAACCGCGCGTACTAATCTTTTGAGCATTGTAGCAAGCGGTCCTGCAACTCCGCAAGTGTTTATCGGGGGAGAGAGTTTTGTGGGAACTAAGTCCACAACAGCACAGTTGGCACCTCTCGTCCGTTGTACCGTGGCCGTGGGCGCTAAGACAATCCCGCCTTATCAACATGTCATCCCGCTAACGAATTCCTGTCGTTCAATTGAAGAGGGGGTGGGGGGCGCGCACAAGTGTGACGCATGGGATCTTTTCTGTCATGTGAATCATTCTTGGAGGTGCCTTTGCTTAAAAAATAAAATGCCAAGCAATACACTGTTTGAGCTCCACTAGCGAGCAACGGACGCACCACAGAATTATATCACACTGAGTCGAAGACCAAACCCACTGCTATAGATACAAGATACAAAACACAACAACGACAGCCACACTAAACAGGGGCGAGAGCACCTTCTGTTGATGGAGATGGTGATTGAAGTGGAATGAACGATTTCTCTCTCAACCATCAGCCATTTTGATTTACGACCTTCATGTTTGCCTGGCTGCTGAATATAATACACCCTCCTTCGGAGCAGCAGTGGGACTGCGACTGAGTGCTGCGTATAGTGTTCACGCTGCTTGTTTGCGTTTGGGTGAGTGTGTTTGTTTGCTGATACAAACACAACCACGCTCTGTACAATGCGAATCGTTCGTTTCGCCTTCTTTTTGATGGAGAACTCAACGAAGCGAGTCTGTTGGATAGACCGGCTGGTTGGCCGCTCACCAGTCACCAGTCACCATCACCACATGGGCGATGCAAACTATAATACTTCAGGTGGGGGTGGCAGTAGTAGATTTGTTGTTGTTGCTTGTTGTGTTGCTCGTGTGAAACCGAACGACCTTTGCAGCTGGCTGTCGTTGTGTCTGTAGGTAAATTTGTTGCTTTAATTCAATTACACTTAGAACTGGAACGGATTTGGAATAGGGGAATGAATAGTGTTGCCATGTCCGTTTGAGGTGCATTTTGTTGATAATTATGTAGGTACATACCTACATTACATACTTGTAAAATTAAAAAAAAAATTATTCAAAATGTAAGAAACAGTAAGGCGGCAAGCTCAGTTGCACATTTACTAGAGAGGGTGAAAAGGAGTTTTTCCAATTATGGGTTATATGTATCCCTTTTAAGTCGAAGAAGGTCTTTGCACCTAAGTGTTAGAAACGCTCTATAGATCTGTGAACGAGTCAAGCTTGAGGAATGAACAGTAGGTACGTCCAGGCATGCTCATAGGACTGACCAGATATTCACTTTTAGAGTGATTTAACGTAAGATGGCTAATATGTCTACAGACGATTTTGAAAAATCATACGACCGAGTCTCCTTCGTGGTAAATTGTGGAATGTGACGGACGGATTTCCAGCGATGCCGTCGTGAAGAAAGGAGACCTAATGATAAGATATATTTGCTCTTCGCTGATGACTTGCTCTTGCTTGGGTCTAGAATGAAACTAAGCATGCACACTGCACAGGTTTGTAGCCAAAGAGCAAAAAATTACTATAGAAAACTTTTTATGGAGTGCAATCAATTAGACAATATTTTTAGGTTAGGTTAGATTTGGTTGAAGTGGCTTACACCATTATAAGGTCATTTAAACAAGTTTGAACTTAGTGTAAGACACGTCTTCGAATGCCTGTGTTAATTATATTTTTAGATGGTTGTGGAATCTACCGGCAAGTGAAGAAAGGTCGCTTCCTCCTCCTTGTAAAATTTTCTTTTGAAAATAAGTACATCAAATAGAGTGCAAGTGATGACACCTATTGTAACGCTGAAATGGATTTTGTTTGTGTGAGAGAGATCAATCTCTTACAGCATTTCAGATGCTGCTTTGACCGAATCTTCATTGTCGAGACGGTGAAGATAATCCAAGACGCTAATATCGTGAATTCTATTAATTCGCTTAAGCATCACAGAAACGTTGCGTGCGTCACATTGTTTTATCGCTTTTTGAACAAACAGTTCTCAAACAACATTGCATGCTGCATTCCGCAAATTCAGGAATTCAACCGCAACACTTGCCATGCTTGGAATAAACACCAGTTTACCATCTAGCTTATTTTCGGCCGTAAGTACCTACTATGAAATATAAGTTCACATGCTAATTAAACCAACAACCTGCGGGAAACTGCTCGCAACAACTCTTGATTTTCTCCCCATTCGGAGAGCTGGCAACTGTCTGAATTCAAAAGTCACAATTCACAAACAGGTGGCGCTGAAAGCAACAAGTGGCTTAGAATTTCCGTCAAAAAAATATATCAGGCATACTGCGTAATACAATTTACTTAAATCATAATTGCGTTCTTATCTCATGCATACCTACAACATTCCAGAGAAAATAATGTCAGAATTTATCAAATATTTCTACCAAATGCATAATTTTATACGAAATGGTGGTATGTTTAGGCTTATTGCCTTAATTCATTCGGCTGGCTTCATCTTGCTGGCAATTGTCCAAATGAACGGCTGGTTAGCGATGTTTCAAAAAAACATTCCTATAGAGACTCTTTCCCAAGCCGTACCCACAACAAGAATGCCTTGCCCAGCTCGGTTTTTCGTCCTCAGTACAATTTATAAACATTTAAAGCCAATGTAGGTACTTTATCACCTATCTCTTATCTTCTCCACCACATTTTCAATTATTAAAAAAAAAAAAAAACATAAGGGCTAGTATAGGATGCTTTTTGAGAGAACAACATCTTGTTAATTGGAATTATGGCTATTGATCTGTGTAAATATTAAATACTGACATATTTCCCACTACCCCTCTTCACCAGATCGAGATTGTTTGACAAGCAACTGAGACTATAATTCCCGTTCGGATACAACATTAAACTGTTGCTCTCTTCCAACATGATTATTTTCAGATCTAGGTATCTAAATAAATAAAATAAAAAACACGTCTTTAAAGTAACCGGAAGTCAAATACTTAATAGACCGAGAGCCCATAGTAATTTTTGGGTGTGATTAATAACACAAAATAACTCACATAATTAGGTAGTTCTGACTTTAAAATTAAATTGTCGAATGTGCAACCTAAGCGAAGAATCAGCGAAGCAAAGGTCTTGTCTCGGGATCGGGATATGTTTTTGATTTTTATATCTTGTCTTGTCCTCTGGGAGTGTAACCTCGATACTTACTGTAACCTCGATACTTTGAAATCGAATCTATAGTTTTAGTTAGGAAAATTAACCCTGACACTTTATCTTAAATAGTTTACAATTTTGTAGTCTTCCACAATTTCATTCCATACCAACTTGACCAATTGTAGCTAGCTAATCGTTTTTATTTAAATTGACCAAAGTTTAACTTTTTTGTCTGAAATGGATTATAAATCAAACAACCATTGGTGGTGTCATGGAAACGTCAAAAAGAGCGGTTTAATTTGTCTAATATCATAATTGACACATTTTATGGAAAATGTTTAAATTTAAATCTGGCGAACCAAAATTTTCATTTTTATTCTAATTGAATTATTTTATTAATTGAAAAACAAAAAAAAAATTAAAACAAAAAAGTAGTCTACTACCTTTTTAAAACTCGCAAAAATGTGAACCCTCTTAGCCACCCCTCTGCCATCTATTGACTGATAGGAAAATCTGAATGCTTAATTACGCACACAAACCTACTTCAATGTCAAGTCGACATTGATTGCTGTATTTGATTGAGTCGTATAGTATGTAGTACGAACGATAGATGTCGCTGAATAAAGCCTCAGCCAAAAGGTATGCAATGCATTTCTACGTATAACGTAATTGTGTAGCCGAGTAGCTAGGCGTTATAAAAACATTTAACTTCTATTGAGCCCAATAACATGCTAACTTTCACTTGCGTGTCTCAAATTGTAACTGCAAAAAAATACCCTCGAAAGCTGAGCGAGCAATTTCCATATTCAATCCATTCAATTCAATTCAGTGGAATTCCATAAACAAAAAAAAAAAAAAAAAAAACATTTCCGAACACTACACGCTTGAATAATCCACAGACATCGTAAATCATCGAATTCCCAAGAAATCCACATAAACATACATATGTGCGCGCCTCCTCCGTTTATTTGTGTATTATTATCATCCTTCATGCTTGACTGATTTTTCCATACACATGCAGATTATCGCACATGCAACTGTGCTGACTGATGAAATAATAATCAAAAGGACCAAAAGAACAAAACCCACAATAATAAAAAAAGAAAAGGAAAGGACGAGCAATCTTTTGTTATTCAATTACTATCCAACAAAACTAACAAATGGAACACCCCCATCCCCACCGTACCACCTTCGTCATTGTCGTCGTCGTCGGTGTCTGTCGGAAGTGGAAGTTATGCGCGCCTATTCGACTGAGTCACTGTGTGTACATTGATTCACAACAAAAGGATATCATTTCCCGTATCCTTATCATCATTGCATGTGAATGTTGGAAAATGGCGAACGACGACCAACTCACTCGCATGTGTGTAATAAATTATTCCGATTGTGCTTTGGAGCGGTGTGATGGGTGATTGCGAGCGTGGGTGGTCTAGTATATAGGTTTTGGACGATTGTTGTGGGCGGCAATATGACAGACGGAACTGTGGTTTGATTTGATATAGGGGATTCTATAATCTTCTATCAGGCAAGAAAAGCCATTTTCCTGGATTCTGATTGAATCACACTAGCAACCGGGTATTGATATGTCAATTCAGTAATGGGTTGGGTAACGCATCTCCGCCAATAGGAGGCACAAATATTTGTCCAAGGACGCAATTGCAATTTTGCATTGAGAAATTCCAATCCCAAGGAGCAATTTCAATTCACATCTAAGAATCTCAATAATGTGGTACATTGTGCAATTCCATTTCCTGGACAACCACATGGTATTAGTGTGAATCATAGCTATAGGTATAGGTTGGTATGTATCCCTGGTGTAGGGTCTTAGCCACCTATAGGGACTAGAGAGTGTGAAATCTAATTTTTGAGGTATTTCGGCAATTTCGTTCACCAGGCAGCGTCATCTGCAGTTATGTGTTATTTCATAAGATTTACTGAAAGAGATTTTCTACATGAATAGGGTGCAGGGATACAAAATTCGTATAGGTGACATCGGAGAAATATGTGAATAAATTTAAATTGGAAAATACTGAAGTTAGCTAAAGAATCTGATTGTAGGAGATACTGTTTTGCAGGTATTTTTTTTTTTTGTGAGAATGGAGTTTTATGGCATTTGTTTCAAGAAGGTAGACTGTCTGATAGCCATCTAGATAATTTTCCTTACCCATAGGCATAGGTATATAATTAAGCTCTTGTTCTCGAATGTGCAGGACTTCAACTTAATGTCACAAAAATTGGAGTTTTTGCTTGTCTTTGGTACGTTGGCAGATAGGTAACCGACATCAGAGTCGTATAGGTAGTTTTAATGACAATTGATCCTCCAGTATTAGAGATTTGGAGTACAGACAGCTCCGAGGTGTATAAGTTAAGTATCCATATGGAGTCAGTACGATCGGGTGATTGAGCATTGGTTTGATTGATTGACAGATTTTAAATCAACTTCTGCTTTCAACGTCAGTATTATTTGAAGGCGGAGTACATATATCTATGTAGTAGACGGGTAAGATCTAATTTATCTTTATAGATACAGTGAGCGTCAAAATTGAGTAAACACCAGTGCTATTTTTAGTTTTCTTTAGGGTCTGGAAACAGGTAAAAAAACGCAACAATCTGTACAAAGTTTGATTACGAAATAACAATAATTAAACATGTCGACAGCAAAAAATTTCAACAAGTTCAAGATTTTGAGATGGAGAACAAGAAGTAGCAAAAAATGCTTTATAAATATCTAAAAAAAATTGTATCCAAACTTCAAAGACAAATGAAAACCACATTGGTATTCACTCACTTTTGACGTTCATTGTATAGTGTATATGTACATCCTTATAAACTAAAGGTATAAGCTGACGTCAAGTAAAATGTCAAATACCCTACTAAATTTATATAAATTACTTTTCATTACAATATTTTTTCTTCGCCAATACCTAAATGGTCAACCAAATTGGCTATGTTTTGGTCAATGTACTCTTAAGCCCTCCTCCAGGTCTAACATAGGGTTTGACCACTATTAGTATCTACCTGCAGGCTGCAGATATGACAAATGCTATATAAAAGAACGAAAAAATACTGTGAAATGACTTCCGGTTGAAATAGATACTGCGATCGTAGCAAATCGGCAGAATCTTTGACCATTGCATATTTTTCAACCTAGCTAAAAGTAAAATTCAGCCAGTACTTATCAGAGAGGTGCTACTCCATATAGATAGGTACCAGTGGCGTGGCGTCCATATAACCCGATTCCTACCGGGTTACCTTTTAAAAGTTTCAGTTTCAGCTACACAACAATGTTTACTTAAAAACAACATAAGCAACATAAGCAACATAAAACCCACGGGATAAACTTAATAATATGTATCTATTCATCTGCGCAATCTACATACCCCGACCCCACCAACTCAATTGAACTTTATACACACGGAAACACACACCCTTCGGGCCTTCTTCGCCTTCATTATTAGTATTATAACTGCCCACACTCTCTGAGCATAACCCAAATCTAAAATAACCCGAAATATGACGGGTTATAAAATCTCTCACTGGATAGAACAAATTTGTCACCTTTCTCTTTTGTACACTTGCGTTTATCTGAGTTTAGTCCTCTCTGTTCAACGCCCGCTTTCTTATGCAAAAAAATAACCCGCTTTTCTTCGGGTTATTTGGTGGGTTTTGTGTGTATCTTTTACCGCTGCGCTGTGGTGTAATTGAGTATAAATGTATCTGGAAAATAACACGCTTTTCTCCGACATATTTGGTGAATTTGAATTGTGTGTGTATCTCCTATCGCTGCGCTGTGATGAAGTCATAGTAATAGTCAGTTCCCTTTTTTACCTAATCATTTTCTGAGTTTTTCTGAGGGGAGTATCCTCTGTTCAAAGGCCGCTTTCTTATGCAACAAAATAACACGCTTTTCTCCGAGTTATTTGGTGAATTTTGTAGATATCTTTTAAAAAATAAACATACTGATGTGTTTATAAAGTTTATAAACAAGTCGCTAAGTGAGAAATCAAGTGTTTTGAGTCTTTGGTATGATCTTCGTACCTATGTAAATACGTTTGAAGAAATGTTTCGAAGAGTAAGTACATAGACGATTTTGCTGAAGCTCCACAAAAACCCCAAATGCTCGATTTAAACACTCATTTAAAGAACCTTTATGTAGAAATAAAGGACAATATTATAAGAGATGATATAAATCATGTTTACACGAAATACATATGAAAGTTTTGCACTCAAGATGGAAAAATATCTTCATTAATTTAATTTCTTCCTGGAGTTTTCGATTGTATGGCTTTAAAAAATAACTGAAGGTTTTGTATACATAGATAGGTACTACCTACATCTTCCCTTCGACATTTTGATATTTTTCGACTTCGACTTACCATTTAAAATTATTCACGCCACGCCACTGATAGGTACATTGTTCACAAGTTTCACCGCAAAGTAAAAATAACGTATCATAGCAACAAGACCCCAATAGATAATTATAAAGAAAGAAAAAGTAACCTCGTAGTTGACTCACTGTAATGGCGCAGAAGACCAACGAACTATTCAATCTCGACAATCAAAGCCGGGATTTTCTTGCACCCATAAGGGGAAGATAGCAACATCTAAACTCAAATCCACCAATTATACGAAATGCGGCATACAAGGGTCCAACAAGTGAGTAAACCAATGCACGACAGCACACTCGACAATCGCGAGTTTGTACAACAATTATACTAGAAATTCGCACCCTGGGTGCGAATTTCCGCACTCTTTAAAAGAAATCGGAAATTCGCACCGGGTGCGAATATCCGACAATACTTCGGAAATTCGCACCAGGTGCGAATTTCTTTATCTTATATATTGGAATCAGAAATTCGCACCCGGGTGCGAATTTCCGTACTCTTTAAAAGAAATCGGAAATTCGCACCCCCAACAAAAGCCCTCAAGAATCGAATCGCGCGCGCGATTCGATTCTTGAGGGCTTTTGTTTGATGATAGACTTTGTGAAGGTGTCTATTTTCGACCTAGACTTTTCACTTGAAGTTTCAGCTTTCGGTTGTTCACCAACGAAAAATGTTCCATGCTTGAGTGCTATGAGAATGCAACATTAATGGAGAACCTCTGAATCAAGAACTTCAACTTAATGTTCCAGATCACAATAGAAACAATGGAAGTTCTATTTGAAGAAGATCAACTCGGACCATCAAACCTGGACAACGATAACGAGCAATCATTTATTCTTCTTTTTTGATATTAATAAATTCAATATTTTATGTGCCAATGTAAGATCAATCGGATTTTTTTGTTTTTTTTATAACTAAATTGAATTTTGTTAGCTAACTACAATGGAAAACGAAATAACCACGTTCAAAACCAACAACTTTTTGGAAGATAAGAAAATAACAAATCAATCAATCAATCAAACAAATCCCGAGGTGCGAATTTCCGTACTCTTTAAAAGAAATCGGAAATTCGCACCGGTGCGAATTTCCGATATATTGTCGGATATTCGCACCGGTGCGAATTTCCGCTAAACCATATAAAACTGTTTACCGAGCAGTAACACTTTAGAACTCGATTCCTTGAGATATAATTTTCAGATAACTAAAACGCTGTATACCTAAATATTATATAGGTTCACAAAAACAAGGCTACAACTGCCGAAAGAGAGACGGTATGCCTGATGCATTGAATATCGTTTGCTCCATTCAAGTCAGCCAACTATAGATCCAGAAATCCCCTTAAAATTGCATACAAGATACAGTACTCTCTGAGTACCTGCGTGTGAATGGCTAAAACTATTGTCAACGAACTGATTGGACCTACTTAAATCCCTGAATAAATATTCTTACTATACGACAAATCCTATGAGAAAGCTAAGTCCACAGCGATACCCGTCAACGGCTACTAAGATTCATGGGTTCTGCCCAGCTGGTCCTGCTCCATTAAAGTCGGAAAAACACGAACTTAAATTTCTCATCACTTAGGTTTCTTATTTGTCAGGTAAATGGGAATCTACCGCAAAAGGCACTTCGTATCCACTCATTTTAATGTTGAGTTCTATTCTGATAAAATGGCTTCTTAAAAACATACCTACGCATTACCCACTTCAAAATAGTTGCCTATAGTTTTTTGTTCAACATTCCTTTTCAGCTTTACTACAACGCCATCATCACTCAACAAAGCTAGTTCGAAAGGGTCACCCTCTCCATTAGATCAAAAGCAAAATATCCACCACCGATTCAAGTGGACCATAGCGAAAAAGTGATTTTTCATTCGAAATTTTTAAGAAACAGAAAAAAAAAATCTGTCAACCCCACCACTTGGATATTTGCTCGTTTCAAAAACGTTTCTCTTCCTTCTCAGATTTTGATGTGAATCATTAAAATTTTGTCATTTGTTTGATTTTTAAAAAAAAAAAAGCATGGAGAACCCGTCACGGGGTGGGGTTGAGATACATCACATCTTTGCGAAACATATGATTGTCTCGAAAAAAAGATTCCGTGGAAGACACATGGATCTACAGATGATTTCTGAATAAAATGTATTGTATATGAACGACTTCAGTTAGTTAGTGTCAACAGACAGACAAAGTATAGAATAAAAAATTTTTATATTTGTAAATAAAAGTTAAAACATACATCACCAGTCTAATCTAATTTGTTTATATTTATTGTGGATTTTTTTTTCTTTTGCAGATTTTCAATTCAATTTTGGATATAGCAACAAAAAACATTCGAAGACTTTACGCAGCTAGGGTATTTGTATTTATTATCAGAAACAACAACAAAGGACTCCACCGAGACAACACGAGTTTTTTTTTCTAAGGACACCGATCTACAGAACGGGCATAGGCAAACAATATTTAAAACGGATCACTGTGAAAATCATTTTATACCTCATTACTCTGTAACAAAAATTGTATAAAGCAGATTATTAAATAGACAGTACTTAAGTGTTCAAATTTAAGTAAGTATTACGTACTAATGTTTATACGAGCTATCTAATGGATTTATTTTCTCTTGCAGTTTATTTAGTGTAAATCGCATTTTATCTGTGTGTGTGGTGTGTTCGTGTGGGTGATTAACTAAAACTTAGCTTCAAGCAGCATCAACGCAACGCAACGCAACACGTAAACCAAAACAATAGTCAACGCAACAAAAACAAAAAAAGTATACAAAATGACGATGAGTACAAATAATTGCGAAAGTATGACATCATACTTTACCAACTCTTACATGGGAGCCGATATGCATGGGCATTATCCCGGTAATGGAGTAACCGATCTCGATGGCCAACAAATGCATCATTATAGTCAAAATCCGAACCATCAGGGTAATTTGCCATATCCAAGGTTTCCACCTTACGATCGAATGGCATACTATAATGGTGGTGGTCAGGGGATGGAACATCAGGGTTATTCACGGCCAGACAGTCCATCGAGTCAGGTCAGTGGTGGTTTGACACAAACGCAAACGAATGGTGGACAAATCGTTCCACAAAATCAACCGCATACACAATCACAGCCACCGCAGCATGCACAACAGCAACAACCGGTCGTCTATGCGAGTTGTAAATTGCAGGCGGCCGTTGGTGGTGGTTTGGCGATGGGACCGGAGGGTGGTTCGCCACCATTGGAAATGCCAGGACATCATATGAATACACAAATGACAATACCTCACCATATGGGTCATCCGCAAGCGCAGGTGAGTGTTTAATTCTAGACATGTAGCTATTAGTTATTTCTTTTTTGTATAGTGTTAGGGTGGTATACAGGTCCTTTCACTTGATGCGAATAAAGTATAGGTGGCTTACTATTGGATAAATTGGTGCGAAGTTGGCAGATGTCTTTGAAATTCGCTCCTAAATTCGATTATTCCTTTTGTGTCACTTATAGTTATGACAGCAATTTGTTACTTCTAATATATATCATAATATTTGAACGAGTTTAAACTTCATATCACTGAAAAATCACTCTCACTGACCAAAGTGCACTTGAAGAAGTTAATTTTACTGAGGACCAGGAGTAACAGCGATTTTCACATCTCGCTAAACGGTGAACAGGCCTGTTTAGTCTGGAGTTGAATTGCCGCACTATACGTGACAGAGCTCGTCACTGAATTGTGTAGTTTTTCTTTTCACATGCACAACAAAAACAAAAATTCCTTCACTTAGTAATCGATTAGACTGAAGGTGAAGCTGCCTAATTTTGTGGATATAGTCCACAAGGTAGCAGCTTCAAGCCTTGCGACTAAGGTCTATACAAATTTCTCACATACCTACGGAAGTAAAAGTTCAATTCCGCTCGGTGCACTTTGTAATGCTCTAATTTAGGTGCAGGTTGAGTACTTACATTAAAATGTATGATTTTTTCTTTCATAAGCTTGTGCTTAAGGCTAGCATTCCTAAAAGTGCTTTGCTCTGATATTTATTTCGAAAATGAGTTCCTCGATCCAATAAATTTTAGGTCGTAATATGTAGATGTAGCTCATTTTCATGACCTAATCATAGGTATCTGTAGTAGGCACATCATTTTCGAATAACATATCATACGATAAGGATTGAACTTGGTCTTTAAAAAAATAAACCAAACACCCATCTACTCGTAATCTATAAATCCTCAGAATTTGTTCCTATAACTTATTGATTTGAAATCTACTGTACCCCAACATCGTCTCCCTTAGAATCATATCCTCGTCATACTTGTCAACAAACTTATACTTATTCTTTTGTAAATCTTTTAAAAATATATTATTGGACTCCATATCCGTAAACACAAAAAAAAAAATGTTCCCCATCTTATCTTATCTTATCTTATAGTTGGGTTACAATGAGGTCGGCGTTCCTGATGTTGTTCCTGAGGTAAGACTTCATAACACTTTAATTGTTGTTAGTAACTAATTTTATTTTCCAACAAAAAGATTCTGTTTCGCTCTATGGGGAATCTTTATTTCTTTTCTTTGGTTTCGTTAATAATTTTTCGTTTGTCCAAAAGTAAATCTATTGTTATTGTTAAGTGTTATTCGCTTCTATTCTCGTTGTTTAATCATTTCCAATACTGAATCTGACAGACTATAAACGGATCTTACTTCGAAAGCTACATGTTAGGCGCATGAAAGAAAGGGAACCTATTATTTACTCAAATTCTACACCCAAAGCCATGCTGCATATAGTAGTTCTCTTTAAAGTGAAATCCGAATGTATCTGTAGTGACGTTACAAAAACCATTTTTGAAAACTTTTTTTATAAATTTTTTTCAAAATTTGTAAACTGCACTCACAATGCATATGCGAAACATACCTACACTTGACACAGACACACATAAAACAACAACGGGAATAGGACTGATTATGTTTTAAAAAATATGTTAACCATTCTTTACCTAATCACTATAGGTTCATCAAAATCACCATAATATGGGTATGTACCAGCAAACAACCGGAGTACCACCAGTCGGTGCACCATCACAACAGATGATGCATCAGCAACCGCCACAAATGCATCAGGGTGGTCAAGGACAACAACCACCAGCGCAAAATCCAAATACACAATCGTCAATGCCTTCACCTTTGTATCCATGGATGAGAAGTCAATTTGGTAAGTTTGATTTAATAAGAGACTTCAAAGTTGTAGCTTCTAGTTTGATTTTTTTTATTATTTGTAGTTAAAGTAGTTTTTTTGTATTCTTTCATAAAAAAAAAAAAATATATTTAAAAAAACACCATTTGGGGGGACTTCATTTTGTGGGCTTTACTGTTGAAGTATGAAATGGTTTTGGCATTGGGTTAACTAAGCGAAGACTTCATCCTAGTAAGATTTTTTTTTTGTAATTGGTTTTTCTGTTTTGCTGTGTGAATCTTATTTGATAATTTTATTATGCTTTTTTTTTATTATTTGTGGTATATTGTAGTGCTCTGTGTTTAAACAGGGACTTTATCTAGTTAATGAAAAAACGATAGCAGACTGTAGACAATTATAGTTACTATTATTATAGATGGAAGTTATAGAAGTTACATATTTTAAATATAGAAAACTTAACTCTATGATCATTTAAAAGATGATACAGAAATGTTCTTAACGAGTTCTAGAGGTTTAAATAAGGCATCTGGACATCTGGTGGGACTTGCATTTCCCAAAAAAAAAAAAGAGTAGGTATAGGTATAGTGTTCGACATACCTACTTTCTAGCAAACTTAAAACATTTACTCTATATCTAGAATAATGGCAACTTAATTTAGGTGTGAAAAATAACGTGTCTTAGTTATATCTACATAGATATCTTATAACTATCAGGGTCTTTTTGAACCATCGATCGATCTGACTGTATCGTTACAATCTCATTTCAATGGAAAGAATAAAATGTCATTTAAACACACAAAACAGAATAAGCAACCGAAGGAGGAAACATTTTCATTCGAAAAATATCCAAAAGTTTTTTTCTTTTTAACTTCGATAATATCCATCGTCAGTGCCAAAAGAGCTATCTACAACCAACAACAACAACTCTGATGATGATGATGATGATAATACTTGCGGTAACTGTAGTTACAAACACTCCGCTTACGTTTTCCTACTGGTGGGTCATAAATTTTAGGGACGTTCAACAAATTTCCCAGCAACAAGTGGCTCATTTTGTGGATATCTTGATAAAATAGAGCTCTTGTGAGAGCACACACAAAAAGAGAAAACAACTGCTTTTGCTACTCCTGTTGTTTTCAATTTAATCTTCAATATTTATTTATATATTCTCGCTCCAAGCTTCTTTTGCAACCCGTTATAAAATCCCATTATTCTATACTTACCATCAGAGTGGAGAGACCTCCCTCCCAAATGGTATGAATAAAATCAATACGAGTTCAAATTGAAAGGGATTCTAAAAGTTCAAAGCATCATCACCTTGGTAGTTTTTCATCTTCCCCCCCATAGTGCAACATAATATTCCATACTACTAGATATATATATAAAGATATATTTTTATTTTTTTTTTTTTTTTGAGTAACCCAAACCCATGCAATGCGCTCGTCAACTTTTATATTTCACTTTAACTTTGTGCTGTTTTATCCCCTAGTGCAGAGACGACTACAAGTAGGTGGCTCAAAATCCCAACATCCTTTACGTTTCTCAACATGGTGGGCTATTATACTACTCGTATAGGTATATAGTGTTTTCTCTTTGTTGAACATCGTGCCACAGGGTTTTTATCCCCCAGGATACTTCATTGCATTTTTATTTCGTGAAATAAAAGCTTAAGTAAGGACTTACTTTTAAGAAAACTTGTAGTACATTTAAGACCAACCGTTGATCCCGTATTTTCTTTCGTTCACATTCAGTTCTTCAACTTCAAGATCCTTTCATAGATTTACGAGTTTACATCTATAGATATGGATATATACGTGTGCAGATAGATTGCTCTAGTGGTGTGCTTATAGCAGGGAATAAAATGGAGAGAATGAGTGTTTTTGAAAAATCTTTTCTCAACTTTAAGGCACCCACAGAGGTAGGTATAGGTACAACAAAAAGGGAGTGTGTATCTATGAAAATCTATTCATTTAGAAGAAAGGGTGAGAAAAATACGCTTTAGATAGATATATACTATCTTGATATACGCCAATCCAATTCAGACTACCATACTACTATTGTTGAACAGTGCGGATAGTCAAATAAATGTATAGCTATTGTTTTTTTTTAAGCTTGGGTGGAAATAAGAAAACAATGTTTTGTACAATTTAAGAAAAATCCATGAGGGTTTAATTATTCTTAGTAAAACGAGGAGTAGATATAGCGAATGCGATTGACATTTCCAAGTATGCACAATATTTTGATTATATCTACGGTAACTCATACAAACGTTCCTCTTAATTCTTAAAGAGATTAGGTTTAGTTTGAAGACAATATCGCCACTGTGGAGGCCATCGACCCAAATTAAATTAAACCGTACAAAGGGGCTTTGTTTGCCGATGTTTCAGAAATATGTGCCAACTATCTAAGCAGTTATAAATGACTAAAGTCAAGTTTTTATTAACTTTAACCAAAGTCAGACAAGCCACATGTGCTCTGAATCTGATGGGCGCTTCGTGAAAACTAAAGCACACGCAATCATTTTTGTTTGCTTTTCCGTTGATTCCACATAGGGCTAATTATTCTCAAATAATGTGTTCAGCTGCTTCCTTTAGGCATAGCCGACACTCTGGAAAGTCGGCTAAATTCATTTTGTTTAGTTAAACCATGACACATAGGATATCAGGAAACCTACTATAGGCTTTCGATGGCTATATTCATATTTACGACCTTGCTGGCATATGTCTCATAAGTCTATAACCGTCCAGTCGGATATTAACTTGTATCCGAAAACTTCAAAATTAATTCGACTTCCTTCAAAAATCGGATAGCAATAATTCGTTACTGTTGCGCCACTGATGCCACAACGCTGTCAAAGCATCTAAGGATTACCATTTCGCTCCCAAAATGACTAATGACACTTTTTTCGAAACCAAAAATAATAAAGTACCAACAAGCCACCAAGGAAACCCTTCTAACTCCGAATTCATGTTACAACTTAATTGAAACGTGGTGGACGGTATAAAATACACAATCGTTACAAAAAAAAAAAAAAATTCCACAGACTTCTTTTGTCCTCCGACAATCGAATAAAAGTAAAAAATTATATTAAGATAAAAACCCAACAACACAAGAAATAATGTGTATAAACTATAAGAGGCTGTAGAGAAAAAAAAACATAAACCGTCACCGTCACGATATTACTCCCTCACCTCTGTCCCTATCCCTCTGGAACGACGATATCACATGAAGTTGTTCCATGACTGCTGCCTCTCGAACAACACTTCGAAAGCGAAAACACTAGGATTTCTGTCCCGATCCATTCGCACACAATCAAAGTGTTTGTCCGAAAAAAGGGCTAAAGGATAAGAGCCACCATGGTCAGCGGCGCGCACTCAGCTACGGTTCGAGAGTGTAAATGAAAACCTCTTTTGATATCAGAATTTCTGCGTGTATCTAAAAATCGTTTCTTTTATTTGTTGTGTCCGTTTCCCTGCTATATTCACGGAGGCATTTAAACCCACTGTTTGGTAAGGTAAGGTATAAGAGTATGCTGTGGATAAGGCATAAGGCTTTGAACGGGATGGAAAAAAAACCGTGTACCAGAGATTAATAAATTGATGGCATCCATTGCATATAACATGTAACTAATGGCGGTAATCAATTTTGCTTTACATCTCAATCTGCTTTTGGCTCCGCTGTTCACTCTATACTCTTGGTGCACACACCATCGAAATAAAACCAAAACAATTCACTATAGCCACTAAGAGAGAAAAAAAAGGAAAAGATGGAAAATGGAAAAAGGAATCATACATTCAATAGTATAGAGGGATAAGACGAAGAAATAAAAATGTTATAAAGCAACGCTACAAAACGAGGAAACGATGTTATTATAAAAAGCCCAAGACCCCAGACCCCCATCACGCTCCCCCACTTTTCTGATGCTCTAAGGTGGTGGTATCAAACACCCCCCTCGATATCAGTTTTTATTATTTCTACCACTTCATTATATTTTTTTTTTTTTTTTTTTTTTTTTTTTGTCGGAGGTTGTTACTATCCGATGGAGCACTCAGACACAACTACTGGTCCATTGTACTGCCAAACAGACACCTTACATTGCTGTACTTAGTTTTCCCGTCTTTCGAAGAAAGATAAGAAGGAGCTTCAGTGATGAAGAGCTTAGATGTTCGGCACTCACCACGTCAGCCCCAAAAATCCGCCACCTGATGCGAGCAAAGGCAGGACAACTACAGAGGAAGTGTTCCGCCGTATCATCGTCCTCTCCACAAGCAGGACAGATGGTGGTGTCGCTCAAGCCCAATACATTTAAGTGTTTGGCGAAAGCTTGGTGGCCCGAAAGGACGCCCACAAGCAGTCTACAGTCGATTCTCCTGAGAGACAGAAGAAAGGACGCGGACCTTTTGCAGATGTCCGGAAGCAGTCGCTTGGCCTGTCTGCACCCAGCACAATCACGCCACCGACGCTCGTGTTTGCGAGAAACCCAAATATCGATGGATGACCCAACCACAGATGCAGGCAGACCCAGCGCGGGTTCAGGTCCTGAAAGAGCTTCTTCTGAACCCAGCCTGGCAAGCCCATCAGCGATCTCATTTCCCTGGATACCAGTGTGACCTGGGACCCAAACAAGTTTGACCGTGTTTAGCCTACCGACCAAGTTCAAAGCAAGCTTGAGTTCGAGCACTAGCTTGGACGAGGTGAGAGGGTTAAGCAGCGCTTTTAGTGCAGCCTGGCTGTCACTGCAAACGCATATACTTTTAGCCCTCCACCTGTTTGTCACAATATAGCGCATAGCCATAAGGATAGCGAAAATCTCCGCCTGGAAGACAGTCGCGTGGTTACCTAAAGGGTAGTGTAGTCTAATGTTCTCGCATTCCACGAAGACTCCAGAACCAGACCCCTGTCCGGTTTTAGAGCCATCCGTGAATACACGATGGCATTCTTTCCCTGGCTCAGAGTCCGGCCGAAGCCATTCCGTTGCCTGAGGAAAGTTGACGTGGTAGTTTTGTCGCAGTAGGATTTCTGGTGTCATTGCATCAGACGGCATATCCATAAGACAGGGGTCAAAGGATAATTCTCGCACAAGTTCATCAAAATTCCAATGCGCGTGGTACCAAAAGCCACCTCTCTTTAAACGGGAGATGGTTTTCAGTGTACACCCCATGATAAAAATATCAAGGGGGGGGAGATTCATCATAGCATCTAGAGCAGAACCCGGGGTGCTGGGGAAGGCCCCTGTGCAGCCAAGGCAAACTGTTCTTTGGAGTTTGGCGAAAGAGGCAGTAACACGTTTCCGCGAAAGCCTGTTCCACCACACAACCGATGCATATGAGAGAAGTGGTCTTACCATTGCCGTATAGATCCAAAGGACCCTTTTCGGAGATAAGCCCCATGTCTTACCAAAAGCGCCTTTGCACTGCCAGAAAGTCGACAGCGCTTTATCGGTTTTCGATTCAACATGCTTGGACCAAAGAAGTTTTCTATCGAGGATTACTCCAAGATATTTGACTTCGTCAGAGATCGGGATAGTGACACCTTTTAGCACAAGTTGAGTCAGACCAGTGAAGTTCCTCCTCCTCGTGAAGAGAACAACCGTAGTTTTAAGAGGATTCACTGAAAGCCCATTTCTTGTGCACCAATCATCGATCAAGCCCAAGGATCTCTGCGCCTGAGAGCAGACAGTCCTTAGGTTCGAGCCGACAGACAGAACGGCGACATCGTCCGCGTAGGCTTGTGTGTAGGTTCCAGGAAGATTGAGTAACGTTAGCAGAGAGTCTACTACCATACACCATAAAAGGGGAGACAGAACACCACCTTGTGGGCAGCCCCTGTTTACCCCTGTCATGACGCATTTGCCACAATCCGCCTCGGCAATCAACGTCCTGTACATTAGCATTGCTTTAATCCACAACACCAATGTTTCATCTATACCGTGATGTCTAGCTGCGTTACACATGCTGTCAAAAGTCGCATTATCAAAAGCACCCTCAATATCGACGAAAATACCCAACGCGTACTCCTTCCGATCAAGAGCGCTTTCGATCCTACCAACAAGGTTCTGAAGCGCAGTTTCACAGGATTTTCCGCGCTGATAAGCATGTTGCATCTCAGAAAGAGGATGCGATCGAAGAGCAACATTGCGCACGTGCAGCTCAACCAGTCTTTCCAAACTTTTCAGCAGGAAGGAAGACAGACTTATGGGTCTGAAACTTTTGGCGAGAGTGTAGTCAGTCTTACCGATTTTTGGTATGAACACGACTTTAACCATACGCCAAAGAGAAGGTATGTAGGCCAAGGCCAAGCTAGCGGTGAAAATTCTTTTCAGCGTCGGCATCAGCTGACTAAAACCTTGTTTCAGCATAGCCGGGTAAATTCCATCCGGACCAGGTGCCTTGAAACTCTCAAACGATGCAATTGCATATTTGATAGCGTCATCCGTCACCACTCTGGATGCAATATACCAGCTACGCCGCGTGGTGTTTGTCCGTTCCGTGGTGGCCACCGTTTCCGGTACCACTGAAGAGCGCGTAGTGATCTGATTTCCCGGGAAATGAGTCTCCAACAGAAGACTGAAAGTCTCCGCCTTTGTCTCAGTGTAGGTGCCATCAGATTTTTGGAGCGATTCCAGTTTACTTGGTCTGTCCCTTTTGAGGACTTTAACAAGTCTACTGGTTGCACTTAGTGATTCGACCTCCTCACAAAATTTCCTATAAGAGTCATTTTTCGATTTACGAATCAGTCTCTTAAATTCTTTTTGCTTCGATCGATACAGATTCCAGTCTTCTTCTAAGTTGGTTTTTAAAGACCGATTTAGGAGCTTCCTGGTTTCTCTGCGAAAACGCTGCAGTTCGGTATTCCACCAAGGTACCGGTTTTCTGCAGGAGTTTTTTGTAACCGGACACGCTTGTTCAAAACAACGGATAAGGACGCTGTTCAGATCCTGAGCAGACCTCTCTACCCCTTGTATTGACCTTAATTTAAGTGGAGCTTTAACAGAATTGCCAAGTTCCTCCTTAAACCGTGCCCAATTCGTTTTTCTCGGATTTCTCCTCTCTTGCGAAGGTGAAACTTCACAGTAGATTTGAAATTCGATGTATCTGTGATCTGACAAAGTGCTATCTGGCGATACCCTCCAATTGATGATAGTCTTGGAATGCCTGTTGGACAGGGTAATATCGATTACTTGCTGTCTCCTGGCTGTAACAAATGTAGGCCGACGACCCACATTGTTGATGGTGATGTCAGACGATAGGATGAAATCCAGAAGACGATCTCCTCGTATATTGCATTTGCTGCTGCCCCAAACAGTGTTTTGAGCATTAGCATCGCAACATAAGACAAGACCAATCTTTTTGACCTCGCAGTACTCTATGAGCTCAACAATTGCCTTTGGTGGTGGAGGAATTAGAGAGTCATAGGGGAAGTAAGCCGATGCAACAACAAAGGTTTCCCAATTGCCATTTGCATGGTAAGTGATAGTTGCAGCAACCAAATCTTGGCCACAAAACCGTTTGATTTTAACTGCCGTGAGGGATTTCGATACAACAAGACATGTCCTAGGTCTCTCGGACAGTTCATCGTAAAGAACATGGTATGCACCGCTCAACTCACCAAGGCCACAGATGCGATTTTTCCACACCCATGGTTCCTGGATGGATGTTATGCGGTTTTTTGTCCTACTGACAGCAAGCCTCCTACTTAAAAGAGCAGTAGCAGCCTTACAGTGTTGTAGGTTGATCTGAGTGAACAAAATGGATGTAAACTCTGGGTTACGACCACTATTAGCACTACTTGACATTGAAATGGAAATTAATCCTACCAAGGTGCAGATAGGGACGCATGTCGTACCTAGACTTGATGATCTCGGCAGAAGCCTTGTCTATGCTCACAACCAGAGAGCTACCATCTTCATCGTGACGGTTTTTACTCTGCCTGTGAGAACGGACAATCCAGGCTTTTGTGTCGAGACCAGGATTCTGGGCATGCAAACGCGTTAGCACGTCCGCCGATTTCCCCAGTTTCCCAGGAATCCAGCAGACAGCACGCGTGAGCTTGGGTGGTTTGTAGACCTCAAAAATTGTGGTCCCGTGGGGAGGGATCTTCGGCACCATGTTGCTGACCCATTTCGAGGTAAGCTGCGAGGAGGTATTCACCGTGAAGGTTCCGTCCTTGAACTCACATCCCTCAACCTGGATACAAGCATTAGTTGCCGCGGCAAGCTCCAAAAGATGTGCTTTACAGTGTTTGCACTCTGCATCGCTCATGCTATTGTCATTGCCTGCTTTCCCTATACGAACTGCTAGAGAGGAGACAGCGGCATCTTTGTAGGATGGCCTCTTGTCCCGCACCTTAGCTGTTCTGCGTTCGAAAGAAGCACTCTGACCGACAGAGCCATCCGCATCAACAAAGTTCTGTCCGCTGGTACTGCAACCTGGGTTGGTTCCAGCACCTGCATCATTCAGTACCAGTGCACAGGTAGCTCCAACGATTGGAGGGCCTCGGGAGCTCTCGCCTGTAGGTGCGATTGCGACGTCCAGTTTCCTTCCGCCAGTACTGCTTCCATTTCTGGTAGAAGCACCGGCTTCATTAGGAGACCGCACGCGGACAGACTCACAGACTTGAGGGGGGTTTATTCTCTTTTCGAGCTTGGGTCGCTTCTTCTTGCTTTTCGGGTAGGCAGAAGAGGAGGCAGCGTCAGATCCAAGGGGTTGGTTGGCTTCAGTTGGTGAGACTTCCACCGACCGGTTCCTTTTCAAAGGCGCCGCCGAAGAGCTGACGGATGTGCTTGCGCCTTCAGCAGGTGCAGCTTCTTTGCGCCGCAGATCCCTCAGCTTCTTCCTTTTCCTTTTCCGCTGTCCCTTAGACAGGCACAGCTCAAGGACCGCCTCTTCAGGAGCCCGTTCAACCAAGGTGTCCCGGGTCTGACCGTCAGTGGCAGTGCAGTGAGCCACAGCTTGTCTCATGCTCAATTTGCCGAATGAATCAGACATAGAGCCGCATGAGTCGCTTGTGAAATCAGGTATGAATGTTGGGACCTCCAGAATCCGTGTCCCGGCCGTAGTCGAGAAGACTACGGGTGGATTTTGGCTATTGCCATTACCACCTAGAGTAATCAATTCCTTTTGTTTCTCCATTCATAACGTTTTTGAGTGTTTACCACTGGCTCCTGTGGGAGGGATTTACTGAGGATAGGCTAGCCGTTGCCTCAAACCCTTAGTTGGATTTTAGTCGCCTCTTACGACAGGCATGCCTACCTCGGGTATATTCTAACCCCTACCCGAAGGGGGGACTTCATTATATACTCAATGGTATAGGGTAAGATATTTGTTGTCAGGAGTTTGTAACGAGGAGAATTCCTTCCTGCACTATACACTGTCACTACTAGCAAAAAGCAAATCCACTGTCAATTCCCTGCAAGGTTGGATTCTTTTGATGTATTCCAGGCTGAATTAGGGTCCACTACAATATTTTAAGCGTTCATTTTAGTTAAAATTTACTTTGAGTTCATTCGTTTGCTCTTGGGTTAGGTTAGGGTGGCAGGCCGCAGTACGCGCAGCCTCACTTAGGCCTGAGGAGGCCGTTGAACCAATAGGAGCTGAGAATGAAGCGTTGGAGGCAACTTATGCTTACATTAGCGAGTTCGCCGAAATTGTCGAAGAAGTATTCTCCTAGATATAGTTTTCTACGAGCTGAGAGTGCTGGGCACATGCATCCTTTTCGTCAATGCAGCTTCTACAGAAATCATTCAAAGGGAGGCCCATATACTGAGAGCATGTCTCCCAATAATGCAGTGTCCCGTGATGACACCTATACTAGTGTGCTTATATTATAGGATCTTTTTAGTTTAGGCCAGATTTGTTTCGTGATGGAGCACGTGGTGCAGTTTGACCACCTTCGATTAGTGGCGCAAATCGAATTTTGCTTATTTAAAAGTGTACACGCGGCGAGAGGCATATAGAGATTCTCCGGTAGAATCGACAAAGTTCCTATCGAGTTCGTCGGCCTTGCAATTCCCCGGAATGTCCCTGTGGCCCCGCACCCTGCAATTGAGGCCGGTTTTGGACTTGAAGATGACCGAATCCAGGGATTTAATTGCGGCTTGACTATCAAAAATTACGATATCCTTAGCGGATATTACATTTCTCATTCATAACTCATCGCTTGTTCGAGTTTTTATTTTTGGGATGAAAATGCACTTTTTTATACGAGTTAAATTAGTTCTCCCCCTTTTCAGAGTTTGTTGTTGAACAGATTGGTCGATGATGAACTACAAGGTTTTTTGTTATTCTTCTTCTTTTAGCAATAATTTCGTCCTAAGCCAGTTCACTCACTTACATCTACATATTAGACATTAGTCCCCTGTGTTCCTTAAAAACATAAGTTGAAATCTTAAAATCGAAACTAAAAAAATACATCAATTCTATTGAACTAGCTCGTTTCGTTCGTGTTAAAGCGATCACATATACAGCTGTGTTCATGAAAATAGTAGTGGGATCTCTCTAAAATAGTCAAAAGTAAATACATTTTGACCGAAAGTAACGGAATTTTCAAATTTTTATTCTCTTCTTTGCATTCTGAACAAAATGTGTGCATCCTTATATTTTTCAACGGAAAAAGTACCGTTTCATTTGGTCAAAGTTTTGTGTAGAGCAGCACTACTATTTTCATGAACGCAACTGTATGTCTTGATTCAACATGCATACATTCCAAGCTCCGCTATTTCGGTACTAAAGCTGTAAAATTAATACTGCGTATTTACAATTTCAATTCTCATTCGAACTCGTTGATTTTGTAGCACAGTACAATGCATAAATCTTCGATGTCATATACCTCAACAGAGCAGTCTAATACATTTAGACGAAATAAAGTGACTGAACTAATTCAACTTAAAAAAAACAAGCTCTATTGAAATAGTTCCTAAGATCAGTTGTTATCATCCACTTTTAAAGAAGTTCGCTTATGAATTACACTGGACCTATTGTAACATAGGCTCCGCCTCTTAGGATCTTCGGTAGCTGCTGTTAGTCAATTTTTTTTTTAAATACTTCTCCCGGGAAACGCATCAACAGCGACCCGAGATGCTTGCAGATGTATGTTACTTCTGCATTTACATTGCTGCATATTGTAGTCTTCTGGAAATATATCCCCAGGAAGCGAGTTCCAAAGTTTACTTGTCCTTGTCATTTAAATTCATTTGTTTGTTCTGTGAATGTATATAGTTCTGTCTATAGTCTGTATTAAACTAGCTCGTTACACTTGGCATTGGCCAAAACCAAAACTAATATCTTAGAACAATATCTGAACTTGTTCCATCGGGTTTGGTTACTAGAAACAAAAAACCCAACAAACATAGGGTACATCAGAATACCAGTCCGACGTTCTCTATCCACCTCATGAGTATTTTCATTTTTGGTGTTATCATTTTTTTCCCGCCATTTTTGTTGGAAAAAAACTTAAAACCTCCCATATCACCCCGCTACTCGTTCGCATTTTATACTCGTCCTGCATCATGGCAAATAAATGTTAAGTTGTATAAACTATCACGTCTTTAGGCACACGAGCTTAACGGACATCGGTCATCCGGTGCCTGTTGGAACTTGTGGTTCGCATTTTTGAACAGAGCTAGGTGTGGGTATTAAAAGATTCAATGCAGGGATTTTTCGGTGCACGAAAACAACATTAAGTGGTTCATTGTTGGTTGCTTCCTGTTGCACTGTATTGCCAGTGCAACCATCCGTAGAATATAAGAGATTTCAATTTAACCATTTGGTTGGCAAGATTTGTCTTAATTTCTTTACCCAGGCAGAGACAGATGAAATCTTATGTAATTCTGTAAAATGGAGGAAAATGCACAGTCAAAAAAAAAAAAAAAAAACACTTAACACAGATCCATGGTATGTCTGCGTGCAGGAAGTCGCAAATGGGAAACGAAAACAAGGATTCAAATTTCAACAACAATATAGTATGTACCTCTGTACACATGAACGTGCCAACTGCACAAGTCAAATAATGTAGTATCTCTAAAAGCATTTTTGCTAACAGCGGCTATTTTGAGTCCCGTTCAGACAATTAGAATTGTCTTCGATTTGATACGGTCATAAATTTGCTTTCACAAAGTTACACAAAATTGGCGACAGTTGCTCAGACCTCTTCTAAGTATAATGTGCTCTGAATTTGTTCCGAGAATTCGATTGCGAATTGAATAACAATAGGGATTGGTGTTGTGTTGTATCCTTTCTGTGAAAGGTTTGCTGAAATTCGCAATATTCAATACTGAGAGAGTTTGGTTGGGACAGTGAACTGATTGCATATATAGGGGTACGTAATAGGGGTTAACAATGGCAGAGCAACATAGATCGTGCAATTGTCACGGTCATAAATCTTGGTCAATCAATGTCCAGCACGCAGCGGGACGGATATATGCAGTGAGCGAACCCTGGGGTATTCTTTGCACTTTTGTTGTGATTGCCCTCTTAGATGTTTGTAAGATCAGGAAAACTGTTGCTAGATGGGGTAATTAATATAGTCATAGGTAAGAAAGTGCACTGGCTGTACAGAAAACCCCAAAGACGTCATAGACACCGATCTTCAGTGCGGTAGCTCTACGAAATTTAAAATGAGGTGCGTAAGTTCGAAAAGATAGAAAGGCGATGTGAATTATACCTGCGGGCAACTACAATCTTGGTTTTATAAGGGTGCTTCCCAGATGTGACAGAATGATTCCATTTTTAATCATTGTTCATCGCATAATCCATATGCTAAACGAAAGCTAACACCCAGCTCGGTATGGATGCTCATAAGATTGTCGGACATTCTAAAGTGGGATCTGTTCCAGCTATTGGTTTGATGAACGCCGTTTCGGAGTAATTTTTTTCAGAATTTTTCTGAGTCTAGCAGCGTCCTTAATGGTTTCAATAGATCGGCAGTACTTGGTCTTGCTCATCTTTCTATATATCTTACCGAAGTCTTTAAACTGATCACAATTCTTTCAATAAGCTAATTCCGAGCTGCCAAACTACACACGCGTTTGAGCTCGCAAGCCATTGAGGATTTCGCGACCAACCCCTAATGAAAATATCAAATCCTTCTGCTGCAGATTCATGGATTATTTTTAAGTCTTCTGCTGTTTAAATGATATATTTTTTTTTCGACTGTCTGTCTGCGACAATGGAACAAAAGCCATCTAAAAAAATAAACTCATCGCAGCTTGTAGCTGTCCTTTCCTTCATAAATTTGTTTCGTGGGGTATCTTTATTTAGTTGGTGGTGGAGTAGAATGTAAATAACTACTGTAGAAAACGGAATTTTGTTTCCCCTATGCTAACACTCATATGAAAGTTTGAGTGGTAGAGGTCAAAACGTGGGGAAGAATATAGTAACAAAACAAAAGAAGTATTTTTTTCGGTTTCTGTTTTTTTTTTTTTTTTTTTTCTTGAGAAGTTTTCATCATTTCCGTTTGTATTTTGTCCCCAACTTAATCCTGCCTTTTTCTATGCGATGTATTCTGTTTTCATTTGGCACACTCATGTCTCTAAAGAGTAGAAAGGATATTTTGTTGGTTTGATGGTGTTTTTTCTTTATTTCACTTTTCTGTATATGTAATTTTTGATTCTGTTGAGTAATATTCTTTCTGTTGTGTTTCTTTTTTTTTTTTAGTTCAATTTTGGTGCTTTGTATTTTTCTATTATGTTGTGTGTGAATGAATTCCATACTCGTTGTGTCGTTTTGCTAAAATAGAAAAATAGAAAAAAAAAAACAAATTCATACCATATTCCCATAACAATATCTACATATACATTTTTACATTATTTTTCATGTCCATGTCCACTCTCTCAACTCAAATTTGGCACTGGGGCGAATATTCAGGCGGTGGCGCATGTGGAGGTAGGATTTCCTTAAACCATTTCCATTTAAAAAAAAAAATCGTAGATATTTGCAGTGTGTATTTAAAACAAAAACAAAAACAATTTTCTTTTATTTCTTTAAGTAAATACTTTTAAAAGTTTTAAATTTAAGAAGTATCCTCTGTAAAGTAGTAGGAGGAGGAGGGCGTACGAATTAACGCACATCAAGTGCTGCAACCCCTCTTTTTGCGTTATTTTTTTTTTTTGTTTTGTGTTAGCCAATCTTTCATGACAACAGCTGAATTTTGATTCGGACACAAGCATCGCATATGTAAAGAGGCGGAAGAGGGTTTGTGTGACTGCTGCCCTCTGGCTACATTCGACTGTATAGTTGTAGTTCACATTTTTTTGTTTTCTTTTTCGTTTCCATTTTTCCTTCTATCCATAGAAATGTTCGTTTAGAAATTACATTTGGGATGAATATATACTATACATATACCAACACATGAACAACACCCAGTGTTAAATTCCCGAAAAACTAAAACCATTGGGAGAAGTATGGGACCCATGTCAAAATATTTGACAGCTGACTAAAACATGCCATGCGATACTCGCCGATGAGTTTTCTTTTTTCTCTTTTACTCAGCTTGGGTCTTTATGTTGGAAACCAGATCCTGAATAGAAAAAAATATGAAACCCTTAGGAAAAAAAAAAAATATTTGAAGGTTGGCCACTTCTCCAAATCATGGGAGTACCAGAGAAAACCAGCATCAGGCGGACATATTTCTCATTTTGAAATTTCCGTTTTTGATGAGCGTGTTGCCTGGGCCTTGCTGCTGTCCCCCCGCCCAAATGATATCTACTTCTTTTCACTTGTCCTCGTTCTTGTTATCCTGGATCTAGATTTGGGAATGAGAGACAGCTCCTTTGTGGAGTTTTTTTTTTCGATTATTTAAAAATATTTTTTTTTGTGAGAGTTTATATTTCAAATTACTTAACCTTAGTATTAGTACGTATACCTATGTTAAATGACTTTTAATTTGCTGAATGTAACTGATTGAAAATTTGGTTTTAGTTTGTTTAAAAATAATGGGATTGGATCTCATAAATGGCCGGAAATACGTACCTATCTTGTAGATTATGTTGTAGAAGACAAATATATTGAGAAAATAAAAATGATGACAATTAGATATGTTAGCCGGTAAACATATATATGTAATTCAGTTTTGGTCCTTCAGCAAATCAGGAAAATTAATAGGTACTGATATTGAATCAAATATTGAAACACTTCTTCCAGCATAAATATTATGAATAATGTGGTGACCATAGTGTTAGAGTCGTTGTCGGTGATACAAACGGCATATAGATTAGAGCCCCAGTAGGGGACAGCAACATACAAGAGAAATGAATTATATCAGAGCTTCTCCAAAACGCTAAGCCGGAAAATGAGTTTCTGCGTGGTACATAATTCGTCTGAGTGCTTCAGGATTTGCTTTCACAAAAAATTAAACAAATACTAAAAACACCATCGAATATAATTGAATTGGTAAACAAATGTTAATTGAACAAATTCAATTTTGCTTCAGAGTGTTAATTTTTAGTTCGTTAAAAATGCAAAGCGAATATTTTTTGTACTCGCTTTCCTGATCGCTATTACTATTGCCTTTATATAAATTTCACTTCTATTATGGTTTTTATTAATTTATCAACACATCACATTTATCAACATAATCGACCCCAAAATTGATAGAAAAAAAAATCATTTAGATACCGGTGCACATGTCTCTTCCGGCATTGTTCACTGGCTGCGATAGTAGGTATCTACCTACATGAGTATATCCACTTTATAGACGATTTTTTGAAAAATACTTAACGTGAAGCCCTCTCCTAGTTCTTGCACTATGAATCATCAATATCGAACTAACAGCTCCTAATGGCTTCTAATCTAACTTGAAACAAATCTTCACTTTTTCCATCGTAGCTGCGATGCCATTTTTGTTTTTTGCTTGAACATTTTTTCTGTGCACTTCATAGCGCCTCAAGGTAATCAGCAAAACCTTAATCTTTCCGTAGAACTGATACAAATTATCAAAACATTTACTACTATTATTTATGCTGAGCCATTCGATGATGAATAAGCATTAAAAGAAATCCCGCCACACACATAATCACATTAGGTATGTGCTCGCGCCGCACACGCTTAATTTCCGCAATTAAAAAATCATTTTCTTCGCCAAAAGCTACCTTCTCTGTTCCATCATCTTCTTGTTGTGTTTTGCCTTTTTTTATTCACAATTTAATTATAAACATCGTCGGAGTCCTTTTTGCATTGAAACGTACGCTAGTGGTATTAATTTATTCCCCCTCCCACTGGGAACACCCTTCATTGTATGCATTTAATTAATGCGAATCGAAAGCTTCAAAATGTAAATTAATAAAAATTACAACAACTCAGTTGTCATATGCCAGCAAAACAGGTCAACTTGCAGTGATATGTACAACATTGCGTAAATCCTGGCCAATGATGACGGGGTGCTGGAGGACGGTACCTATTACTATTTTCCTTATGAACATAGTGGGGATAATGGTATAATCGTTTATAGTATCTTGTAGATACATCATGTAGA
Organism: Cheilosia scutellata; assembly: GCA_955612985.1. NCBI lineage: Eukaryota > Metazoa > Arthropoda > Insecta > Diptera > Syrphidae > Cheilosia > Cheilosia scutellata. The sequence continues at coordinate 56,626,709 of OY015312.1, read as the reverse complement.
TACTTTACTATTTCATACATTTATAGCTATACAAAAAATGCTGTGCAATTAAAAACGAATCAAAGATCAATTTGGATTTGTGAATGTTAACACGTGAAATGTCAATAAATTAAAGGCATGTTCTCTCCGGTGTATTTTCATTGCATATATGGTAAGAGGGACCACCGAATGATGTTGCGCGAAAAACGTTTAAAAAAACACACACACACACAAACGTTGTAAGAGCGACTTAATAAGTTTTAACCATTAGATACATTTAATACGTGTTTATATATATTTTTCTCGTCTTAGAAAAACGCACGCACGCAATTTAATTACACTCTGACCTCATTGAGAGTGTGTTTGTACATTCCCACAAAATGTGATTATTTTAATGATTTCCCCTTAAGTGAAACGAAATTATAAAACAAAAACAAAACAACAAATAAAATAGTGTGTACAAGTATATATGTATGATACAAATTGTAAGAAAAATGGTGGCCTAATCACTATTTAATTACAATTCTCGTATTTGGGTGGGTTCCTGTACTATTACATACTATGCCTACATACATACATGTTTTTGTTAATTCCGATTGACCCCTAAGTGCTGCCGGTTTCAATATGAACTTGGATGGATGTTGGTACCTGGCCACCTATGTTTGGTCGGTGGCTTGTATGCAATAAACGCAATTAATATCAACATTTCCATATGAAATGATATTGTTCTTGTAACTTGTAATTTTGTATAATGAAAGAGCTTGCTCGATCTAGAAATTAAGCTGCCAACTAATATGGCTTTCTTTCAAATTACTTCCCTCAATTAGCAAGAAAATATTAATTTGACTTCATAACGATCAAACCCACGCAATAGAGAATTTGTAAGCTGTATAATGTATATGTATACTCAACTCATACAGTATACCTATAGGTTTCCACCTGTATGAAGCTTAGAATCTATTTAGGTTCTGTTTGACTTATACACGGCATTACTTCTAGATACATTAATGGATCCGCGATTGTCTTTGTAACCAAGACTGACCGCGCGGTTTAGTTGTTGGACAGCTATGGGCCGGCAGACTCTAGCTAATTTTTGATTTTTGAGACTACTTCGGAGATCGGAGAACTCTATCTTAATTTATGTTCCACAGGAAAGGCCAAAGAACAGAGCATGGTTGTAATCCCGCGTAACATTGTAGTACTGTACACCATCGTCAGACAGTCTTTTTCCCAGTATTACTTCAGCCACTATACTTATTATTATTATTATTTATTAAAGAGTAAAATAAATTACAATTCAACTTAGTATGTATACAGCACTAGCTACATGGGCCTTCGACTAAGGCTACTATAATTACTACTACCTTGGATTCGGTTACAACACGATTATCTGAATCCATACAAATCCAAATCTGACAAAGATTCTTACCTCAAGAGCTCGAAGCTGCTGATCTCTCCTTTGGCAGTGTTGATCCTCAGCAAAACTAAATTTGCCTCCATTTTATATTATGTGACCTAAGAAAGATATCATAATAATTTTTTAATAATAGCTATTACATATTTTATCGGAAATATAATTTCTTGACATCGAGTGAATATTCCAGATATTCTTTTATTCGATCTTAAATAACCTTAGCAACTGCAGGGAGCACGCAAATCCCACTCCAGTTTCCGAACTCCATACGACTTTCCTTCATAAGGAACCTGATTATTCCCTTCAAAGCCCAAACTGTTGTGACTTGTGAGTCTTTCTCTTTGTAGCTATACCTAGTTGCCGCAGGTCGTTAAACCAAAACTTCAATAAATAGCTTACGTTGTCCTGTTAGAAATGTTTATTTTATTTTAATTCTGTTTCAGATAACTACTTCACAGATCTGTCTGTCATTTTGCTTTAACATTTCATGTCAAATGCATATCATATAAGTATCATAAGTTTAACAAGTATAGTCCAAGAATATGATTTCCGATATCTCACTTTTTGTATGTCCTTGTAAATATATGCAAAACGTTTCTTATTGTCTACTTTACTCCAACACAGAATCAATCTTTCCATCGCCAACATACCAATTGAATTCAAAACTAATTTCTACCACTCGCCAACATGTCATTTTTATAATCCACCTCATCCTGTACGAATGCTGTATAGCGACCTTATTCTAAACAAGATTGATGAGGTGTCTGCCCGCATTGAGTTAGTATCTTTTTCCTTTAGTTTTTGTCTTTCCAAAGATATCGCAATAATTACACAAGGTAGACAGATACAATTTCAAGACAAAAAAAAGGCAAGAAAAATCTCTCGAGAAGAAAACTCGCGGTTTCTTTTGTGCGAAAAAAAAAACAACAACTACCAGACTCAACTGCGAAAAAATACACTCTTGTAACATTCACTTATAATTGTACCAGCACGGATTAAAACACATGTTGCGATTTTGACAAGAACTAATATATTCGGTAAGGTCGCCTTTTGATCTTTTCTCTTTACGTTGGTATACTGAGCCACCGACACCAGGATTATTATGTTGTAGATACACCGATCGGTGTGTGTTGGCTGTGACTGTGACTGCAAAATGCTCATTTCTCTTGTATCTCTTAGTCGGCGTAAGACAGTTTATTCTCTGCGGTTTGTTTTGTTTTATAGTTCAACCTATGAAATTGAGAAGCTAAATAAAAACGTCTGCCTGAGGACGTGCCTTTAAATAAAAATATGATGCATAGAAAATATTAAAGGATATAGGTGCATATTGATAATGTGTATGTTGGCTGTCGTGTAATGACGCAAAATGTGGAATGTGCTGTGTTATACAATGCACTCGTGATTCTGATTTGTTTATGATAATTTTAATACATATACGTAGTTTTGAGCTTCTCTAGCTCTTTTTTAATTAAATCAAGTACCAACTTACGGAATAACTGCGAGTAGAAGCTAATCTGCTCGCTAAACTCGGCTTTTGTGGTAAAAAATCCACCATAGTGATTTGATTTGAACTCATTTTCGTTTTATATTTCAAATCCTTTGAAGCTCTTTTGTCGAAAATACGTGGTTATCGTATCGATGCATTTCTCATTCAGTGGGTTAGATACTAGATTTTTGGCCATTTAATTGAAGTTGTTCTGTATCATCAAATTCATTCTTCGATCGTAGAGCTGGAACCGCAACGTATGTTAAGTTCATAGATTTCCGACCTTGATTGCAATATAAAAAAGGTCTCAGCCTATTTTCGGCCGTATTATAAAATACAAAGACTCTGTCATAAGCCGTACAACAGGCCTTTTCTAATTTTTTTTAGAATGTCATATCTCTTCTAGGTACACCAATTTCCTAGCCGATGCTGTTGAGTGGTAGATCTAAAATAGAAGTCTTGAGTCTTGAAATGCTAATTTGATTGTCATAATCGGTTTTTGTCACACTTCGGTAAACTTCAGTACTCCTCTTGCTTTACAAAGCATTTTTTATCAGATACCTTATCAAATGTCCATTCAATGTAGGCACAGGTACGGCTGGTTTAAGTTTTAGCCACTACAGTGACACTGAAACACCTCAATTCGAAACGTTATGAAATTATTCTCCTAAAAACGAAACTAATCCTACCTACATAGCCGCTTTAAAAAATGAGTTCCACTTCATAATTTGAAGACGAAGATTTATCATTTTCTCTAAGTAATCCAATCCAGGATAGAAACGAGATGACATGCCTACCATATACAATGTGCGTGGAGGTATCTATACAGGATTTAGATGAAAAGATGCTTCGTGCAGTAATTAATCGAACATTTAATCGCCTATGAGATGTAGGTTTGTTTTTCTCCTCTTTTCCCTATTTTCTTAGATCCTCTAAAACCAGCCCTACCTATAAACATGTGCCACTGCTGGGCTACTCGCTTTACCTGTCTCTTTTTTACCAACTATCGCTTCACCCTAATCCATTTAATATCATCAAAACGCATTTAAATTGGGGCCATATTTGACGCAGATTAAATATGGCGGCAGTCTGACGGCGCGCATGGGCGATATATAGTATTACCGACGAACCCTCATCATCTCAGTGCAGACATGCACATATACTTAACATTGCGCAATCAAATTGCTGTTATTAAAAAGAGATTTTCCTTGAATGTAAATCTGTTGATGGTTTCCGCTCAATTGCATATTTTCAAATGTATATAGATACGGGTGAGGCTTATACCTTTTCCATGAAAAGATAGCTACGCAAACAAAAAGACTATAGATACTTTGACTTCCGATTTAGTTTCCCCATGAAACTTTAACTCTTTGTTGCGTGAAACCAAGTTTTTGGTTGACACTTCTCCGGATATGCTTGCATGACTTTCTTAAATGCAAAGAAACGAAAAAAGGAAAATCTCGCAGAGACAATTGATTTTTTTTTTGTTGGAAAATACCGTTTCTCTTGCTTCACACATAAATTAGAATATAGGTACATGGTACACGTATTCAAATGTCCTATATTTTGTATAATGTTTGGTGGTGGGCTTCGATGGTAATTACGTGTACTCACTTTTGTGGTTGGTATGTTTCTTGCCGTAGCTATACGGCGTTTCCTATATGATGTGAGGCTACGTACTTAGTCATTAACAATTTTTTGGGGAAACGTAAAATAATTACAATAATTGTGTCGTGTCTATCTGCCAATCAAAAATGTTTGAGTTTGTGGAACGACATTATTACAATTTTTTTTTTCTGTGGATACTTATCGTTGCCGAAAAATCATTCAGATTGGTAATGGTATTTGTTTTTGGTTCAAATTTCTATACCGGTATATGTATGCATTTTCATAATTAGTTCACCCAAGGCTCTGGATGTAGATGGCTTACATAAATAGCAAAACAATAACGTGGCGGATGTCAGCGACAAACATAAATTAGGTACACATGTCTTGATTTTTATCGGCTATGTAATAGCCTTCTGTGTTTATTAGAAATTCATGTTTCCCTGGAGCATTTAGGGCGATGGAAAATACCTATCGTTTTGCCTAATTCTTACAGCTAGGTCTGTTGCCATGGCTTATTTGTGTCCTCATACTTCCCGTCATATTCCCCGCAAAATTTGATTGATATCCCTCGAGTCATTGATACAATTCCTGATTGTTTGATGATTTTGGGCTTAATGCGAATCTTCTGGAAATTGTTATAATATAGCTGACATGCGATTTGGAGCTGCATAATAAATAGATTATTTCCAGGGGATTGTGGGCTTTTTAGTTGATACAAATATATCTAAACAGTTGAACTGCTGAACTCGATATAAGATTATGTCTCAGAACTATAATGGTATATTTAAATTGTTCTTCACTTTTAATAGATGTGTTGCAGGCCATTGACTGACACATGTTTGTTAGTATTCATTGTCATAATCATTATCATTTGGCGGTTAATAAGTTGACAAGCGGACACCTCGAAAGTGTATTGGCAGAATCTTTTAGCCCTGTGCAACACTCTGTGGGGGTGTAAGCTTCTTATTCTGTCAAAAAGAGTCCGAGTGAATACTCGATCGAAATCTTGTGGACACTCCAAAGATTGATTGGAGTTTTGGTTTATATTTTGAGTTGGGTATGGTTGAAGATTGTGGCTCAAGGCATTACTCAACATAGGTATATAGGGACAGTGCTTTTTTTATTTCTAGTTGGATGTATAGTTGTACATCGCTAGCAATGACGTACTACATCACATTATCTGTTCAAAACTATCCTTAATTTCTAATGTTTTTGTTGGCATCACAACTCAAGATTGTTCCCATGTCACTACTGCTTTGAAGCCAATCCCGCTGATACAACTTATCAGTTGCATTGTATATGTGCTAGAGTTCTTAGCGTCTGAACGTTTTCAATGGTGTTACTCCACGTCCGGTGGTTGGCATAATATTCAAGAGTATCAACCCGTATTCCTTTCAACGCGTTGCGTAACCACACCTACAGCAAATGCAATCGTCCTACTCGAATAGCATATTTGGTTTTCAAAATTACACAAGATAATCAACTAGATTTTTAAGTCTATTCAAAAGAATTGACACTTAGAGGTTTTCTCCTAAATGCATGCATAGCGAGCATCGTTATGCATAATCTTATTTGAAAATTCACACAGACAAAAAGTGATCTTTGATAATTTGCACACCATCCCTTACAAGTTGGCTAAATCAGTAGTTGCGCACTGTCTGAAAATCGAAATTATCCTATAACCAATACAAATGTTAAAAACATTTAAAATTGTAGCCCTTTTTATTCCATAACTTCGCTTGTAGAACTTATCATTTTAGTTAGATATTGATTTATTTGTTTATTATATTTTTTTTTGTTTAAAAAATACGTATTAATATTTCTACTAAAATTTAGGAATCTTGTAACATATATCTTTGTGTAAAAGTTAATTTAATATTTATTTACTTTATTTGTTTTTAGAACGAAAACGTGGCCGACAAACCTACACCCGATACCAAACTCTCGAATTGGAAAAAGAATTCCATTTCAATCGTTACCTAACACGAAGAAGAAGAATTGAAATCGCTCATGCCTTATGCTTAACAGAAAGACAAATAAAAATCTGGTTCCAAAATCGTCGAATGAAATGGAAAAAGGAGAACAAAACAAAAGGTGAACCCGGTTCTGGTGACAACGCCGATGATATAACACCGCCACAAAGTCCACAATAAAGCAAATGTTACCAACATATACTATAATGTATGTATTTACTTAAAACCCAAATGCATATATGTATTTATATTTAAATTCATTTTTAGTATGTTTCTAAGAAAGAAAAAAAAAATCTTGTTGTTTTATTCACATAACTACACACATTCGTTTATGTACTTCATTAGAAAATACAAGAAAAGCAACTTAATTCAACTCTTCACAAAGTTTCCTAAAAAAAATATTTGTTTTGAAATTATTTTACACAAAAAAATAATATACTATACGTTTCTTTTGTTTTTAATTGTTTGAAAAAAAAAAAAATCTCAAAAAATAATATAAAAATAAATAAAACAACACTCAACAACAAAACCAACTCATGTGACCTCAAATTAAATAAGTTAATAATAATAAATATTTAAATGTAATTGTAATAAAAAATTGATAAATAAAAGTATATATATATTATATATTACAATTTATAAATTGTACTCATAAGTGTAAAAGTTAAAGAAAAACAAAAATTAGTTAAAATATAAATTAGATCCAATAAGACATAAAACTAATAATAAATATATATACATCTATTTAAAATACAATAAAAAAAAATATGTAAAAAGGTTGATATTGGAAAAAAAATAATAATATGTGTGATTTTTTTTTTCGTTGTAATTTTATGTACAGACAATGCAAAAACCAAAATATATATTTTTTGTCATTTTTTATTGCAAACAAGTTTAAATTTCAATTTGAATAATGAACGAATAATGTCGAAATTTGAGTTTAGAACAATTTTTTTTCAAAACACAGATGTAGATAAGTGGATTTTGTTTTAAAGTTTTGGGTGAGGTCTTACCGGAAATATACATAAAGTGCAGGTACTTTGTACTTATCTAAATATGACTCCAATTACGGGGTTAACTAGATAATGTTGTCGAGAAAAGCCAAGCAAGACAGCGCGAAAATCGAGGCAATGCGTGGAACATTCGAGATATACAAATGTATAATAGTTTTTGAGAATTCCAAAATGCCGTCAAATTTCATGCTTGTTAATTCAGATTAAACATCTCTTTTGTCTAAGCAAATTCTCGCCTCCTTTCGCTTGTGTATAAGCCGAGTCTGTTAGACTTTCTCTTAAAGTTGTAGGTTTCCTTATTAAAAATGACCGCAAATACCTGGGGCGAATATTTTTAATTTAAATCTAAAATATTTTTGCACACAACATAAAAATCTACATAGGCCCGAATAGGACCAACTTTTGAAAATGTTCAAGAGGCTCATTTACATCAAGTTTTGACATAATTGTCGCCCAACTAAAATCCCAGTGCGCTCATTTTTATCCTGTATGTAATATGATTCGAAATAGGCACATATATATTCATTTATCATCAAAACAAGTATTGTGGAATTGATGAGACTTTTTAAAAGGCATTTCTGTTTGTTAGTTGAAACACATTCGACTCTACAAACTAAATTGACGAAGAGTTTATATAATTGTGAGGAATTGTCTTAAATTGGCACTTGAAGAAAACATAATGTGCTTTTAATGCTTTTAAGAGCGGCACGTTCAATGCCTTTAGCTGAAAATAAATATGTTGTGAATTTGAATTTGAGTGAAACTTTTTGATCAACCTGATACCCTCTTGACTAATGGTTTGAGTCCTGGGAAACATTGACTTCTTAAGCACATCAGGTTTCCATCCTTCGATTGCGTTTAAACATTTTGTTTGTGCAATGAGCTTATTTTTCGGTTTCGATTTTGGTGTTTACAGTCAATGCATTTATTCACTTTGAAGATTTACAAACTTATTTTGACAGTTTCTTTTTCTATGCAAGACGATTATCTTGTAGGGACAGAAAGGTGAATAAAGTGACGTCTATTTGGTTACCACAAGCTCGAGCAAAAATCAGTATACGTATTAAAGATTGCAATGGTTGTCAAATGTATATAAATCCATTCTGAGTGTACATTCAGATGAAAGTTCAATTCTCCAATCGTATAACTTGCATGTTGTTTATATAGCTGCAGACAAAATGGGGCTTGGGTTATTTTAATGAGGTATCTCAAATTGTGCGTCAACTCTCAGCTGCATGCCCATAAAAGGTAAATGAACAGTGAAATGTTTCACTATCAGCTTCCAAAATTCATTTGCCAACAAGACGAACAAACTTTGAAACTCGATTCCTGGAAACATGATAATTTAAGTTCAAAACTTAGAACTATTACTTACCTCATTTGTACCTACCCAGCTCTTACCTTAGGGGATTATTTCTTTGAAGACCTGAGTGATTTTTCTCGAACTCGCGTTTCTTCAGGAAATTTATAACACCTTCATTGAACAGCGTCCTAAGATCTGACTACATCGTATACCCCATACCTATATTTTCGGTCCACGCAGTATAGATAAAGGCCTACGACTTCGGACAGTCTCAATACTCTCAATCATCATATTTCTGCTCTGCATGAGTGTGGTTGCCTCTTCATATTTGTGAAGAATATTGAGACCCATCGGTCAGTAGTCGATTACACTAATCACTAACCTCCGCCATACCACAAAAAAAAAAAAAAAAAAACAAAGTTTAAAACGGCACAACTTGGTGGATTTAACACTTGTTTTTTGTTTGTTATTTGCAAAGACAAACTGTATTATCTCTGTTTGCAACTGCCTTGCAACTCTTCATTTTGTCTTTATGTTATTTAAGTTCATTTTGTCATCTGAGTTGTAAGATTCAAAAAAGTAAGATAAAAGTAATTGACCAATTTATACCTCTTCTTTAATATTTTTCAAATAAAGGTTTCTGAACTTTCGTTAATTAGAAAAATTAAAAAATAAATTCTGCGGTGCGTTGGTTAATGTCCTTTTCTACTTGTTCTACTAGACTCTTTGCACTTAATGTTCTTTTCATTTCAAGCGTCAATATTATCTACAATTTTGAGGTTGATATAACTGATATGCCATATAAATTCGTCAGATCCAAGACACCTAAAATCTCACGGGATTGAGCTGAATATGTTACAACAAAATTGCTGCTCGGATTTATCATGTATTCATCCGATTTTGGTAGAATTCATGGTTTATATGAGTAGATCCATAATATAGCTTATGTTCTGCGTAGATTAGCAAAGAATTTTGCTTCAAATATATTTCATTGGGTATCTATTATTGTGACCTAAATGACCTATAATTGAACTGATTTTTTTGTTTGATTCAATCAACATTTAAGTAGCATTTAACATGTTGGGTCTCCCCTAGATGCTGACTGACTGACTGTGAATTCGAGCTCTAAAACGATTCTCATTTCGAAGACAGACCCTAGGAGGATTTATGTTCATGTTTGTGGAATATGGCTAAAGAATTATTCGTTGAATATCTATTGATAGCTATGTTGTTAAACAAATGAATATTCTCATTTTTTTTCACTAACTTAGATTCTCAGAATTCTGGGTTCGAATTGTGTATTAACAAAGACATTTTAAGTATTCTTACTATTGAGAATTGATTCTTCTCGAGGTTATTTTCAAATCTTCTGATGTCGATTTTAAATTCCTTGCGTCGCGTCTAATGTTTTCATTAAAAAATATGAGTAAATAATACGCATTTTTTGATTACCAAAAGGATATAGCTAGCTTTGCTCCAATAAATGTTAAATGATTAAATGTTATCAGAAGTTACTTCTCTGAGAATACTGAACAGTCTGAGTTATGAGAAGGTACCTAAAAATATTTTTGTCAAAATATGTCTAATTTTTTTTAAGATTAATTTATTAACTATAGACTAAATATAACATGTCAAAGTCTATGCACGTATTCACTCTAATGTCGTTTTCCATTGGTTTCACTCGAGGATTCACTCATTCTGAAATCCAATGGAGCAAGAAAACTGCTTCTGGGCTACTACGCTCACGTATTGGTGAAACGTCAAAAATTACTGTATGGCTGCTGCCAGTTGGCTTGTATAAAATACATAAAATGCACTTGTGTAAGTGCTTCTCGAGTGGATTCTGACTTGAAATCGAGAAGCGAAATTCTCTCCTCAGAATCAACAGAAGAGTATATTTTGCGCCAATGGAACGGTTTCAGAAGCGATTTTCTTGATTCCGGACGCTCCCGGACGATTCTTTTTGCCCAATGGAAAACGACATAAATGATAATATTTTAGACCCGTAGTGTAGTGAGAAATTGTCTTAGAACGACTTGTCAGAAAAAAAATAACAAATAAGTACCTATCTGTTGCTTAAAACTGCTAAATTATAACTAAAAATTATTAAGCAACTGGTTATTTTCAACAAACTGACTGGCGGCTTATAACGAAGTGCATTTGGAAAATTTGGTAAAGCAACAAGCTGTAAGGACTATCTTAAGATTAACAGTAGGTATCAGTTGATTGTGTGCAACCAAAACTGTGCTGATCCAAAATATCTGTCAACAAATTCAAGCATTCAAAATGCTTAGGAAAGGGCTAACAACTTAGAACTAATGCTGATTAATTGAAAGTATTTTATCATGTGCGCATTTCAGTGGCCAAACTTGATCATTTGATGTGCTTCACAAGACACACATTGGTACATATTTCCAAAGACCTTCCCTCGAAATTAAAGCTAAAAATCCATCTTTGTAAAAAATTAATTCTCTCTACCATCGTCTGTCCACAAAATGTGATTATAACTTTTGCTCTTTAAACAGCAGTCACATAAATATACACATACAAAGGCCAGTGATGATTTTGTTATATAATTATTTATTTCTTTTTAACAAATCAGTGCAATTTGTAAAAACAGTAATAAGAAAAATAATTAAAAAAAAATGAAAAATGATATAGGCTTATAAAAAGTCGAACGTTTTTATTTCTTAATTAAAAATAACAAAAAAATTAGATAATTGTATATTTCTGTTTTTATTTATTTGGTGGAAGATTAAAAATACAAAATAAAAAAAAAATCCCATGACCCAGCTATTTATTAAAAAATCATTTAATTTTTTTTAAATTTTTCGAAGGAAAACGAGTAAAGTGGACAAAAAAACATTATTTTTGTTTGCGCAAGGATAACATGTATACAGAGAAAATGAAAAAAAAAAACAAAATTTTATAATTGGCTAAATTTATAATAATAAGAGAAATACTTAAATATATACCAAAAAATATTTATAAATCTTAAATGAAAAAAAGCATTAAAAGTTATTTTTAAAAACATACACAAAACGTTTAGGCTTAAAACAATTTGTATAGTTTCTCTTTCTTTTTCAATTCGAATAACATTTTTGTTTGTTACGTACTTTCCCTTTGGCATGGAAAAACAGAAAATAAAAACGCAATAGAAAAATAACTCAAAGGTAACAATAAATTATTTAAAAATAAAAATAACTATAAGAGTTAAAAAAAACTTATAGCGAATACCTAGTGTAAACCAATCAAAGTCCGTGTGTTTTTGTACATAGACATGAACCACAATAAACAATATACCAAAGCCATACAATAATTAAAAGAGAAAAACAAGCTTAAATTTAAGTGAAAAAAAAAAAATTGTAAAGTAAATACTTATAGTAAAGACGAAATCTTAGACAAAAAAAAATCAATCTAAACCACAAGAAAACCAATGCAAACAAAGTTCGCCCAATTTAAATACGTACATAATTTCCTAAAAATATATGTTTATCGGCAAATTCTAAGCAAAAAAAGTATCTTTAAAATACGGGCACGTATTTTGCATTCTGTAAATTTTGTATAGACCAGCAATTGATAATTTAAACAAAAAAAAATGTGTAATAAAAATTCACCCCACAAGAAAACTAAAAAAAAAAAATTCTGTAAGATATTTAGATTTGATATAAAAAAAAATACAAGAAAATTTTACGATAACAGTAAAGTGGAAAACATACAGTTAAAATGTGATTAAATTTGTTGAATTATTATTTATGATATTGGTATCATAACTTTAGTAAATAACAAATTGAACCTAATATACGTAAATAAAACAAAATTATACTGTTAAGTGGTAAAGAATTTTTGCAACCAAAAATCTTAAAAAAAAGAAAACTACTAAATTAAAAAAAAACACACACACTTTAATAATATGTCCTCATTATTTTCGATGATTTGGTAAATTAGAGAAAAGAAAAAAAAAAACACGAAAAACTTAAACAAAAAAAAAATATTTTCAAAAATTGAATAGTTTTTACTTATACTTTATACAGCAAAGAAAACATAAAAAAGAAAACAAAACTTATTATGATGAAGAAAATCCAAATACGTAAGCCTAGGCCTCATTCTGTAAGAAAATACTATTATATATATATACAATATTATATATATTATATATGAACAAAAATGAAAAGGAAACATTTTGTTGTAAATAAACCCTACTTTTTAGAGTAAACAAAAATAACAGCAATTGTGTTTTATTTGTTGAGGTTGCGAGTTCTCCTGCCAAGCCCTGTGGCTTGGGGCGGAACGAGAATACATCCACAGCTGATGCCCAGCTTGTCGTAAGAGGCGACTAAAGTGGTGTCGAAATTTAGATGTGCAGCTTAATTGCAATGCGTTTGAAAATATGTTTTTTTTTTCTAAAAGTTGGTTAAATTTTGTGGACATCAGTAGTGTACAGTACATACATAGTACCTACCTACCCGTATTTTGTGCAAAATATCACTTCCGCGTCATTCAAATTATCGAATGGTTCTGTTTATTAACGAGGCTCGGGAACTATAAAAATTGAAGTAAAATGAATCAAATAGTTAAGAGACGTTTAAGACTCAAAATTGATTCATTTGGCTGCTGCTCCTTATTTTCTAAAAAAAAAGGCCAAATCATACATTACAGTCAATGACCAATGCTACTGGACAATTATCGGTGACTAATATTTCTTCGTGAATAAGGACGTCATTGATTGGGACATAGTGCCATTTAGCCTATAAAACCAATGACCTAAAACCTGACCTTATTCAACGTCAATATTACCTATATCGCGAAATGTACCAGTGGATTGGTCACCAAACCAATTCAGGGCTTGGAAGTTGGAAGCCACTATTTAGCGGACTTATTTTTGGTGATAAAGAGCCTCAAAATTAGGCCGACATACAAGATGCCATTCATCAAAAATAATCTAGGATGCCGAGAAAAACAAGTCCGAGATGATACCTATGTGTACCTAATCGTGTTCTAAACAATGTACAGTCGACGATTTTTTGTACACTCAGAGAAAAATTGCAAGCTAAAATCTAGTATGCTCAAGCTTGATTTTAGATTTTTTCATTTTTACGTGCTAAATCTTAATATGGCACCAATTGTTCTTGAAATAAGCCGAAAGAATCTTCAAAGATGACATTGACACACAAATGAGCTCGCCAAAATCTTGAGTTAGTTCTTTTGTTCTTGAAATAAGCCGAAACAATCTTAAAATATATACCTAAAGTGCATGCCCATCCATGCATTTTGATTTCTATTCGTTCCTAAAATTCACACTCACTTACTGAATGAATTCTCATAAGGCAACATTAAAAATCTACTATTATTACCTATGTGAATGAATGATGTGATGATATATTTTAAGATGGTTGGTATCTAAAATCCAAGGTTTAGATCTTGAATACCCATAATAAATTTGTTTCAAGCAACCACATTCTTAAAATAATCGCGAAACAGGATTGAAGTAAGATTTTTAAGCTTACTAAAAATCTCAAAAGATTTTTTGGTCTGGTTTTAAGAAATTTCGAGCTTAATTTAAGTTGACTAATGGTCCAAAACGTAGCCTTTGTATTCTTAAAATAAGAATAAACATTCTTAAATCAATCCCGAAATAGGAGTGAAGTAAGATTTTAAGGCTTACTAAAAATCTAAAAACAATATTTTTTGGTCTTGAAAAAACTTGCTCAAAATAAGATTTTTGTACTTGGAATAAGATTTACCGAGAATAAAATACTTTCGTCAATGAACGAGCTTGAAATGACACTGATATTCTTGATTTTAGCTCGTGTTTTTTCTGAGTGTACTGATTAACGACATTTATTGTTATTAATTGATCCGTTAAGATACTTAACACTCGTTTCAGGCTAATTTCTAACTTTCAATCGTTATTATGAATGCTCAAACCTCAAAGGTTGTGGTGAATTTAGTTAGTTAGGTATATTTAAGAAGGCATTCATGTAGACTCAGTGAAAAACTGAGAAAAATACTTACTGGAATTCTGTGGCGCACTAACCCATGAAATGTTTAAATAGACCAAGTACTAAACAAAACTAAACCAACCATGGAACCACTACATTCACTAAAATTTGGATTGGATATTTCTGGCAAGGATACCTAAGTAAAAACCCTCAGACACAACTGATGCGTATACTTTTCTGACCAATTCGATTGTTAAATCTCCTCCCTCAAAGCACACTCAATGTAACTGAGAACAGGAATTGGATTATGAGATCCTTATTGTGGTAGTATTCGTAATGTTTTTTTTTTGGAAAGGGGGTCGGCAATTGTAAGCCTTTCGCTTGATTTCTAATGCAGTCTTTGTTTCAGTTTTTATAGCAAAGCCGAAGTATAGTACCTACATAAATCAGTCAAAGCTATAACTGTTGAATGGGAAGTTCTGTCCGCTTTGTCAATGTTGGGTGCCCCTTCTTGTTGACAGCATATACTTGGTTTTGTCTTCGTTAATTGCTAAAAACATTTTAGCCGCTTACGTTTCAATACTAAACACACCAGTATATCTGCATTCTATCTTATGTCCATATCATCGATGTATGCAAGAACGAGCTTTTAAAATATGTCTAAATTATTTTTGGACATCAAAGATCGCATTGAGATTGTTTCCGATCTTAATGGAGCAGCGAATGTTATCAATTGTCATTCTGGACCACCTGACGAGTTTGACAGGGTGTTAAAACTATAAATTTTGTTTATATAACTCGTGTCTATAAATGCTGCCGGTTGTATAGTAAATCGATCAGAATTTCTTATGTCTTCTCCAGCATCTGCCATAGTGTAAATATTTCTTCGTATGTGGTTTTACCGCCTTAAAACGCTCTGGTAGGTGCATTGACAAATGCTTTCACACTCTTATAATTGGCGCCGTTAAAAGGGTCTTCTTTTTGGACTGGACAAACGACCAAATATTGGAGATGAGTTTATTTCAAAATAGGTAGTTTTCCTTTATTCTCCATACTGGCAATTACTCTATAGTAGGAACCTAAAGGGTTCCCTTGTTCAACTTTACAGTTCTCCTAGCGGGTATTGTTACTTTGACAAATTTTGTTTACTTTTTTGGCAAAACTTTCATATATTCCTGTTGGAATAGCACCTCCCTATTTCCTCGATCGCTCACCTTATCGTGCTCTTAAATTTTACTCCTGAGAAGACAGTGTTCTTCAATCCTATTTTGCTCATAAAGCTTATGATATATAAGTCCGTCCTTTTGTGGACTACCTCTCTGTTGTTTTTCTGCATGCTTCTCTTCTTTAAACTAGTGCTCTTGATTTTACCCGGGTAATACCCATCTGAACAACTACCCGGGTACCCGGGTACCTGGTAAATGCGGGTATTACCCAAGTTCGCGGGTACCCGGTAGTTTCGGGTAATGGGTACCCGGTAATTCCGGGTAATGGATATCCTAAATTCAGAAGTCCCTGTAATTGAATATCGAGGTGTTATGAATGTTTTTCGAGCTACACCTATGTATACATATAATAAAATTGTAGATTTTTTGTTTGTTCCACTATCACGTAAGAACTACTAACCCGATTGGTATGGATCTTTTTGGAAAAGGTAGGCCTTATCAATAGGCACCATATAGGGTTTATTTGGTTAAAATTGGACAAAGGTGCGTGGCACCGCCCAAACAAAAAAAAACATTCAAAATCTTATATCTCGAAAACCGCCGAATTGATTGTGTTGAAACTTACAGACAATCTTAGGTATTGGCCCAGGAGTATTGCTGTGAAGATTGGTCAAAATTGGACAAAAGGGCTCGGCACCGCCAATACAACAAAAACATTAAATGTCCATTAGTTTGACCACCACCTAATCGATTGAGTTACAATTTTTGGACAATCTTAGGTGTTGGCCTGGGAGTGTTCACTTTTCTTCGACAGTCATGGCCATGGGAGCCAAAGTTTCTAAAATTTGTAACATTGATATGCATTGTCCTGATAGACAAGAATACTATCTAGGCAATACGATTCCTGGAAAAATAAAAAAATGGAGTGTACAGATAATAAAACAATAACAATAAAAACTTTTTGTCACTGATTTAAATGAATTTGAAATTGATTTTTTAATTTTCTATTTTGCACTACGAAGTTTGAAGGGGGTTCGCTAGTATATTATATATGTAGGTAACGAAATTCATATAATTATGGCGGAAAACATAACCCAATAAATTAGATTTACTTCAAAACGTTTTACTTTTGGTTAACACTACAGAATAGCCTTGCAATAGCAACTAAACAAAACTAATACAGTTTACAAATATTTGGTCTTTAAGTAATTTAGTTTAAAATCGTACGGTGCATTATGCTAGAAGCACCTTAAAATTAATATTGCTTACAAGTTAACGTTTTCTTTTAACAATAATAATTGTTCTTATCTTACCAAATAGTTAGTTAACGGTAGTTAATATTAGGGCTTACTTACTTATCGGGCTCCCGGCCCGGGCTAGCATAACCAAAAAAAAAAGAGAGCCCAACAACTCTAAATACGAAGTTTGAAACAAATCCGATCAAGCATTTAGGCTGCAGGCCTATGGGACAGACAGACATACGGACGGACAGATTTGCGAGACCAACTTTTTTGAGTTCCCCCATCATCGTAATATCAGAATTGATTAAAATCGCGAGTTCGAAATTTTGTACGAAAAAGAATGTAGGTATCTATCTTTCTCTTAATACGTAAGTATACGAGAAAGTTCAAAAGTTATAGAATTTACTAGCGTAGCCCGTGCACACTTCGTGGTGCAAAATTATGGGCAGTGCCACGCCTCTTTGTCCAATTTAGATCATTACAATCATCTCGAGCCAATATCAAAGAATCTCTGAAAATTTGAGCCAAATCGGTGCAAAACTTTTCGAGTTTTTGAAGCATACACAAACCAACATAACATTTTTATATAAGTAGCTATGCATATTTGTTTTAAATTTAAGTACATATGCACGCATATTTGGACCAACATACGCAATTGCGGGACACACTTTTTTAGACTTCTGACTGCGGTATACGAAAATGCTAAAAATACGTACGAAAATGTTATTTGTAAACGTGCTTGGAGATAAAAAAAACAATGCGGGTACCCGAAAAGGAGCGGGTACCCGAAATGGAGCGGGTACCCGAAAAAACGGGTACCCGGAGTAATCGGGTACCCGAAATTTTGGTACCCGGGAAATACCCGCAAATCTCGGGTACCCGGGTACCTGGGTAGAACCCGGGTATGCGGGTATCAAGAGCTCTACTTTAAACTAAGGATTTCGTGGGGGTGGTCGGCATTCGCATTGATACCACTGCATGGGGATTATCGAACAGTTGAGCGAAGTTCTAGCAGTTTGTTTCTTTCTACGCGAAATCTCCTCACAGTATTTCTCAATTGAAAGTTCGGCCATATAGAAAGCTATAGGAAATGTGCCGCACGCTGCCTGTTCAGTTACCGAAAATTCTGCAAGCAGATCCGAAATTATTGCAGGGTATAAAATATTTGAGAAATAATTCACTGAAGCAATTATAGACAAGCTACCTTGTAAGAAATTGTACTGCTTATAATTGCATTTGAAAAATATACTTTTGGCCGTCTCATATTATATGCAAATACCCCTGCGTTGTCATCTTCTCAAATCCACTTTCAACATAGCATACAAAATTTAATTAAAAAAAAAAAAAGTCAAAATACCTCTTTCATATCTTGCTCATTTGCCAAAAATAAGTAGTCACACTTTCGTCGCGACAATCGTCTGGCATCTTTCTTTAATGGAGCGAATAATCATAACTCTACCGCATAGTTATTGTGCAGATATGTAGCTCCAAGTTCGAGAAACTCTCTTCAAAATACTTGAGTGAATACAATTAATTAGTTTTACAAAAATACGCAAAAATTAAAAAGAAAATAAGTCGAAACTCTATAGAGAATGGCACTTCCATGCAATCAATTTGATCCAGACCACACTAACAAATGGGATTAGTTGGCTTTAATTCAACCATAGAGCAAATAACAAATCGACAATTGTTCCGGGCGGAATGTAATTAATCATAAATTCTTAGAATTCCCTGTACCTGTTTTCACCGCATCAAACCCATCGCGTTATATACATTATATTTATATACAATGATACACTTTGACTTACCTTTGTATCCTTTTGTGTGTCGGATGGGCGAGAGACAAAAAGCTCATACTATACTCGCACTGATTGGGGGATGTATCCCTCACGGTGTAATTTATGGGCATCTATCAAAATCATTATGAAAGTGTCATCTATTGTTTCATCGTTCAGTGCCAGAGGAAATGGTGTAGTTTCGCGAGGGTGTCCTTAACCGCTTCCCTTCATGGATTATGAAATATTTGCAGTTTAGAAGGGAATTTTATACCTTAGTGGATGGTGAATGTATTTTAGTTGAATTGTATTGTTTTCAACTCCAGCCGTATCGGTGAGGAAAGGTGGTGCGCGTTTGCGGGACAGGATGGGAGTAATTGTTTTTCATGGCGAATTTCAATAAGTTTTCTTGTCTGATAAAAGGAAATTCCATTTTGAAAGGGTGAAGGATTCTGATGAGATTGATAATGCAAAGCATTTAAAACAATTATCTATATGTATGACAGTTAGTCGGTTGCCATTGTTGGTGTAGATATAATTAATGTTGGGATTATGCAGCGGAATATCGAGTGGGATTAACAACGGAGGCATTGTGAGATTTGAGTAATGTCAATTGCAGGTAAGTGGAATTAACTTATTTTTTTAATGAATAATAAGGGGGTGAGGGTATTTTTATTAAGATTGTCAAGTTGATGATTACATATTTTAAATTAGTAAATTTACAATCATTTTTGATTTTTCTTACTAGCAACAGTTCCGCGGTTGGCGGGTTGGCCCACAAAATAGTGCCGCAATATAGAGAAATATGTAGCAAAATGTAATTTAAATTTAAATAAATAGCATTATCCTTAGCCACGATATAAATATTTTAATAAGTGGACTTTAAATAAATTGAATATATTTTTATCTGTAATGAATTTTGAAAGGATTAGAAAAATATTGAGGATTGTATACATTTTGTACATGAGTCCCAAATTAACCACCATATCGGTTACAATTTCGTCACTCTCTACCCATATATCTTACTCAAGGAGACTCTTTGGAATTCCCTACATTTTTTCTCTGGGTTCGATTCCCAATATCCCGCAAGCATCTTTTTAAAGGGATCTGTATCTTTAACATAGTGCTGGCCCAAATTTTTCGCTCTCCTGACAGCTAGCGCCGAACGCTGAGGCTGTTTTCAGGGATCGTTATTATAAGGCCCAAGTTTCTTAAATGATGTCCAAAATTCAAATGTTTTGCAGATAACGCTACCATTCATTTTAATGTTCATATCATCTGGTGGTCTGCCGCGATTCATTATTGCTGGTCAACTGTTTTATCATTTCTCTACCAAACCAGTTAAATATCTGCTCCCACAAATATTTGAAAACTTCATTTTTATCGCATTTTTTCTAAATTCAAAATCTACTGCAAAAAAAAAGGGAATCTACTGCACTTTTTTTTTTAAGATCTACTGTGAAATTTTACAACAGAAGTCCGAACCCCATCGTTCGGACTTGAGAAATTCATTTGTGCAGTCGATTTTTCAAAAAACAGCAGTAAAACCGATTTTTTGTAATATACATATTTAAAAAATAATTATTAGTTTTTCATAAATCGACCTGTTTGAATATTTATTGGTCTTTATTGATCACGAAAGTAGTTTTTTTTATAGCGTTTTCGATTGGGCTCTTCAGATATTCAGATTTTGCCCTGTGCAATTGAATTCTATTAACTCGTTAAATGTTAAATTTAATTATTCGAAATGTTCCCTTAAATTGATTTATTAAAATTTTTTTAAATTAATAATCGAAAAAAGTGACATAGATAAAAAAAAATGCTTTTTATGTAAAATCGAAAGAAGGGACAAAAATGAAAGGAGGACTCGAGAGATCGGCAAATTTTGTAAGCAACAACATTATGGTTGTCAACCTCTCAGTGGTATTCAATAATAATTGGGGGCCAAGTGCTCATCGATCAGTGTAGTTTCACTTTCTGGAAAAATAATTAAAAGCCTTCTGAAAGAGTAATACATACGGAGAATCGACTTTCGGAATTCAACTGTTCAAACAAATCACTTAAGGAATCTTATGATGAATGAGTGGTACAGTTCAAAATAGGTATTATTCTAATCGAAGTCTTTATTAACACAGGTGATGTTCTTTCAAACAACACATCAACCACAATTACATAGTATTACTTACTATTTTTAAACTATTATTTGACTAAGTAGATCCTAACGCATTGAACGCCACTAATTCCTTGTCCTATTAATTTGACATTGTATTTCAAATTCAAATACATAATTGTCATTCAAATTCAAAATAATTTGTTGAATAAGTGAATATCCAAAATGATAACTGTTGTTCGGTGCTATGATGATATTTCATCTGACCTTCTATTAAAATCTCATCTAACGCATGCACCAAAGCAATCATCTCAGTCTTGTTTACGGATGTTTATTTTTCCAGGCTAATATGGCGGGCTAAGTCCAATGGTTCTATATAGATACCTTCCACTGCATCACTGTTCATCATCAGATCCATTTGCGAAGATCACTATTTCACCAATACTTTTTCTGAAAATAATCCATTCTCAATACAACTTCTGTAATTCCTCGTCACATTTTTAGTTCCTAGTCCGTAGATGGTACCACGTCTATCAGTCCATTCGAAATGCCATTAGGGAAGCTGTTTTCTGAAGCCATGCCCGCTCTGTATAGGCTTGCTGTCCCATTTATTGGACACGTCTTAATCGTAATACTCTTCTTGTATTCCACCACAATGCTTTTTATAGTATTCAACAGAGAGAATGTTAGGCTAGCCGGTCTGAAGACTATGACTCATTGTAATACTTTTTTCCTGATTCAACAGGAAGGCCCCATTTGCATCCTTCAATGTCATAGTAGTTAGCCTATTGCTAATGCATGTCTATGTTTGTACCTAATTGCATTAGAGCTGGAATTATTCCATCCGGCCCATTGGTTTTGAAGGGAGATTGCATTCGCATAGCCTTTGACCGCTGCTGGCGGTACAATAAGTTCTAGTTCTGTTATATGCATCCTGTTTGCTCCTTGTTTTCTTGGAACCCAGGGCTGATTTGACTTGTAGCTTCCTGAAGATTTGAGGTACATTGTTCTTGCGATCCAGTGCTTCCACTACCTACCACATTCCTCATTATTGCGAATGAATTTGATAATGGATACTGTATCCTTGGAGATAATTTTTTGTAGTAAGACTTTAGCAAAAGTCTCTCTACGATTTCCTTTTAGGTCGTAGCAAAGCAACTATCAGCTCTTTCTTTTTCACCTTGTATGCCTCATGGTATGAAAGCCCTGTCTCACATCCTTCTTTAGAGTTTCAAATTCTCGACACCACCAGTGTATTGGATATTGTTCTTCAACTAAATCCGAGTGAATCGTTCACGTGATATTTTAAGTACACCTCTTCCACTGCTGCTTGTAGATACCTACTTCAGCTGATTCTAATTGCCAAGTAGTTTTCGGTTTTCCTACCCTATTACATTCAATATCTCCTCTAATACTTAATAGTTTTATCCGCGTTTCTATTGTGTAAAAACGTTCATCATCTAAGTTTCTAAAATTAAGAACAGATCAGCAGCTAAAAATTTGCATAGGTATAGGTACACTGTACGGTACAGAGTATCACAAAACAATTTCAGAAATCTGTAAAAATGACCCAGTGTCATGTCATTTAGAATAATCACAAGGTATAACATTTAGTTACCTACTTATCCAAATACATTATTATTATAATGTTAATTAATTCACAAATGTTAACAATAAACAATTTATTAAACAAACACCAACGCTAGACTTTGAAAGTTGTCATAGTGTCACCATTGGATACAAATTTCCATAAAATATCTAATACGAACGCAAACAGATTAAAATAATTATAATGTTCGGTTCTATAATATAGTATATGAATAATGCCGTCATGTATGCTTTTTTATTTATGACTTGTAAATACCTGAATGAATTACAAGTACGCTCGAGATTATTTTTTCTAACGTTTATTTTATGTTTTTTTTTTTATTTAATTTACAATGAGCTTTTACGTTTGAATTTAAATATATAAATAATTTTCAATAGACGTGCTATGGAATCTGTACCATCAGGCAGGCTTCCTCTAAGTAGACCCAGGATAAGATGGTTATATAAAGTTCATAATCTCTCCTCTATCCGTGTGGGTATGATGATTTAGAGTCGATGGCGGCGAATCGAGAGCTATACTTGGACAACCTACACCCGCGAACTACTTAATGGATAAGGTGGCTATCAAAAATTAATGAATGAAATGAATAAATTCCCAAACTAGGTTCCACATTAAAATTAAAAAAAAAAAAAGAGCTATACTAATGCAATAATTGTAGAATTTTAATATTTTTTATGCTGCGTCGTATAAGTATGTCTACCTGTTATGACCGATATTTATTTTATTATTAGTATTATTAAATATATTAATATCCTTAGCACCTCCGTGTGAAAAAAAGATATTATTACCAGCACAGTGACTGCAGTGCACAAAGTAAAATAGAATGACCTATTGACTTACATAGTCTTTTTTTTTAAGTTCATTATTTTAATTTAACAGTTTTAGATGTTCAATTATACTGAAGTGAATATAGTGAACACAAACAATTTTATACGGACTACTCTAAATAGTGAACAATATCTACAAATTTCGATATACCTATATTAAATGCACATTTGTTTAAAAATATCCCTATAATGCAATGTTTTTAAAATACTTTACCGGTCATCGATATCCTTCACCGTTCAAATGTGTATGGATAAAGCTATGCATAATATCGTTTGCCATATCCTCATTTGTGTTCTGATTTCGACTGCGGTAGGGTATATTGGGGTTTTCCACGTAAGTAAAAAAAATCTTACAAGCATTTAACATTGCTTTAATTTAATTAAATTTAAGTACCCATAAGCTTTAAGAAGCTTTCATAAGGTTAGTTAAATTGATTACCATTCATTTTAAAATGTTAGTAGATACTATAATTATATCATATTTTCAAAGGTGTTTCGGCCACTTTTTTGGCCAAAGAATATGAGTGGCCCACGCCCAGCATACTCGCTTTCATCAATTTTATTTAACTTACAAATTGTAAGTTACAATTTAAAAGTAAGGAAGACACAAACAATAAATGTGACAAATTATTTTTCAAAAATTAAATTTCGATTATATGCAATTTTTCAATTTATCTTTGCAAATTTCGTTTCACCAAACAAATTAGATTAGTAATTTACATTTAAAATTGTGAAAAGTTTGTCCATAATTATGCAAAGAAAAAAAATCGTTTCCAGTTGAACTTTTGTTGAACAGTTGGTGGAAATATAGTTTAAAAATATTTAATGAACCGTTTCGATGCATGCTTTAAAGACAAAGAGGATACCAATTGTTTACAATGAGTTGCAAAATTAAGAACAAATTGTGCAATCTATATCTATAATTATATAAAAATCTATTGATGTGTGTTTCAATTGATGTGTGTTATAATTGATGTGTGTTACAAATTGAAAAAAGTCGGAAAATGGAAATCCTCACCACCAATAATCGCAAAATTCAAAAATGACCGAACCGGTTGAACTCAAATTTTCTGGCATTTTTTAGGTATTGGCCCGGGGTGTTGGAGTCGAAATTGAACAAGTGGACGTTACGAACGAGTTTCAATTAATCACCGAAACTTAAACTGTACACAGTGCGGCTAATATTGCCGATCTCAAGGAACGGAGTTGAAAGGTTGATAAGTTGAATAAGTAAAGCCACAGTTGGCAGAGTAGTACACCGAGTGTCGAGTTTCGGACGCCAATAATAATCGATGACCACCATTTGCCGGCTAAAAAATTATGTTTCTGTTTTAAGTTCGTGAAACATCTACACGAGACAGTAGATAAACTGGCCAGATGCTGCTCTGAAACGGACTTACTATTAGCTGGCAGAGAAGTATTACCAGCTTTCAACACAGCTAAGTGCTTCATTGACAATGTCACAATAAACTTGGCTAAAGAACGATGGAACAACACTCCCGGTTGTACTATAACTCGTAACTTGTGGCCCGCAATTGACACTAAAAGGTCGAAGATTCTAACATCTTTTGATAGAAACCAAATCCGATTGCTCGTCGGACACTGCATGATTGGAAACATTTCCAAAAGACTAGGTATCTTCACAAATTACTTTTTTAGAAGTTGCAGAGATGAAGAGGAAATAGAACCTATGGAACATCTCTAGTGTCACTGACCAGCTCTCCAAGAACGCCGCTACTCACGGCTTAGAAGATCTAGTAACGATACCTCCATCAGATTTAAAAAGATTCATCAACAGATCCGAATGGTGATAGATGCATATCCTATCATGTACTACAAAAGGGTAATCACACTGGGCCTAAATGGCTTCTGGGTGAAAATTCCATATATTGCAAACTGCCCATCTAACCTAACCTAATCTAACTTTGCGTTTTGCAAAAAGTTGTCAAAAATCCCAAAATGCAAAGTCGTGAGAACTTTACCTCCTCTATCATAGGCGACTTTAAAGTCGATAAAGAGATGGTGTGTATCGATCGGAAATCCTTGTTATTTCCAAATCCTCAGCACCGACTGTGAATCTACTACTGTATTCGCCCATGCTCATCTCCCCAGGCTTCTTTTCGGGCCTTGTATCCTTGGGTGGATTGTTTTACCCTTTGATATAACTTTCCAACATTTGAACGGATATGCAGGATATAAAACAATGTACACCAAATGGAAAACATTATGTAGGTAATCGCGCTGATTTGGACGATCCTTTTTTTGTTTTTCGTTTGTCTTGAGTACCTACTTTCGATGTATATTATAGAATTACCTAGAGAGATGTTTGCATTAGCCGTTTAAAATGTATGTTGCCGAATTTCGACAATAGGGCGACCATATTGTAGGTACCTATATATAAATTAGCCAAACGCTAAGAGGACATCTTATGTAGAAAGACATTTTCTAAACCCAAACTACCTTACTTTGGAAAAATAACACTACTCTATACTTAACAGCCTTTTCACAAACTTTTCAGATTGATAATAGTAAGGGAATTGACCTGTAGGTACTTAATTGTTCATTTACTCTTATTTCATACTTGCATTATATACTTATACCTAAGCAAAAATGTCCACTGTATTATGTGCTATATTTTAAAAAGTAATAAAAACAATACCGCAAGAACTAGAATTGTTTAATTAGATTAGATTTTTATTTCGCCATAAAATTACAAACGAAAGCCATCACATAATTTTAAATACAGGATATGACATAGATAAATATTTAATTATTTAAATACCTACTATTTAATAAATAACAAACTTTTTAATGGAAACAACGAGAAAAACCTAACATGATATGATTTTTATAAAAATCTACTTTTTCTGGCATTATTATCTATGTATCTACTAAATGAAAAATATAGAGCAATGATTACGTGTGTACCTATAGGAGACTATCACTGAGAAAAGGTTGCAGAATATTTTTGTTACATCTGTAGGATCATCAATAGTAAACCATTTTTATATAGTAACTATAGATTTATAAAAATTGGGAGAGCTTCTTGGCGATTTGAGCACAAATTGACTATACACATTAATAAAAATCTCTACCAGATTTAAATTTAATTCATATGGGCTAAAATTATCTAGATAGATGACACTTTTGGATTGTAAATATTGTGGATGGTGGTATCTATTCAGGGTTTCGAACTTTTATGAAAATCTGTTATGGAAGTTCGAAACTTGAAAATCTGTTACGAAGCTGTCAAAACAAACCACAGAGTTTTTTTTATGCATAGACGGTAGGCACCTGATCAAATTTGCGCAAAAAACATATTAAAATGCAGTCTGAAAAGAGTATATTTTGAATTATTACAAACTAAATAATTGTGTAATAAATACTGGAACATCTTTTTAGGAAAAAGCCTGATATGAACTGTATCCGTAAAAATGTAGTGTCGCGAGAAACTTGAAATAAATATCCAACTTTACATCGTTATCAATACAATTTACCAGAATTTGAAATGAAATGGTTGTATTCGTGTTTTGTAAATTGTTCCAATCCAATCTAAAGAGCTGAATAAAACTCATACATTAGGAAGATCAAATGGATTACTATTTATTCTTAGTTCCAGCAAAAGTGATCGGTGTCTTCGTCTAAACAAAAAATATTCATTCAATCATTTTCAATGGTCCGCTTATCCATTAAGTGGGTTGCGGGTATAGGTTGCTCAAGTGGACCCTCCATAGCTCTCGATTTTCCGACATCGTCTCTAAATCATCAAGGGCAATCCTCATACGGGTGTAGAGGAGAGATTATGAACTTGATATAACCATCTCATACTGGGTCTACCTAGGGGACGCCTGCCTGATGATGGTACGGATTCCACAGGACGTCGTGCGATCCTGGTTGGGGACATGCGTTTAACATGACCAAACCACCGAAGCATGGATCGCTCCGTCCGGAGAAGTAGCTACTCGACATTGAGATCCTCGCGAATTAAAGCAAAAGTAGGTACAAATTTCCAAATTATTTTCGATTACATACCCACTAGTTTATGCACAATTATTACATTTGTCTTCTTTTGTAAACATTTCGTTGACGATAAATTATATAGATATCCATTTCAATTCAAAACTTTCTAATTAATAAAAATCTTTTATGATAAAAGTCACAAAATTCTGTCTTTTATTCTGTTATGAATTATAAAAGATTTCATAAAAGATTTTTGCACGCAGAATACCAATTCTGGAGATCGTAAAAGATTTTTTGACAGTTCGAACTTTTGTATGGAAATTCATAACAGAATAACAGGAAAAATGGATAAAAGATTTTGCCAAATAGGCCTAATAGACCTATCTTCTGTTTGAATTGGATGATCGAATTCCCCGAAGCACCGTTTACCTAATTATCTATCTATAGGTAGATTAAAATAAAAATGATCGCCTCTTATAAATCAATAGATAGATAACTTTTAAATATACCTAGCTAGCTACATTTTTAAAATATACTCCATATAATTTGAATAACATTCGAACGCAATCAATCAACTGAAACTCCTTGCAAAACCTGATCAAATAAACTCTCATCGTCCTCATCATCATCACAACATTGAGTATAAATATTTGCACATACATTAGGTACCAACAACAAGCTCAAGATAAATGATTATGATCGATTGTCCATAAACAAATGATGCGCTCCTACACTATCCTTTACCAATAAATTATCTCAGTTGCGCCACTTGGTATAATGATCCTCAAAGTGTTTCGGCGGCAAATGAAGACATCTTACCGCATCGACAACATCATCACAATGCATTTGCAAGTCACAGGAGGTAGGTATACAGTGGATCTCAGCCATAACCACCTGCAACCATCTTGCAGGACACAACATCATCCAGAGAGCGAGAGAGAAAGAGAGACAAAGATCGAGTAGCAGTAGTTGTACTCTAATCAACAGGCACTAGAAGTGTAGGTACCCGCGGCAGCAGTTAATCGCAGTAATTTCCATTTCGAAGACAACTCTCAAAACAGGTAGGTTTCCCATATTGAAAATTCAGTGGAAATTCGAAACATCACTAGGAAAATCAACAAAAGGCTGAACAACAACAAAAACAAATCGAAACAATTTTTCGATTTATTTACTTGCCCGAGGAAGAAAATGGAAGTAATGTCGGGTTTAACACCACCAAGCACACACAATACTACTACTCTCACGATGTGTACCTACCCACACCTTCTCATGCTTAAGGTGCAAACACGCAGGTCATGTCGAAGTCGAAGGAAAGAAAACAAAAAACAAGTAAATACGACCGACCGGTCATGCTGTATAAAATTGTGTGCGTATGGCGATGTTCGAAAAGTGTCTGCCGTTTGCATGAACAACTAGACGTGAGCGCGCATATAGTCGTACTCGTTCCACAGAACGATGGTATTTCGGGTGCCATTACGAAATGGGCACCAGCTTCAGTTGGCCACACCCCCGTTGTTCGAAATACTTGAATGATTTCAATATGGCTGTGCGCCCATCGATATAGCGGTGTGTGTGCTCTGCCAATGCAATGTATTTATTGTAAAATCTGACTGAACGATGTTGTTTGCGGAGGGTTGAAGGGCCATCACCGCTGGAATGTCTTAAGCGGGATTTTTGAATGTGAAATTGAATTTTAAGATATTTTCGGTTATTTCCGGGATAGTTTTGCTCATTTCTTTGTCTTATATTTTTGTTTCTGTCTTTTTTTGGAGTTTTGAAAATTTCCGCGGTCGAAGAATTGCGCCAGAGCAGGAAATGACATCTGGAATGAACAATGAGAGAGAATATTCCGACTCGAGTTTGTTTGAATACCGTTGGCTGTCATAATTCACGGCAGTAAATTTTAATGCAAACAAAAGTTTTATTCTCATGATGGGGATATAGTTATGAGGGAATGGATTCGAATTTGTTGTCATTTGCGAAAGAAAACGATTAGCAAAATGGTGTAACTTCCGACGGATGATAGTGAAGTTGTTATCGGTTGAGTGTTTCAATTACCGCTGGGGAAACATATTCTAGTGTAGTGGTAGGCATTGATATTGAGTTCTCTGGAATATTTTTTCGTATCGAAGTTGCTGAGACCAGCTCAATTCAGGATTTTTAGGAACACTCAATTTGGAAATATCCGTGTGTTCTGTAAGGAGCATCACATACTTACGTGCATATGTTTTAATCCAAATAAATAAAATAAAATAGCTCGACCAACACATTTTTTGGTTATTTCATTTATTCACATAACATTATACATTACATAACATTTTCGAACGCTGTTTAGGGTAATTACAGGCATAGATATATCGCGAATAATGCGTGCAAATGCTGGCTTGCAATGCGTAAATTATATTTGGTTAGCCGATTTAGATCTGCGGCTTAAATGCAATGACATTTTTGGAGTCACCCAATTACAATTACAAATATTCGTAGCCTTTCTAAAAAATATAGTGAAATGCACTCAGAAATGCTTTATAATAATTGTTGTAGAGCCAAAAATATATTTAAAGTCAGTCAGTTATAAGTTAAACAAAATAGAGCTTTTGTTGTATATTTCGTTAGAAGATTCCAAGTCGTTAATTTAAAACGTTAAAAACTATTACCTACGATACATCTTCCAATTGCAGGTTCTCGTGTGCCAATTACCTGGTAGTTTGTCATTTTCTGCCATCCTGTTGAGAACACGGGTACCAATCTATGTATTAGTGGCTCAAATCGATGTAACTAAAGCAAAACTCGGAAACAAAAAACTGTCTAATCAGCATTTAGTAACAGGCTCGTTTGGCGATTATGGCATCTTCCGATTGTGGCGCAGCGTTGTATGCTATTCATTTGTGCGGATGATGTAATTCAAACACGTTATCAATTTCACAGTTTGCTTATATAGGTAACGGCCTGAAAGATACCCTTTAAGTGTTATTTACTTATTGGTGGTTAAATTAGTCTACCTATTTTTGAGTTAACAAAAGCAGCTTCTATGTTCGGAATTTCGCTTTCGTTTGGATTAACAGACTTTGAAGATGGAGGCTTAACAGCGAATTCTAGGTAGGTATACAAGCTGTAATTGGTAATCCGACGATTGAAATTTCTAGGATATGTATACCTACTAATGCTTCGGACTGAAGACCAGTGTTGCCAGTTTGACTGTTTTCCAGTCAAATTTGACTGGATTTTTTCGGTTTTGACTGGAAAAAAAAATCAAATCCAGCCGACTGTTTTTTTTGACTGGAGTTTTTTCGCTTTTGACTGTAAATCAAGCTGACTGTTTTTATTTTTTGACTATATAATTCCTATAAAAATTAAAATGTAAACGAGCATTGAACTGAACACACCCATTTTCCGCAAACCGCTAAAATAGTATTTCTTGCAATTTGCGCAGCAATTTAATTCGGTTTGTTGTATGTTGTTTATGTTTTGATTTATGGCAGCTGTTCACTCCAGATTTTAGAAACAAAAAATAAACACAACTCTATTTTGACCACTAGAAATACATAATTTGCGAGATAAAAAAACATGTTGTACAAATTTTGAAATTTGAAAAGAAAACTAAGTATCAAATTTTATCCATGTATTATGGCTTTATTAATAAGAGCAAATATTCCCATGAATTATGGAACACAACGTCGTTCAAGTGGCTGCCTCAGCTGGCTTCGCAGTAGCGCATTCTGTCACTACAATTTTCCAAGACCTTGTTGATGGTTTCGGGCTGTATCTCACGGATTGGATTGGATGATATTGGCCTTAACTGCTTGAATCGTTTACCGATTGATTGTTGGCATAACATCGGTCCTTCAGTAAAAAAAAAAGTCGGTTAACAAGGCTCTGTAACGCCCACCGTTGACCGAAAAGTTGTTTCCAGCCTCATTTTCGAAGAAAAATGGTCCAATGATGCCACCACTCCACAATCCGCACCAAAGTGTCTGTGCGCACAGTAGGAAGATTGGGACCATGAGTGTTGTCCACTAGCACACCAGTTTCACGAACTTTTTGGACAAACTTGCGTACAGCAGGCGCGGTGGGTGCCTCGGTCAAAACTTATTTTCAAAAAAACACACTGTTTGGGATACATATCACTCACTTTGGAAATATTTTTTCAATATTTCCCAACGTTGTTCAAGTGTAAAGCGACTCACTTCGTTCCGTGGAGGTATGATACTGACTACTGTCAAAATTTCGAGCGGGAAACAGCTGTCAGTGTTAAAATAACCTATGATTTAAAAAGAAACCACATGGCCCACCCTGTGGAAACAGAAGAAATAGAGAACTGCAATGACACAGATTCAGAAGACTGTATTTTAATGGTATAGAATAATAACCAGTTAATGTATTTTATAATTAATAATTGTTATATTTGTTAAATTGACCTACGTATACAAAAAACTATTTCTATGAAATAAAGTACGACTTATTTCTTTTTTTTTTATTAAATAAAAACTATTTTTGTTTTATTTTGATATCAAAAAATAGCTGTTTTCATTTTCGACTGTTTTTTTGACTGGAATTATTTGTTTTTAATATTTGACTGTTTTTTTTGACTGGATTCGGAGGGAAAAAATCCAGTCAAACAGTCAAATTTGACTGGATTTTATCACTTTGACCTGGCAACACTGCTGAAGACTTTTCTATTCCAACCCAGAGAAACAATGCAGTACAAAAAAGAATTGCAATAGGTGGTGCGCGCAACTCGTAATGCGGAGGTCATGGTAAATGGAGAGGAGCATTGGTTTTGGGCACTGGTACACCCCGAACTGTAGATAGATGGTGCTACAGTCCGTAGGTTTAAGTATAGATAACTGCATGCTGACTCCTTGGTCGTAAACTAGATAGCAAGTTGTCCCTAGAAAGACTGATGACACTGCCCCAATAAATACTCACTGAAGCTTTTCATTCTACTTTTATCATATCTTCAGTACCTACCTTAGTCCATTGCCTGTGGATTATTCTGCGATATTTGAAATATTACCCATATCATCATAATGAGTCAGGTCCTAAGCAACAATTCTGTAATTATACATATAGCAAATTATTTACTACAATTGTTTTTCCATGTCCATGAAAGTATCATCAGGTGGCTTACAAAAAAGTCAGTGTGAACCGCTTGCATTTTGTTTTAAAACAATTAATTTTCATTAATGAATCTCCACTGGCCACTGGAGGTCATATCGCTACCTATTTTGAAAGTTTATTATTTGCAGATGGCCTTTTATAATATTTTGACCTATCACATATAGTAATGACTGTGAATTGTTAAATACTTCTTATCCGTGAATAGTGTCTGCTTGAAACAGTGTAACCTTCCATCCTCCGTGATTCCAAGCGCTTCAATTACTGTGACCAGGAGCTTTGGTATTTGCGACGCATTGGTCTTTGAAACTCAAAATTCGGTCTTTCTTGATGTCTCAATTTTAGGCCATCGTGCTTAGGCTTCTAATATTCACTTGGCTGATGGACCATTATTGTCCATTTACAAGCTATTCTACCGGAAAGACATCTTAGATAATTATACTAGATTTGTAAACGTATGATCAAGCAGGTCGCAAACGATAGGACAAATTTAAGTGGACAAGTAGTTCCAGATTATATAGTGATATGTAAGTGATAACCAACAAAGCAGATTTGACCATCTAAACGCTTTAAGATCTCTCTTTGATCTCTCTCGACCGCAAAAAATCCACAGATGCAACAAGGCTTGAGAATTTTCGAACGATATTTGCAGAGCTTTGCTGGCGAAAAGGAGGAGGAAGTCACCGCCATTTTCCTTGTTTAGTTTGTAAATGGGTGACTCTTGAAAGAAATTTGTTTTGTGAAGTGAGACTAAGAGAATGGAACGGACCAAAACCCATCAAGTTACTGGGCGGCATGCGGGAATCAGTTCGTGCCCCTAATAAAGTGTAGGAAAGGTATATCAGATTGTACAAAGAACCTGAATCATATGGTATTAAGGCATTGTTGTTGCAGAGCGGAACAAAGCAGTGCCAAGGAAACGCGTGAATAGACCTCTTATGATGCTTATAGAAGGATCTGTTTAGTTTTTTATTTTCTTTTAACTACTTTCGGGCATAATGTGCGAAAGGTGGCACTACAGCCCTCCTCTGTAGAAGGATGAGGGAGCCTATTTCTCTAGTGTCTAGTATATCGGCAATTATGCTGTACAATTTCCGAAACGGTGGCACTATAGATGTATTTGCTTCACAGATGTTCATTTTCGACAACATTCTCGCCAAATCTCAAAGCCCTTTCGATAGCTTCTATATTGGTATGTCAGGGAACCCACCAAAATTGCCAAAATATTGGTTTGTTGAGCAGTGTATCGCGAAATTCCTAACAGCCTTAGATTTGATTGTTTAACCGATGTCAGGACTGTTTGACTAACAACGCAAATAGTTATATCCAACGAAAGAAGGTGGCTGTTTTATATATCTATCTTACAGCCGAAGATTAGCTATTCACTTCTGGTAATCTAAAATGTTCATGTCTTTGCACCCGTAGGTACTAGGTAGGTACGGTACCTGTGTCTACTTTTTTAGGCCATAAGTATAGATTCTGATACCTATGTCGTTATCGCACTGTGCTTGCCCGACTCTTTCCCAAAAACGAAAACTCTATTTTTTTACTACCGTCACCAAAGCGGTCTAATAAAGCTCAAACTTTAGATTTGAAATTATTAAATTGACACTTAAAAATGCCATAAGTCCACCAAGGAAGTTCACCAGGAAGTTCAGTATTTACCAAATATCCTCACCACGACAGGTCTTGGACAATACGCATAGGAATCCTTTACTGACACCAACCTATGTATATTGATGTAAGTATAATGTAGCATAATCATGGACATGATGATAGAGCCACCTATACTACATTTGACATCGTCGTTCATTTGTTTAGTATGACTTTGGTGAACACTCTGCTTCGCAGATAATATTAAGACAACCAGAAACCATCTAAACTCTTGTTGTCGAAAAGTTCGTATAACAATGGTTTGTAATAAGGGGCATTATACTTGAATTGTATTTTGGCATAACTGCCACATGCCCAAATATGTCACTTCAATATTGTAATATTAACACAAATCAATAAAGACATTACATGGTATCAGAAGTGGCATAAAAAAAAGCAAATAATGAAATAATAATGAAAACGCTGAAAGCGGCAACGCATCTGGAAACCCTGGGCCATCAGAAGTGGCAATAATATTAACATCTTTGGTAATCCTGGAGCGAGTTATATACCTACCCGACTACCCAAGGAACTAATCACCACTGGCGACGCTGCAGCGAAAAGAATTGGATTCAACAATACGAGTGGTTCGAACTAGCAACGCAACTACAGACCAGGCCCCAACAAGTACCTAGGCAGATAGTCACATTAATGTAAACAATCGGTCCAGAAGCTATAGCTTTATACAACACATTTCAAATCATTTTGGACGTTTTACGTTTTTGACCTTTTTGCATAGGACAGTTAAATAGGCAGTGTCCTGGTGACATCGCTTTTGTGCGTGGTGATATGAATAATCTGTACCTTCAAGAAAATGTTCTTCTAGGTAGGTACTTTTTATTCGAACAAGCTTATTTTTTGTCAAAAATGTTTAAATATTATTAAAACTATATGTGCAAAGTTTAAACTTGCTATCTTTACTGTAGCTATTTAAATTTAATTTTTAACATAAAAAGCTATATAAATCTGATATTTTTGTATGGGAGGTAGTAGTAGTTTTCATCCGATCTTGCTCATCTTCGAACTTAGCCTCAGTCTGGTGTATAAAAGCTTACGTACCAAATTTCAAGTCGATAGCTCTTAAATTACGGCCGTAATCGTGCGGACAGACAGACAGACAGACAGACAGACGGACAGACAGACGGACATCGCTAGATCGACTAAGAAAGTGATGCTGATCAATAATATATATAGTTTGTCATACCTACAACGCCTCCTTATGGGCGTTACAAATGGAAGGACAAAGTGAATATACCCTCACCACAGTGTGGTACCGGGTATAATAATGACACCATTTACCCATGCCCCATACGCCATACCCTCTTCTGGGTCCGTAAACCAAGTTAACACTCACGAACGTGTTTAAAAATCCCAACATGTCGGACGTCGGAACTACCTACACGTACGTATACGTACGACTACCTCGCTCCCATAGACCCCTTTTAAACGCACCGAGTTTTCACTGACGATACTTCTTAATTCTCCTTTGGGCACTTATGGTGCATTTATACGTCCAGTGTTTTCACTTTAGTGACTTGGTTGTCAAATTGTCTTTGTTTCCTTTTGTTTATCATTCATCGTTCGCGGTGGTAGCTGCATTTTCGAAGCGCAGACCGCACACAGTTCAAAAATAGAGCAAATGCAGACGTCTATCGCGACCGAGTACGGTTTGAGAATAAAGCAACGCTGAAAATAACGAAAGAGAGTGAAAGAGAACACAAGAATCGGATGGGAACTCGCGGCCCATCCGTGTTCGGCTATCCCCTGCACTTTTCATCCCCTTTACCTACACATTGTCGACACTAAAGTGAAAAACCGGTGCGTGTAACAGGGGTCATAGTTGGTATGAAGAAGGTCGGGATTGTTCGTGCGTGTCTTGCACAGAGATGCGTCCAATGTGCGGCTGGCCTTAGTTTTTATATAAAGAAGGCGTATAAAAGCGGGTATGAAAGCTCTCGGTGTGGAGTAATAAAAATAGATGTAAAAGTTTAAAATACGCTTCCATCTTAGAGGTCCACGTACTTGTCATCGATGGAAGAAGTATCCATTCGACAACCTATCAATGCTCGCAGAATATAAGATTGATCCGAGATTTTAGTAAAACAAATATTTTGATTTACAAGTAGGTAAGTAATAAACTGTAAAAGTAAGTGTCCGTTCGATAAAGCAAGACGGGGGGATATTTAAGCCACTTTTTAGCTCGTGGGAGGGCTGAGATGTTATGCTTGTCCTGTGGACTATCATACCTTGTTTACTGTAAAGAGATTGCAATTAAAATATGTTCCGTCATTGAAAACTTATTTCAAAGCCTTTGCTAAAGAATGGCTTATTGGATTAAAAAAGAAAGATGAATTTTTAGTAAACTCGTCCCTGATTCATTTAATCGTCCCCGAAATAATTCTTAAATCAGCACCACATTATTGCCGTTTTTCTGTTTTCGTTCATAGCAGAGCTCTGAATAGAGCTCGAGCATTTTGAGCATGATCTGAACCGAGCGTGTTCAGATTGTTCTGATTTGTTTATGAACCACACCTGAGCACATAGCTGTCATATGGTTTATTTATTAATTTGGTTTACATTTTGTCCCAGGACAACAAGGCTTTCAACTATTTTGTTTATCGGTTTTATTTTCTGTCAAATGCTACTTTTTACTCAGCCTGCTCAGTCAATTTATTCTGAGCTCACAGAGTGCGCTCTGATCGTTCCCTGAACGAAAAAAGAAACACAAATTCTGAGTCTCTGAACTAAAAAAGAAAAATGAATATTTATTTATATCGATGAGTGTGCAGCAGTAATATGAAATGATATCCTCTCAGAAACTCCTTAGTACATATATGTACCCTACTTTACTTATCGGGCTTCTGACTAGAGACATTTTAGTCTTCTATAATCTTCGATCTCTGGTACGTTGTTTCCAGCTGTGCCAAACAAGCTCTTTCTTAGTTTCGAAAAGTTATTTTTTTCCTTGTCATCTGGAACTTGGGACTGGGATTCGAAGAACTTTTCCGCTGGAGATAAGAAAGCTTCTTAATCATTTTGGAATCTCAGTAATAATAACAACTGCTATTTAATACTTACTTTTATTCCGTAATTCATTCTCTTAAAACTAAATACAGTTATAATGATTTAAATACTTTTTGATTTTAAATAATGTATATTAGTAATGTATTATTACTCTAACCACTCTGCTCTGTCTTCCGTCCACCATGACTTTACTTTGTCATATCTGTCATTCGTTAGCTGTGTTTGTTTGTGAGATACCACCACATCATGCTATAGGTTCCGTGAAGTAGTCTTGACTACGTTTTGGAGTTTGGCAGATGGGCCGGTGCAACACGGATGGGACACAAAAGCCATGATGCAACTTCCTGAGATAAAGAATTCCGGAGGTAAACTAATCTCCCATTCGGATCTCCGGGGAGGGCTATCTCAGGGGGTTCAACATGCAAATAATCACTTGCAAGACGACAGACAACAACGTACACAAGGACAAAAGAAACAAAACACGGACACTAACAGAAGAAAGCTTTAGCAACAGATTTCTGCAACATTCGAGGTCTAGGATTCAACAATGTCAACGTCAGCTGCGTGCACCAGCATCTGCAAGAAAAAAAGCCGGACGTCCTAGTTTTAGCAGAGATTCACATAAACTCAAACACTGACTGCGTATATATTCGCTGTCCAGGATACGAACTACTTCCTCGTTTTCGATATAAGGGGGGACTATGTGTGTTTACCCGAGCAGATCTAGAGTGTGAAAGAAAATAAAAAATGGAACCTTCGGATCTCGATATAATATGGCTAATGGTCGTCCTACAAAGTTGTACCAAATTCTTTTGCTGCCGCTCGCCAAACGATAACGAAGCATCTAAATTATTTCGTCATTTATCCGATTATTATATCACCAAGTATAAGTTATTATACTTACCATTGTTGTGAGCCAGGGTCGAGCCACAGGGGCAGCTTTGGCACAGGTGAGGAGGGCGCGGCATGCTCGCGGTCGCTCGGCTAAAGGTCGTCGGATGGGGTAGTTCTTGCCCTCTCACCGTATGCCACCTGCTCAACAAACATTTTTATCTCATGCCAAAAATAAAAAAAAAATAAAAAGAAGGAGAAAGCTACGTTATGCGGACCTCGGACGGACAAAAAAACTATTATAAAACAAGAGAAACGAAAGAAAGAGAAAAAAATCGGAAAAGAAAAAAACGCAAGAACTTGTGCCACTACCCTTGAGGAAGACAGGGAAAGAACTCGCGAAACTAAACCTAACTATAGCCTAAACTAAATCTATTCTAACCTATAAGTTAAACTAGACCCTAATCTATACCTAAACTATCTTAAAACTACGCTCCACTAATCCTAACTCACAGTATTGGCCTTCCCAGTATCCCTCCTAGATAGTGGTTCGCCATGACTCTAAAATATGCCTGATGTAAGTGGCAAGGGATGGCCAGCCCACCCCATGTCCAAACGAACACTTCCATGGCTATCTTCTTGGCCGATCGCGATGAAGATAGCCCCTTAAAGATTCCCCCCAGTCACAATTCTAGCCGTGGCAATCAACGAATCACGTAAATGTCACATCCTGTCGTCTCGTTAGTAGGTATCTGTCCAGTACGGTCATAGTTCACCTATAGAAGGACGGCCTTCCCATGACATCCACACACCGGTTGCGAAGCGAAATTAAACGCACATATTTTTTTTTTTTTGTATTACCGTTCTCAAAATATATTGAAATCGTTATAAAACGTGCCAATTTGAATTAAACTAACTATACCCTACACCAAATTGAAATAATAATAAAAGCAAAAGAGAATATGTAAAAGAAAATGAAAGAAAAGCAAAAAAAAACTAAAATAAATAAGAACGGATGAGGCAGTGAAACAAGCTGAAGACTTCGCCGTTTGCTGCAATCTCACTCACTCTCAGCTCGTTGATGAGCCCACGCGAATTCCAGACAATTCCAACAAATTACAGAAACACTCTCGATCTGCTTCTCACAAGTCGCAAAAGAGCCAGATAATTATGAAATAAAAGTGTCTGCTGCCTTAGGGAATTCGGATCATGCTCTAATATCTGTAATCCTCCATCGATACCAATAGGAGCGAACCAGGATCACCATCGTTCGATTTGGAATTACAGTAAATCTAACTGGGATGAGCTGCGTAATTTCTTCGCTTCGTTGTCATGGGCTGATATCTATGTGCTTTAGAGATACCGATGGCGCTCAAACCCTTCGGACCAAAAAAGATCTGATTTTATAATTTTTCGAAATAGATGCAACCTAATTATTGAATCGGCGAAGACAACTTACAACGAAAGAGTCACTAACAAAGTGATTGGTTGTCCTAACGGCTCACGTGCATTCTGGTCCATGGCAAAGGCAATCAGTAATAACTTTAGTTGCTCTTCCTTTCCACGCTAGCAACGGCACGCTAGCAACAACACCTAAAGAAAAGGCATCTTTTCGCTGGCATATTTTCAGAGAATTTCACCCTAGATTCTACACAACTAGAGCTACCAAATATCCCGAGGGTGCAATCAGCGATGGGAGAAGTGAAATTTCGGCCTCGAATAATTCAACACTTCCTTAAAGAACTAGATAAGGAAACGGGACCATACGGAATCCCGGCTATAGTGCTCAAGAGCTGTGCACCTGAACTTGCATCTGTACTATGTAAGCTGTTTAGCATGTTGTACTCCTAGAAGACGTTTCCTTCTTGCTGGAAGACCACTCGCATTCAACCTATTCCAAAGAAAGGGAGGAAATGTCTGCCACAAAACTATCGGCCAATAGTGTTACTTTCAATGCTCTCAAAAGTATTGGAAAATGCAATAAATGTCGAAATAATCAAATACCTAGAAGGCCACCGATTAATAAGGGACAGGCAATACGGGTTTCGGAGCCGCTGTTCCACTGGATACCTGTTAAGCTACGTAACGCATTTATAGACGCAAGCAATTGAACAACACGGCGAATCCAGATCTGTAGCCTTGGACATATCAAAGGCATTTGACCGAGTCTGTTAGCGTTTTATGGATTACCACAACAACTCTGCGGATGGTTGCAAAATTTTCTACTGGGAAGATCGATCAATGTTGTTGTATAGATGGTGTTTCATCTAATTCGTTTGCTATAAATGCAGGAGTGCCCCAGGAATCTATTCTTTGTCCAACTCTATTTCTTCTCCACATCAACGATTTGCTTGGATTGATAAATAATAATATCTACAGCTTTGCAGATGACAGCACTCTTATATCCACCATCTCGAACAGTGGGTCTGTGAGTGCGCATAGATCACACAGTCAGAGATGTGAACAAATTAGTTATCTAAATGATGATCTGTAAAAAATCTTGAAGAGGGGAAAAGACAACTTGGTTGTATTTAATGCAAACAAGACACAGCTCACAACATTTTCTACGAAAAATGCATCCACAGTTCCTCAGATCCAAATAAATGACCATCCAATCCATCCCAAGGACTCAATGCACCTTCTAGGAGTCACAGTCAATTCAGGAATCACATGGCAGGACCACATTTCCTATATCGCAAGATCGGAGTCCGCTAAGTTGAGCTACCTATTTAGAGCAAAGAGGTACTTTAGCGTTTAGCCCCAAGCAACTTCTCCTTCTCTACAAAGCACAGGTTAGACCAGGCCTGGAATATTGTTCCCATATATGGAGCTCGGCCCCAAAACATTCACTTAACCTACTTGACAGCATACAGAGACGAGCAGTTCGACTTATTGGAATCTCTACACTCACATCGAATCTACAACCGTTGGTGCACAGAAGACAAGTCGCTGACCTATGCTTGTTCTATTGGTACTTCCATGGTAGATGTTCTGAGAAACTCAAAGACAATATCCCTCGAAATGCAGCTTTTGGGCTCCTCACAAGACAGGCGGCTAATGCTCATGACCATACAGTACACTTGACAACCGCGAGGACATCAACTTTCCAAAACTCCTTTTGTTACAGGACAAGCTAACTTTGGAACTCACCTTCTGGGGATATATTTCCAGAAGTATACAATTTGCAGCAATTTAAGTGCAGAACTAACATACATCTGCAAGCATCTCGGGGCGCTGTTGAAGCGTTATAAGTTCGCCTTTCCCGAGAGAAGTACCTATTAAAAAAAAAAAAAACTTTAGGTCGCGTCCACATCTTAATTCAACCATTTAGATTCAGTAATAAACTTTTAAAAGCATTGGCATGAAAATTATTAATAAAATGGGCTCTATCTGTATAGCTAGTAATCGTTCATAATATATGAACACATAATCACTCTACCACTAGGTGTATAATTAGGTACATGGCACATACTGATTTCCATAGGTTTGGGTCTCCACAATCTGAATCAGAATTGTTACTAAAATATAGATTGGCGAGGATTATAGTACTGCATATCTACCACACTCAAGTCAATACTGAGTGCTGACTCATTGCGATGCTGTGGGCTTTAAAGCTATGACAAGCGATTCGGAGAAGATGACTAGCCCTACCACGGTTTCGGTATTCTGGGGATTAACCGCAGTTCCATTTGGCAGATGAAACAATAAGTTATCATGTTCCTATGCAAGGACTGATTCAAGCTTTTGAAAAAACCTTCGCTCGAAAACCGAATACACATCTGGAGTGTATCTACCTATTCGTTGACCCGACGTTAGTTGTATATTTGAATGACTGTTATGCTGACGGCATAAAGGCATACTCCGATGCAAGTAACTCTATCGTTCGCTAATCCGACCAAGTTTCTATCACCCCTTCCGATTTCTATCTGAAAATGTGTACTACCCAAATTTGTCAACAAAGTAGGTATACTCCTTCACTATAGAGAGCAAAGAAATGTGGTCTCGGCATTACCCTAATTAAGATCGAACATGACCTTGAAATTGTCTTCAATTACCACATCTCTCCAGAAAATGAACTTCATCGCTCACCACAGCTCATATAACGCTTGGCGTGCACGTACTCGTATCGTATATCTCCTCTCGTTTATATACACGGAACAAAAGTCCTAAATTACTTTCAATTGCGTTTCATTATAACATCACATCGTACGCTTTAGTCAAAAACTATACCGTCGGTTGTGTCGACTGACGATTTTTCTCTCACATCATTCATTTCGGACCGACACGACGCCGACGACCGGCAGTCAGACACATGACACGTATCTAGCAGAGTGTACTCTTGGGTTCGTCATCTTCCTTTCCATCGTCGACGTCGTTGTCGTCAGCACTATTATCATCATCGCAATGTTTCAATTTCGAAACTAAGCTAAGTAAATCAGTCGAAATTTGATGTCATTTATTAGATACACGCACACCATATAGATACCCGGTCCGACTTTCCGAGAGAGATCAGTCGTTGCATTGACGAAAGTATAATATTGTCACAGGTCAGGACCAGACATTTATAGGTAGATACATATCTACAGCAAAGGACAACTTACCTAGGTGTACATACTTCGAGTTATTAGTAGACCTCAATATGTGCAGGACTATCACACGTTCACGTACCTTGTATCTTTGTATCTGATGGCATTCTGTCATGGAAGGTGCACCGTATTTTTGAAATGTGCGAGCAAGCTTGTAATATTGCAAGCGTTTTACTTTTACTTTCGCTTTCTGTTTCCCTCCTGGAGGTGGTTTTACAGTAGTTTTTTGTTTCTTCTCCTTCGTTTGTTGTTGCTTTATTTATCTGCTGCAATAAATATTCGAAACAAATCGACACCAATTCGCCTAAATGAGTATCATATTAAATTTAATGATGCAGCAGTATTTCAGTTTTCAGTCAGAAAATTCAGTAGTTGGTGTTGCGGTGGTGGTTGTAGTAGTAGGTAGTAGTAGACGAAATGGCAGACATGATGGATTTTTATGTTCGCTTGGGTTTGCTTTTTTTTCCTCCTTTGCTTGGTTCCGTTCCGTTTGAAGGTGCCTAAAACACTTAACATTAACATTCAGCCTTTTCGCATAGGAAGGGGTGCAATGAGTGAAGAAAGCGCCCATCAAATGATCACCGCAATTTTATTAATGCCCTCTTGTTGTTGAATGGAATTGCGATGGCGATTGTAAGAATGGCGGTGGTTGAGGATAGTCACCATGTCTTTTTTTTATAATTGCCACTTCATTTTGTGTGTGCTAGAAGTTTAGCAAGTGATGCATACGTAATTAACTGGCTATTGAATTAATTGCCCCTCAGAGAGTGCAAAAGGGATGCGGGGTTTAAGTAGGTATGTGTTCCATAGAGCAGAGGAGATATTTATTTTTTTGTTAATCGGTTTAAATAACAATGATTACGATTATTATGCAGGTATAGGCATATTCCTATACCTAATTATTGTGCACTTAGTTCGAGCAGATTTTTAATAATTTTTTAAGTGCAGCGAAATTAATTTAATTGCCAGCTACTCACTTCGAAACAAAATCGAAACAAAAACGGCACTCATTAGAATGATTACGATCGAACAATAGTTATTGATGGCCGGGTAATTTAACGCAGTGTTTTGTGGTTGAAACAAACAAATTAATGCGCCATGAAATATCTGATGATAGCAACGATTTTTATTTTTACATAACTGCCTACTGCTCTCCGCTAGCGATGTTATGATAATTGTGTAAAAGCTTGGGTATATGTGTATTTGCGATAGAAAGTTGAAAACTTTCACAACTAATTCTTACGAAAAATCATCAGACACAGACACGTCAGACCTAGCAACTGGTGATGTATCTCTTCTTGACTAAACCACCAGAATTAGTGTCAGAATTGGGATGGCCTCGCCATCTTGTTTTGAGATGCTCAACACTTTATGGGTCGATCTAGAATTCTATTCAGTGTCTATCAGCCCTATTATGGCTATCAAATATCAACACGATATTTGATAATAATTGATACGTATCAACGAAATGAATGAATCGGTATTTTGGTTATCAACCTATCAACATTTTTGATGAATTGTGAATTGTATTAGATTTAAGATCTATTGAGAATAGTTTTATCGATAAACTTGGTATTACGGTTGTCAACAAATTTGATATTCATCAAATTTTCTATCAACCACAAATTTCTCGTTGATACGTATCAAATATTCGGGCGCATCAAATTAAAAAATATGTATCCTCGTTTTTAATGTAAAATAACGACTTTAGAGCGAAATGTCAGAGGTAGACATCCCAAATGTACTTAAACTACGAGTAGCGGCGATTTTAAAATGATTTGCAAAAAGGAAACTATCAACTGAGCGTTGGGAATAACTTCAATATTGGCATTGCACAATCAACAGCGAATTTTATTTAATAAAAACAACTAACATTATTCAACGAAAACTAGTCGTCAGCCATAAAACAAAACCCAACTACAAATCAGAAACGTCAAACGTCAAAACAGAACCCATTCTCAATGATATTTTGATAAGTATTCACAATGGCGTAAAATTTATCAATTGATACTCATAATAC
The DNA here is from genome assembly GCA_955612985.1 of Cheilosia scutellata. NCBI lineage: Eukaryota > Metazoa > Arthropoda > Insecta > Diptera > Syrphidae > Cheilosia > Cheilosia scutellata. Next base: position 56,582,074 of record OY015312.1, on the reverse strand, counting down.
CAAATGATCAATGATTTGATAGATCTTATCAAGTATCAAATAATTGATATTTGATAGCCATAATAGGGCTGTATGTCTGTAATTAAGCGTTGTTATACACTCTTAACTACTCGCAAGCTTAAATCTAGCTTGATTTCAGATTTTTTCATTCTTACGTGCTAAATCTTAATATGACACCAATTGTTCTTGAATTAAGCCGAAAATATGATTGAAATACAAATAAGAGACAAGACAATCTTAATTCAAGCTTGTTCATGATTGAAACAAACGCAAAAATACTTATGGTAGGTATCTTAGGTTTAAATCTTGAATACCCAAAATAAATTTGTTTCAGGCATCGCATAATGTAAGAACCACACTCTTAAAATAATCCCGGAACAGGGTTGAAGTAAGATTTTTAAGCTTACTAAAAATCTAAAAAGAAGACAAAAAATCTTCTTTTTAGATTTTTAGTAAGTCTTGTTTTAAGAATTTTCGAGCGTAAGTTAAGTTGACAATGGTCCAAAACTTAGCCTTTATATTCTTAAAATAAGAACGAACATTCTTAAATCAATCCCGAAACAGGATTGAAGTAAGATTTTTAGGCTTATTAAAAGTGTAAATCTGGGCGCAGTAGTTAGTGTGCTGGACTACTGTGCGAGGGATCAGAGGTTCGATGCCCGGAAAACACAAATTACATCTTAAGGTTTTTTTCTACTGCGCCACCTCTCGCGAACGTCTGCCAAACATCCGTTCGGAATCGTCATAAAATTGTAGGTCCCTTCCATTCGTCTTAAAAATAGAAACTCACACAAAAACGAATGGTTGCGAGAAACAAGATTTTTTGGTTTTAAAAAAAACGAGCTCAAAATACGATTTTTGTTCTTGAAATATTATTTTCCGAGAAAATTACAAATTCCAAAATCTTGGCGAAAGAACAACTACCTACCTTACCTTCCAGATTTTGAAACTATAGAGGCTTCGCAAATTTAATTTAGAAGCAAATCACGAAAAATGATGGTCTCTTTTGAAATTTTTGTAAATGCTTCACCCGAGAGAGGCAAATAGTTAAGCATTAGTTCTGCACTTAGTTTTAAGTCCTCTGGAGATATGTCTCCAGGAAGCGAGTTCTAAAATCTAAAAGATGCTATTTACAAATGTACACAAACAAACATTTAACTCATCTTCGAGCCCTTCAACTCTAAATGGCATAGCTAGTGTAGAGAACTATTGTCTAAACATAATAAGAAATGCCTCAGGTTATTGATCTTTATATTGCAAATTTTGCTACCATGTTTGCTACATCACGCGTTTTCGTCCGAAAATTCCGAATATACGCCTTGACTCCATCGTTTGGACCACTGAGGACGACTCCATTCACAGAGTAGCTAAGTTAGCATTTTACGCCGATAGCTATTCGTTGTTTGGTATTTTGATTCGTAATTCGTCGGTTAGATCCGTTAGGTAGATAATATCATTTGGGTATTCTTGAGGAAAAGTTGTGACTGCTAGATATACGTCTTCTGTTTTGACATTTCGGGTTCTTGTGTTTTCGTTGTTATATATGTATAAGCTGAGCTAATGGCTAAACATGGATTATAATAGGGATTAGAAGCAGTTAGTAACCAACACAAGTTTATGTGTTGAACCGACCCCATGAAGTGCTAAGAGATAAAACAATAGGATGAATTCAGTTAAAAAATAAAAGCTTGCTAGTCGACTTTAAGAAAACACACAGCGTTTACGGATATTTTTGCGCTTCTTCTGGTAACATTTTTTCATTGGCATAAAACAATAGAATAAACTATAATAACCAACCAATAGGCATCAACCGATTAATAACCCCCGGCAACCCTATTTTAAGTGATGATTTTTTTCGATTGACCATCGTATTTGAGTTATAGGTCCTGATAACAACATCTCAGAAGAAATTATACAAAGAATAACTCTTGCTAACCGTTGTTTCTTTAGGCTGATAGGGCAATTGAGTTTAGTAGAGCGCTATCCCTAGGACTATAAATAGTATCTTAACAAGACCCTGATTATACCAGTCCTGTCGGCTGAAAGAGAAAGATGACTCGTTATATTTATGGTCCCGTGTGCGTTGTCGGGCTTTGGAGGAGGAGATTCAACGCCGAGCTATACAAACTATTTAGTACAGCCACATCGACCGAGTCATTGCGCATTAGTCATCTAAGATGTCAATGACATGTAGAGCAAATGGACATTGGCGCTCAGGCCCGAATAATCTTTAGCTCCATCAATCCAGAGGAACAACACAGTAGAGGAAGACCTCGCCATATGTGGCGCTCACAGTGGAAGGGCACCTCAACCTGCTTCGAGTGCGCAACTAAAGCAGTTAAACTAGCTAAATTTGTTTACAGAATTACAAATGCATAATGTAGACAACACCATTTTATTTTCATGATTCCTTTGGACGATTTCTCTCAATAATTATATACACATTCCCCATCGGCTAACTATGCATATACCTATTTAATGCTATATCACATACCTATTCAATTCCTTTTTAAACCATATGCAGTTAAACTCAGGCTTTATTATGAAATTTGAATTTCGATTTCTTCGCGATCTCCCATCACGTCTCATATATGACTATGCCTATTATTTAATGTGGTCTGAAGCATTCAGAGATAATATAGGAAGAGAAAATCTGCTCTTGCATACACGATGTCGGAGAAAATGTTTTCCAACTTTGTCCCAGTGGCACCAATAGTCCTTTAGTCGAGTAGCACCAGCTACTCTGTGGATAGGTTTCATCCTTTGCAACAAGCGATGACAGCGCGCCATAAGAGAATTACATGTCGGGTTACATATTGTGCAGTTTCCTTTTCGCCGGTTTTATTTAATATTTGCCGGCAACGAGAGTAGCCAGAGCTATCGCCCCGAACAACAACAAAACAACGGAGTACCACCAGAGGCACTCAGCGGTAGAACAGGAAATTAAAAGTCATAAATCATGGTTGCCTTCATATGATGATAGTCAAGAAGTATGAATTTTTGTTGTCCCTCTTCTTGTTTTTTTTTTTTTTTTGTTTGCATACCTATACCTACACCTACTACATGGTAATATTGTGCACATATTGATTGCACAGCTAAAAGGATGCATGGTTGGACGGCGGCGTTCGTAGGAAATCAGACTTTGATTCCTTTTCCGCAATGAAAACACAACAAGGAAGAACTACTCCGAATATTTTTCACAGAAAATCCATTTTCTTCCATCACCACCACCACCACCACCACCTTCTGCACCCACCATCGAACGAACAAGAAAGAAAAACTCAGTCACTCAAATCAATCCACCCTCACCGAGAGTGGAAGTTAAAAAAAAATCCTCCCCCACCCATTGCCACTTATCAAGTGGCTCACTGAAAAATACAGACCCCAACGACTGAGCCAACGAGAAGCGAGGGAGCGACTGTATCATAGCGATATCTATCTGGCAAACTTAAGTATATATAGAATCCATGGAACACGCTTCTGACGTTGATGGATTGGAAGAACGGAAAGCGAAAAACTGAAAATGTCACCCGGATTAATGCACGGATATAAAGTATACACTTACACCACCAAACCTCTCGCCCACCCGCTACACGGACAAAAACACATTCTAATGTATCTGAAGGACACCCGAAAAAATTGCTTTTTCATTGAATCCAACCCAGCTCTTGCTATTGGTATCTAAACAGATCCATTTCAAAATCGGCAGTCAATAGTAAATATTTGCAGTTGTACCCACGGAACCCTTTTCCAGGACTCGGTGTCAGTTTATGAAGTCAAATATAAAAAATATTGCACGCAACGCATTTCAGCCCCCATCCGCCGCACCCATCCGCACTTGTACTTTATATGGTTTGGCTGATTGCTGGGCTGGGAAAAGTGAATTAATAAGCCGAGTCCATTACCAGGCATCGATTGATGGGCGCCCCAACAATGGCGGGGAAATTAACCAATTTATCTTTGTTCTATTTCTCAAAAGAAAAGCACAACACAAAACACAAAAACGAAAATCACCAAAACAATAGTGAAGCGCCCCGATAGAGCACACAAAGAGCAAGACCAAGAAATGAATAGCTAGCAGCACTATACCAAATCTGGGAATGAACAAAAGAATTTGGCATAGCAACAAAAAAAGAAAGAATGGAAAAAGCCAACGAAATACTAAAAAGGACCTCGAATCAAGGAGATGAAGTGTCCTATTCTGGAAAATAGGAAGAAATGAGAAGAATATGTTTTTTTTTTCCTATTTCTTGTGCTCGTGCGACACAATTCTGCTTTTGAAAGATTCCAGTTTTATTTATTTTTTTTCGGTCTCGTTCGTTTTGTTCTGGTAGATATTTTTGTTTGGTTCGGGTTCGCCTACAATCCATTTGAGCTGGTGATGGCTGGTTGTAGGTGGAGTGGGTACCCGGTTGGAACATTCTCGAAAATTGAGACATTAATATGAGAAGTACCCCGGTGGCATTGTGTCGGAATATGGATGATGTAGCCATTAAGGATTAACGCGATTTCTTTTGTGTTGCAGTCAAAACAGGTGGATACTAAGCACTATTGAGGGAAGCGAAAAATTCCATCGGCGATTTTTTTCTATTACGTATACGCTTTTGGCTAGAAAGATGAGTGTGTTAGGGTATGAGATCCTTCTACAGCTAATAAGTAAATGATTTTAAAAAGCGGTGGCAATCCCCAGTAGGTCGCCTACTCCTTATGTTGGAAACTATAACGCCATGAGGTGTGTATCTGTGCATACCTAAGGCTATTATATCATTCTAAGATAATTTCGCCAAAATCATATCATCACCTCGGCGCGGTGTCTGGGTTAGCTATATTTATGGTGAACTAAGGATGAACCAGGAACGTATCCACGAACAAAGTTCTATAAAGCTACTAGAGCAGATGGCCTACGGGCCGAAATGTTTTATGTCCCGGGAAATTACTTTTTAAAAATATCCCCGATTAATGGAACATCAGTATCGTGTTAATGAGGACAAAACAAAATATGTGCTGTTATCGGAAAAGGACTCTCAACATTGAAGACTCGGGCAAAACGTTACAATGGACAGTTAACTTCAAAGTAGTTAAGGATTTTGTATAGGCTCTACAATTACCTCGCAAAATGACTTCGATCCAGAAATGAAGCGAAGAATCGCTCTTGTCAGTCGTTGTTTCTTCGGGCTAAGAGGGATCTAAGAAGGAAAACCAAGGAGATATTGTACAAAACCTTTATAAAGCTCCAAATACAATGATTGAGGTGGCTCGTATGGACAACAACGCACAAGCCCGATTAGTCTTTGAGTCCAATCCTAAGAAACAACGAAGCAGAGGAAGGAAGCAGCTATATATAGGGACCGAGCTGGCTGTAGGGGCTTGTAGTCCACCTCGGAGTGTGATCGCCATCTTAAGTAATGCAGGTAACGATAATTGTATATATTGAGTCAAACCACACACGTGCGGATCTGAACACATTGATCAACTCAAGTGGGCGATCTTAGAACGCACTTAACCAATCGGATAAGGTACCTATTAGTTTTCAATCGAAGCAAATACTTTGTTGAGCTAATTGAATAACCAGGACATCGCGAACGAACATGCCATGAACAATAAATGCCGACAAGATCCAAAAACGTATACCTATACCTATTGCCTTTGGCATCGGGATCATGACGTAATCTCGAATGACAAAAATCTCGAAAAGTTTTTTTATAATCTCAAATGCAAAAATTTCGAATGTAGAAAAATCTCGAATGTACAAAAATCTTGAAAGACTATCTATATCTCGAAAAAATCTCGAAAACAAAAAGTAAATTCGAGATTTTTTTTGCACCCACCCCATATTCAAACAGTAAACCCAAGCAGGGGGGTTGCAGGGGGGCAACATGCCCCCCATATCTACGTATTTCACTTTTTAACACCATTTTTAATATTAATTCGAGATTTTTGTTATTCGAGATTATGCTTTCTAGATCCATGGGTGCTAAGGTGCGAAGGATTGGGGCAAAATCGACCACCGTTCATCAAAAGTATGGTTAAGGAATGGATTTACCCCGCTGCTACTATGACAAGGTGCTCCATCTTGTTGAAAGAACATCGCCCTTCTCTGAATAAGAAGAACATCGTCAAGGAGCTCCTGTAATCGTTCTATAAGAAATTCTAGGTAGTAATGGAAATTAGCAGTAGCCACGGGCAACATTCCACTCTTCTTTGCGCATGTCCCGGTAGTAAATCCGGTACCGGTACTGAATGGAAGGGTGTATCTATAACTCTGGTAGAGTTCTGAGAATCCTGGTTCTGGAAAGTTCCAACTGCACAGCTAGTCTGCGGATCTGACTGTAAGTTGAATTTTTATTGCCGCCAAATACGTCTGAACGTCGCTTCGCGTCGTTCCCTTTTATTTGGTGGAGCTGACCCGACATCAACAAGGCGCTGATATGCATCATCGAATACCCCGCTACATGGTGTTCTACGATTTGGGTATCGGTGTTGGACTCCTATCTTGCCAACGAATCGTTTCCATGGCAGAACCCGTTTACAAACAATATTTCCAGCTGTACTATTTTGTAGCTGCACAGATGTACCCGAAGCGCTTAGGACTTGTATGCACTACTAAATTGTCTTTTCAAAATGTACAAAACATTTTGTGCCTATTTTAGTTTAGAACTTATAGCGTTTTAAGTGGTAATACCTCGAAATTAGAGGTCACCTACTTTGATGGGCTATAACGATAAAAATAGACCCCCTGCCATACAATTTTTTGTTCGGCAGAAATTCAGTAATCTTATTCCCTTAAAGGATTTTTCTACTTAACTGGGGCACCCTGTATTTGGATGCGAGTTTCTTAAAAGGCAGCTAACTTAACCCAGAAGTTAATTCGCAAATAGTCTGAAATCACCAACATGAGTATAATGCGCCGACGGAATATAAAGACGACAGTGTCAAAGAATGCTGTTAGCTCCTGAAAGTGTGATTTTGGAAGTGTCCTGATTGAAAAAAGTTTGCGCAACAGATCCATTTTGCAATACCATTCGATTGCGCGAGTGAAAGAAGGTGAGGGTAACTTAGCAAATAGATGACACCACATCCGGGAACAGCGAACAGGCAAAGTCTAATTGACTTCGCGACGTAGCGAAATCTATAGGTATATCTATACATATAATAAAACTGTAGGAATTTTCTTTATCAGTTAAAAACTGGAACTCGAAAACAGATTTCGATGAAACTTTTTTTAAAATGTTACTTAAGACTGTGAGACTGCTAAGATTGATTTTAATGCAGACGACTTATTGAGGCATGCTTCAGTATTTTAGAAATCCGCGGTCCCATGTTTGAAAAATGTTTTTTCCAGTATTGTAGAAAACGGTGATGAGAGCAGAATTCCTGAAAGAAGTCCATGAATAAAGAGATTCATCTACATGTCTACAGCGTCTACAGCGTCCCTATATTCTTCAAGGCTATGAGTGTAAGGCGCTCTGACAACGAGACAAAATTAATTGATCGTTCCAAGATACGCAGGGAAGACAAAATCAAATAAAAATACGTCTTTTAATATACTCAATTCTGAACACATCATGAACTCGCTTGGATAGTTTACTCAAGGCGAGCAAGAAACAAAAGCGATGTAGAGAGATTTACATTTGACGATATTGAGCCCCAGGCAATTCTTGAAGCAAAAACTATCTAGACCTAATTGAAGCAAGGAAGATGGCCAATTCACAATACAGCGAGAGAGCGAGACGAGAGCGAGATCGAGTCTAGCGCGAGTTGTCAAATAATTTCCAATCAAAGGAAATGCATGCAGCAATACACAATGGCGCGAGACTCGTTGCCTCGTCTCGCGACCATTTCGGAAATTTGGAAAAATCTCGCCCGAGACACCGATGACATTTACTCTCTGATTGGGAAGCGACGCCATTTTCATAGAAATGTACTTCAGGTTGCCACTTGTATTTTCTCAAGCAAACAGTGCGGCATTTTTATCGTTTTTTTGTTATTATTTTGATACGGTTTGATTATAGGTCTGTTTTTTTCCACATCTATCTCAGTGAAGTAAAGTAAAGTAGGATTTTTAACACGCAATTACAACAACTATATAGAGTCTCGAAAGTGTCAAACAGTTCATAGTTGTTGTAATTGCGTGTTAAAAATCTTACTTTACTTTACTTCACTGAGATAGGTGTGAAAAAAAAACAGACCTTATTCTGAGAAAGGCAACAGAACTTTTTCGGTTGCATTTTACTGATAGTTATATAAGCGACGCCTGAAAACTGCGAATTGGTTGTTTTTAGAATATTCAAACTGCATGCAATAGTGCTAAAAAAGCAATAAAAGTGCAGCTCTATTTTGTAAAAAAAGTCGAAGTGGCAATATGGTTTTGTAGTTTCAGTGGTCCCTCTATTCGTTGTCAGAAAAACTCGCCGACGTACCACGTTTCATTGTGAATTACCGGACGAGATTAAAGCGAGAACGAGGCGAGAGCGATTCTCGCCTCGCTCTCGTCTAGTTATCACGCCCGTATTGTGAACGGGGCAAGAGATTTTAATGAATAATGAATGACCATCTCAAGATAATTTTTAAAAGTTCGACTAGCTGTACCCGCCCGGCCTTGATCGTGCCCAGGAATTGTATTGCATAAACATGATCTTGTCTATCGGGATACACATCAATGGGTCGTATGAATAAAACGTAGCAATTGCTTTTACTCAGACGAAATGTCGAAATCGAAGCAATTGCTAAGCTTCGTATGAATAAAAACTGATTTGAGTTAACTCTAACTTTTGACATCTTCGAAAAGCAGCGCCACCGACCTTTTACTCAGATTGGTATGAATAAAACGTGGAAATTAAAGCAATTATGTACTACGAAAATTCCGAGTCTGCTATTTTGTTGACTCAGAGCTTTTGCTAAATATTTTGCGCTGTCATTTTTTTACAAAAACAGTCTAGCCTTGTTAGTTGCTGTGTTTTTTTTTATACATACATAGTTCAAATAATTTTTGCTTGTGAAAGAAACAAAAATGGATGCGATAAGTTGGCATATTTTACCTGTTTTACCTACTGTTGCTACCGTTTGTGAAAAAAACAGTATAAGCTATAAGAATAAGTGAAGTAAATGCTTTGTTCGAAGTTTCGAACTAACTTTAGCAAAGTAAGTTTTAATTCATACCGATTTAAGGCATTTGCTAAGTGCTTTTACTTTGCTACCACCTTTTACTCAAAGAAAATGCTAGTTTTTATTCAGACGACTCAATGTTTCAAACAACTTTAGCTTCCATGAGTGTCGCAAAATAGCGTCTGCATTTTTTGTTGTATGGGACGTACCATGCAACTTTGTACAATCCCGCCCACAATTCGTCAGTCACCTGTGTTCTTCTTACGGTTCCAGACTACCTTTCTGCAAAATAACATTAAGATTTGCTCAGAGGTTTAGTCGTGGAGAGGTAACAAACTGATAGACAGGCAGAGTTACTTTCGCATTTATAATATTGCTTTGGATAAAGAGAAGAGGACTTAGATCACTGCCTTGTAGAACACCAGAAGTGTCCAAAATTCTATATAGAATTTTCCAGGTAGGTACCTTATACAATGTATCCATTTTAGCAATATTGTGTTCAAAGCCGAGGCAGACAATTCAAAAATGTATGGGATGAGATCATCAAAAGCCTTACTGAATTAATCGAAGTGACTATACTGAGAGTGATAAGGCCACGAATTCAACGAGGTTAGAGTGGCGGTTGATCTACCGTTTACAAAGTCGTGTTGGTTACCAGAAATGTAAGACGTGGACTGTAAGAATAAGAGATTTATAAACCTGAGTGAATTGAAGATATGAGAAGAAGTAGCCTGAAAAAGAGCTGGTTCGAAGGCAAATTGCTCATCTATTTGTTTTTCTTTTACGAGCGCAGTCTTTGATATATCTACTAAGGAGCAGATGTAGAAGCCGCTTTAGGGGGCCAAAAATGGGGACATCAAGAGAGATAATTCTCTGTAAAACTTACAGAGGTATCATTTAAAGATAGATTGGTTAATTGTAACGGGACACAGCTGTCCATATGGGAATTGCCTTTGCCTCTGGTGGCTTAAAATAGTCGTTGGCAAAAGACCGAGAGCTAAGTATTGTTCAATTGAGCGTCCCTCGCCTTATCATCCCTTCGTGGTTTACCACGATATCTCGAAAAAAAAAATCTCGAAAGCAAAAATTTCGAATGTAAAAATCTCGAAAGAAAAATCTAGAATTTAAAAAATCTCGAAAAAAAATATAGAAAGCATAATCTCGAATGACAAAAATCTCGATGAGTATGGGGGGGCATGCTGCCCCCCTGCAACCCCCCTGCTTGGGTTTACTGTTTGGCTATGGGATGGGTGCAAAGAAAAAATCTCGAATTTACTTTTTGTTTTCGAGATTTTTTTCGAGATAGAGTCTTTTGAGATTTTTGTACTTTCTAGATTTTGACCCATTCGAGATTTATCAAATTCATTTTCGAGATTTTGACCATTCTAGATTTTAGTCGTTCTAGTTAACGTCATGATCCCGTAACGGGTCTACCCCGATATCTCGAAAAAAAAAATCTCGAAAGCAAAAATCTCGAATGTAAAAATCTCGAAAAAAAATCAATTTTTTTTCAAAGAATTTAAAAAATCTAGAAAAAAAATCTAGAAAGCATAATCTCGAATAACAAAAATCTCGATACGATATCTCTGCAACCCCCCTGCTTGGGTTTACTGTTTGGATATGGGGTGGGTGCAAAAAAAAATCTCGAATTTACTTTTTATTTTCGAGATTTTTTCGAGATAATATAGTCTTTCGAGATTTTTGTACATTCGAGACTACGTCATGATCCCCATTTATCCATATTTCATTATTCGAAAACAGTATAGGTACAGTCTTTATAAAATTTCAAGAAGATTCAGTGTTCTTATCCTAGATTGCATATAGCTAATTTATTAATGTATGATGAGGCGCATTTCCATGGTGCCTACAAAATTCCCTAAGCTGCCAGCTTGCAATACTATAGCACACCTCGAATAACCTCAATTTAGTTTTAAAGTTATGTGGCCTTGTGCGATATAGCCACAAAAACGCGTTTCTCTTGGATTTGGTTCTTGTCAAAGGACTTCAACAACTCAGCAGTAAAAATCATTGCTGCACTCACCTAAATGCATGAGATCGGCAACATTATGTAGGTATGTATTATGCCATTATGCAGTAAAGTAGGCTCAATTTAAACACAAAGCTGTTACGTACCTATATGCTGTACGTCATACCGCAACGTGTAATTGTCCATCATTTCTCTGTAATTACACAAATCTTTGGAAGACTGCCTTTCCATTACGCAAAATATAGTTTGCCCCGAAAAAATCAGAGTTTCGCGAATGATGTAAGATGTTCAGAAAATTATCCCAAATTACACACATTCACAATAACAAAACAAAAATCTTAAATTTTACATTCTTTCCATGAATAACTTAAATAGAGTTATTAAGATGAGTTGACCAATTTCGGTCTAAGATCTGCATCGCCTCACCACCGACCGTGCGTCGAGTAAGTGGTGAGTAGATGCAGTACATACCTATATGACTTGTTTCGAGGTGCTGAAAGGATGTTAGGTTCCGCGCACTTTGCGCGCATAAACGCTTATTAAATATTTGAGTGCGCGCACTAAGTTCATCATGTCGACGACGGCGCGTTTCCTTCAATGATGGGCATCTTGTTTAGTCTAAGTGGCGGTATTATTATTACCGCAAGTAAGTTTGCAATTATGTGTAATCGCTTCCTTGCACCTTGCACCCAATTTAATAAGCGGTATAGTGGCATTTTGCTTGTTCCAGCCCAGTTGCTCTTTTGTTACACCACCAATAAGTGAGACGTTTTAATGACTTAATTTTGCGGTACAAGTAGGCATCTCTATACGTTTCACTTGTTAATATTATGCTGATGAGGATGCGTTTAACAAGTTTATGAATGGCTACATTATGACAACAATAATGCACTCTCGAATGCGTGTAATTTCGAATGCTAACATTTTACCAAGCGAATTGAAATAAGCACTGATCGAAACTCCATTTTATTTTCATCGGTTATGTTTTACCCTCCCTCAGTGTGGCCATCCTTCATCTATATGCAGGCAATTACTAAATTATTGGGATGGCAAATGACAAATGGGTTTGGTCATTAGCTCCGACAGGTTTCATTTGCATAATTCGAATGGAATTGTGGATGAAACCGCGCAGATGAACCGGTTTTCGGACTCAAAACAAAGAAAGCAAATCAATTGGGCAAAGAAGAAGACGAAACTTTGGTGCTTAATAATCGGTCTACGATTGACAGATGAAGTTTGTGTAATTAAGCGAAAAATCTTCAATATAACAAACAATGGCCTCAAATGACTCTTACTTTCTGAATCACGCATATAGTTCCGAGTATGGTTGGAATTTGACAAGAAAGCGAAAGTGCAGCAGGTAGTAGGTAAAATGTAGATTGGATTTGAATGGCTACCTACTGGCCAGAGCCGCTGCCATTATGCAATTTGAAAGGCATCCCTTTTTAAAATGGCACACTTCGTTTCGTGTGTGAATATCACTCTGCGGGAGTTACGCAACTGGGAATATTCTGGGCCTGCGTCAGCTTTTGTTCTTTTAATCGTGACCGAGTGCCTGCAACATAAACTGAATTTGAAGGGATAATGCATCTTGTTGTTATGTTCGTTAACAGTTTTTCTGTAGAAAGTGAATGGCTGCAGCTACCGATGATCAGACAGATTAGGCTCCTGAGCCTTAAAAATTTAAGAAAATTTCCAAAACTCTAAATTGGGTTCTGTTCAAAGCGTCTGCATCTTACCAACCCATAGTGAGTTGTGGGTGTAGTATTGAATATGCAAAATTCTACTAGCGGTACCTTGCCGATCCAAAGGGTTGTTATGTCTCGCAGGTAGGTATACTCCAATTGTGTTTATTCAAACTCCTTGCGATAACCTTAGGCCAGATAAGTGCACATCCGATAAAATATTAACAAGGCAGCAGATCCGGAATTCCAAACCAATTCCCTCAATCTTGACAAGCATTTACAGAAATGAATTATCGAGTGCAGTTGGTTCGTAATTGTGTTCAAAATTCTTCTTTACTGTGGAGACCTGCTGATCATGATAAAGAATAGAATGCTTTGAAATATTATTATATTGTTTTATTTTAAAATATACTTTGATACTTTTATTATTCCTTTGATCATATAAGCGAGAGCTTGTTCATCTAAATAAAAAAATAAATAAAATCGGATTTTTCTATAAAAAAAGGATTTGAATTTTATCAAGAATTTATCGGTTTTCACATTGGCGACGAGGTAAATTAAAGAGTTTTTATGCATATTTCAGCAAAATATTTGAAGCAATAAGATTTTCTTAAAGATTATGTTTTCTTTTTAGTCTGTTTTCTTAGACCAATTTGACTAAATAGTCAATAGTATATTGGTGTCCCATTTAATTGGAACAAAAGATGAAAAGAAGTGCTCCATTAAATTGGGCAGCAGAATAAAAATAAAGAACAAAAGTTCATAAAGTGCTCCATTAAATTGGGCAACTGAATTTTAAAAGAAGGAAAGGGAAAGAGTGCTCCATTGAATTGGGCAACTGAATTTGAATGAAGTGCACCATTTGATTGGGCAGCAATACTTTTAAAAGGTATAAATAAATCTGTAGTTCATTAAATTGGACTTATTAGATATTTTAAAAATAAAATTTCGTTGTCACCAGGAACTGAAAGGCGGTAAAGTGCCTACCTAAACTGTAGTACTAATATAATACACCTCAAAGAGAAGCGACAATGAGTGGGTGTGGCATAACATTATTTCTTTGCGACGTTATTGACAAAGGCTTGATTCGTTCAGAGTGGGAAAAATGGTTTAGAGCATTCTCTCTATACCTTCAGGCAGAAGATATATCGGATTTAACGAAGAAGAGAAATAAGCTTCTGCATTTGGGTGGACCACAACTTCAAGAAGTGGTATACAGCATTCCAGGCGCTTTAGTAGTTTCAGATCGAGACGATGTTGATGTTTTTCAAACATTGGTTCAAAAGTTGAATGAATACTTTTCTCCAAACCGGAGTTCGACTTTCGAGAGACACCTATTTCGATCACTGAAACCTGAGGAGGGAGAAAATGTAGACAAATTTGTTTTGAGACTGCGGAACCAGACAGCCAAATGCCAATTTGGTGAAACAAAAGGTGAGATTTTAGAAATCAATTTGAAAGATAAGCTTGTAGATATGTGGGCTCCAAATGATCTTAAGAAACGATTATTAGAGAAAGAATATACATTGAAAGATATTATTGACATGATCGGATTTTTCTATAAAAAAAGGATTTGAATTTTATCAAGAATTTATCGGTTTTTACATTTACCTAATTTATTTTACTGAAAAAATGTTTAATAATCAAATCAATATGGTACATAGCAACTTTAGAAAATTGTGTAAAATTCGCAAACCAACTACAGTCAAAATCGGTTATAACGACCTTCAAGGGACCAGCGAATTTGGTCGTTATAAGCGATAGGTCGCTGTAACCGATATCAAGGTATACACAACACATGTAAATTAATCTGTTTTCAAGTAGAGGTCCTTTTTTTCATAATTCTTATTTGTTCTTGACATACATACATGCGAGTATGTAATGCGAACCGAATAAAATTAAATTTCTACAACCACTCGTCACGACACACTGAAAAATGTTCACTAAGTAATTTTCCAACCTACTGTTGAACAAACTCAAAACCACTAATAAATACAAAAATAAAAGAAAAACATGTCAACAAACGGTAACAGATACATTGCAGCTAAAGATACATAAACAGTTTACAGTTTTACGATTTTAGTCGTTGTAACCAATATTTTAATTCAAAAAAAGGAAAAATCGGTCGTTGTAACCGATTTGTTATTCAATGGGATTATTATGGAGCTCAGTCAGGACCTAAGAATTTGGTCGTTATAACCGATTCGTCGTTATAACCGATGTCGTTGTAAGCGATTTTGACTGTACTTGTAAGTTTACTCTGATGTCACCCAGTGGCATAGCGTAAGAGAAAATGTTGCCACCCTCATTTAGGTATTTCAATTTAAAAGACTATAATATTCTATTCAGTAATTCTATAGAACTTTTCGACAAGAAAAGTTTTTTTCATTTGAAAAAAAAAAAAAAAACAAGTTAATAAATTGTTTTCGAATTCATAATATTTATTAGACTGTTGTCTAAGGAAATCTTCATTGGACGAAATAACAGATAAGCTGCGATTAACTGTGCATTTCTTGACTGAGGTAGCTACTAAAAGTGTGTATGAAAACATTTTAAATAAGGAATACCATAGCCTACATTAAAAAAAATGTTTTAACTGATGCTAACAAACACTTTCTGCCAATATTTTCTAACACTTGATGGTGGTCTAGACTTGGTTATAGCTACGGTCTTGGTGTCAACATTTAAGACTCTCCTTTCAAAATCCCCTATGTGAAATGTTTTTTCTATCAATTCCATTAAATTATTTCTGGTTTGTCACTTTTAACCCTTCAAAATAATTTCATTTTATTTATTTTGTTTGAACAAATTTTTCATTACTTGGCGTTCACTAATTTCTGGTTAACGACAAAAATTTGCATTTTTCTTGTCATTTTGTGGCGTTCAACGCCTTACAGAATGACAGTGCAATCACATGACTTTCGTGCCACACTAATGGGATCCGAAAGGCGTTTAACTTAGGTACACTGGGCTTTGGAAAAGATTGGAGTCGGGTCTAGATGGGTCATGATTCACAACGTTCCAGACAAGGGAAGATAAGACGGCACCTAGTGGGGTTCCTTTGCAGACAGATACATTGTAATGCAGATACGTATAGGTACTCTATAGTTCTCCATAAAAAATGTAAGAAGTTATACTTGGAATTCTCAATGTAATGTTTATAAGTGCTGATCATTTGCAAAGTTTTTATTTCTTCGATGACCCTTTCTCCTTCTCCTGTAAGTCACTGTAAGCCTGAGGTGAGGTTCAACTTTATTATCAGGGAACATGTCAATAACTCGTTCCAGTATTTTTAGCATGCACGACGATAGACCTGTAGTCCTTGGATGTGGTCTGTCAGGCTTTCCCTGCCTTTGGAATGAATATCACTCTCAACTCTAGCTTTAGTAATATAGTATACCCTTAGTTAGACAACAAACGTCTCTTAGCAAAGAATAATAGTTTATTCTGAATGACATTTCATTTTCTGAATGAGAACAAAAGAGTTGGGGTGCACACTGTAAAAAATCGTGAAAAATATCTATTATTCTATGGGAAATTTTCGCGGTTATGTCGAAAATTATCCGTGTGCTTCTAATTTGTTCCCCTTAAAGAGCAGTGCTTAGCTTTGTTCTTACATCAGATTAGGGAACCAACAAGGAGACTCCTCTTCCCTCTTGAAGCGCAAAGTCTGCACCGATTTTCTTTCCAAAGATCGCAATGTAAGCGCACTACATTAATTGAGTCAGTTGAGGAAAATATTTTCACAGAGTACACCGTAATTGCATTTAAATTGGTACATGTTGTTAGTCTTCCCGGCTATAAAACATCATCTCTTGCTGTCTTCATCGTGATGCGAATTACTAAGCGTACTTATCATCAAATGATCACAAAGTTGCGTAAAATGAAAACCACTTTCCTGAGGGTAATTTTCTTTGACTCCAACCGCTAGGCTTGTCATGTCCAATCATACACACATCAACTGATGCAAACGGAGAGTTATTAAAATTAAATTTAAAAGATGAACTCACGAAAAATTTCCCCAACTAGGTACCTATATCTACCCAAACCGGGGATATAACGTCCAAAACCGTGATGATTGCGCGAAAAGTTAAGAAATAATTTCGAATTTTTGTGAAAAATTTCTAATGATGATGAGTTAATGATGGTACCGGTCTGCGGATTCCCCAGACTCTGGAATATGGCTTAGGTTCCGCAATATTCTGATGACTAAATTGCGTGAGCTGTGTGATTTGAAATCAAGTCAAAAAGGCCGATAGTCCATTGTGTTTTACGAATCTATTGTAAAGCGAAGGTTTTTCTAAAACTGAAGTTGCAAGCCAACAGGAAGCCCATATGGCGGGTGATGTATAGTTTTATAATCGGACTGCTGGAAATAACTACAAAGGGATGTAGGTAAGAATTCTCAAAATATTTGCAACGGGCAATAAAACGCATTGTCCCATGTCCTTCATCTAGGTTGGATATGCAAACAACAATTTGCAACCGTTTTGTGTAAGAATTGGTGCAACAATCCTTTGTTAGGCAATCCTTGCGCTGTGGGATGCATTGCGAAGAGTAGACGGGGTTGTAAATTGTCTCGACTGACCGTAGGGGTTGTATCTATGGATGACATTTTGTTTGGACAACTCGTTTTTGGCGAAAGGAGATTTGCAAATTAAGGGACGTAGCTTGTAGCAGGTATTCAAGGATGACTTACAGATGTTTGAATGTTTATTCCACATGCAGTTTCGGCATGTTATTTAGTTGCGATTTGAAGCTGGTGCGTGTTGACTAAAATTGAAAGTGAAATTGTGCTAAATGTCGGTTTAAAGTGTGATTTGAGTTTAATTTTGACTACGGTAGTGTTAATCGTGAATTTGTTCATTTTAGCTGAAAACTAGTTCGTAACGTCTATTAAAATGGCACCTTAGTAACTAGTCGATTTAAACCAAAATATCTATCAGAACTAAGTGCTATATGGTATCCGCACATTATTAGATATAAAACTAATCTCTGTCTAAACGAATATACATATAAGGCATTTTGTACTGCCTGATTGGCAATTGGTGATCAACGCCCAACCCAAACGGTAAGAGATATGAAGCTGACACTTTGAAACAAATTTGAATCCAATTGGGGGATAAGAGGGGTCAAAGTTTATATGAGAAAATTCTTATTTTTCATCCAATCGATTTTCAAACTCAGTTTGTTTACAGAGAACCAAAGAAAATTGATTGATTTACACTCCGTCTCTCTTGATTACGAACAGGATTTTTTTTATTTTAATTTTACGATATTTTTCAAATCCTTTCGCTAATCCGAGAAAAACCAATCGCAGTGGTTAGTGTGCTGATGGACTACTGTGCGAGGGATCCCAGGTTCGATCCCCGGAAAAAAGGTTTTTTCTACTGCGCCACCTCTCGCGAACGTCTGACAAACATTTGAGAGTATGACTGTCCTGAAAAAGCTTCTCAATTCAGCCGTTCGGACTCGGCATAAAATTGTAGGTCCCTTCCATTCGTCCCAAAAATAGAAACTCACACAAACGAATGGTTGTGAGAAAGCTAGGCTTAGGGTGTCTACCTGCCTGTTGCGCCACCTATTTATTTATTTAAATAAATAATGATTTTATTAAGAGTAGCAATAGTTTTTAGTAATGGGTACTACATCTTGATCGCTAAATCACTTCAAGTAACCTGCTGTATAGAGATTCATAGAGTGCTGCCAAATAATCTAGCGAAACCTCGGACCAGGCTCGTTTTATGGCTCCATAATTTCTTCCGTTTCATAATATTGCGTTCCTCCTTCGTAGACTTTTCTTGAAAGCCAACCCCACACGTTGGCTCTTTCCAGTATCGATTTGTAAGTGATTGCCGTCATTTTGGAGCTTTGGATATCCAGCTCCACACTTCTGTAATGGCTTATTGCTTCCCATACACCACCTCCTTTGCTGTGCCGCCTTTGAAAATGTCTATTTCTTCTTTTCTCAAATCATGGAAATAACAACAGTATCCATCAGTTCAGTCCAAATAACATTTTTTTTCACCAGAAAAGACAACGGTATGCCACTCTCGATTCCATGTCACACTTGTTGCAAACTCAAGGCGCTGGATTTTACGTGCCGCATTCAACTGTGGTTTCCTCTTCATTTTTTCATGGCCAATATGGCTGGCCTTCTGTATCACGCAATGAACAGTCCATCTGCTAGCTGTAGCTATAGTTTCTGCATTAATTAAAGCAGCATTAATTGAAGCAGCTCTCAGTATCACCCGCCTTTCCTGACATGTTGTAGCTTTGCTGACTCTTCCTTTGGCATTTTTTTCCATACTTCTCCATGTCCTTAATAAAGCTACGTACAACAGTGGCGCCTTGTCCATTCTTGCTGGCTATAAAACGGATGGATTTTCCTTGTTCCTGGTAATTTCTAATTTTGCCTATATCCATCCTCCTTGGTTAATGAACATTTAGTTAAACTTCGGTTTAACTTATGTCTCGCCTGTTTTGTACGCTACTGTAAACGTAAAACTCATGTGTATTTGAAATTTCCATCAGTTTTATTTATTGTGTCAGTTTGGTAATTTAAAAAAGTGAAATAGTTACTTTACTTTACTTTTAATTTTGATGGTGCTATAAAGCATGGTTCACCTGGGACTTACTTATTAATCCCCTCCAGCCGGCTCGAGCCGGCACCCCAAGCAAACGGAGGTCTCCTTTTACCTGGTCGCTATCTAAGATGAGGTCTTCCTTGGTGTCTCCTTCCCTCTGGTATGGCGTCGAAGACCTTACGCTCTGGAGCATCAATATTCATCCGCTCTACATGGGCGCGCTGTTATAGTTTTCTGCATTTACAGCAGTGCACAGGTATAGACAAATTCACTGACTTCCTCGAAGTTATCCCTATCAATTGTCACGTTCTGACCAAGTCGGTAGTGGGGTTGGGCTTTTGTTGATGAAAGCATATACTTCGTCTTGTCCTCGTTTTTAGTCAGTCCCATTCTGCTTGCTGCTGACTCCATTATAGTGAAAGCACCGGTTACCGTAGACGAGCTCCTTTTTTGTGGATCGGGCAGATGGTACCGAGATTCCATAATTCGGGCATACTTTCCTCCGACCACATATTGCAGATGAGTTGGTGTAGGTCCTGACCATTCTGTGTAGCACATCGGCTTTGTTCGGTTTTAGACGGTATACAAGTATTTTCTAGAAACAGTGTAGTACAATCAAAGATAAGGAGTTGCACTTGCGAACTAACTGCATGCATAAAAACAACAATGATGCAATATCGTTTTGTCATAAACCGCGAGGGAGATCGTACTATACGAAATTCCGGGAAATAAACTCAGTTGATACCCCTATCAATGGCCGGTTAAGTCAAACTCGGTTTAAACTCTAGATTAAGTTTAAACTAGCACTGTAATACACCTTTTTGTGTTAAACGTCGGCTTAAACTTGATATCTGGTTAAAAGGAGTTTAAATTTGCACTGTAAAACTGGCTATAAGTGTTTAAACGATTAAGAATTCCCACTCAACTTGCGCGCATAGACACTTTTATTCCTTTATGTTATGGATAGATTGTCGTATATACATATGTTGTTACAATCATATCAATTCCTTAATCAGAAAATGGAACTACCAAATTCGGACTAAAACCAATAATCGTGTTCTAAATAATATTATGTAGGTACATAGTTGTATAAGTATAATACCTATACATATTCATTAATATCTTAATGAATCTCAACCGATGCAGCTTGAAAATTTGAGACCACTTTTTTAAATCATCACCTACTTGCCTCCTTCAAGTACCAATTCGAGGTGCAATTAGAAAGTAATTAAGTGTTGTAGTTATTAACGTATGTTGTAGTATTAATTTTAAACGTAAATTTTTCTGAAATGATTCTGAGATTCTGCGAGATTCCGCAATAAACGAGAAAGTTTCGTGCACTTTTTTGATCGTCTAAATTCTAGTAAGGTACACTCAGAGGAAAAACGAGCTAAAATCAAGAATATCAGTGTCAGATCAAGCTCGTTCGTTGACGAAAGTATGGTAATCTCGGAAAATCTTATTTCAAGTACGAAAATCTTATTTTGAGCTCGTTTTTTCAAGACCAAAAAATCTTACTTCAATCCTGTTTCGGGATTGATTTAAGCTCGAAAATTCTTAAATCAAGACCAAAAAATCTTACTTCAATCCTGTTTCGGGATTGATTTAAGCTCGAAAATTCTTAAAACAAGACCAAAAAATCTTACTTGAATCCTGTTTCGGGATTGATTTAAGAATGTGGTTCTTACATTATGCGATGTCTGAAAAAAATGTATTTTGGGTATTCAAGATGTTTCGGGATTGATTTAAGAATGTGGTTCTTACATTATGCGATGCCTGAAAAAAATGTATTTTGGGTATTCAAGATGTTTCGGGATTGATTTAAGAATGTGGTTCTTACATTATGCGATGCCTGAAAAAAATGTATTTTGGGTATTCAAGATCTAAACCTAAGATCTTAATTACCTACCATCTTATAATATATCATCACATCATTCATTCACATTTCACATCAGTAGATATCATAGGTAATAATATTAAATTTTTAATGTTGCCTTATGAGAATTCACTCAGTAAGTGAGTGCGAATTTTAGGAACGAATAGAAATCAAAATAAAGTACATGCGCATCCAGTTTAAGTATTGTTGCGCTTGTTTCAATCATGAACAAGCTTGAAATAAGATTGTTTCGGCTTAATTCAAGAACAAAAAAACTAACTCAAGAGCTCATTTGTGTTTCAATGTCCTCTTTTAAGATTGTTTCGGCTTATTTCAAGAACAATTGGTGTCATATTAAGATTTAGCACGTAAGAATGAAAAAATCTAAAATCAAGCTTGAGCATACTTGATTTTAGCTTGCGATTTTTCTCCGAGTGTATAGATGTTGTTCCCTTCATGTATGTATGGGAGATGTTTGGCATAAGCACAAGGAACAAAATACATATAAGATTTACCAGAGTATTTAAATATTAAAATATTGTGCGATCAATATAGGACCCTAATAGTCTTCGCTTCTTTGATGTGTAATTTTTGTCACCGTTACACTCTTGTAAAAACTTCTATTCTCTATTTCTGCAATAACTTCTCTTCATCTCATTGGGCTCATGTTTCTCAAGATACTTTTCGTTCTCTCGTTATCAGCTCTTAGAAGATAAAATCCCTTTCCAGTACCGCTTTTATTATAGGAATCCATTTTGTTTTCGTATAAAAATTTATGGTGAAAAGATTAACTCAAAGGTTTCTCAGGTGGAGCCATGCGACCTACCATCTTAAACTTGGTATTCCTGATGTTTTGCTGCAGTGAACTAATGAACCAATCCAGGACTAGGTGATAGTTCTAAGATAGTGCGTCCGATCTATTTAAGGCGGCGTCAGACGACTTGAAGAAGAGCATCAAAAGTCTTATTTGAGGCAGCGAAGTCTTAAAGATGGTTTTACTATATAGACGGTAAATGTTTTAAAAGTCCAATGAAAATTGAAATATTATGCATTTTAAAACCAGCGAGAAGTAGAAAAAGATTCCCTTTTAATGAACAAATTTAAATTCAATAGATATACTTATCCACTTATGTATTAAATAGCTCTCTAGCTAGTTACCTATACAAAAAATTTAATCACTTTTTGTTGTGTTTCTCTATATGTAGATCGGCAAAGATGGTGAATTGTGTGCCTTATTATAAATCCATTAAATAAAACATTGCTGGGGTGAGGATATTTCTCTTTACCAACTTAGCGTTAAACGAAACCATTATTGTCAAGCATGACGTATTTCCTACTATATCTATACCTTTCTACAGCCACTATCCACCTCAAATCCCATTACTTTCTGGCCATTCGTTCACCTGCGCTCATGTTTAGTACTTTTCAAAAGGCAACTGCATATACGTTTTCAAATACCAAATGACAGTTTTCAGAAATATTATCTAATTTACTTTTAATTGGATCCCTCTGCTGAATGTATTTGCATCGGAAACTCAAACAAAAAAATGCCTTAAATAGAAATTTAAATGTTTTTTGTGGTCCGATGGTTTCCTTCTATGAAGCTACCTTCGATGATTGGAATTCCTACCGAATTCCATCCCCTTATCCTTGCATACTTGCCAATGGCTGCGAACACCGTCTTCAAATAAAAGGACACAATAATGTATGTGGATTCAATTCCATTTTTGTGTGCTCGAAAAAAAAAATACCAGATCCATTTTCATCCCTTAAGTAATTTCGAAGGAAATAGTTGCTTCCCTGCCATCTTTTTATTTTTCTTCCTTTACCTATCCCTCTTTGTCATCAGAGCGTGATAGAAAAAAAAACTAAAGCAAGTGTTTGTATAAGTGGTGCTGTGCGAGCGTGTACGTCACATTCCAATCTATATCAATCTTATGTTCGCAATGACGGATGACATTTGTCAATGTCAGACATTTTTGTTGAAGCCATGCGTAA
Source organism: Cheilosia scutellata (assembly GCA_955612985.1). Lineage (NCBI taxonomy): Eukaryota > Metazoa > Arthropoda > Insecta > Diptera > Syrphidae > Cheilosia > Cheilosia scutellata. The sequence goes on along the minus strand of OY015312.1, from coordinate 56,558,836 downwards.
GTAGGTATGCATATTGACACATCCCCTTTTATTTGTGTTAAGAATGTACCCATTTTCGGTTTTGTCCAAGATCATTTGGAATTCCAAAATCGACAGTAGCTGAGAAACGTGGCGTTGCCACTACATCTATACGAGTAAGTAGTGGGAATTCACAAATATTTGCATTTCTTCGACAAGTCGAGGGGAAGAATTCACCCCAGCGAGTGTACATAGAAATTGGTTTTGATTTTTCCGAAATTAGACTTGTGATTCTTGAAGTATGACGGATAGACTTCATTTTTGGGGTTGTACGATTCATAACAAATGGCTTCTGTCAATTTACTGAATTCTTTCTGATAGTAGGGGTTGAATTTTATATCTGCAACTATTTAATAAACCAAACTCCGATTCCAATCAATAACTAAGACCCCAACTACTTCGAAATACTTTGTAACCGAACTGCCCGGATATTCGTTGAGGAAAAACTTTCAGCATTTCACTGCACACGGAAAATTTAATTGCACAATTTGCTTGAGATTCGTGCAATAACGACTCTCCACTCACCAATTACACAACCATCCTGCCCCAAAGTTTTCAGCTGCAGCCAGGGAGGGGGTTGGTGGCCCCCGACAACGACGCACGGAATGAGATATAGAACAAAGTGTAGGATTCACCGACGTGGCTGAGTGAACTTACCCTAAAGGTGTGATGCCAAAATAATGATTATTCTTCGGTGATTAATGCTTTTATCACCGCACCGAGTTCATCATTGCCAGGAGCTTAATCAGAATGCCATTGCCAACTGATGGCAGCACATTAGTTTATATCGCCCTCGTCATCGTCATTGCCGGAATCGTTGTCGTTGTCGTCGTCATCGTAGTCGTATAGTTCCCATAGTGCACACAGGCACACAATGTACCATACGACAATATGGAACGGGAGAGGTATCCTGTTGCGATTGGATTTAGCCTGAAGACTCTGGTCGGGTATACGTATACTATATAGTATAGACCCGTTAAGTTGAAGCCATAAAATAATTAACACGATATTATTATTCGGGGAGCTTCAAACCAAAGTTTGATGATTTAAAATGAATTACATGTTAGCACTAAGCTGGTGGGAAGAACTGGAATATATTACTATATGGCTTTGGCAAAGTGTTACCCATTGAAAGATGGTTTTATACCTACGCTTTGGGAGTCAGATGGGTTTCGTGGTGTACTGCACTTTTAGTGAAGATGTTTTGGGAGAAATTATCATAACGGCCGTTTTAAAAGAATTTGTACTAAAGGGTGGCATTATAATTATACCTTTCGTTTCTACGACAAGTCAGACTATAACGGTACGAAGTACTTCATGTGTTTTAATTCTGTAGATAATTTGAGTTAAGCTCTTTCAGGGGCGAAGCGAGGGGGGGTGGGGTGATGTCGCACCCCCCACGCTTTTCAAGAGTCGGCAAATCAACGATCAATTTTCAAAAATTAGGTTTTAAATTTGGATTTCCATTAGGTATAGGTTTTTTAACTTGTAATTGTATACAAAAGTCGGCATTTTCAAAGGTTCCAGATTAACTCCTTAAAATTGGTGAATCGGTGAATTTGTAGACTAAAATCCTTAAAATTTAGCGAGTTTCCATTCGTTTTTAAAAAGGACGGTCGGCACCGGTGAATTTGCTGACTGAAATTCTTAAAATTTTGCGTGTTTAGATTCGATTTTAAAAAGCACGGTCGGCATCGGTGAGATTGCCGACTGAAATCCTTAAAATTTAGCGAATTTAGATTCGATTTTAAAAACGGTCGGCATCGGTGAGATTGCTGACTGAAATCCTTAAAATTTAGCGAGTTTAGATTCGATTTTAAAAAGGACGGTTGGCATTTCTAATTTGAGGTTAAATTCGAAGGAATGTGTTCCTTCGCTAGTTCGCGGCTTATTGATGTGGAATGCGAACTTTATTAATTCGCGGCAAACGTGTGTTTGGGCAAAGAGGAGGATAATTAATTATCCCATCAAAATGTATTAAGAAAATAAGTTTATAAACAGTTTAAATAACGAAATTTCGAATTCCAAACTTTTTGCCGCGAACGAAAACACCCACGCGAATTGTCCAAGTTTATTCACAATCCACATCATTTAATACGCGTTCCACAAACTAGCAAATTAAACATTCGTTCGAACTTAACCTCAAACTAGACATTGTGGGTAGAAACTGATGGCTGAAATTCGCGAACTGCCGCGATCTAGGTATATAAAAGTGTTCATGTGAAGGGACTGTCAAAGCTTGCGAATAGTCGTTCGATCGTAGGTAGTTGGTCGCTCTTATGTGAATGGTCTTTTAGGTATTAGCCTAGGGGTGTTCCTGTTAAGATTGGTCAAAATTGGAACAAGGGGCGTGGCGAGTTTTCTATGGAGTGAAACTCGTTGACGTTAGATATAACTCGATAACCACTGGGCCGATTTTCATGATTTTTATACAGTCGGCAAGTTCATTTCAATGAAAGTCACCCCCCCCCCCCCCACGGCTCAAACCCTCGCTACGCCCCTGGGCTCTTTGTATATGTAATACAAACAGAATAGCAATATTTAGATGCACTCGCCTCTAAGCTATTGTTTTATTTATCTATTTATTGGATTTCGAAGTCATTAAGAGAGGTTACATTGACACTATACAAATTTCATAACCGGTTACTTGCGCCACCGGTTCTTGGCGTGCCCAGCCGCATTGGCTATTCCTTTCCTTGATTTCAGACGAGCTATAGAGATGAACACGAGGGCGAGACACTATTTTTTTTCTCAGTGCACCTCATCGAGGACCACCTTAAACCAACAATCTTTTCTAGATCGTCTATGCTATCGGAAACCCATGCAAGAGAAGCAGCTTTCTTGGAGGGCTAGGTATTGTCATAGAATATTTTCACTGATTCTATTTTTAATTGGTTCCTGCAGATTTTGCAGAATCATTTGTGTAGATGTCTAGCCAATTGAATATGTTTCCCAATAATGCAGTGTCCGGTTTTAACAAACACGTTTTTTTTTTTAAGGTTGCAATCTTTTAAGATTTACATCAGTTTCGAGTTATGCCACAATGACAATCACAAGAGTGGATCGATTGTTTCTTAGTCAGGTTTGTTATGACACTATCAATGAACTTCTTAGTCGTGTTGAGAACCACTGGTATACTTATATCTATCAGCTAATAGTATGTCCCAGTCAAATATGCATCCCGACAGCATCTTTGACTGGGACATGCTATTAGATGGAACTCAACTCAACAGTGGGATGTTTAGGTATAACGTATAAGGTACTGCTCTGACAGCATAAATATAAGCGAGCAAGAAGAGCTATTATTATTATTTTTTGTTATTATAAGCTTTATTTACTATTGAGAATATAAATTTGTGTCATTAATTTTTCATACATTTTTCTATATTGCTTCGTTTATTTCTAATACATACCTACATAAATTTTTATTTTGATACCCTCCACAAGAAGGTATATTCACTTTGTCATTACATTTGTAACCCCAAGATGGAGTCACCAGAGACCCCATATTATATTTTGAATCATCAAATACATCAAATTCAAGTATATGAAATTTTGAATCGAATTAGGCATGTCCGTCTGTCTGTCTGTTCAAAACACGATAGCGTCCAAACAAATCGACCTTGGAGAATGAAATTTTGTGAGAGGACAGCATCGGCCTGTAGTATCTGGAAATACTGTATAAATTGTCAGAAGTTTAGTGTATGCTAACGTTGTATAAAATGTCAGATTTAATAAAATAAAACTCACTTTATACAAGACTACAGAACCAGACAGATGTCTTTTGTTCAGGATACTAAATAAAGACGTTGTAAACTTGTAAGTTCTAAAGATGGAGCATTGAAAAGTCTGATTCTATTGCTTTGAACAGGAAAATAACTTGTTCGCCCAAAACCTTGGGGCATTATTAAATTAGATATCAGGTATTTTTGACGAATCTGCATTAAACGAATTCACAGGTTGATATCGATTTCCGTGCGTATGGCGGATATCCACTTAAATTCATTGGAACCGCTGTGATCAAAGCGGGAGAACGGGAAAAGTGGCAAATGAACTAGGAAAAGTGTTGCTTGGGTATGAAACGGGTACTGAGAATAGGAATCGATCTCAATTCACAAGTTGGTAGTGTCAATGCTATCAATTCAATAAAATCCATTGCAAACCACTCAGGCAATATCAAAGGAGTGATAAATTGATATATCTACCAATCAGGTCAGATGTGAAACCAGTAGTACAGCCATATCGACAAGTACCTGTAGCCTTGAACAAGTTAGTAGACAAAAGAGATCAAATGTTGCGTTAGGGAATTAATGAATTATTTAGACCTTCACTTTGAATTTCACTTAATTTTAAAGTTAAATAAGGTTAGGTAATTTAATTTTGAAAAAGAAGAGAGAGTAGACGTAGTATCTGTGTATAAAATGTCAGATTTAATAAAATAAAACTCACTTTATACGAGATTACAGAACCAGACAGATATCTTTTGTTCAGGATCAGGATAGATACTACACGGCCTGGTCGATTTTTTCTTGTTTTTATACCCTCCACATAAGGTATATTCAATTTGTCATTACATTTGTAACGCCAAGAAGGATTCACCGGAGACCCTATATAGTATATATATTCTGAATCAGGATCACATTCTGAATCGATTTAGCCATGTCCGTCTGTCTGTCTGTCCGTCTGTCTGTCTGTTGAAAACACGATAGCGTCCAAACGAATTGACCTAGGTGTATGAAATTTTGTGGGAGGACTTCTTTTTACCGTCGTCAGGTTGGTATTGAAAATGGGCTATGTCGGTCAAGTAGTTCTGGTACCTCCCATACAAAACCACTCTTAGACCCATGTGTCTCTCTATCTATTTAAATCACGATAGAGTCCAAACGAATCGACTAAGGCGACTGAAATTTTGAGAGAGATTTTAATTTTACGGTTGTCAGGTTTGTAATAAAAATGGTCCATGTCGGTAAAGCAGTTCAGTTACTTTCCATACAAAGTCAATATTCGACCAATTTATCTCTCTAGCTGTTGGAAACACCATAGCGTCCAAACGAACCGACTTAAATGAATAAAATTTTGTGGGAGGACTTCTTTTTACCGTTGGTATTAAAAATTGTCTATGTTGGTCAAGTAGTTCTGTTACCTCCCATACAAAAACAATATTAGACACAGGCGTGTACCTGTACAGTACATACAGTGGAGGGTATCAAAGCATCGGCCAGGCCGATGATAACACTTTTACTTGTTTTTTTTTTTTTTTTTAATTTTTAATTGGCAAATTCTAATGATTTGATGTCAGTCTTTTATCTTTTAAATTTAAATTTAGTTACACATAGCATAAGGCTCCACATATTTGTCTATAAATTTCTGTTTTTTTTTTTTCTCGTGAGTTGGTCTTCTTCTTTGTGGTGTCCATTTGATCATAAGTTTAGTTCATCTATTATCTTCGATTCTTGATATATGTCCTTCCCAAGCCCAGCTCCATTTAAGTTGTTTCGTCCTTTTTATTACATTGGTGATGTCTGTCTGTCTTCTTATTTCTTCACTCCGCAATCTTTGTATTAATCGTATATGTATTAAGAAGCGTTCTTTCCATTTCTGTCTTTCAAATCTTCAATTTGTCGATTAGATTCAACGTTTGAAATATCTATGAAATATCAAAAATGGTAGAATCGCATATTTTCTTGTGTTTTTTTTCGTGATTTTAAATGATTTCAATCGTTCCAAGTAAATATAGACTTCAAAAGCCAATCGGCCTTTCGGGATGTCCGTAAACCGTAATATCACATTTGATCATATACCTGTTGGGCCTCCATTTGCTACTTGCCGGAACTGGTCCTGCTATAAAGGTCCAGTAATGCTAGTAAGAAACTCATTGCATTCTTTCGCTTGCTGATACAACTCTTGGCGTTGGTCTCCTTCTCCTTACAGAAAGAATGATGCAGTGCAATCATCTTAAACATTTGCCGTGTCAATCCATTTACGAATATTTCATACCTTCAGCTACCTATAGGATAGGGGTTTTCGAACAACATTCGTCCAAAATTGAAAGCAGCAGCCAGTAGAAACCATTAGGTGCCAAAGTACACCGCATTTATGATTAAGCGATGGCCTACGAGAGCCTCAGTCAATTGTCATATTACTTATGTCCTAAGCCACGGCAAGCGGCAATTTCTCAGTGCTAAGTGCAGAACCCACCCACTTTACAATGTCATGCGACAAGATGTACCGCATTAATCTCCCAAATGTACACAATGTACACACGCAATTAACATAGTGTAACGTTAATTAGGTTGTCGTACACAGATACACTTAATAAATTTAATTTTCTCTGCAATAAATCTGGAAGCCATTCGTCTGGTGTAAAATATGTTTGAGTGCTCATTCTGTATAGGTGTACATCGGGTGCAATTAATTACGCCGACAAACCGCCTCCGACAGCCCTCTTCAAGCACACAAAAAAAACACCATACACACATTCGAGTATCGCACACGTAAAAATCAATTAATTACATTTTATTATCCAGAAGCAATTAATCAACTGCCTTAATTTTGTGGTAATCGATGCCTGTCAAAACAAATCTCCACCATAATTTTCATCATCCTCAAGTAATATGATTCCCGAACCAGAAGGAGCAGACGGACAGCGTCGTGCGATGTACACAAATGAAACTACCAGCTCCAGTGCGAGGCAGAGGCAGCAAAACATTCAAATGGAAACAACCAGAAGAGTCCTTGCAGAAGCTATCGCTTCGCAGGCGTACATATATACAGAATTGTTGTGGTGTCAGAGACAGGGAGGTGATTGAGTGAAATTAATGGTTTTCTCAGCACCTCGGAAACACTCTCCAATCGGTGTAAACAAAAATCCCAAGAGAAGCGCGAAGATCATGAAGTTGATATCGAACCCTTTTCGTTAACGGAGTCTCTGGTAAAAGTGCAATCCAAATCGAACTATATATATCTGTTACATCTGCATCTGGGCGTAGGTATAAGGATCACCAGCTCGAAGTTGAATTTCTCAATTCCAAATTGAACCACTTAAAATGTTGATTAATGAATTTAAACAAATGCTCCAGAGAGTGGTGCGTGCGCGGAGGTCCAGCTCTGGTGTATTCGGAAGTTCGGAGAAAACAAGAAAAACAAATGGAACTCATGTTGAAAAATGATCTACCGAGGTGTGTGTTCCTCCAAATGTTCGAGGTAATTATATCGAAGCGACAATGGCCAAGATTAATGCTATTTGCTCTTGAGTCAGCGAGGTTTGGGCATTTAGTGTTCCACTTCCACATAGCAAAACTAATTTGCCATCCATCGCGATCGATCAATAATAATCGATCGTTACAGGTGAGATCGGTTGGGCGCATATAGGTGTTAGTTGGAGGCGGATGAGGATAGGGATTGGAAAATTGATGTTGATTTTTGAGAAATTCACTATAATTTATTTTAAACGATCGATTAGTTGCAATTAATGAGAGTATGTCCATCAATCGGTATTGGGAAATGGATTGGGCTCAGTGTCGGAGACTGTGCGTCTGTATCGAATTTTTAGGGAGGCATCTTTAAGGCCAATTGCTTGTTTTCTTAGGACTGAGCAGATGGGGATTTTACAATCAGCTCGTGTTTTAAATTGGAATTACTTTAGAGAGCTAGGTCATCTAGAAATAGGTCTATTATGGCGCAATAGATCCATATATGCTAGGCACTAGCATTTCATACCTTCTTATAACGGTTTTTGGGCAAATGAAATTTGAACAACTTGAACAAATATGCGCCAGATCAACTGAGAAAATTTCTCGACAGCTTTAGGTACTCTCGGATGTCTGTAGTAGGGCGTTTTGAATTTCGTTTGCTAGTAGCTACAGACTGAATTTCTCTGATAAAATTGACTTATCAGTCCCATACGTAACGAGTTATTCGTGCTATGTACCTATGGTCCAGCACAGCGTTGCCGAAGTGGCACGATCGTGCTTTTTGGACACGCAAATTTATTTGTGGCACGGTGGCACGCGGTTTGTCAGCTATACAGACCGCAATTTTCGAACAAAATTATCTTCAGTGATGAAGCTCTTTTTCATCTTGATGGCTTCGTTAATCGTCAAAATTGTCGTATTTGGGGTTCAGAAAATATACGAGTAATTGTTGAGAAACAAATGCATCAAAAACGCGTGACTGTTTGGTGCGGATTTTGGGCTGGAGGCATTATCGGACCATTCATTCATTTATTTTCAATGGTCCGCATGTCCATTAAGTGGGACGCGGGTGTAGGTTGATCAAGTGGACCATCCAAGCTCCAAGGGCAATCCCCATACGGGTAAAGGAGAGATTATGGACTTGATCTAACCATCGCATCCTGGGTCTACCTAGAGGACTCCTGCTCAATAGTACGGATTCAATAGCACGGATTATCGGACCATTCTTCTTCGAAAATGTGGCTTTAGGTAGTTAATGGCAATTAATGGTGTTCGTTATGGTAACATTAATGATAACTCAGTTTTTAGCGAATGAATTACAAGATATGGATGTGACCAACAAGACGGTGCCACATGCCATATAGACAGAGAAACAATTCAACTACTGCATGAGTCATTTCCTAATTGTGTAATAGGCAATTGGACGATTTAACGCAATTGGACTTTTAAGCTTTTTTGAAGTCACAGGTCTATGCGAGCTTACGACCATCAACGCTCTGAAAGAGGAAATTGGGAGGTTTATTAATGAAATTCAGTCACATTTAGAAAATTTCCATAAAAGAGTAGCGTGGCGGCCATTTATCCGATGTGATATTCCATACATAACCCCAATCTGTATACTCTGTAAATGTAAGCTTTCTAATTAAAAATCTGTATTTTCTATCAAAATTACATTTTGCGTGATTCAGACTTTACATATTCTGTTATCTCAGGTGTTCACTGAGTTTGCAGTATCGTGTTAAAGCTGTTATGCTTCGTAGGTTAAGCGTACTTTGAATTAGACTGGCTCAACCCCTATGAACGGTTCTGTTGCTCTCTGCCTAGGCACAGAATTCACTGCCTAGTTGCTCGTGACGTGATGCCAATATGTCCCAGTATCCAGCAGCAGGACAGTCATACTCTTGGATGTTTGTCAGATGTTCGCGAGAGGTGGCGCAGTACAAAAAACTTTAATATGTAATTTGTGTGTTTTTTGGGGATCGAACCAGGCACCCCTCGCACAGTAGCCCAGCACTGCGCTACTGCGCCCACAAAACCTGGAATGCTTACATAGCCAAAATGTGATAGCTATGTGATAACTAACTGGAACGTTTTTCAGTGAGGCGCCCTCTATAGACTCCGCCGATTTTTTTCTCGTTAGCTAGTCTCGTGCTACTTTTCAAATCTGTCTTATGGCCTCTTATTTTGCTTCAAGTTGCCGGGGATCTTTCTCGTTCAAGGCAACGTTTCGGATTATGGCGGGACCATTTAAATATGCTATAACATGCGAGATAAATAGACGAAGGTATTAGCTTCATGCTGAAAGAAGAGCTGTGCCTTCTGTTTTTATCTAGTGCCATAATAAGGATTCAAGTATTCATTCTAGGGGACATGGACTGGACGTGCATATTGATTGATTGTAATTGAAAGATGAAAAGACTGGACCTTATCAGCTTTTGTTTCGCATATTCCTTGAAAGGGACTTAATTATCTTCTAGAATAAATATAAACCACCCCTCACTATATGGTGCTGGCCCTCTTCACCATGACAAATCCAATTTTATCTAAATATTCACCTGACAGACATGTTTAATTGTCAACAAAATAAAACAAAGTAGATAGCTGGGCCCATCTTCCACCGTTCTTACCTTTTCAATCCCTCCTACTAATCAATGTCGTAATTTAAATTAAAAAAAAAAACAAGCCCACACCCTGGCCGCTGCTCCTTTGGGAAAACAGCGAGCTTATTTGAAAAATCAAACCACGAGTGGCACAATAAAAATGATTTTCCTTCAAGAAGATTGAAAGCAGACATCGCACACACCGCGTGTAGTAAAATTATATTTTTGTTGGCTTCGTTGTCCTTTATAAAAAAAAAGTTCTATCGCACCCGTGGCTTTGAGAAAAATAAATATGTACTTACCCAAGTTAAAACCAACGCACATAACGAATATTATTACAAAAATGGTGGCAGCGACGATAAAAAAAAACCAACAACTTCAGCGGCAAAATGTATTTCACTCAGTGTGCCTGATCCTGAATTCGTCAAAATCTTTTGTTCCACCATACTCTTGATGCGTACCAAATATAAACAGGATATAACAAACCAAAAAAAAAATGAAGTCCCTCATCCCTCTATAGTCGACAACACCACCCGGTACGTTGAAACATACACACCAGTATACTGTATACAGGACACGACCAAGACAAAATTCGTTTTTCGTTTCTTCGTCGTGTCCATCGAGTGATTTTGATGGATTGCTGTCATTAATCTATGACGTACGCAACTACCATAGGAAATGCCGAGGATGTTACATTTATTCAGTGCGAGACGGGGTTGGGATCCCAGCGCATACGCAAGCAAACACACACAAAATTGGATAGATATCCTGCCACACCGAATACGAAACGAATCGCCACAGGATGCGAAATGGATTCTGTTCTTTTTTTTTTTTTTTTTTGAAAGAAAGAAAAATTCGTTTTTATGTTGCCCTTTTCCCGACGTATACCCAAAGGAGGGTTTGTTGGGCTTTGTTGGCTCATCCAGATCCACATATAACTACCTACTGTTTGGCGAAAGGACTCAGGGAAAGGTTTTTTTGTTCGTATATTCCTTTTGGCAAACACACGGAATTTTGAAAAGCTTTTCTATAATAATTCTTATCATTAAGGACGATTCTCCACGAGATAAACGCATAAACTACAAAACTTGCAGTACCACAGAAAGAAAGATTATGTATCCCTCAAGTATATATGTATCTACGTTTGACGACAGGATACTCTTGTGTACGCCATGAAAATCCTTAAGCAGTCGAGACACATTTAGAATACTAAATGAACCAATAAATGACATTTTCACAATAGTTTTAGTATACGGGTTTAACTTTTACAAGATTTTCCAACGCGAACAGGATATCAAGTGAAACGGGAATGGGAATTGGGTAGGATGCTGCTTGGAATTGTGAGCTTCCTAATTTTAATATTAATTTTTGGTTTTCTTTGTAAATTTTCGCAGCTAAAGTATAAAAAAACTCGGACGAAAAATCAAGGCATTTGCCATATGCCAAATCCATGATCAAGCTCAATATTCGTTTCGGCCGATTGGGCTGCCAGAGGGAGGACATTGCGCTGTTTCATTATTCATTGAAGTGTCGATTCGAAGTTGATAATCTTCTGGGAATTGTCATTCGGGAAGCAGACAACCCTCGATTAATCATTTGTATTGTTTTCGATTATAATATTGACCGGGGGATCTATTTTTTGTGTTTAGTATTCCCTAACATGTGGATTTTGAACATGCGATAGATGAAGGGTATTAGTTATCCGAACATGTACATGGAAATTGGGGACACATTTTTTGTGTATAAATTTGTTTAGATTGAATTTCCAAGTGGTATGCATAGGTAGAACTAGAATATTTGACACATCTGTTCCCTCTGGAATCGGTGAAGACCCTATAGTGACAGGGTTTGAACAAGGTATAATACAAATTTAATCTTAGGCCGTGATGTTAACTACCCTATCTGGGGCAGCTGAAATATCCGTTCTAGAGTTTATGTGATTTTTTTTAGAGTACAAAGGAAGTTATATTCAAATAGAGGCTCAAAGACTAGAAAATGCTTCTAACTCATCAGTCTAAAGACAGTGGAGTGGGACAAGTTTAATAAGGAAATGCAAAGAACTGTTGGACGCACCCTAGAACAATGAAAGACCTTAGCCTCAGCCGTGAACGAGATGAAGACGATTCAGGTAAATTTCTAGTTAGTGAGAGAGAGGCAGTCGTTTCAAAAACAAACTCGAAGAGATAATGTTCTATAAATTCTATAAAACGCCTGCAGCTTCAGGAGTAATTTTAGATGGCCAGCCTTTAAGCCATGTTTGAAATTATGCAGTGTCCATGTTATTACCCCGACTATAATATTCGCACAGGATGTTGTGATCATTGACCAAATATCGATTACGGACTTTAAGTTACACTCCGCGCCACTTGAATAGCACACCCTCTAAGGTCGGTTTTCTATTGCCCACTGGTCCCAAACGAAGCATGCTAGAGACTTAATTTTTTTTAAATTAAAGTTCATTTAATTGTTGTGTTTTGACCAGAAAGAAGATTTAAAAATAAAGCTTTAAGTATTAACAAAAATTTGTTAACTAAAAAGAGGAAAAATTTGGGCCCCTAATTTTGCGCCACTCTAACTTTCGATCCTGAGAAAGTCGTGTCTAACTCATGGTTTAAGTATAAGTGTCATCGTAGGTAGTTGTATCATTCAAAGGCGGAATGTCAGTTTTCTAACCAATACATTTTTTTTTTCACATAAAAATCTTCAATATAAGTACTTATGATTTAATTTGTTCAATAGGTATCCAATAATTTGTGTTAAAATTGCATAAATGTGTTAGCGAAGAGAATCATGAAATTTGTACTAAAGTCGTGTTTAGTAAACACTTCGATTAAATTGGTTATTGGTACTTCAAGATTAAAAGTCGAAATTATGAAACAGTTGGCACAAAATGGAAAATGAAGTGCCCAATCCCTACTAGATTGTAGATTTCCACAATTATTCGCTTGCTCTAGTTTTATTTTTGAGATGAATGGAAGGGACCTACAATTTTATGCCGTGTAGGAATAACTGAACTGAGAGGCAACCTCAGGACGTTTATGCTCTCAAATAATGGTAAGATGTTCGCAAAAATTATGTTGGTAAGGTGGCCTAATGAACAATATTTTAGAATTTGTATTCTTTTGTATGGGGTTGAATATGGGACCGCTCGCTCTATCCACTAAACCACTATGCAAACTGATATTTTCCAATATAACCAAAATTGGGGCATTTTGCCAAAACTGTAAAGTGTTGTGTTGTTCAATTTTAAACAGTATGCTGAGGACAGGCACGTAGCCAGGGGGGGGGGGGGCTGGAGGGGCTGAAGCCCCCCGAACCGCTAAGCAAAGAATTAAAAACTAAAACTTTTTAATATAAATTCAAATCTATAAAAATAAGGAGACTTTACACTATACAGGTAGGTATACAGTATCCAAACGCTAGGTATGTACACTCTGTTGAAGCCATCGCTTGAACCTGGTTCTGTCTAATGCCATGTCAACTCCTGCAATTCGCAATTGCCTTGGTGTAGTTAGTGAAATAGCTAATTTCTTCCGCAACCATTCAAATGCAAATATAACTTTAAAAAACGTTTTTTTTTGTCAGACAAAAATGGTCAAAAAGAGATTCGATATTTCTCTAAAATCAACTTTTTCTTTCACAGCACCCCAGAAGAAAAAATCCATGGGAGATCTGGGTGGCCAAAGAATGGGTCCAATCGACCAGTTCACCGTTCATTTAAAGTATGGTTAAGGAAAGGAATGGATTTATCCCACTGCTAGTGTCACAAGGCGAAAGAACATCGCTCTTCTCTGAAAAAGAAGAACATCTTCAAGGAGCTTCGGCAATCGTTCCCTAAGAAATTCCACTGTTTGTGGAAGAACGTGTGTGCCTACCAAAGTGTTTTCAAACATTTACGCTGAACATCTTTTGAAATAAACACATTCATTAAATGCTTACATTTGAAAGGATGTGGTGTGTATTAAATGGGGATGGGGGTCTGACCAATGCAATGGTGCAAATTGTGGAGGTTTGTAGCTTTATAACTTTGTTTGTGAATTACGCTTCGTCAGTCCACAGAATGTTCTTGAGGAAGTGTCCGTACTGGTGCTAAATGGAAAGGGTATAACCTATTACTCTGGAGAGTTCTGTGAATCCTGGTTCTGGGAAGTTCCAATTGCACAGCTAGTCCTCGGACCTGACTAAGGCTAGTCCTCGGGTATCGGCGTTGGACTCCTATCTTGCCAACGAAGCGTTTCCATGGCAGAACCCGCTTACAAACACTATGTCCGCATAATCACGTTTTGAATACACTTTTTGGAGATCAAATTATCAATGTTAAGCTTTTTTTTCATATTCAACAATTAACAACTGTTAACCATTGCTCATAATTACGTTAGTTTATTATTCTGACTTAATTTTGTTTGACCATTTTTTCTGACAAAAAACGGCTTTTACAACAACTGCTGTTGATCGTACGTAAAAAAAGTTGCTTAACATAACTTTTAGAAAATTTCTCAAGGATACAAATTTTGAAAAAAAAAAAAACATTTTAAGTAAAAAAATGAAACAACAAATTTTCAAAATGTTGAGTTTAAGGAGCCATAACTTTTTTGTAGCACCCGAAGTGCTTAAGGCTTGTATGCGCTTCTAAATTGTATTTTCAAACTACACAAACCAATTTTTATATATATTATTTAGAAGTTATAGCGTTTTAAGTGGTAACACGTCCAAATTAGAGGTCACACGCTTTGAAGGGTCATAACGGGAAATATGTTTGAAAATAGACCCCCCCTGCCATACAATTTTTGTTCGGCGGAACTTCAGGAATCTTCCCTTAAAGGATTATACTGCTTAACTGGGACATCCTGTGTATACATTTCCCATTTTTCAAAAATAGGTATCGGCAATGAATTTCGAAAAAGGGAACAAATTTCCCCCGCAATAATTGAGAGATTGTCCAGCAAATATTTAAACATTGGTTTATTTGACCCTTAGTACTGGTGAAATCTAATAAATATCGAATGTTAATAACTATATTGCAACCCTATATAATTTCCACTTACAACGCCTGTGGTAACTCCAAGGGATTGGATGTATAGTTGTTCTTTTCAAGTTTAATTTTTTTCTTGTTGAACACTTTCTTTACTTAACCTTCACCTTGACGGTATACACCCGGGTGTAGATCCCAATTTGCACCTTTAAATATCTCAGTTATTTTTTTGCCAATTCAAAAATCGTTTTAGCTCAGTGACTGAATTGATCTGTACTCCCGGAAAAGAGATAATAATGAACATTTTTTGATATTATATTTTGCAGAAATTTCGAAATTTTTAGTATATTTTCGACCACATTGACTGTATACACCTGGGTGTAGATTTACATTTACCCGAAGTTGTATGTAGAATTCGTCTTCAAAGATTGTTAAATTCAAGGATAATATTGACAATATGCACGCACAAGTAGAATCTTGTGTTTGTTTGTATTGCAATCACTTGTTTCTGTAGTAGGTAAATACTGTAATGTTCAGTAGTTCAATTAAAGAAAGACAATTTCTACACCGGGGTGTTCGCTGTCAGGATAAAGAGTTTTTATTATGCGACAAAGTGAAGGTTAAATAAAGATAAATCCAACTTGCATCTTTGCAATTACATACTTAATTTTACACAATTCCTTGGTTTAACACAAAGAATTTGCAAATTACTTCCAAATATGAGTTTAAATGACTACTGAATAAATCACAAATGACAACTGTCAATGCATTAAAACATATTTTCGAAAAATTCCAGGGGAAATAAATTCAGATGGAGATTGACGATAGGAGGAATCTTTTCCAGGGAACAAAAAATGTTCGACGGGAATTTTTTTCCTCCGGAATTGCCGATAGCCCTGATAGTTTTTTTATTTAAAGAATTCCTCGTAAGATTTGGAAGCAAGCTCCCCCCCCCCCCCCCCCCGAAACAAAATCCTGGCTACGGCCCAGCTGAGGATGACAGATAAGGTCGGATGAAGATCGGGTGGTAGAGAAATAATTTTGCTGATCAAATTGCTAAAATATACAAATATATCGGAGTTGATAATACCTGGCCAGAAAGGCTCTAGGCCATAGGTGAAAATAAATGCAAAGAGCCCCTCGTGTCATTAAAGTGCCCTGGAAATGCGTCGAAACAAAAGCTATTATGGCGAGAAATCCGAAAAATGGGATTACTTACTTACTTATCGGGCTCCCGACCCGTGAAGAGTCTCTGCCTGAGACACTGCAGCCTTCCATCCTCTACGATCCCGGGCACGCTGCTTCCAGTTGTCGAGACCAAGCGCTCTGGCATCCGCGATGGCTTGGTCTTTGAAACGCAGGTTCGGTCTTCCTTGTCTTCTCACACCTGGGGGCTGGGATTCGAAGATCCTCTTAGCTGGAGCATTATTGTCCATTCGCTCGATGTGGCCGAGCCAATGTAGTCGACGTGTTTTGGGTTTTTGGACTACATCCACATCTTGGTACAGCTCATAGAGTTCCCGGTTGTATCTTCTCCTCCATTCGCCCTCCGCGCACACAGGACCAAAAATCCGCCGAAGTATTTTTCTTTCGAAGGAGCCCAGTATCAGCTCTCCCTTCTTGCTTATCGTCCAGCACTCGGCGCCATAAAGCAGAACTGACAGGATGAGGGTTTTGTAGAGCACACACTTCGTCCTTCGAGTTAGGAGTTTTGAACCCAGTTGTTTTGCCAAACCGAAGTAGCAACGGTTTCCTAGGATAATTCTTCGCCGGATCTCCACTAGGGTGTCATTCGTGGAGTTCATGTTTACTCCGAGGTAGGTGAACTCCTTAACTACCTCGAAGTTGTTGCTATCAATAGTGACGTTTTGTCCTAGGCGGTGGACAGATGCTTGTTTGTTTGTTGATAGCATGTACTTAGTCTTGTCCTCATTTACTTGAAGGCCAACGGACTTCGCCTGTTCTTCAATCGCCGTGAACGCTTCTACCACGGCACACTGGGAGCGACCGATGATGTCAATATCGTCCGCATAGCCCAGTAGCTGTACGGATCTGTTGAAGATAGTGCCTTCCGTGTTGACACCTGCCCTGCGCACTATCTGCTCCAGTACGAGATTGAAGAAGTCGCATGACAGCGCGTCTCCTTGCCGAAATCCGGTGCAAGTTCGAAATAGATCGGAGGAGCTGCTTCTAAACTGCACATTGCAGCGCGTGTTTTCCAGCGTCACGCGACACAGCTGAATCAGTTTTGCCGGGATTCCGAATTCGGCCATCGCCATCTTGTGTGTTTTTAGTCGATATGCTTTACCCTAATTGGCATGAATTCTCCTGGACATTTCCATGTGTATTCCTTAGTTATCGGGTTTGCCAGAAGGAATAACAATCAGTAAGGTCTTAAGCATTAACATTGGTAAAATATTCACATTAAAGCAGATCTAATAAAAGATACAGCAATTTCAAATAGACTGTTACTCGCAATAGATTTTAGTGTTCAAATCTTGTAAAACTAGCGTTACACGTTCTTCATAATATGCATATAGGCACGACAGCCCTACTATAATTTTCGGAAACTAGAAGAAGGTCGGAGACTGGCAAAAATTGTCAATAATATATAATTATCTCTACTGTTCCCGCACCCGCACTTTAGTCCATCTTAATATAGGCACTTACATCCATTCCATAGATAGATGAGCATTTGCAAATTTCAAACTATCGCAAACTATTGCCTTTACAGCTGTATCTACAATGACCTTCAACTGTAAAATGGAGAGTTCCCACAAATATCTACCCATGAGATGTTCTGTTATACAAAGCCATCTTGTTCACCGATACCGGCCACCAGAAACAATCATCATTCAGCATGTAAATCTTAAAAATCAAAACTGTCACCCTTTTTCCATGAAATTTCATTGAAACCGAAAATCACCTGTATGCTTATGGATTGCATGTCCTTGAGACAACCATAGCCAAATCGAAATCATTATAAAAACCCAAACAGTTGTGTTCCAGTTGTCTGTCCACAATAACTAAATGTCCAAGGAGTTCGAAGAAAAAGGGTTCCCTCCGCAGCATCCAGGGACTATGAATGTGTCATTTTGGTCAAAAGATTAAGCAGTTGACATTCAGGACGACAGAAACGCTTAATAAAGTTTGCAAATATTTTTGCAAGGAGTTAATTTGCAATCAGATTCAAGGACACCAACGAAATTATCCCTTTCGTCTGCGTGAATTGTGCGAACGTATCAGCGACCTGCTAGACCTGTATAGTGTATAATGCGACATCTGCAAAGAAACCATTTCTGTATTCACTTTGTTCCCATGATGTTAAGCAGGTATACTGTCCCTTATAGTCGTGCATATCGGAGACGGAGAAGTGTTAACAGCTTTATTATCGAGATGAAATTAATTGCGATTAGAGAATAAAAATATTCACTGCCATTACAATAGCGGGCGCGGGCTGTAATTGTTAGCAATTTGTAATAATCCTCATGAGAATTGGAATAGGTATAAACAAAAATCTATACAAACACATGTCCCTAAAAAAATAATTGTTTGGGCTTTTATGTGCCAGCCAAGAGTTTTTTTTTTATTTCAGCATCTAATAAGGAAAATTGTTTCATGGAAAGCAGAGGCAGACCAAATGTCTACAGATAGTGATTCGAAATATCATTTGATGGTTATTAGGGTGAAATGTTTTAGTCTTGAAATAATGAGAAGAGGCACATTATACATAGTTACTTCCTTATAAGGGTTGATGGGGTTTAAAGATCGGTAGATGCTTTGATAGGAAACGTTGATGATCACAATCAGTCTCGCGAGATTAGTTCACATAAAAGTGGAAACTCGAAAAAATGTTTGGGGTAAGGGCCGCCAAATGGATGCCTCGACTAACAATGACAAAAAAATGTATTCCCAAAAGTTTATAAAGCCGATTATAAATGTGTTATGGTTGTGGTAATTTCGCCATCAAATAGATATCTTAACCTTCGCATTGATGGAAGTTTTTAAGTACCCGTACGAACAGTATCTACCCGGGTAGATACATGAGATTTCCATATATTTAGTATGTATGTATTTTTTTTTATTTTAGTTTTCTTGCACTATTTTCTACTTTCTTACATTATGTCTTTTTTTAATTTAATTTCAATTGTCAAAGCTTGAAGTCGATGTTGACCACTTTTTATTGAAATCAAGTATGTCACAGATAAAATTTTGAAACGGTGAGTAAGATCTTGTGCAAAAACTCGGATTCCATAAATCGTGCTACTTACTATGTCAGTAAGTTACTTCAAATCAATCACAAGGCTGCTAACTGTGTGACATCTTTGAGGGAATATTTGTAACCAAAATGAGCTAAAAAGGGGAAAAGGGATACATTCTGTTCCAGAACAAAGAAAAGGGAATTTTGGTTCCTTGAAACTTTACTTTAATTTTCTTGTTCAACTTCAGGAAAACAATTTTGGTTTATACAAGCGCTTGTATAATGTATAAGGCATAGGCCACGCACTGAGCGGCAAGCGGCAGAGCGGCAAAAAATATTTCAAACATATAAATTGTATGGTATGGTAGTTGCCACGCCATCGCTGAGCGGCAAGCGACGTCGCTCACCTTGTTCTATTATTTTAGTGTAGTGCTGAACGGCAAGAAATCATCATGTATGTTTGAACATTTATAGCTCGAGTTTGGCAACACCACATTTTATGATTCTTTTTTTGCTAGAAAGGTATTCTTTTGTAGCAGGTTTGTATGTAAAAAAAATTGTACAAAGGGGCGTGGCAATTCCCATACAAAAAACATGGTATATCTCAAAAACCACAAAACCGATTGAGCTCAAATTTAAAGAAAATCTTTGTTTTTGGCACGAAGGCTATTTACTTAAGTTTGGTCAAAACCGGACAAAGGGCGTGGCTCCGCCCATACAAAAAAAAACATTCAAAATCGTAGATATAGGTATCTCGAAAACCACCAAATCGATTGAGCTCAAACTTACAGATGACCTTAGGTATTGGCCCTGGAGTGCTCCTGTGAAGATTGGTCAAAATTGGACAAAGGGGCATGGTACCTCCCATACAAAAAACATTCTGTATCTTACCTCCTATACAAAAAATATCTTCTATGGGAATTGCCGCTTAATAAATGGCCACTTGCCGCTTATGATTGCCGCTCAGTGCATGGCCTTGGCCTAAGACTAACTGACTTAGGCGATAAAAGAGGTACGTCGACCTGATTAAGATCTATTGTGCCATGTTAGAAAGAGGGTTTAGGCTAGGAGGTTCTCCACTTTTTATACCCTCCACAGGAAGGTATATTCACTTTGCCATTACATTTGTAACGCCAAGAAGGAGTCACCGGAGACCCCATAAAGTATATATATTCTGAATCAGGATCACATTCTGAATCGATTTAGCCATGTCCGTCTGTCTGTCCGTCTGTCCGTCTGTCCGTCTGTCCGTCTGTCCGTCTGTCCGTCTGTTGAAAACACGATAGCGTCCAAACGAAACGACCTAGGCGAATGAAATTTTGTAAGAGGACTTATTTTTACCGTCGTTAGGTTGGTATTGAAAATGGGCTATGTCGGTCAAGTAGTTCTGGTACCTCCTATACAAAATTACTATTAGACCCATGTGTCTCTCTGTCTGTTGAAATCACGATAGCGTCCAAACGAATCGATATAGGCGAATGAAATTTTGTGAGAGGACTTCTTTTTACCGTCGTCAGGTTGGTATTGAAAATGGGCTATGTCGGTCAAGTAGTTCTGGTACCTCCTATACCAAACCAATATGGCATGGCGAACATTTTGCATGACTTTTATGCAGTGGAGGGTATCAAAGCATCGGCCAGGCCGATGATAACACTTTTACTTGTTTTTATAAAGATTATGATACTGATGCATAGGTTTTTTTCATTTCTTCGGGACCCAGTTGGTCCCTGGAGAAGATCTTCCTTCTAGTTCCACATTCGCATTAATGTTGTTTCGTCTTCTGCAATACATAGAATGCATTCCGTTGTGTTGGTTAGATTCATTTTGTAGTATCGTAACCCATAATATACTGTGAGGAATTCTATACTAGGTTTGTTATATCATGCCTGCTATGGGCAATGCGATTGAATGGCTGGATAGCTCGTTTGGCCTTTCATAGACCTGGGATTTTCTGCCAATACGAGATATACATTTTGAGTGTAGTTTGGGGGTATAGAAGAAAGATTCCGGTTCCGTGAAAGGGGTTTCTAAGCTAATTCGTTGGCTTTTTCGTTTCATTCAAAGCCCTCATGGCCAGCAAATCACCATGGTTCTGTTCCCGATGACGGTATGACTTTGACGAGTGTTGAAACAGTGTAAAACTAAGTCTATGATGGGTGAACCTATAAAACCCCTTTTTAGCTGCTCGGCCGTGCTCGACCTGTTCGGGAATATATAGATGTGAACGCCTTTGATGCTAATATTTTCGATGTAATTGACGCATTCTTATAAGGCGTGGGTCTTTGCCTGGAATGCACTGGCGTTTTTCTCCTTAGTTATATTGAGGCTGTTTTTTTTTTTTTTGTGTTTCTATTATAATAGCACGAAAGGTGACAACATCGAATTTATTCCAGATTAATACGAAGACGCAGTAAAGGTCGTGAACGTCAGAAAGGTGCATGTGCTATGAGTCATGATGAGTCAGGATATTCATAAGCACTTTGGATATTATAACTTCGTCTAAAATTTTTTCAGTTAGTTTTTGTTTTGAGAAAAAAAAAATAAAATTATGTATTTGACATTCAATTTAAAAAAAAACATTCAACAGCCAAACTTTCATCGTTAGAAAAAATTATAACAATTAGATAAATAACAAACATCCTCCACGCTTTAGCCTTAACTATTAGCTTAAATAATATACCTATAAGGAAAGGTAGAGATTTTAACTTTTTTTTTAGTTTATTCTATTGTAATAGTTTTATTTTTATCGCATATAGTCGCATTCTTTGACTCTTCGATTCGGGAGCGTTAAAAGCCTTTATGTGTGTGATCTTAATAAAAAAAGACGCAATAAAAGAGGCTTAAGAAACGAACAAAAGTAAAAAGTAAGGAAAAGGAAGAAAAGGATCAAAACTTTCCTGGGGACTAAAAATAAAAATAGAGTTAAAAAGAAGGAAAATATAAGAACGGTAAAGTGCATAAATCGTTTTGCTGCAAAGTAAAAAAATAAATAAATATGTATTAATAATCTAAATTAAAATAGTGTTAGAGTATAATTATAGCATTGACACATTGAGTTAAACCTTTTACAAATAAGTTTAACACTTTTGCAGATAGGTTTAACCTATTCACAGATAGGTTTAACCTATTCACAAATAGGTTTAGCCTATTTACAAATAGGTTTAACATATTTACAAATAGGTTTAACACTTTAACATTTCAATTTAACCTTTTCACATTTCTAGTTAACCAAATAACATTTCAATTTAAACCTTTTTCAATTCAATTTAACACGCGTTCGTCGAGACTCTGCTATTATAAAATTGAATAATGGTTTCCATTTTTTTTATTGATTTAGATTTATGATTATACAATACATATATTTTACTGCTTTATCAATGTATTACTTCTTTATCAAATTGATACGGCGTAAGGTTCGTGAGGCCTCATTGGGATAATTTCCAACAACTCGGGCCCAAAGCAAACCGAGTTTGAAGCTGAATCCTATTGAAAAATGTTTTTCAAAAATGAAAGCCCATGCACGTCAGATATTAGGTGCTATAAACCAGGACCATATTAATAATAACAGAAGTTATTGAGGAAAGCGTCGGAGTTATAACACAACATGATGCGCAAATTATGTAACAGATATGGTGCTGCTAATTCCTAGCGCTGCAAATGGGCAGGCACTTCACTAAAATGTACTATGTACTATAAATATTACTTTGAAATAAATAAATTATTGTAATAATGAGTACTAGTGGGTCAAATTATTATTCTATTTTATAATAGCAGAGTCTCGACGAACGCGTGTTAAATTGAATTGAAAAAGGTTTAAATTGAAATGTTATTTGGTTAACTAGAAATGTGAAAAGGTTAAATTGAAATGTTAAAGTGTTAAACCTATTTGTAAATATGTTAAACCTATTTGTAAATAGGCTAAACCTATTTGTAAATAGGCTAAACCTATTTGTGAATAGGTTAAACCTATCTGTGAATAGGTTAAACCTATCTGTGAATAGGTTAAACCTATCTGCAAAAGTGTTAAACTTATTTGTAAAAGGTTTAACTCAATGTGTCAATGCTATATATTACCTAATTATTTTAAATTCCTAAGAAATTTTTAAACGTCAAGAATTCGTGCGCACGGACTTCAAACAAAATTCAAGGAATTATTGATCAATGGGTTAGTGAATGTCTTATGACAATCCGCATCTAGGCTAAATTTACCAACATCAGTCAGATAGGCGCGTTATGACATGTACCCAAAATCCTATTCGGTGATTACAACGCCCAACTATGCAAGAGGGACATCTTTTGTGCTAAAATCGGCTAGCATAGACTTTGTGACACCACGTCTGGATATGGCCTTAGGCTAATTGACTTTGCATAGGGCGTACATAGTTATATCGTAGCTAACATACGGTTTCCTCGCCTCAATGTCCTGATCATTAAACCGACGTTATTGCTTAACGCCCAATGGACCATATCGGCCAAATTGATTAGCTATGTTGCGATTAAAGTAAGGCACTCCTCTATAGCATTCTAGCCAAACTTTCCGAGCGGTCAACAATCACCATATACTAGGGCTATACAATTTGTTGTAGCCAAGGTATGAATGCGCAAGTTTCAAAAGCTACAGCAACGAAGAAATAATGTGAGGAGATTTAACGTCGAACGGCTTCAACCTATCAAAAAGCCCTATGCATGTGCCCTTCATTAATAGTGTCAAAGATCAATGATATTGATGCCAAAGGTCATTAGGGATGATATAACTAATATGCTGGCGCTAGGTTACACCCGACCACCCGCACGAAAATCTTCGTTTGATGAAAGACGCCAGCAAGTCCATATGCAGCGAAGCAATTCGCGTCTGTGCAGAATGACAATGGAGAACAATCGCTGTTCCATTAAGGGCGCAAACAATCTCACCGAGTACCGAGAAAATGTCCAGAAAGTATTTAGAAAAGGTTATGATTATGAGCTGTCATGTAACTTCTTCAACATCGTAATTGAAAGTCTTGTGGCGAAACTCTCAGGCCAACACGCAAGGTTCGCAGAGTCGGAAAATTCGTTCAATTAATTATACATAATACAACGATGATTTTGACGTCATTGGTAGAACACAGCGAGTTGTTACTGGGTGCCAAAAGGCGGGTTTCTTTTTTAGTTTAGCAAAGCCTAAACAAAAGTTCGTGTTTCTTTTTTAGCTCAGACACATCAGAGGCCAGAATTTGTGTTTCTTTTTTCGTTCACAGAATGATCAGAACGCGCTCTATCAGCTCAGAATAAATTGACTGAGCAATAAAAGGCTCTTACTTACAGCATATTTGACAAAAAAAAATTAAACAGGATAAGCAAAATATTTGAAATGGCGGACGAACCTTGTGTGTCTGGCACAGAAGGTAAACCAAATTAATACATAAAATGACAGCTCAAGTATGGGTTTGGTAAAAAAATCAGGACGATCTGAGCACGCTCAAAATGCTCGAGCTCTATTCAGAGCTCAGCTCTGAACTAAAAAAAAAAAACGCCTACAATGGGCTCAGCTGTTAACGAAGGGCACGAAGGCAAAACCATATTATATGCTGCCATTAAGACGTCACAATCGATAACAACAACTTTGAGCTTTTAGGTAGTAAGGGACTTCGTACATCTACATGTTACAACTCTGATAATATCATTTCAGCAGAAATTTAACGAAAAAATGTCGGTCCCATTTGCGTTAAGAGGTTTTGAAGGAGGAGATTTGACGACGTATACTATATATGATCTCTTAAGCGACCTATCAGTTATCTGAACAAGAAGGACTTGTACAGCGGGCGAACATAATTCTTACGTCCTGTAAAGTCTTCGAGACTAGCCCGAAGCGACCATGCAGTAGCGAAAGCTCTCTAACAGGAGAGGCTTGTGAATTTAGGTATCAGTTCACCCGAATGTACATTTTCTAAATTACACAATAATATTCCAATAATCAAACAAATACTGATAAGCCACAGTCCGTGTAAAGCTTAATTGAATTACTTGTGAACATAGCCTTTGAAATGGTTAACAATCTAATCTCCTCAAGTCATGTTTCTGATCAGCTGATTAATTACACAGGTCTTACCTGATCCCCTGTGACCAGCACAGAACAAAGGCCACGCTCTTTCGATTTATCTTGAAATCGTTTTCTAAATATTTTTCATAGGGCAACAATGGTGACATTCGTGTCCGCGTCCCAACACAATAAAATTATAAAAAATTATTTAATTAAAAGAACTCTTGTGCTTGTCCTTCGGAATAATATTCTCTATAGGTGCATGCATTCTAAAAAAAATATATATAAAATGCTGAAAATTGTATCTCTATCTAGACACGGAATATGTACCTAGCTAGCACGACAAAGAAAGAGGTAACCCACAGATCGGATTAATTTCAAGCCAAAACGACACAAATTCATAAATGAAGTTGCCGGAGACTTGGTGATCAACTTTGGAAATCGGGGTGGAGAAAGGAGATACAGCGGGATTAAAGAACAAAACGTATACAACAAATTCTACACACAAAAATTATTATTAATGTCTCTGTCTAAGAAACCTCGTGTTTGGATTTAAATTCATGTTCGGAGTCACTCGCCAGGCACAAGAGATGCATGCATTCTTATATAGACGCACAAAAAACCATTTTTGGGATTTTGGACAAGACCGATTTTTTCTGCTGTACGATTCTCTGACACGGCCAATTAATCAATTTTCGATATTACAAGAAATTCTTCGTTTTCCTCTTCGTCTTGTTGCCGGCAACCTCTCGTAATCTTGTTGTCGAAGAACAATGTTTCAGGGAATGTGTACACATAATCTAGAGATGGAGATGGGGATGTTAATTAAGGACCGAGTGCGAGAATGCGAGAGAGCACCTCTAAAGTGATTTTCAATAAATGTCATGTGTAGCGACGAGCATTTAGTCAGCATCTTGCATCTTGCATGATTAAGCTGATGCAGGCGTTGCTGGTGCGGTGATAGTGGTGGTGTTGGAATATCCTACACCATTCACACATATATTATGCATATAATACTTAGGCAGAGGATTGGTTATGAATTGCACTTTGGCTCTTCCGGATGTTAGGGATTTCGGTTTGGCACTCCAAGTCACACGTTTAACAACTTAAAATAAATCCAGGTCATTAAGTGCGCGCGAGGGATACGTTGATGTTGTCCTAAAATAGGTTTAAGTGCGGCGATGTTATTAATTAGCCATGGCGCATACGTGCGTCAGTTAGAGATGTGGGATGCGATGTTGTCACAAGGAAGTTCACATTGGTTGTCATGGAGTTAAATATAAAATCCCTGCAAGTGGTTCTTAATTTTTCATATTTAAAATTAGGTAGCGAGCACTCATATGTGAATACAATTGGCGCGAAAGGCAAATGTCAACATTGTAAATGGATATACATAGATACTTAGTAGAAATGCCTAATAGAAAATTGGTATACCCTACATAAAAGTCAGCAATTTTCGTCTCAATTTGGGTCTGAAGTTGACCGCGCCCTAAAACTAAGAATAGAGAAAAGGTAATAGGGATAGGCGTATAGCAGTTGAAAATACATAGGTATTTGCATTCTTTTATTAATTCGGAAATAATATTCAAATTTAGAGTACGAAGAAGGTATACCTACTGATGGTGCAGGTGTATTCGAAATTTTATAAGGGCATGCTCTTAATGGGAAGATCGGCGTGGAAAATCATTTTTTGCGGAATACTTGGTGTATACTGGAATATTGTTCCCATATATGGAGCTCGGCCCTAAAACATTCACTTAACCTACTCGACAGCATACAGAGACGAGCAGTTCGACTTATTATAGACCCTTCACTCACATCGAATCTACAACCGTTGGTGCACAGAAGACAAGTTGCTGACCTATGCTTGTTCTATAGGTACTTCCATGGTAGATGTTCCGAGGAACTCAAAGACATTATCCCTCGAAATGCAACTTTTGGGCGCCCCACAAGACAGGCTGCTAATGCTCATGAGCATGACCATTCAGTACATACTTGACAACCGCGAGGACATCAACTTTCCAAAACTTTTTCTGTTACAGGACAAACAAACTTTGGAACTCGCTTCCTGGGAATATATTTCCAGAATACTACAATTTGCAGCAATTTAAGTGCGAAACTAACATACATCTGCAAGCATCTCGGGACGCTGATGAAGCGTTATAGGTTCGCCTTTCCCGGGAGAAGTATTTAAAAAAAAAATTAACATTGTACCTACCTATGAATTAAATCGTTTTTAAAAACAGAATTTTTTTTGTTTTCTTAATTTTTCCTGACTTAATCTTAAATCCCAACTTACGTCACTAAAATATTCAATTGGTGAGAATTGGTTTGTCGTATAAGCTAGGTACTATTTTTGCTTGTTTGTTGTATGTGCAAATTTCAGCCTTCTACGTCAATTGGTTTTGAAACGGATCTAGGTATAAAATTGGCTTAGTGGGTTCGGACAGACGGACATACAGCGAAAACAAAAAAGTTCCGTTTTTCTCTTTGGGTACGGAATCTTAAAAAGGGTTTATTTTAAGACTTCCACCGTCAGGCGTCATAAGCACATCATAATCTGACAATAGCAAATGAGTCTGCAAATGTCCTCAACGTCTGACAATGGTCTGCCAATGATGGAATAATTGTAGGTATGTTTCAAACTCTGCGATCTACTATAAGAATGACAATTTTTGGTCAGCCACACTCAAGATTTTATTGATAATTCTCGTAGCTACGGCCATTGTCGGTTGTATGCCTTCAGCATTTACTGGGATCCTCTCTCTTTTAGTCAGTACGGCGGCAGTTTTGTTACCCTGGCTCTATATCAAAGTGTCCAGTTAACTGACACGGTTCTGCGAGCATAATGTTCAGATTTAGTGATGTAAAACTTTAGCTCTCTAAGCACAGCCTTACATCAATGTAGATGGCGATATTATTGTTTGGGGCCCGTCACAAAGCCAAGAATTTACTTACTTACTTAGATGGCGCTACAGTCCGGGGTGGACCTGGGCCTCAACCAACACGCCTCTCCATTTAGCACGATCTTTGGCTAACCGCCTCCAGTTGCGCACTCCAAGTTGGTTGAGGTCCCCTTCCACTTGTGCGCGCCACCTAAGGCGAGGTCTTCCTCTACTGCGTTGTCACTCCGGGTTGGAAGCGAAGACTCTTCTGGCCGGAGCGTTGGTGTCCATTCGCTCTACATGTCCTAGCCATCTTAGTCGACTGATACGTACTTTTCTGACCAGGTCGAGGTCGCTGTACAACTCGTAGAGTTCGCTGTTAAATCTCCTCCTCCAGAGCCCGTCAACGCAAACGGGACCGAAAATCACTCGAAGAATTTTGCGTTCGAAACGACCAAGGAGATCTTCATCCGCCTTCATTCTGCGCCATAAAGCAGGACTGGGATGATGAGGGTCTTATATAGAGTCTCCTTTGTGTTTCTCGACAAGGCCTTACTAATCAATTGCCTTCTTAGGCCAAAGTAACAGCGGTTGGCAAGTGTAATTCTTCGCTTGATTTCTGATGTGATGTCATTTTCAGAGTTAATAGCGGAGCCGAGGTAGACAAAGTCCCGAACTACCTCAAAATTATAGCTGTCTATGGTGACGTTCTGTCCGATTCGTCGATATTGTGTGTCCCTTCTTGTTGACAGCATATATTTTGTTTTGCCCTCATTCACCACTAAACCCATTTTCGCCGCTTCTGTGCTAATACTTGCAAACGCACCAGTTACAGCCCGCTGTGTTCTGCCAATGATGTCGATGTCGTCAGCGTATGCAAGTAGTTGCACAGACTTTTGGAAAATTATGCCCCTGGTGTTGGCTTGCGAGTTTCGCACAATTTTCTCAAGAATGATGTTGAAAAAGTCACATGTCAGCGCATCACTTTATGGAAATCCTTTTTTGACAGCGAGCGTTCTTCATCGTCATTCTGCACAATCTGACAAGTTTTGCAGGGATGCCAAAACGAGACATGGCTTTGTATAGCTCGTCTCTACAAATGCTGTCATATGCGGCTTTAAAATCGATAAATAGATGGTGAGTATCGATTTGGACTTCTTGGGTTTTCTCCAGGATCTGCCGTAGTGTGAATATTTGGTCGGTTGTGGACTTACCGGGCCTAAAACCGCACTGATAGGGTCCAATCAGTTCGTTGACAAATGGTTTCAGGCGTTTACACAGTACGGCAGACAGGATCTTGTAAGCGATGTTAAGGAGACTGATGCCTCTATAGTTGGCGCAGTTTAGAGGGTCTCCTTTCTTATGGATCGGGCAAACAATGCTGAGGCTCCATTCATTAGGCATACTTTCCTCTGACCAAATTTTAGAAACGAGTTGGTGTATGCTCTTTACCAAGTCATCTCCCGCTGCCTTAAAAAGCTCGGCCGATAAACCGTCCGGTCCTGCAGCTTTGTTGGACTTCAGCTTGGATATTGCTATCCGTACCTCATTTTGGTCAGGTGGGCGGAAGTCTTGGCTTTCATCGCCCAGGTTGAATGGTTCATTCTGCCTGACAGTGAAATTTGTGTCGTCTTCGTTTAACAGTCTGCAGAAATGGTTTTTCCATGTCCTCAGCACCAACTGTGACTCCACTACAAGGTTTACTTGTTCGTCTCTACAGGTCTCTGTTCGGGTCTTGTTCCCGTGACACGTTCTTTTTACCTTTTGGTAAAACTTCCGAACATTGTTCCTGGAGTAACACCTCTCTATTTCCTCGATCGCGCGCTTCTCATGCTCTTTCTTTTTCTTCCGGAGAAGCCGGTGTTCTTCCCTTCTTTTTTGCTCGTAGAGCTCACGAGCTGCCCTCGTCCTTCTCTGCAGCGCCGCTTTGTAGGCCAGTTGCATTGCTGCATGTGCTTGCCGGCACCCTTCATCAAACCAAGGGTTTCGCGGTGGTGGTTGGGTGAAACCTAGCACATCAGTTGCGGCTTTTCTGATGGCTTCTGGGCATCGATGACACTGGTCTTCAGCACTTGATGCTGGCTGTATAGGACTTCTCGAGAGGTTGAGGGAGACGCGATCGGCAAAAGTTTTGGCGGTTTGTTGCGCTTGTAGCCGTTCAACGTTGAATCTCCTCACAGTATTTCCTCGTTGTTGTGGTGTCTGGGATATCCGCATACGTACCTTGGCTACAACAAGGTAGTGATCCGAGTCTATGTTGGCCGCTCGGAAAGTTCGGACATCTAGAATACTGGAGGAGTGCCTTGCGTCGATCGCAACATGGTCAATTTGATTGACGGTTTGTTGATCTGGTGACCGCCATGTCCCTTTGTGAATGTTGAGGTGAGGAAACCGTTTACTAGCTATAGTAACATTACGTCCCGCACCAAAGTCAATTAGCCTAAGTCCGTTTCCAGACGTGGTGTCGTGTAGGCTGTGCTTTCCGATTGTGCTACCAAAGATATCCTCCTTTCCTATTTTGGCGTTAAAATCACCTAAGACGATTTTAACGTCGTACTTAGGACATTGCTCATATGTGTTGTCGAGGAGCTCATAGAAACATTCATTGGTAGCATCGTCTTTATCTTCTGTGGGGGCGTGAGCGCATATCAGGCTGATGTTGGCGAATTTAGCCTTGATGCGGATAGTTGTAAGGCGTTCACTAACGTGTCGAAAGCTCAAGACTTCTTGCCTAAGTCTGCCGCTTACAGCGAATCCGCATCCGAATAGGCGCTGCTTATGTTGTCTGTAGCAATCACCGTAGTAGATGTCACAGTTTTTCGTTTGCCGGGCCCATCCCACCGCACCTCCTGGATGGCGGTGATATCTGCATTGTAGCAGTCTAGGGCCTCCGCTAATTGTTCGGCTGCACGCGGTCTGTTCAGGGTTCGAACATTCCATGTGCAGATCCGAAAGTCATTGTCCTTTTTTCGTTTTGCAGGGTCGTCAACAGTGAATCCATCCATATCCGAGGCTTTTGGTTGCTTCGTAACCGGTGCTGTTTTCCGTGGTTGGGTAGTTAACCTCACACACAACCCCCAACCTGGAAGGCCAGGCCCTTTCTGTGATCCCTTGGACAAAAGGGGCCGGATATTCCGGAGTCAGTAACCCGCTTCGGGGATTTGAGTGCTGCCGTTGGCCCATTAAGGGCTCTTCCGCCACCATCTCTATTTCAACACCCTGACTAGTATTGAAAAAATCCTTAATGACCTCAGCTCCAAATACGTCGAAGTAGCTCATCAAGGTATCTGCCATGGCGACTGTTGACGTCACCGTTGATTCAATCTCGTGAATTCTTCCGCCGCACGTCCTCTTTGGGCTCATGTTAGACTTCTGAGACTCGAACAGACAGTCAGTTCCGACAGAGCATTATAGTGTTGCTATTTTCTTCGTGTTCAACACTCGCGCTTATAAGTTTAGCAAGCCAAACCCAGGTGGGCGAGGCCAGTACCCGGTGGTTACCACGCGGAGGTAAAATAAGCACAATGGATGTGTATGAAAAAGTTGCAACAGCTGGGCACCGCCAAGTTGATGCCAATCAGCGCCAACCCGATTTATACACACCCAACCACCACTTAATTTTTATTAAACACATTTTAGTCGCATCAAGCAACGAATTTAAATTGTCAATAATCCATAAGGTGCTAGTACACGGTATGTAGCACGCCACATATATATGTGGTTCTGACGTAATTTTGACGTCAGCGTATGGAGCCAATGGCTACATAAGGTACTCATACGTATGAGGCACGATATGAGGCACTCGTGACACATACGCATTGTGTGGCTTTTCGACATTCCGTGTACTACCCTTGCACATACCCTTGCCAATAAGCTACATAATGTCGAGTGGTTACCTGCATGGTTCGTATGTATTTTTCAATTTAATTTCAGCATTTCAGTTTGCGTTTTGTCCGAGCAGCGATAACTTAAATACACCCAAAGCAATAAAACAATTAGTACCTACCTACAGTTCTAGTGCAAAACTGCACACAGGGCAATAAAACTGCGGATATACCTACCATCATCATAAACAAATAACCAACAGCCAAGCGATATGTAGCCACCGCGCTACATACGAAAAACGAAATGTGTGCCTTATGTGTACTCTCTCTGGTGACGTCAGAGCCATATACACTGCTGGTCAAAAAATAGGTGTGAGAACAAATTTTTAATAAAACTAAATTTTTTCATATTTTTCAATTAATTTTTTGTTTTTACAATTATATTAATAAAATTTACATTACTTAAGAACTATGGAAAATAGTTATCTGTTTATTTTTCGAATAATTAAAAAAAAATAACAAAAACTTTTGGAGTTCTGTTTTCCGCTTGGACAAAAAAATAGGTGTGTTCCTAAATAATCATTAATTGTAGATTTAAACAAATTTTTGTTTTGTTTTGTTTTTAACTTACTATAGTAACCTGAGTATCTTCCGTTATTTTCCAAAACTTTTTGGAGTCGACGTGGCATTGATCCTAACAATTTCTGGCACGTTTCGGGAGGAATGGAATACCATTCTCTTTGCACTGCTTCCCACAGTTGATTCCCATTTGTGAGGAACTGACCCCTTAATTTTCTTTTCAGTCCATCCCACAAGTTCTCAATGGGATTCAGATCTGGAGATTGACTTGGCCATGAAACCACACAGATGTTTTGATCCTGAAACCAATCTTTCACAATACCGGCCGTATGTTTTGGATCGTTGTCCTGTTGGAAATGCCATCGGAGGGGCATGGAAGCATGACATTTTCCAAGATGTCCCTATATCCATATTTTGTCATGATGCTATTGACACGAAATATAGTACCGACACCATACCAGGAAAAACAACCCCATACCATTATATTTCCTCCACCATGTTTAACGGTCTTCAGTGTATGGCGAGGATGGTATTCTTTTCCTTCGCCTTACATTACGCCCACAATCTGAGGAGAACAAATTTATTTTGGTTTCGTCACTCCACAGAATATTCCACCATTTTTTCACTCCTTCAGGTCCGCTCCAACTTGCGGATTGTGCGTGCACTGATTCCATCCCGCCTATAGTACGTGACGAAATAAACGGATTTGACTTCGCTAAAAGAAAAATGCGGCGGTCAGTAGTAGCTGTGGTTTTTTTTTCGGCCATGCTCTATTTTCTATCTCTAATGGTGGCTTAAGAGCATTGGTTACGAAGTTCTGTGACCTTCCTAGAGTATCTGCTATAAATTTATAGGTTTTACCCTCACCCCTTAACCGCTGAACTAGTTGCCTATCTTCCGCAGGGCAGTGCACTTTTCGACCCATCTTAAAATATTATTTAACAAAAAACTTAAGCAAGAATTGTTATAAAGTGATTAAAAAACAAACTCACCTTTAAAGTTAATCACTTTTTAATAACACTTTTACAAAAATCGCAAAATTTAAACATTTTAAAGAAGCCCACATTTTTATGTCCAACTCTTAAAACGTACAAAATGGTATTGCAACGAAAATTAATAAAATACTTAAAAGTACACTTAGTAAATGCAATAAGTTTGAAGTCATACTAACGGAAATAAGCATTTCATAATGAACATGTATTTTGTTGCAAGTCTTGTTGGCGAAACAACTGTTATTTAGCAGCAAGAACAAATCAAAGCTCCTCACACCTATTTTTTTGACCAGCAGTGTATATACATATGTGGCGCGCTACATACCGTGTACTAGCACCTTTACAGTGTCAATCAATGCTACGTGCAAACGTATAGTTCTTATTCGTAAATGACGAAAACATTGTCATCCTCAGCAACGTAGAGCGCATCCAATCGATGCTAACACATACATAATTTGTTTTATTAACTTAACAATTTGTATTCATTTTTAAATTATTATATTTTCTTTTAGTGTTTCTCTATTGTTGCACTTTATATAATAAAATATTTTGTTATCTTATATCCTGTACTAACTATAAGTTTATCTAAGCGCAATAGATCTTTTAGGTCGACGTGCATCTTAATGCTCCGGCAATTCAGAAGTTTAAAAAAAAAAAAAAAAGTTTATCTTGATGTACAGCGTTTTCTATATCAATAAACTATACAAATTACAAAAATAACTTTCGATTCGACAGTCACTGGTCTTTTAATATGAGACCAATGCGCAAGCGCATGTCGGCATGTAACACTTCGCAAGATATTTTCACAATTAATAATTGAATTTAACAAAATATAGTTAAGACCTCTGAAGACATATATATCTAAGTATTTTTAAGCCTTATGAGTCATTTATTGCAATGCAATCTAGTACTTACATGATTCGCAAAACAAATGATATGCTCTTAATCTTTACCTACATGTTTCTACTAAATTCTGGCTAAAGTCTTTTTTTCTTTTCTTTTTCAGACTATATCAGTAAAACATTAGAAAGCAATTTCAAATTCGTTGTTTCTTGCTCAGACAGGCAATATCCATTAATCAAACGGTCATCAACTTGGCCAACAAGAGCAAGAACATCATCATCATCATCACCAGCAGCAGCACCGTCAACATTTTCAGAGGTTGTTCCCAATTTCATGTACCACATCAAGGCAATGCCATCAACATCGCCATACCCATCGACGATGACGACGACGCACGGCTCCTTGACATAGCCCCGTGCAACGCCCTAATGAGGGAGTAATTTGATGAATATATCTCAATATGACGGACATCTTAATATACACCGACAGAAATTGGGACGCGATATCAGAAAATTCCAAATTACACAAATTAATTTTGCCGTTGGTGTCAAAGTATCTATTTGAGTGTATTTCTTTTGATTTGTCAGTTTTTGGATGCAAATAAAGGGAAAGAAGAAAGAAAAGTCCGTCGCTGTTGACGGTTTATGATTGTTTTACTCTTGCCGTAGCTAACCCTACAGCCAACGCGACGGTGTACTGAGCTCCTGCGTAGGCTGTGACCACACCACCATCATTTCTACTTCACTACATTCCATTATGTGTGCCCTATGGAACAATGGATTCACACATACGAGTAACAACCGGCGCTGGAGGATGAACAAAAAAAATCTGATTAATTGCTCCATTGGACACATTCAGAGATGATGCCCCAAAGAGCTATATGCAAACCGTTCCCTGGTGTGATGGATTGACAAAGTCCAAATAGACATTTGTATCTAGAATCGAAAATCCAAAATGAAAATGAGATTGAGTAGAAGGCCCAGGGCGACAAGCGACAGCATACAAAATTCTATTCGTGTAATTCAAATGACCCATCGGTTGTATCGGTGTAGCTATTTGAAGAAGGGCGGCTGCACAGTGTATTCAACTGCGCTTAGATAAAAGATTTCTATCTTCGGCAGCAGGTTGTTCAATCGTTCAGTGCAACCAGCAAACCAGTTTCTGAATCGAACTGGAAATCTCTTTGATTCAGGATATAATGGCGGCCGTTTGAATTCGGAAAATCCATAGCCTAGCCACTGGGATCAACTAGTCTCTTGTTCCCACTGAGAACATTTCTATTTGAGGTTGATCTACCTGCATTCACTGGTCAAACATAATTGCATGTGTGTGTGTATCAATGAAAGGTGAATGCCGCTGGGAAAATACCAAACTATCCAGGAATGGGGAGAGTAAGACCATTATTACTTTCTAATCTTTGACCACATGCCTGAATGTGAATGGTGACTTTGATTCGGTCCCTTCTTTGTTGTTGGTCATTGAGATAATGGTGGCGGAATGGGAAGTTCGTTTGCAGAAGGGAAGGTGCAGGCATTATAATATTTCTAGGGGTGGTTGAGTCCGACACATTTGACACAGGTTGTGTACTTAGAGAGAAGAGGCAGTAATCATTTTTGCTATGAAAAGGGAAAGTATTCAGAGGGGTGTTTGTAATTTGTGGCAGCGGGAGTAAGGTACAATGTTAGCTTCGTGTAATTACATTGCAATTCGTTGTTCAGGTCAGTATAAGAGTGCATGAAATCTCAATTCGAGCATTTGGAAGAGTAATTTCCCACAATTTCCCACAAGATTAAATTAACAAGACTGTGACTATAAGGACTTGAGATTTAGCAATCTAAAAAAACGGTTCGGAAGTGAATATGGAAATACTCCAGCGTACCTATTTCTAGCGGAACTATTTCCTATCTTCGAGGTCTGCTGTCACATAAAACTACACATTAGCTAAACATAGCCCCCGGCAGATGATATAGACATAGGTACTAAATATAGTAATCGTTGACAGCCAAGGTTTTCGCCTCAGTAAATATAACCTCAAAGTTAGTTCTAGAATAGCGAAGTGAGCTAGCCTCGCTTTATCAGTTCTAAGTTGCAGGATCCATTCCAAAAGAACAGTTTTGTTCAAAAGCATTACCTTGTCAAGATCAGTTCGGGTATCCGACGTGACACACAATAGCTACTGTAAAAGGGGATTCAGTTTGTACGGGTTTAATTTTGTTTTTATCCGATCGAACGCGTATTAAAGCACACTATTTATACGCGGATAATTGCTAGTATGTTATACACCCTAGACTGGATTTTGCTTTTTGAGACACCAATTACAGCTAGAATTTTTAAGGTAGGTCTCAGTTAAAAAACCGATACTCACCTATGGGATAATTGTCTGGTGGACAGCCTTGGAGAAAGCCATAAACCGCAATAAGCAATGTCCTGTGCACAGCTTACATGTGTACCTATAAGCGGTGCACTTCGCACAACTCCCTCTGCGGCACTAGATATATTGTTTCATCTATTACCCCTTCATATATTTAGCAAGCAAATGGCAGCGCAGTGCAGCTATTCGCCTTAAAGCTATCTCACTTTGGCCACGCCTCTGTTCTGAATAAATTCAAGATCTCATCCGAAAATACTGACTACACCACCCCATCTGTAAATTTTGACAAGAACTTTCTCGTCACTATCCCCTACAGAGCAATCTCGAATGAGGATAGTTTCCCAGAAGATGAATCAGTTCCAGGGATGATAATGCTGAACCCAAAAATAGTAGCAAATTGCCCGAAAAAACGAAGTAGATTTACAGAAAACGAAGCAGACATTTGGCGAAATGTTCAAAATGATAGGTCTTCAATGGGATAATGGGATCTATCGATGGATGTGTAGTGTGACAGAAGCACATAAATGATATTGTATCTATAGACTATAGTGCATTACATGACACATTTTTTTGCTGATATTTATATTTCATTGATTTTTTCGTCGTTGTTGATGTATTTAGAGTCAAATTGATCAATAATGTCTATTTTAAATGATATTTTGAACCATAATTAAACGAAGTAGAAATAAGTTGCTACGTAGCAGATGAACAATAATTAAAAAATGAAGTAGATCTACTACATATGAAGTAAATTATCATCTCTGATCAGTTCACTCTACACGGCTCAAAAACCAAAGATGAAGTTGGTGGGGGTGTTTTCTCCGAAAGTCTTATTCTTAAGCTTTCTTTCCGTCTACCAAATTACTGTAGCGTGTTCCAGGCGGAAATAATGGCGATTAGAGAAGATAGCTCAAGAAAAACGTCATATCCGCTAAGGATATCTGCATATTTTCGGACAGCCAAGCAGCCATCAAACCCTTGGATTCGATCTCTATAACTTCTCTTAGAACAAGTAGCACTACTTGTCTAGTGACAAAACAAATTTGTCCTAAGCTGGATTTGAAACGGTCTAAGAAATTGATCTCTCTCAACAGACTGCAAATCGGCACAACAATAGGTGCCAACCAACTAAGGTAGGTACCCCCTTTGGCAGTACAATTTCATCCACCGTCATCGGAGGTTAGGTCTATGAATTGTGAGAAGAGCAAACTGTTTTTATATGCAACACTCTTGTAAAAACTCCAAGGCTCGCGATCACCGCCATAAAAATCTCAAGCCAAAACCTGCTTCTCTAGAAGCTTTATGGCAAATGAAGGGCCCTCTTATAATGAGATACACTGAAAAAAACTAAAGGACGAACAAGGATTAACAATATAGACCTGATATTTCAAGAGCTTCGCAATAAAATCAACCAACTTAAGGCATACAGGATGAATACAGCAGCTCCAGCCCAAGCTATCCTGCTAACATTGGATACCACACAAGAACTCTGTTATATTTCTGATGGACCCGGTACAGCAGTTAAGCCAACTGTAGAAACTGTAGGTACCTACACTTAACGAGCTTAAACAACAAATTAAATTATAATATAGGTGGGGCTACTTCCCCTACTGGTCGTTTTTTAGTTATGATAATACACATGAACAGAAATGCCGTATTGTGGATTGTGGAGCGTTTCTTTGGGGAGCACTCGAATAAGTCGATTAGTCATCGTTTATTCTTTGAAAAGATTTGGAGAAGGAGATTTTATAGCGACAACGACTTTATACGAAAAGTGTGAATGCCAAAGATGACAAAGGTATGTGGAGCGAATAGACACTAGTGCCTGAAGAATCCCTATATCCTTCAAGACATCCCTCATTCTGTCAATCAACTATCACCAGTATGCACCATTCTTTAAAAGGGGGAAATACTTTTTAAGAAACAGAGTTCTAATGAAATTCCTGAGTCATATCCACGCTGACCCATCGGTCTTATTGCGCTTTCCTTCAGTGATCCTAATCTGTATACTCGCACTTTCACGGTCCTATTTGATTGGCATCCATGTATCAAATTTTTCTCATCTTCCCAGTCATTTCTGCTATCGTGTGCATGATGAAAATAACATGCTGATGATATTATCCCTGACACAGTGACACTTCTTCTATTGCCCAAGAGACGAACGAGAATGAAAATCATTCAACGAAATATAATGCACACTGCTATGGGCGGGTATATGGTATGGATGTAAGAGCCTGAGCACTCAGCACCCCGATCCTGGCTGATGCGCCGAGCAATCACTGTGAGTCCGAACCGCGTGCACACTGCTGTGCCGATGCCAGTATACAGGGTGATTTTGAATAATTGCCGGCCATTAATCAGATTGAAACATCGGTTCTCTACGGTGTTGTCTCAGAAATTGAATTCGTTTCCTTGCGATATTTCGTGCACAACATCAAGTGCGAACTGTGAACTGTATCGTTAGACTGGAAATATATATGTATACAGAATTGTACTCGCATACCAACATATCATGATGCTAGATTATTATCGAACAATGAAGAAATTTTATAATTAAATTCGATAGTTTCTATATGCATATAGTATGTAGTTTGCAAGACAAGTTCGGGAAACGTGCATTTAAGATGCAGTCTGAGGCTGCAGGAAATAAGGCCCCAATGAAATAAGGCCCCAAAAGAGAAAATTAAATAAGGTCCCAAATTTGGGGTAAAAACAAACCCCAATATTCATTAGGAAATAAGGCCCCAAAAAAATAAATACCACCCCAAACCTTCATCTGACGTAGTGAACCCAAGCAGGGGGGTTGTAGGGGGTTAGAGGGGGGCATCATGCGCCCCCATACGTTTCGGGTTTCCTAATGAAATAAGTCGCCAATTTTCATTGGGAAATAGGGCCCCAAAAAAGGAAATAACACCCCAAATTTTATTAACAATCGTTGTTGTTGTTTACTGTATAATTTTTTGGGGCCATATTTCATTTTGTTTTGTTTTTTTTTTGTTTGCCTTATTTCATTTAGGCCTTGTTTCGCAGAGCCGCAGTCTGATTATGTCTTCAAATGCGTTATTAAACAAAGACATAAATGCACTCATGGTCTTTGCTTATACTAGTTTAGATCTCTTGATGGCTTATAAGCACCTTTAACACTGCTCGGTGGCATTTCGTGTAAAAGGGCTTAAGCGCATATAGGGCAGAGTTGTAAAAGACTGCAGTCTTTTTGTATTGCAGTCAGATAAGTCGCAGTCAATTGACTAAAAATTTGAATAAAAGTTAAGATATTGACTTAGTACTTTAACTTCATAAATGCAGTCACCATAGTCATTTCGAATATTCTGACTGGGGAG
Organism: Cheilosia scutellata; assembly: GCA_955612985.1. NCBI lineage: Eukaryota > Metazoa > Arthropoda > Insecta > Diptera > Syrphidae > Cheilosia > Cheilosia scutellata. The sequence continues at coordinate 56,518,998 of OY015312.1, read as the reverse complement.
TTAATTAAAGCAGTCAATTGACTGCAAGTTAAATGACTGCAGTACTTTTTGACTGATTCAAGGCTTTTAGTCAATTGTAAGTCTTCTATAATTCTTAGTCAATTATCGTAGTCAGTAAGTCTTTTGACTGCAGTTATTTAACTGTAAGTCAATTGCCTGTTCTGTTTAGTCAATTGCCTGTATTTTAGTAAATTGACTGTTTTAAGTTAAAGTCATTGAGTAAGTCAAAAGACTTATAAATTAAGTGAATTTAGTCAATTAACTGCAGTCTCCAAATGACTGCAGTCTTCACAACTATGATATAGGGCTCATGCTGGCGAATATATTCTTTCTACAGAGCTCATAAGATGTCCACAATCAATAATCATGTTTTCGGAGACCAATAGCAGCGCCCTATTGACCAAAGTACAGCAGGCCGGATATTTCGGTGTCGGTAACCGGAACTCCGTGGATGTGAGAGCTGCCATTGGTCCATAAAAGGTTCATCCGCTACTACATCTTTTTAGACCCCTGACTAATTCTAGAAAATGCTTACATGCCACATTCAAAAGATACTACTCGCACTGATGGGCACCGCATGGTAAAAAATAAAAACAAACCATCTAGTTGGGTGCAGGATCCTAAAAAACTCTTAACTTTGGAATATTAAGTTAGTAAGTTGGATGAAGGTTAAGAAAACTTTGCAATATGTTTACATTGTCTGAGGTGCTTGGAGAATTACATTCGAATTGTAAATATTTTCGGAGCACATATTCAGTACTTTACGATTACTAAAGCATTTACAACTGCAATTTCTATTCGCCATATTTAATAGAAAAGAAGCCGCCATTATCTGCACCTCATATTGTCTACCATTAAAAATTTGTCACAATAAGGCGCCACTTGTTCACATCATCTGTTCGTTTAGAGTCACCCCTCGAAAATGTCGCCCTTATCTGCTGTCATCTCATTTCAACGCACCGAGTGGCTGGATGAAGGAATTGAAATTCGTCTAATTTCAATGACACCCAGGGTATAGCTACTTGTGTATAGCATGCATCAGTGACGTATAGCGATTCCATCACCGGCACCACCATATTATGGAAACAGACGTGTACCTCTGAAATTCCCATAAGCGATGAAGACGAACTCCGAACGAGAGTATAGAAACAGAATTACTTGTTCCCCTTATACCACGGTTGCCAGCCCTCCTCATTCGCGCCAGCAAAGGCTATATGGGCTTTTGTATGATTTTCTTAGCCCGCTGTGAATTCGTATGTTTTAATCATGGATGTTGCCCGAACTCTATGTATAGCATTGCCGGAACGTCAGACTGGCTGCTGGGAAACAGCAGCTCGAGAAAAAAAACAAAAACAACCAACATCGGCGCAACAACAACATCAGTAGTAGCAGTACCAAGTGTGTATGGTGGTGGTATCCTTTTGGGAACGAATGACAAATGACGAGGAATTCGTCAATGTCAAAATCAGACTGTAACAGTGAACAGCTAGTTCCATACTCATTCTGTGTACATGCTTCCTTCGGGGTGATGTATATAAATACAAACTGATGTGTACACTTGGCTATATGTGCCTATATATGCATTAAGCGTATGTGTTGGTATGTTTAGATTTATATAAGTAACAAACTTGAATACGATACGAGAGTACGAACAGAAGAAAATATTTTTGAAACGTTTCTTCGAATATTTAAGCAACAGATTCCACAGTCGAAAGCGAACATCTGCAAAGTGAAATGAGATTATGTCATTGTTTCATCTTAATCCTCTGTATAATGGCACTGATATCAGTTAGATGAGAGGTAATTGAATTGAACATCAGGTGAGGAAGGAGAAATGGTAGGTGATCCGTGGTGACTTTTGCCTCATTGCCTATTACAGATGCTACACATAACCTAATACGTAAGTAATTATTTTGTTATAAAAAATCGAAAATCTGGTCATCCGCACGAACAGCGAAAGCAACGGGAAAAAATTAGTCGAATCAGTGATATGAATGATACAATGTAGAAGCCCGAAAAAAGTTTAATTACTGCAATGTCCTATTAAACATGTCAAATTCAAATGACAAAAATGTTAAGACAAAGTATACATCAATGTCCCGACGTTGTATAGTAACCGTTTCCGATCATTTGTACGCTCATTTACAAAGACACTCCAGAATCCAGATGACAGTTCTTTAAAAAAAAGCTTATCAGCTCGCTGCACGGTTTGCAGCCAGCTCGATGATACCTGATTGCGCTTTGCCCCCAACTGAACATGAGAACGTTGTCATGTGTCCGGGGACCTAGGAGAGAAATGAAAAAAGGCCCCACCCAATATTAGATATTTCATAATGAAATAACACCCCAATTTCAAATATGAAATAAGGCTGCACTGCGATGAAATAAGGCCATAAAAAAATGAAATAAGGCCCCAAAAAAAGAAATAACACCCCAAATTTTAATAAAAATCTTTGTATTTTGTTTCCTGTATAATTTTTTGGGGCCTTATTTCATATCTATCTGTGTAGATAGATATCGATTTCCTCTTAGTGGGTTCATTTGTGTTTCATTCGGGTGCCTATTGTTTTGTTCTTTTTACTTCGCATTTTTTTTTGTTTCGCTTTTCTTACGATTATTTCTGTTTACTTAGTAAAACTGTAGTTTGTTTTTGTTTTACTTTGTTTTTCAATCACTTCGCCCTACAATAATTTCGCATTTCTTTCTTTCACTTTTTACTCGTTCTGCATTTTCGTTAAAAGTGCAGTGAGTTGTTTAGGTCAATGTTATCTCGCTAACTATTTATTTCGCATTTTATTTTTATCCTAGAATACATTGTTTTCGCGTGTGGCTTTCCTTTCGAAATTCGTTTTCGTAGTTTTTGCGGTAAAATTAGCAAACAACATAATATAAACTTTGCATATACCCAACCTTGCACCTACTCCAAATCCTACAGTGACCACAAGCGGGGGGGTTGCAGGGGGCAGCATGCCCCCCCATACGTGTCTTACTGTTTACTCGCGAATTTTAATTAATTTAATTTAATTTTACATCAAAAAAAAAAAAAAAAAACGAAATAAATGATGGCGAAATAATTGAAATCGAAATAAGCAAAATCCGAAATAATCGAAAAACTAAACAATAAAAGGCTAAATGAGCTTAAAACGAACTAAGTAAAAGACTAAATTATTCTTTTTCGAAACAAATATAAACCAAATAATTGAAAAACATATTAATAAAAATGCTGAAACAACAAAATGCGAAACGACTAAAACGAAACAACAAAAAAAAAAAAAAAACGAGATGAAAAAGACGAAACAAAACAAACCATACCCGGTCCATTCATCCCTACTCGGAAAAGAGCAAGATAATGGTCTATTAAAGTTTAGATGGGGAGGCATGTAGTCAGAAGTGACAACGTTCCCAACGTATTTCCCTACAATCTGTGCGTGGCCAAAATTACCATGGGTTCCAAGTTTTAGTTTTGCTAATCCTTAAGGCACTTTTGGTAGCAGATTCCTTCATGTATTATGTATCTATATAGGTCTAGAGGAGTCAGATTAAGAATTGCCTCCAGTCCAGCTAATCTTTGTATTTTTGTCATTGACTTGGGATTGGTCGCCTTGCCTTCGACCACGCTGCCATATGTGAGTATTGGCCCCACGATCACAGTGTACATCCACAGGAATATCTTGGGGTTAGGTCCCCATCTCCTGCCACATGTGCGGCTGCATGCGTAGAAGGCGATAGCTGCTTTCTTCACTCTTTCATTGACATTCGCCTTCAAATTCAGCTTCCTATCGAGGATAATTCGCCCTATCTGTCAATTTTAGAGGTATTCCGACAAAAGCTGGTGGCTCGAATTGTTGTATTATTCTTTTGTTTGTGAACAGAACAACCCCAGTTTTCTGGGGATTAACCCCAAGTCCCCAAGGCCACATTCTTTTGTCCACGTGCTGAGTATTCTTACTGAGTTTCCTAATGGAGTTCCTATCGAAGCATGTCAGTGCTTCTAAGGTCAGTGTCATCTAGTTTCGCATTGATGTTCCTTTCGCTAAGTAAATTTACAATTGTATTAGTGAGAGATTGGTCATCATTTGAATTCTGTAGTGCTCTCTTCACTGAACGTGCGCCATGCTATGCGTTTAGCACTAACTACGGCTCATTTTGAATTTCCGTTGGTCGATCATCTATATGTCCCAGTCTTCCTTAATGATCGGCAGTACTGTTTCGGTGGAATCCACAGTGGAAGATCCACTGGTGAATTGATGGCTTTTCTGACCGAAAAGTGTAACTAATCTCTCCATCACTCTGATGGTGAAAAGGAAATAATTGCGCTTGCTAGATATTATAAAGGCACTTGACAGAATTTGGCATCAAGGTCGAAAACACATGCTTATGTATATATGTGATCTATTCAAACAGAAACTATTTTTCTGTCCGTTCTATTCAAGTTGTCTTGGATGGCTTCAAGTTTGAAACTCACCATATAAATGCTGGTTCCATTTTCACTCTGACTCTTTTTCTAATTTTTATCAACGGTCCCTTGTCTGCAACTTCTAATCTAATTCACTCCTCATATTCATGTGGGAGGGGGGTTCAAGGAAGGTACATATTGAATAATAACACGTTTCTCTAATAATATTTAAATATATAATATCTAAAGTAGGGCTAATTTTATAAGTCCAAGTGTAGCTTAGATACTTAGATTAGTACGGCTAGAGTTACGGTTTTTTCTGGTCTTTTAGGGGTATTGTTTCTGAAAATGTATCATGCTTCTTTACTTCTCATTATTGCTTCTTAACTTTTGAAGTCCTTACAGTCGAAATAGAGTACTTCACTCTTTTTTTTTTTTTCCATTACTTGTATTTTGGCACGATACAGAAGGGCTTCGAACTTGAATGTAGGGAGAAAGAACCCATCCGACCAGCTAAGCCATATTTACCTCCTCATGAATCCATTTCGACTTAAAACAGAAGTCAACCTTAGCTTCAAAGAACAAGCCATCGCGAATACCAAACTCTCCACGGTATTACAGAGGACCGAAGGCTACAGTGTTTATTCAAAAGACTCTTCACTGTGCCCTTTAAGCACTTATATACATGTTGTCAAATATGACGAAATGACTGGTCACCCAAGGATTCACATCAAACGACAATGTCAGTGCTCAAGCAAAGCACGTGTTAAATTCTCATTATTGTGGAAAGGCCTAAACATGGTCTAAGCTAAACACCTCTGGGGAAAATGTCACAGTATCTAGACTAGGCTGACTTTTTTATTTCATTTCGAAGACATTGTCTTATCTCATTCAGATAAAAATGTAGGTATGGCTGAGTGTATACATATTACATACTTACCATATAGGTAGGTATGCCGTGTATTATGGAAAGTTAACAAGTCTTCGATTTATTTCGTCCGTTTTTGCATATGTATCCATATGTTCTCATCTAAATAAATACATACAATTTTTAAATTATCGTATCTCTCCACAATTTATCTAAATCGTTTTATAGCTGCGTGTATGCCTCTTTTTTTGCTATCTAACTTCCAGGGGAGCTGTAGGTATGGTAATCTCCCAAAATATTTGTACCTCTATATCGTCAGTCGTTAATGCTCTCATTAACTTTAAAGCGAATGTTGCTACAACGTTATCTTAATCTCGAAAAGGTGGCAAATTGCATATACCTACTATTATAAGATCACATGCTGCTTCATTATAATAAGTGATCATCGCATTGTCCTTAATATGAACTTATAAAATGTTGCAGTTAGCCATTTCGCACTTTATTATTATTATTGGTGATTTACGAAAATGCGCTAATGACTTCATAAAGTCGAAACCAAGTATCCCTTCGAGGCGGAATATGATAAAACCGTCGAAGGGGTAGATCAACACGATCTCGTTATCTTATTATGAGCTCGTAATCGCACTATTTTGGATAAAGCTACCAGCAGATGGATCTGGGTATGCAATTTCAACAAATACCTTTAATTCAACTACCTGCTAGTAATAATATACTTGCGGCGCAATGTGTGCGCTAAAGCTTAAGATTGCATTCTATAAAAAAAAACCCAACAACTTGTGTCTTATAATGTCTTTATTATGAATCGATTTAAGAAGCGTTCCTATAGTTAATAAAATTGGTATAGATACATGCGGATAGGAAGCAGTGGTTAGTGCTTTGGACCGCCGAAGGCCGAATGAGGTGTTGCAAGCTCAACTCAACCGAGAAAAAAATAAATAGATTACGAGTAGTATTGCAAGTACAGCGTTCAAAACTTTTACAATTAGTTGTGATGTGCTTTTTGTCAAAGGCTGAGGTATAACTCGTCGGATCCAGAGTCTTTCCAAAGAAACACAAACTTTGGAGAAGAGGTACAATTTATTCAACGTTATCTTCCTATTATACTTAATATTACCTTAACAATGAAGCGATACTTAAACTTACACTCTAGGGAGGTCAGAACGAGCTCTACGGCAAAGCGTTAGCGTCGGCGGGCGGGATTGACAGAACGAGCTCTACGGCAAGCGTGAGCGTCGGAGTACGGGTTGAGATTGCGCGCTCTACGGCAAAGCGTGAGCGTCGGCGGGCGGGTTTGACAGAGCGAGCTCTACGGCAAGCGTGAGCGTCGGTCAAGGGGGGGTGGGTACTAACTCTGGCGGAGCGTACATAGTAATGAAACATGTAATGAAGAGGATGTTTCATTACATAGTTAATGGGTTCAGTGGTTAGTGTGCCATGCTAAACTATGGAGCGAGAGAGCTCTCAATTCAGCCGATCGAATTCGGCATAAAAATTATAGATCCCACTCGTTTCTAAAAAAAACTGGTGTAAATACGGCAATGGTAAGACCACTTCTCTTAGGCATTCGCGGAAACGTGTTACTGCCTCTTTTGCCAAAACTTCAAAGAACGGTTTGTCCTGGCTGCATAGGGGCCTTACCTAGCACTCCGGGCTCTGCTATAGAAGCTATGATGAACCTAAGCCCCCTCCCCCCCCTTTATATTTTTATCATGGGGTGTACGCTGAAGACCATATCTCGGTTAAGAGAAGTGGCTTTTGGTATACCACGCGCACTGTAATTTTGAAAAACTTGTGGGAGAACATGAGTGTCGGTGGCGTGACTGCTGGGTGTAGACAGACCACACGTCTTTCCTTCTGTCTCTCAGGAGAATGGACTGCAGACTGCTTATAGGCGTCCTGTCGGGCCACCAAGTTTTTGCCAAACACTTATATGTTTTGGGCTTGAGCGAAACCACCATCTGTCTAGCTTCTGGAGAGGACGACGATACAGCGGAAAACTTCCTCTGTAGTGCTGTCCTGCCTTTGCTCGCATCATATATGTCTAAGATTCCTCCAGACATAGTTTACAAGTATCATCCTCTCTGAGGCCCATCTTCCTTAAATGATATCCGAAATTACCATGACTTGTAGTTAACGTCACCACCAATTTCAATGTTCCACCTTTTTGAGTGGAACATGTCGCCCATTTTTTGCCATTTTAGCTTGTCTACATTGTTCCACCGGTTGACCACTTTCTCAGGTGTTCTGACGTGATCCATTTGTGAGTCAGCAATTCTATACCATTCCTCTTCTAATTGAAGAGAATGGTTCTGGTCCCAGCAACTTTTCAGTTGACCCCTGCTTTGCAAAGGGAGTCCGCCTTTTCGTTGCCGTCGATCCCTATGTGTCCTCGTATCCAAGTCAGTGTTACCTGATTTTTAGATCAACACTTATTGAGCTTGAATACACATTCCAGTGCCAATGATATTGTGATGGTTGTCTGTACCATGCATCTATTCACCGTCTGAATGTCCACTGCTATAAGGATATTTCTTCCTTCCACCTGACTCTCAAGCAAGTAGTCCAACGCATGCAGCAAAGCAATCATCTCAGCCTGGTATACTGAAGTGTGTTTCCCGAGGCTAATGTGACGGGCTAGTTCCAGATCTTCTGAAAAGATACCGGCCCCCGCTCCGCCATCCATCATGGATCCATCTGTGAAAATCACGAAAATCAATACGAGTTTTGTGATTCCTTTGCATAATACGCACTTTCCCAGGACGGTGATTGTCTACCTATAGACTCAGCAATGACATCCAGCACAGAATCAAAGGAAGAACTACTTTTACCAATCACTAAAATTATAAAAACTTTGTCATTCCCGCCCTATATTAGGCAGAAGCATTGACATTATTTGGGGGCCGATAAAACCAAACTCAGTTGCTTAGAGCGAAAAATTATCGGGGTGATCTTTGGACAACTTCGTATCGCAGGAGTCTGGAATCTGGATGAGTACAACGGAGAACTGTTCCGGCCGCAGAGCTTTATAGAAATAGTCAAGAAGAAGCGAATTAATCGGCTAAGATGGTTGTGGTGTATAGAGCTTGTCGATAGAGGATGACCACACCGCGCAGGGTACCTACTCTGCTTCAGGGCTTCTTACTCTGCGGTGCACATTAAAAAAATATATAACTTGAGGGGAACCATATCACACTGATAATCTGAACTATCTGCTCTCCTTATAGGGCCCATACACGACACAGACACGTCGCTGCAGACCAATATATTTTGTTGTTGTGCACATGTTTGCGCAGACCGTCTGTGTCGTGTATATCCATGTCGATTGTTTGCAGCGACGCACGGTCTGCATGAATTCAAAAGTTTTTGAATTTTTCTTGATCTGCAACGACATGTCTGTGTCGTTTATGGTGAATTTTGCACAGACGTGCGAGAAAACTCAGGGTGTAAACATAATTGAAAGCCTCTCGCTTGGAGAAATCGGTTTCCTCATTAAAGTTTTTTGTTTAGTTATTAATGGACTTATTTTTAGTAGCACATTCATTAAATTTCTTTCATCGGTTCGGCAAAAATTAAGAAATTCGACAGGAAGTATCTGTCATTTTTCCGATCCGATGACCACGACGAATCGATATAAACTAATGTCTGTACAGATTGTCTGCACCGTGTGTGGCGAAGGCATGTTTGCACAGACTTAAGGTCTGCAGCGACGTGTCTGTGTCGTGTATGGGCCCTATTAGGGGCTTGAGGGGCTGAAGCCCCCCCCCCGCTAAGAAAAAAATTAGAAACTAAAACTCCTGCAACCATTCAAATGCAAATATATCTTAAAAAATGTCATTAAAAAACACGCACCAGAGAGCCGGAAAACTCGACTTCTAAGCCTTTGTGAAACAAGATTGATTGAAAGGCATGACAGTATTATTTCCTTTGTAGAGCCACTTCAAATGCATCTCAATAAGTCTAAGAAATAACCAGCAGAACGTGGGCGATGTCTTTGAAAGCATCAACACTTTTGGCAGCGATCCAAAAAAGTGATTTCCTAGTAAGCCTCATTGTATGCGAAAAAGTATTCAGTTTAACGCTACCCTATTTGTTTTCCCACAGACCAAATCCTTAGATTTCGTTTCTGCTATCGACCGTACAAAAGAAGTACGGATTTTTTCAGAGAGGCTTTTCAATCCGAATCCCAACTTGCCGAGGACTTATTTGAAATTGAATTAAGAGTCCCAAGAACTTCATTGAAACAAACAACGCGTTCCAATCCAGAAATCTCTTCTACTGAAGCCTATTTTATAGTGTCTATACTGATTCCTTGCATAGATTCGTTAATACAAAATCTTACGGCCAGATTCATGGTCACCGCAGACGTTCTACCATCATGTCATGTAAAAAAAAAAATCAAGACGTCTTCTGCTTTGAAAAAAATAATTTTAGTATGTTCGTTTAGGTACATACTATTTTAAAACTATTAAAATCAATGAATTGGAATATACAGGGTGTCCCAGTTAAGCAATATAATCCTTTAAGGGAAGATTCCTGAAGTTCCGCCGAACAAAAAATTGTATGGCATTTTCACCTTCCCGTTTAATTTTTTTTTTTATGAAATTTTTATCCTTGAGAATTTTTTTAAAAATTATGTTAAGCAACTTTTTTACATACGATCAACAGAATTTGTAGTAAACGCCGTTTTTTGTCAGACTAAAATTTTGAAATAAATGTTTGTGGAAGAACGTGCGGACCTACTAAAGTGTTTTCAAACATTTACGCTAAACTTCCTTTGAAGTTTATGCACACATTTTGAAGAAGTTGTTCAAAATAATTAAATTCTTACCTTTGAAAGGATGTTGTGTGTATTAAATGGGGATTGGGGTCTGACCAATGCAATGGTGCAAATTGTGGTGGTTTGTAGCTTTATAACTTTGTTTGTGAATTGCGCTTCGTCAGTCCACAGAATGTTCTTGAGGAAGTGTCCGTACCGGTGCTAAATGGAAAGGGTGTAACCTATTACTCTGGAGAGTTCTGTGAATCCTGGTTCTGGAAAGTTACAATTGCACAGCTAGACCTCGGACCTGATTAAAGGCTTAACTTCCACAGCACGCAAAATCCCACCCTCAATTTCTACCGCCGCTGCGTCTGAACATCGATTTTTTTATTTCGAGGAGCTCACCCGGTATCAACAAGGCGCTGATACGCATCAGTACCCGGCTACATGGTGTACTACGATTTGGGTATCGGCGTTGGACTCTTATCTTGCCAACGAAGCGTTTCCATGGCAGAACCCGTTTACAAACGTTCGTCCGCATATACCTAATCACGTTTTGAATACATTTCGTATTCATACTTATCAATGTTAAGCTTTTTTTTCATATTCGACAATTAACTGTTAACCATTGCTCATGTCATAATTACGTTAGTTTATTATTCTGACTTAATGTTGTTTGACCATTTTTTTGACAAAAACGGCTGTTATAACAAATTCTGTTTGATCTCACGAATCTTCCCTTAAAGGATTATACTGCTTAACTGGAACACCCTGTATATAGTTTTTTGTTTAAAGAATTCCTCCTATCTAAGATTTGGAAGCAAGATATTTGACCAAATGTTGAATTCTAGTGCTAGTATTTCTAATCTCACTTCATTTTGGTCTGTCTGACGAGATTTGGAAAGGTTCCGGTTCGGGATTTGGGGCCTGTAGATATACCTTTTAGTAAAATGTACAAACCTCATTCGTGGACTGATATCTCTTAATGGGCTCAATCGCATGCTTCTCCCTTTTTTTATTGGAGAACAGCTTCCATCATAGTTGCATTGTGTGCAGTGTTGCGAAACATAATATGCATCTTGCTTAGCATAGCTGGCATTCGTCATCGAACCATTAATTTCTTCTAGATGGTCGTCAGGTAAAACCTATTATCACTGTGACACTGTCGGCAACGGCTCTGCCAGTTTCAGGCATTTGGAGTCAAATCATTTCTATATGATATACAAAATCAACACCCATCGCATCTAAGTTCAAATGTCGCCACATCGTTCCATGAGTTTCATTAGCCACACATTGTCCAAGCCAAATAAATAGCGACAATCATTATGTATCGCGCTTTTCTCGTTGTCCTACTCCCTCTGTCAGGTTAATACTAAATTAATTGAGCTGTAAACCGAAACACCAATTTATAGTTAACACTCAACAGAATAAAACCAATAAACCAAGCTGAAGCTGAAGACTAAAAATCGATTCGGATATAGAAACGAAAAGCAGGCAACAAATTAATAATGCAAAATTCAGCTCCAAGAGAGAATCGTATACCTGGTACGCAAGCCTTCTTCTGATGATAGTCGATCCGCTCAGTGGAGCATCTCGCACTAACAGAGACCCATCAGTATCACTAGCGCCAATAATTGCAAGAGAGCCAATTCGCTCAGCATCAGCAGACAGCAGCAACGGCAAAAGCAAACAGCATCACAAAAACAACAAAAGAAGAAACAAATCAAAACACAACCGACTCCAGCACACCCCTTATAGGATATAACATATAATAGATACGGGAATGGGAGTTGTGTGCCCTTATCTGCCACCATAGTCGTTCAAGTCCCCACTTGGCTAATGGCCGACAATTTATAAAGCACACTGAACGTGCCGCCGCCGACTTTGATGATTCCATTTTAATGAAAATTTATTAATTTCGCTTAAACGTATCGGTTGGATGGCTGAATAGTTAGCGGTTGCCTGCTGAAATGGCGAACTATCCAGCCGAGATCTTCAAACACGCATGCAGTGCTCTACGAAAACAGCCATATACCATATACGAGGAGTGTTCTTGAATAGCTGGTGTGTTGTTCAACCTCTGAGGTTGATGTCTCCAAAAGATTCCCTTCGAGAGATTGGATTCGTATGAATCGTAAGTTGTTTTCGCGATCAGTCAGCTAGAAATTTATATTTCTGGCGAGCGTGAGATGCAAAAAATAGAAACAACCAAGAAAAGTAAGGAAAATGTCAACGGCCATGCTTAGTAGTGGTTTATATGTTCATTTTGGCTCTTTTACAAATATTTTTTTTATTTACTTCGCTTTGACAGGGCAAAATTTATAAAAAAAATATAAATCTGACAAACATGTTTGAAAAATGAGGGCGTTACGAAAACATAACATAATGACACATCTGTGTATCTGACATTCCGTGTGACGAGGAATGGCACTTGTTAGTGTTTGAAATGGCGAAAATGTGCTTCATTGTGGCAAGAGTAAGCAAACTCAGCTAGTTTAGTCGCAAGAGGAGTTGTACCATCCATATGATTTTTTTCTGATTTATAGATGAGTGGCCAAATTAGGCCGTAGGGTGGGTGAGAAGTGCTCAGTGGCTAAAGAGAAAAAAAACCTATGATAATATTTAGGTAATAAAAGGCGGACAGATTTCAAAGAAGAGAAAGCTTCGGAATTTTACTTTTAAGAAACCCGTCCATGTAATGGAAAAGGATTTACATACATATTTTTTATATTCTTTAAATAGTAATTGATCAAAGTTTCACATTTTTGTATTATTAACAGGGCGATCGCCGGGGCGCCGGCATTTGGAGGGCGCCAAGTTGTACAGGGCACTGTACGGTGTACGCGCCAGCTTACCTTCACTGAATTTGAATACCTAAAAAACTAAATTCACCGTATTAAATTTTATAATTTGTAGGAGTCAGTTTCGAGGAAAAGAAGTTCATTATATCGAATGATTTTATTGGATGAATTTTATTTTCGAAATCAGCTATATAAATATTAAGCTGTCAGATTCTCAATTGTTGTTGGTTTTGCTTTGAGTAAAGATGGCATTTATGTATTCTTAGAGGAAGGAACGATCTTTTTGGAATATACAGGGTATCCCAGTTAAGAAATATAATCCTTTAAGGGAATATTCCTGAAATTATGCCGAACAAAAAATTGTATGGCAGGAGGGGGTCTATTTTCATCGTATTTCCCGTTATAGCCCATCAAAGTACATAGGTGACCTCTAGTTTTGGAAGTGTTACCACTTAAAACGCTATAACTCCTAAACTATTAGGTATAAGAACAAAAATTATTTTGTGCATTTTGAAAAGACAATTTAGTAGCGCATACAAGTCTTAAGCACTTCGGGTACATCTTTATACCTATATCTTCTTTAACCTAAAAATTTGAACATTTTTTGTTACAATTTCTTACTTAAAATGCCTTTTTCTCAAAATTTGTACTCAATAATTTTTAATTTTTTTTTTATGAAATTTTTATTCTTGAAAAATGTTCTAAAAATTATGTTAGGCAACTTTTTAACGTACGATCAACAGAAGTTGTACGCCCTTTTTTGTCAAAAATGGTTAAACAAAATTAAGTGCGAATAATAAACTAACGTATACCTCTATGAGCAATGGTTAACAGTTAATTTATTGTCGAATAGAAAAAAAAACTTAACATTGAAAAGTTGATCTCCAAAAAATGTATTCAAAACATGAATACACGGAAATAGTGTTTGTATACGTGTTCTGCAATGGAAACGCTTCTTTGGCAAGATTAGGAGCACCAACGCCGATACCCAAATCGTAGTATGTACACCATGTAGCCGGGTACTGTTGCATATCAGCGCCTTGTTGATACTGGGTGAGCTCATCGAAATAAAAAAACGACGTTGAGACGCAGCTGCCGGCGGCATAAGTTAAGAGTGGGAATTTGAGTGCTGTGGAAGTTCAGCCTTCAGTCAGGTCCGCCGACTATAGCTGGGTAGTTGGAACCTTCCAGCGCCAGGATTCACAGAACTCTACAGAGTAATCGATTACACCCTTTCCATTTCATACCGGCACAGGGTTTACTACCAGGATATGCGCAAAGAAGGGTGGAATTTTTCCAGTGATTATTGCGCAAACAGTGAGAAGACGGGCACTTCCTCAAGAACATTCTTTTGACTGACGAAGCGCAATTCACAAACAAAGTTAGAAAGTTACAAATCTCCACAATTTGCACCATTATTGGTCAGACCCCAATCCCCATTTAATACGCACAACACCCTTTCAAAGGAAAAAATTTAAGTATTGTGAACAACTTCTTCAAAATATGTGCTTATTTCAAAGGAGGTTTAACGTAAATGTTTGAAAATACTTTAGTAGGCCCGCACGTTCTTCCACAAACAGTTAATTCCCATTCCAACCTGGAATTTCTTAGAGAACGATTGCCGGAGCTCCTTGAAGATGTTCCTCTCGTCCAGAGAAGGGCGATGTTCTTTCAACAAGATGGAGCATCTTGTCATAGTAGCAGCGGGTGTAAATCCATTCCTTAACCATACTTTTGATGATGGACTAGTCAATTTAGCCCCAACCCTTGTCCACCCAGATACCCTGACCTAACAACCTTTCTTCTGGGGTGCTATAAAAGAAAAACCATATTTTTGAAAAATATCGAGTCTTTTTTTAAACATTTTTGTCTGACAAAAACCTGCTTTTACTATAACTTCTGATAATCGTACGTAAAAATGTTTCTTAACATAATTTTTAGGAAATTTCTCAAGGATAAAAATTTCATAAAAAAAAAATATTTATTGAGTACAAATTTTGAGAAAAAGGCATTGTAAGTAAAAAATTGTAACAAAATATTTTCAAAATTTTGAGTTTAAGGAGCCATACCTTTTTTGTAGCTGCACAGATTCGGGTACATCTGTTAGGACTTGTATGCGCTACTAAATTGTCTTTTAAAAATGTACAAATCTATTTATATTAAACAGTTCCATACGGTTATTGTTTTGGACTTACTTAACAGTTCGACATCATCCAGTAGTTTGCCATGGTCACAACGATTGCGATTTGTCGACTAAACCGATAATTTTTGTCTAATCCGGTAATGGATGGCGTGGAACCCCAACCTACATAACGCAGCTTCCTCCCATTTTTTGGTTTATTTAGCATGTGTCATAGTATAAAATGCTTGTTGAACATGTGACACGCGGTGAGTTGCCAAGAATTACTCCGTCCGACGAGCTTTAGCCGAACGACCGCGATCATGCAGCGCTCTTCTCATTTGTGTCAAAGCTGCCCCTGTAACTCGACACTGGCTCACAACAATAGCGAGCTGCATCAGAATTTTCAGTTGTAATCTAAAAGGTCAAAGGAGTAGGCGAGGTAGATCTCGCCTAAGATGACGCGCACAAATTGAAAAACACCTCAACTAATTTGGAGTGATGCGGAACTACATAGTTGTCTCAAGATTAGGCCAATTGGAAACGCTTGATAGTTATTTCCTTGGTGCACCCAGCACCCCTTGGCTTGCTAAAAGCAAACACAAGCGCTTAAGCTATACTTAGAATGATAATGAACCAAAAATGAGCAGCTAAATTGATAATAATTATTCATTCATTGTCAAATGGTCCGCTTGTCCATTAAGTGGGTCGCGGGTGTAGATTGCTCAAGTGGACCCTCCATAGCTCTCGATCCTCCGCCATCGACTCCAAATCATCAAGGGCAATCCCCATACGGGTAGAGGAGAGATTATGGACTTGATATAACCATCTCATCTTAGGTCTACCTAGAGGACGCCTGCCTGATGGTACGGTACATTCCATAGCACATCGTGGAATCCTGGTCGGGGACATGAGTTTAACATGACCAAACCACCGTAGCATGGACCCCTCCATCCGGAGAAGTAGCTGCTCGACATTGAGGTTCTCACGTATTCTGGTATTTCTAATGCGATCTCTACGAGTCACAGCAGCAATACAACGGAGAAATCTCAATTTGGGAGCTTGTATCCGCGATCTTATTCTTTCCGTCATTACCCAAACCTCATGACCATAGGTAAGAGTTGGAACAAACACCGAATTAAAGACTGACAACTTAGCTTTGACACCAAGTTCAGTCCTCCTAATAACAGAATGACCAAGCTGTCTCAAAATTGACCCAGCCTGACCAATCCTACAGGAAAACTCGGCATTGCTCCTTACATCACTCGAGATTAAGACCCCGAGATACTTAAACTTCTCCACCTGGCAGATAATAATTAATTAGTGCAAATTGATTTCCCGTCTATGTGTAAGTAGCTTGAACATTCGCATACGGAGCCATGTTCTTTTCGAATTTCCTCTGTTAATTTCCTTGAGTTCATAATACCTACATATACTATCCCGGTGCGGTTATGTGGCTGGTGTTATTATAATTGTGCATGATAAATTCTTGTGAAATATGCGGCTAAAATGTCAAACACACAGAAGAGACAAATATAATTAAATTTACACGATTTTACGTCATTCCGCCATGCAAAATATTTTTAATTAATGCAGCGTTGCATGTCTTGGGGGCGTTGTTACTGAGCTAAATGGCCTAAGGCAATTTACGCAGCACATTTTAACATTTAAGTGCCACCAGTAAACTGTTTATGACTAAGTTTGTTGTTTATTTTATTAGATAGGTATATAGTTGCATATCATGTATTACTTATATTTCCGATGAGTATCAGTGATGTAGAGGAACGTTTTTATGCTTCAAAATGGCCAGGAACAAAGGGACTCACTATCACCGTTATCTTAGTGCATATATTGAGTGGAAATATGGTTATAAATGAGAGGTAAAGCGGTTGCACCAAACATTAGGTTGGATGCCGATCGAAGTGCTTTAGTGTTTGGTGTTTGCATCAGCAAAATTGCTATATTTGGACATGTGTGCGATATATTTAATTTTATTACACCCTAACACGCTGTCTAAGAGAAATGCATTGCAAAATGGCCAAACGCCTATTAATATACCTATTTGTGAAACGAATAGTAATTTATTTTAAAGTATAGAGCGGGCTAAGCCTTGTCGACGCGAGAAAGCTTACGCGATTGCTACTATGAAACGTATAGATAAATCTTTGTGACCATCGAACCAGTTTCTGCAGATGGCACAGTCATGGTTGACAGGTGAGGTAACTAGTCATATGTAGCTTACATACACTAAAGAATGGCGGAGAATTCGCTTATACCTATACTAGCTGTTAAAAATGTTGTTCTTAAAAAAAACCGATATGCGTCATGATTCCATTCAACCTGGGCGATGAAACCCAAGACTTTCGTCCACCTGACCAAAATGAAGTGAGGATAGCAATATCCAACCTGAAGTCCAACAAGACTGCAGGACCGGACGGCCTAACTGCCGTGCTTTTCAATACAGCGGGAGAAGATGGCTTGGTAGAAAGCATACACCAACTCGACTCAAAGATTTGGTCAAAGTATGCCTAATGAAGTGAGAAATGGGACTGCGTCAGCTACAGACGCATCAGTCTCCCTAATACCGCTTATACGAGATCATGTCTGCCGCACTGTGTCAACGCCTGAAACCATTTGTCAACGAACTGATTGGACCCTCAGTGCGGTTTTAGGCCTGGTAAGTCCACAACCGACCAAATATTCACACTACGGCAGATCCTGGAGAAAACCCAAGAAGTCCAAATCGATACTCACCACGTATTTATCGATTTTAAGGCCGCATATGACAGCATTTATAGAGACGAGCTATACAGAGCCATGGCTAACTTGTCAGATTGTGCAGAATGACGATGAATAACGCCCGCTGCTCCGTGAAGGAAGGAAACAATCTCACGGAGACCTTTGATGTCAAAAAAGGATTTCTATAAGGTGATGCGCTGTCATGTGACTTTTTCAACATCATTCTTGAGAAAATTCTGCGAAACTCGAAAGGCACAATTTTCCAAAAGTCTGTGCAAGTACTTGCATAAATACGCTGACGACATCGACATCATTGGCAGAACACAGCAAGCTGTCACTGGTGCGTTTGCAAGTATCAGTACACAGGCAGCAAAAATGCGTTTAGTGGTGAATGAGGGCAAAACAATATATATGCTGTCAACAAGAAGGGACACACAACATCGACGAAGCGGGCAGAACGTCACGATAGACAGCTATAACTTTGAGGTTGTTATAGGGACTTCATCTAAGAAGAATTACACTTGCCAACAATTGTTACTTTGGCTTAAGAAGGCAATTGATTAGTAAGGACTGGCGAGAAACGCCGAGGAGGCGCTCATCATCCCAGTCCAGCTTTATGGCACATCGACTTGGTCAAAAAAGTACGTATCACTCGACTAAGATGGCTAGGGTATGTAGAAAGAATGGACACAAACGCTCCGGCTCGAAGAGTCTTCGATTCCAACACGGAAGGACAACGGAGTAGAGGAAGACCTCGTCCTAGGTGGCGCGCACAAGTGGAAGGGGAACTCAACCAACTTGGAGTACGCAACTGGAGGCGGTTAGCCAAAGATCGTGCTAGCTGGAGACGCGTGTTGGTTGAGGTTCAGGTCCACCCCGGACTTTAGCGCCACCTAACTAAGTAAGTATGCTTATGCGAAAATGCGAGCATTGGCCTATTGGAAAAAAATCGACATTGGTATACCATTCAAAATTATATCCTTCCTGGCATATATTTGGGGCGGCCTTATTTAGTACGGTGTAACGACCCGTAAAGATTATCAGCCTGAAATATTGCAGTCTTCCTTGATCTACGATCCCGGGTATCAGATGAAGCGCCATTGCATCCCCGATGGAGAGGTCAACGAAAATTCTGTTCTGTTTGGCTTGTCGTCTCCATCAAAATCGGACAAAGGGCGTGGCGCCGCCCATACAAAAAAACATTCAAAATCTTATATCTCGAAAACCACCGAATCCATTGACCTCAAACTTAAAGATAATCTTAGTTATTGGAGTGCACCTATGAAGGTTGGTCAAAATTGGACAAACGGACGTGGCACCTCCCATCCAAAAATTATCTTCTATGGGGTGAAACTGGGTAGGGGTCAACTCGCGGAATATTTTTGGCAATTTATCATTTCGCCATAATCATTTCGCAATTTGTTGTTTTGCTTTTTAATTATTTCGCATTTCATCAAATCGCAAATTTTGTTAGGCAATCTTTCATTTCACTTTGTAATCATATCGCAAAAACATCATTTCGCATTAGTCATCTCGCAAATTTTTATCTTCCGTTGTGATTTGTTCGCATTTTACTATTTCGCATTGTAGATAAAGTAATAGATAGTTAGGTATGTCCCACTTCAGTTTCAAATATATACATAGATATCTGCAAATAAAGCAGACTATTGTAGGTGGTAAGTCCTGCTATGCAACGCCATAGGAAGGATAAACTTTTGTGTGTGAAGAATCTAAAGGCGTAGCCAAAAAATGTTTTTTCGTGCGAATTTTTAATTTTCACACTTTTCTTTAAAAATCGATCCTGATTTTCGCAATCGTTTCTTTGCTATGCCAATAGATTATTTGCATGCCCAAGTTTATTTCTCCTATTATGTAGTGTGCCAGAACTTACCATTTAAAATAGTCTACTTACCGTGCAGATATTTGAAATCGGAAATTAAGCTGAAAGTGACATAAAGTCGGCTTGACCAAGGCGTCATAATGCCAATTGAAAGGATTTGGCTTTATGTCACTTTCACAAAACGACGTAAGGCCAAATTTAGAGATTTGGTCTTATAAATATATGCCACCATATATTTACGAAAATATTTTTGGTGGGACGTAAGTCCCGACTTTTTTTGGGACTTAGGACTTACGTTCCGCTGGGATGGGACAAAGGTCCCGAATTCAATTAGGAATTTCCAAAAAAAGAGTTCGGGACATACGTCCCTGCGCCAAGTTATTTCCTACTAAATGTAGGAACAGGAAGAGCTAAGAGAAATTATTTCCCACAAAAAAGTGAAGGTATTGCCCACCTTCCGGAAATACCTTCACATAAACAAAGCGAAATTATTTCCCACTCGAGGTGAAGTTATTTCCCGTGTGAAATTATTGCCCGTGAAGTTATTTCCCTGCACCGAACAAATCACAACGCTTTTCTTTGTTTATATACTCAAAGTCTTAGGAAAATCCATCATCACTAAGCCTACCTTTGTTTCTTATTGATTTAAATAAGAAACAGACGTTTTCCGGACTATCCATTTTCCTAAAGAGCCGTAACCTTACTTAACAAAAATAAACAATATCCAATATCCATATGAATATTGAATACATTTATATAATATGTAAATACAAATTAATATAGTTTTATATTAGAGGCAAGTGCTTTTAATAAGCCAAAATCAGAATAGTCATCTTTTTTTTCTAAAATACTCCTTACTCCTAATTTTAGCAACAGTATAATATCCAAAGTGCTTCATAAGCGAAATGGAAAAGCACGGGAAAAACATTGCGAAATAAACACGTTGCAACATAATTCAAAGACGGAATGAGAATTTGCGAAACAAATATTGCGAGATAAACTAAATTTATTTCAATAAATGCGAATTAAAATTTGCGAAATGAATTTTGTCGAAAAGACCGGCACCCGGTGAAACTCGATGGCGTTATAACTCGATAACCGCTGGACCGATTCTCATGATTCCTTTTTTTTTTGTTCGTATTGCTGTATTTCAGGTTTACACAGAAAGAAAATTCCAGAAAATTAATTTATTCTCATTTTTCGCATTTTACGAAAGAACATTATTATCTAAGATCTATAAGCAACACAATTTCGGTGCACGGGCAAAGCCGGGCGGGTACAGCTATATTATTATAAAAACGTTAATGCGTATGTAAGCCCGATAATGGAAATGGACGCTGAATCACTGAAGCTATCCGCCTTCATTCCTATTAAACAAAATTATTGAACAAAAATATCAAAATAAATTTTCAAATATTAAAAAAAAAAAAAAAAGCATTTTAAGCAGAACAACGTTTGTCGGGTCAACTATAGTAATTACATAATATTCGATGTCTAATGCCCAGTTGCACAGTCAGAGTTTAAACTGAAGTTTAACTAAACCTGACCGAGAGTTTAAACGTTTGGTTTAACTCGTTCAGTTTCACAGTTCAAAATAATCTGCCAGTTAACTAAACGCAGTTGTGGAAGCGCAGAACAATTTCCCTTAAGGGGATATTTTTCTACCAGCGCACTTTTGATCAAATAAATGGTTATTGCTTTTCTCTACTTTATCTATTTTACCATTTGGAAATAAAAGGAAATGTGTGCAATATTATTACATTATGTATTTTGATATTAACGAAGTGAATTGATTTATTTTTGACACATGTTTGAACTGTCATCTACTTTCACCAATTAATAATTGCAGTAATTAATTTTTTTTTGGAATAATAATAATATGTAGTGGTTGAAATGTAGTGGGCATTCGGACGGATGCGATCACAGGTACTGCTTCTTGTCATTCGCTGGGTTTTTACCACATCCGATCACCCGTCGCCAGTAATGATAATGAATATTGAAAGGATTTTATGAGCCTCTAATTAGGGTCATTGTCTGGTAATAGGTACGCGCAAAGTTTGTTTGCTGGTGTTTCTGCGAAAATCTGCGCTATCTTGTTCCGGTTGTACTTTTTTTAAACAAAAATGTAATCTGGATCTGTATACAAAAATTGTATGAACTCGGAAACCTTTTAAGCTCAAATCTGCAGGCATTGTTTAAACTATAAAGCATAGAGCAGGTAGTGTCTTGTTTCAGCCAAAACAAAATGTGAAAGATTTGAGTATGTATAGATATATTTTGTTCGCCAAGAATCTAAAGAAATCACTAGTTGCATTACAAAAAAATAATCGTCATTTCCACACACTAAAATAGTTAATTTGTATTGAAAAACCCTCAATACAATTTACGCTTGTCTACATTATGTTTGGGCTAAAATCTACCTGATGTTCACTTGAAAAAAAGGATTTTTTCTTGAAAAGTATATTGGTTGGAAATCTATTGAAATTTTCTGATGACATTTTTTAACAGTGGGTTTACCGCAGTAATGCTGAAACTAATCATTACTCTAGTTTTCACTCATATAAATTCAAGAAGTGTAGCACCCAGACAAATTATCTCTTTTATTCTCTCTCTCATCACTCCGTATGAAATAGCAGCTGTCAAAATAAACCTCAAAATGCGAAACGAAAGTTTAAAGGGCAGAATGCAGGCGATTAACTTAAACCGAGAGTTGAACTCCACTTTGGGTTTAAACGAACACAGTGAAACCCAAAATTTGTTGAACGAAGGTTTAAACCAAAACGAGAGTTTAAACTCAGACTGTGCAACTGGGCATAAGTGAACCCCCATAGCTCTCGATCTGGCCGCAACTGTGTCTAAATTTTCAAGGGCAATCCATATACATATAAGAGATGTCTGACCTGATCTAACCTTCTCATGCTGGGCCTACTTAGGCTTGATGGTAAAGGCACGTCTTGGAATCCGAATTGGTGAAATACGTTTACATGGCCAATCCATGCGTTTCTTTTACGGCATCTGCAACTCATTTCGGTAGGTACAATATACCCGCGATAGATAAAGTGCAGTCATCCTAATAACACATGAAGAAACGTAGTGCTCTTTTGAATAGTGCGGGAGAGCTACTTTCAAATTGGTCATTACACCGCGTGTTATCCTGCGATGAAGTTGGATCAATTTTGCGGGAGTCGAATTTACCATCGCCAACGTCTTTAATACTGCTACCTACATTATTGACTGCTTGTACCAACCAGCATTCCTCTACCTGAATATGTTAACCATTGTTACATTTTTCCGAATATAGTTATTGACGGTAAGTATAATTTCCTTTCTTCATTAGGCTCCTCAAACAAATATAATGTACCGAGACCGACCGAATAGCGAGACTACAAACAAACAACCATTTCCATTTGATTGGTACAAGAGTCTATGTCTAATTCTCACATAATGAACTATTCTCGTGCACCGCATGGCGCTTTCCCTCACCGTCACCATCACTATCTGGGGCTCCCACAGTTTTCCTCCCGTAATGAGCTTAAAATTCGAATTTTCTGTTTCTGTTGGTTCACCCAGCTGCCCCTCCCCCATGGTACCACATCTAACGAAATTGCTGCCGTTGTCCGAGCAAAAACCCCAAACAAGAAACAATGAAACAGCAAAATCGAAAAAAAAACCGAAAGAAAAACAAAATTACACAGTGTGCGGTGTGGACTGGGAATAAGGCGACGAAGGAGAACAGACTATACTTATAAACGAGAGAAAAAAACCCCAACTTGGGAGGAAAATAATAATAATAATCAACAAAAGGTATCAAGAAGGTGCGTGCTGGCATCAATCAAACTATTAAAACGCCATTAGGGCTCCACACAGCATTATGATCCCGAAACAAATGAACGAAGGAAAGAAAAAATAACAGAAATGGTTACAAACGCGCAACGCAAAAACCCCAGCAAGCAGCAGCGCTTTCCAAGGAGCATACACACGAGCACAGTACCTACACAAAAAGTATGATTGCTGCCTCTTGATTACAAATTTCCTCCTCGCCATTAATCGTGATGTGGTTTCGCCAGTCACTAGGTGGAGGCAACCAAAAGTCCATCACATGATAGGTGGACGGAAAATGTTGAAGGGGAACCTGGTACTCGCTACTCGAGATCTCCTCTGCGTTTTCATTTGCTCATCCGTTCAGCTTGGTTGCAGCGATGTCTTCAAAGTTTCTCAATCTCGTCTCCCTTGTTCATGTGGGTCAGCGCTGATGGTCAGCGGCTGACCATTAGAGCCTAGCTGTTAAGCGCTTTCATGCGTTTTCGGGTTTCTCCTTTGGATCATCTTTATATTCGAAGAACACTCATTAGTGGCGCTCGCCAGTCGCCATCGGTTGGCCCGGCGCGACGTGAAGATGTAATAGATCATTGGCAACGCATCTGGAATCGTCAATGGGTACCTAAATCTATGAAAAGATGGACTACCGGAAATATGCAGCTTTGACCACAATCCATATCATTAGAAAGACTGCGTTAACCTCTTTCACAGACTTGATGGTTTTAACTGGCGCCGTGCTACTTAGGCCATTCCTCATACCTAAGGCTGACAATGACGCAGTAGGGTTGGACATGAGAGTCCTCCAAATGCATGCGTTTCGTACGAATGTCGCCTTCATTGAAATATTGCGTGCCGATAATTGCAGGTTACTTGCGTTTTGGTTCAAAGTTACTACCTCCAGTTGCGGTTTGGTTTTTCCGAACGCCATTTATGCAGGAGGAGGAGATTTTGTCAATATGGGAGTGGGTATGCGACATGAACAGGGAGTGAGTGAATGGAAATTAAATATCTCAACATAGATAACCGAACGAAAAAAAAAACTTCGTGAGGGTAGTCTATGTCGGAAGCTAAGAGACGAGTGATGGTATTGTTAAATGCAAAAAAGGTGGAACCGAGTATAATCTATTTATGTTCATTGTTCATATAATACCTATATCGGATCCTTTGGCATCTACCTACTACGGGATCTTGACTTTATCTAGACTCTAGAGTAACAAAATCTCGAAAGCACAGAATCTAGATAGACAAAAAAACTAGAATAATATCGAAAAATGTAAATAAATGTAAATTTGAGATTTTTTCCCTTTTTTGAGAGTTTTTAATAAAAAAATTTTTGTGAAAAATATCTAAATTCATTAGGGATCTCTAATCAATTTCATTATATTTAATCAATTTCTCTGATAGCTATAAAATGCAATGTGTATCTGTTTATTTGTTTCTCCATACTTCAAGAACCATTCGTCTGATTTTTGAAGTTATATCCTTGAAAATTTTAAAACGTCTCCAAAACAAACAACAAAAGGAGGAAAGAGACAACGGAAATTCCATATTCAATATCGTTGTATGCTGAAATTCTTTCTACATATTTCTACGTAAGTGAGATAATACTAAAGGGTCCGCCATCTAACGTTTTTTTTTTCAACTAGTGCTTATTTCGCGAATGGTAACACTTAGCTCATGTCTGATTTGACAGATAATTAGTTTTATCCTTCCGCTGAACGAATATGGTTGTGTATACGCTTGAACAACGCTGGGAAATATTGCGACATTACTTTGAAAATCATGGTAATGTTGCAGAATGTGTGCGAAAATTGCGTACGGATTTTGGAAGAAGAGAAGCACCGTCAGCGGGTATGTAAACAAGCAAAATTGTCGCATTTGGGGCACAGAAAACCCGCACGCATACATTGAAAAGCCGATATACCCAAAACGAGTCACTGTTTGGTGCGGATTTTGGTCCAGAGGCATAATTGGTCAATTTTTCTTCGAAAATGAGCAAGGAGTGGCCGTTTCAGTCAATGGCGATCGTTATCGGGCCATGTTGAAAAAATTTTTGTTCACAAAAATTGAAGAGGAGGATATTGGCAACATTTGGTTTCAACAGGACGGCGCTACGTGCCACACAGCCGAAGCTACACTCGATGTTTTGCGCCCTGTTATTGAAGATCGCATTATCAGCCGCAGAGCTGATGTCGTTTGGCCACCGCGGAGCTGCGATTTGACACCGTTGGACTATTATTTGTGGGGTGCCGTAAAAGATAAGTGTTACGCCGACATGCCAGAGACAATTGACGCTTTAAAGGACAATATTCGTGAAGCCATTGGTGAAATACAGCTGCACACAATCGATAATGTGCTTAAAAATTGGACCGATCGTGTAGGCTACTGCATGGCCAGCCGAGGCAGCCATTCGAATGAAATTATTTTCCATTATTAACCGGAAGGATTGTACTTTCAAATAAAAAAAGAAATTTGAGAAAATATTCAGTAGTTTTTTTTTATAGCATTTTCAAAAAAAAAAGTTATTTGGCGGACCCTTTAGATACATATATAAAATTTAATTTTCTAGAAATGAATGTACAATCATTTTACGGTAATTTACGATACGTCACGAATACGCATCCGATACCGATGAAGAAGTTGTTGGAAATCAAAAGGTCGAACAGGAAGATGTGTATATACCGGAGACCGATGAGAGTGGTTCAGATGACCACTGTGACAGGCCCCTCTTTTCGAAAGCAAAGCCGACACAAAAGTCTGCAGCACCGATTTGGAAGGAAAGTCAATTGCCCCCGTATTCGAAATATTTCCATTTCAAGGAATTTCCAAGTTTTATCGATAAACTTGAGACGCCAGAAGACTTGAATGAATTCTGTTCGAGCTGATAATATTGTATATTTTCCCAAATGGATGATGAATAGACAACTTTGTCAAAATGATTGTTCTTTCCGTTCCTACACTTTTGGTGAGAAATGTAATGTATTTTTGTGCTATAATGACAAAAGAAATACTCTTTCACAAGCTTTCACACAGAGTATAAGCTATATGCAATGCATAGAGAGCCATATACGGCTTAATTTTTTTTTGTTTCCAAATATTATATTACATAATATCCCAATTAAACACATATTTGCATAAAAAAAAATTGTTTTCTTTATTGGAAAGATGTTCATGCAGTAGAGGGTTTAAAAGGGGCGTGGTACTGTGTATAAAAAAAAAACAACTACAGTTTTGGGGCCTCTTTGGAAGAAAATATATCCACATAAAGTTCACGTATCTAATTAGATATGTGAATCATTCAACAATAAATACATTGAAGGCAAAATATCGCATCGGAATTAGTACGAAAAAGGTTTTTCAAATAGGTACCTACCTATATCTACCAATGTCAAATTTCAGTAGGTATCTTAAAATGATATTCTGTAGATAATCGTTGATGTAAATTTTTGCATGTGTTTCTGCGTAATTTTTTAGGCGGGCGGGGAGGAGTAATTTAAATAAAAATTATACTTAAAATGAAAATAAAATATTAAAAAAAAAAAAAAAATGGCTACACTTACAGCAAAGTACTATAGCATTTTTGAAAGCCGAGTCGATGGCCAGTAATTCCGCTTGGAAAGCGCAGGCAAAATCCGGTAAGCGGAATGAAATTGATATTTTCGGTGATTCTGAAACCACACCCCCACACCACAGATCATTTTTGATCCGTCGGTGTATATAACCCTTATGGAGATCGAATTTCCCAAATTGCTTCTTTGTGCTCCCTTGGGCAAAAAAATTAAAATTGTTTCAGTTTCTTAGCTCTTGGGCGTTTATCACCAATCATTCACGACAAACTTATAGTTAAATAGGGATGGCGGCGGATGAGCCTTCTAGTCAGTAGGTATCCATAAAGCGGCCTATTACTAGCACAGGAATACTCGGCCTGCTGTCCTAAAGTCAAAGAAAGGTTTGGATCTTGCAGGTTGTGACGAATATCTTCATGACTACCCCGTGTCGAAAAAAGGAGAGTTTCAGAAAATGAAGTATATGTAATGTATAGTATGATTGGGACTTTAGTGCTAAAGTCGGAAAGCAATTAATATCGATATTTGAAAGGTCTGTTGAGCTACCGATTTATACGGACGATAGTAATGGAAAATAATTTCATTCGAATGGCTGCCTCGGCTGGCCATGCAGTAGCCTACACGATCGGTCCAATTTTTAAGCACATTATCGATTGTGTGCAGCTGTATTTCACCAATGGCTTCACGAATATTGTCCTTTAAAGCGTCAATTGTCTCTGGCATGTCGGCGTAACACTTATATTTTACGGCACCCCACAAATAATAGTCCAACGGTGTCAAATCGCAGCTCCGCGGTGGCCAAACGACATCAGCTCTGCGGCTGATAATGCGATCTTCAAAAACAGGGCGCAAAACATCGAGTGTAGCTTCGGCTGTGTGGCACGTAGCGCCGTCCTGTTGAAACCAAATGTTGCCAATATCCTCCTCTTCAATTTTCGTGAACAAAAATTCGTTCAACATGGCCCGATAACGATCGCCATTGACTGTAACGGCCACTCCTTGCTCATTTTCGAAGAAAAATTGACCAATTATGCCTCTGGACCAAAATCCGCACCAAACAGTGACTCGTTTTGGGTATATCGGCTTTTCAATGTATGCGTGCGGGTTTTCTGTGCCCCAAATGCGACAATTTTGCTTGTTTACATACCCGCTGACGGTGCTTCTCTTCTTCCAAAATCCCTACGCAATTTTCGCACACATTCTGCAACATTACCATGATTTTCAAAGTAATGTCGCAATATTTCCCAGCGTTGTTCAAGCGTATACACAACCATATTCGTTCAGCGGAAGGATAAAACTAATTATCTGTCAAATCAGACATGAGCTAAGTGTTACCATTCGCGAAATAAGCACTAATTGAAAAAAAAAAAACGTTAGATGGCGGACCCTTAATATTATATCATCATAAATATCATTACTGCATGAAGAGCCATATATGGCTTCCGCAGAGCCATATATGGCTACAGTCAAATTATATTTTTTATGAAAAATAACTTTATTTTCTTTTGGAAAACAATTATTATTAAAAAAAAATGTTTTTTTGTGATGCAAAATTAATTCTAAATGAGCAAAATTCAAATTCGTCTCACATTCACCCACGTGAGACGTTTGAACAAAATTCATAAGCTTTCGCTTAAGTACCGTTTTAAATTAAAAAAAATCATTAAACATTTAAAGCCATATATGGCACTGTATGCGGTAGAGGTTTAAATGTTCTAACTAATCTTCACAGGAACACTCCCAGTCCAATACATATGATTGCCTGAAAATCTGAGTTCAATAGGCTTGCTGGTTTTCTAGATACCTATACGATTTTTAATGTTTTTTCTATTATTTGTCAAATTTTGACCAAACTTTCAGGGAAACACCTTTGGGCCAATAACAAATTTTCTTAAAATTTGAGTTCAATCAGTTCGGTAGTTTTCTAGATAAAAGAATATTAGATTTATCAAAACCGGTCCAGCCGTTTTGGAGGAGTTCAATTACAACACACGTACAGAAGAATTATTATATAATATGCCTATAGAGATATGTACATATTTATGGCATATCGAGATCGAGAGGCTTCGACTCAGCGTTGTTCCGGAGAAATTTTGGAGTTGAGCCATTCTCCAAGCCATTTCACACAAGTTTGAGCCACTTTAAGTAAAGAGGAGGGGCCGGGGCTGTTCTTTATTTGTTGTGATTTCTTTCAACATTTTTATTTTTTTTGTGTTTGCAGGATTGCTGGAAGCAAAAATCATCGAAATACATTCCAGAGCTTGCATCTAGTCTAGTCGTTCGACTAATCGCCAATTTATTTTTGATTCATTTTAAAAAATTCAGAAAATAAATCCGCCGTTTGTCGGATTTATAGTTTTGTGATTGAAAATATTACCTACTTTCTTGGTCTTAGCTATAACTCTTATAGATCAAGAGGTGCGTTTTACCCGCCTTAATTTCCTAATTACATTGTCAGTATTTAAAAGTTCTGTTATTTCTAAGTTATGGTTAAGAAGTCTACATCTGTGCCCGTGGAAATATTTCCCTTGTCAGCAATGTAAACCAGATTGCTAAATGGGAAACATTCCGGAGGAAATATTATTTCCACTTGCTGAATCGTTTTAACCAGCGATTGTTTTGTGGGTTCGGTCGAGTATCTACCTACATTTTAATAAAAAATTTTTAAAGTTTTAAGACAAATGTGAGCCATTGAAATACTTGACCCAAATTACCCAATTGGGTACTTCAGCACAACGCTGCTTCGACTGTCCTAAATGTTACCAGTTACCACAGTTCAACTGTCGATAGCAGTCAGCGCCGGCCGTGGCCACCAATGACGTATACGTCGTATACCGCATAGCTATTCGAATAACTACATAACAACTAATTCTCGAGTAGCTATCGACTGCTTAAACTCAAATTATATCGATTAAGAAAATTAAATTAAAATGTCCCAAGCACCTACCTAGAATTATGTCAAACTACATAAATGTATTTGTAACAAAATAATCATTCTTTCTCAGCAGCCGCAAAATGTGCGATGTGCGAGATGCTGGATGTCGCTTCTCGTTTCGTTTGCTGTTTCCCTTGCCATCCACATCCACACAGATTTAGTAATGTACAAGTTCCATCCATTCCATTTCAATTCAACCATTCTCCTGCTGCCTCATACAAATTGTTGTTGTTTGTATTCGAAGGAGAAAACTAAGAGAACTCAACGAACAACACAGCCACGCTGTCTTATCGACGTTAAATATTGTATAGTATACCAGAAAAAGTGGTTGTTGCATAAACTAAATCAGAATATGTGTTTTGCCAAATGTATCTAGTGCAGTTTTCTCTCACCCAGTATGATTGTGTGTTCAGGTTCACCCCAGTATGTGGGGGATGATTTAGTAAGTTTTGTCAGTTTGCATAAATAAGAAACCGCAATAAATATATTTTGTGAAGAATTACTGGTGTGCTTTTTCATCCGATTTGCATTTGATTGGTCTCATTGGAAGGGATTAGATGGTAATTCATATTCCACCTACTTGTACAAGAAAAAAGAAAATTGCGAACTTTTTGTAGTTCAGATTCTCACATGGAGATGTCAGCTCACACATCCGACGGAAGTTTGCAAAATACTTCGTTTCCTTCAAGGACATCTTCCGGTTGGAAGTACATTAAGTATTTAAATGAACATAATTATTGTCAAATTTTATATTGTTTTACGTAAAGCGTAAATGAAGTATTGAATTGGAAAATTGCGAAATGAAGTAGGTTATGAATGAGAGACAATCGTTTTTTTTTTTTAAATACTTCTCCCGGGAAAGGCGAACCTAACGCCTCAACAGCGCCGCGAGATACTTCCAGATGTATGTTAGGTCTGCACTAAATTGCTGCAAATTGTAGTCTTCTGGAAATATATCGCCAGGAAGCGAGTTTCAAAGTTTGCTTGTCCTGTAACAGAAGGAGTTTTGGAAAGTTGGCGTCCTCGCGGTTGTCAAGTGTACTGAATGGTCATGCTCATGAGCATTAGCAGCCTGTCTTGTGGGGCGCCCAAAAGTTGCATTTCGAGTGATAATGACTTTGAATTCCTCAGAACATCTACCATGGAACTACCTATAGAACAATCATAGGTCAGCGACTTGTCTTCTGTGCACCAACGGTTGTAGATTCGATATGAGTGAAGGGTCTCATGTTGTGAGCTGTGTCTTGTTTGCATTACATACAACCAAGTTCTTTAAAATGTTTTACAGATCATCATTTAGAGAACTAATTTGTTCACATCTCTGACTATGTGATGTAGCTGCATTCACAGGCCCACTGATCGAGATGGAGGATATAAGAGAGCTGTCATCTGCAAAGCTGTAGATATTATTATTTGTCAATCCAAGCAAATCGTTGATGCGAAGAAGAAATATAGAGTTGGACAAAGAATAGATCATTGGGGCACTCCTGCATTTATAGCAAACGAATTAGATGATACACCATCTACAACAACTTGGATCGATCTTGCCAGTAGAAAATTTTGCATCCATCCGCAGAGTTGTTGTGCTAATCCATAAGACGCTAACGGACTCGGTCAAATGCCTTTGATATGTCCAAGGCTACGGCTCTGGATTCGCCGTGTTGTTCAATTATTTGCGTCCATAAGTGCGTTACGTAGCTTAACAGGTATCCAATCCGAAATCCGTATTGCATGTCGCTTAATAAATCGGTGGCCTTCTAGATATTTGATTATTTCGACATTGCCTTTTCCATTACTTTTGAGAGCATTGAAAGTAACGCCATTGGACGATAGTTATGTGGCAGACATTTCCTCCCTTTCTTTGGAATAGGTTGAATGCGAGCGGTCTTCCAGCAAGAAGGAAACGTATTCTGGGAGTACGACATGCTAAACAGCTTACATAGTACAGGTGCAAGTTCAGGTGCACAGCTCTTGAGTACTATAGCCGGGATTCCGTCGGGTCCCTTATTGCAATCTAGTTCTTTAAGGATGCGTTGAATTATTCGAGGCCGAAATTTCACTTCTCCCATCGATCTTTGCACCCCCGGGATATTTGGTGGCTCTAGTTGTGCAGAATCTAGGGTTGAATTCTCTGAAAACATGCTAGCGAAAAGATCAGCCTTTTCTTTAGGTGTTGTTGCTAGCGAGCCGTCTTATTTTACGAGCGGTGGAAAGGCAGTGCAACTAAAGTTATTACTGATTGCCTTTGACCAGGATGCGCGTGAGCCGTTAGGACAACCAATCACTTTGTTAGTGACTCTTTCGTTGTAGGTTGTCTTCGCCGATTCAATAATTAGGTTACATCTATTTCGAAGAATTATAAATTCAGATCTTTTTTGCTCCGTAGGGTTTGACTGCCATTCACGGAAAGCCTTGTTTTTCGCTGCGATAACTCGCCTGCATTCTTTGTTTAAACAGGGTTTATTTGGTGCTAGTTTTTTGATGCAATGTGGAATATAAAGTTCCATAACGAGTAAAATCATTTCGGTTACGGCTTTTGCGCACATATTGACATCGGTATCTCTAAATCACATATCAGCCCATAACAACGAAGCGAAGAAATTACGCAGCTCATCCCAGTTAGATTTACTATTCGAAATCGAACGATGGCGATCCTGGTTCGCTCCTATTGGTGTCGGTATAGATAGGATAGCAGATATTAGAGCATGATCCGAATTCCCTAAGGGAGCAAACAATATTTGAGGATTCAATACACATAACAGAAATAATTTCTTTTAAAAACGGTGAATTGTTTTGACTCTCAGGGTGCATTATTAGGGATATTTTAATTTTAAAACAGTCCGACCACCAAGGTAGCAATAAAGCATCTGGCTGCACGACTGCTGCAACAATAGTCAACAATAATCCTGAGATTTTGCAAAAACTGATGGAAAGAGTGCTGGAAAACGCCCAAATATGTGCGAATCAAGCCACCATTTTAGGAACTAATATTTCACGTTTAGGTAGGAATGCTATATTTTTTTTACGTACCGCATTCAAGCATTCAACAAAATTTTACTTTTCTGTGAGAAAGTTCTTTCGCAACACCAATGTAATCCATCATGTCCGTTTTTACCCTAAGGGGCACATCAGGCGTTGAAATTGTCTTTGCGGTCGACTTAAAAAAAAAACACAACTCATATTCACTTCGCGACAAGAGCTGAAAAAAGTTTATAAAGCTTTTTTAAAAAGGGGATTCCAAGTCCTGGAACACTCAAACCAATCTCGGTGGATTGAATAGACAGAAACAAATTTTTTTGGCGTAGTGGTTGAGAAACTCTGAGATTATTCGTTTCACTTTTATGGTCGGGAGCAAGGTATTACTGTCCTCGTCGGAGCTCAACCCACCGCGCGCAGGCCACTCGGCTCACAATCTGGCTAGCTATGCGTGTTATACCAGATAGAATATAAAATGTACTAATCTAGTCTCAAATTTATTGAGTCTGTTTTCATGTGCCGACTCTCACTCTTTGCCACCATGTGAGTGCTGCATACGTGACATTTGCTCAATTCATCTAGAGATAGGCCCAGGTATTTGACTTCTCTGACTCTAGCAAATTTGGTTTTTTTAAGTTTCCTTGAGGTTTCTTTTTTGTGAAAGCAGCTATGATGCTATTTTTTGGGGTTG
The DNA here is from genome assembly GCA_955612985.1 of Cheilosia scutellata. Lineage (NCBI taxonomy): Eukaryota > Metazoa > Arthropoda > Insecta > Diptera > Syrphidae > Cheilosia > Cheilosia scutellata. Next base: position 56,485,468 of record OY015312.1, on the reverse strand, counting down.
GAGTTTAGGTCAACTTTTTGTACACCAAATTCAGCCACGCGAGGTTAAATGTCATCTGGAAGAGTTCGTGGTAAGGGGGAAAGAATCCACCCTAAGGGCAGCCTTTCGCAGACGTGACGCTGATTCCGTTATTGCCTCTTAGCATTTATTTTTCTACCCTTCAGCATGTGCTTTATCCAGTTGCATGTATAGTATTATATACAGCCCTTTCCATGCATCTGATGTCAATGACTACCTTCGGTGGAATGACCATTTAAATTAAGTCGTCCCCGCGAGGTTTATAGGTTTCATCAAATAGCGCAAGCAATATTTTACCCCTACTGGCAACATTCGCCTCAAACTTGAATACTACTTTCATATATCTGATCTAGTTGCATCTATACTGGATAAAATCCAAAATCGTGCGTTAACACTAATCGGAGAGACGAATATTATGAATTCTAAAAACTTCTCTTGAACATAGCAGAAACGTAAAGTTTCTCCCCCTGTTCTATCAATTTTTGGTCGTACACAAATTTTCGCAGAAAACCAATGTCCTTATTCCATCCTCCAATATAGAAGATCAGGATATTCAAGTTGCTTTATATGAAAGCCCAATGGAAGGCAAATTCTTGCTACCTTACTTCAATAATTCAGCAGTTGTAGCCTGTGATTTTCTGTAAATCGAAATATGTTAATTTTCAGACAAATATTTCAAGTATCAGTTATAATGATGTGTCAGACAATGGAATGAATTTATGAACTATACTGTTATATTATTGCAAATAAAAGGCTGTTTTACGACCCACTTTAAACAGAGATGAGCACATTTTTCCTACACCATTCCAATTGTTTAATTCAATTTACAGCACTGCTTCACACGCCTATAGATACCAATTGCAAAATAAATAAAAAAAAAAACATCCAAACAACAAATGATTCATTCGCAAAGCACATAGACAGGTGCTTCCCGCAGAAACGTACGCACGTATTCCCATACTGAAGCTCCCCGACTGTGGTGATTAAAAATCGCCTCGAATCTACAGGCGCAAAATAAAAACGAACAACTTCATAGCATTGATTAAGATGCACAATTTGTTTAAAAAACACCGATACAAACCATAAATTGATCACCGCACAGCGGGGGACAATTATTCTCGCGCAAACATAGTATCGTGCCGCATCAGCGAAAGCAAGTGGGCGTCAGATCTTAGAAATACCACCCCATATCCAGATTGCAGATCCCAGCACAATGTAGCTGTCTCCAGTCTAACTGTACGAAACTGTGGAATTCTAGTTTCTTTTCATGTAGTACCGATGCCGACACCAACCCAACTCTGTCAAAGTCCAACACACTAGTGCCTGTATCGTACGTACCCCCGAAGGAGCGCCCTGCTGTTTGCTGTTTAAGCAAACAAATGATGAAATAATACAACCATAACAACATTCACCTTTCATCGCTAATACGAACGCTCTCTTCCAAGACGAACGATTCGGCTGCCTCTATGGCCTAGCTGAAGGAAGACTCTTGTCCTTGGAATTTTAGCGAAGGTCAACATAGTAAATGTGATCGGTGTCCTCGAATTGCGTTCCGGATTTGCGCGTGCAACAGATGAAATTACATTTCCCCTTCCTTTATGTCCCTCATGCAGGCTAAAGATTTTTGTTCTTACCGTTCTTCTCTCCTCTGCCGGCAGTCGTGTGTATACATTTTCATTTGATAATAATTGAGTGTCTTCAGGAATTCCGAATGTCTTTTCATTATTTCATAAATGTTCGCAAGTTATCTTCACAGTGTGACATCAGAAGCGAACCTATGTCCTTGAGTTGCCTTTGCCTTCGAATGTAAGCATCTCAGACGAAGTTGTCGCGCGAATGCCATAAACAGGGCCACACGAATCCTCAGTCATCGTCAATCCAGCAAGGAGAGAGTAGCAAATTATTGGAATTTCAATTGACAATTGGAAGGACATTGCGCGACAATGTGAACTATCGTGTTTGTTGCATTGTACTACAGTCATGTCACTTATGCACCGTGAAATTCAACGTCACTATGATCGTGCGCAGGACTCAGAGTACCTAACCTAGTGATATCTCGTTTCACTCGAAAGATCCGAATTTTTACGCATTTATTAGTTTATTGCGGGGCTATAATAATATAATTTTATGAACGCAGTAAACATTAAACAGGTATGAAGGGCAATATTACTTTGGAGGAAGAGGAAGCGTTGTAAAAAAATTTATTGCGCTTACTACTTGTGTATCTTTAAGGCGAACGAGATACCTCGGCGATTGTCCTGTAAGTTTCTGGCGAAGGTTGACGTTTCTTATACTCTTTGAAAGACAAATATTTGTTTTGGAAATGTAAATATGCGAAAATAATGCAGCAATAAACATAAAACGCAATTTTACGCAATATTTTGAACGACCTAGCGAAGTGACCATTTGCATAACAGCTAAATATGACTTGTTATAGTTTGGAGATCTGATTTATTGTGTGTGTATATTTGCCTTTGCTTCAATTGATCTATACTCTATACACCTTAATTCTTAAAATCGGAATAAGAGGTAGGTGTGTATATGGTTGCATTATATGCATGTGTATATTAGTTTTATGGCAATCATTAGTTTAAGGTATTAGTGTTTGAATCTCTTCTTAATTAGAGCAACAAACCTGTATGTACCATCGCTACGACCGATTCAAAAGCCGTGATATTTTTGTACAGACTATAGTAAAGCATTAACAGAGCATTAACAGAGCATTAACAGAATACTTGCAGCGCACGATCAGAGTGCCATAAAATAGCATAGTAGCTCGGTTCTGGAAATCTCCGGCGAAACAAAGTGTAAAATGACTTAGTTCTGCGACTAACGTTGCTCTAAGGCATTGGCTCCGCTGACGATAACACCGTTATAATATCTTGTAAAACACAAGAACAATAATTGTTTTGATCTTTTGAGGCACTTATATTTAGGTAAGTAAACAGCTGGAATACGTATAAGCAAGCTCAATATTTGGATACATAATAAACTTCAAGATGTTCACTTGAAGATGAGTATAAACCTCTGCGGTATGCTCAATAAACCTGAGGAATACATACTGAGACTGATAAAGTGATAACTGCCTTGTACGCAGGGGTCTTAATACCAATGAGATAAAGCGATTCAAACGAGATCGAAAATAAACATTTATCAGTGAAATGACATGCTGTCAGTGAGGTGGCTTTTGGAAGGTAACGTGCTTTTACCAAAGAACCAAATTATTCTGATGGTTTAATGTCGCCAGTTGGACAGTTTGAAATATAATTTATCCGAAAATATAAGCGGTCAGTTTTTTTTTTTTTATGGAGGAGAGAATATCTAATGTACCGTCAAGTGGCAGGCCATCACCAATTGGTGTGTATCGTGGACTAAACTCTCCCCGCCAACGGCCTCAAATCCACCCTGGAACTGCTCTTTGCATTACTTCAGGGTGGTGCCGGTTTAAGACCATGTATGGACGCCGTCTCGTGTGTCTTCTGCGTGGCCTAAGACGTTTGTGCTTATGAACCCTGGGGGGTTCTATCTCAGTTTGGGTCTTCTTCTCTCTTTTAGGTCCTGAGAATATTTTCTAGAAAGGATTCGATTTGGCCCCATTTTCTGGTCGCACTCATTAACATCTTCCCGATTATATTATCTAGAGTGATGGTACCGATGCTTCCTTCCAGATCCCGCCGTTGATTCTCCCATCTGCTGCAGGCGAAGAAAGTGTGGTTAAACCGGTCAGTTAAACCTAACATTTTACTCGAACAATCTTAAGTCAATGACAAAAATACAAAGACTGGCATGTATAGGGACAACCAGTGCGATAAAAACCTCACCCACGGATGGACTGGAGGCAATTCTCAATCTGACTCCTCTAGACCTATACATAGGTAGAGGAATCTGCTACCAAAAGTGCCTTAAGGATTAGCCAAACTAGTAGTACTTGGAACCCGTTCGAATTTGGTCTCAGATCAGATTCTAGGGGAATACGTTGGGAACGTTGTCACTTCCGTCTATGATTCTAAACTTTGATAGACCATTCTCCTGCTCTTTTCCGAGTAGAGATGAATGAAACACAAATAAACCTATGTAAAACAAATCGATGTCCATCCACACAGATGGATCGAAGATGGACTGTGGAATCGGTGCCGGCCGGTATATTATCGGAAGAATTAAAGAAATAAATAATATACACTGCTCAATCAGGCTTCCTGATAGCAGCAGTGTCATCCAAGCAGAGGTTCTGACACTTATGCTAATTGCACACACACCGATTTTGGACGCCAGATTTTATACCGGTCGTCCAAATTCCAATAGTGAGCCACATGTGGGAACGGGACCTGGCACACACGCCGACCGCTGATCGGTGCCGGCAAAATGCCGGTGAGCAGCCGTCCACTGCCACTGTATCGCCGGCAGTATCGGGAAATAGTGGCGTACGTGATTAAATACACGCTTGCACACGTACCGATTTTTTGCTGACCATTCCATTCGACTGCTCTCGCTTCATTCAGTGTGTCACGATCACGACAACAAAGCAACTGATTGTTAGACCGGTAAAAATCCGGTGAGTGTGCTAGCACCCTGCTACCGGTAAAATGTCGGCCGTTTTTATACTGGCCGTCCAAAATCGGTGTGTGTGCAATTAGCCTTAGGCTGCGGTTCCGGTGCCAGCGAATGTAAGCGAATATTACTCGCGCGAATTCGCAAAGTTCGCTGAAATCATTTTAGTACGCATTTCCTATGTTGTGTTCGCGCGAATAAAAATGTTGTGCACTCGAACCACAACATAGGAAACGTACTTTTAAATGATTTCAGCGAACTTTGCGAATTCGCGCGAGTAATATTCGCTTACATTCGCTGGCACCGGAACCGCAGCCTTAAGGTGTCATTGTTGGCAATACCAAGAAATTATATTACCATTTTCATTGACAGCCAGGCGGCTATTAAAGTAGTTTCTGCTATTGAAATAAAATGTAAGTTAGTTCATTGCTGCTCGCAGTACACCACGGTCCTCTGCTGGGTTCCTGGGACACAGTGACAAATCCGGCAATGAGAGGGCCGACGAACTGGCGAGAAATGGGTCAGCAATGGATCATGATCGACCACTACAGTCGATCAAGCCACTACTCTGTAATTCTTAGATAGCAAGTGGTAGTCACTTGGTCAATTGAGAAAATCGAGGTGCAAGTTCACTTCCTGACAGGGGAAAACAGAAATGTCTTCCCAAGTGGATATATACGGAGAATTGACTGTCAGAATTCAAAACTATTCAAACAATCACTTAAAAGGAGTCTAATGATGAATTAGTGGTGTAGTTCGAAATAGCTATCATTCCTACCAAAGTGACTGTGTCTACGAGTTGTTGTTAGTGTAATTCTCTCAAACAATAACTCAGAGACTGAAATTCGACATAATTTCCCAACAGAAATTGTCAGGGTCAATCCCAAACAAGCGAGAATCGTTGTTACTCCTCGCTTCCCCACTTAGTTAATTCTTAGATAGCGACAATGGAGAATAATAGGACTAACTACCTACGGAAGTTTTGGCCAAAATACGACAGTGACCGGACCACCAAACTTCCACAGATTGACAGATCATCGCTGTCTAAATTGGTAGGGGCTATAACGGGTCATAACTTTCTAAGAAAACATACAACGAAACTAAATCTCAAAGATGACGATATGTAGAGGCTGCCAAGACGAAGAGGTTCATTAGGAAACACCTCATGTCCTCTGTCACTGCCCGAGGAACAGAACACGTGAAGTCATTACTGCCATGACCTACAAGAACTTTCTGATTTCAATTCAGCCATAGTAAACATAAACAGTCACTTGAAACGTCAAATCACAAAAATTGTTCGAACAATAAGTTTGCATTAAAATTATAAATAGAGGCATTCCGTTAATTCGTTTCGGTGCAGTAAACAAATCGTCGGCTGAGTTCTATCTACCCGGTTGCTGGGTGTCTGAAAGCGGTCCAACGATAAGCAATTTTTACCGGAACACTGCTGTGTTTTCGGATGTATTTCTGTGTCGGCTTTGTCGGCCCTATTTTCATTTAAATGCTTTTACTTAATTTCGTGAAAAATTTGCTATGCTCAAAGCTTGCAAGCCAAATTTGAACCACTTCCTTAAACTAGAACTTTGAAATTTTCCATGTTGGTTGGGTTGTGAAGACAATGCAATATTTAGAAGGAATTTTTGGATTTTGACTTCACCTGCCCCTTTAAGCGAGGCTTTTTCATAGCACATTAACCATTAGCCGTATTAACTTGAAACGTTGCGTTGTATGTCAATAGATAAGTCGAAACCATTCCATTCCTAAGGAAGCTAAAATGGAATTTCCTATCCCAAAAGCAGGAAAACCTCTCAATAGACCGGAAAGCTACAGACCCATCAGCCTGCTAAGTAGCTTAAGTAAAATTTATGAAAGAGTAATTAAGGGAAAATTGTTAGAATTTATAGATGACCAAAACATTATTCCAAATGAACAGTACGGTTTTAGACGCCACCATAGTACCTGCCATCAAATTCTGAGAATTTGCAACAGAATAAAAATCAATCGTGCTGTAGGGAAGTCGACAGGAATGATACTCCTAGATATAGAGAAGGCATTTGACACAGTTTGGCATAATGGCCTTTTATTTAAAATGCTGGAATTTAATTTCCCTATATTTCATTGTAAAATTGTGCAAAGTTTTTTGTCAAGTCATTGTTTCAGAGTGTACGTTAATGGTAGTTCGTCCAACTTATTGCATATTACCGCAGGTGTTCCCCAGGGCTCAGTCCTTGGGCCAATATTATACAACTTATACACAGCAGATATCCCGAATTTACCGGAATGCGAAATTGCTGTGTACGCTGATGGTACTGCTGTATTTCCCTCGCATGTAGTTGGTCTCAACATTGAGACCAATCTTCAAAATGCGGCTGAAATTTTAGATAAATATTATAATAAATGGAAAATAAAAGTAAATACGGACAAGATTCAAGCTATCTTTTTTACAAGAAAAAGAAAGCCTTGTTTCTTACCGTCCAATCAGCTGATGATAAATGGCCATCAGATAAATTGGGAACCATTTGTTAAATATTTAGGAGTCTATATGGATCAAAAATTGAATTTCAAGGAACATACTGCAAGGACACTACATAAAACCGGTATTGCTATTAAGATGCTATATCCTTTTATTAATAGGAATTCCTTATTGTCTAATGATAATAAAATACTTATCCACAAAGTTATCTTCCAGTCAATTTTATTATATGGCTGTCAAGTGTGGGGTAAATGTGCAGATTGTCATTTAAAAAAATTACAAATTCAGCAAAACAAACTCTTAAAAATGAACCTCCCTTGGCACTACTCTACCCTAGATTTGCATAACAGAGCTAATGTTGAATTGATCTCCGAGAGAATTACGAAACTAAACCAAGTTTTTATAACTAGATGTAACTTCGCTGATAACCCCCTAATAAATGAGTTACTCACCAAAGTTTAAACTGATTTCTTGTGTTTTTTTCTGTGATTAACAACCTTATTTGTTTGCATATTATATTTGCGTTAATTGTTATTAATATCTTTGTATTTTTATATCATTATTATTTTTATTTTGTTGTTATTTATTTATTTACTTATTTATTTATTTATTTATTTATTTATATATTAATTTATTTATATATTTATTTATTTATTTGTTATATATTTGCTTTTTTATTTATTTATTTGTTATGTACTATTTATTTATTTTATTCTACCTTTTAATTTATATATATTATGAATATCTATATATATATAGAGAGTTATATATTTATTTAATAATTTAATATTATTATTTTTTATTTATTTATTTATTTATTATTTTTTTTTATTTATTTTTTTTTTGTCAAATGAAGGTTTTTTCGTTGTTTTCCTTCAAAATAAATAATATTTAATTAAATGATATGTATTAAATCGATTAAAATGTTTCAGCTGAAAGATATAAATGTACTCCTATATCATATCTCTGTACTGTAAATTGTGCGGTGGCTAGCCTTTGTAAATTTTTTGTAACGAAATAAATTCTATCTATCTATTCCATTTCTAAACTAATGAAACGCTTTTATAAGTAGACACTGCACTAAAAAGCACAAAATAAAAATTAACCAATCTATTTTTAAGGATTATCCTGGAAGGCGCTTAGCTTAGTGTAAGCCATGTTTGTGTAGCCTACACTCAAATAATATAATACATAACTACATACAAATTTAAGCTTTGTACTTAGTGAACAATAATTTATTGAACATACTAGCGGACCCGGCAAACGTTGTCCTGCCTGCTCGTAGGTACATTTTCATTGTCCGTCAATATTGTTCTGCGCCCGTTTTATTTAACCGATGTGTCCGGACTGATTCTGTAACCCGTCTGCTTCGACCGTTATTTCCTTAGACGTGTGCCCAGGAATTCCGCCCACACTTCGCGCGGTTGTTTGTTTGCACAATCCACATCAATGCCTACAATTTTACAAATTTAGCTCCCACGGGTGTCGAGAAATTTATGAGCTTCTTGCTTTTTAATTTTTTTTTTTTTTTGTTGAGTGTTTATTATGTGAAATTTTATTCATGATTTAAACCATCCCAAGACCCATTCAAACACACACACATAGTTTCATTAAAATCGGTCCAGCCGTTTAGGAGTAGTACGGTAACAAACACGGACAGAAGAATTATATATGTGATATTTGTGTCTGACTTAATCGTAGACTTAAATTCCGGAATATCCTTGGTGAAACCGTTAACCGACCAAAATCGACTGGTTATCGATTTCTCTTGTTAACTAACCAAACCATGGTTCTCTGGTTAAAATTTGACTGAACAAACAGATTATATGGTTATCAGCTGGAATAACCGTTGATTAGAGTTAACCAAAGATGAATAAAACGGCCCTTAGTCTAACTTAAACTTACTTTTCTAAACTACACGAAAAATATCCATTCTATTTTTTTTCCAAATAAGAGTTATAGTACATTTACACCGCGCCTAAATTCAACATTTCAGCAGACAAAATTTCGAAATCCAATTTTGCGTTCTCAGTGAAATTTCAACATTTCAAATGACAGCTAGTGTTAAATTGATTACCTACTGATGTTTTTTATGTCTCGAAATCAGAAGTGGTTTGTACCTAAAGAATTCATTTTTTAGTTATATTCATCTAAACATGAATACAAGTCAATACAAGTGATAATTCAGACATATTAAATACAATCTAAAATATATAATTCTAAATACAACAAAAAATTCTTTATCGGATATTTTTACAGCGGTTTTTTTTGTCAGTGATCCCAAAAGTCATCAAAATGAGGTTTGTTCGATTTGACATATGTATCTACTTGCAAATGCAGCGATGAAATTCAACATTTCGAAATGCTGGAATATATGGCGAAATGCTGAACATTTGGCCTGAAATGCTGCATTTAGTCGAAATGATGAATTTAGGTGCGGTGTAAACGCACTATTATTTGCAAATCAGTTCAAAGATTCGCTAAATCTTAGAGTGATAAACCCCAGGCACAAGTTTTGAAGCAATTCGGTTCAGTATACGCCACGGAAACAAAGACAGAATTACGGGACCCACTTAATGCCCAAAACACACGTGCAGAATTCATTGCGCAGCAGGATTAGAATACACATGTTCTTATGTGGTGTTACAAATGTAAATTCTGCACCCACCGTAGCACTGCAACATGTCTCTATTTCTAAATCCACAACGTAGTGAATTAAATTAAATAGACTTGGCAGCATCGAATTTTTAAATTCAGCTACTGATGCATACGAGGAAAAAAGAGACGGGAATTATTTATCGTCTGTGTTGCACTCTCGTATTTTTCCTCGCAATGACAGCAACCGCTGCAAATTGAATTCTGCACATCTTTTTTTATCCGCAGTACTGCTTGCAGTGAAGCATTCAGAATTTCTACACATGTGTTTTGGGCATAAGGGTCTTATTTATTTTTTATTGTCTCTAGTTCGACATTTTAAACGATATAATAATATGTACCTATATATTTCTCAAAATAAATAATGTACCTACGCGAAAGTTAAAAACTGTAATAACCAGATAAGAAATTAATATGTTTTTAGAAAAATCTGCAAACGAATCTTTTACACTACCTAACATGACACTACACTACAAATTTCTGCCAAGTAACCATATTTTTCACACTAGCAGATAACCCCAGCTCTTGAGTGTGCATTATACGAAATGTAGCAACAAATTTAAAACTATATCACTCATTGCTGGTAATTTTGTAGCAGATATTTTTAATTAGAAAATGTCACCGTCATTACAGACACAATTTGTAAAAAATAATTAGCAAACAGTTGTACGCTTGGAAGCACACAGCTCAGTAGGTGTCTTAATTTGGTGTTTATGTGCCGTTCAAGTGCAAAATTCATAAATTCATTTCAGATTCAGATCCTCCGCCTTTGTTTGGTAGGAATTTCTGTTCGCATTGCTCTGTGATCACTGAATGAAAACAAAACGCGCATCAGAGTTCAGCGTAGTTCCGTAGATGTGTAAGCATAAATGTGCGTTCCTATGCAAATGGATGCGGCGGAAGACGGGCGGCCGGCCGGCGCAGCATCTTAAGCGGAATGTTTCCTTTGAGGATCACTGTGCACTTGGTGCGTTTATACGTAGTATATCATGGGGATTCCTTATGCCAAAACGAACAGCGAATTCTATCAGAATCAATTTATTTATATTTTGCATGGGCCATAAAACTCAAATGGCCCGTAAGAGTCGCCACATTTCAAGCTAATTTGTTAAGAACCAGTATCGTGGACAAAGACTTGCCTGTTAGTCATTCGTTTGTGGTTGCGGTGGATGTAGACTTCAATGGAATTCCGCATTTGAATGTCAAAATAATAAGATTCGCAGCCATAGATCTTGTAGGGAGTGTGTGGCTCTCATAAGTGCCACATGTTAGCAAGAAGCTGACGGTAGATACAACAGGAAGTACGGTGTGGTGATTAAAATTACACGGCTTTATAACATTGGGCGTTAATCAATACTGTGTATTTAAAAGAAAAAAAATGTCTAACATTGATAGGATTCATAGATCTCGAATTAACTCAAGCGATTAGGTGATGATATAAATGTTCTTTTGGTTATTGCAAGACCCTGTTTTTAAATTTATCACAAGGTAGGTAGTTGAAGGAAGCGTGCGTTTTTAGATTCACTTTACAGCACGAGATAACTAAAAAAAATATTCTGTACTAATATTTATTGACTCACGAAGGCTGACGTAAGCGTTGATATCATAAACGCGCCATAACTGCATTCAACAAGAGAAGAGCCAGATAAATTTAGAAATATCATATTCCTTTGTAAAAAGCAATAGAACCCTCAAACTAAGTTAAAAAAAAAATTGTCGGTGTCACCCTAAATGAGATACGTCCCAAATTTGGGACAGCTAAGTAGGTATAAGTACTTATGGATACCTGGTATATGATGGCCTGCATTAAGTTAAGTTTAACACCCAGCTGCGCTTGGCTCCCTCTCCATTGACTTTGCGCCTTTGCGGATGTCTGAATCTGGACTAACCCAAACCAGAGACCATATAGGCCGTTCTTTGATGACCTGTCGTCAATCTTACGCATCAAATTTAACATAACATTATCAACTTCCTCAACTCCACCGGCTGGGTTTTAAGATTTATATTGATTTTCCTATAGGGCTAGATGACTCGTGAGTTTTGCTCTTAAAACGGCTCTCAGCTCACAGGCTATAATTGCCTTTTAACTTGGCAATTATAACCAGAGACATAAACCAACACACCAAGGCTGTGCGTGTTTAAGCGATGCTAAAAGGAATCCACCTGTACACTCAGAGAAAAATCGCAAGCTAAAATCTAGTATGACAAGGTTAGGATAGGTTAGGTGGCAATTATCCGTTAATACGGAGTAATTCACTTGGACCAAGTAAGGTCCATTGTGATACCACAAGCAGAGTCGGTTATTTCCGCTACTCTTGGAACCATTTCGAATTTTGGAGAAATTTCCGTATTTTACTGATATCCGTTTCGGCATATCAGCAAGCTCCTCAAAGAAGTACTCTCCTAGAGTTTGCTTTCTAATCGAGGATAGCGCCGGGCAGTTACATAGTAGGTGGAACTACTATGTACTGCCATAGATCACTCGCGCCGGCGACTGCAGCCTTAATAAAAGTTACCGCAATTTCGTCGTCGCAGGCAATCAGCCTATAGCCTCCATGATGCCAGCCCCTATCCCTATACGACGGCATCGGTTTGGAGGGGTCAGTCTTGCACTGAGAGAGGAGATAAAGGTTTATCTTCGTCTCCACCTTCTCCCAGTTTTCGCGGCTGATCTTGCACTCCTCATGGCCGCGGTCTATGATCGCCATGATCAGATGATCTCTCACAACCTCAGTTAGGAGCTTGGGTTCCGAAGCGGTGCCCTTACTCTTCTTTGAGGTAGTGGGAGCGTCATCCTGAGACCGCTGCCTCTTGGATGCAAGTTCCCTCTTTGTTTCGCTGCTTGTGGAGGGTCACTTAATAGGTCGACTCTTACTTTCTTCCAGCACTTTCGTTGCCCATTCATAGGAAGCTTTGTCTTTGTCATCCCATTTGTGCTTGCCCTTTTCTTCAAGTCGACCAAGACATAGGAATGCATTCCTTCTTTTTCTATAAGCTATTGTGCTGGCTCTAACGTGTTTCCTGGGAGGAAGCGTCGCTGGAGCATTTGACGCGCTACCGTCGGTATCGTCTGTAAGAGAGAGAGAAGAGTCAGAGCGCCGTTCGTTGACGATTCGCATCCTCCTCATCTTCCTCTCAACTTTGTCCGTTTTTGTTGTCTGTCCAGTCCTGTCAGTTTGTTTGGTTGGTCCTGTCTGGGAAGTACTTCCCGAAGATGTTTTTTTTTTTTTGACAAGCATGACAAGCTTGATTTTAGATTTTTTTATTCTTACGTGCTAAATCTTAATATGACACCCATTGTTCTAGAAATAAGACGAAACAATCTTAAGAGATTACACTGAAACACAAATAAAGGCCCATACAATCTTGTTTCAAGCTTGTTCATGACTGAAACAAGCGCAACAATACTTAAAGTGCATGCCCAGCCCATGCATGTATTTTGATTTCTATTCGTTCCTAAAATTCACACTCACTTACTGAGTGAATTCTCATAATAAGGCAATATTAAAAATTTAATATTATTATCTACTTATCTAGGTACTGATGTGAATGAATGACGTGATGATATATTATAAGATGGTAGGTATCTAAGATCTAAGGTTTAGATCTTGAATAGGTACCCAAAAATAAATTTGTTTCAGGCATAATGTATAAGAACCACGTTCTTAAAATAATCGCGAAACAGTATTGATGTAAGTTTCTTAAGCTTTTACTATAGGTAAATCTAAAAAGAAGATTTTTTGGTCATGAAAAAACGAGCTTAAAATAAGATATTTGTACTTGGAATACGATTTTCCAAGATTACCATACTTTCGTCAACGAACAGGCTTGAAATGACGCTGATATTCTTGATTTTAGCTCGTTTTTTCCTGAGTGTACCATACTTTTTACTTCCTGGATGGCGGTTATATATATGCTTTATAGTCTATGTCCTCCGATAAATATTGTTTGTCGTCAGGGTCCAAAGCTTTAACGTGCAAATCCAAATGACATTGTACAAAGCTGCACAAAGTTGTTCTAGTTCATGAATAAAAATAAAAGTAGGTACAAAAGTTGGCTTGACAAAGGACTACATTATACTCTTCGCATCTGCTGTCAAAACCAGAATTCATTTAGACAATACCATGACATCCTCAAAGTCCATATCGACAGCAAGAATATTCTTTTGTTTCTGAATAAAAACCACCATAGGTAAGTCAAAAATCAATAAAAAAAAAACAGTCTTTATGAGCGAAAAATAGGTTTATTCCACATTCACCACCCATTTTGGTATTCATATCATTCGCACCCTATTCCCGTTACACTTCGGTTTTCCTCCTTTTGCCTCAAATTCAATTTCCATGTCGGTTTTGAAAAATGATACCAAAATGATTTCAATACACGACTGCATATAATTAATGACTTTCCATCACCGGAGATGTGAACTAAATATTCGACTTCTTCCCCTTGGAACATTCAAACAGTCAAACAGACAGAAGGGAGATTTTTCGATTCCATTTCGAAAATTCCTGCACCGATAATAATGAAACAAATAACAGAAAAAATCATAGCAACACAAATTCCTACCGACAATTATTAATTTATAACCGCAATCCGCGTACACAAGTTTCCAATTATCCAAAGAATCAAGGATACGTATATACAACTGGTATATAATTGCATTGGGAAGCCACAATATGTCCTTGAATTCACAATCACAACCTGCCACAAAAGTGTCAAACGCAAATATTCTAACCTATCACGCGAAAGGTAAATAAAAATTGCACACCCAACGATGTTTATAAATAATGACCAATTTATGGCGTGCGTGTGCAATCCTTGCCATGATTTCCATTTCAGGGACAAATTTGTTTGCAAACGCACTCATCCAAGTTATAAACAAAACGACCTGCCGATGTGTTGATGTGCCCACCTCCGGACATGTTTGTATAGCAAATAATCTCATCTACTAATTTTGACGTTTTCATTGACAATGCCATCGCCTCATTGGTAGCAACAGGAGTCGAATAGCCTATACACAAATTGGAGCGTACGCGTGTGCAAGGCATCGTAGGTAGGCGATAGTTTCCAATCGCAAACGATTGCCTGTCGTCAACTTTATGCTTTTATGACACGGCAATAATTTTTCTTCCTGGGTAGCAATTAAGCAATAAACAAGCCCTGTTGTGCATTGTTCTGTGTACATCCTTAGCGATAATTTTTATAAATACCTTTGCATTTCAAGGACATTTGCGCGTGCGTACGCGATGTTTTCGCTGCCTGCAAGAGTGAGTTTCGGCCAATTACTGAGAAAATTGTCGCTAGTTTTCGAATGGAACAAAGTGAACGGGCCTGTGTTCACTTCATAGTCATTAGACTAATAAACTATAGATACATGAGACGGGGAAGGTATATGCTCCGAGAAATATTCTTTTAGTAAATACGCGGAAACATTTTCGAAAGAATAGATATTTTATTGAGGGTGAAGCGCAAAACTTCTCAACCGAGTGCTAAAAATTCGTCTCTGGGGAAGATTCAATTCATTTCAGTTTTTTATTGCGCCTAGCATCGTAAATGTTTGAATTATGGGAACGACGTATATAGCGACAACTGGGTATTTAGATAGTTCCGTGGAATTATTCAAATTCATGTGTACCTACCTACAGAAACTATTTATTGTCGATGGCATGTTGCTCTATCTTTATCAATTAGTATAACGAAAGGCAATCGAGGTGTTGAAATTAAATTGCGCTCAGCCAAAGGATACCTGCCGAAATTTATAAATTAACTTTAGAACGTATTCGTTTCTGCAGAATTGGGTTTATCGACAACTTGCAGGGCGGACCGGGGACAAGAATAACTCTTGTTGACATTCCCAAACGATTTTATATCGTCAAATCACTGTCGTCCTTTGAGGTCTGTTGAGTTATTTCTTTGTATAGCAAGTTCCAAAATATGCTTTGTAACTTGGCGTATTTTGAACCATAATATAGTAGTTCAAGCCATATATTCTACATTATGATAATTACGTTTTCTATGTAGCAACAATAATTTTACCAACCATAAATCTTGCAGCGTAATTTCTCAAGTTTGATTACTTTTTTCCCTCTCATAGCATTTGACATGTCAGCTAAGGTGCCCGTACACGTCAGAGCTACTTACGTATGTAGCTCTGACGTCAACAGAGAGTGAACAAAGTGAGCTTGTACACAGCATGTATTCATACCATTCGCTGACATCAAAATGACATCACTGCTATACGTATGTGGCTTGCTACATGCCGACTAGCACATTTAGTCGATACTCGCTACGGGAAATAACTTTTTATTGAAAGTTCGATTCATAGCTCTTATTTTCATCTTCAATGATAACGATTTTACTTCATGTAACTTGGAAGATCCAAGGACATTTTACTTAAGATTAGTTAGATTCCGTTCAAAGCTTACAACTACCAAATGATGACATCTCCCTTCCTCCAATCATGCTGCATGTCCACTAAGGATCATTGCTATGTCCACTAAGGAGACGTCTTTCAAATATGGGATACGTAGATCTTGTTTTGACATCCCTATAGTAGTCTGTTCAAAACCTTTTGCCTATATGGTTATTGCACGCTGCACAGTATCCAGAGATGACCTCCGTGAGTATGCGAATGTCTTTGCAGCTCATTTCGATGAATTTATATATCTCTTTTGGGTAACATCTTTTGTGGGTTCGGATGTTTTACGATTGGTCGGTTTGTTTTACTCAAGAATCTAATATCAATCTTCCTTGCAAGCTTTCTCAGGGGATTTCTTGCTGAATGGATTTCTTGCTGAATATATGAAACCGGTCGTTTTATTACCTAGAATATCCTTATGCAGCTAGGTATATCTCCCTTAAAGATAATGCAGTTATCGCTGATTCTAAATGAGTCTTGTAGAACCAGATTTTCGCTGAAGAAACCCGGGCCTGTACCGACCGCTATAGAAGGTGAGATCCTCTTTAGGTACATAACTATTTTGTTCTGCAATTCGCCTGTTACTTTGAACTCTTTTAATCCCATTATAAGAAGACATGACTATCAGGTATTTCAATCCGGAAAAGGAATCTGTCCAGGGCATAGTATATTTTTGACACTTTTGGCCAAAGCCTGCCCGCTATACCGGTTTGGGCTCTAGTTTTTACCGCGTTTATTGTGTCTGCAGTAGAATTTGACTATTAGTAATCCAAGGGGCTTCTTGCTGCCCTAATTGATAAAATTATTAAATGATATCTATACATTATAAACTGTAGGAATTTTCGTTGTCTCTTAAAAACTCGAAAAATACTGGACAGACTTCAATTAACCTTTTTTTAAAATGGTTGATTTGTTTTCTCAGTGAGGGCTATGATCTGGTCAGTTGTATGTATGTAATATATATTTATATGTATATATTATGATCGTATGCCCGATGCCGGTCGGGGTGCGTTGTGCGTGCTGCAGTATGGCATGGGGTTTGACTCATTTTAAAAGGTATGATTTGATTTTCTTTCTTATTGATCAGGAAAACGAAAAAAAAATGTAGATATTCTATTTGCTTTGTAGGTACATTACGTATGTACATAATATTGTAACGTGTCATGGAGATGTTGAGTTCTGTAGTATAGGTATGGTATGTATTTTACTATTGGCGAAATGTACCTACACAAAACGATTTGCTTTTGAATAATGTCTTGCAGGAAAAATACTTCAGAAGCTACACGAATGTAGACTTCGGGGGTGAATTTTTAGCAAAAATTATTTTTGTTGTTTTCCATTTTACATGAGTGTATGGCGTTCCAACACTTTTATTCGTAGATGGTTGTATTTTGATCATTTATCTTTCTACTCCATCCAGAAGCTGAGAAACAATAAGTTAAATATGTAAGTTGATCAAATGCAAAATCAACGCCTAACCAATATTTTTCCATAATGTGATGTGGCCTATGTGCGAGTAGGCCGTACGGTGCCACGGTTGGTAGAAAGAATGAGAGGTACATTGTGTTCGTTAATTATGCCATATTTTTTACAACAGTTCGTTTAAAATTTCTGACAATAATCTTGTTGAGGTATTGAACAGCAACCTTCAATTTTATTCTTGTTCTGAGGATATTGGGATATTCAAGTGGCTTTGTAGGTATTTGATTCCTAGGCCTACCATTTATCAGCTGAATAAAACAAAATGTAGGTACTTATGTTGGTTTGATTACAGTTTGTTATTTTTCTTTTTGGTTGTAACTATAACCCGTGTCTGCAAGGTGAAGTTTGCAGGGAAACCAACTAAACCGCATTATTGAATGGATGAGTGTAGTAGCACAGATACTATAGTTCTACTCTATTATCTGTGGTAGTAGCTTCAATCAGTATATGAGTTCGACCATTCGAAGGAGCAACTTTGTATACTATTTAGCTAAACTATTTTGTAATATAAATTCTTCTCTACCGTACGTCATCCAACGATTACAGAATATAAACTAATCCCTCAATCTACAGGGCACAGACACATTCGTTTACCCCAACTCAGTTTTTAAGATACAGGTACCGCGAAGCGCATTGATATAAAGACCATTACTCAAAAAGAATCCACAGGAAAAAGATCAGTGGGCTTGGTCTCCCCCTGGGCTAGACTGAGTGGACACGCTGTGAGCAAAGTAAAAAAGAAAAATCACTCCGTAAACACGCTTCCGTTGCTATCCCCACCCAGCATTCGCACTTGAATCTATATGGAGTTCTATACAAACACAAAATATCTGAATCCAGTCCATCTCCATCGACACTCAATTACCGTCATCGAAACTCAAAACTCTGTTTATGTCGTTTAGCACTATGTGTTGATCCAGCTCGCCTATACAAACGTAATGCAGCATAACGCAATTACGAGTCAAATTAGTTACAGAGAGCAAACAATACTCTCTAAAGGACAATCGATTTTGTTCAAACAATACAAGACGGTCGTGTGGCAGTGACATGACAACGATGACCTTCGCAACCTGTTAAAAGAAGGAATACTCGTATAACGTGCGTTCATTGTCGTCTTCATTCAAACGCCAAGTTGAGAATATTTTTGGGAGATTCTTGTCATTAAATTTTTTTACTACCACATCAACAAGACAGTGGGCATCAAGGTCACAGAAGGCACAACACACACTGGCTTCTGAAGTAATAGAAGTCAAAAAGTCATCTAAGGGGAAATCGATTGAGAACCAATTTTACATTTCGTCCTTGTCCTTGAATTAGTTAAATTTATCGTTTTGAAGATTTGTTTGTTTACGGTAACGAAGTGCAATTGGATAATGGTGCGATTGAGATGATAGCTTCTGTTACGCTTGGACTTTGTGTGAGGGCGAAATTTTTGAAATAGGACGAAGCAAATGTTTTAAAATCAATTCAAATTAAGGGACATCTGTGCGGATTTTTGTAATTGCTTAATTTCAGAGTGGATAGTGTTTACTCAGGCAATTGGTGAGACTGAAACTGTTTTGATGAAGATGATCTCTAAATATCTCATATGCCAAGTATTACACCGAAAGTTGGCGCATATAATAGTAGATACTTGATAAAATCAGCTTGAGCTAAATTGCATGATATACAAACAGTGTAAGTTCTTCCCTCTTCTAAAATACGAACATTAAATAAAATTCAGAAAACGGTTTCAGATAATATTTATACCCGGTATCACCGGTCAGTCAAAACCAGTAAGACAATTCGGCAATTGTCTTACTGGTTTTGACTGACTTATTGAGCCAAATTTCTGATATTGCTGACATTACTTCTTTGTGGTCATGTGGACGAATAAGTATTCGCTTTAGCTAAGACTAAATAGGGAATTTACAAAGGGGGAAGGGTTTTTTTTTGGAACCAATCTGCCGATTTTATAAATTCTGTAAGTACTTAAACTTATCCATTATCATAAACATTTGCGGACGGAGCCGCGTACCAACAGCTAGTTTTATACATCTATTAGGGCCGCCTTAAGAAACAAGGCACTGCTTTCTGAGGAAGCATGCCATGAGTCTAATTTTAACGAACACGAATACGTGCAGGTCCAGGTATTGCAATGACTGATGGCTACGCATGTCAAGTCATTGCTCGGAGGAGAATATTAGCACCGGTTATAGGATTAATTTCAATGTTTTATTTGAAAATGAAAGAACATTTCTGTAGATTTGACGAACTGAAAGATGTTGGTTTGACATTAAGTCCCACGCCCGCCAAGAGGCAGAGCATCGACTGCCGAATAAAAGCCCAAGAAGAATTTTATTTCCATGTCAATCCGTAAGTAATAATAAAAGAAGATGATAGCGAAAAGTCTCCAATTCGTCGATAATTCCATTATTTGTCAACATTCAATGTCAAAGTGTTTACACACACAGTCCATCTCCAGACAACCACCGGTCACCAACAGCTTTGCATACATGACATCATTACGGATAATAACCATCACATTGTCATTCGATTATTGATGGTCCCACGTCAGGGATATCAAATTCTGAACAGGAATCCATTAAGCAAAACACTTATATTGAAAGATATCACCGATCGGTTACGTATCGAACATGTCTGCCGTCTCCCTCCCCGCACATAATATAACCATGTTGGATATTTTCTTGAAATGTCAGGTTTTTGGTATGTGCAGTGCACCCAACATTCTTATCGGTTATCCCGAAGCGGTTTGTTAAGTTAAGCGCGCCCACAAAGAATTTGCAACATTTTTTCCAAAATCGCCTCACAAGACAACAAACCAAAAATACGACTTGTGTGCGCCATTCCAGGACTCAAGTATTTGACTGCTCACACAGGGGGAGAATAGCGCTTAGATAAACTACTCAGATTATGCGCATACACTGCACCGAATAGAGCAGCAGGATAGTGCAACTGCACAACGGTTATGCCGGTGAGGCCCCTCGCAAACCATTGCGTGAATGTGATTGCAACAGCAATACCAACCTGGCCCGGCGACGACCGATGGTCATTAATTATGAAGATTGCAGGAGGTCTTCAAATCACGTTCAACATGAGATAAACGTGACAGCGTGAAATGTTGGATTGTTGCCGTATGCGGATTGGAATTCAAGCTGCAATATGCGCACGCAGACTGTGTCTTTCCTCTCTGGTGGACAGTGGGCACTGCGCGCCAGTGTCCGCGCAAGTTAGGCATTGAATGACATCCCCTCTGCAGCGGTCTGCAAATAGGGACATCAATTAATTATCTACTACGAATACGGATGCAGGAAGAAGTAGCGAAAAGTCTCTCGCGGATCGGTTAGGAAATTGTGGGTGAAGGTTCTTCGAGCGCATCATTTATTTTGTTAAACCACATCAGGCTTGGGGTCACTCGATACCATCGGTCTGCTGCACTTGTCTTGCTTTAGTGACTTAATTAATAAACCCACCACCATGGGACCGCTTCCAACGGTCATTAGGCTGCCCTCAAATCCATCAACGGAAAAACAATCGAGCGATTGATAAAATCATCATTAACCGAGCCTTTGCGCCGATACAAGTAATTGATCCCTTTTCGTATGCATCTGTAGCAGCAACGGACACACATACGTGTGCAGGCACTGGCACGTACCAAGATAATGGACGCAGTTCGAGAAGATCATGAATTAAGGACGGTGACGGGTGGGTTGTACCATCAATGTCAAGGTAATTTATTAATTTCTCTATTTCTGGAATCTAACAGCTCAATACATGGTAACAAAGAATCGGGTTTGGTATATGTGCACGGCGTTCGTGGCCTCAGTGTATATGCAGGAAGAGGGATGCATCGGCCTTGTGTTCGAAAGGGGGCCAAGTGTTTGTCGCGTAAGCGGCCGTCTATCAAAAGGGATGTATGCGGATGTGTACGCACAAAATGTTCCATTGTGCATCAAAAAGGGAGTGCATTGACTAGAGATTTATGGCATTTTTGGCAGAATTCTCTGGATGAAGGGGATTAACGATAGAGTCAAATAACTTTGTTAAGTCATTTTCCCAACAGCTTTACTTACATTATAATTTTTTGCAAATTTTTGAGGGCCGAAATCAACCAGACATAGGTATAGAGAGTGTTCTGGAAAGACAAGACAGTGCTCTGGTAGATACTTCTGCCTATCTTTGAAAACATTAGAAACCATTGTCAGCAGATATATTCTGGTTTACTCTGGATGACACACTCGAGAACTCGAGTACTCTGTCTTGTAGCTGCTTCTCACGGAAGTGCTTTATCGTGAAACCGCACAAACCATAGCTAAGAGGTTGTAGAAATAGCCTTATACAACCTAAACATGTCTTTAAAAAAATATTAGAAGAGAAAAGGGAACGCAAACGTGTCCATACAGTGCACTAATCTTGGTTTATTTAACCCATTCGTTGAGTTTTTAATTTTGGGACAAATGGCAAGGACATACAATTCAAGCAGAATCTGAACGACGTAAGTATACCAGTCTTGGATGATTATCAGGGGTTTTGAAGAAGATGCGTCCTCTCAGTTAAATAAGCAATTAATAAACAGTGTAATATATATGGTTGCATGCTGCCCCTGCTGCCACCCTGCTTGGGGGCCATTACTGGATTTGGAGTAGATGCGTGGTAGGTTATATGGATAGCTTCTGTAAGTCCATGCGAAACATAATATAAAGAAGCTATGCATACACTCAACCTTGCACCTAGGTATTCCAACTCCAATGGTGATCATAAGTTGCAAGCGGTCAGCATATAATATTTTACTGTTATAGGCACAAACACCCCACTAGTGCGAACACGAATTTGTTGAGCGGTAACAGTACCAAAATTTGAGGCTGAGAAAAAAAATAATTTCAGTCAGAAATGTGAATTTATTTCCTATACTAGAGCTGAAGATATTTGCCTGCACCTCATCGAACAACAAGAATGAATCCACTGATAAATACATAACTGTAATAAATAACCCACCTCAACAAACCAAATCAATGACCGTCTGCGCTACTCTCGCTGTACAATACAATTAATTAATAAATAAATATAAATCCCAAATTTTTAATATTATAAATTATTTTTATATCTACCTATCTTTATACATATAGTTCTTCTGTACGTGTTTGTAATAGAACTCCTCCAAAACCTCCAAGACCGATTTTAGTGAAATTTTGTGTGTGTGTTTGAATGGGTCTAAGGATGGTTTAAGGTACAATTGGACCCGGTAGGTGGCGCTGCGATCCGATTCCACAACATTTCAAATAATAACCACTCAACAATAAAAAAAAAATTAAAAGGCAAAAAGCTCATCAATAAAAGTTCAAATAATAAACGCTCAACAAAAAAAAAACTATCATGAATAAAATTTTAAATAATAAAAACTCAACAAAAACAATTAAAAAGCAAGAAGCTCATAAATATCTCGACACCCACGGGAGCTAAAGTTGTAAAATTGTAGACATTGATGTGCATTGTCCAAAAAAACAACCGCGCGAAGTGTGGGTGGGATTTCATGGCACACGCACACGTCTGATGAAATAACGGTCGAGGAAGACAGAGTACAGAATCAGTCCGGACACATCGGTTAAATAAAATGGCTGCAGAACAATTGACGGGCAAGAAAATGTACGAGCAGGCAACCGGGACCGCTAGTATTATTATATAAAAAAAAAACTACTGAATATTTTCTCAAATTTCTTTTTTTATTTGAAAGTACAATCCTTTCGGTTAATAATGGAAAATAATTTCATTCAAATAGCTGCCTCGGCTGGCCATGCAGTAGCCTACACGATCGGTCCAATTTTCAAGCACATTATCGATTGTGTGCAGCTGTATTTCACCAATGGCTTCACGAATATTGTCCTTTAAAGCGTCAATTGTCTCTGGCATGTCGGCGTAATACTTATATTTTACGGCACCCCACAAATAATAGTCCAACGGTGTCAAATCGCAGCTCCGCGGTGGCCAAACGACATCAGCTCTGCGGCTGATAATGCGATCTTCAAAAACAGGGCGCAAAACATCGAGTGTAGCTTCGGCTGTGTGGCACGTAGCGCCGTCCTGTTGAAACCAAATGTTGCCAATATCCTCATGGCCCGATAACGATCGCCATTGACTGTAACGGCCACTCCTTACTCATTTTCCAAGAAAAATGGCCCAATTATGCCTCTGGACCAAAATCCGCACCAAACAGTGACTCGTTTTGGGTATATCGGCTTTTCAATGTATGCGTGCGGGTTTTCTGTGCCCCAAATGCGACAATTTTTTTGGCAAAATCGGCTTGCACACATTCTGCAATATTACCATGATTTTCAAAGTAATGTCGCAATATTTCCCAGCGTTGTTCAAGCGTATACACAACCATATTCGTTCAGCGGAAGGATAAAACTAATTATCTGTCAAATCAGACATGAGCTAAGTGTTACCATTCGCGAAATAAGCACTAGTTGAAAAAAAAAAACGTTAGATGGCGGACCCTTTATTAAATAACCATAAAACTATTTTAAAGAAAAACAATTTATTGGAGTTGGTAATAAATTCTATAAAGTAAAGTAAAGGTAAAGGTGCACGATTAATAAAAATAAGAGCATTAGAGGAAAGATTTAAACAACGGAAGTGAACTTTAAAACGGTTGTCGATTCCGATGAAAAAAATGTTGATTAAGGAATATATCAATTTCGCCTTTACAAGGAGTGATGTCCTCTTTTTTAAAATCATATCAATCATGAATATCATCTTCATGGTCTATTATCGTCTAAAAAAATTGTAGGCGAAATTCACTTTCCTTTGAAGCCGTTTACAAAGGAATAGCGATTGTCAGTAACGTAACATGAGCTAATTATACGAGTTAATTCCTTTATCACTTTGTCAAAGACGCCCCTTAAAATGTTTGCAAGTCAAGCCCACCTTTAATAAAGAAGGTTATAACCCAATTCAAGGGACTCATACTTTATTTCATATACGATTTATACCTTCCATGTCCAAAGCGTATTTTTGGCTTCATATAAAGTAAATGTCAACCAACAGGCCAATTTATTCTGATTTTGGCAACAAGATGCGTCGGTACAATTCCTGTCCCTGACAAATTAAAGTATACCGAGAGTGCTGCTAATAGCAGAGACGGCATATAATTTCAAAACCGACTACCATACGCATCGAATGCAATTGTTCCCTCTGCCATGTGTCAGACAAATAATAAATTTGCTAATATTTCAATTTACGCAGAAAAAAGGGTGATTCCCAAAAAAGGACAAAAATCTACAAATCTCAACGCATATAGTTTGTTTTGCGGTCCATCATCATCCACCACTGCTGTATCGAACTTACGTGTTCGTTTATAATATATTATATCGGTTTATTTGCCGAAGAATTCGCCATCGCCGCACCAATCTACAGGACGAAACACCCGAATGCCCTCTCTTTGTCAATAGAATTCGCACCCATATGCTCGATTGATAATAAATCGAGGGTGTTTCTCTATACAGGATAACCATTCCAAGCTTAACAAACCAGTATACAAACAGGATATCCCAGAACTTACTTATTTTCCTCGATATATTCAAAATTTTCGCCAACCGACAGATGCGATAATCTTTCTATATGTTTACAGATAACTTAGTTTGACCGATAAAAAAAATCCGATTAGGTTTTGTGATACCACCAAATATCCGTCATGTAAACAACATGGACTATGACCACCGCTACCGAATCATATAAACTCGCGACTGCATTTTATTGCTCCAATGCGTCATAAAGAGGACGACTACTATACCTTAGTTCATTTGGCATCATTCTGGAAGTTCTCAAGAAATGGGCTCATAAAAATGTGTCTTCAAACAGTTCGGGTAGGAGTGACGAGAGGGCTGGAAAAACACAAGGAATCAGAGGTAAGAAATCTTTTTTTTTTTTTTTCGTTTTTGAAAAAATAATTACTCGTAAGGACCTTCGAATTCGTTTCAGAATAGTTCTGCAATCCCCTCTAGTTTTGCATCGCGTGTTCTTTTCAAATTTTATGTATTTATGATTAGGTGCAATTAGTGCGTCTCTAAGGTCTGAAGGAGAACTCTACCTTGCTGTAGGATCATAATGCCAGAGGTCTTAATTACCCAAAGCAGCGCAGCATCAGCAGGGATTCAGTACACGTAGGCCTAGAAGGAGAAGAGCACGTTCGGATAAATGTAGAGTCTATTGGTTCATCTAGTGCGAGGGGTAGGACACGGATAAGAAATCTCATCGCCGGATAAAATATGTGTTGCCCCTCGAATAAATATTCTGACCTGCATTGCTCATTTCTTCTCTTTCCCTTTTCAGTTCGCTACCCTTGTGCGCAAAAATGATTCTCGTACTAGGGGAAGCAGAGGGTAACAATTGAGTCGAGTCGAACTATATTGTCAGGATGGAAATTTATTGTTTTTCAGCAACAACAACACAATAGGAAAGGTCGTGTGCCAAAATTGTCATATCTTGCCGGGGAAAAGAGGACTACATTAGGAAGGATCACGGACGTTTGAGAGTCATTCGACTCCGCAGCATCGTCGTGATCACATCGTGCATAGTTCGAGTTACTTTGTGAAATAAAATATTTTGTGAATTTAAAAATGACAACGGCAACGAACTTCTACCCCGAATATACGCAGGACAGCCCGTACAACATGACATACCATCATCACCAGCACCACTCACAGCAACCCCAACAGTCGGCTAATCAGTTCTATGATGGATACCAGACCAGCGCCGACCTCTTTCAGACGAACTTCCACAATTGGAACCCAGCAACATACAATCAGTACTACCATCACGATTACACCAACTACTCCACGGACTACAATCAGTACACGCCTGCCATAGTTGGATCTGCAGAATCTGCGGAGCCAATTGCCGCCAAACAGGAATCTCTAAAGCGAAAGAAGCCCGACGATGATGTCGACGAATCTGAGCCACCAAGTGCACTCAGAGCTCTACTCAGCAATCCGGCGAAAAAGGTAAAGCACACACCAGAGACCTTCTACAGTCAGCTCAAACAACAGCGGAAGAGCAAAAAGGATTCAAACACCACGTCCACGTCTCTGTTGTCTGAATTCGATTCGGCATCCATTTTGTCGCCAAATCGCAGTGAAATCGACTACCATGATGTATTTTCGCCAAAACTGCTCAATCATCCTAGCAAGGATGGATTCCCAACACCGCCGCCATTGGCAATGTCCTCTACAACCACCTCGACCGATAGAGTTTCAAATGTCAGCTCGCCGACAACGACCACCCTTGTCGACGGGATTAGTACTCCACCCCTGTCGCCGGGGGATGTGAATAGCACACCAACACTTTCAGTGGTTTCTTCGCCGCAGAGCTATTGCAATGAAATCAATCATCAAAATTTGACAGCTGTCAGCGGAGGTAGTGAGTTCAATTGGTCGCAGAACGATGATGGTTCAGCAGGTAAGGATCGTTTATGTTCTCTCTCTTTTTCTCTACATCTCATTCATTTTTTTGAGAATCTCTTTCTAACTTTTGATTTATCTTTTCTCTTTCAGAATGTAAGGACTCAAAGAGGACCCGCCAAACCTACACCCGGTTCCAGACCTTGGAGCTCGAGAAGGAGTTCCATTTCAATCGCTATATCACCAGGCGTCGCCGTATTGACATCGCCAATGCGCTCAGTCTGACCGAGAGACAAATCAAGATTTGGTTCCAAAATCGCCGAATGAAGTCGAAAAAGGATCGTCCATCAGTTGCAAGTCCTGATGCCCTGGGATACCCAACACACATCCAAATGCCACATGAACAACCTCCGCAGCAACAAAGCGTCATCTATCCAACAGCCTTGGGCATGCCAACAGTACCAGCCACTACTGCGCAGGCGTATATGCCGCCACCAGCAAACTACAACCCGACCTACCCAATACCAACGGCTACAACGTCAGCCACAACAACAGCACCCTACCATCATCCATACAATACTTCGTCCGGATACGAATCCACAGCTCTCGCCATGCGTCCACCCACAATTCAATCGGTGACAACAGCGCAGCCGCATCTTGGCCATCATCACCAACAACAACAACAGCAGCATCTCCATCTCCAACAACAACCGCAATCTCCTCAGCAACAACAACTGTACCACCACCAACAGCAGGAGCAACATCATTATGCCCATCATCAGTATGCGCAGCAGCAACTAGCCCAAATGCCAGCAGGATCCGGAATGTATTAGTTTGCCATGGTTCCCGAAAAAAGGATCTCGACGAGAAACTTTGTGCAGGATACAAACGAAAGTGAACATTTGTGATGGTGGAAACGCTGCTTGTCCTCTACCAGCAGGATACGCTAGAGATCACACGGCGGAAAACCACACCAGCAACGACAGTGTTGAGGATATACGCACTCGCACAGGATTCCGTTTGGTAGAAAGGATATGAGCGAAGCCCCTCATCCGCATGGTTGTTTTGTGAAGGATAACCAATAAATTATTTCTTGTGACACGCACAGCGAGCTCCGGCTTGAACGGAGCATCGAGAGGGTGCGGGACATTCACATTTGATTTGGCGAGCAGTTGCAATAGTTACGGTGCTTTATATGGTGTAGCAGCGAAGGACGCCTGGGGTTTTGGTGATAATCGTTGCGCATCAGTTGGTGATTTTACGTGCATTCTTGTGGATTTTTTTTTTTATGAAAAATTTATCAATTGATTTGATTTGTAAAAGTTGCCAACGTATTTGTTTTAAGCTGAACACAAATTTAAGACTGATTTTAAATATTTATTTGTACTGTAAGTGGTACATAATTGTAAATTTATTTATTTGTATGCGAAATAGTTTTTAATTTAAAAAGTCAGACGTTATTGTAAGGAGAATAAATCAAAATATTTTAAGGAAAACTTGCGTTTAGTTTAATTCACTAGTATCTATATGACACCAGAAGGAGGACGACGGATCGACGGATTTGGAATGTACATAGATGGTGAGCAGCTGATGAATTGATACATTTCTGATACCTCTAATTATGTAGTAAGATTTTTGAAAAAGCTATTAAAACCAGGATGATGCGTTTTT
This sequence comes from Cheilosia scutellata, assembly GCA_955612985.1. Lineage (NCBI taxonomy): Eukaryota > Metazoa > Arthropoda > Insecta > Diptera > Syrphidae > Cheilosia > Cheilosia scutellata. The sequence goes on along the minus strand of OY015312.1, from coordinate 56,456,808 downwards.
TTAGATCAAATACATTTCTTCAGTTAAGATCAGCTCGGGTTCCGGAAATGTAGTACTTGAAATGGTTTTCTTCTACAGTTTTGCTCGTATAGATATTTGAAAACCTGGATAAAAGAAACGCACAGTCGGATTGTTTGTTGATATAACTTAACTAGTATACCTAAAGCTTTTAAAATGGTTCACCATAGAATATTTTTTTTTAAATATATCCGAAATATTTAAGATAGATTACACTAGGAGAGATGTAAAGTTTCTTAATATTTGAGTTTCTCCAGGGTCTTGTTTTGTGACAATACCTAGACCTACCCTTTTTTAATTTATATTAACTCCTTATTTAAAAAAGACATAAATGTGGCTGAATTTCATTGACACAGGCCTCGATTTTCTCCTTCAAAGCGTGTATGGTCTGGTCTGGGGCTTGTTAGAATAAACCTTAGACTTTATAAAATATCCCAAAGAAAAAACGTCCAACGGCGATAAATCGTCTGATTTAAGGGACAAATGTTGATCAACAAAACCGGATATACTCGACATATGCAGTACCTATAATGAAATTGTTTCTCAGACTACAGTCGAGTCCGCATATCTGAAATACGCTTAACTGAAAAATTCGGTTGTTTGAAACACAAAATAACATACAAACTACTTCGCTTAACTGAAACCCACTTAAATGAAAGATTCGGTTAAATGAAAAAATAATTACGGGAAAAATCATTCATTTATGCTGATACTGCTCCGCATAACTGAAATAAAAAAGCTGAATACGCCCACCACTTATGTGGTTTTCCATTGGGCAAAAAAATTAATTTTGTTTTTGATCCCGATCACAGAATAATATCTACCGATTTATTAAAATGCATTTAGTGTTAGTGTTCCTTTATTTGAAATTACATAATAAAAATGAAATTAATAAAAAGTGCGGCACGTTGATAACTTATTATTAAAAATATAAAAAAAATAAGTAAATGCATTTCTCCGTCTATTCCGAACGGGTTTCTTAAAAATAGCACAAGTCGATATTGAATAGCTGATTTTAGTATTCTGCAAACTTCCGAAGCTCCCTTCTTTGAAATCGGTATTTTTTTATTGCCGAAAGTGCTAGTTGATACCGATCCGCATCATAAGTTTTCTTCTCTTTAGGCATTTTCAAAATTGTTATTGGCACCCCTCTTATTTAATATATTAGCAAATAATATGAATATTTAAACTTAAATTAATAATATTTAACATATTGCCAGTTTTTGTACTTATTTTAAGGATTTAAGAAAAAATCTGTACCTACCTACCAAATTAGAAGTCCTAGGTACCTACTTGGATTCTAGGTTGGATTGGTGAAATTGTATTTTAGTTATCTAAACTCCGGTAAAGTGTTTTTTTTTTTTTTTTTTCAGTTATTCGAAGATCGCTTAAGTGAAAATACCACTTAACTGAAAAAAAAGTTATGGCAAATTGGTGTTTCAGTTAAGCGGACTCGACTGTACATGGCACATTGTCCTGTTGAAGCCACCATGTTGGTCACATCAATATCTTGCAATTTAGCCACAAAAAATTGGATCACCATATCGCCATATCATTAACTGTTGCTTGAAAATTTACATTTTTTTAAGAAGAATGGTCCGATAATTCCTCCTAAAAAATCCGCACCGAACAATAACATGTTGTGAATGCTTTTGTTTCTCGAGTAATTATTACTCGTGGATTTTCTAAACTCCATAATCAAAAATTAATTTTGAGGAGTTTTAAAGAACAAAAACACCGTCATAGCAGAAGATTAAAATCTCGAACTGTTTCTGTCGAACCTGCATTTTTTAAAATATTGCTTAATAATTAAAACGCACTGTTCTTTCGTGTAGCTATCGATTTTTAATAACCGTGAAATGTCACCCTGTCTTTTTTTAACTTGGCTCTAAATTAATTTCAAATTTTTTTTTTTTTTAATTTTGAGACATCATTTACCTACCTAGTTTATTTGGTAACTAATATAAATAAATTATGTATCTATTTTTGTACAGCCGCGCTTCGTAGTATAGTGTTGCTTCCTACCGCTATAATATTACAAACATATGAAATTTTGTTTGCAGAGCACGCATTTATTAAACAAGTATAAAAGACTGACTAATCAGCCTTAATATTAAAAATATAACATATTTGCTCCATGTTCGACATTGATATTTTGGTCAAAAAAGCTTCTCCATTCCGACGTTCGGACTGGGCATAAAATTGTAGGTCCCTTCTAATTTTGTCCTAAAATTAAAAATTCACACAAACAAAAATGGTTGTGAGAAGCTATGCCTATAGGGTACCTATACGGACCTGTTCGTATCTTCGCCGCCTCCGTCTCAACGCGCACGACAGCACGCTGCGTTCTGCCGATTATGTCGATGTCGTCGGCGTAGGCAAGTATGGTGACGGACTTTTGAAAGATAGTGCCTCTGCTGTTAGCGTTTGAGTTTTGCACTATTCTTTCAAGAACGATGTTGAAGAAGTCACATGACAGCGCATCGCCTTGTCTAAATCCTTTTTTGACATCGAAGGTCTCGGTGAGTTCTTTACCGACCTTGATGGAGCAGCGTGCATTCTCCATTGTCATCCTGCACAGACGGACGATTTTGCAGGGATGCCAAAACTAGACATTGCTCTGTATAGCTCGTCTCTATAAATGCTGTCATAGGCGGCCTTAAAATCGATGAAAAGGTGGTGGGTATCGATTTGGACTTCCTGGGTTTTCTCCAAGATCTGCCGCAGTGTGAATATTTGGTCGATGGTAGACTTTCCTGGCCTGAAGCCACACTGATAGGGACCAATCAGGTTGTTGGCGAAAGGCTTCAGGCGTTCACACAACACAGCAGATAAGATCTTGTAGGCGATGTTAAGAAGACTAGTACCTCTGTAGTTGGTATATTGTGAATATCGAGATGCGGGAACCGCGTACTTGCTATGACACCATTTCGCCCCGCCGCGAAGTCGATCAGCCTAAATCCGTTATCGGAGGTGGTGTCGTGTAGGCTGTACCTTCCGACAGTACTACCAAAGATGCCCTCTCTTCCTATCTTTGCATTAAAATCACCTAGGACGATTTTAATCTCATAGTTAGGGCATTGCTCGTACGTCTTGTCTAAGAGCTCGTAGAATCTTTCTTTGGTGTCGTCGTCTTTCTCCTCCGTGGGGGCATGGGCGCATATTAGGCTAATGTTGGCGAATTTAGCCTTGATGCGGATTGTCGCGAGGCGCTCGTTCAAACAGCTGAAACTTAAGACTTCTTGCCTAAGTCTGCCTCCAACGACGAAACCACATCCAAACAAGCGCTGTTTTTGTTGCCGATAGCAGTCGCCATAATAAATGCCGCAGTTTTTCATCCTCTTCTTGCCCGGTCCATCCCATCGCACTTCTTGGATGGCGGTTAGGTCTGCTTTATAGCAGTTCAGGGCCTCCGCTTGTTGTTCGGCTGCACGTGGTCTGTTAAGGGACCTAACATTCCACGTGCAGATCCGAAATTCGTTGTCCTTTATTCGATTGCCAGGTTCGTCAACAGTAAAATCATCAGTATCCGAGGCTTGTTGTCGTTTCGGAACTGGGTTGGTTTTCCGCAGTCAGGCAATTACCCCGGCGTACAACCCCCAACCTGGAGGGCCAGGCCCTTTGTTGGATCCCTTGGACGAAAGGGGCCGGATTCCTCCGGTGTCAGTAACCTACTTCGGGGATGTGAGAGCTGCCGTTGGCCCATAAAGGGTTCATCCGCCACCATCTCTGTTTCAGGACCCTGACTAGTCCTGAAAAATCCTCACTGACCTCAGCTCCAAATATGTCGAAGTAGCTCAAGTAAGGTATCTGCCAAATTGACTGTTGCCGTCACCGTTGATTCAGTCTAGTGAATTCATCCACCATACGTCCTCTTTCTGAGGGGCTCATGTAAGATTTCTGAGACTCGTTCAGTCAGTCATTCCGACAGAGCATTATAGTGTTGCTATTTTCTTCGTGTTCAACACTCGCGCTTATAAGTTTAGCAAGCCAAGCCCAGGTGGAGTCCTAAATGTTGGCGATAGGACTCCTTGGCCACCCACGACCCACCCCATCCTTGTAGATACAATGGCCGATAGTTTATCGTATCTACCCTAAATTTGACGTGCGCATCTCCTCCGCGACCTCCGCCATCTATGGGTTATCTAATAAAATTAAACCATCATCATTAAGTACTGAAATTTTAATTTTAATTCTAAAAACATACATGGCTTGATTTCTAAAGATTAAACATAAAATAAAAAAATTAATTATTTAAACTAAATATTGATTAATAAAACAAATAAAAACTAAAACTAAGAATTGAAAATTTTATATGAATTTGGGGAAATTTAAATTTGTATTAATAAAAGAAAAGAAATATTTATCAAAAATGTACCTTGCATTTTGTTGAAGTCCGGCGTGCGCACGAATTCTTGAATTTTAGAAGTTTCTTAGGAATTAAAAATAATTAAGTAATATAATACCTACCTACACAACACAAAATTAAACTTAACAAACACAAAACTTGAATGAAATAAAAGAATAACAATATATTAAGAAAAGAAAACCTTAAGCTCTAACACTATTTTAAGTTATATTATTATTTTTTTTTGTTTTGCAGCAATTACCTAGATTTATGCACTCCTTTACGTTATATTATTTTAATTCTTTTTTCCTCTATTTCGTTTTATTTGTAGTTCCCAGAAAAGTTTTGATCCTTCTCCTCCTTTTACTGTTTACTTTAATTGGCTTATTAACTCTTTTATTGTGTTTTATTTTAAGCTTTTATAAGACAAAATAAAGGCCTTTAACGCTTCAGAATCGAAGAGTCAGATAATTACTATACCTATGAGATAAAAGAAACTATATTACAATAAACCAAACAACATTTTTAAAAGTCTTTACCTCTTCTTAGAAATTATTTAAGCCAATAGTTGAGGCTAAATCGTGGAGGATGTTTGTTCCTTTAATTTTATTTATTTATTATTTTTTTTTTTTAAAGGAGTTATAATTTTTTTTTTGCGATGAACGTTTGCTTTATAATGTTTTTTAATTTGAATGAAAAATAAATACATTTTTTTTCTCAAACCAAAAACTAACTGAAATAATTTTAGCAACAGTATAATTTCCTAAGTGCTTATGAACATTCGGCCGGACACGAAGAGCAGAATCAAGTCAATCGTTATAAATATGACCAAAGAAGTAGACAAAATTCGCATACGAAGTGCAATGGCTTAAGTTTTATGACAAAGTAGATAGGTATTATATATTGATGCAATTAATCACATGGCAACATCGAATTTATTCCTGAAAAATGATGAATACGAAAAACCTTATATATAACCTTCACTTACCAAAAGTCAAACAATGAGTTAAATAAAATCGAAAATATCTTATTCCAAAATGTTCCCAGCATCATAATGCGAGACACAAAGTCAAGGATAAAAAGGGGTAGGTATACAAAAAAAATTTACTAAAAAAGGCAGTCATTTAAGCGCAACCCACGTAACCATCAGTGCGCAATTTACCAGCCACAAATTCATATCCACGAGATACAAAAAGAGTTACAAAAGTATATGCAATGAATTGCTTTTTTGTGAACGCAACTCTTTACAAGAAAACCTCCATAAATCTACAACTAGTTGCGCATTCGCAAACAAGTCAAGGACAGAAGGGGTGTACGCAACAATGCCAATCGCAGAACCGTCAATAAAATTTCAATACAAAACGAATGCAAAACTATGCATAAAATACCCCTCGCACCGTAAAAGAGTTGTAATCCTTTACCGTAATCCTTTAAAGACCCAAAATAAAACCCGCCTTTCACAACAAACCGATAGCACTCGCACAGAAATGTATGTAAGTATGTATATAGTGTTCAAGTAATTTAAAGGAAAGGTCATGTGCTAATATAGGACCAAGAGGGCGAATATTTGCAAACCGAGTATCATCTTAAGAAACAGATTAGAAGGAAAGAGGAGTGCCGACACCATAAAACTGAACGGGTTTATTATACTTGCATTTGTGTCCTTCTTTTGTTGAACGAAAACATTTCACCGATCCTTGCGTATTTTGCAAAACAGTCTTTACAACTTCTTGCAAAACAGTCTGGCAATTGAGCGATTTCAAAGTCAACTCTTGGGCGTGTAATCCTTTTTAACAGGAAAAGGATTATCTGGCATTATGTTGATATTTACAGTAAACAAACTGTACGCACGATCGAGCTGGTACTATTATGGTATTTTTAATATTATTGTGTTGTACACTGGCCGCCTTCTTCCAAAACAACATGCAACCAGACCCTAAGGTTGGGATTGGGATCAGGTATTCTTGTTAATCCGTTCTAATTCTTGAAGGATGTACTACTACTACACAGAGCACACTTTAAAGGTATGTTTTGATAACAATGATTATATGTAGGTGACTTTGGCCTCTTCAGTGCACCGCCGACATGAAATCGTATCGATATCAACCCTTACTGAGTAAGTAGTGTCATTGCATTAGAAAGAAAAACATGTGCTGGATCCTGGATGGCATGAAAAATGACCAATCGAAGACGAATTATAATGCACGCTGTTTCGATAGTTTCGACAGACGACAGACTGATATACACGGACTTTGAGTTGAGGGGTCGTAATTCATTAGAGTTTCCATAGGGTGTATCAATGACATTTGAGGTGGAAAAGTGCAGCTGCCAAAATAAACTATTGCCAGAAAATGTAGGGTGGAATATTATTTGAACATGGATTTCGTTAACCACTGTGTCCCCCGTGATTAGGTATATAGAAATCTTATTGAATTCAAAGAAAAGCGAGAAATGAAGTATGAAAACAGATTCAAAGTCATGATTTAATATATTTTACGAATACCTACAACGTTGAAGCAGAGTTTTTGTTAGAGCACTTGTTAGGGTTGGAAATCATTACCTGGAAATTATTATTATTATATATGGTATGTTAGATCAAAAACGGGTTGATCGTATGCCATGATAGCGTATTGATAGATTTGAAAATGCATCCAGCATCTTATACATACCTACAGTATCCAAGGGGAAATAAAATTGCATTTTGGAGCTTCAATCAGTCAAGACATCGACCGAAAATGTGTACGATGTTGAAAAAAGATTAGACCTGGGCCACAACCAACAAGTGTCTCCAGCCAGCACGATCTTTATCCAACTGTCTCGAATTTCGCACGCTAAGTTGGTTAAGGTCCCCTTTTACTTGCGTGCGATACCCGAGTCGCGGTCATCCTCTACTGCGCAATCCCTGGGGTGTGGATTCGAAGATCTTCTGGCCCGAATCATTCGCGTCCGCATTCGCTCTCATTACCCAGCCGCACCTCACTTGTTGGACCTTCAAAGAATAAAAAGAAGTCTGGCAATGGGCAAAACCATACCTATACCATATACCAAACCAGTGATGACGGGCGAATTTAATTCCTAAAATGGTAAATAAGGACCCGAGTCTAAAAATATCCTACAGACAAAAATCAGCCTATAACATTGTCCCTTCTCAAAACACGTCTATAGATCAATAGAGACTTCTCTGTAGTTGTATAAGTAGGTATTATCTAACTGGGATTTATCGAAGCGCTCTTGAAGCAAAAGGAATAGTACAGTGCCTTTTTTGTACCGGTACTATCTGAGACCAGTCATAACTTAGTACTAAACTTAAACAGTAATCTACTTGGAAGAAACTTACAGAAGAGATATCCAGGAAAGTAACGTAAAAGCCGTTCTTTTAAGCAATGTGCAAGTACAACGATTCTAAGATTGGCCAAACTAACAATGAATTCGGGTAAGAGAAACAAGGTGGCTCTCCGTCGGATAGGTGCCTATCCATGTGGCAGAGGGAATTGAAATGACCGAAAATTAGAAAATTTGAGATAGAAAATATGGCAATAACCTAAAACAACATTCAGGAAATAAAGCAAACCAAGAAACTCCTAAGGCAACATATAAAGCGAAAAAGATTCTCAGCACTCAAGAGCATGAAGAAAAGTAGTCTTCGTATACTGACCTGGCATTGCATCAAGGAGCACCTTAGGAAGCACAATAAAAGCACAGTATACATACATATGTGTACTGTGCAAGAAAAAGTCCTTGAGATTGTGCGATTCTGGATCGTGTGGGATATTGTCCTATGAATGAATTAAATATATGGATAAGCACCAATTTATCAAAGGAAGAAATACTGTCACTGGATGGAGCCACTCCCATCCCTAGATTCTTAAAGGAGCCTATTGTAGAGAAATTGCAATAGCGTGGATTTTTTCCGCCAAGAAGTAGAAGCCGTAGTCTTAGTAGAATACCCTCAGAATAAATTCCAAAAGGAATTGTAATATACGTAGGGCACCTAGGTATGTATTGCAATAGAGTTTTTTAATAACAGATTCCGTTGCGCCATTTTCCGAGAATTGTTCCGTGGCCCAACACTAAACTCATTGAGTCCTCTGGCTCATATAAAATCACCGTGTTGTATGTGAATGTGGCGTTATGTTTTGCCATAGGACTACCCATAATGTCATATAGTTGTGCGTACGCGTATAGTGTATAAAAACTACTAACCACCTAACCGGTATTAATGAACTTCAACTTATCGTTTTTCGTTTCGCTATATTAGTCACTATTTTAGGAATAGTGTTCTTTCAGATGCCAGACATAGAAGAGGAGCAGATGTCATAATTAAATGACATCAGTTATTTTTGAATTATGCACCGTTGATGTTCGAAGACTATATGACAATGAATGTCGAAATAAAACTTCGACAGATCACCAGCCCCTAAGGAACCATCTCTGCAATGGACACAGTCATGAAAGACACCCACCACCATCAAAAACCATTGGAAAATTATAATATATTGCAGGTCGCATTAGCTACCTGTAATTTTATAATGAAAAGTCTTCTAATTTAAGGTCGACGCTAAATACTGCTATTATAGTAACTTGATCATTCGCCACCGCCCTCAAATCTTTAAATATCTTACCACTTCATGCAAACCAGCTGTCATCACGTGTACTCGTATCATTTATTATGGCTGCAGGAAATAACCCCCCAATGAAATAACCCCCCAAAATGAAAACGAAATATCCCCCCAAAATTTTGTATGGAGTGGGGATTTTATTCATATGAAATAAATCCCCAAAATTGGGGATTTATTTCATGGGTTTTTGGGGCCTTATTTCATACTTAAAATTGGGGGTTTATTTCATGATGAAATAAGTCCCCAAATTTAAGTATGAAATAAGTCCTCAAATTTGGGGACTTATTTCACTATTCTATTTTTGAGTGAAATTCAACTTTCATTGATGCTTAGCAGTGAATTTAACTGTTGTTATTAATATGATGACCAGAAAAATAGCATCTGCTGAACATCAGGGCGTCATTTAAGTTCTATTTGCGAAGATGGACGGTAATAGTGGCTTAGGCTTTGAAATTGTCAGTGGCAAAAGAAGAGGCAGCAAACTTTTGTATGTTTTCAATGAAAAACAATTATATCAAAAAAAATCAGTGTATAATGGTGTTGATAAATATGAGTGCTATGAAAAAAATTGTAAAGATGAGTCCATCCGTATTTATAACGGACTACGAAGGTGGCATGCGTACAGCCTTAAAAGGCATCTATCCACATGCGAAATTAGTAGGTTGCTGGTTTCATTATTGCCAGGCTATTAGGCGTAATATATCGGCGAAATTCAGGAGCTTATTAGCACACATTCGAGTTTCTAAAGAGGCATCACTTTTATACCACAAAATGTTGGCTTTACCCCTGCTTCCCAAAGAATGCATTAAACTTGCTTTTATGGAATTAAAAGCAAAGATTAATACATCGGAGATGAAAATTAAATTTGCGGAGTTTTTTAAATACTTTGAAAACCAGTGGATACAAAAAGTACCTATGTTTACTATATTCTTCCGTTTAGCTTAAAATGCTTTTATTTTACAATTATTTATTTCTAACAGGTCGGTCCTGAAAATATTTCTGTTTTTAAAGAAGAAATACGTACTACCTCGGCTGTTGAAGCATATAACGGTGTGCTAGGGCGTATAATTCAGAAAAATGGGAATTTCTTCAAATTTGTCAAAGCTATTCGGGATGAAGAATTCTTTAAATCCAGTGAACTTGAGTTGCTTGCCGAAAGTGGGGGAACGAGTGGCGAAAAAAGGAGAAAAACATCCGAAAACAGGCATGCTAAAATTTTGATAGCCAGTGAAATGTTGGAAAAGGGGCAGATCACTCCCATGGTATTTTTAAATAGGATGACTTTCCGGAACCAAGGCATCTGTGAGGAAATGGAGCCCATAGATGACATTTTTGAGGAAAACGATGATGACAATGAGCTCTCTCTAGACGAATTTGAAAAAGATTCGCCAGTAGATGAAGGGCCTCAAAACCTATGCATCGTTTGTCAAGATTTGACGCCAAATGTTTTATTTATGCCATGCAGACATTTGAAAGTTTGTTCTGAATGCAATTTAAAATTGCAGGCGCAGTCAATCGTTGAACGAGATCCATTCCCTAAATGTCCTTGTTGTAGAAGCGAGGTAAAAGACTCCATACTTGTGTACACATAAAACTATATAATATGTATATTAAAAAAGAGTAGGTACTTAATTACCCTATGTATTTATAAAGACGCATTTTTCTTGTTCCTAAATGTAATATTAACTTTCTGTAATATAATAAAAACATAAAAATACTCAAAAACTCGGGATATTTTCCCTAATTTTGGGGGGTTATTTCGTTTTTCGTTTGGGGGCTTATTTCATACCTTTTTGGGGACTTATTTCATCTTCGATTTTGGGAATAATTTCACAACGAAATTATTCCCCAATTTTGGGGAGTTATTTCGTTTTCATTTTGGGGGGTTATTTCATTGGGGGGTTATTTCCTGCAGCCATTTATTATTATTGTCGACTTCCCATGGTTTGTGTTGGTCGAACCTTCTGTTCTATCCATACCTATTGGACCTGATTCCATTGACCTTTCACGCGTTATTTTCCTTAGATGTATAATGACACTAGAATTAGGGGTTTCCTCGAATTCGAAATACAAAACAAAAAACACTTAACCCCTTTCAGCCATTTCGATAGTTTAAAGATTTCACCAGACATGTCCGTCCACCATCAGGACTAGCTTCCTCTTGCAGTTCCCATCATTTATATCGATCACTCTAAGTATGAATAGAATACCAATTTAAATCCTCTCCCACCACGCGCACGCACAAAACAACGTAGTGTTAAAGAATTTTCTAATTTATTTTCAAAATTGGTTCAAGGTTTTCCAAACACATACACCCCTCCATATCGCTCACTTACGAATATAGGTATCCTAGAAGTGTTTGGAACAGTCCATGTTACATTTGGTACTGTGTTGCGATTAGCATCGCGCCAAGGTCGCTCCTGAATAGTATATTGTGCCAGTGGGCCTGTTTCTCTGTGTGACTTTTGTTTCGAATAGATCCACCTTCTGCACGCTTTCTCCTGGATGCTGGATCATTTATCAATCTGTCTGTGCCTTCTATGCTGAGTGGTTGGTTGGTGAGAATTGTGTTGAACAAAAGTCATCACGCACATTTTTAAAGTGTTACTGTATAACGAAAGAGAGAACTACCCTAAAAAAAAAAAAACAAAAGAAAATTGGTGCACAGATGGAAATTTGAATTTTTTCCTTTTCACATTTAAATGGAAAAGTTTTCTTAAAATAATGTAAAAGCCCATCCGTGGCTGGAATCATTTCTTAAATCACTAAGCTAAGTGTTCAAATCAAGGATTTCCCCATTAGTGCGGAAAAGTCGTTATGGAATAATTTTATATTTTTTGGTTGTTTTTTTTTTTTTGCATTCTGCAAGAAGGCGGCATCATGCCAGGCAATTCAATTTGGAACATGCAAACAAGGCGCCGCGCCACGTCAATACAGAAGACGATATGAATGGAAGCCTTTTTGATGATTTTTGTGCCCTGCCTGCAACAGTGCAAAAAAGTAATTAAAAGTCAAATAACGATGGTGTTTTGTCTTTTGTGGTATAGAGGGGGTTGTGAAATGTTTAATTGCAATCGTTCTGTGCGAAATGGTAAACAATTTGAAGTTTTCACCAGCGGAGCGCATTGCCATGAATTGTGCACAGGATGTGGTGTAATTAAGAATTTTTCTTATCATTTATGAAAATTTCCCCAGCGAAATGGTGATGGCTGTGCATTTAATTAGTTTTGGGATCAGAAATTGAAATCTCAAGGGAAATGTGAATGGACTAAGTTTGTGTATTGGGAAATTTTCAATTAGACAATGTGGTGTTGGCGTTTTCTTGTGTATATGTGGAGTGAAAAGAATGCGAATAAGTGGTTATTTTACATGGGCTAGTAGACATAATGTAACTATGTGCTTCAGCGATCGCGAACGCTTTACTGCATGATAGTGCCTCTGACATTTTGACGATCTGAGAATAGCGATCCAATGCACTTCGTAATTGAGCTGCACTGAAATTGAGTGAAATTGAAGTGAGAACTACCCTAGGAAAACCCGAGCCAGTTGAAAAGAGGTTGCTGGGGCAGGAGATTGAGTAATTAATTTATCAGCCTAATGGGTCGTATGCCTAGGTACTTCTGCAGAAAGTACATGCTCTCTCGACCTCTATATAACCCTTATTTATTGCCGGGATTCATCCTCGTGTGCTCTGACTTAGCCATTTCTCGTAGACCCCTCCAAAAAAGATGTCCAAGACAATACTGAACTGAGTGTATCACTCAAGACGCCTTACGAATTAGAAGTCGATGTCGACCTCTTCGTACAAAAAGCTGTATGGAATAATACTCCTCACCAGCAGAGAATACCGGACTATAACTGAGTCAAATACCCGCAAGAAATAATAGATATGGTCAAGACAAAACGAAAAGCGCGTAAAAGATGGCAACAAACTCGAGCCCCGCAAGATAAAGCGCACTTAAATCGACTGTGTAACTTGCTAACAAAGTTGATTAAAGATTTTAAAAATTATGAGGTCAGAAATTACCTCGAAAGCCTAACAGCTGGAAAAGAATCCAATTACTCGCTTTGGAAGGCTATCAAAACCAATAAATAGCGGAATCAAGATAACCCATGACGTTTGGACAAAAATCGATGAAGAGAGAGCGGACGTTTTCGCCGTCTATCTAGATATCTAGAAGAAACTTTTAAGCCGTTCGATGGTCAAGCGCTTAATAGAAAAAATATTAATGCGTCGGACAGAACATCTGTGAATAATGCAGTAAGAAACGCTACACTCACCGAGCTCGGTCAAGGAATAAAGAAACTTAAGACCAAAAAAGCTCCGGGTTACGACCGGATTAACGGGTGAAATCCTAAAAATGTTACCTCGGAGAGTATTAACTAAGCTTCTTCATATTATAAACGCCGCGAACAGACTACAATACATTCCGAGTCAATAGAAAATCGCGGAAGTCATTATGGTTTTAAGACCAGGCAAACCACCGAATGAAAAAAAGGCTTATAGACCCATCTCGGTTCTTCTAATTATTTCCAAATTTTTTGAGAAGATATTATGTACTCAAACGGTTACAACCAATTATAGAAGAAAACCGTCTTATACCTGACCATCAGTTCGGGTTTAGATTTTTAGAAGTAATCATTCGACGATCGATCAAGTGAATCGGAGCACACAAAAAACATAAATGTAAAAAAAAAATAGCCAAGTTCTATTATATATAATACAACAAAAATTAGGTGGGTAACTAGTCAGCCATGAAAAGTAATGAGATCTAAAAGTAGGTACGCCAAGTTCTTAGCTTAAGAAGGTTAAATGTTAAAAAGTTTTGAAGTTTCAGGCTCAATTGGTTCCGAAGTTAGAGGGGGGTCGAAAACAGCCTGAGTTTGTTCCTGTAAAAAGGGTACCTACATTCAGAGGAAAAACGAGCTAAAATCAAGAATATCAGTGTCAGATCAAGTTTGTTCGTTGACGAAAGTATGGCAATCTCGGAAAATCTTATTTCAAGTACGAAAATCTTATTTTGAGCTCGTTTTTTCAAGACCAAAAAATGTTACTTCAATCCTGTTTCGGGATTGATTTAAGCTCGAAAATTCTTAAAACAAGACCAAAAAATCTTACTTCAATCCTGTTTCGGGATTGATTTAAGAATGTGGTTCTTACATTATGCGATGCCTGAAAAAAATGTATTTTGGGTATTCAAGATCTAAACCTAAGATCTTAATTACCTACCATCTTATAATATATCATCACATCATTCATTCACATTTCACATCAGTAGATATCATAGGTAATAATATTAAATTTTTAATATTGCCTTATTATGAGAATTCACTCAGTAAGTGAGTGTGAATTTTAGGAACGAATAGAAATCAAAATAAAGTACATGCGCATGCAGTTTAAGTATTGTTGCGCTTGTTTCAATCATGAACAAGCTTGAAATAAGATTGTTTCGGCTTAATTCAAGAACAAAAAAACTAACTCAAGAGCTCATTTGTGTTTCAATGTCCTCTTTTAAGATTGTTTCGGCTTATTTCAACAACAATTGGTGTCATATTAAGATTTAGCACGTAAGAATGAGAAAATCTAAAATCAAGTTCGAGCATACTTGATTTTAACTTGCGATTTTTCTCGGAGTGTAAGTGCTTTTACTAGAGAACTTGGCTGGGGCACTACCGTTCCTTTTAATAACTGACGTAATAGAGAGAGCTCTAGAAGAAAATAAAATCTGCTCAGCCGTGTTCTTGGACGTTTCGCAAGCATTTGATAAGGTGTGGCACGAAGCCCTTAAATGAAAATTAAGACAAGTTCATGAGAAAAGACTTTTTCATGTCAAACACGGAAACGAATATTCCGAATTTAAAGAAATAAGGGAGATGTGCCGCAAGGAAGCGTTCTTGGGCCACTCCTGTGCCTATTATTTACGCGTGATATACCGCAAATAGAAGGTACTACCGTAGCCACTTTTGCCGATGACACTTATGCTATACTTGCAATTGGTACAACTACCAAAGAAACAAACAAAGTATTACAAGGCGCGCTTAACCGGGTCAATGAATGGACAAAATCAAACGAAATCGGTTCACGTGAATTTTACAAGAACGTGAAATGCGAAGAACTTAAAAACAAATATAGACAACTTTACTGGTTACTGGTTAAGCTTAACCTCGAGAACAATATTATACAGGGTGTCCCAGTATATGTCCCAGTCAGACCATTTTTGTCTGACAAAAAATGGCTTTTACTATAACTTCTGTTGATTGTACGTAAAAAAGTTGCTTTACATAATTTTTAGGAAATTTCTCAATGATAAAAATTTCTTAAAAAAAATTTAAATTTATAAAGTAAAAATTTTGAGAAAACGGCATTTTAAGTAAAAATTGTAACAACAAATTTTCAAAATGTTGAGTTTAAGGAGCCATAACTTTTTTGTAGATGCACAGATATACCCAAAGTGCTTAGGACTTGTATGCGCTATTAAATTGGCTTTCCAAAATGTATAAAACCAATTTTTGTGCTTATAACAGTTTAGAAGTTATAGTATTTTAAGTGGTAACACCTCCAAATTAGAGGTCACCTACTTTGATGAGCTATAACAGGAAATACGATGAAAATAGACCCCCCCCCCCCCCCCTGCCGTACAATTTTTTGTTCGGCATAACTTCAGGAATCTTCCCTTAAAGTATAAGCAAGTGCTTAAACCTGTATGGGCGTATGGTATACAATTATGGGATTGCACCAGTGACACAATAAAAATTTTACAAACTTTTCAAATTAAAGTGTTAAGATCATTGGTCAGTGCACCGTGGTATATTAGAAATGAAAATCTCCATAGAGATCTCGGGACTCCCACGGTTAAAGATGAAACGAGAAATTGCGCTCGAAAGCATAGAAATCGACTATTAGGACACGTTTAATACCTCGGTCTTGAAAATTCCCGATGAATGAATTTATTGCAGCATCTACAAGGAACTAAAGCTTCCGACTTAGCCCGATAATTATCATAACCGCGTTAAAATTGCGGAACGAGCAGGAACTATCGACGGAATGTTGCCTGCCTGTGTATAACTTCGTGATAAAAAAATTGCTTGATAAGTCATAACTTAGTTGCAGTACGCAAAAAAAATTCGTGGGAAGTGGTTTTAGTGAGGAAAAATCTCACACTACTATGAGCACGCGCTGACTGTCCTCATATTGTCTTTTAGAAGATTTCCACCTGCCTCGAAAAAAAAAAAAAAACACAAGACGAATAGCACGTTATGCCAACCAACCCCAAAAAACACAGTTCCGTTTGTTTGGTGAGTGGTGGACTGAGTGCATTTTCATTCGCCAAGGCCCATTTATATCGGTCCATTGCGACAATCTTAAGTGTAATTTCTTATGGACGGCATTGATTTTGGTTTGCTTTTATCCACAGCTAGGCCCATCTTGTGAATGGTGATGAGATGACTCTGGTTTTGGCGCAGATCAAAGTATATCGTCTTTTTTATGATCGAACAAACGATGCTGAAATTATATTCAGCGGTAATAATTTCATAATCCAAATCGTGCATGTTCCCAACCAAATTATTTCGTTTAGCCTTGAAAAACTTACTCCGAAGGACATTAGCTCCCGCATCAGAAAAATGTTAAACAGGTCGACAGAATCTTTGTGCAGACCTCAGTTTGGGATTTGTCACAAGTGGGTCAAGTGGTTTAGGTCACTGTAATTATGAATTTTCCTTTTTCAAACCTCAATTTACTTCCGTAAATATGCCTATATATTTTTAATAACCAATACACAGCTATTGTGTGTATCTCAACACCCATCTCTACATGCAATCAACTAAAAAAAACTCTCCCGAACCATACATACGGTTCGACAAAAGGTACCCTTTTCGATATAAACAAAAGTCCCGCACCAAATAATTTATGCAAAACACTATGGAAACCCCATCCAAAAAATTTTAAAAACAAATTTACGAGGTCACAATTTTATAGGTGTACACATTAAGCGCTTATAGCCGCAGCACACGATTACCCCCCGAAGATGGAAATAGCCCATAAATTACGTAAGATCATCGAAGTATTCCATAAATTAGTCATAGGGACACACAATAAAGCATTTCTCGACCGCATAAATCCAAAATTATCATATTAATGTGACTCCACAGTGAGCACGATGAGTGGAAGAGGTCGCCTAGCTGCTGATCTGTGTGTTTGTGTTTTATTTTTTTCTCTACTCCTATGGGATCTTGGGAATACTATGCCGCCTTGGCCACACTAGCGGACGTATAGGTGCTCCTATTAGGGTCAAAATTAATTAGTTTTTAAAATATAATAAATTTTCACCGAAAAGTGATTCTTATCGCGGATAGTCGTCGTTTATTTGTGTATGGAGTGACGGAGCGGCAAATGCGAACTTTTAGTGATTAGTATAGATAAATGCATAGATAAACGTTTAGTTTGGAAGCCGTCCGAGTTGTATAGAGTTAAAGGGAACCGAATTTTTAAACTCGCAGATTGGTGCGGTTGAAGTTCCAAAGGGTGGCGCAGAATCTCAAATGATATGTGATTAGATTTTGTGCATCAAGACATATAATTTGCCATCTTCCTTCAACTGTTCCCACGGATCAGTTCAAGAATTAGCTTTACAGGTAGGCATAGGTATACAAAAAGAAACAAGTTGTACCTATGCCGTATGCTTTTATGTCTGATAAGTAACAAAACTCTGCACGGCAAGTTGGTAAATATCACTCTACCTACTTCGACCTATATGTGTCATCGAATATGAGGACTTCCTCGCCCACTCGAATCCAAAGATCCAAGTTACACATTTTGAGAAACAATCCCATTTCGCCATCAGGAACCTTCTAACCATATAAACGGTTTTGTAGGTTTTCTAGCGCAGTGGTTAGTGTGCTGGACTATTGTGCGAGGGTTCCCAGGTTCGATCCCCGGAAAAACACAAATTACATCTTAAGGTTTTTATTTCTATTGCGCCACCTCTCGCGAACGTCTGACAAACATCCGAGAGTATGACTGTCCTGAAAAAGCTTCTCAATTCAGCCATTCGGAGTCGGCATAAAGTTGTAGGTCCCCTTATATATTCGTCCCAAAAATAGAAGCTCACACAAACGAATGGTTGCGAGAAGCTAGGCTAAGGTGTCCACCTGCCTGTTGCGCCACCTATTTATTTATTTATTTTCGATACAGGACGCGATGCTCTTGAGCCTCAAGTATTATGTCTCTCCAGCCGGATCCATCTACGTCGATAGAGATTCCCTTCCAACTTATCACATAATCGAAGATGAGGGCTGCCTTGGTTTCTCGATCCCTCTGATATGGCGTTAGATACTTTACGGGCTGTAAAGTCCGCTACATGACCCAGCCGCAATACCTTCACCTTTGGATATGTATTGTTTTAAATAAGCTTATGAACAGCCCGTACAAATGTCCCTAAGTATGGTGCTTAGGACATTTCGGACAGTTTAATATGTATGGGGGGCATGCTGCCCTCCTGCAACCCCCTGCTTAGGTTTACTGCCAGATTTGCAGTATGTGCATTTTTATTTTTGCTTTCAGATTTACGGACTAGCTATACTAAAATAATAGTTTCACTTTTCACATAACATTTTTTGTTTTTGTTTTTAAGCTTCTAAATGCAAGTACACTTCAGAAATACAGCTTTAACGGCTAACCAGAGACTCTAGGTCTTTAAATTTTCTAGTATACTTGACAGAAGCGGGTAGGATGTCATAACGCCCGGTGTTGATATGACATTTTCAAAGTGTCATATCGCCCGCCGGGCTTTAAGTCACTTTTTTGTAGGCTTTATGACACTATAAGAAGAAGTGCAAGAAGAAATGAAATAAATACCCGGCCATGCTGCCCCCCTGCAACCCCCACGCTTGGGTTTACTGTCAGATGAAGGGTGTTATTTCCTTTTTTGGAGCCTTGCGCCCGAAGGCGCTATGACACATTGAGGGTGGGCGATATACTTTTAGAAGTGTCATAGCGCCCGAGGGCCTTATGGCAGAAAAATGTTATGACATGCACCCGACAGAAGCAAGTTACGTGCAATGGTTCATGGTTAGTGGTACATCTCATGGCTTGCTTTTACAGTCTCCAATATATTTTTTTTATACCATACTCTTAATCATACTTTTTTATACCATACATAATCGATCGACATGGGATCTTAGAATTGATTGGCTGCCTTTTACTGTTTCCTGGCCTGGCCTTCAATTGTATAAGTATAAGATATTGTGTTTGCGATTAACTGAATGGACCTACAACCGGATTCAAATGGCAGAAATAAGATGCTTTCTGAGGACAGTTCTACTTGTTTTTATGAAGTCCCGTCACTAAGTCTATAAAAGACAGAATCTGTCTTCGCAGACTGTACCAACCGGTCCTACAAAATTATACTCATTTGTTTCAGACTATGGCGCTAAAATCTCCAAAGGCGACCTTGACGTCATATTTCGGAATTATTTTTAGCTCTTTTCGAGGAGTTCATATAGGAACACCTTTAGTGGCTTGGTCTTTATCCTTTATGAGGTGGGAGCATACATTTTTTCAAAGTACATAGTCCTTTATGCAATTTGTTAGCAGTATAGCACTTCGGTGCAGATGCCATAAGAGTGCGGAGTGGAGCTATACAATAAAACTGACTTAAGACTGAAAGATTACAATTCAACTCTTGAAGTTTGAAGAGGCTCTTACTTTATCCTCAGTAAGTCTCTGCGTAGTTTCTATCCACAAATTATAGACTGGCACCTAAACTGTTGTGTGGTTTTTGAAGTACCATAACACCAAATTTTGGGCACATTGGGAGTTCTTTGAATCGAAAGCCGACTATGGATATACATCATGTTTGAAAATACTTGATTTGGAATCTGGTTGTCATTATCTTCATACATAGTTCCAAACTTTTATACGAGTATGGATGTATCTGTATGTAAATATACAACTCCAAAAGGATTCTTATGGAAATGCAATTAAACTTCGACTTAAAAAGGCCAACATGCCTCTTCTTTTGCCTAAAATAATGTTAATTTCAGATTTTGTTTTTCGATCAACTTTCAACCAGCCAGTACACGACGACTTCCTCCTTCTATACCCACCACAAGATTTATAACTTATTTTAGCCCCAAGCTGTCATGTGAGTATAGGTACATGTTCTGGTGAGTGTTTGGTTTTCTTCTTTTTTTCTCACCGATTTTAACCCTTGTCATGTTGACGCGTGATGCGTTCTCCTGCAAAATGTCGATAAGTATTCGGCGCCGTGCCTTCTACTTCTTCATACCATGAAGATGTATCTGAATGATAGGATTATACTGCAAGGAACATGAGGTGTACGCAGCAAAAGATGGCGGAAGATGGTCGAGGAGTGGAAATGGTTAAACATTGTTTTTATTGGAATTATTTTTTTATTTTCCTGGGGCTTGTTCAGATTTTTATCGAAATTATGCGTTAATGTGTCTGAAAGGGTTCGGAAATTCTTTTAATTATTCATTGAAAACAAAGTAGCTATGCGAAACGGGAGCTGGAAGTAATACAATGTCTGAGGTAATTTTTTTTTCATCTGGTAAAAAATTGCATAGAAATTTTTTGTTTCCTTTTGCTTGCCTTTTGGAAGGCAGAAAGTGGACAGAAGGGAAAGTACGAATTTTTAATTGTATACGAATATTGGTCGAACAAGTTTGTTTCATGACTCTATAGCTACATAGCGGAGGAACAATTTTTGTGGTCATCGTCGTATACATGCGTGCATATATTTGGACTACTTTCGATCTACATGTAAGACTTATTTATGGTCATGAGCGAATGCGAACAGAGGTACAAGGGTCAACCTACGCGACTAAATATAAGAGCCAAAATCTACGAGCTGTACCAAGATGTGTAGGCCAAGAAGCCAAAGCATATCGACTACATATCGTCGCTGTTTAAGAAAACCGGCAAAAATCAAAAAACTCGATCGAAAAAATGCTTGTTCTTTTCTTTTAAAATTTTCTGATTCAGAAACTTTAAACCGCTCTTCTGAAAAATCGTGTTTTTTTTATTTATACCGGTTTTTTTAAACAGCGAAGATTATGGTAAGAAGTATGCCACATCGAGCGAATAGACAATAATATTTCAACATTAAGGATATTTGAATTACAGCCTTCAAGTTTTAATCAAGAAGGAAAAACCTAGGTATATAGCGAATATCAAATCAGTTAACTGGATAACTTGAATCAATGTGCCATCTTCACGGAACCGTACACTCAGAGAAAAATCGCAAGCTAAAATCAAGTATGCTCAAGCTTGATTTTAGATTTTTTCATTCTTACGTGCTAAATCTTAATATGACACCAATTGTTCTTGAAATAAGCCGAAACAATCTTATTTCAAGCTTGTTCATGATTGAAACAAGCGCAACAATACTTAAACTGCATGCGCATGTACTTTATTTTGATTTCTATTCGTTCCTAAAATTCACACTCACTTACTGAGTGAATTCTCATAATAAGACAATATTAAAAATTTAATATTATTAGATACCTATGATATCTACTGATGTGAAATGTGAATGAATGATGTGATGATATATTATAAGATGGTAGGTAATTAAGATCTTAGGTTTAGATCTTGAGTAGGTACCCAAAATACATTTTTTTCAGGCATCGCATAATGTAAGAACCACATTCATAAATCAATCCCGAAACAGGATTGAAGTAAGATTTTTTGGTCTTGTTTTAAGAATTTTCGAGCTTAAATCAATCCCGAAACAGGATTGAAGTAAGATTTTGAGGGCCGAGATAGGTAGCCAAAAGATATGGGCCAGACATACTAGTAGCAGTCTTTTTGTTGTATATACTTCTCAGCTCGTACCTTCTAGTGACGGTTTGTTTTTTGGAAAGCATGCAATCTACTACCAGCTTGTAGCTTCTGACAAACCCGTCAGCTAGTATATAGTATGATTTTCATAATACCTTGTAGGGACGTGGGTGAAGAGCGAACATCAGTTCGAAACAAGCCACTCAGGTTTTCCAAGAAGTAATCTTCGCAGGTAGCCTTGCGCAAAGTGGCAAAGGCTGGACAGCTCCAAGGAAGGTGAGCAATGAGTTCCTCTTCCTTTTCATCACTACAGCTCCTTCAGAAATCGTTGTATCAAGCCGTCTCCCGTTAATTTTCACCTAACGGAGCTGATTATCTTCTGGATGTTATGCAGGTGTTAAGACTACATAATTTCAGCTAGTTTTAGAAAATTTTAAAGCCTCTTTGAGGAGGAAGAATTTTATTTATTGTAATTAAGCATGCCTGTCCCTCCTTGATGACAGTTATTTGTATAAAAGTCAATAGCTTTTCAGTCTATCGCGTAGAAAGCAAGTGTTCATTCTGCCTCATTTCCTAGGATGGTTACTTCTTCGTTTGCTACTGAAATCTAAATTAGTAGCGAAAGCACCATAGGTACACTGTACTTTCTCTTGAGGATGCTTTCTATCCATTTCGCTAAGTTCATTTCATACACGCACGTTGTTTTTGTTCTCCAATATGCGCCAAGGTGGAGCCGTCAACAACAACTCCTAAGCAGAGAAGCAATCTTAAAAAATCTTTACTGGATTTTTAATTTTTCGTCAACTAAAATCTGATTTGCATTTAATGTAGCTCAGCTTCTGGATTTATCAGAAAGGCCAGTGCCACTTTAAAATATCCGGGGGAGTATTTCATAAAACTATTTTAAGCCGTTTGTACTTCTGAAAGATTTCTGAATGTTATGACAAGTTGAAGTAAAAAAAAAAATTTTTGCTCTCTAATTTCAACAGAATAGGAAGGATTTTTTTTAAATCCTATAAATTATGAATAGGTATCATGTATTTTCGCACTAAAAGTCAAGTTAAGTAAAAACTTCTAAAAATATGTAGGTACTCTAAGGGCCAGTTTCAAGACTAGCTGATAAAGTCTCGGATAGACTATCCGGAACTTATCTGTCAGCTAAACTTCAACTTTTGGTTTCAGAGGCTTCGGATAGTGATTTATGACAGATATAGTCTCGGATAGCCTATCAGCCGGTTCAACTGGCTGTTAAATCCTATATCCGGAAGATACCTGCTCCAGCTCCTCCGTTAGAAGTTTTTGAATTTTTGGTGGCATCAATCTTTCTTCTGTAATTTTTCAAATGTCTTTTTTCATTTGGTTTACCTAAAACAACAAAAAATATTACAAAACATAAAAAAAAAATACAAATCAAATGACAGGTGTATCGAAACAAACGTAGCGGCTGATAAATTTTTCCGCAAGTTAGTTTATCAGAGACTTTGACGATGAAACAGAAAAAAAATATCAGCAGCTTTTATCTAGTGGAAAGCGTTATGTGTCGGCTAACTATCCGAAACTTTATCCGGAACCTTTGAAACTGGCCCTAAATTTTTAAATATTTTTTTTTTAAGAAAAAATGTTTTCTACTCACTACCCAGTAGTTTGAACTTGCTGAACGTGAAAATTCTCTATTAAGTTCTGGTATGACGTAGCAATAACAGTTTCTCTGTCTCCAATTTTACACTGTATCAGTCATAAAAAAAAAATAGTTAAACTATTGAGTTGGACATTTTCTTCGTAGTACCTACACCAAATTGATCATACCTCGTTGGATCGGATGAATCTCGCCTGCATACATCTCGTTCACGAATAAAGTTTCCTTGATGAGTTGCGAAGACACCTACCATAAATAAAAAATGGTGCCATCACTTTGTTCACCTTTATTGCTGATTGAGTATTAATTTGTTAATGTCGTTGTTGGCTTTTGGGATGTGAAAATTAACAAACCGAAATTCGTAGAAATTCAGCTAACAAAACCATGGTTACATTATTTTTATAACGGCAATTTCCACAATTCAAATGATCTAAACAGTTTTTGTCAACATCCGTTTGGTAAAACTGCATCTCAACAGCAGCGACCTCTTCATCTGAGAGAGCAAAACTAATTTTTGCACGTCAAATAACCAAGGGGTGGCAAATCTAATCAGAATTCGTTTCTGACTAGAATAAATAAATTGGCAAACTTTACAAGACCACACCTAATTGCGAACCCTACCCCATTAGTGATGTTGGTTGGTTTGGTTGCATGCATACTGTTATAATATTATCGGTAGGGGTAGTAACTGAACGAATTTTGTGATGATAAGGCAGTGCATCGCTTTCATCTTCCTGTGTGCGTGCATTGCATCGCTTGGTGTGACAGTCTGCTTTTTGACTTGTTTGTAACGTTAAACTTTTAAAACTGAATTGGATGCAAAAACCATTTTAAAATTTTGAAAAAGATAATCAGCCTTATCGGGAATAATATTTCCCTCGGAATGTCTCCCATCAGATAATTTACCTAGTTTGTTGACATGCGAACATGTTCATCGGAATTTATTCACCATAGTAGTTGACCTTATAAAATTGACAAAGAGTTTTTAAAGTACGTTTAGATTGTTTGATACAGAGTCAAAGCCTTTTTGCAAATTCGAGTCATTTAACTTTTTGGCATCCCACCATGAATATTAAACAGTTTGATACCTACTATTTAACAAACTGCCAAATTTATATTAACTGCCAACAAATATTAAGTCAAGCCGATTTTCACACGGCTGGAAAGAGTATTTTTGTCAAAAAATATTAACAGATACATATAAAATAATAATGAAAGGATTTCAAAAATTCCAAAGTCTTTTATTGTAATTTTTGCCATTAATTTTTTTATATTAATGTGTACCTAAGCATGTGTAGGTAATACGATACATAATATGCCGCCGTGTCCACATCTTCATAGCTATAGCTCTTCCATTTTCTTATGTTGATGCCTTAAGTTACCCCTGTGCAGTTGGTTGTTTTTCTGGCTGCATGCTTATTTTCGCTTGTCTATGTGCCTTATATTGCTCCCAAAATCCAACACAAATGAACTTTAGCTATGCCTGGGGTCATAGTCATATATTAAACTGTGACCGAATGGTCTACATGGCTCTGAGGGCCTGCCTTTTTATTTCGCTCATCCAAACTAATGTTAGTTTATTCCTAGCCGTAGATTTGATAAGCATTTGTTCAAACTCTAAAGCTAGGGATTTATTGATATCGAATTGCTTCATATGCCTGATTGAGAAGCGCTATAAGAATATTCTTTCATTGCACCTAAATTTTTGATGTGGCCCAGAGCATGCAACTTATCTATACTCTAGGCTTAGTATAGGTACATACTGAGGTTTTCGGTTATGGGCTCAGAAGTCAGAAGTCAGTCAGAAGTCAGCATTCTGAGAAGACACCCGTTATATGAATGGAACCGATCTATCCAGGTCTATTATCTAGTTCGGTGTCCACATTATATACCTACCACTGCGGTTAACATGGATTGTGAGCACTTTTTAAACTTACACAGTGAAAACTGAGTGATGACAGAATCACTCGATGGCTCATTGAAGATGCTTATAATTCAAAACCTTTTGACATCTTCTGTGTTTCCATGTATTGTAGCTTAAAGCAAGGAGTCCATACCTATATTGCCTTGCGTTAATTTGTGGTGTGGTATTTTGTTGTATTTTTCATTAAGACCATATCTATAGAGAATAACTCCATCTCGTAGGTATACCTACAATTCTACACAAAAAGATTCATGTAGTTAAGATGCTCAAACAGTAATCAAGGTCATCCATATGGATGACAGATGCAAGCCT
Source organism: Cheilosia scutellata (assembly GCA_955612985.1). Classification (NCBI taxonomy): domain Eukaryota; kingdom Metazoa; phylum Arthropoda; class Insecta; order Diptera; family Syrphidae; genus Cheilosia; species Cheilosia scutellata. The sequence goes on along the minus strand of OY015312.1, from coordinate 56,431,149 downwards.
ATAACCCATTTCAGTCAGTTCAACGCCAAAACCTCTTCCAATCCCAGCCGAAGAATGCGACAACATCTGAAGGACATATACCTACCTATACATATTTTCACTTGTCAATCACAAAATGTAAATTTTTCGCAAACAAGAAAAAACAATGCCAACACTACTTAACATGAATCCTTGGCATTTCCAATACTAAACACCAAATCAGGTACACTTAGTCAGAACCGATTGTTCCATTTTATGACATTGCATTTCTCATTGTCCATGATCACATCCTTTCCCACATTATGGCGAAAATAATTCGCCAAACATTGACCATGCCACACTCATTAACCGACATCATTTAGATAATGACTTCGAAAGCAACATTATCACCACCATCTCGCAGACAAGGTCATCGTCACAGTGAAAGGATACCATTGGAATACAACCGAACTAGGCCATAGAGTGACACAGAAAATTCTGCCGAAAATGTTTAGCAAATCAACAAAATCCTTTAAAGCAATTGTTTCACTTGTCTGGGAACTGCCAGTGTGTCCTTTTAACCCACATTTTACCACCCGCAAATCTTGGAAATACTTGATTTGCAAATCAATTATTATAGAATCAGTGACATCGAACTAAAGGACACCACATAGATAGGCTAGAGGTGAGGTACCTCGCCTGTGTATAGTGTGTATATGGGAGTTGCTGCTTATGTACTTCGAATGGATATTCAAAGAAAAGTGAAAAACTATGTAATCTACACGTACACCAGGGGTAAACAAAAGTCGAAACCCATCCTCTTGGATAGCAAAAAAAAAATGACGAATAGTCGTATACGTCAGGGAAAGGAGCAGCAGATGTCAAGGTGCGAATCAATCAAATTGACAGGAGAGGCCTCTGACAAACGCGACGGCTGACAACGCCATCGGTTGTTTGCCTTTCTTACCTACTCTAGTATAGGTACCTTACCTTATACCTTGAAAATAGAAACGGACATTTTTTTTAACTCGTCCATAAGTCGTATAGGTACGTGAGAATAGAAATTTCGACTTTAAAATCAAAGCTAGATCAACATTTTCAATCCACATCTCACATATGGCGAAAGGTGGGGCTTTAGATACTTCTCTAGATACATAACAGCAGCATCCCACCACCACCATCACCACCCACAGAAGGTATTATAATTTACGACCAAAAATTCTGTGGTTGCTGTGACTTGCGTGGTAGCAAAATCTCCAAGTGGAAGCAGGAGGCATATACTGTGCATAGATGTTAGGATTTCCCGATTGAAGAGGGGAGGCTAAGGAGCTTTTTCCACCCAGAATGTGGTCATTTTAAAGCTTAAACAAATTTTAAATAAATCTTAACTTAAACTCGACTGATGTTTATACATGCACGTGGACTTTAATGTTCAACGAACTGGAGTAGGTATCTGGTGTATCATGTATCTGTGTGCTTTGTAGAATGCTAAAACACTCAACCTCAGCTGTTGTATTGCCAAACAAATGCGTATAATGGGATATTACAGATAAATTTGGAAGTAAGATTATCTTCAACTAGAAATTGCTTTTCAACGAGATGAGAAAAGAAAATGCTACATTAATGCGCGTTTGGCTTTTGCGTTTAGGAAATATTTTGGTAAATTGAATGTGAAATATATTCGCCGAGAGAGGGGCTATAAATCAGAGTCTATAGTGTTTTGTCATCTCCTAAGGAATTTCCTGGATAGCAGTTCACGTTATCGACTCCTCGCTTCAATGCACAGGCAAATTTTAATTTGTAATTGTAAATTAATTCTTTACAATTTAATGGCTACCTACGTATCAGTAGACATCATATAAGAATCAGACTTGCTATCTATGTATGTGTAGTTGTACCTTAGTTCAGATCTAATAAACCAACAAACCTAACGCATTTACTTAGGTTAGGCGGACACATGCGTTTCCCGTCAAAAGGCTATTTGTCAGATGACTCACCTTCAATGTGACAGCTTTATCTACTATTGTTATTTGTTATGTGCGCTCGTTCATGTTCAAAGTCATGCGGACGACTGAATGGTCGTGTGACAAAAATCGCAAGTCCGGATTTAGCCTTAAAAGGGAGAGATTCCCGATTTTTATTGAGCAAAACTGTTCGTCGCTACTGTCTGTTTGTGTCTAACTAACCGCTTACCATATACTACTATATGTATTATATTTTAAGCGGTCAGGCTATTTCTGTCATGAGACAAGTCAGAGATTTTTACTCCCTACAATGGCAGACTCCACTTTAAATTAAACACTTATTATTCTTCGCTCGTTAATCTTCAAAGCTCTCAGTTGTAGAAGGGAACATTTTAAGAAGCGTGCGTATTTATTCGAAATAAATAAGTTGACTCTTTCAGTCCGGGATAGACCTCGGCCTCAATATACCTTTCCATGACCGGGGTCTTCGGCTATTTAAGCGCAGTTCCAGTTAGCCACTTAAAGTTGTTTGGGGTCCCATTCCAGTTGTGGTACGCATCACCTAATGCGAGGTCATATCTGAGTTTATGGTAGAAGGTGTCAAATCGCATCCTTCGTTGACATCAAAGGGCTCGTTGGGATTTGTTTGAGCATTAATAGAGAAGAGACCGTTCTTCCTCGTCATTCTTTATACAGTAGTCCCCGGATTGTTGAGTCGGGGAAAATGTACAATTTTCAACGCATTTATCCGAGGAACGCACTTACGAGATTCCCGCTTAAGTGCGTTGTAAACGCAATAAAGCATTTTTATTAGCATGTTCAAATTAAAAACTGAATAACACAAACAATGTTCGTTTATGTACGCCTCAAAAACTCGAAAAGTTTTGCTCCAATTCTGCTCAAACCTTTGATATTGGACCGAGATGGTTATTGTGAAGTTTGATCAAAATTAGACAAAGGGGCGTGGCACCGTCTATACAACAAAAATTCAAATTCTTATATCTCGAAAACCACCGAATCGACAAGTTCAAAGTTACAGACAATCATAGCTATTGCCTCGGGAGTATTCCTGTGAATATCGGAAAAATTAGGAAAAAGGGCATGGGTTCGCTAGTTGTAAATAACTTATTTGATGTCCTTTTCAATTAAGAGATGATGTCGGCAGGACTTTGTAAAATAGACTGCTTTCATCGTCATTGAAAATGTCTTTGGTTGCATAGTTTTTAATTAAATTGGAGAGAACATCTGTATGAAAATCTTCGGCACCTCCTATATCAGCAGAGGAGCATTCTCCATGGCGTCAATATGGCAATTGATTTGACAAGTGTGTAAGTACAAAAAGTTGTCCTTGCTTTTTTTGTGTGTGTTCATTTAACCGGGAGATTTTGTATGAAGTTTTACGAGAAGCTTTACTTTTGTAGCGCAATTAACCCGGTAAGGTATATTTAAGCGGTATGCATTTAAACGGGAAAAGTTTGGCACATTTGTTATGGAATGCTTTATTTGCTCAGTTTTCGGCTGAATTAAACGAGGAACTCAATTAACCGAGGGTCACTTATCCGGGGATCACTGTAGTCCGACAATTTTGAGAAGGATGCCAAAACTAGAAATGGCCGGGCCCTATACAACTCGTTTACAATAAACGTAGTCGTATGCGATCTAAAAGTCGATAACAATAGCCGTTTTTTATTATCAGCTATGATCCATATAGATCATCGATTTACATGCACTTACAACAACAACATGTGATTCTGCTTTTCATCGAGATCACGAAATATGATCTGAAAATTAATTCAACTATTTCTCGTTATTGTTTCGTGGCGGTGTTTATTTCATTCACTAAAAGTTGGTGTCCCTGTAAATTATAGCCACACAGTAATGTTGCCAGACCAAAATGTGAACCACAATTAACAACACAAAAAATCAATTAGCATTTTTTCAAATTCGAATAAATTACTACTCCGACTTTCGAGATGTTTTGTTTCGCTATATAGCACAGAAATATAAATGGAAATATTAGCAGTACAATACGGTTAATTATAATGCATATTTGAACTTAACATTTGAACATAGTTTCCCCAAAAAAAATATTCAATGTTAAATGTATGCAGATTTGTATCCATATGGTAACACCCCGACACAACAAGCGAAATGTCAAACTCAAATATGAGCAAGTGCAATGGAGAAATCATCGCATTGTGACGTCACATTGTACCGTGTGGCTGCAAGATGGCTGGTGGCAATACGAAATTTGTCATAATTGGTATTGGATTTTATATGCTTGTTGCCACAACTCAATCAATGATCCAGTTTGTTTTATTTTCATGATCTGATCCGGATCAGATCACGCTGATAATAAAAAACAGCTAATTTGGTGAGTATCGTTATGCGAATATTTAGTCGGCTGTTAACTTATAGCCAATCAGCTCGTTGATAAACAGCTAAGGACGTTCACACTTATTGTTGCTATTGAATTTAGGCATTGCTATCCTCACTTCGTTTTAGTTGGTCTAATCGTCTAATCATCGTCTAATTTTAATAATTCTGCCCAGCAGCATTTGGGTCGACTTCCTCGTTCATAATCATCTTTAATGTGGTCTCTTTTGACTTATACTTAATTTTTTGACTTAATACGTTCATTTTCACCTTTTTAAAACTCCCGAATATTCTTCAGCTCAGTATATGAGTTGCGACGTTTTAGATGACTCCTGTAATGTGAGAGAGTTAGATATTTTCAATAAAGCAGCAAACTTGCTTTTTTATAGAGAATGCAATAAATGACGAGGGCGTTGGGCAGTCTTGGGGTTATCTCAGAGGGACAATTTAGCAAGAAGAAGATATAGTTTTTCGGTCATATTTTCGAACAACCAGCAGAATTGCCTTATGTTCATCCACTTCGAAAATGCATTTGAAATTATATGAATATCTCTCTCAGGAGAAGAATCTGCCCACCACTCCCGTTGAATGGAGAATCAGCTAATATATGATCCAATAGAAAACAAAAATCATACCAATAGTTCGACCCAGATGTTTATCTTCTTAGCAAGTCTTTGAAAAACCAATGAGCTTAAAGCAGCTCATGCTACCTTTTGCATTCTGTCTCCACTTTCGAGTCCCATTCAAATCTCATAACACACTAAATTCAGACTCATAGTTCTTAGAAGGTGCATTCCATTGTTATAGAAGACTGCTACTGTAGAACAAGTATAGGTTACAAGTTAAGCCCTGAGAGGCAGGGCAAACATCACAAGAAAGTTACAGGCTTTTATTAACCACTGCCTGCGATATATTCTAACGATTCATTGGCAGCAAATTATATCCAAATGGAATTATGAATTAAAGTCACAAGCTATCGAGAGAGATGGGCGAGCAAAGTTTCAGCCCTATGCGCTATGCCCCTCACGGGGTTGAAGAAATGATAATGAATCGCTCACAATTTAGATAAATTTAGCTTTATTAGGTATATTGTTTATAATCTCCTTTTAGTGTAACTACTCGTCTTTGTCTGCTTTCAAGTAGAAATGTTTAGAGGTCGAGCTCCATAAATGGGAACAATATTTTTTCACCGTGTACTGAATTTTTTGGGCTGGGATATATTTGTTTAACTATGTAAAATCAAAAATGTTATAGTGATTATTGTAAAAACTATTATTAACAACTAACAACAAAATAAAGGCCCAAACGTGTGCATAGCCCTCTCTCATATAGAACAGAAAATACATTAGGTAATCATTCCGGTTCTGTTGTATAGCGCAGAAGCATGGACCTTGTCGAAAGTGAATGAAAACATCCTAGTACGCTTTGAGAAAATATTCAATTATGGTATGGAACATGCAGCCAGCGTATGTAGATACAACAACGCACCAACCCTTATAGTCCTTATTCCTGCAAGTAGGTGCTCGGATTCCTTGTAAATGATGAACTTTTCTTTCTGACACTTATGACTTAAATACAATCAAGTTCTCCGGCTTTAACATGCATACTGTTAAAACAAAGTCTGGGTTATCTAAAACGACTTGGTAAGTACAAAAATTGCTAAGAAAAAAGTTTAAATCACAATTGTTTCGCAACGAACACAAACAGATCGTATCTATATGGCCATTAAATCCGAAACAGAATATTCAATGTTGTTCAAAAAGCATTTATGATAAAATCGGACAAGTTTCAGTAATACAAAACGAATTGTTCAACGAATTCCCATCAATAACCAACAAAATCGCTGAATTTAGAAATCTTATTTAAATATACTATAGGTATACGTATAGTAGGTCCTACTATATCCCCTAAACACTTGGTTATATCTCCCGTCGTACCTTGCTTACCTAGGTATTGCATCTAATCGTCTCGTTAAAACTATAGCAAAAACAGAAACATCCTCAGTTAATTAACACTCATGTAAATACGTTTATGTGTTGAATAAATCTTGTGGTTAAAAATCGACCTAAGGAGTCGAAGACCACGAAATAAATTATATCCCAATGTTTGTAACAAAAAAAAAATCGTTTATCTAATTTATTTAATATACATCTGAGTGAGTCCGAAAAAAAATGCCGCCTCAATGTCGACTCGATTGCCGCCGAATCTTGAACCCGGCAAATAGTGGTCAGTGCAGGGTAAACAAATGGACAAAAACACACCGAACGAAGTTCGCGCCAACAACAACAAAAACAAAACTGGTAGTCGAGTTAAGTAAATTAATTTAAATTGTCTTTTAATGTAAATGAATTTTTCATCCATTCAGCTTGGTGTGTCGTTCGTTTTTATTCAAGATACTATATACGAATGCGGGTATATGTATTATAGAGAGATACCTACTTTTTGTTGGTCTTTTCGTTTGTTAAACATTTAACACTACTGAAAGGAGATTTTTTTTTCTCATTCACATTTAAAATGGAGTGGGGCTGTAATAAAATGTATTATAATGGCCTGAACGCACCTATCGATATGAAGGTGACGTTAGTAAGTAGACACATTCATTCCCTCGTGGTAAGCTAAGACGAACAGTGTAACATAAAACGTGTAAAATAAATCAACTTAAAATAATTTAAAACATAATATCTTTTAATTATAACTAATTAAAACATGGTGTCAGAAGTGGCCAAACCATAATAAAACATAATATTATAAAAAGATATCATAAATCTCTATAAATAAAAGGACGAATAAAACAATAAAAGTGTGCATAAAAGTAAAAAATAAAAAAATGGCGACGGGACACGACGAAAGAATGCCACCACCACTTGATGCAGCTACCTTAGCAACGCAATGGCCAGGGTGGAAACGCCATTTTTTAATTTATATGGCTGGCAAACAATTGTTGGATAAACCTGAATCCGTAAAAATTGCCCAGTTTTTAATGATTGGTGACAAACATGCAATCGACCTTTATAGTACAATGTATCCAAATGATACAACAATTGATGCATTATTGGGCAAACCAAGTCCAGTACAAGAACAACAGCAAGATGCAGGCGGAGAGGGAGATGCAGGCGGAGAGGGAGAACAGCGTACCTTGATGGAAGTCATCAAACGCTTCGACGAATACTGCATTCCTAAGAAGAATATTGCTATGGAGGCATTTAAATTTAACTCCATAAAACAATCAGAACGCCAGCCATTCGCAGAATTCGAAACTGAGCTGAGAAGACAAATTCAGCATTGTGACTTCAACTGCAAGTGTGGAGCATCATACAAGGACCGTATGTTGCATGATCGTATAATAATTGCTGTCTACGACAAATCACTACAACTTAAGTTACTGGATGGAAAAGAAATGACACTGGAGGAGATCATTGAAAAATGCAAAGTGTTTGAGGCAGCAAACGCGAACAAGATACTATTGGAACAAAACTCATCAAAAACGAACGTGCAAGTCGTCACAACAGAAAACGCAATGGTTGGTGCAGTTACTAAAAAATGTTATAATTGTGGACACCTTTTTACGCCAACACATCTTCGCTTCTGTAAAGCTACTGGGATAACATGTAACAACTGCGGTCGTAAGGGACATTTCCAAAAATATTGCAAGCAGCAAAAAGGAAGTTATTCGGACAACTTCAACAAGAGAGCGGGTAGCAGCAGTTCTGTGGACAACAAAATCGTACAAACGTCTGTCGGAGGAAAGCAGCATCAACAAGCATATAGTCTTCAATGGGACGAATCAGGTAATTTAGAATCTAAACACGATGGGAAAAACACATTGAATAATAAATGTATATTTAGAATAAATTCGAGGCCTAATGAAATGTATCAAGTAAATCAAGTAAGGTGGACCAAGGATTATTTAATTAAAAATGAAGTAATCCGGTTTAAATTGGATACGGGATCTGACGTAAACTGTATTCCATTGAAGTTAATTAAGAAAATTAATGTTAATTTTTTAAAGGAACAAAATAACTTTTCAGTTTTTGACTATAGTAATAACAAAATAAATATTTTTGGAAAAATTAAACTAAAATGTATAGATTTAAAAGATAGTTCGGAACAAGTAGCTGAATTTTTGGTTGTTGAAGATACATATGAACCTTTACTCGGGCTCAAAACTTGCATTGCATTTAAACTTATCAAACGGGCTGATGTGTGTTCAGTGAATTTATTTGCTTCTAAAGAAAAGTTTTTGGATATCAATCGTGATGTTTTTAAAGGACTAGGTAAATTTCCAGGAAAATTTTCTATAAAATTAAAAGATGATGCAAAACCAGTTGTACATTATAGAAAGCGTGTACCGTTGAGTTTGGTTAACAAACTTAAAGAGGCACTTAAAGCAATGGTTCAGGATGCAATAATTGCACCTGTAGATTATCCAACTGAATTTGTAAACAATCTACAAATAGTTGAAAAACCCAATGGAAAACTTCGTATTTGCTTGGACCCAAAACCCCTTAATGCACAAATAAGACGTGAGCACTTTTTAATACCAACAATCGAAGATTTCTTGAGCAGATTAGACAACAAGAAAGTGTTCACGGTACTTGACCTCTCGAGTGGGTTTTGGCACATGGAATTAGATGATGTTAGCTCTGATATGACTACATTTATGACACCTTTCGGTAGATTTAAATTTCTCCGGGTACCTTTTGGCCTTAATTGTGCACCAGAAATGTTCCAACGGAAAATGATTCTAATTTTTGGAGATTTACCGGGTGTTTTGATATATTTTGATGACGTTTGCATAGTAGGGGAAAATGAAGAGGAACATGATAAAATCTTAGCAATTGTAATCGATCGCGCTCGTGCCAACGGCATTAAGTTTAATGTTGATAAACTTCAATATCGAAAATCACAAGTTGAGTTTATGGGTAACATTTTGTCAAAGGGAACAATAAGACCGAAAGAAAAATATAAAAAGGCAGTATTGGAAATCAAAAAACCGGTGAATAAGGGTGATGTGGAACGACTTTTGGGCTTATTTAAGTATCTAGGGAAATATATACCGAATCTTTCGAAGCAATCGGCTGAATTGCGTAAATTAACATTGAAAGAAACAAAATTTGAGTGGACTCAGAAGCATGAAGATGAACTTCGAAACCTCTCAGAAATTATTACGTCTGATCCTGTTTTATCGATATACAGTCCAGATAAACCTGTAGTTGTGCAAACGGATGCATCAAAAGATGGTCTGGGGTGTGTACTAATGCAGGAGGGACAGCCGGTAGCTTATGCTTCTAGAACACTCAGTAAAAATGAGCAAAAGTGGGCCCAAATAGAAAAGGAGTTGTTAGCAATCGTCTTTGCATGCGAACGTTTTCATTTCTATCTTTATGGTAGGGAATTTATAGTACAAAGTGACCACAAACCGCTAGAAACCCTAATTAAACGAGATATTGACGACGTGACTGCACGCTTGCAGCGCATGTTATTGTTTTTACTTAAATATCCCAAATTAATCATCGTTTACAAGCCAGGAAAAGAAATGCTTGTGGCTGATTGTTTGTCTCGAGCACAATTGCCGGATGTTCACGAAAATGCTGAACTTGAGACAGTCATACACAGAGTAATGAGACGTGTATGTTTATCCAAGCATAATTATGATGATTATTGCTCAAAAATTAAAGCAGATGAAAAATACGGTCAAGTATGTAGATACGTAGAAAATGGGTGGAAAAGCTATAATCGATTAGATGAATTGAGTAAAATTTTTCACAAGCTTAAACATGAGCTACACTTCGAGCAGGGGCTCCTTTTCCGAAATGATAGATTGGTGATTCCAACGGATCTGCAGGAAAAAATAACCAAGTGGTTACATTCACCTCACCTAGGTATTGAGAAAACGCTAGCACGTGCTAGAATGTTATACTTTTGGCCCGGAATGAACGCGAAAATCAAGGAAATTGTATCATCATGTGCAGTTTGTGAAAAGTTTACTCGGAATCAACAAAAAGAGCCATTGACACAAGAAGAACCGCCTAAATACCCTTTTCACAAGGTATCAATGGATCTGTTCGAATATGCGGGTCATGATTTCGTGGCAATTATTGATGCATATTCAGGATTCCTAATAGCAGATAGCCTAAAAAATAAAACATCGGGACACATTATCGAAGTCATTAGCCAAACGTTTAATAAAATTGGGTATCCATCAATTTTGAGATGTGACAATAGCCCTTTCGGGTCACGTGAATTTGAAAAATTTGCGAATGCTCATAACATTCAAGTTAAATTCTCAAGCCCTCGATATCCGCAAAGTAATGGATTGGCTGAAAAGGCTGTGGCTATTGCTAAAAACATACTTAAGCGATGTTATGAGGCAAACGAAGTTAATCAATTCCAATATCATCTACTAGAATATAACGTAACGCCTGTGGCAAGTATGAAAATGGCACCAGCGCAATTGTTTTTCGGTAGGTCTCTTAAAACCAAATTGCCAGTTTCAGATTCATTATTGTGTCGAAATATCCTTCATGAGGAAATAGTTCAAACAAGAATTAATAGGAAAATGGAAAACCAGAAACATTACTACAATAAGAATGCCAAGTTATTACCGTTGTTAAAAGTAGGAGATCAAATCATGTTTAAAAAAAACGGGAAGGAATGGAGTTATGGTAAAATCCAGGATATCATTAACGGTAAATCGTATATTATCATAGATAATTTTAGTAACTACTTCCGTAGAAATCGTAGATTTATTGTGAAAACAACCAACAATGAAGTTAGAGGTAGCGACATTTTGTGTGAAGATAACATTTGTATTGATAACAAAATTGTCAGTAATAATCCGAATTTAAACAAAACTGAAATAGCTTCTTCGGGTCAATTGCTAGTTAATCAAGATTATGCTGGACATGTGGAAAATGTTGCTCCGTCAGTAGAATTGAATAATACCTCTTCTGAAGAGTATTCAACTGCTGATGGTGATTCTGAAGTATCTATTAGTGAAACCGAAGAATCTGAAAATGACGCGCCTGAATCGTCTGCTTACAGAACGCGCAGTGGTAGACTTGTGCAACGTCCAGCAAGATACCTATGATAAACCTTGAGTCCACCATTGCTAATAAAATAATTATTATGAACTAATTTTTAAATACTCTTAATACTGTATAATTTAGATTTAAGTATTATATCAACTACCTGTTAAAAAAAAAAAAAAAAAAAAAAAAAAAAAAAAAAAAAAAAAAAAAAAAAAAGAGCATGTAATAAAATGTATTATAATGGCCTGAACGCACCTATCGATATGAAGGTGACGTTAGTAAGTAGACACATTCATTCCCTCGTGGTAAGCTAAGACGAACAGTGTAACATAAAACGTGTAAAATAAATCAACTTAAAATAATTTAAAACATAATATCTTTTAATTATAACTAATTAAAACAGGGGCTGAGGATTCAGATTCAGTCACCATCAGCTTCCATTTGCTTCTTTCGTCGTCGTCGTCAATGCAATCCTTCGCACATAAATTAGTACAACCAGTGCGGAGGCAAAAACAACAACCGAATCGCTTAAGTAACCAAAACCAACAAACAAACGAAAAAAAAAAAAAAAAAAAAAAACAAACCAGACAAGGAACCTAACAGTTTTAGCTTTTAACTTAAAACGAATCTCAGATCAGATGGAAACACCATGTATCCCCAACTTGGGGTCTCGTCTCAGTATAGCGAGGTTTTTTGTAGTCGACCGCGCAGAGGCGCATCCATCTTTGTTAGATTGGAGCAGAGTCGTCGACGTGGACTTTGCCGCCACACAGTTTCTTCGTTTTTCCGTCCGGCATTTGCCGGTGGATGCGCGGATCGATGCGAAAAATGGTCGACATTGGTGCACCAGCACAGTACTGGGTCTTATACGTGGAAATTTATAATATCATCAGAGGCTCTGATTTAAATCAGTTGGCTTCTTCTCTTGCTCCTTCGCGTCCACCACATATAAATTTGTTTAATTGAAAAGAGACGTTGTTGTTCTCTGATGGGGCTTCCTTTTAGCTTGTTCTGCCAGGCTTGAGATAAATCTCCCCTCCGCTTGAAGTTCTTGTTTTAATTTGTTTTTAATTCCTTTACTGTATCTGCTCGGCTATAAGCGACAGCTATACTGCGAGTCTACTGCAATTGTGTGCAAAAGTGATGTAGAAAATTAACACTGGCGCAGGCAGCGCAACAAAAAAGTAAACTACTCGAACGATTGTGAAAAATGGCATGCAACATACTGTGGCTACTATGACAGTATTTAATTTATAAATGGCTTGATGCGTTTTTTTTTTATTCTTACTGCGCGCCGCTTTTGGCTAAATGGTGAATATAAATTTGCTGGGTATTTTTTTTGCGCGCTGCCAGTTGTGTCGATGGGGTGTACGAATATACAATTTTTTTTCCAGTCGCATGTTTCTTGATTGAGTCATTTATTTTTCAATCTACATATATCTATAGGCTTTGAATGACAAGAAGTTTGGAATTTAAATCTGATGGTAGCCGATAGTATAGGATGGTATTAATCATGTTTAAGTTTGGGAAGTGAAGTTGACCGTGATTGGGGTTTCTATAAAGATCGTAGGAAGTTAAAAACAACATTTTTAAAAACAGTTAAAAATGAGCTATACCTACCATTTATTTCCACATAATTGTATTTATATTCAGACTTGATTTCGATTGTTATTCAAAATTAAGAATATACGCTAGGATACTGAACTATTAATACCAGTAGGTATCCTCTAATCGTTTGATGATGGCTTTGTTTTTTCTTAATATTAAACGGTTTTTATCAAGGCAAACATATTTTCTTCCTCATCTCTTTAGCGGTCAACTGATCGCACTCAAGCATACCTATTTTTCACCTAATTGAAGTCAGAAGGACGAGGTCTAGAAGTCTACAGATGCCGATGGCCTCCGACCTTAAAACAGGTGCCCCCACTATAAATCAAGCATCCCTTGTCGGATTTTTTGGAGCAATGCGGTGTAGGTATCGCCACACCTAGACACAGAAGTTAATAGTGGATAAAACATTTTCTCATCACGCATCCTAAAACTGAACTCTTATTGTGTTTACCATTTACACAGATCCTCTCAATGACTTTAAAAATTATATCATTTCGTGTGGTACAATAAGGCTGAGAGAATTTTATGGATACTCTTGTTATCCAGTTCTGTTTATAAACATTTGTAACGATTGACTTGTTTCTAGTCTTTGCGTCCGATCGTTTTGTTATTACATTATACGCACTTTGGAAATTGTACTGTTGCTAAAATTATTTTAGTTTGTTTTTGCTTAAGTGAAAAAAATTAAATTATTCGTTATTCACATTAAGAACATTTTAAAGCGAACGTTCATCGCAATACAAAAAAAAAATATTATAACTCCCTTCGAACAAAATTAGAGGAACAAACATCATCCGCGATTGTGGCGCCTTTTTGTAACTATTATTTTTATAAGGGTCACAGAACTTGCAAGTAAATCAATCCCGGCTAAGGGCAATGGAGCTTTATAACTCCCTTTTTACCTGAACCCCAAAAAAAATTGTACACACATTTCGCATTTGCAATCAATATAGGAGTGGCCATATTGATCACAATTCCAACAAATTAAATGGGAGCCTTTTTGCAGAGCGGCTAATTCTTCTAAATCGTCACCATCATTTACCGGTTCGAGTTCATTAACCTTGAAATTTTGTGAATTGCTTGGCCGAAAAAACTTTTCTGAACTCTTAACCAAGTCTGTTAATTCAGCAATATAGTTCCAGGTTTTTGGAACCAAATCATGTGAAGGTGTTTACGTAACAAATTCTTCTTCATGATTTCAACCAATCTACTTTCAGGAAGGGGATTTAGCATCTGATAATTTATTTTGCAAATGTCTTGGATAAAACTTTCCCCTGGTCTTTGATTACGGTCAATGATTTGACGATATAACTCGTCATCATCTAGTAAAGAGAATGGTTGAGCTCACCACGCATGGCATCGCAGATATCTTCCCAAGTAAAATTTGCGTTTCTCTGGTAAAAGTGCCAATACTAGGTATACTTGCTTTGCCGGAAAGAATTCTATATGGAAAATTGGAAAGACTCCAGAAGATAATTAACAGAGTATCATCTTCTCTTCATCAACACTTTCACCCTAAACAGAAACTCATCAATGGAAAGCCCGTTCTCTTCACCATTAAATTTGAAATCCCACTTCAATCGGGGTCTTTAAAAGACTCGACTTCGCTTTTAAATTTGGATTCAAATGCCTCATCACTAGAAAATCCTGGAATATTGCGTTTTAATCTTGAAATTGTGGGCTCAAAACTAGCTTTTAAGTTAATATTTAAATTTTGAAAATCTGTCTTCTTAACGTTTAAATTATATTTCCCACTAACAATTGAAAATTACGAAAAGACTCCTCTAACTCAGCCCCTTCATTCTTATCTTCAGTATCAGCTGGTATATTATTTAGAAGTAAAGCTTCTACACTCTCAATTTCTTTCAAACTAATGGAAATTAAATAATCGGTTTTGTTTGAAAAACTAGGATAATTTTTATTTTCTAAAAGTTTTACACGATTTAAAAAGAACTTAAGTGTTTGACATTACTTGCAACACATCTTCAGCATTATCATTCGATAATAAACCTTTTGAAATTGTTATAGCTTCTCCCAATTCCTTAGCTGTAATTGTATTTTCAATTTTAGGATAACGATCAGGAAATTTCATACTATTTTTCTTCATCTCAAACATTTTTCTTAAAAAAATAACAGCATCCGGCGAGGATGCTGTCTATCATTCTAACCAACAAATAATTCAGACAGATCTCTTCGATTCTGAAGCGTTAAAGGCCTTTATTTTGTTTTATAAAAGCTTTCTAATAAAACACAATAAAAGAGTTTTGGAGAAACATACTAAAGTAAAAAGGTAAAAAGGAAAAGGAGGAAATGGTTAAAAAGTCTCCTGGGAACCAAAAATAAAGCTCAAATAGAGAGAAAAGCAAAAGAAGAAGAAGAAGAAGAAAAAAAAAAAGAAACAACCTATAGAATGGTGCACAATTATATTTGCTGCAATAATAAAAAATATTATTATAGAGTTTAACTTTCTTAATTTATTTTTGCATTCAAGTTTGTGTTTTTTTTTTAATGAATTAATATCCAGTGCTTTAATCAAAAAAAATCCATCAAGATGTTCGTGCTCACAGATTTCACCAAAATTCAAGGTACATATTTACTTAAATTTTGTATCCTTATCGTAAAATTAAGATTAATATTGAAAATCTTAATTTTTTTTAATAACACAAAGTTAAAATAAAACACAAACAACATATTTAAATTTTCAATTCGTTGTTTTTGTTTTATAAATCAATATTTAATTTTAATACATTTTTTTAATGTAGGTATGTTTAATCATTAAAATTAAGCCATTTATATTTTTATAATTAAAATTTGAAATTTAAGTGTTAAAAGATGATGGCTTAAATTTTATTTGATAACCCACAGATGGCGAAGCGCGTAGGTCGCGGAGGAGATGCGAATGTCTATTTTTGGTAGATACGATAAACCGACCATTGTATCTACATGAATGAGGTATGGACGGCCAAGAAGTCCTATCGCCAACATTTAGGACTCCACACCCAGAATATTTCCCTTCCGCCTTAGACCACGATTTTATGTGAATATTTGCAGTATAACGGTACACAGTTTGGGGATCTTTCAGTAGGTTTTTCTGTATTGTGACTCTTAAGCGCAGCCTACTGCGGTATGTGGTATTTCAAAAATAACACATCAAAGATTAAAATTATGTTTTTTTTAGGAACGCAAGTGAATAATTATACCTACTTTCGAAAGGGATCCAATAGAGGCAGTTCAGCAAATTTGGTTCTCCCATGTCACACAACCTTGATTTATTTATATGGATCCTTATTAAAACGCAATCCTTCAAATGCAATTTTCTGTGCTACGGTAAATTCTTCAATTTGCTATTCAAACCTATTATTTAATTATAACTTATAAGCCTCTAGGATATCTTTGAAGCTTTTAGAGAGTTTTCCTTAAACGAATATTATTAATCTGTTCCTCTCCTGCTGTGCAATTCATCATTCATAAGGAGTCTCCATTGAGCCATTTGTATTTAATACCTAATTATATTGTAGGTCCTTCCAATTCATCCCAGAAAATGGTAGTGAGAATCTGGGCGAAGGGTGCCTGTATGAACCTGTTTCGCTAACTATTTATTTATACATAGAATAATAATTATACATATCTCTATAAGGTTATATTACCTTAAACATGGTATAAGGTCTCTCATCCAACACAGACCCATCTGCAATTGGACCATCGCGATCTATGGGTAACCAATTGAAATTTAAAAGACAAGCCGAAGAACCTAAAAACTTTCCATCTAAAAGCACTTAATTTCCTAACAGCATGTAAGTAGCACCCTTAAGTAGGTAAATAGAGGTATGTATATATGACTCTAAAAGCTCAAAAAACAGTTTATGCGGTTTCGCGAGACTTCCTCATATTTGCCTCTGTAGGTACCTACATAACATATAGCTGTATATGTGTTACATAATATTCGATGAATTTTATTATTCACAAATAAATCTAGTCAATGCAAAACTATTTCCTTGGAGAACCTTCTGCAATTAAGAAGAGAATAATAGGAAATCAGAAACATTATTGCAATAGAATCCATCACACTGAGCGGCCATCTTAAAGATTATAATGGCCATTGGATAGAATCCTGTCATGCGACGCTCCTTCTTCATTCTCATTACTTCACTGGTCGTAAGTAGGTACTCCCCGTTGGAATAACGACCTAGGAGAGAAGTATTACAGAGATCAAGCAGCTCCTGAGGAAATGATAACGGTGGAAAGGATAACCTGGACAATAGATTTTTTTTTATCGGCGTACAAGTGTCCTGGAATTGACGTTATCTGTAGAAAAATTCAAAGGACTAAAAAAAAATGTATCATAAGAGGAAAGTAAAAGTGCACAACAGCAAACGATTTAAGAGTAATTATTTGATGTAGTTTGATTTACAATTTGGAGAATCTGGGAGAGAATCATTCATTTATAGACCTTCCAAAAATATTGCAGTGGCAAAGAAAGCGTGGAGTATTCTTATACACCACCTCGTCACCGCATCCTATGCATAGGTCATCCGTGCTGATTCTAATTTTCTTGGTATGGTATTTCAGAATGTCCTTTGATAACATCCACGAATGAGGACATCGATCCTATGTTCATTTGCAGTATATTCTCCCAATTTTCCAAATTTTTTTATAGAGTGCCTATATTTTCCTGGTAATGACAAAGGAATCGAGCTTACTCCATTTGAATAATTTTAGCTTAGCCTGTATATGGGAAGATCCTATTTTACATAGATTTCATCTTTACGGCTGAAATCGCTTTATAACTTTGGTCAAAAAATTTAAATAGCCTTTTGAATTGCTCCCTCTGATAGCTGATAGCATGTTCGGCAGTGTATCGTCCGGACCTGAAGACTTAAACTACATACTTATATAACTGAGTATGGGCCTATTGTTTCCGCAGCGGGAGGAAGACTATTGATCTCCGTTTGAATTTGCATGTTGTGGTTGTAGCTCCTTGGGAAGTGGAAAATGAATTTTCATTAGCTCTTCACCTATATTGACTGCTATGGTCAGGTTCCGTCATTCTTCTATAGGATCTTAGGGGCGCCATTTTCTTTTGAGACCATCCATCACTCTTAAGTGGGATACCTATAATTTACCTACTTAGGTTATGCTACAGACCCGTTTGGATCTGTTTCATTGGAGCGATCTTTGGCTAACTGTCTTCGATTCCCCACCAAATCCATATTGCGTTGCGTAGGTATATGGATTGTAGTCGAAGTGCTACTATCCACTCCTAACCTAACCACTAAGAACGACTGATTCTCACATTCCTGACGATGTCGCACTACAAGCCCTTAGAGCACGCTTTTAAACCTTCTCCATATCCCGACAACGAAGGACCGAAAAAACGTCCAAAAAAATGATTTCGCATTCAAAACCAAGAATATAATATATTTAAACAGGTTGCAGTCGCCTTAACGTTTCTAGAAAAGGCCTTACTACTAGGCCAACGAAACAAGGACTGGCAAGCGTAATTAAAACGTCGTTCACGACTAACCCCATTTTTTCCCACTTCTATCCCAATATCTAGTATTTGCAAATGTCTCAGCTTATCTATAGGTACTTACCGGGCATTAAACCGCAGTGATGCCTCTATAGGTAAGTAGGTACTAAGTAGTTGGTGCAATTTAGAAAGTTTTCTTTATTGTGGATCGAGCATATGATGCTGAGGATTCAATCAATGGTGTATGCTCTTTACAAAGTCATCTCTTAATTCCGGAAAGCTTGTACATAGTACCTACATATTTCACCGGCTTGACTATCTAATAATGGCTAAATGGATCGTTTTGTTTTTCGTCTGTGCCGAGTGCCGTTCAGTCTACAGATGTGATTATCTGCATCCACAACACCCTGCAACACCCAATCGGCCTAATTTTTAAAGATATTCAAACTGAACTGAGCACATCTGAGGTGCTGATCAGAAGCAAAATTCCGATTATCGTTGCCATTACCAATTATCATACATCAACTTGTTTTTTGATATTTCCATGTCACGTTCATTGCGGTTTTCTGTTTAGAACGCCACTCATGGCCATCATTAACAAAGACATTTTTCGAAAGCTCATATACCTATATGATTTCACAACTAATCGTAAAATGTTCAGACAATTCCTTGCATTCAACGTATCAATCAAAATGAATTCAGAAAAATTAATTCTCGCAATCAAAACCAAATGGACTTTTAATTATAAGCGTTTTCTCATTTTTGCACCAACAAAAAAAAAAATCTCATAATACCTACTAAATTCCCAAGTTCCGTAGGTATGTAGGTATAGATACTTTGAAAAATGAACTCCCAACTAAACGCATTGTCTTCGCAATGAATCAAAACTGTGCTTAAAATCCTAACACCATTGTCATTTTAATCATCGCAAATTTATAACATCAGTTTGACAACTAAATTAAAAGACAACCAAAACACCGTCCAAATTCTACCTACAAATTATTCAAATGAAATTAAAGAATAAAAAAAAAACACGTCTAGACTCTGCGAGTTGTCAACCAAATAAATTATATCTATTCCTACTCTATCTCGCTCCGTCTCTGCTTCTAACCAACTGCCGCGTTAAATTTATTATTTTTAAAACACACATCATAAATTTTATTCTAGAAAAGAACAATCAATCTCCGCTTTTCATGCAAGTAATTAAATGGAAATTAAACATTAAATTGCGACATCGCAGCACCGATGCTTTCTCTAAAAGGTATCCAATCCAATTCAATTTATTCCAATCCAATCCAATTGTGTGTATCTAAATGACAGTGTTGTGTCTGTGGTTGTTAAAAGGAAGCACAGTGATATCTAACATCTTGATTATGACTTTTAAAATTGATAGTTCTCTAAATGCACTATTCATATAGCTAGGCCAGCTCAGCAAAGATATGCAAACGAGACAGAGCGAACGGACATTTCAACAGGATAATCAACAGAATTTCACACAATTGATATAGTGTGCGTGATGTGGTCAATTTCAGAGGACTTTAAATAATCATCGACGACGAGCTGCAGCAGAAAACAACTCGGCCGTCAAATAATGTTCAATAACAATCTCTTTCAACTACACAGCATAACACACCTTCCCAGAGTACCTGTTCAAAGTTGTGTGTTGTATGTTGTAGGTATCTCATTCCGGCTACTGGCAGTATTCATGCCTCTGTCCATTTTTGTTTCGAAGGCGTGGCCTACATGTGTGAAAAGTGGACAGCATTAGCTATGCTTCTCTGTCGTTCGAATGATTTACAACCCTCAACTCTTCCGTTTTGGTTGGTGTTTTTCATTCATCGCCTATCGCCCTCTTCTCCGGCTATATACAAGTCCAATTCGAATTCGAAGTTCGCTGTGCAATGGTGTGCGTGCGTAACCGGAATTAACATGGCAGATATATTTTATTCTTTCGACAGTGTCACATTGCATTGATTGTCTTGCTGCAGTCTGTGGTGGGTAGTAACGATACCATTGCATTGCGTACGGAATAATCATCGAATTTCGGGAAATAAAAATACTATATACCTACCAGCTAACTTCGAAAAAAATAAATTCACTTCAGTAAATACAGAGAAAAAAACCGTGTATCTGTGTGTGCGTGTGTTTCAGTGTAAACACAAAAAAAGCACCCATCGAATTGGAATTTCGAAAAAATAAAAGAAATCCTTTGCCATTCGCGGGCGCAATGGTGTACATAGGTGTACAAGAGAAAGACGAATAAAAAAGTGTTCGTCTCATATTATGCGAGTACTGCTTGCTTTTGGCTATTGTCGTCTCTTCATAGTTCGTCTTGGTCGTGGTCGTCGTCGTCGTCGTCGCTGTTGCCATCATCATCATCATCATAGTCGCCGTGTTGTTGTATTTGTCGTAATCGCGCGTCAACCATTGGTATATGTGTGTAAAACGAGAGGGAATACTATAAACGAATGAAAAATAAAAAAAAACGCTCACAAAAAAAAAAAACCGAAACAAAAACGTATCTTGTAGATACAATTGTATTTTTATATCGCGCCATATATACCGTGCCGTGTATCATTTTATTGATGCTCAGATATTTTTGATTTGAATTATGCCCAACTAGTCAAACTGAAACGTTGGCGCTTCGAGCACGTATTCGCGGAAAAACCATTTGTTTTAATTTTTTTCTTTCTTTGTGTGTATACACCTCTCATGATGAATTGTCCACATTACTGCGGTTTGGATAGTGTAGTATCTACCTCTTGTATGCGGTGAATGTCAAATAAACAATTAATCTGTAAATCTAGTGCACTAAAACAAGTGATATA
The DNA here is from genome assembly GCA_955612985.1 of Cheilosia scutellata. Classification (NCBI taxonomy): domain Eukaryota; kingdom Metazoa; phylum Arthropoda; class Insecta; order Diptera; family Syrphidae; genus Cheilosia; species Cheilosia scutellata. Next base: position 56,409,911 of record OY015312.1, on the reverse strand, counting down.
TACGGGCAAACAAGTAAACATTTGGATTAAATGCACCTGTCGGGAAAGGATTCCGCACTCTTATTGGACTTAAAGGACGCACATTGTCGGGAGCAGTCATAAATTTTAGTTCAACAGAATCGGTTCTGATCGCTGAACTTATCCTAGTAGTATCGGTATAATCGGAAAGATCATGTCCCCTCTCGTCGGGATGGCTAAATGTCCGCTATAGTCTTGTATAGTATACACAAGGACGACAGTTTTTATTTTTTTTTTATTTCTTTTTATTTGGTTTTGTGTTTTGTTGTGTGGAATTCTATACCTACCCTCAAATATTGGCCAATGATCGGGGATATAACTTGCTTTCTATACTGTGTGTGCGTCGATGATAGATATAATATTTTTGTTCGCTCAGAAGGAAGATTTATGTGATTATCCTGTTCAGTGTGTTGTTGGATGTTTGATTTATCATTCGGTTTTGTTTCTTCCATCGGGATACAAAATATTGCCAGTGATTTCATAGAAGGAACAAGTGTTTCGCCGTGAAGAGTGTCCATTCAGTGCAGATCATTGATAGATCGAGATTTAAAGAAAAGTTTAAAGAGGAGAATCACACCTAACTTGAAAATAAAGACACATTCGAAAGTGTGAATGTATTATATGTAACGCTGAGTGAAAGCGGCAAATTTGTGGATTTCAATATATACATGATATAGAGACAAGCTGACAAGGACCTGAAAAGGGTAAGTTTGCGGGTAAAATTCCATGAAGGCCTAACGAACAAAACAAAACATACAATTCTCCTACATTCTCCTGCAGAAGCTTCACATTAGTCCTCTTTATTTAATGCTGTACGCAAATTCATACCAGACCTATAGTGCAATCTAGAGTAGATAAGTGGAGCTAGGGAAGTGGGGTAGGGAGGAATCATGCCTTAGTCGACGCTACAGTGAACAAGAGCCTCAAGAAACAAGTCTATGTAGCAAGCTAATTGCAACATATGCACTCATAGTTCATGAAAGTGATTTTTTACCTTTGCTCGCCACCTCAGGTGAGGTCATTCCACTGTGGTTCTGAGCTTCTAGTCATCTCAAACAGCCAATTTTTTTTAAAATTGTACTTTTCTCGGGAAAGTCGAAGCTATAGGTACTTAAATCTTCAACACCTCCTCGATGTACTTGCAGATAGCTAGGTGTTAGTTCTGTACTTAGATTGTGGCAAGTTAGGTATGATCAGCGCCGGATTTCGATTTTTTGAGCCCTAGGCATTTACAATAAATGGTGCCCTATTTTATAGGTATATTTATATTTATTGACAATAGACCTTAGATACCAATAATCATTTTTAATCTTCAACTTAAATATTTTGTATATAATATTATGTTTAACTGTAGAATGACCAAACGTGGTAGAATTTTTGGGTACAGTGGTAGATTTGAAAAAAATATTCAGAAATTGTGGTAGATGTACCACATTGTGCCAGACGTGACAACTGATAGTCATAGTCATAGTAGGCCTACGCCTAGTTGGCCTAAGTGTAAATCCAAGGCTGAGTATGATCCTCTGGAAATACATATGCCCCCAGTGAGTGAGGTCCAAAGTTTACTGGTAGTTTAGAAAAAATAATTTCGGAAAAGTGATAACTTTCAATTTGTATCTTTGTACTCATAGATGATGTGCATTGTTTGTTTGTTTTGAATGGCGCTCATATTTCGCATGCAGAATTGCTTTCTGTCTTAGTCTTGGCTAGAATATCCACCTATGAGAAGCACTTCATCTAGTCCAGTTTCTTTTATGCATCTGAGAATGAGTATAGACGGTCCATGGTTGTGATATACCTATGCTTATTTCGTGTTTGATATAGATACTTGTCGAGATATTTAATCCTCTTTTGTGTCAGTGCGCCATCGGATTCCAGAATGTGATCCGAAGTTTCGGCGATTTCATAGCAGAATCTGCAGGGAAGTTTTTTCACTAGCATAGGTATATACCTACATATTCCCTCATGTGTTCCCTAAGTCTATGATGGCATTAAGTTGGGAAGCCTTTTAGAATTCCTGACTTACGTATATAGGTTACCGTTCCCTATAAGGTTCATATCTTGCCTCAGGACTTAACGTTTTTTTTTTAATTGTAGTGTTGGGACTGGGATTATCAGTCTAAATGAAAAGGATTTTTCATTAATAGCACTTGATTTTTCCTTTAATTTAAAGCAGCTTGTGTTTACTATTGATGCGCAATTAACTATGAACAGATCATCATTTACATGTCCTCCACGGAAGCACCGGCCGGCGGCGCAAAAGCAATTTTATATTAATCAAGCTAGTCAAGTCAATTTTTGGATGTCGGTACTGGCCTTAAAATCGTTATTTGACTGAGTATAATGAAAGCTACAAGCGGAGTTAGTTTGATGTATCAAATATTGAATATACAACCATTCTATGTTGCGAACACAATAAAGGACACCGAGAGTTTGGACGAATTGGATAACGTTTAATTGATGCAGTAGTAGTTCCCATGATATTCACTAATTGATAGCATCTATGGCTTATTGGCATATAGCGTGAATTTGATATAAGCTCAAAAATAAAAGTCCACTGATGTCAAATCATAGCATAGAAAAACCTACGACCACGAAACAACGACCTTAATAACTTGATCATTTTTACAGCTATGAAGCAGGTGGTACCGTCTTTTAGAACAAAAATATAGTCAGCTTGGTCCGGTAGCTATGCCTATGTCGTTAAAGGTAACCGTAACTGGGTTTTTACCTGCATCACTGAAAACCAAGGTATGGGCCAATTAATCCCTCCATGGAACCCTCACTAAATAGTTTAGGTATACCTGACATTTTATACAAGTTGATGATAATAAGACAACTTTGATTTATAGCTAAGCCGGAAAATAGGACTATATTGTTGAAACTGATTTTGCGATGAACATCGTTTTCGTAAATACATGTTTAGCCATTCGGCCTATCTGTTAGTAGAGGGATCGACTTTCTTGTCAAAGCTAAGCCATCGATCTCTAAATCGGTGTTTTGTTTCGCCATGCGATTTGAACATCTGCTGACCGAAAAATATAATATCGCAATGCAAGTATCTATACCTACAAGTAAGTGTCCGAGATATATACAAAATGACTCAATAAGGACATAACAATTTTGTACATAATTCAAATAAAACAAAGAATAGTTGAAATATTGATCTCGATCGATTCTTTAGAGTCAATTTTCCACCAATCATAGGCACCACCAGAACATAGGTAGGCAATTTTGCATTCAATATTATTTCTGAGCCCAATAGGAAAAGTTTCGGCGGTTTAAATGGTCAACATGCTTCAACTTTTTTAAGTTCATTTCATCTTCTAAGTATGTAGGCCAAGATTTGTGTACAAAATCCGGCACAATGTGGACTGAAAGTTTATCAATTGCTGTGAACGGGGTGCAATCGACTGATTCGGCTTAATTTGACCGGAAGGACTCTAAGCGCTCCTTAAGTTGCGACAACAGACTCAGGAATTTGGTACTAATTTTTAGTATTTTCGAAACGTGCGTCTGTATTAAAACGCAAATATTGCATGTCCCTATTTTAAAATCCGATATTATGAGGAACATAAAAATAAGTAAGGTACTAGCAGCTACTTTACTAAAAATAGCTGTTCATGTTTCGGTGAGTAGTCACTGTTTTAACATGCATTTATGTATAAAAATTTTATTTTACGACATAGTTTCCTAGTTCATATAATATTTCTTCTAAGATCATTATAAGACTTCCGAAATTATGTTTTTCGAAATATATAATATGTAGGTACTAAGATTTTGTAATGTCGCGTGATACTACTTTTTGAATGCTGCCCTGCCCGTGATCAGTTTTCCATTTTGCGAATAGCCAGTAATGACTATTATTTTATTTTCCAAAATTCACTATATCTCTTTTCGCTGCCTTTCATTTTAGAGAGTCAAGTGATAAATTCGTGTTTCGTCAGCGATTACAAATTTAAGCACATATTTAAGAGGGTAGAAATACAGACATTGTTTGCGTCCATTCCATTAGTATCCTGTCATTGAAGTAGGTACATACCCTAATTCCTATAGTATGAAATGAAATCACATTTCCTTCAGCGCACAGGAATCATGACTCCTCTTCGTATAAACTGAATTAGGTTCTTTTTTAAGTCATATCTCATATGTAGCCGACAAACATATCGCGAACGTCGTTTAATTTTATTTGAAAATAAAAGAAGACTTAGTGATTTTGTTCTCAATCTAGCTTGTAGTTCTTTAAGTTTTCGAAACACAATAATTTCATACTTCACTCGAACTTCGAAAACATGTCATATCTGACAAGGGAAAAAAGATGGTGCCTGATCTTGTGAATGTAATTAATAATTATATAATAAGTACCACCTAAAGAATTTTAAAAATAAAAATAATTAGTAAGGTGGGCATTAACATAACATAAAATTGTAGTTATAACCAATGAGCAATTATTGTATTGTAATTTTTGTAGAACGGATAATCCGATGTAATATTAAAAAATCGAATGAAAAAATCTGTTGGATATTTTTTGCATATTCTTCTTTATCACTTGAACTATCCAATTCGTATACACTTTCTCTAAACATTCACATTTCCTTCTTTCGCGATGGTAGGTACTGGCGAGTCCCCTACGATTCTACCATCGGCATTCGCAGCGGCACAAAACTTCTATCGCCTGTGAACTTGAGATTAACTCGCCGGCGAACTCGACGAGAACGAAATGCGAATCTCCTACGTTTGCTGAATAGGGCATTGAAATAAGTTTACGCCACTTACACCTCATTTTTATTAATCCAACTTGAAGTCCTTTTTCTTAAAAGGAACAACAGATTGAGAAAGAGCTGCTCCTTCTCCTCCAGGTACCACTAGAAACATGAATGATGGTTTATACATAAAATCAAATTGCTCTTGGCAGATCATTCCCGCTACATCAGTTTCGAATTTGTCGCTTTAAATTTTGCACACTCGTTGCTGGTCACATTCGAGAAGAAATCTCACACACAAGGCATAATTGTAAAGTATGCCTATTGTTCTTGTGTTACAATTAACGCCGCAGGGGTTGCTTACTATTATGCAACATATCTTAGACCAATATGTATGGCACCCCACCTTCACGCTGCGTGTAGTTATTCTTCTTGTGCAAAAACAAAAAAGGATCAATATCAAGTGGTGGCTAATTGTACTATCTACCCTATATACTGCCATGAAAAGCCATATGTTGGTCAAGACTCTAGGTAGTGATACATTCCAATGACAAAAGAGAAATGGGAAAATTTCACGTTCGAGTGACCGCGCGGCGTCGGCGGCCTGTATATAGCAGAAGGTGGCGGCGGGTCTGTCTACACGCCATTTCTTTTGTTTTCCACAGAGGAGGGCAAGCAAAAAAATTATATTAAAAGCAGAATATACTTTTTGACTTGCCCAGTTGGACAACGCGTGTATGACGTATGTTGATTTAGAGAATTTTTCTCGTTTACCCCTACACATTCGTGCCTACATACCTACCTCCTTCATGCTCGTTTGTCTTGGATTTATGCGATTTAAGTTTCTTATAACTAGAACAGAAATAAATTCCTCGCAATGATAAGATACACGCAACCGCCTACACAATCAGCACAGCAAACAATGGAATGAATGAATTAAAAGGACATTATTCGAAAATTTGAAAATAATTTCACATATTCATTCCCCCTCCTGTTGAAACCATAAATATTGCTGTAACAACACAACAACAAGCACCATAATATACTCACCGACAGTCGACACCGAAAGGACAATAAATCATCTCAGATTTATGATGTGTTTCTTTTTTGTGGGATAAAGCGTCCTCAGCCCGGGTGACCACAAGACAATTAACACAACAAAACTAAACAGCAACGCATTAAGGACCAAAATGATAACCGAGGACAACTACCGAAAATACTTACAAACAACTGAAACAAAAAAAAATGAACACAACCTCAACAAACTAAAAAAAAATACACAAAAATTATTTATGACTATTTTTATGAGGTGCTTACAAATTTTTATGAGCATTTAATGGGCCCATCTTTCACGCCGCCGCCAGGCGTTTTTGGGCGAGAAAGCAAAGTTTCTCGGTTTTGTTTGTTTGTTTGTTCATTTGTGTGATAATTTTTTTGTTTTGTGAAATTTATGACATTGCCACGAGTCCATGAAATATGACTTTCCAATCGGGAAAAAAATGGAAATGTTACTCAAGGTGATTTCTCATGGTTTTCCGGAAGTAAGCATTTAGGGGATGAACAATATGAAGATCAGCAAATCCCCAAGATGCAACCCTTCTTCTGTCAATGTCTCTTGCGTTCGGTTGATTTATGTGAATATTATTTCTTTGAATACAGTTTTGCCATTGATTTGGGTAGACCCCTGATCAAGAATATTTTTATGCATGATCTGCACGATCAAATATTCGAAAACTCTCCGAAGACTAAGACACAAACAAGGAACAACGGGTAAATTTAAAAGAAAAAGGCGAGAAAAAAAGTCATCGAATGACAGAGAATATAATTTATGGCATAGCTGCCTTGTCTTTAGTGACTTTTTCTTCGGGGATTTAATTAACACCAATTGATCTGTATGTCGCTCTTCGAAACAATTTCAAATAATTTATGGTAATTTCTATAGTGGTTGCTGTTGTGCTGTTTGGCAGATCTTTTTGTATTCCATGTGCGGTCTATATGGAATTTTTGAATAATAAATTGATTCGTTTTGCATTAATAGAGCAAACAAGCGACGACCATAACCATAGGCAAACACGCATTCAATAAATAGCTAGCCAGACTTCCATTTGTATTTTTTGAGGTTAGGGAGGAATTAATTACTATGATGAATTTGTAAGCGTTTTGTGGGATCTTTAATTTGATGTGAGCGCGGGGAAATCTCTGTGTAAATCACAAAATTTGTTAAGAATTTATTTGTTTGATTAACTTTCATATGGACCTACCTAATTATACGATCGGCAGAAGAAGTTGAACTGCCTTATAAAACATACGTACCCCAGTCCCGTATGCGGGATTTAAGAAAGTTTTCTCTGAAAGTTTTCTACTTCATTTTAACTTAAAAACACGTAAGACCAAATTTGTGCTATTTTTTTCCTTTATGCTATTCACCGAATTACAGAAAATGATTTCCGTATTCTGTATGTGAATGCCCACTTTTACAGCCCGACATACCTACATAAGTGACGACTATATTCAAAGAACCATCGATACGATCATTTTTCATTGATGACCTCAAAGGAGATATCATATAGGCCAGTCAATAAAAGTATGTAAATCTGATGTGACATCTACTACAGGTACTGGAAAATAGAAAAGCGTCTAGATGGGTGCAGATTTGTTACAAGGATTCTTCAGCTCTTCTCTGAAAACCTCGTTTACAAATCAGCCCTGCACAGAAGGACGAGATCGGATTTATAGCTGTATGAGCAGAAGAATGGCGGAAGAACATCAGATTTTCCGGAGGAAAATAAGGAGAAGAAAAGGAAAAGTGTGTGATGGTGGAAATGGAGAGCTGTTACTCCAGGAACAATGTTTAAAAGTTTTACCAAAATAAACCCGATCGAAGATCGGTATGTATGGGCGAGGAAACCTCAACAGTAGATGTATAGTTGGTATTGACGATATGGAAAAAACAATTTTGAGATATGGAAAAAACAAGTGTCAGAACCCAAGATCTTCGTTAATCCGGTCAAAATGAAGTAACTCAACTGGAGACAACTTGGAGGTATGAAAAAATGTAGACCTGATGCATAGAACCTCAGCATCGTTCACCCAATTCAAAAGAAACTGCGCCAACTGTAGAGGCATCAGTCTCCATAGGTTATAGAAGGTTGTGTAATGCGCTAGCACTCTTTACACTCATGGGCCTTAAGGCCCATAGTGATTCCCTTCATATTTGTAAACAAGCCCAAAAACAATTGAATGCACTTTTCATCTTTCTGATTGCTTAAAACCAGTTATTGCCTATGGACTTCTGCTCTGAAACCACTTGTCAACTAACTGTTTGGTAAATACCAATACGCCAGTTATAGATATTACGACGGAATTTGAATAAATTCGAAGTATTCCAGATCGATCTTCATAGAGACCAGATTGATCTTCGGGAGACGATTCATGTCTCCCTGAAAAACTCGACAGGTTTTGCAAAATGACCATCGATGATAGCTGTCCCATTAAATCCGAAAACAATCTTTTTGATTTGATTTGATGTAGGTAGGTACCTACAAAAGAGGATTTATTTAGCCAAGTTATGTGTTGTTATATGACTTCTATCTGTATAATTTTGCAAGTACAGCTGACATTGACATTGGCGGAATTAAGTCAGCTAAGACACTCCATGGCTGGTGCTCTAAATAAAAGTTAATAAATCAATTCCTGCAAGGCTGTCATAGCTCCGTCTGTACCAAGAGAAGAATTATATAATCGGGTTAAAAATTTCACTGCAATGAAGTCAACAATCGTGGATTAAATATGTCTTTATACTTTAGGTGGCGGGTATGGTAAAGGCGGGACAGTCTCAACAGTCCATCTAAAATAAAAAAAAAATAAATAAATATGTGGCGCAACAGGCGGTAGACACCCTAGGCCTAGCTTCTCGCAACCATTCGTTTGTGTGAGTTTCTATTTTTGGGACGAATGGAAGGGACCTACAATTTTATGCCGATTCCGAACGGCTGAATTGAGAAGCTTTTTCAGGACAGTTGTACTCTCGGATGTTTGTCAGACGTTCGCGAGAGGTGGCGCAGTAGAAAAAAACACTAAGATGTAATTTGTGTTTTTCCGGGGATCGAACCTGGGATCCCTCGCACAGCAGTCCAGCACACTAACCACTGCGCTACTGCGCCCAACAGTCAGATGATTATTAAAGCGGAACAGGCGAGGCATTGATGTTACAATGATTATCAGTCGTAAACAATTAAACATCGAGTGAGACTGAAACCATATTTAGATAGCGCCCCATAAAAGTCCACTCCACCACTAGCCCATCATCATATACTCCTGCAAGTGATTGTTTAAACTATGTAAGACCTGGCGGCCCAATTCTTGGTATGTGGAATCTTTAAGGAAAGCAAATTTAGTTTTTTCTCTATTAGGAAGTGAACCTACAATTTCGGTTTAGAATCAATTGACCGATCGCCTATCACTTGCGTCAAATAAGCCATGATAACCTTGGTCACAAATTTATCGAATACAGAGACGATGTCATTTGCAATGCACTTGTTGTTTCTTAAAAAGGTTTCACTTTTTTCACCTTGTTTCTACTCAGACTTATTTCTGTCTCATGAATATCTAGTTGCCTTCTCAAAACAAAAATACGTCTCGCTTATAGAGTTCACTTGCATGACTTGGTCTGCATGTGCAAAGGAGATTCATCATTCGTAGATATCGTTTCAAGTATCTGTGTGGATGATGCCCGATTGCGCGAGGAGGTATTTTCCTTTTATTTTAATTTTGCACTTTTAATTCAATTTGTGATTTTTAATTTGTTTATTATTTTCCCATGAAGTTTTGGTGAAAAGGCGACTGTAGTCACTCATGCAATCGATTGAGGCCGTTTGGACCACTGATATTCTGACAATCTTGGCAATGTGCTTCAGAATTCTTACCTGTCATCTACCTACATTACCTTTGCCGATTATTAAAATAATATTATCTATGTGTAGTAAATAAGTTTTAAAAAAATGTTTTCACTCCCGGCGGTGAAATATTTTACATTTATCATCAAAGTCGGAATTAGTGTACGTTACAAATTTGGGCGTAATTCACTTCTGAGATAACCACATATCATTTTATATGATATCTTTATAGACAGAACTTCTATACTTGCGTATCTGTTCTTTTGTCGGTTTTTAGATTTTAATTTTACTGAATCCCTTGTATTATCAGTAACAGCAGCATTCCAAGTAGGTAGTCTTTGAAAAAATATACTAAGACTATTTTAGACTAATCAGCTCCTAATCCCTACAAAAACCAAACAAGCTCATTCTTTTTAGAAAATACAATTTAAGCTTGATACACTTCAACTTAATAATTAAGGTCAACAGCATAGCTGAGCAGTAAAATTCTTAGTTGATAAAACGATATAAATTGCTTTGAAAATTTCATCTAATCGCAGACCATTTATAAAAATCATACCATGCGATTTAAGCAGTTGCTTCTTTCTAATCTAAAGAGGGAAAGAGAAAATCAACCATAGGTACTCACATGCAAGCTCACATTTCAACGTGTTGTTTTATTAAAATTTATATTTTTGTCGTTTCATCAACCCTTTTCTTGCGAGGGGTTAATTTTGATAAATGCCATTCTTTTACATTTTTATACAGTAGATACGAGTATAGGTAAGGTATACTCGAGATATTTTTATATACCAAACTCTGTACATTTTACAAGTATATGTAGGTATTGTGAAAGAAACAAAAAAAGTTTTCTATATATCAACGACAGCATATCCACTTTCGTTTACGTTTTGTTGGTTCGGTTTCTATGGGGAAGAGAACTCTATGTGTTGTTGTTTTTTGTTCCAACGACTCGAAACTAATTCATCAACATAACAAATGTAATGATATCCAAGTTTAGTTGGAATCACGAAATACACGCGAGCATTTTTTTGGAAATGAAAAATAAGAACAAAAAAAATGAAAAACTTGAATCGAAATAAAACACAATAGAATTATTGTTGTTGTGTCTGTGAAGTAAAGTAGAAAATAGGACAATTGTACAATAGGTGCCGGCTTTAGGTGGTAGGTAAGGTATGCCAGCAAAACTCAAAAATAAAATTTCAACTCCGAAACTAAAGAAGGCAATTTCGAAAACCACTTTTTATATCTCGCATTGTCAGGGACGTAGCGAGGGTTCGAGCTGTGGGGGGGGGGTGACTTTCATTGAAATGCCGACATATTTCAGGAACTTGCCGACTGTATAGAAATCATGAAAATCGGCCCAACGGTTATCGAGTTATATATCTAACGTCAACGAGTTTCACTCCATAGAAGATGTTTTTTGTATGGGAAGCGCCACGCCCCTTTGTCCAATTTTGACCAATCTTAATAAGAACACCCCTGGGCTAATACCTAAAGGACCATTCACATAAGAGCGACCAACTACCTACGATCGAACGACTATTCGCAAGTTTTGACAGCCCGTTCATATGAACACTTTTATAGGTCGCGGCAGTTCGCGAATTCCAGCCAACAGTTTCTACCCTCTAGTTTGAGGTTAAGTTCGAACGAATGTTTTATTCGCTAGTTTGTGGAACGTTAAATAAATTATGGGAATTGCGAATAAACTTTGACAATTCGCGCCAAGGGTGTTTTCGTTCACGGTAAAAAGTTTGCGGAATTCGAAATGTCGTTATTTAAACTGTTTATAAACTTATTTTCTTAATACATTTTGATGGGATAATTAATTACCCTCCTCTTGGCCCAAAAAAACGTTTGCCGCGAATTGTTAAAGCTCGCAATCCACATCAATAAGCCGAGAATTACCGAATAACACATTCCTTCGAATTTTACCTCAAATTAAATATGCCAACCGTCCTTTTAAAATCGAATCGAAACTCGATAAATTTTAAGGATTTCAGTCGGCAAATTCACCCATTCACCGATTTTAAGGAGTTCATGTGGAACCTTTGAAAATGCCGACTTTTGTATACATTTACAAGTTTAAAAACCTATACCTGATGAAAATCCAAACTTAAGACTTAATTTTGAAAATTGATCGTTGATTTGCCGACTCTTCAAAAGCATGGGGGGTGCGACACCCCCCTCGCTACGCCCCTGCGCATTGTGCGTAATACGAATACCCTATTCACACCGAGTCAAAAACTCGGTTTTCGCGAAAACAATCGAAATCTTCATTGAAATCAGAAGTTTTCGCATACATATTGCAGTTTTCAAAACGAGTTGTTTGAAGTCGTTTTCCATGAAAACGCCACGAACACGACTTCCAATCGTTGGGTTGTCGAAGCAGACACACGTTTTGCAGTAAGGGTACTCTTACCTTCCATATTGCAATAAGATCAATGTTTCCGCAGGGTTTTCTAAAAGTGTAACAATTTTTTTCAAATAGTGTAACAAATGGAAACAAAATGTAACAAACTAAAAAAAAAATTTTTGTCTACCTGTCCATTTTCAGCCTTATTCATAAGATTCATTTACCCCCAGTTTCACAGTGGGAGTTTAAACTACACTTTTAGTTTAAACTTTAATTCAACAATTAATTCGGTTTCACGGTTTCGTTTAAACCTAAACTAAAGTATTCTGAACTGAGTTCAATTTAACTGAAATTCAGATAAGATTGTGAAACCGGATGAGTTGAACTTCAAATTTAAACTCACGTTCAGATTCAGTTGAACTTTAGTTTAAACTTCCAGTGAAATTAACTTTGAAAAAAGTGTATGAATAAAGTTTTCTGCAATTAAACCAACATTAGCCCTAATTCAGATTTAATTAAGTGTTATAAATGAGGCTGTTTGTGTTTAACAAGTTAAAAAATAAAAATAAAAAAATTATTGACCATCGACGTTTGTAAACAAACAAATACATTGACAGAAATTGCTAGAAGTTTGTTCGAAAGAAAAAAGTGCTGTCAGCTGAACTCTTCAATAATTTTAAACGAGAAAAACAAAAAAGATTTTAATGGGAAAAATTGTAACAAAGCGAAAAAAAGTAACATTGTAACAAAATTTTAAAATGATTAAAAAGTGTAACACTTTTGTTACACTTGTATCATTGTGGCAACGCTGATTAAGATTAATTTGTTTCTCTTTTTTTTGCCGTCAATTTGTACTCTTCCCTCATATACATATGCATTTTCGGAAGGCGTCCATCCTAAAGCACTCCCTCTAGTCCAGTTTCTTTAAAAATTTAAGAATAAAAGCTGGCTCTAATGACGATATCTCCTCATCTGATAGTTGATACTTGTCAAATATTTTAGTCTTTCATATTGGTCAATGCTGCTTTTCACTGAACCACTCGTAGAATCTTCAGAGACTTTCCGCACATAGACGGAGTTTTCTAAGGTACGCCTTAAGTATACATGGAAGCGGAGGTTATTAAAGGCTTTTACTTAACTTTATGAAAAATTTGTTATGCTCAAATCTTGCAAGCCAAATTTGAACTTTTTCATAACACATGAACCATTAGCCGTATTAACTTGAAACTTTATATGTCAATAGATAACTACAAACATGGCTTACTCTCTAAGTCCCTTTCAGGAGAAACCTTAAAAATAGATTGGTTAATTTTTATTTTTGTGCTTTTTAGTGCAGTTTCATTAGTTTTTTAAACTATTACCATTTTTTTATCATTAAGATGCATGAGTTGAATCTTTTTCTTTTATATGGTGCCTAAAAGCTTCTTGGGCTGCATCATGCTCTTAGTCTTGTCATAGATTTTTGTCATGTTTTCTTTCCTTAGTTTCCTATGGAGTCGGCCATTATAATATTATCCTCTATAAAAGTACCATTAAGTTTTAAGTTTGTGCAGGAATTCCCTTACAAGTTTAGGTCTGATTTAATATAGAAATCTATATTGACGTGTTAGCAGCTTGGCTATCTGACGATATAGCTATAACACAATTGGCTTTGTTTCTGTCGATGGTTGATTTGGACACATCTGTATTATGTTGTAGATTTCAACCTGAAAGATACTACGGTAGGTAATTCTGCTCTAAGAATATAATTTATTAAATTGTATTTATTTTTAAATCACTGTTTTTTGAGGGTACCTAATAAAACTGTTTATAAAGAATAAGACCCACTTTTCCCAAAACAACTGCAGTTAAATGATAATAATAATAAGACATGAATAGTTTATATAACCTGTAATTAATATTTTTTAACCAATTATCGAAGTGTCACTGCAACTCAAACGACGAACAAATGTTAAGTACCTATAGGTAATTATAAATACATATTATTAACATAAAACGTTTATATCATTGCGATAGGTCAATGTATCAATGGCTTGCAATAAATTAATGTCCGGCTAGAATTTCGTCTTCATTTTTGCATCTAACAATATATATAGGTAGCATAAAGCTGACTTTTACCACATAAACATAATATCTACCTATAGCACAAGTTCTTAGTAATCTTTTATGTTCAGCACTTATATGGGAAAATATGAAACTTGATAATGTCATGGCGTTCTCAAAAGGAACTCATCATAGCTGGTGTCAGGTGGACTGTTAGTTAATTTTTTAGTTTTGCGGTCCCATGAATATCAGTGAATAGAATTTTTGTTTGCTTTGTTTTCGCTTCATTATGCCATTAAGCAGTAGATAATCGGCCTTAGTTTTATATAAAAGAATACAATATTTCTATTGTGTGTTCATTTTTTAAGATGGTTTCTAAAAATTAGGGGGCACAGTTAATGCAACAACCCGTCTTTGCGGATGCGACGTCTTTCAACAGTTCCCCACCGGTATCAATTTCAGTGTCAGTTTACTTTCTGTTCGACATTTTTTGTGTGAAGTTTACGAAGTACATAGCTGATGGTGTCGATATCTATTATGTTGATCCCAAAATTACCTCTAAAATAATAAACAAGGGCTGGTTGAAATTAAAAAAGATTTTAATAATTTTTCACCGCAGTTCAAGTTACATCAATTAAATTTGGCGAACCATGTATAAAAAACGAAGCAACATCCGAACTTATATATCTTTTTAAATTTTTTTTAACTGATCAATCTGTGTAAAGTAATAAGCTAAAGAGCTAACATCATCATCGAGGGTAGGTAAGCAGTTTCTCGGCAAATTGTATAATCACCACTCAAATCAATTTAGATTAAAATAACATTTTCGGACCTAACTCCATTATAATGAATCAACGTTTAAGGATACGGCCAGAACGACAAAATTATATTTTAAAGTTTAATCCGTATAATAAGCAGCATGCCGTGCCTTCTATTTCCTGCAAGTGCAATGTATAAGTTTGCTACCCAACCAGTCATGATTACTATGATTACAATAAAGAAACGCAACAAAAACTGCAAGCGTTGCAAAATGCCAACCATGCTTTTCCACCAGGAAAATTACAGTGTGGCAGTGGCAGCATGCTTGCCAAGGTGGACAGGAAGATGCGCAATCAAGACGTGTACGATGTGTATGTTCTGCGAAAAGCATTCAATATATATTTAACTCTGGCGCTTAGAGCAAAATACAATTACCAGCTGAGAAATTGAAAATTGTTTTTATTTCGTGAAATAATACCTAGCTTAAAAGGTTCTGTTAAGCGAATGTTGTGTAATTAAGCCAGTGGTGGGAAAGGGTTGAATGCACTTTTAAAAATGCACAGCAATCCACAGCAGTTTGTTATGATATGACTGATTGTTAATCAAAGCCCAGTCGAAACGGTAAGAGCTTGAAAGCAGACATTTTGAAACAAATTTTCATTTATTGTAAAAATGAGTATTAAGAAGTGATTTGAGGAAATTGGACTTGAAACACCAAAATTCATATTGCTCACCCGGTCCACTTCAAACTCGGAAATATTGCTTAGGTCCCGAGTTATTGGCGAATTAATATATTTCCTACTGTAATTCTACTGCAAAGGGTGTGGCGCCGAGTGTAAACAGTAATAGCTAGTAATATATAATTAAGGTTATGATGTCTTCTTCTTCTTTTATTCCGGAAGCTGCTGTTGGCAGCATAACACTTTAACTCCTCCTGGATCATAGGGTGACAACCATCACGTATTTCCATCTCACTCTGATGTTTGCAGATCGGTACCTCAACTGTGTCCACGATCCGAAATTTTGGGACTGAGCTTCCGTCATAACAGTTGTCTTGGTCTATTCCATTTCCAACTCGTCTTACACCTTGAGGGTTCCATTGGAAGCCGCACTGCTTCGCTATGTTGTCATCAGATTTCCTCAGTGTATAGCCAATCCAGCGCCACTTTCTCTGTCGTGAACTTTTGTTTGTCCAGTCCTAGTACGATTGACAAAAGCTTGTAACATGCTAGATATTTTCGCAGAACATTTTCACTTTTCACATGCGTATAACAGTGCAGATGTTATATGGGAATCAAACAGATATTTTGCTAGAGTCCAACACTGCACAAAGGATTCCAAATGCACTACGAGCTTTAATTTAGTGTATTTCTGACATCTAGGTCCGTTCCACTAACGAGGGACACATAACTACCCGCAGTTAGTTAAACTACGTGAGTGCGTGATCTCCTCTATAGCCTATCGTCCTAAGATAACCTGCTGTTGTTGGTTACAAATGGCTTAGCTTATTAAACTGGTTCCATTTTATACCATGTCTCTCGTTTGTATCCACCGTGGCAGTCATTGATCGATGACGTGATGACGTGATCGCAAGTAAGAACAAAATCGGTGACAGTACATCTACTTGTCATATTCCTGGTCGCAAATGCTTCGGAAAGCTGTCCACTATGTGCAAAACGAAACACCTTGCGTTGTTGTACGATTTATTGATAATAGTTACATTTTTTCATGAATGCCTCTGCTAGTCAACGATCTCCAGATGCATAACTCGATGAAAGTTTTGGAGCTCCTGGACAGTTTGTTGTCGGTTTATGCATTTCCATTTCCTATGTTAGTTAGCACAAAGTCTGAAAATGTGAAGCTATAGTCGAAATTCTTGCGAGACTTTTATACATAATACATATATAGGTAACTATCTCTGTTGATAGTTGTAGTACCTATGTACTTTTTCGCTGTCCCTTGGAATTTCCAAGGATAGCATTATGCCGAGCCGTAGAGGATATGATCCCGCACTAAATACAGCGGGAAAGGCCGCCCTGTATACCAATTTAATCTCGATGGTCCGTGTACAATATGCTGCACTATTTTAAAGTGGGTGGGCCGTATCTTCTGGTATACATACCTAGGTATAAGTGATCCCAAGTTCGGGATAGATCTGCAAAAAATAAAAAACTTTTTCGTTAATCTATTAAGTACCTACATACTTTAATAGTTGGATTTTGACCATCAGTTCAGTAGTTTTAGTGCTTGTTGCAAAATTCTGTTTTACGTCCATTTCATTTCAAGCTTTGCTTCGATGTCTTCCACCATTACTAAGCGTTAGTATAGTTATTACTATACTATAACAGACCTGACTTGAATATAGGAATTCTTTCCGTACCAGTTTCGATGCCGGTTTGATATGTGCAAGGTATATTGCCTGGTTTCTATTGATGGCCATCTATACACGGTGTTCACGTTTAGGAATGTGTGTACGTGTACCCATTTCTTTGTCCTCGTTATTTTTATCGCATATTACAATTTAGGTAGCCCATGCTACCTAAATACAATTGTCTGATGAGCTGCCACCAATGCAATGCCCTACTATTGAATAGCCTATTGTGCCGCGCATAAGGGACAACATTCCATTCGCCAAATCTCTGTCCAAATTATATAAATTTGAAAACAGTTTAACTCTACTCATCCGAGGTGGACTATAATTTCCACTCGTCTCAAGCAAGGCAAATAAATTTGGCCTAAAGAATTTAAATCGCGCACTCGCTAGCGCTTCATTTTCTACCTTTAATCGAAAATCCATAGTTGTTTGTACGCATTCACTAACTCACTGTGTGAATTGTATATCTCTACACATAGCTATACAAATACATGTTAAGATACAATCCAGCGAAAGGAGAAAATAAAAAAACTAAATCACCAACACCATACCAGCAACAGCACGTTAACGAAACCCATAATTTCGAACCAATGGGCAATTTAGCCCTTTAGCATGTTAAACGAAACCAAAAAACAAAACAAAAAGTGCCAAAAAAAACCAACACAATAAGAAAACCCGAACTCGAATGCCCCCATAGAAAGAATACATATTTAAAAGTAAAACAGGAAATCCACGGAAAGAGATAAGGAGTCCTGAGCTAAACTGCAAGTGGGTACTTGTACCTACACAATACCATCAGCAGGATCAGACATTAACCTCAAAGCGAGTACCTTATACCTACCTTTAACATTCCCCCGTGCTCCACTCGAGTGTTTTAAATTATAATTTCCTCCTAAAGGTTACCCACTCGTCCTTGTTGTTGTTATACTAGTTGGCTTTGGCTCCTTCGATTGTTTAGGTACAAAAGTGAGCCCAAAGGGAGAACGAAACCGGCCGGCATCTTGGAGAAACGAGAATGGGAATGCTAACGAAAATCAATATCAAGCTTGCAAATTGCAACACGGCCAACTCTGGTGGAATGTTGTAAGCTGTTTATCTCGAGAAGCATACACACACACAACGGCAGGCGAGTGAAGGGTCTGCCAACGCAGTTATGTGCATTTATCGATTAATTTAGCCAGAATGGCCGAAGAAATCAATATAAGAAGAACAGATACTCGCACACCGTCCTGTTGGACAAATTGTTCTCGCGTTTGTTTTTGCCGTTTTTTCTTGATGGTGTCAGCGGTCCTTGACCGAGGGAGGAGTTTTAGTTTTTAGCAACATTATACAACAGCTCATTTAGATTGATTTTTTTTTTTTTTTTTTCTTTTGCAGGATCCCATTCACCAAACTGGATGCATTGAGCGCATTCACAACTTACTGTCAACCGGAAGAACGCGAAAACCTCATCAAAATGGATCCCGACTGCTTTGCCATGTCCTCATACCAGTTCGTGAACTCATTAGCTTCATGCTACCCGCAACAAATCAATCCGCAACAAAGTCACCAGCCTAATCCAGTCGCTGCTGCGACGAACAGTCAACCGGGTGGCGGCGGAAGTGGGCCCAGTGGTGGTGCCGGTGGCGGAGGTGGTGGTGGTATTCCCAATCCAACGGGTGGTGGTGCAACGCAAACTCCCAGCGCAAATGACTATTTCCCAGCGACAGCAGCCTACACACCGAACCTCTATCCGAACACACCACAAGCGCACTATGCAAATCAAGCGTACAGCTTAGGTGGCAGTTCAGGGGCGCAGCCAAATCCCGCCGATATGGTCGACTACACGCAATTGCAGCCACAGCGTCTGCTACTGCAGCAACAACAGCATACGCAACAGCAACAGCAACAACAACAGCAGGCCAGCTGTAAATATGCAAATGATCCGACAACACCGACCGGCAATAATAACCAATCGATAGCGAGTCCACAGGATCTATCGACACGCGATATCTCGCCGAAGCTGTCGCCCAGCTCGGTGGTGGAAAGTGTTGCCAGGTCACTGAATGCCAAGAATGTGGCCGCTGGAGTAGCGGGCGGCGTAGTCGGTGGCGGCGGCGGTGGTGCTGGTGGCGGCAGTGGTGTTACATCGTCCAATGTTAATAATAATCACAGTAGCAATAGTCATACGACAAATGTTCCAATGCATAGTCCAAACGGTGGTGGCGACTCCGACTCGGAGAGTGATAGTGGCAACGAGGCTGGCAGTAGTCAAAACAGTGGCAACGGCAAGAAGAATCCACCCCAGATATATCCATGGATGAAGCGTGTACACTTAGGACAAAGTGAGTATTGGCATAGTCTTATAAGATTTAAGTGTGCATTGAGTCCTACATTTTATTTAGATTTTTAAATCGAACAATAAAAAACATCTATACCTTACCTACCTATACTACTTCATTTAGTTAAACTTGCACATCGACATTTTTACTCCTCATGTAATATGGACATTTTAAGTTGTACCTAGTTGTTCTTGTAAAATAGTTTGATCTATATTTTTATTCGCATAACTTAATTAGCTACAAATCAACATATATTTCTAAAAATATCTACAAAAAATTCCCTGTTATGTACAACATTTCATTTGCAATAAAAAAATGTATCCAACCACCCACTCTGTGTCACTACACATTCAAATCATTCAGAGTAATCGTATGAATTGGCCAAAATAAATGATCTCCCAAGTTAAATCCAAAATTCAAGATCATTTCTTTCACAGGTCTCACATGAACTAATTTTCGAATATACCTATTCTTTCCTCAGAAAAATAAAACTAAAACATACAACAATTTGTGAAATTCTTCCACTCAAGAGTTAATTTTTAAAATTTTTCACATTCACTAAAAGAAGAAGTACCATGCGTGCCGTCATCCAAATTTCGGTAGAGCACAGTTGATTTGCGTATATCTATCTAAAATCTAGATGAAGAAATTCAGTATATCCGTATGGTATAGGTAATCATCTGACTGCTTAAATGAGATTCGGTTCAATTCGACTCGATGGTATGTAGATATATCGAGAACGCACTTTTCAAGCACCCTGTCAAAACATGTAAACATCAATGAGAGGTTTTCTTCTTTCTTTTTTTCGAAGAAAAGAAAAATCACTGCGTTCCAAACGCATCACCAGTGGCATGTAGGATAGCTATACGATGAATCTGTGGAGGAGTTTTATATTCTATTTTTGGATTGAAAATCGATTTGTCTTATATAGAGAGTGCCGATGAAATAGTAGCTTATGAGAAGCGTGACAGCATCATTGATGGACAATTTCACGACCGATATATGCAATGGAATAAACAAGTGCTATAAATTATAATTAGAAAATTTCCTCAGACTCTGTTGATGATGATAAGAAGATAAATCTGAGTTGAAGAATGGTTTTCTGTTCATTGTATCGGAGAGCCAATTTCGCTGTAGTTGTGAGAAATGATTATCGAAGTAAGTGGCTCATGATTTGTGTTGCTGGCATTTTTTTTTTGTGTCCATCAAGATGTGGATATCATAAGTCGAATAATAGCTGTACACAAGAATCTACTACACCGTTGAGGCATACATATTCTCAATCATAGCAATATTGAGCAGTATGATGCTCTTTTGATTTAAATCCGAAATTTCTTTGCATTAAACATAACACTTGTTGCCACTTTTCAAAATTTTTATTCTATTATTAAAATTCCAGGAATTTATTGAAAAAGTGCGTGGGGAAAGGTAGGTAGGTAGGAGTGGCGGTTTAAGATAAAACCCAAGTAGCACTATGTGCCGTTTTGTTACCACCATACTCATTTTTGGTTGTTGTATAAGTATGTCGAAGGGTGGTTTAGATCCAGCCTGTGGAATTCAAAAATGATGTCTAACCGGTCTGCATGGTCCCCTATAGCCCAGTGGCCTATGATGATCGCTGTTATTCTGGCTATATTTTTTCGTGTTTTACTCAGGAGGTGGGTTGTTTTTTTTCCGCTATAATTTAGCCAAATCCTTCTGCATTAGGGTGCAATTCTAAGGGATTCTAAGGAAATTTTTGCTTTGACTGCTCCTATTTGAATGTGGACCGATTCCGCAAGTGAGCAGTGGAGGACTGAACCTTGCCTGGCCAGCTCGTCAGCCTGTTCGTTTCCATTAATGTTGCTATATGACCTGGAACCCATATCAGAATAACCCTGAACTGATCAAGCGAGGCCAGCTCCTCTCGACATTCTAATACTAATTTTGAGGTTATACTGACTGAGGCGATAACCTTGTTCGCAGCTTGACTGTCAATGAATATGTCTATCTATTGCCTCGGAACTATGTTCGTGTTTAGTTTGGATTAGGCCAAAGGGTTCCCGGATAGCAAGTATTTCTGCCTGAAACACACTGGCTGTGTCCGGGAGCCTGAAGGATTTTGAGATGCTCGGAGACTCCGAATATACACCCGCACCTACTCCTCAATCCATTTTTGAACCGTCCGTGTAGATTGTCAAGTTCAAGTTCCTGTTCACCCGTCCTTCTTGCCAGTCTAATCTTAAAGGGTGTTTGTTAAAAAGTATTCTGGGGGTATAATGTAATCCGTTGAGGGTGGTACTAGCTCTCTTGCAAGAGAAAGCAGAATATTCTTATGTCCGTAGGTTTTTTATCTTTTCTGGGCTTTTTTCTTTTACTTTTGGTGGCGAAAGTTTCGGGGACATACTCATTTTTCGTTTTTATTCATTTTTCTCCTACTAAATGATAGTTCTGTCTCTCTGTGTAATTCCTCTTCGTCCGTGGAATACACGACAGTTTTTGGTATCTGCTCAATTTTATTGTTATTTTTTACCTTTTCTTTAGCAGCTGCAACTCAAGCTTATCAATTTCGCTTGTCAGCTTTTCACTAAGTTGCTTCTATTTGTCTCTTTCTTCACAGGCTCTTTTGTAATTAGTTTCCAACATTGTTGCTTCCTTTGTTGGTTTGGATGGTGGTGTTCTTACCATCTTACGACTCTTTATGAATAGGTCATCTTTTAGCAATAAATGGTTCCCCCCCAGAATCCATGAACCGACCTCCGAAGAGGGTGGAGTCACCAGTTTACCTGGCGTACCACCTAGGGTAGTTATATTATTTGTTTTGTTCATTGCATTGTTTTTTTTTTTGTTTAACTTTTTTTCAAAAAGTTTAAAAATTTGGACTTTAGTCGCCTCTTACGACAGGCATACCTACCTTGGGTAAATGCTTTCCCCTAACCCTGATTTTTACAGAAAAATGCTTTGCATCCATCCGCAGAGTTGTTGTGGTAACGGATAAGACGCTAATTTTCTTTTTATAGGGTTTCATACCAGACCCTTCAAAAGACTTTGACATTTCTAGCTACGTATCTGGATTAACATGGCGAATGCTGAGACTCTTTGTTAAAATTTCCAAATTATGCACCTTCACCGAATCCTTCATCATTATTAGCCTTGCCATAACCATTTCATAATGGATGGCTTGTAATAAATATTTAAATAAAAATGTACATAAATCCAAAAGCATTCGCCTAAGCTCCTCTATTTCAACCAGAAAAAAGAAGCCACACACACCTTCGACTGTTTCATACGATCCAGAGTCAGTGCTGATGAGTCTGTAATTAAATTCCATCGATGCATATAGAAGCAACAAAAATAAAAGCACCACTCTTTCGCCTTTTAATTAAATTTTAATGTTGCAACACATTAGGTACCTACAATGCGCGTTTGTGATTAATTTCCACTCGAAAGTAGGTACATCAAAACAAACACACACAAACACATCGATTCACTCGCACACAATGGAGGGCATCATGTCAAACCAGAAGTTCAACCAGCCAGACAAATGAATAGACGACTTACAGTCTCTATCTATCTCGTGGTTGCACGAATCTGATTCCGTAGTCAAATAGATATATAGAAAGATGGATAATATTTAATGGATTACTGCCTCCGCTCAGGAGCGAGCACTGATCATATTTTGAAGGCGCATTACCACCTCTTACTCTGTGTGTGTGTTTGTGTGTGTATATCGGCTATCGGGGAACTGCAAAAACTTGGCAACCTCAATCATTCGCCCGAAGATTGATTGATCTTCCGATTGATTGGTTGGGTGAAGTAAATTCGCATTAATATAGTAGATTCAGATAGTAAGCGTATCGCGAGAGGTGATGATGATGATCGTGATGTAAGTGCTAAGAGCCAAGTGCACCATGAAGCACTTGATGAGTATGGGTGGGGTAGGTATACTACAGCCGTTTTTTTTTTTTTTTTTTTTTTTTTTCGGAAATTGACCTGCCAGCAAATTTAAGTACATGACGCCCTAATCACCATTAAAAATGGACGACTAATAAATCAAAAATTCGAAAGAAAATACATGTACACACTTTGAAAGAGAGCAAAGAACTCCCGTGTGACCTAGAACTTGTTCCGCGCAACCATAAGAATATAGATACTCACATCGAGCTATCACAAATTTAAGTTCAATTAATTCCATTGCCTGTGAGCGATAAATTCATGGAAGTTGTTTTTTTTTCGTGAAAAGAAGGAAATCCCAAGAGAACTTCAAGTAAGCATACATGCTCATGCTCAAATGCCAAACCCACCTAATTAGCGTGATCGTTTCGATCGAAAAAAGCTGCCTCTGGCAATTACCTGACAAGATCTTGAAAAATATTCACGATAATCGCGATCACATTAAGACCGGAGAAGGATATTTTTATACCAGCAAGTTTATAGCAAAATCAGAAAACTTATGTAATCAATTATTCCGACAGGTAAAATACTAATTATGACAAATTTTATAAATAACTTGTGGGAGTAGGTATTTTTTTTTTCTCTGTACGATGTAATTTATTCGGCGAGTGCCTTCAGCACTCGATGGCAAGTGGCCAAATCGAATTAATCAGTTGGTCTTTAGAACCGATGCGATGTGAAGTGAGGGCATTTTTCTTTTATCGAAAATTCACTTATAGTAGCAAGTTCTTATATTAGGTATATGAATTTGAAATATGATAAGATTTGTAAGAGGGTCATGTTTGGTATGATTAATGCACTTCTTTGATGATAGAGCTCTTAAATAGAATGATAGACTATCTTAATGTGTGAAATTAATTAAATTGACCGATTAATTTCTTTAGGAAGGTGCAAATTAATTATTTTTAACTGTAGCCTGAGAGATTGTTGTAGCGGTTTTTTTTTTTATTTTAAACGGGTGAAGAAAAAATATTCTCTTTTATTATGAATTACAGCAATCTACACGACTTTTGCTGGTTTAAAGCGGCAATGCCTACTTGTGTTGCGACGAGTTTTGTATTTAACATGTTTTCTCATTTGAAAGCAATGCAAGAAACTAAGGGTTCAATGAGAAGTAACTAATGTAAATATTACAGCTACTGCATTGTCGTTCCGTACTCTAGACGTTCTAACATATCTTTTGTCGAGTTAGTTGCAGTTTTCTAACCATGCCTACGTTGTTCCCTACAAAATCTTATTTTTCAATTTCCGTAAAATCAAATGGTACCGAAAATCATCCGGAGAATGATCCTCATTCGCTAAAGCATTTCATTTCTGCATCATATAGCAGGACCGTAATGATGACGGTCTTATAGATTTTTGCTCATTGTCTGGCCTTACAATTTGACAAATAAACAAGGAGGAGATTCAGAATAACTATAGCTGATGGTAAATCTAACAGCAGACACCATTTTTAATTCTGTATGTGCAAATCATCAAAAGATAGGTATTGCAACCTTGTTCAGTTGAAAGTCAATCCAATTTTCCACAGTCGAATTTTGTACAGTAATGAGGATCACTTCTATCTCGGTGGCTTTGAAAATAAGCATAATTGACGTATTGAGAGCGAGAGAAATTTAAAAACGATCCATAAGCTACCGATCGATATCGCTTGGACCGGTGACCTGGCCGCCGGCTTCCCAGATCGTGTGATTTGACGTTTCTGGATTAAAGAAGTGGCATGACAGCGCGTCGTCTTGGTCCTTTGAAATAAAAATGTCGTTACCGACCTTGATGCTGCAGCGAGCTTTCTCCACTGTCATCCCCCATACATAGACGGACTAGTTTCTCAGAGTTTCCACAACTACAAATAGATCTGTACACCTCGCCGCACTATTCGCCGCACTATTCACACGATTCTGACATATAGGCGGTTTTGAAATCGATGAAAGATGGTGAATATCGATTTGAACTTCTTGAGTTTTATACGTGATCTGTGTAAGTGCGAACATGTGATCGGCGATTAACTTTCCCACGCACCATACTGATAGTAGCCAATCAGGTTATTGCCGTATCGTTTTAGGCATTTACAGAGAATGAATAAGATCTTGTATGTGCGGTATTAAGGGAACTTATATCGATGCGCATATGAAGTCCCCCTCTTTCTTTTGGACTTTGCAAACGCTGTTGAGAATCTTTTTTATCATTTTATGAAATATACCTATATAGTAAACAAGGCACTTATAGGGAGCCTTCACAACAGCGGAGTCATTTTTGGTAGAGTGTCCTTGTTAATTTTTAAATTAGATTTATTAACTTTTATTTAGTATAGGTAGATAAATAAAAAAAAAAGTAGATAAAGTCACTTTGCGCATCTACCACTAAAAATGCATTCACATCTAAATAGCCTTCAATTGATATTATGAATCTGAATAATGAGTTATCGTTTTTAATTAATCTTATTATCCAACTAACACCTTTCTGGCAAACATTTCAAGCCCGTTACATGCCAATTTGCAACAAATGAAAATTTAAACTAAATTAAGAATATCACTTGCAATTATCTGCCTCTCTCTTTGAAAGTTTCTTAATAACAATTTAAATGTTTGAAGTGATTATATATAATCAACTTCCTTACAACAAAAGGTGCACTGCACGCAAGCAACACCCTACATCCCAGAGGAAGAAAAAAAAACCCCACAGTCATGGTCAAAGCGAGACTACCAATTTGATTACCCGCTCGCTAGCTACTTTGCATACTCACACGATTGAGTAAACATGACCAATGAAATTATGTTCTGCGTAATTACGAAATGTATATATATGGAGACAGGTAGGTATACTAGGTGCATTCGGCTCAGTATATGGACCACAATACAGTATCTACTAATAGAGAAATTTTCTATAACCTTCAAGCGTGTAAGACGCCAGTAATTCACTAGGTATACATACAGCCCGTGTTGGCCGGGTCTTAATGCGTGCATGCATGATTGGTTAAGGATAAAACACCTGTACACCAGGAAGACCCCCGTACCGCGACGCCATTTCCGAGCATAGTTAGCAATTTCGTATAAATTTGCATGCGGTGCGAAGGACTTGGATGGTATGAAAGCCCGAATCCAGATTGACCATAATTATAATAAAGAAAGCAAGAGATAACAAAGGACTTGCCCTACTGGGCCTGTCATCGTATATGGTTAAGCATTCATTTTAAATAGAATGCAGACCAGTTTTGTGGTAGTGTATGAAGCCGCCTTCGAATGTGACTAACAATCTGGTTTGGCCGATATCGCTGATATGATATTATATGCGTAGGTAATTAGTTTCCAAGAAGACGACACGCTAGAAACAAGTTTTTCATTTTGTGTGTTGATGCGGCTGCAATTTGCATCGATGTTGGACTCTTTTAGATAGGTAATTATGATGAGTGTAATCGATCAGATTTTTATTGGCAGTAAGCCGTAGGCTAAATGCGTATAGCCTATCGCACGCAGTATGTTATGCAACATTAGGATAAAATATATTTCCATAGCGGAACGTGTGACACACGTCAGCAGAGAACTTATTATACCGATCAAATGTACTAGTCAGAAGAGTTTTATTTTTTCGCAATCCTTGACTCAAATTTAAAACTGGTATATGTATTACGTCGCATTACTACAATAAGTCGCATTTGGTTTAGTTTTTGTTCAAATATACAATTTGAGCCTTTATTGCACTCTTAAAAGGTACAGTCCAAAATCTGGTTTTTGACTTTATTGCTATGGACTTTACTTCACCTGTCAGATATCAGATACCTTATATCTTTAACTGTAATTTCCTGACTTTTGATGACAGCCAAGAAAGTACCTACTTACTTATCGGGCTCCCGACCCGTGAAGAGTCTCTGCCTGAGACACTGCAGCCTTCCATCCTCTACGATCCCGGGCACGCTGCTTCCAGTTGTCCAGACCAAGCACTCTGGCATCCGCGATGGCTTGGTCTTTGAAACGGAGGTTCGGTCTTCCTTGTCTTCTCGAACCTGGGGGCTGGGATTCGAAGATCTTCTTAGCTGGAGTATTATTGTCCATTCGCTCGATGTGGCCGAGCCAATGTAGTCGACGTGTTTTGGCTTTTTGGACTACATCCACATCTTGGTACAGCTCATAGAGTTCGCGGTTATATCTTCCTCTCCATTCGCCCTCCTCGCACACAGGACCAAAAATCCGCCGAAGTATTTTTCTTTCGAAGAGGCCCAGTATCAGCTCTCCCTTCTTGCTTATCGTCCAGCACTCGGCGCCATATAGCAGAACTGGCAGGATAAGGGTTTTGTATAGAGCACACATTTCAGCCAAGAAAGTACTTCATCTTAGATGTTCAGCAGTCAGCAAGTAAGATCAAAGGGTGTGCAGCCTGAGTTTGTGGCATTTAAAATCATAATAATCCAAGATGTATTTTCGAAGTGCGGTAGACAGGTAGGTCCATAATCCGTGACAACGAAAATCACTGGAATAGTGACTCCATTTGTCACTCTATGATGGCGCTTTTTTTCTCAAAAATAAAAAATTACAGAATGGATAAATAGTTTGAGATGCTAAGTTTCGCATATGGATCTGCGGCGAAAACTGTTATTTTTAATGTAACTCTAAAACACATATAGCTGTATATAGATCAGCATCTAGCAGTCTGTTTAGTTGAGTATATATGCATCGCCTTTGCTCGATCCCTTCATCAATTGGGTTGATAAATAGGTATGTGCCTTGCGTCGTGTAATTTATTAAGCATTATTATTTTTCCTCGCTATTTCGGAACACACTTTTTAAATCAACTCCTGAAAGTCCATCTGGTACCAGGTAAATAGTAGCTTTAAGTCGGATACCCATACCCAATCATTGAAATTAAATTCGAAGTCTATTAAATAATTTCAATGACATGTGAGTAGGTATAGGTAGGTATATTATATATATGCACGCACAATTTCACCTGTTCATCTGTGACTAATGAAAATCCACGCGATTAACTAGAAATTCCCACTTTAAAGTTCCAATTTGATTTTATTATAAACTGGCTATAGGTACTATAAGAATGTTCTTTTGTAAAATGCGAAAAATGAAAATAAATTGATTTTCCTGAATTTTCTTTTTGCCTAAACCTGAAAATACGAAAAAAAAAAAATATAGAACATGTTTTTTGTATGGGAGGGTCCACTCCCCTTTGTCCAATTTTTGTTTGCCTATATCCTAAACCTGAAATACAGATGTTTTTTTTTATATGGGAGGCTCCACCATATTTGTCCACAGGAACTATCCCCTTAGATTGACTGAAAATGTGCTCAATCTGTTTAGTAGTTTTCGAGATAAAAGATTTTGAATGATTTTTTGTATGGGCGGTGCCACGTCCCTTTGTCCAATTTTGTCCAATCTTCACAGCAACACTCCTGGGACAATACATAAGATTGTTTGTAAATTTTAACTTAATCGATTCGGCTGTTTTCGAGATATAGGAGGTTTTGATTGTTTTTTTTTTTTTTTGTTGCCACGCCCCTTTATCCAATTTTGATAAATCTACACAGATGACTCCTGGGCCAATACCTAAGATTATCTGTAAATTTTGTCTCAGTCGTGTCGGTGGGTTTCAAGTTGTTAGTAGCCGAACACAAATCATGATCCATTTTTATTTATATAAATACTAGCAATGCCCGCGTCTCCGCTCGCCGGTTTCTTTTGTTTTAAATAAAACAAAGATTTGAGTTATCATTTTACGTGTGTTTATAGTTATATTTTCCTCTTTTTTAAGCTTACAAAATATTTTAACGTAATGCCTTTTTGTAAACTATACACTCTAATTTTTTAGTGTTTTTTGTATAAACAAATTACCACAGCAGCTCACACGCGAACATGCAACATATAGCTATCCATGTGAAAAACATAGTTGTCGGAGTACAACTCCGGCAATTTAGGAGTTGTTCCTAAGATAGCCCCTATACCTCCATTTTCCCTTCCACCATCCTCTCCCTGAAGAACCTATACTCGATCTGGAGGATGTAGCCAGTAGAATCTTGTAAAAATTTAAAAAATCGGCCAAATAGTTCCACACCTTTACCTACCCCTCCCCCGTCAACAACTTAATCCTTACGTAACATGTACTGATCCGTAACATACGGTGTCACCATAACAAAGGTAAAATAATTTTTAAAACCGCTCTAGTAGTTCGAGAGATACCCTTTACCACCCCCTTTATTTTTACTCCTCTACCACTAGACTGAAACCTAAATTAAATATGGGCATTAAATCTATAAATGAGAAAATATAATACGTGATATTTAAAAAAAACGAACACCCTTTTCGGGATAAACATTGAAAACAGGTTAATTAAATTTTTTGCGTTTGCCATTATTTAATTGAATTGTGATTAGAAATTAACCAGCATGCAAAATTTCAAAGTCCTAATCTTAAGTCAATGGTCACAATATTTCACATAATTGAAATATATGTATATAGTATTATGTCCATTATGTCGTCACAGCTCACAGGTATGATTTGATTATACTACTATCATATCGGTACACTTTACAAAGCTGCAGATCTCAAAAATATGGATGAATGTATGTACGATTATGCATACGCATCACAAATTACTTATATGTACAGTGGGTGGCATAAGTATTTTGACAAAACTAAAGTTAATTCTGCTCATAATGTAAAACTTACTTCATGTAAATTGTGGCATCAATGGAAAGGTCATTTAAATTCCGTTTGAATGATACAAAACTTTCCTTAACCCATTAAGTACCCATTTAAAAATTTTAGAATTTAGAATTTTTGTGAAAGTCTACTTTTTTTACTTTTTTCCTCGGTTACAAAAAAATATGTTTTGATGCAAAAAGTTTCTCCAAACAAATCTAATAATGACTGCCAACAATTTTTTTCAAAAATCTCTTCGCTAATATTTTTTATGATTTTTTGAAAATTGCTAAAAATGACTATTTTAGCTACTATTTCCTCCTTTTCATACAAATTTTTTCTGAGATCATCCCATTCAATCATCCATCCCATTTGTGAAATATTTTGTGTATTAGCATTGCAATATTATTCTTATATTGAATTCGATTGAAAGTCAACCATCCCTTCAAGAGTTGCAAATACAATTTACTTGTTTATTAAAAATGAACCAACTTGATCCATTGATGTCTGTAAAAGCATGTGCATCTTTACATTCTCATTGAAAATTCAGCCTTTTAAGAGTGCGTGAAAAATTCCATTAAAATATCACTCTTCCTTCAAGCATCAGTTTAAAGTCACACAACTCTCAAATATTCCCATCAACAGACGACTTCAATGCTGCCGCATCAAAGTCCAGTCACGTAGACTAAACGAAACTTCTTCATTAATCCATCATCAAAGTGCACGCAGTGCATTGTAATAAACGAAAAGCTTCACAAATCCTCGCCATCACATCTTTTAACACAAAAACCATCCAACACTTTTATCTCTCACGGTACGTTTCATAATATGCATCTTTCAACTGGCCCGCTGAATAAACATCAACGTTTCGAATAAAACTTAGCGCCATGCATCTTTAAGTTTTAAGAATTCCGTTTGCTTCTTTTTGCATTGTGTGTGCCTTCTAATTTACCACGCATTGTAGATTGACTTTTTCATAGAGATACAGTGCGCCGAGTGAGGGGAAATCTCATTTTCTAAATATTTTCAGAAAAAACAACGAAAATAGATTCACCAAAGTTAATCTGGGAATTAAGTCAACAAGACTTCGTGATTACCTACCGCCACTTTGTGTCTTCTGAATATATACACTCGCAGTGTTCTGCTGTATAAACAGACAAGCTCAGCGTCTCTCGGGAGCTAGAAAAACTAACAGACTTTCAAACAAACAAATATTTATGCTGGCGTGCGAATATTTCGATTTTTTTTTTTCTTCTTTTCACTTAACTCTTGCCTCCCTCAAGTTAATTATTTTAAAAATAAATTTTTCTTTCGAGGGTATTTTTTGTTTTTATTTCGAAAATTATCTAATATTATGTTCAAGTGTGACTAACAAGATGACCGAAGGCACCCGCTGCCGGCTATTGTACGGGCATCGCAATCGCTATATTGCCCAGCTGACATGTCTTGTTCTGCCTCTGGGGGTACAAGTTGGTAGGTATGTGCGGAATTCAGCTTGTCAAAAGTTTGAAAACAACAATTGTCAGTGGTATTGTATTGTAGGGGTGGACCAAGTTTCCCTTTTCATGTTTTTTTTTTTTTTGTTTTTTGGCCCAAAATCAAGACTGGTTATAGCGAAATGAAAAGGAAACAAGCATGATAGCCTCTCATGTTGCAATATAGAGACATAAATCACAAGGTGAACAAACAGACAAAAAAAAAAAACATTCAAAAGAAACAAATTTGTCCGATATAAAAGTGATGTGTGTATTGGATGACCCACCACCCTGGGCATGTACAGAGGATTCCGACGCGACCCTATAAATAAAACATTCAGTATGTTAGCATTATGCATAAGTGAAATAGAATTCATGTCTTACTGGTCGGCTCGTTGGCTATGTGTGTGAGGAGCACTTGCTACGATTGAATAAATATGTTGAATTGAGAAGAGGGGTTCACGTTTGGGTTAGAATGATTTACGCACCTGTATGATTCTGCACGGAATACAAGATTATGGACCAAGTTGATGATGATGATGTTAAATAGATGAGGTGTTCATTGTGAACTAAGGAGAACTCCTCTGAGGATTGAATAAGTCGACTTGGATTTTTTTTTCAGTACTGCTGTTCAAGTTTCTGGCAAGCAGATTATTTCCTATAATGATACCAGGCATAACGCGGAGTATTATACCTTGGCACAGAATATTTTTAACAAACTGTGCGAGTGGTCCAAGGATCGATCCCTGGAAAAACACAAATTACATCTTAAGGATTTTCCACTGCGGCACCTCTCGCGAAAGTCTGACAAAACATCCGAGAGCATAACTGTCTTGAACGAGCTTCTAAATTCAGCCATTCGGACTCGGCATAGAATTGCAGATTCCCTTCCATTCCCCCAAAAATAAAATCTCACACAAACGAAAGGTTGTGAGAAGCTGGGCCTAGGGTGACCTGATGCGCCAACTATTTTTTTTTAAACCGTATATTATTTTGACCGATGTAATTATAAGTATAGGATAAAAACGCACTTCTTCGGTTGAAATCAGGATAAAAAGAAAACATAATTAACACCAATTTTTGTGTACTATTATGTACTAGCTACCTGTCAGCCAGCTCGACTTTGCCATGCCCCAGGAATTGTATTTCTTAGAAATGTTCTAGTTTATCAGGACAATACCCGTTAATGTTCCAAATTGTACAACTTCAGCTCCTATGAATATCGTGAAATACACTTTGAAATGCTTTCTTTGTATGGGAGATGTCACTCACTTTCGTCCCATCTCGACCACATCTGGTACAATGTTTTCCAATAGACAATATGCGTCCATTTGCCAAATTTCAAGGCTAAAGACCCAATAAATGTCAAGAAATAGCATTTCAAATAACTTTGTTGTGTGGGAGGTGCCACGCACTGTTTATACAAAAATCCTATCAAAAAATAACTTTAAGTTTTACATTTTACGTTTTTTCCTAATTGACCAATTTTACGACGCAGGCATTCTCAAGTGATCCACTTGTCAACAAAAAGCATTTCATGTCTATTAAAGACAGTCAAGTGGATTAATTGTGATTACGTCATACACAAGTGCAACCCTTCGAAATTTGTTTTTTTTAGCATCCTACCTAGGACTTACTTAGCTTGCAGTGCTCGTGTTACGTTAATGGAGAACCATAATAGGATTGCAGTTATAAAGCTGGCTAAAACCAACACGACTGGAAATATGGATTGCTTCATGAACTAGCTGACCCGGCAAACTTTGTTCTGCCTAAAATAGTTATTTTAAATATTTCAAAATTTATTTTGATATTTTTGTTCAATTATTTTTTTTTTAATAGGAATGAAGGCGATAGCTTCAGTGGTTCAGCGGCCAAAATAAAAAAAGAATCATGAGAATCGGCCCAGCGCCAGTGGTATGAATGTTTTTTTTGTATGGCCGGTAAAATGCCCCTTTATCAAATTTTGACCAATGTTTTTTGTATGGGCGGTGCCACGCTCCTTTGTCCAATTTTGACCAATCTTCTTAGATGCACTCCTGGGGCAATACCTAAGATTATCTGTAAATGTGAGCTCAATCAAGTCGGTGGTTTTCAAGTTATAAGTAGTAATCAGGATCCATTTTCATGACCATAAAAGGATTATTGGTCCATTTCAAGGCTTTCAATGAACTGGTAGCGGATTCGATTATTTCCAACACAATAAACACAGTAGCTTGCACAGCACATGCTGTAATGGAATACCTACTCACGACACGAACTGTGCCATGAAATAAAGGGTCGTATGAATAAAACGTAGCAATTGCTTTTACTCGGACTAAATGTCAAAATCGAAGCAATTGCTAAGCTTCGTATGAATAAAAACTGATTTGAGTTAACTCCAACTTTTGACATCTTCGAAAAGCGGCGCCACAGACCTTTTACTCAGATTGGTATGAATAAAACGTGCAAGTCAAAGCAATTGCTTCGAAAATTCCGAGTCTGCTATTTTGTTGACTCAGAGTATTTGCTAAATATTTTGCGCGCACATTTTTTTGCAAAAACAGTCTAGCCTTGTGAGTTGCAGTGTTTTTTTTATAAATACATAGTTAAAATAATTTTTGCTTGTGAAAGAAACAAAAATGGATGCGATAAGTTGGCACATTTTACCTGTTTTACCTACTATTGCTAACGTTCGTGAAAAAAACAGTATAAGCTAAGAAGAATTGGTTACGATAATAACTTTAAGCAACTGTATCGTTTCACGTGTCGAAATGTGGATTACTTTTAGAAGAAATCTGGAGACGCGGGATGGTGCTCATTTAAATATCCAGAAAATTAAATCTTTCCTACAGTTTCTAACGTTTGCACGAATACCAGATCGTTTTGGTCACTATTGGAGGTAGAAGTGGATGGAAATTCCTCATCGTCAGCTGAAATACAGAGCAATTAATCACCATTATTCCGAGTGGCGTTTTACTTTCACGACGTTTGTCGTAATTGGAGGCGTTTCATTTTGGAAGACTTATTCCCTAACTTCCACGACAGGGTACGACGTCGTCGATAAGTAGTTCACATTCCACATACGATCCAAACGAGCTAATCAGTGCTGACAGATAAATTGTTGTTGGTTGTATCAGTGTTTTGTTGTTTATCTTTTTCGAAAAAAATTCTCAGTTTAATTATTCGGATTCCATGTTTTTTAGAATGTAAGGAAATCTTCATTGGACGAAATAAAAGGTAAGCTCGTGGAAAGTACCTACATGGTCGCCGTCTGTGCAGGCGATATAATTTGCTCCGACTGCGAGATTCTTGACTGAGGGTAGCTACCAGAATGGTGTAGGAAAACATTTTAATTAAGGACGAGACGATCACAGCCTACATTTATAAAAAATGTTTTAAAGTGATGCTCACAAAAACTTTCTGCCAATCTTTTCCATTTCTTGATGGTGGTCTAGGCTGGGTCATCATTTAAGACTCCTTTTAAAATCCCTTTGCCAATTAATTAAATTCCATTGAATTGTTTCTGGTTTGGTACTTATAACCCTTGAAAAGAATCTAATTAAATTGAATAAAATAACAATTCAAGAAGTTCAATTTTCAATCGATTTTCATTACTTGGCGTTCACTAATTTGTTAACGACAGAAATCGTCGTTTTTCTTGTCGTTTTGTGGCGTTCAACGCCTTACAGAATGGCAGTGAAGTTTTTCACATGACGTTCGTCGTACGCCAATAGGTTCCACATGCCGTTCAGTGACAAATAGCGTTCAACGACTCAAAAACGACACTCGTAATTCCAAATTCAAATTAGCGTTTCATAAATCGTCGTAAACGCCACTCGGAATAAGGGTGAATATGTAATCGAATATAGGTTATGCACTTATGCGTACCAGTAAGCTCTACCAAATACTCTTCTTCATCATACACCCTCCATGCCATAGATTTAACTTTTTTTTGTATTTATGTGAATTTTTTTTATTAAATTACTTTTTTTTTGTTCATTTTTCCTCAAAATTTGTTTTTCTAATTCTAAAATTCAAATTCAAATTTTGACAGAAACTGCAAGGGATAAGGACACATGCAGTGAAGTAAATGCTTCGTTCGAATTTTCGAACTTACTTTAGCAAAGTACGTTTTTATTCATACCGATTTAAAGCATTTGCTAAGTGATTTTACTTTGCTATCACCTTTTGCTCAAAGCAAATGCTAGTTTTTATTCATACGACCCAAAGTCTTATGCAAAAAGGTCCAAAACGTAATTTTGGACTTTATTGCACTTTTGAAATTGCAATAAAGTCCAAAATTACTTTTTGAACCTTTTTGCATAAGACTTTATTTTATGGCACCTCACGAACTAAATATTGCAAACAGCGAAGGGCATGTCGCACACAGAGAGTCTGGACGGCTTCAGATTAAATTGTGTTTAGGCAATAAGTCCACACCTATTGCACGTCCATATAGGAGGAGTCAATACCTATAGCTTCTCACATCCATTCATTTGTATCAGTATTCATTTTGTGACTAATGGACCAAGGAAGGGTCATAAATTCGGCCAACTTACTAAGATAGTATTCCAACTATAAGAGTGGATGGGTGAATAAAGAGCTAAAGCATAGTTTAAAATTAGCCACTAGCCTAAGTGACAGAAACACCCAAGAAGAATCCACCCCATAAAATGATCTCCTCCACCTCGACAGGGCTTCTGGTGTTTGTATTGCTTTAAATTCTGATAAATGACTTTCCAATGAATAATTATTGGCTATGCCAGTGATCACAATTCACCAGCAAATAATGACAGATAAGTTTATGACGAGCGACTAAGTAACCATGCGAAAAGCTGATTGACCACACATTCCCAATGCGCCTTTCTGCACTCATTTATCTCAGTTGGCGCGGTCGGTGGCTGCATACTTCAGGACGCGCATTCTGTGCGCGCAAACGACACACATCAATTTTACTGCATTTACATGGATTCATCGATGAAAAATCGATTGGCATCGTAAATTGATTCGATTGATTGATTGTTTCGAATTGGCGTGCCATCACCGACAACGCCGCTACTGCGTTCGTTTGTTTATGGACTTTCCAGCCCAATCGACTGTACGGTATATACGTACAGCAAACAAAACACCTTGCGACTTCTATAATGTACCTACCTTCTACGTGTGCGTCTGCAGCCCAGCCGCCGAATCCATTCATTCCTCGTTGCTTCGCGGAGAGCGGACTTCATTCCACAGTGTGTTGGTGTATGGTTGAGAAAACGTGAAGTTATTCCATCACTAAACAGGTTGTCTGAAGTCTGGCAGTGCTCTGAATGGAAACGGTCCTTGTACGAAGCCCTATAATTAAGGTGGTCATTCCATCAATTACTGGCGCGATATCATACTCTCTATTCATTTGGTTGGTGTTTTTGTCTGTTTATTTGTTTGAAATGCACTCAGCGCGCTGTGTGTGTTTTCGAAATTAAAATATCATTAATTACCTTCTCTCAGATGCGATTCATTAAATTTTCTACAACCGCGTTGACAAGTACACCCCTTTTGGCACAGAACTTTTCCAATGGTGTAATAATTGTAATTACTTGACTTCTGTTTTCGAAAGCCTATACCTACCCTCGTTTGTGTAGTCGGATGCGATTTGTTTCGTAAAATTTTCGGGGGATGTTTATTTCTATGTAATATAGCTTCAAGAGCCCCGCTCCTGCCTTGTGAGAATTGAAGCTCTTGGAGTGGATGGTGGAGTGGAATTTATTTACTGGATTTCCTTTGGGAGGGTGTGAATTTCAAGGGGCAATGTTTTGTTGTAAATTGGGCAGAGACAAATAATCTTCGTGTTAATTATTTGATTTGTTTTTATTTAATTGGAGTTTTGGGAGAAACAGCTGGGCGCTGGGATTTCATCGAGCCAATGACAAGATAATGGAATTTATCAGGGACCAGTACAGTACCACGAAACAACAAGTATTGTTAAATAGTAGCAATTTTTGGAGCAATATGTTAAAATGCTCCCATTGCACAATACTTGTAGTTTCGTATGGTACAGGGGCCCTGTATCTATCTTTAAGAAAAAGTGATTCACGTTATGAGTATGGGATTAAAGCATTTTGATAATCTATATTTTGTACGGGTACCTACATGGGAATATTCGTTTTAAGCCATTCTATAATATCTGACACAGAACTAAAATTGCAATGGTTTTTGTAATTGGAGTCTTGCGAAATTCCGGCTCTTTCTTAGACTCTTCCAAGTGCTCCGCGGAGAACACTTTGGGAAACTCTGAACTAGGTTATCCGAACGTCTGCAAGAAGTCTGCGGCAATTATTTATTGTAATTAGCAAAAAAGGATGTTGTCTAGGTTTTCCTCGCTTTTAATTCTAGATTCATAAACTATATTCATTGTTACATCGTTCATAAACATAGATCTGTGAGACCCCTTACCTTCAAAGTAATCTTAATTGCTCTATATAAAGATTTTTTAGATAAAAACACATAGGTTACTTTGAGGAACATTTATTTTAAATAAAAAGAAAAAAAAATTCTTTCAACCGTCGAAATCTCGACACCAATTCCCGCAATAGTTCCGCACATGGGACGTTTACAGGAGGTACAGAAAAATCTAGTCGTGTGCATCTTTGTGTAATCGTAGAAAATCCAATTTTCTCTGTGTTGTTTTTCAGAGTTCACTGGAATACATATGGTAAATTATCGCCTAAAATGGCATCAATATTCCTTTTTAGGCATCGCTTCAAAGTTGGTACTTCGCTACCATTTAACCCAACCAATGCTCTATCAATTTGCGTGATATCTGTTTCACAAATGCTCCCATTGTCAATGGTTTTTGTTTAGATATTACGTAGGTGGATGAAAAAAAGTTAACTATAGACATATTCAATAGCTATGTCAGAAAAGTAACGTAGAGGCCCCGGCCCGTAACTATAAAAAATTGTAACACTATTCATAAACATACATAACATACCTCAGACCCCTTGCACGTCAAATTTCGAAAACTAAACTTTTATGCACCAACGAAACTTGCCCGAAGCTAAGCTTTTTTTATTTTTAGGAAGGTACTGAAAGGTACGGCTCTGCGAAATAAGGCAAAAAAAAAAAAAAAATAAAAATAAAATAAGGCCCCAAAAAATTATACAGGAAACAACGATTTTTAATACAATTTGCGGTGTTATTTCCTTTTTTGGGGCCTTATTTCATAATGAAATAATACCCCAATTTTCAAAAGAAGAAATGAAATAAGACCCCAAACGAAAAACGAAAACGTATGGGGGGGCATAGTGCGGCATGCATTGGAAAGCAGTATTGCTAATAAGAAAAACATGCTGCCCCCCTGCAACCCCCCTGCCTGGGTTTACTGTCAAGATTTGGGGCGTTATTTCATTTTTGTTTGGGGCCTTATTTCATTTCAGTGGGCCCTTATTTCATATTTGAAATTGGGGTATTATTTCATTATGAAATAACACCCCAAATTTGGGGCCTTATTTCATTTTCGCTTTTGGGGCCTTATTTCATTGGGGCCTTATTTCCT
Source organism: Cheilosia scutellata (assembly GCA_955612985.1). Lineage (NCBI taxonomy): Eukaryota > Metazoa > Arthropoda > Insecta > Diptera > Syrphidae > Cheilosia > Cheilosia scutellata. Next base: position 56,370,877 of record OY015312.1, on the reverse strand, counting down.
GCAGCCGAAAGGTACTTGTGACGTGTGTGTATCTCTTTTACACCGCATCCTATATGAATAGAATATGCCTGATTAATCAACTGAGAGTGTGTGTGAGACCCGCATCTTTATGAATCTAGGGTTAAACCCCATCTTCAAGCCTTGAGCATAAGCGTTAGAAGAATGCAGTAACACCGAATTGAAGGTTTCATAATGTTCATGCTGTCTAAAGATGTGCGTTTTCCATGTTCAGTACCCTTTGCTAATTCGTAGCAACTCGCACACTGTTTTGTATGTATAGGTACCTTATTAGTTAAACGGTTTCAGGCATATTGTCCTTGCCTAATGAATTTTCTGTGACCATCAACAGTTGAAGTAGTAAACCAAATATTGATTATTTTTATAATCACTCGACTTTTCGTGATCGGCACACTCCATAGCTATATCTATATGACTCAGAGACTCTGTCTTAATCACTTTCAGCGAAAAGTTCTCCGTGCTTTTGAAGAGCTGTTTGGTCTTGGGCTGCGGTCGTATAACTCGTCAGGGGTTTACCCAAAGAAACAGTAAACTTTTAATCAGAAATACAATTTATTCCAACAGTACTTATAACTAGTAGGTACTTAGGATAGGCAAGGTGTTGATACACTTAACCGAAGCTGAACAGGAAGCAGTCTCATGGGATCGGAAAGAACGACAAGCGTGGGTTTGTACGAGGATTCAATAGACAAATGTCGCCTTACTTTATATCATCTCTTTTTGACTTACACATCAGATAAGGTTAGGTTAGGTTAGGTTGAATAGGGTGTGAGTTCATCACATTGGACTAGGCACCATCGCCATCCCTGGGGAACCTTAACGGTCAAATAACCTAAACCACTTCGCCCAAACAATTAATTTCCCTACAGAACCTGAAAATTGCTTCAATTTTGTTTGCGAGGCCAACCTCCTCCAAATTATCGAAGAAGTACCTACCAAGGTATTTCCTCCTGTACCGAGGAATAGCTTGACATTCACAGAGGAGATGAGTTATATCCTCTGTGACTTGTAAGTCTTCGCAATACCTGCATATGTCTGTATCTGTTAGACCTAATCTCATGGCGTGCTTCCTTAGAAGACAGTGCCCAGAGAGTATCCCTATTGCCATTCGTAGCCTTGATCTGCTGAGCTTTAGTAATTCTACAGATTTTTTCCGATCTAGCTTAGGCCACAGAGCCTTTGAGACCCTGTGCCCTAATATATTCAACCATCTCTGATCTGCCCTATTTTTAATATGCTCGAGAATAATTCTCTTGGCCACGGCTATTGGTGGTCTTATGCGCTCAATTGTTTCATTAGGTTTAAGCTCTGCTCCGGTTTTGGCCAGAACATCAGCCCGTTCGTTACCCTCAATATCGCAGTGTCCGGGTACCCCACAAATCTGACCTGGTTCTGCGCGCATAGTGCTCTGAGCATTGTGCTGCAGCTCCTGACTAGTTCAGATTTGATGATGAAGGACTCTAGCGCCTTTAGCGCAGCCTGACTATCAATGTATAGATAGCAATATTCTTGTTGGATATTTATCCCATATCAAGTACGTCCGCAGCTTTGAGCACGGCCAGAACCTCTGCCTGGAACACACTGCATGTATCCGGAAGTCGTAAGGACACGTATAGGTCTATATCCCTAGAGTATATACCCGACCCTGTACCCTGGCAGTTTGCAATATATGCAATTCTCACTCAAAAGCCATTTAGGCCCATGCATTGTGATGGAAGCCAATATAAGGCATATTTGTTTGGGAATCTATAGCTAGCTCACTTTTACTTTTACATGCAAAACTGTTATACCTACTCACTTTTGGTTATGTTATACCTACTCACTTTTGGTTTTACATGCAAAATTGTTATACTCACTTTTGGTTTTGTTATACTCACTTCCCAAAAAAATAAGCCTATAATTAGACACATTTTCGAAACTCTTATGTATGTATAACCTACGCCTATATGTCAAGCGGAAATAGATTTCATATAAAAAAAGTATACACCATGACGCGGTTTCTGGCAAACCCCCTATGAATCACATCATGATAACTCGTATTGCAAAATAAGATACATTGCACATTTATGAAATTAAAATAAAGTTTCGCTTAGCATCCTACAAGATAGACTAAAAATAAAACTCCTTCAAGAAGCTGATTTCATTTAATACCCCATTAAGCGAATGCAGTTGCGTGTGGGTTTCCGGTTTCAAAAAATAAAATAAAAAATAAACAACAAAAAATTGGAAAGAAAAAAAAACAAATTCTTAAAATTCAATATGGCTCCTATATGAGGACGCATACCCGCAAATATCTCAGCAAAACAAGAACCAAACAACTTGTTCCAAAGTAAATAAAAGAAAACAACGACGAAGAAAAAAAGTTGCGCCTTTCAACGAAATTAAAAGGTTCTTCAGTGTTGCTCTCTATGCTTCATCCATCCTCATCTACCTTTTATGGAGTGCATCAGCCATACAAACATACAATACCAACAACAACTACGGCATTTAATTCGCGCACACACAAGGCTTCCCGCCTTTAATGAACCGCGAAGTGAATCAAAGTTATCGCCCATAAGCTCCCAAATGAGTTACACGACATTGTCGGGCTGAAACGGTGCGCTGCAGAGGACGAAGTGTTCCTTTCCCTGTGTATAGAACGCGCTCTCGGAAAGATCACGATGTCTGTGCGCGACGACGGCGCGCGGCGTGTATGCCTATTATTCTCAGAGGAGGATCTTCCCTGTTCTCCGTCTCCGTCTTCGGTGTTTCCATTTTGGTATTCTAAAACTCTCATTTGCGCTTAAGGATATTGTGATTGTGATATGAGTTGCAGTCGCAGTCATCCAGCTTTGCTCGATTCACTCCACATCCACAACACCAGTACTTTGTGTGGAGATGGAGAGTATTATTATAACATATCGAGACCGGGAGTGTGCGAACAAATTGCAATTGTTGGCCGGCATTGTTCGCGGCCTCGAAAGTAATTTGCTTTTCGATGGAGGAGAATTTACGATGCCTTGGAGTGTGTGCGCGCGCGCGCGAAATACGAGTGCGGGGCCTCGTAGAGATAAAAAAAACACAACCTTTCTATTTAACTGACAAGTTTATTCTGGCATTTCATTTCTATTCAAATCGATAAGGTAATTTTATAAAGACAACGATTTCTTAGAACTAGAGTAAAAATGTGAAATTAACAAAATTGGAATTATTGAAATAAAAGTGTTTAATTGACAAAATTGGAATTTGGAATTTTGGGAATTGAGATAAAAATGTTTAATTGACATAATTAATGTAAATGCTAATTCTTAGAATTGAAACACAAGTTATGTGCTACCTCCGGTCAACCGTGGTGGCTTCGGTGGTGCTGTGTCAGCATGATGACGTTTCGTAACTCCTCCCCCCTTAGTGTGAAGCGATGGCCAAAGATACGGCAACGTAGGTTGGGCTGGAGCGAACTCGTACTGTATGCTATAGGATGATAATCTTCTGAAAGTATAGATTACAAATGATATTAGTAAAACTCCAATAATTATGATACTGCCGAATGTATAGCTATCTATTTGTCTGGTTTCATATCGTAGGGTTTCAATTGAGTTTCTATTGATGTAATTGTATCCGTTCAATTTCTGGAGGCTTAGCTTCTCTCTGGTCTGATTGGAACTGACTTCATGGTGTATTGTGGGTAAAAGGTGAATTTCTTCCCAAAATATGTTCGGGTTATTTTTGTAGATTAATCCGTTGATGAAAATGTCGCAGTTCTCATAGTGTATAAGGACTGTACCATATAACGTTTGTGAATTATAGCCACATGTTGAGTTTATATTTGTTTCAGGTGCGTTTATTAGTAGAATATAGTTTGGTTCTGGTTGCAGGATTGATGTAATCGGTCCAATCTCGTTTAGGTTACAATGGGCTGGTTGGTTAGTGATCAATTTCCCTAGGCATGATGATTGGTTGGTTTGTTCTTGATGAATCGATTCCTTACAGTAGTATATACCTTCTACTTTGGGGCATGGTTCATTTAGATATTGTATATTTTGGAGGTTAAATAGGATGTAGGGTGGGGTATCAATTTCTTTGGTAATGTTAATGGGTAGTGGGATAACATGGAATAAAGAGTATTCTTCGGAGGAGAGCATGGGTATACGGACATTAAATATTATTTTTGTATCATTATAGTATGCTTGTAGTTCTAGCATTTCATAAATATGTTCGCTAGAGATGGTCTTTATTGATTGTTCGTTAAATATATTTTGAATTTCGTCAAGTTCATCTTGTCTAAGGATGAATTTCGGGATAATGTTAAGCTTTGCCATTACTATTGATTCGGCAATGTTTGTAATGTGGTTATTTAGGAGGTCAATGTTATAATTTATCTGGCTTAGGTATTGTGTTCTAAGAAGTAGTTCTTCATTTACATGAAGTCTATTGCTATTTTGGTCTTGGAACTTTTGAAAGAAATTTTCGATTTTACTCTGTTGTTCGTTAATATGATTAGTTATATTTTCGAGTCTTTGTGTCAATTTTACGTTAATTCTAATTTCGTTCTTTAATTTATTTTGGGCTTGCGACTCTTTAAGGTATAGTTTTTCAATCTGATTATTTAAGTATTTTGCATCGTCCGCGTCCATATTACCAGTGATAAATTTAACTGCTGTGCCTAAACCGTTAATTAAACCTCTTCGATTTCTTATCTTCGGGGTCAATGAGTCGAGTTTAAATTTAACTTCTTTTAATTTTTGTTTTGTTACTTCAATAGAGTCTTTCAGATTATAAAATTTGTCAGTTGTTGTTATTGCGTTGGAGATTTTGTTAACATTGTCTTTGTAGATGTCTAGATCAACGATATGTAGCAGGTTGTTAAAAGATTTTATTGTTCTTGCGTTTCCTAGTTTAAGGGGAAGTATTATTTGTCTGTTGGTCAGTACCTGTGTCTCCATTTTTTGCGCTGTTGCACTTATTAAGATGCATCTGAAACGGAATATTGTTTTTGTTTGTAGTTTTATTTATTTTTATTTTTTTTTTTTTTTTTTTGGTTTTAGTCTACATTTATGTATTTTTTTATCGTCAGCTGTTTGAATTGTTATTCTTTTGTTTATTTTAACTCTATGCTTTGAAAATCGGGGTGTTAATTTATTCCTTCGAGATTCTTTCCTATAAACTAAATCATTAGTGTCTAATGTTTCGGGTTCTTCCCTTGTTTTATTGAGTTTATCTATATTATTATTTCTTATATATTCTAATCTTTCTTTAATAGTTGGGTAAAGTATGGTTTGATATTCATTAAGTTTTTTTAAATAGTCATGTTCGTTGTTAAATTGTATTTCATTGTTAAACTTATATGTTCTGCCATAGAAGACTTCGTAGGGTGTTAGTTTAGTTGAGGAGTGGATTGCATTGTTGTATGTTATTAAGGTTTCATTTAGGATTTCTTCGTGTTCTAAGTCTAAGTTATTTTCTTTTCTTTTTAACATAATGATTCTATAGATTTCTGTTAAGGTTGAATGAAGACGTTCTACTGGTGAGTTACTAGAGGTTTGTTGGAAGGAAGTGATATGTAACTCTATGTCATATTGTTTGCAAAAATCTTTGAATATATTGCTTGTGAATTCTGGCCCTTGGTCGCAAATTAGTTTTGTTGGAATGCCGTGTAGGCTTATATAGTGTTTTATGCATTTTAGCATCGAAATGCTTGTACGTGAGGGAAGTGTATATGCTGAAGCGAATTTCGAGAATTTATCAATGAGCGTTAATATGCTTTTATGGTTAATGGAGTATATGTCTATATGAATTATATCGAGTGGTTTAGTGGGAGTTTCTGATTTTTCAAATTTTAATTTCGGGGGATTTCTATCATATTTAAGTGTTTGGCATGTGTTACAATTGTTGATTGTCTGCGTTATTTTTGTTTTCATATAGGGGAAATAATGAGTTCTTTTGAGGTGCAGTAGGGTTTCGTTAACACCTCTGTGATTATTATTTTCGTGGTACTCGTTTATAAGTCTGTCCTGTTCGTCATTTGGTATTACGTCTGTTAGTATTTCTGTGCATCTTACGAGTCGAAAAAGTTTGCTATTAGAGAAATATTTAGAATAAACAGATTGTATTATTCGAAAGGTCTCGTCGTCTGAAAAGATTGCAGATAGTTTGTTAGGGGGTATGAATTTCTTAAAAATTTCAATTATTGCTTGTTCATTAAATTCCGTATTTTGTATTTGTCGTCGTTGTTTGTTTTTGAAAGGTACTGTTAGGGTCATACCAGGCTGTGTTTCGGATTTCCGTATGATAAGTTGTAAGTTGAATTCGTTTAATGGCCTTTCTGATATCGGAATGCCATCGTCAAGGTTTTCTTCTGCGGAGTGGATTGTAGTTCCAGATGTTCCTTGCACTGTTGTTGTTGTATCGTTAATGTTTATGTCTTCTTGTTTTGATATGGTTGGGTTATTGACTTTTATACGGCTAAGTGCGTCGGCGTTGGTGTTTAATTTTCCTTTTTTGTAGGTTATAGTGTAATCATATTCTTCTAGTCTAAGTCGCCATCTAACGAGCTTGGAATTGGGCTCTTTCAAGCTCATTAGCCAAGTGAGGGGTCGGTGGTCAGTTAAAATTTGAAATTTGTGTCCATAGAGGTATGGACGAAAATATTTGGTGGCCCATACTATGGCCAAAAGTTCTTTTTCAATTGTGGAGTAATTTAATTCTGTGTCTGTCAGTGTTCTACTAGCGTAGCATATTGGTTTGTCGCTTCCAATATGACCTTGTGACAATACAGCACCTATAGCAAAATTGCTGGCATCTGTTGTCAATAAAAATGGCTTTGTGAAGTCGGGATATTGCAATATAGGGTCATTTGTTAGAAGGTTTTTACATATTTGAAAGGTTTTTATGTATTGTTCGCTAAGTTTGACAGATTCGCCTTTTTTTAAACATTGGGTCATGGGTTTAACGAGTTTTGCGAAATCTTTAATGAATTTGCGATAATATCCGAGTAATCCAAGAAAAGCTCGTATATCTTTCTGAGTTTTAGGGAGGGGAAAATTTTTTATTGCGTGAATTTTATCGGGGTTGGGTTTTACTCCCTCAGTTGAGACTATGTGGCCTAAGAAGGCAATTTCTTTTCTGAGAAAATCGGATTTATCTAGTTGAATTTTTAAGTTAGATTCCCTCAATTTGGTGAAAACTTTTTTGAGATTTTCTAAATGTTCTTGTAAAGATGTGGAGTAAATTATGATGTCATCCAGGTAGACTAGACAACATGTTCCTATAAGGTCTTTGAGGATGTTGTCCATCACTCGTTGAAATGTACTTGGGGCATTTTTGAGCCCGAATGGCATGCGTAAGTATTCAAAATGACCGCCATCAACAGAAAAAGCTGTTTTTGGTATGTCCTTCGGATCCATTTCGATTTGGTGGAATCCGCTGGCTAGGTCAAGGGTGGAAAAATACATACACTTTCCAAGTTTATCAAGTATTTCTGTTATGTTGGGTATGGGATAACGGTCTGATATGGATTTTTCGTTGAGTTTCCTGTAATCTATTACTAAGCGCCACTTTTGTTTGCCGCTGGCGTCCATTTTTTTCGGAACGATCCAGACAGGTGAGCTCCAAGGTGAATAACTTTGTCTTATTATTCCTTGTTCGAGCATTTTGTTTATCTGCTGTCGGATTTCTTCCTTATGACAGTACGGGTAACGATAAGATCTCGTATAAATGGGTATGTCGTCTGTGGTTTGGATCTTATGTTTGATTTGGCTAGTGAAACTTAATTTTTGACCTTCTTTGAAGAATGTATCTTCGAATTGTCTGCAAATTTTAATTAGGCTTTTCTTTTCTTCCTGATTAAGGTGCGAGGAACGAATAAGGTTTGCTAAATTATCGTCGTTTATTTTTGTTTGATCGTTCTCGGTATTGATGTTGTTGAGTTCAACAAATTCAGGAGAGTTATTTGTATTTGTGTATTTGATGTGAAAATTGTTTACTTCTAGAAATTCTGGGGAATTATATGGTTCTACTTTGAGGGGTTGCTCCATAAGAAAAGTTTTCATGTACATACTTTCGTTTACGATTTCTATTAGGCTAAACCAATTTTTTGATTTATAAATTCCTTCAGAAATATATAGGTCTGGTTCGATTATCGTTTTTCTTATATAGATGTCTCCGTCACGAATATCTGTGGGGACTTTTGCTATGTATTTTGAATATGGAAGGATTATATGTTTTCCTGAGGTGAAGTTTGGTTTAAGACAAATAGGTATGCTGGCATTACCTATTACAAGTATTTGTTTTGTCAGATCTATTTTTGCTCCAATCGCCGTTAAGGCATCAAGACCTAGGAGGCCGTCAAAATACCCATGAAAACGGAATACTAGAAACTGTAGTGTTCCTGGTTGTTTGAATTCTATGAATTTTGGAAGGATAACCTTTTTATCTATCTTGTGTTTATTTAAAATGGTAGCTATTGTAATGGGTTGTATTTTTATAATGTCGTCGGGGTGTATAAATTGTGGGTCTATAAAAGATGAAGAAGCACCCGTATCTATTAAAAATTTGAGTGTTCTACCAAAAGGAGAAGAAATTTGAATGTAGGGAAGGGTGAGCCCGTGCTTATTGATGTCTAAGTATCCGACTGCCTTGTCGGGGCATCTACTTGAAAATTTGTCGTATCTAGTGCTTGAAATGTGTCGAGTAGATTTCTGTCTAGTTCATCGAAGTTCTCATAATCGTGGTAGGGTTCGATGATTGCTCCATTTTCGTTATAGTATTGATCAAGGTTTTTTTGATAGGTTCCGATTTGTTCATTTGTGTTGAGGTTGTGTACTTCCTCAGCTGCATAATTGGGTTGTCCGTATGTGTGCGGTTGATTTGGTCTATTTGTTCTAATGGTAAGACGGGAATTAGTGGAATTCCAATCCATAGGTTCCGTTGTATGGGGCCTATTTGGGAGTTGTGTTGGGGGTTGCCTATTTTGATTAGGATTATGGTTTTGACTCCTAAAATTATTTGGGTTTTGAGTGTAAGGATTTGGGCTTTGGCTGTATGTATTTGGTTGTTGAGGTCTGTTTTGTGGGTTAGTATTATAGTAGGGTCGTGGAACTGGTTGAGGTTGTTGGTTTTGATACCTATTATTATTATAGTTTTGTGGTCTTGCTTGGTAGTGGGGTATTGTCTGTAAATATTGCCTAGGTTGTTGGTATCTTGGATTGTACTGTTGAAATCTATTGCTTGTTGCTTTAGTATAGAAAATATTTTGTTCTTTTATGCAAAAGGACAATGCGGTAGCGAGACAGTCTGGTCTCATTGCTCTTATACTTGAGCCGATGGGTTCATTTAATCCTGTTAAAAAGACATTTAGGCACATTTCGGCGTACAGATTTTGTTTCGCTGAAATGACGTTTCGGTTTTCCTCATGAATTAAAATATTATTCAAAATTGTCGCTTGTATTTCGACTATTTTGCTGTAAAATTCTTCTATGGTTTTATTATTTTGTCTTAAATTGTGTAAGTCTCTAATTAGCGTTGTTTCTGTTCTTTTGTCAGAGTAATGTAATATAAGGTTATTTTTTATGTCGTTCCAGACTAATGGAGTCCCGTACATATTCAAGACTTCATTTGCCTTTCCTTCTATTTTGTTGCGAATTGCACGCAGTAGAATGACTGAATATGGTGTACCGTTTGCATTAGAAACTAAACCTAATATTTCTTCTACGTTATTAATAAATTCGTGAAGTAATCTAGGGTTACCGTCGAATTTCGGCAAATCCTTTATTACGTCAGGAATTCGAAGCGAGTTAAATATATCGTTAAGGGGTATTCTCATTGGACTGGGACCTGCATTTATATTTGCATTCGCGTTTGCACCCGCGTTTGCGTTTACATTTACATTTGATATAATTGGGTTCGACATTGTATCAAATTCCGCGTTAATCAAAGGTGAACTTGTACTTAATATTCTTGAGAACACTAAACCTTCGCTAGATTCCTCCTCTTCTGATCTTTCTGTGATAGAATTAAGACTTAATGTCCGTAAGGGTTTTTTGTAAGGGAAAAATGATTTTAACTTTCTATGCATGTGGAGTGGGATAAAAAGCGAGAGAAAGGAAAATATATCAATATACTGAACTTACATGTATCCCAATAGTTTAGGTATCATACTGTGCTGATTTAATTCTTAAAGCTGCGTTAAAGATGTGTTAAAGATGTCTTGAAGATGTTGAATTTTTAAAGTTGTATTAAAGATGAATTAAGGATGTCTTAAAGATGTATTAAAGATGTATATTGTTCTTATTCGTCTATGTGATTGAGTAAATATTGTTGCTTGTCCTTGTCTGCACTGGTTTAAGTTATTATTTTTCCACTTTGTAGTTCTTTTCGGTGATTAAAGGATAAAAATCCTACTTATTTTTGGGTCACTATCTATCGATGTTCCTTCGATATTGACGTAGAGTATCGATAATCCTTCGGCACTTTCGTCACAACACCAAAATGTCACTTTAACCTTTTATTTTTTTTGTATATTTCCGATAAACCGTCGGTTAAATACTTTTAAAATATCGTGTTAAAGAAAAGTCACCGGACTACGCGACTGCGCCAAATACGAGTGCGGGGCCTCGTAGAGATAAAAAAAACACAACCTTTCTATTTAACTGACAAGTTTATTCTGGCATTTCATTTCTATTCAAATCGATAAGGTAATTTTATAAAGACAACGATTTCTTAGAACTAGAGTAAAAATGTGAAATTAACAAAATTGGAATTATTGAAATAAAAGTGTTTAATTGACAAAATTGGAATTTGGAATTTTGGGAATTGAGATAAAAATGTTTAATTGACATAATTAATGTAAATGCTAATTCTTAGAATTGAAACACAAGTTATGTGCTACCTCCGGTCAACCGTGGTGGCTTCGGTGGTGCTGTGTCAGCATGATGACGTTTCGTAACTCGCGCGCAGCTCACATGGGACAAACCGCATAGCATCAGAACCCCGCACCGACACTATCACCACAGCGCACCATGTGCAACTTTTGCAAATTAACGAGTACCAGAGGAACGAACACCAGAGGGGTGGAGAGTGGAGGTTTTCGTCGTTTTGGCCAGTTTCGAATCCTCTTTCATAGCTTTGGCGTTGAGGTTGCGTTAATTTCGATTCAATGCTATGGGTGTAGGCCAGGTTGTCCCATGGCTGCTGTTGTATGGGTGTAGCTGATCGGCATGGCCAGCACGTAGTAGTAGTGATTATTGTTGTTGTAGTTAGTTCATTAATAATTCACAATCCCATTTCGAATCGTGTCCGATTTGAGTCGGTTGGGGGATTTCCAACAAGTAGTGTGCCAGTGTACCAACGCTGCATAGAAATTCGATTTGTGTAATGAACACCGCTGTCGAGTACTATGCGCCGTTGTTGTTGTATCTGTTACCTGTACTCCGAGTCCATTTCTGAAATTGCTATATGAAAAACTGAGTGCTGGTGTATATCCTTTACGTTTGCTATGAACTGTCGACGATGAAGACAGTTGATAAATATCCGTGAGGAGGTATTTTGACTTAAAGTAGAATTTATTTCTTTATTTCCAATATGGCAGAGGGTCCTCTCTTCTTATGCTGGCCGAAAAGGATGTGAGTGTGTTCTGTTTCTACCATGCAGCATCCTGCTGGGATAAAAAGATACTTGCTGCTTTGTGTGGTTTGAATAAAAAAAAGGAGAAAGTGTCCTTTGGGTTTGCATTGTCGGAGAGTTGTTTAATGTTGTCATGGTTGAGTGCACAGCCTTTAGGAAACGGTAATTATTCAAGTGTTTGTAATTGTGCTGCAATTAGTTTATGACTGCATTCGGAATCGTTTTGTAATATAGAGCATTATATCGATTTTTTTTTCAAATTTAGAATCATGAGGTCCTACTTTCTCTATATGAAGTTTAAACATTAAATAGGTAATATGCTTTTCTATTTTCGTTTACGGTTATTATACAGACATGCACTGAAATCCTAATCTAACTAACTTTGTGGATTGCATTTCCCCTTTTTTCCACAATCTCGTAATTTTACGCTTTCATCTTCATCTTCATCTTCGACAAACTAGAAACTGAAATCAAGGCAACCCGACATACAAATCAACATAAGACAGGTTATAAACTGGTTTTTGTGAATCGCAAACGAATTTTCAACCAGTGCGTCGTCCCATTTGATTACAAAAGGGCATGATTACAAGGGTTGCCAATTCGCATCGCTGATCAGTTTTATTTTCAGCTGCTCCGTGTGCATTGAGCCTTAATTTTCCAATGGTTCTTTTTGAAAATTTCAAAATTCAAATTTCTTCAATTCATTACAGTCTTCGAAAAAAGAAAGAAATATATACTACTTAAGCGGGCGCAGTAGCGCAGTGGTTAGTGTGCTGGACTACTGTGCGAGGGATCCCAGGTTCGATCTCCGGAAAAACACAAATTACATCTTAAGGTTTTTTCTACTGCGCCACCTCTCGCGAACGTCTGGCAAACATCCCAGAGTATGACTGTCCTGAAAAAGCTTCTCAATTCAGCCGTTCGGACTCGGCATAAAGACGTAGGTCCCTTCCATTCGTCCCAAAAATTGAGAATCACACAAACGAAAGGTTGCGAGAAGTTAGGCCTAGGGTGTCTACCGCCTGTTGCGCCGCCTATTTATTTATTTTTATTAAGTGTAATGATGTGGTCTATTTGGCCGTTTACCAGATTGACAAAATAGCTTAAACCTTAAAAATCTTCTTCAACTAGCTATACATTTTCTATAACAAAGCGCATTCGTGCAGTAGTTTTTGAGTAAATCCCATCCTCGATTTCCATTTTTTATTTGAATTGCTGCATACCTACATTATTTCTAAATTATGTGAATTAAAAAGTTTTACTCGAATTTCGTTAATGCAAGGTTAATGCAATATATTATCCTATACTGGGAGGACTGTGCATCAGTTACAAAACCATCATGCATAAGTATTTCGACCTATTTTTTCCAATAAGATGTTCATAGGGTGTTATCCGTATGCTCGTTCCACAGTCTGATGCAAGGCGTTCCCCTTCTTGAATTGAAACTTACTTTATTTCGTACTACACTCTTGAGTATAACTTTTGGCAATCTATCATCACTCATACCATACCCATAATTTATTCAAAATGCATAGTCTCTCTCAGTATTTCCAAAAACATAGGCCCTCCAGAACCCATCTTTTATATTCTATATCAGCATTTGTAATACAGGGTGGCGCAAAAGTCATACTGAATGTAACTATCGACAATGCAATAAAAAATTGAATGTCCATGAATTGTTACAAATTTACTAACTCAAGTGGCGCTACAGTCCAGAGGGACAAGGGTCTCAAGCAATCCGATAGTCAACTGCATGCAAGTTGGTTTAGGCACCATATGCACACCTTGTTTATCTACTAGTATACTATGTCTCCCCTCCGATAACTTGCTGCGTTACTCTTCAATTGATACATTACAAAGCACAGGTTAGAGCAGGCCTGTGATATTGTTCCCATATATGGAGCTCGGCCCCAAAACATTCACTTAATCTACTTGACAGCATACAAAGACGAGCAGTTCGACTTATTGGAGACCCTACCTTCACTCACATCAAATCTACAACCGTTGGTGCACAGAAGACAAGTCGCTGACCTATGCTTGTTCTATAGGTACTTCCATGGTAGATGTTCCGAGCAACTCAAAGTCATTATCCCTCGAAATGAAACTTTTGGGCGCGCCAAAAGACAGAATAGTAGTCTCATGAGTCATGACCATACAGTACACTTGACAACAGGACAAGCAAACTGTGGAACTCGCTTCCTGGGGATATATTTCCAGAAGACTACAAGTTTCAGCAAGAACTAACATACATCTGCAAGCATCTCGAGGCGCTGTTGAAGCGTTATAGGTTCGCCTTTCCCGGAAGAAGTATTTAAAAAAAAATAAAAAAAACATAATGACGTCTTCTGCGTCCCAGGTTCTAGTTACTTCTCTAGTAATCTCAGTCGCCATGGCATTTGCAGTTTCTAGGTTTATTGTTTAATCTCTTAAAATCATGGTGACATGGTCTTGGTCTGAGGTGGATAAAGCCTTTAATTGGTCCGTGCTAACGCCACTTACCTTTTCTTCGCAAATGCCGCACCTTATGCATGCTTTAATTTTTTAACAGTTAGCCTTTCTTCCTCATTTGACGCAGTAACTACTCGTTTTTTTTGTATGTTTTTTAGTGAGTGGCGAATGTTAAGGTATTAGATGTCATCAGACTTTTAGTTTTCCAACTGTCACAACCTCTTTAGCAGTGCTTAAGTTTACCGGGAGGCATGATTGCAATTTGCAATAAGATTCGTCGAACAGCTTTAAAAGCAGTCTTTGGTTGGCATTATACTTGTCATTCCTTGTGGCGTGAACGCATATTAAACTGAAATTAGGTTTTCACATGTCACTTGCCTATGGTTGAAAACGTCTTGCCTAATAACAAACCCGCATCACTACCTTCGTTTGTCTATATACGACCCATTCTTTTCTTTTCTTACTTAATTTTACGAATATTTAAACACGTTGATAAGTATATGCAAGTACTGAACTCATTAGTCTTCACACGAACTGCAGAGGGTACCCTCAAAATTAATTGAAAATCATCAAAATACTGCTAGACGTCAACCAGACTACTACGAATACGAACCAACCCTTTTCTCATCTTAACTGTGAGTGTAAATGTCGCACACGAGTTGTCATGGCACACATATAGTTTCTAACAAATCGAAGAAGATTATAAATGACATCGAGGATTCAAAGTATGCACCGCCATGAGGATACTATACCATGGGGTTGCATTAGAAGGACGATAGCACATCACTGTACAATGGCACCTTCATCATTCATCCGATGCAAACAACCGACGGAGACGGACCAGCGGACACCTAATGTGAATGAAAATTCCTTCCTTACTGTTTCAACTTGGACAGGTTTTGTTGGGCAATGTGTAGGGAGAAAGTTCATTTTCCAGAGAAAGTGTGATGTAATTTTCGGTCTGCCTGTCGGATTTAATATTTTGTCAAGAATCCATCTGATGCTATGGAACTGTCAAATTGAGTGAAAAACAATTTCTGAAGAAAAGAAATCTCGAAGGATATCTAAACTAATATATCTACTTTTCCATTAAGCTGCCAGCAAGGAACATCATAGCGAACATCCCTCCTTGACCAACCCCTTTGGACGTATACCTACACTCACATCCATTGACCTTGCTACTTTTGTGCGATGAAGAAATCGATTTCCTGTTCAGCCTTTAAAGCCGCCAGTTGCTCTGGTAGAGAAACACATTTAACACTGTCCAAGGCATCACCATTACTTATCGGACCGCACAAAGACGACGACGACGCCTTACCGGTCGCCGCCAAGCGTCATGTTCCCAATTCATCTCGGTTTTCACCGATGCCATAAGAATTAATAATTCTCCTCATTTTCTATCGAATCTGTGCGGCAAGAAGGGCCTCTTTAGCGCACACAATGTGACAATTCGTTCGTCGTCGTTCAATAGGCCAAAAGAATTCGACGATCGTGCAATGTAGCCCGTCAGCGTACGGAACAGACAACTAACACGCTCGGAAATTTTATGTCACTGTCCCTATAGATACTATCGCTAAAAGAAGTGGTGGTGGCGCGCGGCGTTGAGGGGTATCCACCACTCTGTCAAAATCATCGAAAGATCAAGTGATGATTATGTGCACACCACGATGTGACAAAAAAGTCGGCCCGATCGGCCGTCGGCGGGCGGAGGCAGAGATCGCACCAACAGTCTGAAAACTATGCAAAGTATCTTTCTATGTCAAAGCGGAGTACGAAACATTCTTTTCCTTTGACATCTATTTTGCGTCTCTCTCAGTTCTGGGAATGTGTTCACAGCGACTACGACGACGAACAAAACCACCTGACGTTTTATGTCACTTGTGTTTGAACTGTGTGTTTGACAGCGTCAATGTCCATTTAAAGCATTTTACAACTTTGTCCTCATTTTGTGTTGTCGCGTTTGTGCTGATGTTTTTCTTATTTGTTTGGTCTGAACAACAAGAACGATGATGATGATGATGAGATGATGATGCGATGCGCGATCACAGATACTTTTTATATACACAAGCCTCTCACGAGTATACAAAATTTTGAATGTCAAACTTTTGTCGAGTGATGTTTGCTGTAGTCTTTTGTTCCATATTGGAGAGTAGTTCTCGTATAATATGCAAAAATTGTGTCTCCGAGTGCCATGTGGCATAAGGATAAGGATTTATAAACTTACACATGTGTGCCTGTGCAAATTTGAATATATATCTTATTCTGTAATGGACAATGGGGTGAGCGTAGTGATTTTTAAAATGGCAAAGGGTATTATCGTAGATGTGCCGTGTGCTGTATGACAGTGACATGAAATTCGCAATTCAAATTATCCTGGAACGTATATATTTTGGATTGGTGGGTTTCATTCAGAGGAGAAACTGGCAAACAGATCAGACGCAGTCATCGTTGGAATGTCGCAGAAGTCTGTCGATCGGTGAGAGATTCCTTTGGCATGGACAGGTTGAGTGGCCCTAGAGCAGCACAAGTTGCAGTCAGATGAGGCATAATACGGACATGTGATTAGCATATCGAAGTGGATTTTCGATGCAAATTTCTACGAGTGAGGGATCTGTGTATATACGACTGTGAGAGATATACGGCGATGAGGTTGCATAAAAATTAGTGTAGGTCAGGGAGCTCTAAACTGTAGAAAGGATTTGTTTTGTCATTTCGAAGGTGTATGGTAAAATAACCTTGGTCCTGGTTAACATATGCATTTTGACACAAGCGAATGGGGATTTATTGAGTTCGAACTCAAATTTGATGAAAGACAGGTTAAGTTCTAGTTAGTTAGACCGGGTTTTAATTAACTGCCCCCTTTTCACACCCAAAGACGGTTGGGGTCGTTTTCTGCCTAGTGTAGGCCCTTATCTGTTAAGTTTACCCTTTGTGTTAGAAGAAGTTAGAATAGAAGAGCGTCGTTTGTGTTCGATCGCTACGTATATTATTATAGCAGTTTTCTGACTGGGTCGTTCAATTGTCTAGATACTACATACAAGGCTGACGAAGAACTTTTTCCTGTCGGAAAGATTTCATTATCCGTTCTTAAAAGGGTTCATCCTCGGATCCGCAGAAAACCTTTTGTGTTGGCTTGTTAGAAGTCACATGTCGCCTTTTTGACATCACAGATCTCGGCTATAGGAACCTACTTCTCACCGCTTTCAACTTCTTCTCACCCCTAGAACCGCACGAATGGGGAGACTGCTGCATAGTCGTAGTTTGTTTGTTTGGAAATATTCATCGGTAAGGTTATTATGCTGGTGGCTTACATAATATTTCAATTTAATGAACGAAATCATGTGAAATTTGAAATGATCGGTGTAAGGGGCTGAAACATCGCGATTCAGACATACTTTCTGAAATTATTAAAGCCACGTCATCGCTGTCAGGAAAATAGTCGTCATATGGTGCCTGGTAATATTTTCGCGAACCATATCTGTCGTTATGTCAGTTGAGGCTAAGGTTGTTTGTTTGGCGATATTCAGGATATATTTGGGTCTTATCCTGGATAGGAAGCTTAGTTGGAAACTTAACGTCCAAGAAAGAGTCAAGAAGGCTACAGTATCACTCTTTTCTTGCAAAAAAGCCATTGGAAATAAATGGGGAATAACATCTGGTAACTTGCTCTGGCTATATCTCGGTCATAAGACCGATACTCATTTATGGAGTAATTGTCTGGTGCACAGCCTTGGAAAAAGCTATATACATAATTCACGATTATCCGATTATCTAAGCAGGGTATAGCGAACAGCTTGTATAAGCGGTGCACTATGCACAACTCCCTCTGCGGCACTAATGGGCATAATGTTTATTCTAGTGCGGAGCAATTCGCCTTAAAGCTATACCACACAGTGGTCAAGAGCAAGACAATAACTTTTTCGTCACCATCCCCTCCAGATTAATCAGATCAATGAGGATATATACAACATTTTCAGAAGATGCATTTTCTATACTGACGGCTCGAAAACAGGAGATGAAGTTGGTGGTGTTTTATTGTAAAGTATTAATATTATAAATCTCTTCTTCCCTCGACCCAAATACTGTAGCGTAAGTGGTAAGTCTTATATTTTTTCAAGACATCTGGAAATTTTCGGACAACCGAGCAGCTATCCAATCCTTGGATTCTAACTCTATACCTTCTCCAGTAGACATCGACTATACCGATCATCTATTATGGAAATGACCGAACAGTTCAACGTTCTCCTATTTTTAGTGCCGGGGCACAGAGACATTCCAGGGAATTTTAAGACCAATTAACTCGTCAGAAAGGGAACGACCTATACCCATCCTGCCGGCATACCAATCGCTTCTGGCAAAAAAAATTGCTAGATGCTGTCCAAAGTGCAAATCTTAGGTAGATAAGTGGCACTACATGCCTAGCGACAAAACAAATTTGGCCAAAGCTTGATTTAAGAACTGGGTAGTGCCTAATAAAAAAGCAAGCTGGGAGCCTTCCATTACAATGAATTCGGTTATCTGACAAACACAGACATCAAACGCCTCTTAAGCTTTATAAAGAGCACAAAATGCTTAACGTGCGCATAGAGACTTTCGTGGTATCACAATGGACCTATATGCTGGTCTAAGTGTGTTCGAGTTTCCTAGCTGGGCAGCCACACTCAACCCAATCACACCAAGGGTGGGATTGATGAACACTTTTCAAGCGATAACGCTATCAAAGATTAGACGTTACTTATCTTTATCAGTCACGAAAGGGTTTCCATTACCTACTTGCATACTCTAGGTCTATGTAGATGATGCTCTAAATTTAGATGAGCGTCAGTAATGACTCCAAACTACCTACTTAATAAACCACTTACAGGTAGTTTCTACTGTTCATGTACGCGGTCATTATTTCGAAGGCTACTATAAGTAGTCAATTTCACCAATACCTATATTTGCATATTAAGTTCTATCGTAAGCTTGACTATCCTGGTACACTACCGACCTACATATTTGGCTCACTTATACGTTGGTAGGTTAGTGAGCCTTAAAGCATTTTATAAAATGAACTCCTTGTGCAAATATTGATTTTCTGTTCCAACGACTATCCATCAACTCAAATGTCAATCACCCCCAGAGCATATTTCGACCAAAAAATTCAACAAAACTCCAACAAATGGGCCAAAAGTTAAGAATTAACTTTTCTTTTCGGCAGAGACACAACAAACCGCATCCACTTCCACTTCGCCTAAGCCATACAAAAAAAAAAACCTACAACAAGCCGATCCTTAACTCTGATAACATCCGCTGCTGACTGTGATGTTCACTTAACAAACCATGGTTAACTGTTACGCCCCAGCATACACAATAGAATTACCATGGAGGTCGACCCCAAGTGCCACAACCTAAACAAGGAGTACTTTTGACGTGTCGAAAAGTAATTTAGTTGCGAGCAATCTTCGTTGTGTACGCGACTACACAGCCCAAGAGGGTGAAAACAGTATTATGATGAAAATGCCAAGAAACTGCTCATTTTTCATAAGGAAAACAAAAAGAATACTAGACTCCAACAGACAATAGCAAGAAGCTCACCGAGCTGCCATTCAACAATGATGAGAAAATTGACAAATGTTTTTTTCGCGAACGACACCACCATCAATCGCACCACGAAAATCATCTTTTTCCGGCCCAAACGCTAAGCGACTTTATGGGTCACCGTCGTCGGCGTTGTTCGTCGCCAACGTGAAGTGAAGGAATTTTACCCCAAACAGGAAAACAATTTGAATTCATATTTTTCCCGGTAAATATTCGCCACAACACATGTGTGTAGATATTGTCCGCTAGCTACATCAGAGGCGCTGTGTACATGTTGTCCGCAAAACAGGAATCCTTCGTAGAAATATTAATGATCCATGGTGCGATATAATCTGTTACGAAAACATGATTCTTCCAGATGAAGTGAAATACTCGTTGTTGGCGGTACGTCCCGGTGTAAATGAGCCAAGACGGCGACTTTATTTTTAATTAAACAAAACAATAGCAGATCTGTACTCTGACACAGTGTTGCATTTAAATATAAATTAGTTTTTTTTTTATTCGCATTCGCATTTAGAGAATCTGCATACAACTACGTGGGGCCATAGACCCAGAGGGAGGAGAGAGCGCGCGACCGAATTGATGCGAACGTGATCATGATAAAGATGACATATGAAGCGTCTGACAAATGATCAGTACATCCGATTGTGACAAGTTACCTGTTGTTATGAAAAATGCTTCTACAGTCAATTTGTCAGATATTTAAATAAAGTAATTTACAATCGTCAATGTGCACGAAACGACGACATGACACTTTCGCAATGAGGCAAGCTAGCTGGGTGGGCTTGGACTTGGACTATGCACTGTGCACATGCGCGCACATCTGGATTTTGCCATTGAGGGGAAAACAAGGTCAAGGATTTTGATTTCAAATCTAATCCCATTTGCAAAGAGGTTTAGAACGTAAGGCGAATTCGTTTAGAAACTGAATTTAGTGTCGAATTGTTAGTTTCAGGAATACCGCGATAAGGGAAAATATAAGATGGCCTTATGGTAGTCATGTGGCCATGATTATAGTGGCAGATTTTTGTTCTAATTCCTCATTCTATAAAGTCTACACTACCTGATTAATTTTACAGGGTTGCCAAAACTAGACATGGGTATATATCACTCGTTTTCAATAAAAATTACCTTATTATGCAGCCTTAAAATCAATAACCAGGTGGAGGCTATTGTCCTGAATTTCTTGAGTTTTTTTCCAGGGTAGTGACCTTGTTAGGAATGAGTTCAGATATTGATATTGTAATTTTTTCTGGATATAATCTAAGGTGTGTTCAATAACTGGCCTGGTAAGCGCTTGATTTTGTCGAACCACCAGTGACAAAATTTACCCTTTTACTTGTCATCGCGTATGTGATTGTTTGCAATTTTTGGAAAGGATCTCCGCTAATAAGAAGGTATATAAAAACAGGTTTCCACTTCAACCCTGTATGTATAGGTATCTAGATCCCTTTCTTTATGAAACATGTTTCGTGTACCATTATGCACCGGAATTATATATTAATGGGCCTGCTGCCTTATTCTATAGACAAAGCATTGAATTCACTAGCAACAACAACTGCGTCCAATTACGTCCAATACCTTCCGCTATTCCCTTTGTTTTTGTGTAGAAGCTGCTCTAATGCAGTCCACCATTCCTAAAATTTAGAAAGTTGCCAGCCAGACCACCGACTTTTTGCAAAGCATGTTTCCAAGTCCCAACAGATCTAGATCGCTACCTTCTTTCATTTATTGCCTATCCAGGAATTGTAGGGTTCACTAACAATCGGGAGTATGATAAACTCGTTTTCCCATTATCATTTGTATCTGTACTGCGGGACTGCATGTATGTTAATTTGCTGGTCAAGGCCTTTCTAAATACCAACCACGTGCCCAAGGTTTTTATATCAATCGAAATTAGGTCTCTTTCCGCAGGCTTTTTTCCCCACATCTTTAATACAGTGGCGGAGGTGTACCCGACTTCAAAGCATTTAATGCATTTTGATTTCTTTGTCCGAATTATCTTTTCCCAGACCGATCTTCGCAACCAGTGTGAAGCCAATGGCTTTTCATATAATTTCACAAAGTTTGCTTCATGGCGTTCAGTCTGATCAGCGATTTGTTCGCGCTGCAGATAATGCTCTCAGTGTTGGCAGGTTGGCACTAAATAAAAGTGAATCCGGTCAAATCTGACCGAATGACCGGATTTTTATTTTATAAATCCGGTAAGAAATTCCGGTCAAAAGTTAAAATGAGAATTTTTGACCTGAAACCCGGTTAAAAAAAGAAAATACCTATACCTGCCTATACAATTTACGAGATTTTATGTTCACCTGCTTTATCGATGTTTAGAAAACGTTTTTATAGGGCTATCGTGAACAAAATTCCCCCCGAAATATTTCCCATTTCTCAAAAATCGGTATCAGTAACTCCTTCTGCAAAGAACCACAGCTCTGCCAGAACCCAGCTCGTTGAGAGAATGTACGAGAGAAAATCGGGCAAATATTTAAAGATTGGTTTTTTGACCCTGTATAGTAGGTACTGGTGAAATCTAATACATATATGTAAACTATATTGCAACGCGATTTAATTTCTACTTACAACGACTCACTCTGTTAACTCCAAAGGATTGGATTTATCTCTTGAAGCTCTTCTGTCCAATCTCACTTCAATTTTCTCCTGTTGAATTCGTTCCTCGGCTATTTTCTTTAATATTTCACCGAATCGAACACTTTCTTTACTAAAATAAGGATAAATCCAATTTGCATCTTTGCAATTACTAAAATTAAAACAATTCCTTGATTTAACACAAATAATTTGCAAAATAGTTCCAAATATGAGCTTAAATGACAACTGAATAAATTACAATTGACAACTGTCAATGCATTCGAACATATTTTCGAAAAATTCCGGGGGAAATAAATTCCAATGGAGATCTACGATAGGAGGAATATTTTCCAGGGAACAAAAAATGTTCGAGGGGAATTTTTTCCCCCGGAATTGCCGATAGCCCTGAATACCTATGTGAATCTTGAGTTTGGTGAATTTGTTTTTTTTTTTGTTTTAAAATTTACTGAAACTAATAATTATTCATTATATGTATATGACATGTTTTAAGTTCTGAAATACACTTTTAGTGCATGGCCATACACGCCTTCCAATGAACGTCGTGTCCAGCCACACAGGTAGATTTTGAGTGAGTAAAGGAGAAAGATAGATAGCATAGAAAATCTACTTTCAGAAATAATTCTGGCACGTTTCTTTTTCGCACCATTGTGCTTTCGATACAAATCATCATTTGATATTTGCGTTGACAGAGTGAGGACGTCAAAAACGGGCGTCCGCTTCGGCTTAACCATAGCATTTGTTTGTGTTTTCAATTTCACTATTCTTTTACCTGCCAAATTTTATTTCATTGCAATGACGCCTGGTTTTTGTGTATTGCCAAATCGTTAATGGAAATGAAAGTCATGGGAAGACGTGTATGGCCTGGCCAGGCCATGTACTAAGGCCGTGTGTCAATTAGGCTAAATAATTATTCTCTGATAATTTTCTGTCACTTGAAATGAGTAGTTCACCAAACTCCAATCTGAGATTTATCGAATTTCACACTTTAATTAATTGAAATTCATTGTTTAATTTCCCCTTCAAAATTCTAGCAAAAGAAAACGTCAAAAAATTAGCCTATAAGTTAATTTATTATCCTGCTCCCGGAGCAGAATTCCATGCGTGATGATGTAGTCCCATTATTCGCATTAAATTGGTTTCTGTTTGAATTTGGGAGCATGTTCGTAATGTATGGCAAATTTATGTTCAAATTATAGAAATCTATCTGTATTTATAGTCAGTAGGGCAATTTTATTTTTCCAGTCAAAAAAGGGTTTTCCAGTTAAAAACATTTTTCGTTCCGGTCAAAAAACGTTTAGGCCGGATTTCAAAATTTTCTCCGGTCAGAGTAAATAGATCCGGTCAGAATGGCATCACGGATTGCTCTTAGTTGAATAGCATAATAGATCGCATTTCTGGGTATAATCCTGTTTACTGAAGTATTTCCACACACATGTCCTCTCATAGCTGCAACCACAATTCCAAAAGTCTCCCTACTGATTATTTCTTTCCTATTTCGTCCCTCTCCTACTAGATAGTGTTTTTTTGGGGATGGCGGAAAGTATTCAGAGTGAAATCATTCCTATCCGCATGGCTACTATTATTAAACCAAAATTGCACCAACAATATTATGAATCCTCGAAAACCTGAAAGAAAGTCCGATTAGAACAGTCTTTGTCACGTATCTACAGTTGCACGCTTTTCCACTCATCTCTTCAACAGCAACAATTTATATTGAAAGTGATCCTCTCGACCTCAGTAATAAGCTCCATTAACAATTGCAATTAACAACAGGCGTATTCCGCACTCCCCCTGAAGCGCAACTTTATGTCAAACCTCGACACTGTCGTTAATCACCGCATAACCCATGCCCTATCAGCACCACCTTTATTATAGCCGATTTTATATTAAAATACATTTAATAGATATTTCTTTGAAAATAACTAAATTTTCATTTGCCGCGCACTGACCATTAATCATTTTCCAAATAAAATGGTATCAGCGGCTCTACCCCCTCGCGGTCGCGCTGCGATTAAGTACAACTTCCATTTTGCGACTGTGTCCTGGTGGAAAGAAACAGCAAGCAATCGCTATGATTTGTGGCAACCATTTAGAAAATCGTGTTCAAAGTTAATGAAATTGTAATTGAGTAACAACTACGCTGCTCAACTATGCGCGCATACCTGCATGCTATGGATGCATTTTCTTGCACTAGATATTTTCTTCTTTCATGCGATTTTCTTATTGCGCGCTCGCTTTGAGTTGCTATATATGTCTCGTCGTCGCGTCGGTCATAGTGTTTCAGCTCGGTGCGGATGGCACAGAGGGGATATTCTGTTTGCACTCGATCACTTGCCATTTGTATAGATCAGTGCACGCGCGGTTCATCGTTCGGCACCCTCCTGTGTGTTTCCCGGACTCTGGCTATAGCCGCCTGCTTCTGACTGTCTGTGCAGCTTTTTTTTTTATAACGTTGTGGCTTTAATTTGAAAATATCAACGGTTACTCTGTAGTCGTTGGTGGTGATCTTCAATAGAGTTTAATATTTTTCTTAATTTACATCGCGATAGCGTTTTGATTAAGCTGAATAGGTTTCGTATTTTTCAAATGTCAATAAACGATTTGTCATTATTTTTTTTTTCAAATGAAGTCAAATGGAAAATCTTTTTTTTTTTTTAATGAGCAACACAATCTGCTCAGTTACTCATTTTTTTCTTGGCCTGTTTTTGTTCTTTATATTCGAATTGAAGAAGAGGGTAATTCCTCGAAATAACCGCATATTGTGTTCGTTTGTATTTAATCCCGCTTAATTACATCTAATTAATTACGTGTCATTCAGGCTGTGCCCTCCCATTGATTCAGTTTCTTATTTTTTATCCGTCGTAAGAAAACACATTTGTTTGATCATATACACTGAAGAGAAAAACATAAAAAAAGGATTGACTGATTCAAAAGGAAAAGTCACAGCAGACCAATAAGGGAGAAAGTTTTTAGTATGAAGATCTTATTTTAAGATTTTAAGTAGAATACATTGATTTATTATTTATACCTAAACTAGCGGTCCCGGAAAACGTTGTTTTGCCTGCTCGTACATTCTCATTGTCTGTCAACTGTTCTTAACCGATGTGTCCGAACTGATTCTGTACTCCGTGTGCTTCGACCGTTTTTTCCTCAGACGTGTGCCCAGGAAATAGGAATCCCACCCACATTTCGCGCGATTGTTTGTTTGGACAATGCACATCAATGTATACAATTTTACAAATTTAGCACAATGTCGAGAAATGTATGAGCTTCTTGCCTTTTAAATTTTTTTTTTGTTGAGAGTTTATTATTTGACATTTTGTGGAATCGGATCGCAGCGCCACCTACCAATTGCGAATCTAAACCATCCTTAGACCCACTCAAACACACACAAAAAAATTCATTAAAATCGGTCCAGACGTTTAGGAGGAATTCGGTTACAAACACGTACAGAAGAATTATATGTACTATTCAAAAGTTCAAAAGTTTATCGATCTGGTGGCGAATTCATTCAAAAGTGCTTGATACGAGTGCAAACTGAAACGTTTTGAATAGACTCTTAATTCGAGATCAGCTGTAATTCGGTGCCGTGAAATAACGCCGAGCGAAATAAAGCCGAATTTCGGCTTTAGGATGAAACCGAATTTAGAAATTCGGCCTTATTTCGCTCGGCGTTATTTCACAGCACCCTGTAATTCATATCCGTTTTCGTTATTGGGGAATTATTCATATGAGATACCAATGTCCTGAGCGTAAATCATTTGTGGAGAACAGCACTCTCATTAAGCTCTTCATGAGCGACGGGACGCATTGCTCTTTAGGACAACTCATCCGTATTTACCTACATTTTATCAACTTTAATCATTTCACAGGGATAAGCTTTCAAGGAAAAAGTTTCGTAAAAATTATACAAGCTGATGTCCGAAAGTGATATGTACCATGTACCTAAAGTTAAAAGCCTTTACTCCATGCAAATGATGATGGATGAAATGTCCCATCCATAAGTTGGCCTGGAGTTCAGTTGTCTCCTAGATGAGTTGCATAATTATGATATATACCCCACTCGAGAAAATTAAATGAAAACATACTCTGAAGCAAGAGGCTGTGGCAACTTGACCAGCAACTTAATGGAGAACATTGTAAACCTTATGATAGGAAGGGTGATGAAGCTCATCCTCGGAGCCGAGTTTCTTTTACAATTGACAGTCCAATAGCCCAATTACGACCGAAGCTTCAGAAGCACGTTGTCCGCGGCCTTTCTACCATCAAACTACCTACCCTTGTTGTCGGGTTCACATGCTTTGTGAGACTCAAATGTGGAATATTTCTTATGCTGACTATCATTGGTGCCTTAAAAACCTGCATGACTTTCCTATAAGACTTTATATCTTGAAAGGCTTTTTGGACTTATTTTTGCCGTCGCCAGGTTGGTATTGAAAATGGGCTAAATGGCTATTTTGCATGACTTGTATGCAGTGGAGGGTATCAAAGCATCGGCCAGGCAGATGATAATAAAACTTTTACTTGTTTTTTTTTTATCACATCAGAGGGTACGTCAATGCCTTTGAGTTGTACCATGACTGTCTTGTAGGCGGTACCCCCGAGGATGCGTCGATATACCTACCCGAAATATTTCTTAAATTTGTTACTCTTGCTTCTGTAATCAAATATTGATATTGAACTACAAGATCTTTCGTGATGCAAACCTTTAGATGGCTAAATAATCACTTCATCGATCTATGACTCTAGGTATGTTATCTTATGCACAAGCAATATGGTGGTTGCCGAATTGCTACTCAACATATTTTTCGGACAATGGATAAATATATAGAAAGCCATTTTTGGTAGATCATTTCTGTAAAAGGACGCTAGGCCTAGCTTCTTGTGAGTTTTTTTTTTTTTGAACAAATGGAATGGATTATGCATATGCGTCTCGTAATCGCGCAAATGTTAATCTAAGTCTTCTGAGCATCACTTTTAGAATGGTATCTGCAGTGCTCTTCGAACTCCGAAAATCATAAAACAACAGTATGATTGATCACTATCAGTATCGCTTTAAACCAAGAGATTTCACTGCAATAAGGCAGCAGATCTTGAAGACGTCTCAAGTATTCCAGATCAGTCTTCGAACTGCAGTAACTCTGCAACTTGATCAATCATTTGGATTATAAATAACAGCTCTTCTTTCGTTTAGCCATGTGACGGATTTCATCAGCATTATACGAAATCGAATTCACGCACCCACGTTCACCACACAAATAAATACTAAATCCCTGTCTTGCGATCGTTTTAATGCCTATTCCACCCACCCAACCGCCGAATAAATTCTCGTTGAGCCTATAAAATTTATTTATTTCCCCACAATAGCCATTTAAATATTATTTTTCCAAATAAAAGGATTAAAAGCTCATTCAGCGACAAAAAGGTCACACTTTCATAACACACACAGAAAAAAATTGTTTATAAAAATTCCAAATGCAACACCAGCACCAGCCATAGATCTTCATTTAGTTGACACAGTCGTGATCTTTTTAGAAGAGCCATCATTATAGGTTACGTGCACATCGTCAAACGAACACGCGTATACTCGACTCGTATCTGTGGCATTTATTTGTTTACGTCTGCTCCTCTTAAATAAATATCAAATATTTGTATACTGTATCCCATTGTGGTAACATCATTCAATTTGCATTCGAAAGTCCATAAATAAATCGCTCTCCGCCAGAGCACGGGCGCTAAAGGTCTGGACTCTTGAGGTACTTAGTGGCTGTGAAGGAGCAATATCCCCGCAGATTAATCAAATCGCTCACAAGTGATAAATGATGGCAGTGACTACTAGATGGGAAGGGGAGAGAAATTGTGGTATCACATTCACATGGCGGATAAAAACAGGTGTTTGTGAAGAGGATGTGATTGTTTATTTTTATTTTTTTTTTATTTCATTTCTATTTCAATTTAATATAGGATTGCGCAAATAAAAAAAATCTACACCCGATTGTTATTGTTTTATATATTTTTAACTTGTTCGTGGACTAGTTTTGACGGAGAAATGAAAAACCATCATCAATCAACTTATAAAGGACTTTCGTGACAGTGTTGTATACACTTAATCGGAATAAAAAAGGAGGGCAATCGAAATACGGAAATCACCCCCAATATTCAACAACCATTCCTGTATACATTATATTGTATATATGGAGAATTTCAATTTGTCGAGCACAATAAATGGGCCACAGACGGTTTCAGAGAATATGCTCGAAGAACATTTAAATTTGAAGCAAATGGAAAATTCGATTTGACTTGATACACAGTTGAGTGCCTTTTCTTGACACGGCTTTGCCATGATACCTTGTGCTTGAATGCACATTTGGGGTATGGCGAATTACGAACCCCTCATTCGTGAGGAGAAACAATTAATTTTCTAAAGTCAATTGAATATTCCGGATTGTTTTAGATGGTAAACAGGGAATTTTGAAAAACAGTGAAAATATTGTTGCAAATAATGATATTGTTGTGTCAAAGGAGCCATCAAATGTGATAAGCTTTTCAATAGAATATTGTTATAATAATAGATGTGTCCGACCGGTTCGGAGAAGGTGCTAATTTTTATTTTATCAGTCCGTTTTTTATCCATATACTTATACATACGCATGCTTCTTGATAAATCACATGCTACGGCTTTAAGAAGCTATCCTATCCGCTGAAGTATGCCCTCGATTGTCATTACTGTTTAAAGTTCTATACGACTCTACTAAAAAGTTCTCCTTGTCGGGTTATATTCTTTGGTTTGCTGACTCGCTCTATATTTGGTCACAATTTTCAAATTAAGTAATATTCTATATTTTTTTAAATCAGTTGGATAACGCAAGTACGCATTCCATTGACGGTTTAGTGGACAGTAAAATATCTAAAAGTGCATAGCCTTTAAAGGCCCTTTCTGCGGTACTCATATAAATGTTCGGTAAACTGAGCTATAAAATGCTGGAAGTATCTCATATATTGTAAGAAAATCCGTATTCGTCGTTATTATAAAGTCTGCAAAAATAATTGTATTGCAAGGTTTTTTTCGTTATCTCTACAAGTTTCTGTGGGGGTTTTCAACAATGGCACTCTTTATCGTTTGACGACAGGCCAAGTGTGCTATTAAGTCCTTTCATCATAATGCCAAACTAACCTAAATCTAAAACAAGTAAAAGTGTTATCATCTGGCCTGGCCGATGCTTTGATACCCTCCACTACATAAAAGTCATGCGCAAAAAGTTTGCAATCGGAGGTAGTATGTATATACTACTTATACTTACTTATACTTGACCGACATATCCCATTTTCAATACCAACCTGTGGACGGTAAAAATTATCTACCATCTCACAAAATTTAATTTGCCTAGGTCGATTCGTTTGGACGCTGTCGTGTTTTCAACAGACAGACAGTCCGGACATGACTATAAATTGATTCAGAATGAGATCCTGATTCAGAATATATAATTATACTTTATACTTTATGGGGTCTCCGGTGATTTCTTCTTGGCGTTACAAATGTAATGGCAAAGTGAATATATCTACCTTCATGGAGGCTACAAAAAACAAATAGGCATGATACCATAATTGGTATAATATAGGCACAGTGTATCAGTGCGGCTAAAGTGTTGGACTACTTATCGAGACCGAGAGGTTTCATATTTGATCCCCGCAAAATTAGATCTTAAGGTTTTTGTTAAACGCGCCAACTCTCACGAACCTCCGCCTGTTGCTTGGCTTGGCCTGTTGCGCCAAATATTCATTCATTCATTTTCAATGGTCCGCATGTCCATTAAGTGGGTCGCGGGTGTAGGTTGCTCAAGTGGACCCTCCATAGCTCTCGATTCTCCGACATCGACTCCAAATCATCAAGGGCAATCCCCATACGCGTAGAGGAGAGATTATGGACTTATAGCACGTCGTGGAATCCTGGTCGGGGGCATGCGTTTAACATGACCAAACCACTGGAGCATGGACCGCTCCGTCCGGAGAAGTAGCTGCTCGACATTGAGTTCCTCACGTATTCTGGTATTTCCGATGCGATCTCTACGATTCACACCAGAATACAACGGAGGAATCTCATATCGGCAGCTTGTTTTCGCTGTCTGCATTTTCTATCGTACAGTTCACCAGAGTTAACGATACCACTTAAAACCCTTTATAGAATTAGAATGAACTTAATTTTACTTAGAATGATTGGGTAATCGGTATAGCGTATATCTCTATACCTACTTCTCATTTCTTCGAAATCCAGTCGTTCTTGTAGCTTCATCAACTTTATAAATCAGATAGATACTCCAACTTGCTTCCTTAGGCAGCTCTCTACAGCTCTAGGTGAACCAAAGCCTCAACTAATAAGCCTCTCTAGTTAGCCCGGTCCCTAGCTAAGCCGAGGTCTTTCAACACTGTGTTGTCCCTCCGTGTTATATTCGATGGCTCTACGGGCCAGAGCATTTGTATCCATCGATTGATGCGCAAATTCGTCACTATGTCGATATCGCTGTACAGCTCGTTTTGTTGTTGTACAGAGTTCTCATTTATATGTGCTAGTGCTATGCTAGTGTAGGTACCTATCGGTTTCAGTCATTGCTGCTAAACACCTGACACTTTGTAGTGAATAATATTTTTCTATTTTGTATACTAAAATGTCACCTGATGCAAAAATTCCCACATCCGCCAAAACTGGAAAACGGCTGGCCAACCAATAGCACAGGATGACTTTCTTTTAATTTAATTATTTCAGAAATTGTTGGACTTATCCCATAAATAAATACACTCATCTACTTATACCTGAAAACATCAACAGAAACTAAATTAAACATTTTTTTAATTGTTCCTTTGCAGGTACTGTAAATGCCAACGGTGAAACAAAACGCCAACGGACCTCATACACCCGCTATCAAACGCTAGAATTAGAAAAGGAATTTCACTTCAATCGTTACCTGACCCGTCGAAGACGCATCGAAATCGCGCACGCTCTCTGTCTCACCGAGCGACAAATAAAGATTTGGTTCCAAAATCGTCGCATGAAATGGAAAAAGGAACACAAAATGGCCTCCATGAATATCGTACCTTATCACATGGGACCCTACGGACATCCATATCATCAGTTTGATATCCATCCGTCACAATTTGCTCATTTGAGCGCATAGGACGCGTGGCACTTTTCGGGTACTGGTTAGAGGCTCAATCAGTTGTATCAAGAACCATATCAGGGATACCAGAACAATCAGGATGGCAGCGGGGGTGGCGGTGGCAGTGCATCTGCCACCGGTACCAATTCGCTGTTTAGTAATTCTGAGTGTTCCAAGTATCCCCAAGAGTTCTGATCTCAAATTATGTAAATTTAATGCAAGCAAATTAATAATTCTTCGTAGAACAACAACAACAACACCAACAAATGCATTCATGAAACTACATAGCTATTGTGTGGTTGTGTCATTCGAATTGACGGCATAATGGATTTGTAGTTTCAATCGAAAAACACCCAATGCAACGTAGAACGATAAAATTACAACATTTTTACAACTGATTCGTGCTAACACGAAATAAATGAAACATATGCTGTGATGATGTCATCATGTGTTTGAAAGATCGTGTTGGTTTATGATACTGGTCAACTAATCTGCGATATGTTTCCTACGGGATTGGTTGATGAATTGTGATTTGGCGTTTTTTTTTCTTATTTTTTTTTCCACAAAACAAATAATTTTGTTAAAGTTATGCAGAAAAAAAGAAACAAATTTGTTATGTTTGTTATAGATATTTTTAATTTTTTTTTTTTTGTTTTTGTTGAATATTTTTCGGTTGTTTTTTTTTTTATTTATTTAGAGAAATTTCCCATTAGAAATGTAACATTCAGCAACAAATCCCAAGCATTTCGCAGATGTAATGATATATAATTTGTAAATAGATAAATAATATTTATTGAACTAATTCAAGCCGTCCAGTATAATAAACCGAAATCTCTAAGCAGTATTCGAAAAGCCATTAGGTTTAAGTTTAGGATAATTTTCGAATTTAAGTAGGTTTATGTCTTTACTCTGGTGATTCACATGTGGTTTTAGTTTTTGATAAAAATTTAAAGAAAATTGTTTATAAAGTTTGAGAGTCATTGGGGAATGCATTTTTGAAATGGTGGATGACTTAACTAAACCGTGTATCGCAACCATTGAATTGGTTCCATGAGTACATAGGTGCTATATTCATTAATTTCCTTGTATTTGGAAAATTTTTTCTGTAAGTGCTCCTGTGGGTGAGGGATGTTTTGACGCATTTTGATAATTTTTTTTAAAGGATTTTTATATGAGAGAAGTGAAAACATTTAATAATGCACTTGGTAAAATGATAGGAACAATTCAATTATCACAATGACAAGTAACATCCGTCGGCATTTGTAAAAACTAATATTTCATGACAAATATAGATTTCGCTTATATTGTTTCTATTATGTAAGCTCTACGTCTACATCAGTGTCGACACACTCGATGATTTCCTTTTTCGTCTATATACTATATCCACTTTACATATTCTTCCTATACCTTATATCAAATAATAATAAGAGAGTAGGTAGCTATGTAAATCGGGCTCTAGCTTGGCAATGTATTGCAAGTAATTTTCTGTGGAATATTTTAATAAATTTCATTACTTCTGTTTAGATACAACAGAAATTGAAAGTGTGAACGAGGTAAACCAGAAAACGTTTGATGAAATCTATACAAATTAATTATGGTCTTCTTTGCCTTCGACGATCGTTTAACATCTGATAACAGATTCGTTAGATATTAGGATATTATACCTTTTCAGACTGCACTGAAAACTGATTTTCGACAAAAACTTTACGATAATTTGTGACGAAATTGTCGATAATCATTTAATTTTTTTGTTAATTACTAGTACATTATTTGAGGACCTCCAAAAATATTTATTTTATTCGCTTTAAATGTGTGTTTTTTTTTTTGTCATGACATACATACTTGAGCTTGAGCATTCTGTGGTCTGTGCTAGACTCCGCTAGCTCTTATGGTCATTTAGCAGCCCTTAGAATTTTACCATTAACATAGAAATGTTAATGGATAGTATCTTCAACATCTTCTGATGTTACGTCAAAAGCATTGAAAAATTAACGCTTTAGGCAACATATTTAAAGTGAGGTCATCTTTACTCAGCTTTAAGTTTGAGGAAAAATGGAAGAAGTCATTTAGGATCTATGTTTTGGTAGGTATCTAGATATCTACTAAAACGAATTCTCTGTGTACATCTTAAATTTAGAATTAGCTTTCTGACCGATCGTACATTTTAGGCGAAGATTAAAATGATTATCAATAAGTTTCGTTACGTATTTTTATAAAATAAATTGCACTTTAAGGTTTTTTTTCCATTGGCCCACCTTTCATGAAAGTCTGACCATCATACAAGTGATACAACCCGTCTTGAGAAGGCTTATGAAACATGTTTAACATGAGCAAAACTTCAAAATTGTGGAAAATCATTCAACGAAAATCAGCAACCTAGCGTATTGAACCTTCCACAAATCTTACGATGGACTAAAAAAAAATTCTTTAAATAAATAAATAAAGGAATAAAGTATATTCGAGCAAGTCGTAGTAGACATTTATTTATTGTCTAACATCTTTTGTAAATATTAGATGCCATGGAATTATCTTCTGAGGAACAGATAAATACGATCATAGGTTCGCAGTTATAAGGATATCTTTCATTCCTCTAAGTTTGTTGGTTTATATGGATTAATTCCGGAATTCAGTCAGTACACACAATCAGCGCTAAAACGCCTTTTTAAGACCACAACTCACGAGTCTTCTTATAAATAAAAAAAAATAGTATTGAGTGTATTGGGGAAGTCAAAGTTATTATTGAAACTATGCCTGAGATGTTGGAAAAGTCATAAAAGAACAGCTTTTCTAGTCTGGTTCTACCATCATACATAGATCGACTGAATATAGTCTGTTTTTCTGCAATAGAAAATTACATTTTGTGTAAAATGTTCGAAAAATTAGCTTGGCGTTAGTTGGTTAGCTAATCGAAGTCACGGTATTTTTCAAAAGTGTCATTTTTGGGAAATGGTGTTTCGTGAAGATTTGTCAAAATTCCAATTCGATTTTGAAATTAAAAATCTGTAATACATTTTTCTTTGTTACATTTTACTTGTCCAACCGTTTAACATTAAAGGTATAAAACTGAACGCTTGTCTTGAAAGCGTTTTAGTACATATAATATTTCGAAGTAAATTTATAAAATAAATATTCTCATTAGAATGTTAGTTTGATGAGTTGGAGATTTAGTGCTTGGCATTTAATCCGATCGATTCCCACAAATAAATTAATTATTGCGCCATTGCTAAACAGATCACACAGCCTCCTTTCCCTTTTTCAAAATACTCCATCCATATAAAGTTCATACTGCAAACTTTGGTTCCGCTGTTCCAAAACCAGCAATATTCACGTGGAAAATTTCAATTCTTAAAGACAAAAAAAAATCTAAACTTGTAGGTAGCTTAAAAAAATCGGACGAGATTCAAAACCCCACAAGCGTCCTCAAGTTATAAAAATAAAGGCATTTAGAGCCCTATACAATTATACATGTTTATGCATTTTCGAAACATTTTGAAGTAGATACCCCTTTCAGACACATTTTTCTTTGCCGAACTTCGATTTCCAAGTGATGAGATTTTCTACTCTTGCGTACCTAAGACCTACGCATAATTTATAAATTATGTAAAAAGTACCCATTTTTTTAATTTTTATAAAAATTAAGCATCAAGATATTCGTTGTCAAATTAATATGACCAGTTCAGTTCAGAATGTATCGACTTGAATAAGTTTTTGCGGCACTGTCTGTGCTACTGAATTTCATGATAGAAAAACTATTTCGCCAGAATAATTCAAAATTGAATACAACTACTAAAGCCGGCCTCAAACTTTATTTTCAATTTAAAACACATTTAAATGACTGAGAAAATTCAGCTTATAATTGTAAAAAAGAATTACTAGAAAACAAAAAAAAATAAATAATTATTTAGTAAATTACAATATTTTGCGCGGTGAAGCTTACTTAAGAAACTTATAAATAAAATAAAATGAACAAATGTAAATAAATCAATTGAAAAAAAAAATAAATTTTTCTTTCAATTTTAATTAGTTCTTGCAACTTTTTATACTCATTTACAAATTGAACAAATTGTTTGTACTTTTTTTTTGTCTATCACATAAGCACACATTCACACAAAAGTTAGTTAACAAATTCGGATTACACAGGGCTTTTGTTATAATTATTACAAATAAGAATTGAATTTACCACTTCTTAAAAGAAGAAAATTGATTTTCTTATAAACGAGTTTTGCAATATTATAAAAGATTTAATTAGTGTTTAATTGTTTTAGTTTTTTTATTATTATTATTTTTATCATATTCTACATATGGTTACTTTAATTTCGTTTAACGAATTTTCCTAA
Source organism: Cheilosia scutellata (assembly GCA_955612985.1). Taxonomy (NCBI): domain Eukaryota; kingdom Metazoa; phylum Arthropoda; class Insecta; order Diptera; family Syrphidae; genus Cheilosia; species Cheilosia scutellata. The sequence goes on along the minus strand of OY015312.1, from coordinate 56,335,137 downwards.
AGGCAAATTAAAAAACAAAACTTTTTAAAACATAATTTAAAAGAAAAACATGTAAATTTAAAATAGAATTGCAAATGGTAATATAAGTAAATAAATTAATAATACAATAATGGTATAAGAGTATGTACTTTAGATATACGTTATTATTACAATAACATACTAAAAATAAAACGAGTATTTATATATATAAAAAAAGAATTATAATGAAAAATAAAGATTATAAAAGATATTTATAAGGTTAGTGCATTCTTTACCATACATAGTAAAATACTTATAAAAAATATATAAAATAAGTTTAGTGAAAAAAAAAAAAATTTAGTAAAAATGTATTAAAAATCTCACGTATCATCAAAAATTACACTCACACCCACTCTTCTATTGACGGCGTGGAGCAAACAAATAAAAAAAAAAATACTGCAACAAAATGCTGTGTAACACACTAAATTGTTTTTTATTTGATAAACTTTTTGTAAAATTCTAAATTGAATGGATTTTTTGTTATTGTTTTATTTTAATGTTTTTTGTTTTAATATATTTGAAGAACGTGCACAGTATAAGGAAGATGTGTGTTTGAAATATAAAATAAAAATTAAGAGAAAAAAAAATTGCATTCCATGTAAAAACTAAAGAAAAACAAAATATTTGTAATGCTACTTAAAATAGTATTATAAAGTATAATCGAAAGAGTATAAGGAGAAGAATATTATAAATTATTATTATGTATGAATGGTAGGTTCAAGATACGTTATTAACATAAACAAATAAAAAAAAACAAACATATTTTGATGAAATGTATATGCTTCTCTTTTTTTTTTTGGTATTCTGATTAAAGGTAGATCTGATTAAAGGAATTGATGGACATTTAATACAAAAGGTTTCAGATTTGGGAACAACAAACACGTTTAAAACGCAATATCTTGTAGTTTTAAAATATGGTAGATTAATGCATATTGTCTTTATATATTCCGCAAAATGTGGGCATCTCCTAAAAATACATTAAGACCTTATATCATGGCACAACTGGGTATGTTAGCGAAATTTGGAGCACCGATGCATATATTTACCAAGCTGATATGCAAACCGCGTTTGATACCAAGGAGCAACCGTGAGGTTAGATATAACTTTCTAGGAACTTAGAGACTCTTACTTTGAGAGAATGGAAAGTTTCCCCGGAGTAATCCTTCTCAGATAAAAATTCCTTATTGGCGGGAGAATAGACCCATGACTAGCTGAGATAAATTTCTTCACACCAGGGTTACCTTTGGGACACCTTAGTGTCAATTAGACACCTTTTCGAACACTCGGACACCAGGACACCTTTAAAAATAGCCGATTTTGGACAGGTAACCCTGCTTCACATAAGTAGCCAGACCTTTACGGTGGGACAGAATGGGATCTATACAAAGTTGAACAGCGGAAACTAAAAAGTGTCGTAACTAGTGCTAAAAGTACGCTAGTTGGCACAGCACAGCCAACTGGCGGGAATCGATCTTACTCCTCGCTTGCAGCTCATTAAACATTATAGAGCTGCTATATCCACAGTTCAGGAAGGAATCCGAATAAAGAATAAATTAAACTGGGAAATAGGTACAATTTTCTCCGTGATAATTCTGTGAATGTAACATGTAAATGTAAGGCAAGTATGTAATGTAATCAAAACGACACCTAGATATACCGTTAAACATGAGGCAGTTCTCAATCTTGTACCTCTAGTCGCTAGAGTCTAGACCTATGCATGGAAGAATCTGATACCTACCAAAATTGCTTTAAATATCAGGCACACAAACATCTGGAACGGGAAATCATGTATATATTTGGAAAGAGAAACTAAATATACACTGTTCAACCAGACTTCCTGATCATACATAGCATCATTGTGTTCCAAGCAAATCCGCGGAAGCGGACTGTATGGTGGCAATGTTGGAATAACCAATAATTGATATAATCATATTATTTATTGCCAATATACATAAAAGCAAGTTCGCCCATTAGCGAAATTTTGTACGAAAAGAACATCTTTCGCCTGCAAGCCTGCAACGTACCTACCTATTGATATGTATTATGTATTGATATGTATACGGCAAATTGTGATACTGCTTAAACGCAAAAGTTATCGCGCTCTTAAAAATATAAGCAACTATGACTCCTACAGAGTTGCCACTATTTTTCAAAATAAATTTCCCTGACTTTCCCTGATTTTCCCTGACCAATTTTTAAGTTTTCCCTGAAAAAAATTTATACATTTATCAAAAAAAAAATTGTCAGTTATGTAATATCTTTTTTATTAGAAAAAGGATATTAGAATCTATACAGGGTGTTTCAGTTAAGCGGTATAATCTTTTAAGGGGAGATTACTGAAGTTTCGCCGAACAAAAAATTGTATGGCAGGGGGGTCTATTCTTACCCTATTTCCCGTTATAACCCATCAAAGTAGGTGACTTCTAATTTGGAGGTGTTACCACTTAACACTTTATATAATTTCTAAACTATTCTAAATTATATATACAAACATTTTGTAAATTTTGAAAAGACAATTTAGTAGCGTATAAAAGTATTAAGCACTTCGGGTACATTTGTGTAGCTACAAAAAAAATATGGCTTCTTAAACTCAATATTATGAGAATTTGTTGTTTAATTTTTTTTCCCAAAATTTGTATTTTATAAATTTTTATTTTTTTATGAAATTTGTATCCTTGAGTAATTTCCTAAAAACTATGTGAAGCAACTTTTTTACGTACGATCAACAGAAGTCAGACAAAACTGGTCAAAAAGAGACTCGATATTTCTCTAAGATATTCTTTCATAGCACCCCAGAAGAAAATCCATGGGTGTTAGGTCAGGAGATCTGGTTGGCCAAGTGCTGTGGTTCAAATCGACCAGTCCACCGTTCGTTAAAAGGTGAACTAATTTCATAGGTCTTATATTGAAGCCCATCTCTTTCACATATGGGCTATTTTTTTTTTGTTCAGCCTTCAAAAAACTTGTAGGATAACAATATAGTGTTTTTGTATGACCAGAGCAGTGCCTATTTTGAGAGATAGGAGAATTAGCTACTCAAATAGAGAATGTGCCACATATAGGAAGAATAGAAGGAAAGTACAATTTTATGCGAAATTCGATAGCTGAATTTAGAAGCTTACTCAGGACAGTTGTTCTTTCGGGTGTTTGTAGGACATTTGAAAAATTTAGTGCAGCAGAAAATACCTTAAGTTTATACCGTGTGTCTATTACCAACACGTAAGACCCTTGCTCAATATTTCAGCGCACTAACTAATGAAACACTGCGCCCACAACATAAGGTCGAAGTCGTTGATCTGGTTATTGGCTTTGTCGCAGACAGAGGGGTCAACGACAATTCTAGTCAAGCAAGGACTAATCCACTAAGTACACGGCTGACATTTAGTTCAAATGTTTCAAATGAATTCAATTCTTGAAAATTTAAAAAAAAAAAACAAATCAGGTCGCAGAATTTTTTTTTTAATTTTTTCCGATCGAATCCACGAGTTTAACGAGCCACCTGAACGCAAAAAAGTGTTTCCAGAGTTTAGGGGCCTTCCTCAGAGTTACGTTCTAAAATTTAAATATTTTGAAAGTACTTTTCGGATAGAACTTGAATTAGCATTTATCACTTTCGAAATAAATAGAAGACGAAATCTAATTTCTCTCTTTCGACCTTTCATTCTGATACTAGCCATCCAAAGTATAATGTTCCGAAAAACACTTTTATTTGTACACAGACACAATTTTTACTAAAATTTCAATTATTCTTTTTTTTCACTGGTATTTTTTTAAACATGTTGGTAAAATTAAAAATAAATGAAACAAATTTTCCCTGACTGCTTCCTAAATTTTTCTGACTTTCCCTGACATTCCCTGATCAAATTGCGTTCCCTGACTTTCCAGTCGAGTGGCAACCATGCTCCTATGTACATTTTATTTGTTTTGTATCCGTAAGATTATATATTTATAACATTGTAAAAAAAAAATAGAAAAAAGAAACCGCCCGAGCAGGGACTTGAACCCTGGACCGTTGGATTAAAAGTCCAACGCTCTACCGACTGAGCTACCCGGGCACATGTAAAAAGCCTTTCCAAATGACGGTTTTGTGCCCAGATAGAAAAAAAAATTCCCGCGTTTCTACTTTGGTAATGCTGAGGATTTCCTGAATTCTTTGGTACTTATTATTTTCTTGGAAAACGATTTCCTTCTAGTTCTAATATCACAAAGGACCTGGCATTCATATACGAGTATATGATGATCTGCTCAGCTGTTTCGTCTTGTCCAGTCTCATAACATTGTCCATTAATAATGCATTTTATTAAGGCGATACCACAAACCGGGGTCAGATATACATAGATGGCCTACTAAATATTTGATATCGTGCCTGCGTAGATTTTTAGTCCTTTTGGCATGTTTTTCGAAATGCTAAATAACTTTTTTTGGACTGTATGAGACCTACAATGTCCTCCCAATATGAAATACACTTTGTTTGTGCTTCCAGCTTTGTATAGCCAAATTTATAGGTGCTTTAGAGATTACCCAGAAAAGTTGAGCCTCTTCTGGCCAGTTCACCAGCTTTTTCATTTCTTTCAATTACTTCATGGCCGGGGACTTACCATAGTCCATAGATAATCTGGATTTGTTCCCGGTGCTAAATGTTAACTTTATTTAATACTTAGCGAACCCCATGCACACTTCGTAGTGCAAAATAGAAAAATAAAAAAATCAATTTCAAATTCATTTAAATAAGTGACAAAAAGTTTTTATTGTAATGCTCTGTACACTACATTTTTGCTTTTTCCAGGATTCGTATTGCCTAGATAATATTCCTGTCTATCAGGACAATGCACATCAATGTTACAAATTTTCCAAACTTTAGCTCTCATGACTGCCGATAGCGCCTCCTCACCTTTTTATCTATTTTTTTACGAAATATTAGATTGTTAATGTTTTCTTTTGTATGGGCGGGCGGTGCCACGCCCCTTTGTCCAATTTCGACCAATCTTTACAGGAATACTCCTAGGCCAATAGCTAAGATTGTATGAAAATTTTAACTCAATCGATTCGGTGGTTTTCGAAATATAAGATTTTGAATGCACTTTTTGTATGGGAGGTGCTAAACTATACGGGTTTTGCATGTGTATTGGTTTCATGAACCAATACACATGCAAAGATCGTATATACTTACATATAAACAATGGTATTAACGTCACCTTTCATGGGAAATTTCCAGAATCAAAATCGGTTCACGCATCACAGAGAACATTATCGACAAACACAATACAACTACATACGTTAACCGAAAATTATAGGTAACAGGAGAAATTTAGACTTTTAAAGGACTTTGTTTCTATGTTGGTAATTATACCTACCTATTCATTTGGAAAACAATGAAATCGGAAACGCAATTGGAATATTGCAATCTGCAATCCAAATGACCTCTAATTAAATAATTTCTTATACGGGTGAACACTTCGACTACTTTCATGTGGCAGTCAAAAATTACAACTTTTTTAAAGTAATTTTTGGTGATTTAATTAATTACAGCTGTATTTATTAGATTTCCTTAAAATGCTTCTGAGAGCTTGTTTAAACATAGCGAAAGGATTTACGCAACCTCTGCTCTACTTTGCTGAAATTGTTATTTAGGTATAAACATTTATCCACTGTTGATTTACTAAGACCCCTTTTACACGCACCGGTTTTTCACTTTAGTGTCGAGAATGTGTTGGTAAAGGGGATGAAAAGTGCAGGGGATAGCCGAACACGGATGGGCCGCGAATTCCCATCCGATTCTTGTGTTCTCTTTCACTCTCTTTCGTTATTTTCAGCGTTGCTTTATTCTCAAACCGTACTCAGTCGCGATAGACGTCTGCATTCGCTCTATTTTCGAACTGTGTGCGGTCTGCGCTTCGAAAATGCAGCTACCACTTCGAACGGCGAATGAGAAAAAAAGGAAACAAAGACAATTTGACAATCAAGGCACTAAAGTGAAAACACTCAGTGCCCAAAAGAGAATTAAAGAAAATTAAGAAGTATCGTGAGTGAAAACTCGGTGCGTGTAAAAGGGTCTAATCGGGGATAGTGTCCAGATAAGGAAAAATATACAAGGAACTATTACAGAAAATACAGAAAACTAGTACTTTCTTCTACTGAAACCGACATCAGGCTGTTTTCTGGCAGATTTTTTGTGTAAATAAAAATATTTTAATGCAAATTTCGCTTAGAAAATCCGTGCCTGCAAGTAACTCAGCGCTATGTTCCTCATCCTGGGCTTATGTAAATAAAAAAGAAGAAGAAAACAAAATAGTTACATATCATTAGCTATACCGGATGACCAGTATTTTCGGTATTTTGTAAATAATTTTTGGATGGCAAACACACAAAACTATATTATTTCATCCAATTTTTGAAAGCTGAAATGAAAGTTTCTTTCTAAAGGATATGCGTATCAAAACAAAAAGAGTAACATCACCAGCACGAATGAAACTAATCGCTGCAATAATTGAACACGATTTTTATTTAAGCATTTTCATTCTTTTCAAATAATAAATATAGCTAATTAGAGTTTCCTGACTACAACGCAAACAACTAGTAAAAGCAGTGAACGCATAGGTCTATTTAAAAGAATACTCCAAATAAATGAACGTTTCACGATTCTAACACAAAAATGACATTTAAAAAAAAAAAAAATTACGCAAGCTTTACGAAACGAAAATTTTTGTGTTTAAGTTACGCGGCCTTAAAACTACGTTGCTTAAATTCAAATATTGTTTATAAATGGCTAGTTAAGAACAGAAGTGATCCAAGTAACATTTTTAGAAAAACTGAGCTAAGTATGGCAATGGACTTCTAAGAAACTAATTTAGTTAGTGCAAAAGTGATCCTAGTGCTATCGAACACTTCTCCTAACAAAGTTCACTTTTTGACTTTTCTGTATTGCTTTAAAAATATAAATTATCAGTGCAGATGTGATCTAAGTTACTTGAAAGTCGGTTGTTGTCACTTAGATCACTTTTCGTATAAAAAAAAGATACTGCCAAGGTAATCCAAAGTTGTTTAGTTAAGAACAAAAGTGATCCAAGTAACAGTTTGTGATTATTGAGGTAATGAGCAAAACGCGTTTCGTTTATTATTACAATTGCATGTAATAGGTTTATTACAACATGTTTCTTTTCCCATAATTCTTTTTGACACATTCAATCGGAATTGGAACCTAATTTCAGATGTGCGAAAAATACAATTTTGTAAATGACATAATAGAATCTATTTCAATGAAGACAACTCGGAAAATTACTATTATTATTGATCTAGATTCTAGACAAAGGGGGGAATATACCCTTACTTTTAAATACGATTAAATTAATGGATTTTTCGATAAAAAACTCGTTTACTTCATTTTTGTTCTACAGTTTATAATTTTTTAATAAAAGCAGAAGTGATCCAAGTTCATAAAAGTGTCAAAAACTTCGTCAATATTGGATGTGTCAACAAAAAATGATGGGAAAGACTAAGTTACATTAATATCTATCATAAAAAAACATATTGTAATAAACGTATTACACACAATTGTACATAATAAAGAAAACGCGTTTTGCTCATTATCTCAATTATCACAAAATGTTACTTGGATCACTTCTGTTCTTAACTAGCCAAATAAGGTTTTCCTGCGTAAGGGAATTTTAAGGGGCGAGCAAAGTTAAGCAGGCTCTACGACACGTTTTTAAATACGGCTGCTATGTTTTATGAAAGCAAGAAGCTTCACTTTATTTATTTAGCTAATTTCCAGCCCGAATGTCTTTAAAAGTCTTGGACGATAAAAGAAACAACATAAAAATTAATAAAAAAAATCATTATTACATATTACATCATTTATGTATTTATCTATCAGTGAGAAAAGCAAAACGCATTGGAAAATTCTGAATCGATTTTTTTCGTTCACGTTTGTTCTGACGTTTAATAGAGTTAAAAACAGCTTAATCATACATACGTAGGTACCTACGTTTAGTTGTGACTAATATAGAGTCAAGTTTATCATTTAGACAAGGGTTTAAATTGTCTATGAATTACATAAACTCCGGTTTAGTTTAGTTATTACATAGTAATCGCTTATAAAAAAATCTATGAATACCTATGCCCCCTCATTTATTGGAAGGCGTGTATGCCCATTGTCATCGTCACAGGGCGTATTTTTTTGAGAATCTATAGCTAGCTCACTTTTACTTTTACATGCAAAACTGTTATACTCACTTTTGGTTATGTTATACTCACTTTTGGTTTTACATACAAAATTGTTATACTCACTTTTGGTTTTGTTATACTCACTTCCCAAAAAAATACGCCTACAGTCTATCCAAAAATTGTAATAGATTGTTAAAATAACAAGAGCACATATCTATCTCCAATTCGAAATCATAAAACATTGGTTCTGATATTTGCTATACTACATTTGGTTTTCGAATAGCAGAAGCACAATGAGTGGCAGTTGTATTAGGTTACCTAGGTATTCAGTGTGGTCAGTTTACTGTTGCTATACTCAATTTATATTTTCAGTACAGGCCTTATGGGAAGCTATTTTTTATACCAGTGCCAGTAGATACTCTTACGGCACTCAATCACAAGAATTGTCACTGAAATAAAAACCAAACCACTGACTTACCAAGGAATTGTTGTTGTCATTTTCGAAAAACCCAACATGACCAGTCTGCTTATAGAAGAAATTGCTGTAGTTGTAATTTTCATCAAGGGCACATGGGCATACACCGCATCATGACCAGCCTGCCGAACAAGGAACAACCGCTGGACAGAATGAGGATCAGGATGATCTTCTCGTGTGCGGTTGCTATATCATCACTGAAAATAAACATGTGTGGTATTGGTGTGTGTTTTATTTTAGCACCTCAGAAGAGTGTTTCCCTATTCATTTCCAAAAATATAATTACGGAATACATAAAACTAAAGAATTTGTGCCATTTTCTTTAGGGCATATTTCGGTATAAATGCATATTTTCTGTGACTTATTAGAGTTCTGGATAGCTGAACAAGATTTCTAGAGTTCCTGATAAAAATTTTGAAAAGTTCATTTAGTATTTTTTTATTTTTTTATTTTTTTAATGTGCGGGGTGCTAAGTTCACGATGCACCCCATTTGAAAATATTTTGGATTTTTCTTTTTTTTGTGTACTATAGAACCAACATAGTTCTGGAGTTCCTGATAGTTAAAAAAAAAAAAACAAATTAGAGCAAAAAAAAAATTGTTTTCCAAATTTATACACTAGACCAAGAGTTCTGGAGTTCTCTAAACAAGAATTTATTTTCGGAACAAAAATAAAAAAGTTAAAGAACAGTGAAAATTTTCAAAAATTGCGAAAAATTTTTTCGGAGTTCCGAAGAGTTCTGGAAAGTACTTATGAAACAAAAAACCCTTATAAAATAATCTTCTAAAACCAAACGCAAAAAAGTTAGAGTCAATTGAAAAATTGCAAATTTTTTTTTTTGCTCTAATTTGGGTTTTTTTTTAACTACATAATCAGGAACTCCAGGAACTGGTTCTATACACAAAAAAAAAGAAAAATCCAAAATTTGTTCAAATGGGGTGCATCGTAAACTTAGAACCACATTAAAAAAAATACTAAATAAACAGAACTTTTCAAAATTGTTATCAGGAACTCTAGAACTGTTGTTCAGCTCTCCAGAACTTTAAAAAAATATATATTTTTTAAACTTCGGGGTGCTAAAGTCCCCCCTTATATCGAAAACGAGGAAGTAAGTAGTTCGTATCATGATGGACAGCAAAGATATTGTGTAGTCAGTGTTCGAGTTTATTTGAGTCTCGGTTAAAACTAGGACATCTGGGGTAGGATTCTGTAAAAAACGAAACGAAAACCGCTTTCGTTTTCACTAAACCTGTCTCTATCATATCTGTGGCAATAGACAGAGACTGCTATTGTCGAAACGCTATCGTTCGATCGTTTTCGTCTTACATAATCTGGCCCCTGGCCTTTTTTCTTGCAGATGCTGGTGCATGCAGCTGACGTTGACATTGTTAAATTCTAGACCTTGAATTTTGCAGAATTTTGAATTTTGGTCTTGTGTTCGTTGTTGTCTGTCGTGCAAATCCTGTGGGTATCCCCGGAGATCCGAATAATGGGAGACTACATAGTTTACCAGCGGAATTCTTTATCTCAGGAAGTTGCATCATGGCTTTTGTGTCCCATCCGTGTTGCACCGGCCCATCTGCCAAACTCCGCAACGTAGTCAAGACTATCTCACCGGGCGACAGGTGGATGGGTCCTTGTCTACCACCTGTAGATACTATGTATTACTACTCTTACCAAAGTGATAATAAAATCACATAAAATTGAGAGATGAAATATTTCTCAATACAAAATGAACTTCTGGCTACAGCAAAATCAACTGCCCGGGTAGCTCAGTCGGTAGAGCGTTGGACTTTTAATCCAACGGTCCAGGGTTCAAGTCCCTGCTCGGGCGAACTTTTTTTGTTTATAAATAATTTTATTGCGGAAATTGGCACTTCTACAATATAGGAAGGGATATTTATTTAGTTTTGTGAGTGGTTTCCCGTAAACTTAACTATGTTATGGAATCTCACAATAAATTATTATATTAGATATATTTCCCTGGTGGCTCCTTAATGTAAATAAATACCTACATACATACATATACCTAAGACAATAATTTTATCGAAAAATTGTTGCTCAGCGATGAGGATCATTAACGTGATTAGTATGAATTAATAAATACATTTACATACATATAACATGAGACTAATGCAATAAAGATTCTGTATATGCTCGAAACAGTTTTTTTTTTTTTGTAGAACTCTCCTGAGAACAGGACTAACAGCTTAATTTGCCTCTTCTTCTGCAAAAGAGCATCCTATAGATATGTCTCATATTGAAATTATTGTATTATAATAATCTCTGCTTAATGTCGCAATGTAAGATACTATCAAAAGTGGTTGGTTCAAACCGTTTTGCAAGGCACTAATTGGATCGCACCATTGTGGTTTTTCGCCCGGCAGATAAACCATAATTATAATCATAGACCAAACAAATCTTTTCATCGAGTGATATCACTCTCTTGAACAGATCTGTCTAACTACTTGGATGGCGATATCGACATTACTGGTCGCTCCTTAAAGGGATCTAAGACAGAATGTCACAATTATTAGCAACAACAACAATGTCGAGTCGATGTAGTTCAGGGAGGTATTGAGTACAGTGATGCCATTCTGACCGGATTCCGGTCATATCTGACCGAAATCTCTTTACTCTGACCGGAGAAAATTTTGAAATCCCGCCTAACCGTTTTTTGACCGGAACGAAAAATGTCTTTAACCGGAAAACTAATTTTTGACTGGAAAAATTAAATTGCCCTGCTGACTATAAATAGAGATAGATTTCTATAATTTTAATAAAACTTTACCATACATTACGAACATGCTCCCAAGTTCAAACAGAAACCAATTTAATGCGAGCAGGATAATAAATTATCTTATAGGCTAATTTTTTGACTGTTTCTTTTGCTAGAATGTTGAAGAGGAAATTAAACAATGAATTTCAATTAATTAAAGTGTGAAATTCGATAAATCTCAAATAGGAGTTTGGTGAACTACTCTTTTCAAGTGTCAGAAAATTATCCGAGAATAATTATTAAGCCCAATTGACACACGGCCTTAGTACATGGCCTGGAAATACACGTCTTCTCATGACTTTCATTTCCATTAGCGATTTGGCTACACACAAAAACCAGGCGTCATTGCAATGAAATAAAATTTGGCAGGTAAAAGAATAGTGAAATTGATAACACAAACAAATTCTATAGTTAAGCCGAAGTGGACGCCCGTTTTTGACGTCCTCACTCTAACGCAAATATGAAATGAAGATTTGTATCGAAAGCACAATGGTGCGAAAAAGAAACGTGCCAGAATTATTTCTGAAAGTAGATTTTCTATGCTATCTATCTTTCTCCTTTACTCACTCAAAATCTACCTGTGTGGCTGGACACGACGTTCATTGGAAGGCGTGTATGGCCATGCACTAAAAGTGTATTTCAGAACTTAAAATATGTCATATATGTATGTCGAAGAATGGTTCAGATAGTACAGCATTCTACTGTACATTAGAACGTTAGGTTTACTGTATTATCAGTTACCTAAATGAAATCAGAGCTGGCAATGTGATTGTTCGAGATTGATAAGAGATTGAAGAAATAAAATAATAAAAGTAATTTTAAAAAAATTCCGAAAAGAAGAGACGTTGTTTAGAAAAGCTCTGGGATCATTAACGAAATCCTACCGATATCCGAGGAAGAATGAATATTAACGAAGATTCTACATCAGAAGTGGGATTATTTCCCCCGCAAGACGAGGAAGATAACAATAATTCTGCCGGCGCGGCGTTACAATCCGCGGTGAACGGCAACAATATTCTGAATAGTGAATGTAAGTGTAAGTGTAAGACGACTGATAGTAATATGCAGTTGCCTAAATTTGATCCTGACAAGACTTAGCGAACGATGCTCGTGCTTGGTTGTCGACTGCAAACATGTGTATTGTGTATGTGTATGTCAGATTAACTGCTGCGAGGTGCTGCTTAAAGGATTATGCTTAGCCGTGCTCTAAAAGTACAAGCGTTGGTTTGTCTGTCTACGGTATTGATTTCCGGGATGACTTGGACTGAATTTAAGGACATATTCACTGCATTTAGTTAATACGTAACCGTAGCTCGTTAGAAATCGGAATCTCTTCAATGTAGACCGTGAGTGAGCGGTATACGTTTGACTTTTTGTGGTATATGGTTTGTATTTGGTATACTATCACTGGATGGAAGTGGTAATGAGTACTGGATGGAAGTACTGTTGTTTTCTATCACTGGATGGAAGTGGTAATGAGTACTGGATGGAAGTACTGTTGGTTTCTATCACTGGATGGAAGTGGTAATGAGTACTGGATGTAAGTACTGTTGTTTTCTATCACTGGATGGAAGTGGTAATGAGTACTGGATGGAAGTACTGTTGGTTTCTATCACTGGATGGAAGTGGTAATGAGTACTGGATGTAAGTACTGTAGTTTTATATCACTGGATGGAAGTGGTAATGAGTACTGGATGGAAGTACTGTTGTTTTCTATCACTGGATGGAAGTGGTAATGAGTACTGGATTGAAGTACTGTTGGTTTCTATCACTGGATGGAAGTGGTAATGAGTACTGGATGTAAGTACTGTTGTTTTCTATCACTGGATGGAAGTGGTAATGAGTACTGGATGGAAGTACTGTTGTTTTATATCACTGGGTGGAAGTGGTAATGGGTAGTGGATGGAAGTATTGTTGTTTTCTACCACTGAAATGGAAGTGTTTAGGAGAGCTGAATTATGTAATGTCTATTATCACTAAAGATGGAAGTGATAAAGAACACTCGATGACATGTTAAGTACCCGTTGGTAGTTGATACTTTTCAGAAATATGTGTGACATTTGTTTCCCAACAGTTGTTTCAAGGGAAGTTATGAAGAACTAAATTTGAGTTTAGATATTTGCATACTAGTTTAATAATGAATGTTATCTTTGAAGATGTAATTAGAAAAATTATTTGCTATTAATTTGTCAGTAATGGCCGAGTGAGACAAATACCAACAATTTATTGTTTTGTTTTCTATTAACACAAGTCACATGAGGACATGTGACATGTCAGGACGGCCGTGTCGAAGAATGGTTCAGATAGTACAGCATTCTACTGTACATTAGAACGTTAGGTTTACTGTATTATCAGTTACCTAAATGAAATCAGAGCTGGCAATGTGATTGTTCGAGATTGATAAGAGATTGAAGAAATAAAATAATAAAAGTAATTTTAAAAAAATTCCGAAAAGAAGAGACGTTGTTTAGAAAAGCTCTGGGATCATTAACGAAATCCTACCGATATCCGAGGAAGAATGAATATTAACGAAGATTCTACATGTACATATAATGAATAATTAGTTTCAGTAAATTTTAAACAAACGAAATAAAAAAGAAGTTCAAAAACTCAAGATTCACATATAATAAAAACGTTTTATAAAAATCGATAATGCAAGTGAACCTAAAAATTACTAAATTGTATAGGTAGGTTTCTATTTTTGACCGGGTTTCAGGTCAAAAATTCTCATTTTAACTGTTGACCGGATTTTTTGACCGGTTTTAGAAAATAAAAATCCGGTCATTCGGTCAGATTTGACCGGATTCACTTTTTTTTCGTGGCAACACTGATTGAGTATATGAAATAGAGCGTCAACTGAGAGCCAGAACGGGGAGTTTGCCTACATACTGCTTGTGCGTGCCTGGTGCGAGAAGCACTTAAAGTGGTACAGGTTGGTAGTGGCAATAATGGTGCCTTATTCAAATTACATATTGACATTGCCCATTACATTCAGTTATCACCATGAAAGATATAAGGTTTAATTCCGTAATAAGGTCAAATTTTTACACTACCTAGGTACAAATATTCACAGACCGGAAAACTGACATCGAGTCTGAGAGAATTTTTGCGGGCATAGGTTTACTTTACGTAAGTGGCGAGAAGATAAAGGTTTACCTACACAAATAATTGAGTTATAATATTAGTCGGTAACTTAAGACAGTCAGAGTCTTAATAAAGGAAATATCCTACCAATAACACATTTAACGCTATGACTATGAGATTTAACGCCAGAATAGGCCAGGCAAAACATTTTAATTAAAACAGTTGGTAAGCAAGGCCTACACGATACCAAGTCTAGTAATGGACTTTAGGCTGACTAACTTTGCCACAAACAATGTGTGGTAGTTTTCCCAAAATGGTGTAGAGGTCGTATTAGGGTAGCAAATTCCATACAGAAACCTATATAGAGATGAATAAAAATTCGTAATAGAATCAGAGTCGGTGCTGCGTTTGTGGAAAAGTTAAAGGCTGCAGGCTGAGATGGCGACAAAACCCAGAATAACGCTGTTAGGCAGAATAGATATATTCAATATATGTGACGATAGACAACACTAAGGCAAGGACATATCAATATCCAAGCTAAAGACCAACAAAAGATTCATTCCTGACGAATGGGACCTCATCATCGTTTGCCTGGTCAAGAAGAAAGCTTTTCACCTTCAGCCGCGCCTGCTACAGAGTCATCAGTCTCGGATACAATATCCTATTTGCCCACTGTTACTTTGGGCTTAGAATTGTCATTTAAGTAGTTATTAGTAGCAATATTTGAGAGAGTGCAATAGTGCATAGGTCTTAATATTTTTATTAAGTACATGTAGCATTATAGTGATGCCTAGTGATTTATTCACTATATCTTTTATTGTCTACGGTATGTTTTTTAAAGGATGGTTTGCACTGATCCATGATCTCTGTAAGCAAAAATTTCAAGTCAATTGATTAAATATACGCAAATGTGTTGCTGCAATAAATTTAGGGTTGTAATGTAACCGTTTGTGTTTATAGAGAGCTTATTAGAGAATTTATTTTAATTAACCTTCACTTTGTCGCATAATAAAAACTCCTTATCCTGACAGCGAACCCGGTGTAGAAATTGTCTTTCATTAATTGAACTATTGAACATTAGAGTATTTATACCTATACTACAGAAACAAGTGATTGCAATACAAACAAACACAAGATTCTACTTGTGCGTGCATATATTGTCAATATTATCCTTGGATTTAACAATTTTTGAAGACGAATTCTACATACAACTTCGGGTAAATGTAAATCTACACCCAGGTGTATACAGTGAATGTGGTCGAAAATACACTAAAAATTTCAAAATTTCTGCAAAATATAATATCAAAAAATTTTCATTATTATCTCTTTTCTGGGAGTACAGATCAATTCAGTCACTGAGCTAAAACGATTTTAGAATTGGCAAAAAAATAACTGAGATATTTAAAGGTGAAAACTGGGATCTACACCCGGGTGTATACCGTCAAAGTGAAGGTTAATATGGTAGTCAAAACGGTTTCTGTAAAAATAAACTCTCTGCGTGTTATTGGTATGATTCTGTGTGACTTTTTGCAGTACAGTCAGTGTCCACCACGAAAACGTAGAGTAACACCAACCTCACCCTACAATTCGACAAGAACATTGAACCGTCTTAAATAAGTCCCGTCCCAATACACAATCAAAACTTAATATAGAAAAGTCGAACAGAACGAAATATTTTGTTGATTTTCTCGTTCCGAAAAATTAAACATTCCCAACGACTATCAATCAATTCCACGTAATCTATTATGGAGTCAATGTAGCGCGCACCACCATTCAAAAGGATGCTTTCATACAAATACCCCCAAATACCCCCACGGGATCAATGACTTTTATTTCGGCCTCCGGAAGTTGAACTGCTCCTGCTGCTGTACACTACAGTGTACACGACTTATCATTGCATGACGGAAGGCAGTTGGGCGAATGTGTTCCACCAATTGCCACTTAATTAAGATACAGATTTACTGAGAGTTGCTATTCGAGAATCATTCGAGATATAAAATATTCATTTTGGCACACGTCATGTCAAAGACTGTGAATGTATCTCCTGCTGATGAGGTACCTATATAAATGTATCTACTGTATAGGTACACAGGAAACCTTTAACAATGCAGACATTTTGTAGCATTTTCATGATTTCTTCTTCTGAAATGCGCGCATTCTATGACTTCTATCATTTTGCACAATAGATAATATTATTTTTTTAGCAATACCATTTTTTTGTTTGTTACTTGGCAGAAAGGTTGAAAATTCTGCAAAAGGTCTGCTCGGGACAAAGGCGAAAAAAGTCATATTTCAATGATTTTATGGCGGTAGCTCTTCCTATTTCTTATAAACATGGTCGACTACCTGGTAGTATATAGGAATTCTTCTCGCTCTGTGTGACTTCCCTTTACGTCATAAGAAGGTAAATGTCTACCTAATTCAATCTACCGATCTACAATCGGATGTGTGCTAAACGTATTAACAATGTAGAAAAATACAAGTTCTCAAGTCGGTACAGGGTATACTCTTGTTGTTTCCCCTTCCAAGTCATGATGGTGGTACAATTTGCTCAAAAAATTATCACAGATCTCTCTCTGTATTATTGAAGCAGCCATTGTGACAACCGAATATTTACCTAACCTTATTCTGTTGGGTGGTAAAAGTGCATCACGATTTTGGATACATTTCAAAGAAGTTTATTAGATCGACTGCATACTTATTATATTTTTGTTATTTGGAATTGGCCAACTTGTCAACTTTTTATACATATTATATTTACTGATTCAGGTTCAAAGCTTATTTAGCTTACGTCAGTCATTTTTAGATGTTTAGCTGATTGGAACTAAGGTGTTACATTCATGATTATCCAATTAGTTAGCAGAAGGAAACCTTAGCTAAACTGGCCATCATCTATTTTTATGATAGAGATACACTTGTGGTGAAATCATTTATTGGTACAAGGTACATACAAACATAGCTGATTATTTTCGCTATTGATCGAACTATATACCTTACCTATCTATATAAAGGGACATATTGAGCTTACTACAATGGGTGGTCATAGTGGTCATAAGCGCAAATCACAATAAACTGAATTATAGAGAATTGACCAAAGGTCTTATAAATGTGCCACTTCGCACGGGAGATGAATCATCCAGAAATACATTTTTCTGATGGTACCTACTGAGGAATTGATTGTTATTTAATCGCTACTAGCTAAAATTGAACCCGTCCAGCAGTATTCCGGTGCTCTGTAATGGTATAATGCCATTGCCATGATTATGGTTTCACTCTGACATGTTTTTGAATTAACAGCAGCAGTATCTTCAAAAGTAAGCCCGGTGCCATATGAGCTGCCTTTTGCACGCTCCTATTTTGATCACGAGATATGAGTAGGTATAAAGAAAACCAATATAGAACTGTACACATGATCGCCTGTGACCGAAAAGGCTTTGATACAGTGGCGTAGCTACAATTTGGCTAAAAGATAGGAGTGTCCTGGGTCCCTTGCAATCGTAAAACTACACAACTTCTTCCTTGAGAATGTAAGTCATTTGATGCTCTCTGCTGATGTATTAGACATTCGGGTCCTCTCAGACTAAACTGAACTTCACTAATTCCAATTATTTCCTCTCATTGTTATAATTTTGAGATTTAAGTTTAGTCTCTCATAAATCCTCATTCGGTTAAGTTGATAGGTTTAGAAAGAAATAGATTTTGTTAAACTTAATGTATAAAAGGAAAATGTTGGAAAAGTTGTTCCTTTGTTAATTTGAAATTCCCAGACAATTTGTAGATTTTGTTATTTTCCGCGAACGCGACGCGATAACGTATAGGTACATGCACCCAAAGCAGTAAAACAAATAGATTATGTACCTATTTATGTAAATTTTATTTATGTAAATTTCTAGTGCAAGACAACAGCAACATTATGAACGAATAACCAACTGCCAACCATTCCATATGTAACCACATCATACGTCTAAAATATGAATATTGGGTTAAAAGCTACATGCCGTGTACTAGCAGAATTTTCCCGGTATTATAACCACTGCGTTACATACCTGACGACGGTAGAAAGAAGCCCTCTCACAAAATTTCATTCGCCTAAGTCGTTCATTTGGAAGCTTTCGTATTTTCAAAAGACAGACAGACGGATTCTAAATCTAAATCGATTCAGAATTTGATTCTGATTCAGAAAATACATTATGGTGTCTCCGGTGACCAGCGTTCCCTCCCTTTTGGTTGGGCAGAGTTCTCATCTCGGTGGAAAATAGTACTCAAATGGCTTCCAAGGTAGTACGTCTGTCTCACAATGCACCTAAACTAAAGTGTACTTTTCAGTTATAAGTATAAAAGTGGTCAAAATTAGAATTTCTATCAATTTCCGCAATCAGTAATATATTGACGTAATAACACCATGTGGCCATTCTGATTTTGAAAGACAAATTTGATAAAAATAGTGCCTAAATATGGTGTGGCGATGTATACTTATTTTTTTTTACGGTATGGTTTGTTTTCCAATAAATTGCTTAGTTGTAGTTTTATTGTTTTTGAGACTACATTCTTTAGTTAAAAAATATCATAAATAAACTGAGCTGTTTTTTCCCAGCTGTTAGAATTCGTATAGTCAAACAATAACTTTTAAGACTAATAATGTATTGGGGACGTTGTTCAAAAAGCTAATTCCGACCAATGTGACTAGCTATATGGTATTTTCTTAACATTCATTTCTAGAAAATTCGACTTTAATTTCCCAATATAAATTGTTTTATTACTTTTACAAATTCATAAATAAATAAAGACGAAGTTAGTTTTCCTTTATTTCATAACAATATGTATGTTGTTTCGCATAGCGAATTATATCTGATTTGTTAAACATCAAATAAATTTGTATGAAAACAAAACCATTTTTCACATTTTTCTTTAGAAATTGTTGAAAAAGTGCAAAATACGAAAAGCATTGCAAAAATTGCGCAAACATAGAAGTTACCCCAATAGCTAGTATGAAAATACATCAATTCCACCATAATGTCCATTGTTATTATTCGAACCATTATTGTATTATGCACATTTCAACAATTTTTAAAGAAAACAAATCTCTCACTATATAAGTAAATTTTTGTTCTCTTATAAATTTTTGTGATTTTGTGTTATAATTGGGCACATTTTAATCTATGAAATTGACAGTTCATACTGAAATTGTATGGGAAAGTAAAAAGGTAATAAGTAGGTAATTAAGTACTCCTCAAGTGTCAGGTTTAGGAAACAAAAATATTATGTATTTCGAAAAAAATAAAAATGAATTATGTTTATATGTTATGAAATAGTAGTACGCGACGGCTTCAAAGTAGTATCCGTACTCAGTTCATAAAAATGTACTCAAAATGAGCAAATAAGTACAATAGTAGCACGGGTGGGAACGCTGCCGGTGACTCCTTCTTGGCATTACAAATGTAATGGCAAAGTGAATATACATACCTTCCTGTGGAGAGTGGAGCATATAATAAACCACACACTTGATCTTGATGGATATAGATGAAACCTCGAATGCTGCTTTTGTACCCTTAGGAGACTCCATGTACTCTTATTATTTGATCTCAAATTACTTACTTATTCCCTAATTTAAATGGTGTATCAGGCATACTGGCATACTAAATTGAGGTCGCTCCTCCCTATTGTTCTTTTTGCGGCGTTTTCCCTAACTCAAAGCTTAAAACAGATATTTGTTTCTCTCCAAGAAATTTGGAGTGCATACCATGTGCATATAAATTTCTAATGGTAGGTAGGTATATGTAATATTCACGACTTATACTGTGTTCAAGTCACTTATTATGAGAGAAGATTCTCCGCACTAAAGCGCATTAAAACAAGGCTCCTGGGACAAGAGCATGGTTTTCTTGCCGATTTCGCCATCGTTAACATGGACAGTCGAGCGTGTTTGTACTTATATGTAATTCGTCCCTCCATACGTTAGACGATAACGCCACCGATTTTTCAGAGTGTATGAAGATTTGGTAGGCGCAGTAGCGCAGTGGTTAGTGTGCTGGACTACAGTGCGAGGGATCCCAGGTTCGATCCCAGGAAAAACACAAATTACATCTTAAGGTTTTTTCGATTGCGCCACCTCTCGCGAACGTCTGACAAACATCCGAGGGTATAACTGTCCTGAAAAAGCTTCTCAATTCAGCCGTTCGGACTCGGCATAAAATTGTAGGTCCCTTCCATTTGTCCCAAAAAATAGAAACTCACACAAACGAATCGTTGCGAGAAGCTAGGCCTTGGGTGTCTACCCGCCTGTTGCGCCACCTATTTATTTATTTATATATGTATGAAGATTTGGTGAATAGTTTGACTATACCCTTTAATAAAATAGCCGGTTCTTTGGATAACGTTTTTAGGGTAGTAAGATTGTAAACGAGTCCCTCAGGAGACTTTCTCATTTGTAGTTGTTGGGATCCATGCGTTATCCCCTTTTCCAAAATCCCTTATTGGACTTAATCTCTCATTTTTGTCTTCTCTTTTTCTAAAATCTCCCGCGACGAATTCCCCCATGCCAAAATCTCCCACAAGCAGACTAAACTTTGCATATATCCAACTTTGCACAGTACAGTACAGTACAGTTCCACAAATGGTTCAATGAAGTAGTCTTGACTACGTTTCCAAGTTTGGCTGATAAATCGATCCAATACGGACGTTGCATAAAGTTAACTATATAACTTCCGGGGATAAAGAATTAAGGGGCTAAGCTTGTTTATCATTCGGATTACAGATCAAAACGAATTGCATTCTCGTTTTCGATTTAAGGGTGGGCTTTCTGCATAAGACCAAGCCTGTTAAAGAAAAGAGGAGATGGAACCTGATGATATCTACATTGTATACCGTAAGATATTCCTACAAGTTCTATTAAGTTTATGTGCTGCATAATACTCTTCGCCAAGCGATAAAAATCCGGCCAGATTGTTCCATCATTAATTCGATAGAGTCGAATGGATATACCTACAGATTGATCCCAAAGTTTTAGGCGTTTTTCTTTTTTAGCTCTGAGCAGAGCCTTACATATGTATGAGAAGTATGTGTTCAAGTGTGTTTCATAAATAAATCGGAATGATTTGAGCAACCTCGGTTCAGAGCATGCTCAAAAAGCTCTGTTTAGAGCTCAGGTCTGAAATAAAAAAGTAAAACGCCATTAACAAGAATGTTTATTACCACTTTATCACCGGAGGTTCCATAAAGTATATAATATACTTTATTATATCGTCCAGGCCTATAATAACCCTTTTACTTGTTTTTCTTAAAACTGTACTGACTTTTATGTATAGGAGTCTGTTTGTCAATAAAAGACTCTGTATTTTTTTTTTTTTTTCAAAATTACACTTAGACAGTTTTCGATGTCGGTCTGTAATTATTTCTGTGACTCTACTCTTATGAATAGGCCTCATCAATGGAGTTTTCAGTTTTGACGCGATTTTCGATTGTCGTAGATACACATTCTTTGGATAGCGTAATAATTTCAGTTGTAAAGTTTCGTCGATATTTAGCTTTCTTCTTACAATTATTTGAGGATCGTATGTTTTGCGATTAACAATGGAATAATATATTCCCGAAACATTACTTATAATATAACATAACATACTTTACAAAAAATATTTAACTGAAAATAGCTAGCCTTTATTTCCTTCATTACTATTAGTTTTCGACCTTCTGGTATTCCATTTGATGACATCTAGCGATGAGATTCGGAGATAGCCAGGGGTTAGTTTTTTGTATACCTACTTTATTGTTTTAATAGAATTTAAACTTTTTATAAATATTTTCGAATCTGCTGAGTAACACGATTTTTCTTCTACAGTCATGGGAGTTAAAGTTTGTAAAGTTTTGAACATAAATATCCATTGTCCAGATAGACAATACTAAAGGGTGTCCCATAATTCACGCAAAATTTTAATTTGTGCATTTTAGTACCAGTACAGTGATACCAACGGAAAAAATGATAACAATGTGACAGCTATACGAAAGAACAACGCATTTTCATTGTTGAGCAATATTTTAAAAATAATGAAGGTTTGTCAGCTACAGTCCGCAATTTTCGAACAAAATCATGACTGCTGAAGCTCATTTTCATCTTAATGGCTTCGTTAATTGTCGCATTTGGGGTTCAGAAAACCCACGAGTATTTGTTGAGAAATAAATATGCATCCGCAACGCGTGACTGTTTGGAGCGGATATTGCGCTGGAGGCATTATCAGACCATTCTTCTTCGAAAATGCGGCTGGTCAGGCAGTAACATTTAATGGTGTTCGTTATCGTGACATGATAACTCAGGTTTTAGTGCCTAAATTACAAGATGTGGATGTGTCCAACATATGGTTTCAACAAGACGGTGCCACATGCATGCCATACAGCCAGAGTTGATCAATTCAATTATGGAGTAAACCTACCAATTTTTTAAACATTGAACATAATTAATATAATATTTTATTTTTATGTACTCTGCAAGTCATACCGCTCTACCAACTTTCAACATTCAACGTAACAAAAGTTGTAGATTGAAATCTATATATATTATATAAGAATTAGTTCTAAAATGTGTTCGGATACGTATAACTTGAAAACCACTATTGCGCCCATATTTACAGATAATCTTAGGAATTGCTCCTGTGAATATTGGTCAAAATTGGACAAAGGGGCGTGGCACCTCCCATACAAAAAAAAAAACATTCAAAATTGTATATCTCGAAAACCGTCGAATCGATTGAGTTTAAATTAAATTAAATTAATTTTCGAGATATACAATTTTGAATGTTTTTTTTTGTATGGGAGGTGCCACGACCCTTTGTCCAATTTTGACCAATATTCACATACAATCTTAGGTATTGGCCCAGGAGTGTTGCTGTGAAGATTGGTCAAAATTGGACATAGGGGCGTGGCACCGCCCATACAAAAAACATCTTCTATGGGGTGAAACTCGATGACGTTATAACTCGATAACCGCTGAGCCGATTTTCATGATTCTTTTTCTTTGTTTTGTTCGTATTGCTGTATTTCAGGTTTACGCAGAAAGAAAATTCCAGAAAATCGATTTTTCTCATTTTTCGCATTTTACGAACATTATTATCTAAGAAGATAGAAGAAGAAGAAAAAGAAGAAGGTGTTTCTGTGAAAGTTTGATCAAAATTGGACAAAGGAGCGTGGTACGTACCGTAAAAAAATATATACATTTTAAATCCTATTTCTCGACACCCATGGGAGCTAAAGTGGGTGGGATTGGAAAACGGGCAATGGCACCACCCTTACAACAAAGTTATTTAAATCACGATATCTGAACATTGCCTGATTGAAGTATTTTACAAAACCTGGCGGGACTGGACAAAAGGGCGTGACACCTCTCATAACAAAAAAATACATTTCAAACGTTATTCTTCGACAGTCATGAGAACAAATTTGTCTAGACAATACATCGGTTAAATAAAAATGTAATGAAAATGTACGATCAGGCAAAACAACGTTTGCCGGGTCCGCTAGTTCAATATAAAATACGATTTCGAAAGTCAAAAAAAAAAAAAAAAAAAAAAAAAAAAATTATTTTCAATTCCTATGTAGTTAGAACTCTTTCTAAAATTTCGAATCTAAAATAAACTGCTTCGAATCGGTCCACTTTTAGAGTTATAAATCTCTAAAGTGCTCCTATTTGAATGCCATATAAATAAAAAAAAAGTTATTCACCCCTAAGTTAGCTTATACACATAAATAGGTATATTTATACCTATAGAAACACTATGATCATTTTACCATGGACTGTCGAAAAAAAAACAGTCAAGTCTAAAACAAATTAGCACGAAATACCTAGTTTTCATATCACAAACAAAATAATTTATTATTCGTTGCTATGTGGGTCGGAGAATGACCACGAACCGATATATTTCACATATTGTAGATAATTACAAGAATTAATTGACACGTTGGTTGCTCCAAAATGAAGAGAGAAAAAAGTAATTCATTTGAAGTAGAAAATTTAATTCAATTTCCTATACCTACCTATAGGTGATAATTAACTAAATCAATTATTGAGTTCTTCATTCCGAATCACATAAATCATATAAATCACATGCAAGCAGGATTTTGTCTTGTATTTCGGCTGGAAATTATTGTTTCAGGGAATTGCTAAAGTCACTAAATGAAAACGAACTTACCTACAAACGCAATTAAATAATTAAATAAGAAGGTTCATCTTATTCACCAGACACAAAATTGTGAAATTGTTGGAAAATATTATTTTAAACTTAAATTACTTTTTATTTGTTTTTTTTTATCAAAAAAACAAATAAGCTTATACCTAGTCTTTTCTATTATTTATGAAACAAATAATGAAAAATAATGTCATCTATGTGACAATTTTGGTTTTCGTGAGACTCGAATGTCGAATCCTTTGATGAACATTTTCATAATTTTTTTTTAAAACTTTGTAACTATGCTATATAGTGAAAGTTTAAAGGGCGTGCATGGGCGTCTCCACCAATGCGAAGATTAGCAACTTCAATCTCCGGATTTGTCATCAGCCACCATTAGTGCCATGAACGAAATGGGCCATTCAATCACAGGGGAATTCTATGACCGCATGTACACTCTAAAAAAATGGGTGAAAAATTACTATGAAAGTGCCTGTAATTTTTAAAGTAAAAATTTAAATAGGCAAGTTGCGTGTTTATACACACAACAATCGGTAAAAAAAATGTAAACACATAATGTTAAATATTACAAACATGTGTTGCAAATGTAGGTACACCTTTTATGTACCTTTCAACAACGATTGTTCAATAATATTATATTATTGTTTAAACATTACTCTCAAAATCTTTATAAATTAAACAAATTTTGTTTAAATAGATATAAACACCTTATGAAATTTACACACACTGTGTTTATATGTCGTATTTTGCTACAAATTTAAACATAAAAGGTTTGAATTTATACATTTTATGTTGATTTATACGCATTTCTTTCAAAAATTCTGTTGGATATTAAACATTAATTATGTAGATGTATCTACATTTAATTTCAACATCTTAAGTGTAGAAATATGCATTTGTATTTAAAATCTATGTTTGAATCTACACAACAAAGATTTAAGATTTACGCATTAAATATTTAAAATTGATACGTGCGTAAAAATACTGCAATCTGCAATTATGGTATAGGCAAGTAGTTTCTTCGCTTAATGATAGTGAAATTACACGACTTTTGCCTAACGTTCATTCTATTGCCGAATTCACTGTCGAATTAAAAGTGGACACGGTGATATTTTCCGAATCGGTGGGCATATCAACACTACACATACAAGAGAAAACAAGTAAAAGTATTATCATCGGCCTGGCCGATGCTTTCATACCCTCCACTGGATACAAGTGAGGCAAAATGTGAGGCATTTGAGTACGTACACAACACATGGTTCTAATATTGTATTCTAATATTGGTTTTCGAAACTAACCTGACGACGCTAAAAACAAGTCATCCCACAAAGATTCATTCGCCTAGGTCCATTCGTTTCTACGCTATCGTGTTTTCCAGAGACAGACAGACAGATGGACAGACATATAGCTAAATCGATTCAAAATTTGATCCTGATCCAGAATATATGGTGTCCCCGATGTCTCCTTCTTGGCGTTAAAAATTTAATGGCAAAGTGAATATACCTTCCTGTACACTGTAGACAGAGGGTATAACAAGCACCCCCGTCTTTTCATAAATACAACGCGCCCGTATGCTAAAATCCCGATTTGTTAATTTATCAGCAAATAATCATACGAGTCTTCAAATTTTTAAGCATACCGAATTCAACATATCATCTAATATGGCATCATACGTCCTGAAAAAATATGATAGCAAACCGTATGCTAGCATATTCTGACAACAAACAATATGCTGCTTTCGGAGTAATTCAACATATCGTGTAATAGGGCATCATACGCCAGACGAAAATATGCATATATACTTAAAATTGTTAGCAAATGATAGTCAGCATACGTATGCTGATTCAACATATCGTCTACTTTTCCTTTACTTCTTCACTATTCTGAAAATATACTTTTATTAGTGAACAGGATCCACTGTTTTCATATAACAATCTTTTTCTTTGAATTTTAATTTGTATTTTATGTTTTGGTTTCGGCGAGTATTATAAGACAAAGTGCGCATCGAAGTGGTGTGTCAGTGGCGTGGTGTCAAAGTGGCAGTTGTAGAGACTGGTGACGACGTTGATTTCGGCATTACATCTGGGTATTTTTGTTTACCCGGAAAACAAAAAACATGCGAAACTACCAAGCCACCTACCTTGCCATTTCATCGGCAAACCACTTCTATATATGCCACCTGCCACTTGGTCACCACGACACGACTGCCACACCACTTCGGTGCGCGCCTTGTCTTAGAAATATTAGAAAAATGCTATTAGTTAAAAAAAACATATAATTCGCTGTTAAAATGGTACAGTTTTTCTGTCAAAGAGTTGGTCACGTTAGTCATAACTCATAAGCATAACCGGGCACAATACTCTGCGGTATACCACCCCATGCATAATAAACTGCACTATTAGGCAAAAATACTGAAGGAAGCTAAACGGAGGTGGTCAATCCTAACCGGTCATACAGTTTCCAAGGCACTTTGGCCACAATTCAATTGTAAAGGATCCAGAAAAGTTCGACTCTTTTCGGACTCAGACTGTCGGACTCGGACACCTACAGGTTCTTCTACATTGTCGTACAAGCCAAGGAACATATAACACATACCTATACGACTATACGAGTACTTTGCGAATGAGGCGCAATATATAGCTGTCGAAATATCTGGGAAGGTAGATATACTTGTACTTCTTCCAAGAGTTAGGAGAACAAAAGACTTTGGTTTCTGTGGGGAAATAGAGTGTTTTTCAAAAGTATTTTAATTTATTTCATTTTAGTTTACTACAATTGGTTCCCTATAGGGATCCAGATGGGCCCTTATGGTGCCTAGTGACGTATGAGACCTCTCTCTTTCATACCACTGTTTTTAACCTAACTTAACCTATCCTTAGACTAAGAAGGCAATTGAGTAGCATAGGTAGACTTATCGTGAACTTGAACAACTAAGACCACTCCCTCATTTGTCGGTGCAATATCTGTATTCGGTATTTTATGGCTTATCGAGGGCATACCGATGCAGCCATTATCTGCACACTTGTCGGTATATTTTCTAAGTAGAAAAATGCAGAACTGAAGCTACCGACGCAAAAGCATGTTGTAAAATTTAATTTTATACGCATTACACGCGGTTGATATTGATACCGATCCACTGATCCACTGATAGCTCGTACCAAGGCTGGGTTTGTCGTAACCTTATCGTCCCGCTCCTGCACATACAAAGCAAATCAAAAGGGACTCTTTAAAATATGTACATGTATTCGTAAACAAACACGGGGTTAATACCGATCCACTAATGATAAGAATAATGTCCATCCCAGTCCGTTTTTATGGCGCTGACGCTTGTAGTCCATAAAGCGGGTGAACATATTCGGTGGCTTCAATGGAAAGACTTCTCGCAAAATGTTCGGTCTCGTTTACTTTGACGACCTTTGTAGGAGAAGATACAACGACAAACTAAACGAGCTAAACTTACAGCGAAATGGACACCAAGAAATTGCGCACTAGTCGTTTAAGGTAGCTGAGCTGGGACATGTTCCTAGATCGAATGGACACAGTATCGAAACGCAGTAAAGATTCGACTCCAAGTTGGGATCTCAGTCAACTTGGAGTGTGAAACTATAGGCTAAAGATAGATCCACCAATGACCGTGGTGCCACTTAAGTAAGTAAGTAAATAAGTGTGCAGCTAGAGGCAAGACTCTGCCCTTCAACAAACTTCCAAAAACAGGTGAAAACTGTAAGAGAAAACCTAAACATTAAAAGCAGGTAATTTTCTGCACCAGTTCGCAGCTCAACTCTTTCGTTTTAAAAATTATTAAATAAGGGTAGATAGACATTTATTGCACGATTTTTGAAGCTCCAATTATGGGAACCGCTTCTTAATCATAATAAAAATAAATTATGGATGAAATGGTAGACAAAAGCTGTTCTTCTTTAAAATTAACCGCCACGAACATTGGCGGCTCCAAGAGTCTGCATTACGATATAAGTAGATAGTCTAAGTATGCTCAATGGCAATACAAAATATGACAGTTGATTAAAGATCTTTGCATTCAATTGGCGCCAATGAACAAACGAAAAATGGGATCAAAATTATTTACAATTTGACCCTGAAGAAAACTTCTCCAGTACTTTACATAAGCCCACAAAACTTATGTTTGGGACATTCCACTATACTCAATAGCCAATTGTCCGGAACCAACTTCCTCAATATCTCATTAATCATCGTATCAAAAACAAGGGCTGATAATAAAGTTCTCCCTCTTTTAAACTAATTACAGCATCATGCATGTAGTATCACAAAACACTTTACCGAAAGTTCACGTCCTTAAATCTATACACACTCCATCCCGGAGTCGCGACAAAAGGAACAAATAAAAATCTGAAAATTTTGTCCCACATAGCAGTACATACCATACATAGGTATAGCAAACCCATAAGAAATTCCTTGCAAAAATAAAAATGAAAATACTCAAGGAGAATGAACAAATTTATTTTTATTGCCCAAAAAAAAAAACAGTAAACCCTGAACATCTTTAGACAACTCACCACCAACTGAGGGAGAAAAACAACAACACCACCGCCGCGCCACACCATCATCCATCTCAAAATACAAGAAAAAGAAATGCCGAATGGTGCCCGGAGTGGAAAATGTCATAATGGACGACGGCGAAAAATTTCAGCGTCTCTATACATACAAACTCGACGTTCTAGAGACGTATCTATACAGAATATTCCGATATACGGGTATACATCAAATTGACCGCTTTCCCTTAGCATTTAATTCTACCACCCTACGACAGTTACGCAGATACAAATTAAATTAAACTACGCGAGATTTTCATAAAAAAAATATTTTTTATTCCGAGGTGAAGCCTCTTACTTTATTGAGTATAAAAATATTACTGAACTTAAATCTAATTACAAGTTGGAAAGAAACTTAAGTCTAATGCGGCAAAGGGAAATGGACATGGGAAAAATGATTATTATCGTAGCCCACGCTTGCACTCCAGACGTTGAGTCAGCATCATTCGCCTGCAGCATGTCGCATCGCATTTCGTTGTCGTTGATGGCATGGTGGCATGTGTTGGCAACATGACCCGCAATCGTGATGGAATGCGCTGGACATTTGAGTTTTGGTTTTGTCGTATCTGTCGTTAACTCCTCCCTCCTTAAATGCAAACGTCCTCGTTTGCGAAAGTATTCAAAATAGTGGAATTTGGCTTATTCTAGATGGCCCTGCGTTTTTGATGACCGTCTCTTTTTGATGGGTGTTTACTATTACTGATGGTTCTACAGTTGGTTCTGTGGCTGGTTCTATGGATGATTCCTGCTTATCGATTACTGTGGTAATCTGGAGGTGTGCCGAAGTTTTTTCCTTGACAAATCTTATTATAGCGATGAGGATGATTATTGACATTGTTGTTACTAGACCAAAATTAATGGATATGTTTGTTCGGTGTCCCGATTCCAGATGTTTTATTTCTTGGGTGTTGGTGTTGTGAAGTTCTTTTAGCATCTCCAAAGACACTAATTCCTCGATGTCTTCGGCCATTGAAACTTGCGCAATTGCCGGTAGTGGCTTGAATGTTGATATTACTGTAGACACATACGTTTTGTTTTGTATGTTCACTGTTGAATTTTGAAACTTTATAATGAATGTTCCGGTTAAATTCAATGTATCGTTATTGTTAGAGATGAACCCATCGAATTGGTTTAGAAGGAGCATTCCTGGGGTTATTTCTTCTATGGCTGGGATGTGCTGGTTATTGATCCTAGTGCAGTTCGCTTTCGTGCTTTTTAGTAGGTTGGGGATACATGACGTGCCGCTTAAATCTATAATATTATTATCTGGACATATTGATAGGCTATTATATGTTCTACATTCTAATTTGATACCATATATTGAATTAGGACATTTTAAAATATTTTCATATTCGATTTTATTTATAAAATTGTTCTTCTTAATTGGTTTTATTAAAATTTTCTTACATGATTCTACGGATGTGCTAGGTAAGCTTACAATATATATTATAGACTTAAGGTCTGTAGCTACTTTGATTTCAGAGAAGTCTAATGCTTCCTCAATGTTTCCGAACGTAATATTTTCTTTCTCCAAAAGGTTTTTTGCTAAGTTAATTTCTGTTGTTGACAATATGTAGGAGTTTATAATTCCTTTTTTCGCCCAGTGGATGGCGTACTCTATATTGAGAAGTTCTTCTTTTAATAATCTTATTTTATAGGTCAAAATCATTACAATATTATTTTTAAACAGGTCATTGCCTTTTAGCTTGCTTATAATTACATTAGTTATATTGTTTAATTGATTAATATTCTTAATTACGTCTCTATTTATTAATACTTGTTTATTATTGTTTGTAAGTACATTATTAATCTTATTTCTAATTATGCGAAAATCATCGTGGTCAGGATTACCAGCGATAAATTTCCACGCACTTCCTATAAAGTTAAGTGCTCGCTTTCTTATATTTCTTATTGGCTTTAATCTATTGAGAAGGTTATTTATTTGATTTATTTCGTGAAGCAGAAAAGGGTATGAAGGATGGTTATCGGATACGTTATGTCTTAGCGTAAATGATATTTCGTCTATTAATTGTTGACAGGGTTCCAGTTCTATTATATGAACCAGTTTTAAACTTCCTGTTTGGATTTTGGCAGATCCCATTTCAATGGCAACTTGCTGGCTCTGGGAGTAATCCAGGATTTGGATGTCGGCCATGATGCCTGAGATCACGAATCTGGAAGAGTTTTTAATTTTTAATCAGACTTTTATGTACTATTCTGCCTGTTTCGGTTAATACGGTACTATTTTTGTTCTCTTTAACAATTTCCCTCCTATATCTAGGGGTTAATTTTGTTCCCAATCTTCTATTAACTTTTACGAATATTACTTCCCCAGCTGTGTAATTTTTAATTTTGTGTCTATGCTTATTATGATAGTTTAAATCGTTTGTTTGTTTTTCTTTAAGTTTTTCTATGTTTTGCTGTCTAGCTTTTTCAAAGAGATTTGGGTTGGTGCTTATGTTCCTACCAAAAAAAATGTCTATTGGCTTTTTCCCAGTGGTTGAGTGTACTGAAAAATTATATTCATAGATACAACGTTCTAATAATTCTGAGAAATTTCGGTGGGTGCAATCTGGTTTCAGGCAGCGCATTAGTTCTGATAAGGTCGAATGAAACCGTTCGATCTGACCGTTGGCTGAACTAGTGTATGGTGGGGTAGTGAATATGCGTATTCCTAATTGGTCTTGTAACATGAATTTAATGGAAGTTGAATTCAGTGATTTTTCATTATCTATTACAATTATCTCGGGAAATCCGAAGTTGAAGAGTAGATCTCTAAGGGGTTGTCGAATGTCTTCTGTGGCTCTAGATTTTATGGGTTTCGCTTGAGCGTATTTGGAAAATTTATCTACTGCCGTTAGCACTAATTCTTTTTCTGTTATATAGATGTCTAGGTGTACAATCTGACCTGGGTATTGTGGTATGGGTGTCTCTTGAAGTTCTGGTTTATTTGGGTGTCTGTCATACTTGTACTTTTTACAAGTAAGACATTGTTTTACTATGTTCTTTATTTTAGCTGTCATTTTCGGGAAATAGAATTTTTCTAAGATTTGGGTTTTGTTCTCTAAAGCATTTCTATGTGCCCGATTATGCGTGTTCAGGATCTCTTCTTCTTGGTGATCTTCGTTTGTAAGGTCATCAACCTTAAGTTGTGTAAATCGGATTTTATATCGTTTAAAATACAATGGATATATTTCTTGTATTATTTTCATTACGTCGTCCGTGGTTTTGATACCATTGATGATGTGGGGATGCAAATATCGCTTAAATATTGATATGAGACTTTCTTTTGTGTATGAAGGTCTTTCAAATATATGCCGGAAATAACCTGAGAAGGGTTTTTCTAGTTTGTACCTATCATTGTTTCCTACAGATAGTATCAGTTGTGTTTTGAACGCATTTATGGGGGCTTCTACAGAGGGAATAATTTCGTGTGATGAACTTTCATCGCTGTGTTGCGTTGCTGACATGGAATTAATGTTAGATAGATTCGGTGTTCGCGAGAGGGCATCGGCTACAACATTAGTGTTGCCAGGTTTGTACTGAAGAGTATAGTCGAATTCTTCCAAGATTGCTTTCCATCTCTTCATTTTTGAATTGTTATTTTTATTACTAAGCGCAAACGTGAGTGGCTGATGGTCTGTATAGATATCTACATGAGCGGAACCGTATAGGTAATTTCTTAGCGAATTGAGGGCCCAAATTATCGCCAACATTTCCTTTTCGTTTGTGGCGTAATGCTCCTCTGCTTTGCTCAAGGTCCTTGATATAAAGGTTATCGGTCGACCATCTTGCGACAGAACTGCGCCAATCGCGAAGTTTGATGCGTCTGTAGTAAGTTCAAAATGCTTGTCGAAGTTTGGATATGCAAGCATTGTATCTTGGGAAGTTAGGGCATTTTTAATTTTATCGAAGGCTTCGACAGCCTCGGAGTCCAAATGAATTATCTTCTTGCTAGAGCTGTTTTTGGAGATACGACCCTCTTCTCCTCGGAGGAGGGATGTTAGAGGCTTTGCAATTTTTGCGTAGTCCCTAACGAAACGACGATAATAACCAGAAAGGCCAAGAAAAGAACGAAGGTCCTTCAAAGTCTTGGGTTGAGGAAAGTCCACTATTGCCCTCACCTTATCTGGGTTGGATTTAATACCGTCCTGGGATATGATAAATCCTAGGAACTCTACTTCACTCTGAAAGAAACCGCATTTGTCCAGTTGGACTTTCATATTTGCTTCGCTGAGGGTGTTGAAGATTTGCCTTAAGTGCTCAGCATGCTCCGATTCGCTTTTGCTGAATATAATGATATCGTCGATGTACACGTAGCATATCTTTCCGATATGATCGTGCAGAATGTCATCGAGAGCCCTTTGGAAGATAGACGGCGCGTTCTTAAGGCCGAACGGCAGCCGTGTGAATTCGAACTTTCCATTATTTATGGAAAAAGCCGTCTTCTCGATATCGGAGTCTTTTAAGGGGATCTGATGAAACCCGCTTTTAAGGTCAAGTACTGCGAAGTATGCATTTTGACCCAATTGAGATAGGACCTCGTTTATTTCGGGGATCGGGTATCGATCCGCAATAGTAACCGAATTTAATTTTCTATAGTCGATCACTAATCGATACTGCTTATTTCCCATGGAGTCGGGTTTTTTGGATACTATCCAAATAGGGGAATTATAGGGTGACCGTGAGGGTCTAATTATGCCATCATCGAGAAGTTGAGAGATTTGTTTCTCCACTTCTTCCTTGAGTGACATGGGATAGGGATAAAATTTCGAATAAACGGGGGAATCCGTGCTTGTACGGATTTCGCCCAAAACCCTTGTGGTGAAGGTTAACTTCTCGTCGGGTTCGGAGAAAAGGTTGGGGCAATCTTTGACAAGATTTTCGACAATTGCTTCTTGATTATCAGTTAGAGGAGAGAATTTTGAGCTTAAAGAATTGATTGCCTGCATTTTCATCTGTTTGATCCTTATTTTAGGTCCACCTAAAATGGACATGTAACTTTCTTTTGCGTAAATGACAGCTGACAACTCCTTTAAGCTGTCATTGCCTAAAATCGCATGGAAGGACTTTAAAGTGGGGAGGAGAAAGAATTTTACCTTGGGCTCACTAAGGCCAAAAAGATTTGTTTCCACGTGGTGGGTGATTTTAGTACTCCCGCTTACTGAATTTGCATAAAAAGGTTCGATATTAAGAATGGGTTTTTCGACGAGCGATGGTTGAATATAGTTTCGATTTGAGCCGGTGTCTATTAAAATGTTTATGAATTGTCCGCTCATCGTCTTTCCTTCGAAGTAGGGTAACGATGAGTCCGTTAGCCTAAAAAATGTAGATCAGTAAAGTCCTGAATCAGACTAGCCTCCTCGTTACAGGTAGCGTTTTCCTGTTCCAATGGCTGAAGGTATTCTTCGAGGGTCTGTTCGAGCCCGCTTGTCTCCGATTCTTGGACCTGATTATAGTCGAAACAGGGATCTGCTTCTATATTGAAATGTGTCTGCCTATTCTGTTGGGGCATGGGTGCTTGTCCCCTTGGTAGAAATCGGTTGGCTTGCAGTTGGGGTGCATATTGTCGGGGTGCATATTGTTGAGGCGCATATTGTTGGGGTGCATATTGTTGGGGTGCATATTGTTGGGATGCATATTGCGGAGGCGCAGGGGTCTGTCCCCTTGGTGTATACTGTTGAGGCTGATATCTCGCCTGAGAATTGCGGCCATGGTCAACTGGCTCCGATTTAACGACCAGGTTTGTCGGTGGCATGGGTAGATTTATTGGTACAAAGGAAGGTCTGTAACCTTGATTCCTGAATTGTGGTACAACGGGTTGACCACGAAACATTATGTTGGGTTGGCCGTAGTGCGGATTTCGCGGCGGCGCTGCACGAGGCAGTTGCGGTTGCAGCCTTTGAGGGGCTGCTTGATGCTGATACGCATGGTTTGTTCTGTAGTTTTGGTTCTCCAATTTGAGGCATAAATTTAACGCATGAGGTAAGTCTAACGGCTCTCTCATAGCGAGTAAGCGCGGTAGGTCACCTCGTAGTCCCCTAATGAAGGTATCCAAGGCCTTGTCCCTGTATGTTTGGGTTAAAAGGCGCATGGCGTCGGGAGTCGCGTCCAGGCAGGATATTCTGTTGAGAATAAGGGAGAGATGGGTATATACCAGTTGGTAAAAGTCTTGTACCGATTTATGCCCTTGTACAAGAGATGCCATTTGGTATTCTAAAGTGGATATGTCCCTTTTGTCTGCGTAGTGTAACGCTAAGCACCTCGATATTGACCTCCAATCGAGTGGAGTATTATAAGACTCCAATGCTATATCTGCGTTACCGCAAATTTTGTTGCGTATCACGCTTAGAATTCCATAGTACTTCGGCGTACCTTTCAGGGGTTCATAGATATCAAGAATGCGCTCGACACTCTTCTTCCATGAACTAAATTCTCCTGGGTCGCCAGAGAATTGTTTTAGACAGCGCACTACATCTGGCACTCTGTCCATATCGTCCAATTGATTTCGGTGTTCATTGGCGATTGCTTGGTCTGTACCAGCGAAATTGTCAGGATTTGGGTTTAGACAGCTGTGGACAATGGAGGGAATCCTAGTCCCTAATACACGGTCTACTATAGACGAAATAAGTGTGTCCAAAGCGGGGGTTGATACAACGTCTCTATTATTGGCATCCGTATGGGATGTGGTAGACTGAAATGAGCTATTCGGATTTTGCTCAGCCAAGGAATTCCTCAGGGGATTGCTTGCTGGTGCAACATTTATATTTAGGGGGTTTGGGGGGTTTGGCGGATTAGGCTCAAAGAAATTGTCGATGTTAGGATTTGTAGATACGCCCGATGTGGACACGCCTGAACGAAGGTCTGGCATTTTGAAAAAGGATTTGAGACGAACTCGAATTTAACACGAATGAATTTAAATATTATTAGTATGTTTCACTTCACTTAATATGTTCACTTATTAGGAAATAGCCTTAAGAAATTTTAATTTGTATTAAAATAATATATCTATGTGTAATTTTAATTTAGGTACTTATTCTCTAGTTACTTTTGTTTATAGAAATTATAGTGTAAAATTGCTTTCAGCTAATTGGTTTTTATGTTATCTTATTTCTAGTTTCTTATGAAAAGGAAAAATAATGTATTCTACTTAAATAATCTTAAAACTTATCCTTACAAAACTATGGCTGCGATCATCCCACGTCGGTTGATTTGATATGTATTCCTTTTTGCCTCCTTGGCTACTATGGTATCGCCTTCAACACACTTACGTGGTCCCTTGGATCTAAAGATTTCCGGTGATGTCGCTTGCTGACCCGGCACAAAAAGCACTAGTGTTTTTTTTTCGGTGTTCAGTTAACTATGTCACATACGACGAGCTACTTTAGGTCGATTTACGTAGACGGACTTGTTTCGTGAACGCACTAGTTTTCTCTTTAAAGTTCAGTTAACTATGTCACACACGACGAGCTATTTTAGGTCGATTTACGTAGACGGACTTGTTTCGTGAACGTACTATTTACTACACGCGGCGAACTACTTTAGGTCGACTAACACGCGTTTACGCTTTTTACACCGGGTCCCTGCTCGGGCGCCAATTAAATTAAACTACGCGAGATTTTCATAAAAAAAATATTTTTTATTCCGAGGTGAAGCCTCTTACTTTATTGAGTATAAAAATATTACTGAACTTAAATCTAATTACAAGTTGGAAAGAAACTTAAGTCTAATGCGGCAAAGGGAAATGGACATGGGAAAAATGATTATTATCGTAGCCCACGCTTGCACTCCAGACGTTGAGTCAGCATCATTCGCCTGCAGCATGTCGCATCGCATTTCGTTGTCGTTGATGGCATGGTGGCATGTGTTGGCAACATGACCCGCAATCGTGATGGAATGCGCTGGACATTTGAGTTTTGGTTTTGTCGTATCTGTCGTTAACTTACATTCCACAATTTTCCCAAGCAGCGAGAGCGTTCTACTTTTATATACCTCTAACTACCTAACCTATACCTAAAATGAATCGTATGCGCTGTATCTGCAAATACACGAGCCAGACAGTGAGTAAATAATACAAATACTATAGATACACCACTACCGAGCCACAGTATTCAGCCATCTATTTGGTCAGCTGAATCTGGGATTCGTACCCTCGTCTCGTACAAAACAGTCCCAACTCCCAATCCCAATACAGTATGGGAAACATTGAACTGTTGTAGAGGTCTTGTGCGCTTGATGGTAGCTCAGTTTGTTATTTGACGCATAGGTAGTAAGTTGTATTTATGAGATAAGTCGTGTATACGCATTTTAAACCAAGAGGAACTGGGTCGTTGCCGTTGGCCGTGTTCAAATTTATAAGAATTTGTGTGCGTTTGTTCATAATAGTGATTACAATCTGTCATTCGACTAATGGTTCTACGCGTTTCAATTAAATTTCGGTGACTATAACAAAAGTGTGACATCTACAAAACATAATCTGGTGAGTACTACTTGAAACTGGGAGCGCATATTGATTTATGCAAATGTGTATATCGTAGGTAGTGCCTACCACACCACCGACCGCCTGTGAGAAACAGTATCCCAATTATGGGACAGTGCCTAGGAAGGAGCTCTAAAAGAAAATCCGCTTGTGCAGAAAACACGTTTACACAGACCTATTCTCGCGCAAGCTTTGATTCAACCCCTACACAAAATAAGTTCTTTGAATACATGTAAAATGTGTGTGGTCCCTTCCCCCAACCCTTTTTCGCACTCACTCCGTCTGCATATGCGTGTGTGTGTACGTGTCTGTGGATGGAATTTTAAGGACTTTGATTATTCTTTTTCTGGGAAAGGTCATTTCAGAAAACCAAAACCAAGAAGCCTGGGCATCGACATTGCCATCACAGACTTCTCTATTCGCATTTGTATGTATGTAGGATGTAGCTCTGGGTGCAAAGAAAGCAAGGCCGCACCCTTTCGGCTATCTGACGAAGAAAATAATTCAAACCAAACAAAAGGGTTTTGTGTGCAATTTTCGGTGTTTGCTTTAAACCATGATCATGGGTAGGAACTATATTTTTAATAAAATTGTAGGTATGCATAGATACATCCTTAAATGGAAAAGCTATTTCACCAAACAGAACTCATTCCCAGTGCGATGATTATAAGTAGGGTGGATGGTTGGGATCATGGGGGATGAAAGAAGTTATTATTGTTTTCAACACTCGCTCTCTCTCCAGGATACCGCACCAGGAGGAATGGAGTTCTCCTGCGTTGTGTGCGCATAGGTATCCCCCCATTTTAATCTGTGTACTTGTCGTCATCATCAAACAGAAGGAGGTGTTAGACGTAGAAACTTTCGACCCCGTCGAGCGGATTGATGATAAAAACCCGGGATTTATTCTGCGCATATACCTACATTCCTTTTGTATGCGTAGCGTGTATGCAAATTAAATCGCATAATTATTAGAAATTTTTCCTCTGAATTTATGTTATGTTATTACTTAATTTTTTTTAAGGGTAGGTACTATACATATTAATTGTTTTATGGCAGCAACAAATTCGTTCTGATGCATCCTCCTGTCTACACAGTTTGAATCGAGAAAGCCTGCCAACACTTATTCCGCTTTATCAGCAATTCAATTGCCACCAGTTTACGATACGTAGATTATGTATCTACGTATACCTAATATCTAATACCGGTTATTCAATCAATGACGATCATTATCGGTGAAGCCTTGACATTCGAATTTTTACGACTTCTGGTATCACTCGGTCGTAAATTTTATATTTTGATATGTGATTTCGATTTCATAGCTATAAAGTGACTTCATTGTTAGGCACCGTTATTTCCGATGCGATGCGTGAACTGTGAACACTGTCAATAGCGTGTCGATTGCAGAGATAATTTTAGGAGGTTTGTCGTAACTGCAAAAGACGACACGAAAAGCCCGTGTGTAGCTACTTATATATAGCCTTCCCGTTCCCAATATTTAGGTTGTACCAAAAGCACTACAAAGAAGAACTTGTCTTTAAATTGCACTTGGAACAAACTTTATTTCAGAGTCCAACCACAAGCAAGACAAGTTGTGATTATAGAAAGCAGACATTTACCTACCTACTTCACCGCCATTTTGACAAAGTTGTACGATTTCAGAATTTCTATCTCAGCTACCGAATCTTGTATAACATGCTAGCGATGTTTATGGATGTGTCATGTGCACATAGGTCTGGTCGAGAGGTTATTGCCCTCTTGTCTTCATCTCTTTGGTGTTGAGAGTCTTTCTTTATCACCCATAGCCATAGCACATATTGATATTATATCGCAGATTGACATACAGTCCCTTGTACAAAATAAATAATTTGAATCGTGTTTCAGGATTTTTTCCGAGTTACAAACAAACCTAAATGGATAACTATAGTTTCTGATAAACATTCATATTTATAATATTGAGGTTCAAACAAAAATTGCTTGGCAATGCAATGAAACGAGACTCGATTCGACCATGGACTTGAAGCCTATATCCAAACTTTCTGAATGGCTAAATTAAGATCCACATCGAGGGTAATTTCAGAGCAATCAATTTTTTTTACGACAAAAATTAAATATGAATCGAGAATCCTGTTTGTGTTGAAAGGCATGCCTGGGCCACTATAGAGGAACTATACCTCACCAATAACTCCCAGAATATTGTCTTCCAAGGTCTGTATATTTCTCCATGCAGGATACAGAAAAGACTTTATATAACCCCACAAGTAGAAATCGACGGGCTTCAAATTACACGACCACGATGGCCAATTCATTGATCTTAGTTCGAGGTATAACGTTTGGCTGCAGGAAATAAGACCCCAAAAGCGAAAATGAAATAAGGCCCCAAATTTGGGGTGTTATTTCATAATGAAATAATACCCCAATTTCAAATATGAAATAAGGCCCCACTGAGATGAAATAAGACCCCAAACAAAAATGAAATAAGGCCCCAAATCTTGACAGTAAACCCAGGCAGGGGGTTGCCCTCCCCCCCCTCATACGCTTTCGTTTTTCGTTTGGGGTCTTATTTCATTTCTTCTTTTGGGGCCTTATTTCATAATGAAATAATACCCCAATTTTCATTAGGAAATAAGGCCCCAAAAAAGGAAATAACACCCCAAATTGTATTAAAAATCGCTGTTGTTGTTTCCTGTATAATTTTTTGGGGCCTTATTTCGCAGAGCCATAACGTTTTTGGTGAATTGAGTGCAATTTTTAAAATAAGTTCGAAAGATAGGAATGCTTTCTTCTGGAGGAAGACTATTATAATAGTTTGTCAAACAATACTGAACATAAATGTGAAAGGTTTTAAACAGAATTCCCTTAGTTGTCTAATACTCGGTTGCTTTCTCAACACAAAGAAACAGCTTTGGAAAGAGTTCATTAAGTTTCTGTTGAGATGTTATTCGTTAAAAAAGTCTCCTACACAGACGAACGACAGGAATGCCGACACTATAGACATATGGCTCTGTATAGGTCGGCTCTATAGCTGCTTTGAAAGCTATGAGAAGTTTGTGTATGTATATCGATTTTGACGTCTTGGATTTTACCGGGACATTTGTCTGAAGTGTGAACATTTAAACGGGAGGCGGCGCGGCGATAGACTGCGGGATCTTGTTTGTGATCTAAGGAGACTGATTCCTCTATAGCAGGCGCAGTTTAGAGGGTATACTTTCTTGTGGGCCATGCAAACGATATTGAGGTTTTGCATTCGTTAGTCATAGTCATACTGCCGTTCGACCAAATATTAGAGATGAGTGTGGTGTATGTTCTCCATGAAGTCACCTTAAATAAATAGTTCGGTTGTCTGTCCATCTGGTAAAGCAGACTTGTTGGACTTGAGGTTAGATATCGCTTTCGTTTTGGTGGAGGGTTCATCTTTCATTTTAAATGATTGCCTCTGCTTGTCGATCATAGGTTTTTCGCCGTTTAACTGTGTGCAGGAGTGGTTGTTTCATATCCTCAGCACCGACCTATAGTGTACTATAAATTTGTATATTACCACCGTACATTAATAAAACATGTTAGGGAATATAGAAATAAGAGTATCTTTTCAAAATTACTCTTCCACTAGCTTTTAAAGACCGAGTGTTTAAATATAGAGTAGGTAGTAATAAAATAAAATCAAGGTATTAATTTAGCAAGTTCTATACTACAAAGTACTACATATACTTTTGATGCCGAGTAGGTAGTAGGTACTCACCTACTCAAGTGGAGTTAGTATCAACTTTCGAATTTCTTATATTTTCTGGCACCTTTTTGGAAACCGTGTTACATTATGTGTAACGTGTCGAAATCATCAGCATGTTCCACATAATGCGGAAAAGTACGTGGTTGATGTGTGGTCCTAATCATTTCTTAAGAATGCACTTCCACCGGTATCTTAAATCAATAACAAGAGGATCAACGAGCTACGAATTCGAATACTGATAACAAATCAGGTAACTGAAACTACGTGTATTGATGAATCTCCAGCCAACAGCAGCCGATTAATATCCGCTGAATGTTGAATTGAAAATTGTTTATGGTACCTAATCGGAAGTTCTTAACATACGATATAGTCTAGATAGGTAGTCTTCATTAATCTAAGCAAATCTAACCGATTTCCACATTGTGTATCACATCGATTACTATAATCGTCCAAAAGTGGATCCTTTGCGTTATCTTTAAATGCTATAAAAAAGTATCTCGTGTAAGCAAACACAGTAAGGAACAAGTTCAACAACTGTATACTGGAGGCATACCACAAAATCAACATCATATTGCTAGAAAATACCTATAGATATAAAAATAGATATCACAGGGCAAATGACAA
This sequence comes from Cheilosia scutellata, assembly GCA_955612985.1. Taxonomy (NCBI): domain Eukaryota; kingdom Metazoa; phylum Arthropoda; class Insecta; order Diptera; family Syrphidae; genus Cheilosia; species Cheilosia scutellata. The sequence continues at coordinate 56,293,048 of OY015312.1, read as the reverse complement.
ATGTTATTTTGCGGGTACATAACCTACACATCAAAAACCCTCGTCGATTTCGGTGCGATATTATTGAAATCGGTTTTCGTGACAACACGATCGTGAGGGGCATAGATAAGGGCTACCTAACATTGTGCCATTTGCTATACACCTAAACAAGCATTTATCTGGAAGCCAAAATTGGTTATTCAAAGTGTTAGCTACACAAAATGCAAGTACAAACATAAAAACAAAACTGATTAATTGACCATGACTATCTTCCGCGATAAGTGTTGATTCAAAAAAAAAAATTTCTGATAATATACCTACACAATTTATTTTGGAACAATAGTCGATAGTACTAGATTATTGATATTCATGATGTGTGTGCATAAACAGAATGTAGATATTATAATATCTAATAAAAATAAAAAAATAAATCTACACCAACACTGCTAACAAACCATAAAAATGTAAATTTGTTTAAAGATAAAAGTAAATAATTTCTTATGCATAATTCAAGCAACGAAATAAATAATTATTATTGATGACCTACACACTGAGAGATTCAAGCTATACAGATGTTACACAACCTTGTGAAATGTTCCAAAACGGATGAGATATTAATATAACTGGTTTCAGCAAGTCAGTCAACCAAAAGTCAATTAAATGACATAAAAGTTGTAAAATCTTAACCGCACTCATCGTAAACAAAAGGTCATGAGTATTTATATGTTTTAGTCACGACTCTATTTTTTGGTATGAAATAATTTAAGCAATAACAAAACGCTAAAAGCGATTAAGCCTTAAGTAGCTATACCCATACCAGTGAAGAAACTATCAACTAATTGCATTTTTTTTTATCATCGTTCTAGGTGTATGCATCTTCATTAAGTCAGTTGGTTGGTCATAGGTATGTCATGCATAAAGATAAACTATATGTACTCGTACATGTAGTCGTGTATGGTAGCGCAACTACCGCAGTCAACAAAATTATGATTCAACTTTGTGCATGGTAATTAACATGAAATTGAGACATTAAAACAGACCAAAAAAAGAATAACAAACACGACAGCAACAGAGTTGAATACGTGTGTCAGTGACCTAGCGTAATAAAGAAATAGCAACAAATAGGTTATAGACCGTAGGAATATGGCAAAGTAAAGGGAGTTTCTCCGTAAAACAAACACCGTTGTTAATTTTAAAATATGTTCGGTTTATTGAAAACATTCCAAATCCAATTAGTTATGGAATACTGTTTCAATTAAATGACTATCTGGTGTTCGATATAGTGTGGAACACTCTATTTCACGACTATCCCGACCAATGTTGTCATTGTCTAAACTAAGTCTTTGCTGGAAACTTGACGTGATATCGATCTTTAATGGTATCATGAATGTTTGTTGACACTGTCATTTTCCAAGAAAAATGAGACAAGCAGTCTCTAAGCACTCACAAATAGTCGGATAATTTTTATTATCATAATTAGCATGCGCGGACATGCTTATCTCACGAATTTTCTTGACAAATATATTGATACATTTCCACCCGAAATTTCTTTCTATTCACTCTGCTTCGAGGACCAATTCCAATTTCGAAATACTTTATCAATATTTGGAAATGTTGATAGATCAACCCACCAAACTACCAAAACGGCCTAAAGTGGTATACGGTTGGTTCTAAAATGGTCTCGGGGTTAGGAGCTGGTATCCATAAACCAAATCGGAATGTCTCAATACCTATGGGAAAAAGCCCCAGTGTATTTCAGCTCCATGCCATTAAAGAATGCGCAAATCTTAGGTATATACAATTCAGGTACCTATTAAAGGCGCTGACATCCATATATATTCACGGACAGTCAATCAGCTCTTAAAGCCTTCAGCTCTCCCATTATTGACTCCAAATCAGTACTACACTGCTTCAATTCCCTCCAAACACTTAGTTCCAGGAACAATACCAGATTATGGTGGGTCCCCGGCCATAAGGGGATTGAAGGAAATGAAAAAGCTGATGAACTATCCAGAAAAGCCTTGGAAACCCCTTTCATTGGACCTGAACCCTTGTGCGCAATCCCAAAATCAGCTATAAGTTTGACTATAAAAAGCTGGGAACAATACAAATGTATAATTCATATTGGGTGAACATCCCAGGCTTAAGACAGGCCAAAAGAGCTATTCAGCCCTTCAAAACAGATGCCATAAGATACTAAATCAAAAGGTACTATCAAAAACTTAGTAGGCTACCTAACGAGTCACCACGGTGTCCGATATCACCTAAATAAAATGCATTTAGTCGACTTGCCGGAGTGCAGAATATGTCTTGAAGAAGACGAAACAGCCGAACACATCATTTATGTGAATGCCCGGTCCTTTGCGGTATAAGAAGGAAATCATTCATTAGGAAAATAATAAGTACCGAAGAACTAAGGAAATCCTCTCCGTAATGCATTTATCAGCTACATAAGAAAAGTAGAAACGCTAACCTAACTTTATTTCTCACTTAAATGGGTAGTATCTGGGCTTCAATCAATCTCAAACTTTTATCCAGTTAGCGCGGTCTTTCGCTAACTAACTCAGTTGACCTTCCGCACTCCAAGTTGGCTGAGGTCCCCTTCCACTTACGCGTGTCACCTAAGGCGAAGTCTTCCTCTACTGAGTTGTCCCTCTGGGTTAGGATCGACGATTCTATGGGCTGCAGCTCCACATGCCCTAGACCTAGACCTCCTGATGCGATTTTTTTTTTGACTAATTCGAACTCAATGTATCTACGCCAAGGACCGTCTAAACAAACGGGACCGAACATTCTAAGAAGAACCTTTCTCTCCAAGCTACAACTTTAGTTAAAGAAGGACTATAATGATCAAGGTCTTACATAATAATCTCCCTAGTTGTGACGTATAGGGCATTTAATTTGTGCTAAAATGTCTTCATCCGAGTTTATAGCAGAGCTGAGCTGCAGCCTAGCTGCTCATTTTGACGATCTGTTGGAATCGTCGATTCTTATTGTTGACAGCATACAAAAAAATCGTGCCTTGTTCTTGTGTGTGGGCCTGGTGAGTTTAGGACAATTCTTTTGAGTCGCGTGTTAGCGTGCCGCCTTATCTAAAACGGGATTTTGTCACAGGCTTTAATATCGATGAAAAGATGGGGATTCTTGGGGTTTTTCCAGAAAATTTGACAGCCTGGAAATTTGACTTTCCTTAAACCACATTCCGCGATAATCATTTTTAGTCTTCAACTTAAATATTTTGATAAATAGTTTAGCCTGGACACTAAAAATGATTGTTTACCGCGGAATAATATGATCTTGTATGCCATTTTAAGGAGACTGATGCCTCTGTATTAGGCCCATTTGAGTGCGGACAAACGCAAGTCATCAGCTGCTCTATCGTCGTCTATATTGAAGGGTGCCTATGTTCTGCGGTATAGAATGGACAGCTGGATTCTGGTGTTGGTTGCCAGTATAGATAGAGGCTGTAATAGTCACTTATCAGAACTGACTTTTATATTACTACGATTTTTTCTTCATAATCTTTACAGGTATCTACACGAGATTTGCTATCCTGCAACGTTCTATTCATCTATTGGTAAAAGTGCCGTACGTTTCGTTCTGAAGTAGCATTTCTCAACTTTTTCGATGACATGCTTCTCGTGATCTTTCTTTTTCTTCCTGAGGAGGCGATGTTCCACTCGTCTCTTTTGCTTATGGCTTTCTAGCAGTGCTGCTAATACCATTTCTGGAGTTTGTTGAATCAGCCATGTTCCGCTATAAATATTGACATGTGAAAACATTTTCCAATTGATTAATTTATCGATTCAGTATGTAGGTACACTTCGAAAAAAATTCTCCGAGCTGTTTAGATGTGTAATACTTGACACTTTATTGTGTCAACATTTTTGATGAGAACGCTTTGAATTGCAACACGTACCTAAAATAAAAAAAATAACTAGGCGGCGCAACAGGCGGTAGACACCCAAGGCCTAGCTTCTCGCAAGCATTCTTTTTGTGTGAGTTTCTATTTTTGGAACGAATGGAAGGGACCTACAATTTTATGCCGAGTCCGAACGGCTGAATTGAGAAGCTTTTTCAGGACAGTCATACTCTCGGACGTTTGTCAGACGTTCGCGAACGCAACACGTACCTAATTCGTATAGTTTATACATTAATCTCTACATTTTTAGCGTTAAATAAATGACAGTAACTATTTATCTACGATATAGTTTCAAATTCCCATCAGAATGTACTGTACCCAACATAAGTTGCTCAGTAGTTAAGTTACAGGAAACAAAAATTACTCTCCCAACACAAATTGAGTAACTCACCTGCCAGTAAATTGTCCAGCTAAAATTGCTTATGTAATATATATTATATAAGTACGTACATTGACATTTAAAGGTTTCTCACAATTATTTTTGAATACAAAAATATTCTCATCTGGAACCCTATGGCCAGAAAGCAACTAACGTTCTCGTCTCACCCCTTTTACGAGTGAAGTACGAGTGTGTCTAAAATGACACACTAGTGAATTGGTAAATATTACATTTCAAAGGCAAACAACTAGCTGCATATGTACCTACTTGTGCGTTGTGCTCACCTAAAACGATGTGGTAGCGCTATCAGTACACACCGTCATTAGCATATCTCAATAGATCTACATGGGTAGCTACATGACATCTTTATGTGAAATTCATGCAAATTTTTAAGTTTATTCTACAATTGTATATATACATTGGTACACATTCACATGGAAGCAATGCATGGCATATTATATTGACTGATGATAGCTATCTTTGTGTAAACTTCCCCTTTTCATATCTGGGTTAACAGCGTAAAATAGAAATGAAACACAAAAACTGTTTTAAGTATAATAAGTTTCGTATAACTTAATTTCTCATTTGTAAACTAGTGAAGCATTGAGCATTTTGATTTGCAAACTATTGTTAGTTGTACCTACAGTAGGCAAAAAAAATTAACTAAACCCATGAATAATAAATTTCAGAATGCTTAATGTCTAAATTGCAGGCATAGATATATCTAGGGGAATCTGCGTCGAAACGAGACAGTTTCATACCACCCAATATTTAGGAATTAAGACATCACATAACTTTTAATGAATGATTTCAACTTTTATTTATATAAGTTAAGTTTTATATACTTTTTTAACATAGTCATAAATTATATTTCAAAGTAAGCTTCTCTTTCCCGTTCTGCTCCAGTATATATATATTAACCCTAGATTCATAAACATAGGTCTCACAGACCCTCTCAGTTGATTAATCAGTCATAGCATGCGGTGCAAAAGAGATACAAACACGTACCTTTCAGGGTGCAGGGAAATAAGTCCCCGGGAACTAAGTCCACTGAGGGACTCAGTTCCCACCTAGTGGGAAATAAAACCACTTTCGTGAAGTGGACTTAGTTCCCATGTGAGGTGGGAACTAAACCCACTTTCTTATGGGAACTTAGTAGACATTCAACAGTTAAATACGTATGGGGGGCATGCTGCCCCCCCCGCAACCCCCCTGCTTGGGTTTACTGTCAGACTTGCGGTATATGTGCGAAATTGCTTATATTGAAAGGGAAATAAAACCACTCAGAGTTTTCGGAATTTATTTCCCACCTTACATGGGAACTAAGTCCACTTCACGAAAGTGGTTTTATTTCCCACTAGGTGGGAACTGAGTCCCTCAGTGGACTTAGCTCCCGGGGACTTATTTCCCTGCACCACCTTTCAGTACCTTCCTAAAAATAAGAAAGCTTAGTGTCGCGCAAGTTTCGTTGGAGCATAAAGGTTTAGTTTTCGAAATTTTACGTGCAAGGGGTCTGAGGTACGTATGTTTATGAATAGTGTTACATTTTTTTATAATTACGTGGCCTCTATGTTACTTTTTTGACATATTGAATATGTCTATAGTCAAATTTTTGGTCATCCACCTACGTAATAGTACCCGTAATAAACAAAACCCATTGACAAAGGGAGCATTATTGTGAAAGATATATCACGTAAATTGATAGGACCTTGGTTGGGTTATATGGTAACGAAGTACCAACTTTGAGCCGATGCCTAAATAGGAATATTGATGGAATTTTAGGTGATACTTTACCATGTAACATGTATTCCAGTGAACTCTGAAAAACAACCCAGAAAAAATTGGATTTTCTAAATTACACAAAGATGCGTAAGACCCGATTTTTCTGTACCTCCTGTAAACGTCCCTGTAACCCTGTTTATAGTCGTGCGCCTATTTGCATAGACCTTTGACTACAAAAAACCCCAAAGAAAAAAGTCCAATGGCGTTAAATCGCAAAATGTGGATGGCAAATTCTGATCGCAAAAACGGACACGATTAGGAAATGACTCATGCAGTAATGCATGTGGAACAATCTTGTTGAAACTACATGTTTGTCACATCCATATCTTGTAATTTAGGCACTATAAACTGAATTATCATGTCACGATAACGAACACTATTAACTGTTATTGCCTGACCAGCAGCATTTTCGAAGACGAATGGACTGATAATGCCTCCAGCCCAAAATCCACACCAAACAGTCACGTGTTGTGGATGCATTTGTTTTTCAACGATTACTCGCGGGTTTTCTGAACCCGAAATGCGACAATTTTGTCGATTAACGAAGCCATCAAGATGAAATCGAGCTTCATCACTGAAGACGATCTTGTTCGAAAATTGCGGACTGCAGCTTTGACAAACCTTGAAAATGCGTTGTCCTTTCGTATAGCGCTCCATTTTTAATAACCCCGAACTGACAGCTGTGACATTGTTATCTTTTTTTTCCATTGGCATCACTGTACTATTAAATGGCCCAAAATTCAAATTTGGCGTGGGACACCCTTTATATTCAATCGTTCCTTATGGCAGTCTCCATAGTGTCCATATATCTGTCATTTGTGAGCCTCCGTAAAACAGATCTATTGATATTTTTGCAACATCTGTAGAGCCCAGTTCTAGCCATAGCTTCTTTTATGGCATTAAAGGAGATATTATGGGCTCCTTGAATTATGGCCGCTTGAATTTAGACCGCGATCAAAAAATGAAAATATGTTCATATCATTCGATAAATATATTTTTACTTTAAATGAATTGAAGTTGCTATCGAAAAAAACTTGGAGTGTATAGCTCGCTTCCCAATCGTCAAATGCTTAAAACTCCCATCATTTTCAGATATCATGATATACGATTGGGAAAAATCTGCTGTAATTGGGTTACTATGTATGCTGTGGGGACTAAATTCATTTAATGTTATAAATTTAGACCGCGATCGGAAGATGAAATTAGACCTCTAAAATAAACTACTGAACTAAGAAATACCGACTTAGAACTTGTAGATCATTGTGTCCACTTGTCAGAGCGCTTCTCTTAGCTAATTATTTCCTGAACTAAGTATACAATTTTAACTATGGCTTCAAGGTTCGCCCCCAAAAGCGCAAACTAGAGGGTTTCGCTATTGTCTTACAAAAATCAGAGAGTATTGCTGTCCTGGGAGTGCCTGAATATTCGTATGCGCCATAAACTAGTAGACCCCAGAACTCGCACAAACGAATGCTTGCCAGTAGCTACAGGCCTATAGGGTCTCACATGGACCTGCCAATAATTTGAGAAAGCTTATTCTTTAGTCAGTAAAATTCATTATTTTTGTTTTTGCTTGTTACTTGTTACAAGAATCTAAAAGATTTTTTGTCTTATTTCATTTCAGAAGCAACTACTGGTCCTAGCAGTAGCTGGTGCCGTTTGCAATAATACTTAATGAATATCATTGTTAATCACACCCTAGCCGATAGAGGTATGTTTACTTGACCAACACTAACAGATGAAGTGTCACTAAATTTACGCTAAGCATAGCTACGAGTATATTGGAATGACCTATACTTTATCCTTTCTTGACCAAGTGCCTAATGTGCACGAGTAGGTATGTACGAGCACATCCCATGATTATAGAGCATCCCAATTTATTTGTTTCCTTCATGAATCCTCGGGGCATTTTTTCCTTCATAATCCATTCCTTATATCGGACTCGGACCGTCCTCTAATTCCATTTGATTTGGTGTATGTAAACCTCTGTATCCTTTATTATGTGTATTCGACTATATTCACAGGATATTCCAAAAGGTCGTTGGGGTAATTTCTCTGTTTTCTCTTTCGTTAGAGGTTCGTCGATTTCTTTTGGTGCTATAGTTTTTTTTTTTCTCCACTATAGGTAAAGAATACGAGTAGCAATTCGAAGGGCAAAATAATAATTTATGTGATACCCTTGCAAGGGTATATAATTTTCATGTTTTGGAACCTCAGCTGCTGCCAGTATAATAGGAAAAAAAGCAAAATGTGTTTTTTTTTTCTTCCTAGGATTTCATATAGAACACACGAATTAATACTTCTCTCGCAATCGGATTTTGTTGTCCAATAAATTTCAGATTTTGTACGGGATATAAAACAGAAATTTAAATGAAAAGGACAGGATGTGTGAGGGGGAGAACTAAATGTAGGCCAAAAGTGGACAGCGCATGAATGTGGATGTTGTATAGCTATATGCAGACAGATGCATCGATAAGAGGACATTTGAATGTGCTTGAACGATTTAGATAACAAACAGATTTTGTATATAGGTGATCGTTTTAATTAAAGTATTAATGGTTGAATTATATTAGAATTTTGTTACATATAATTTTTTAAATTTGTTCAGTGGAATCTAATAATATAGCTACATGTATCTGTTATGTTGTTCCCATTATTGTAAAATCGAACGATTATGGTAAAAATTTGAAGTTTCTATTAAATATTTGAAGGGATTATAGAATTTGTTTACTCATTCAGTTCAGATATCAGTCGTTTTTGTAATGATCACAGATCCTAAACAGCTTTCTGTAATTAGTTATTAGACTCCTGTAGGTAAATAATTATTTGAAATTGTCCAATAGAAATTGTCAGGGTTGCTTTCCAATTATAGGGAGGAACAATATTTCCTTCTGACTTTTTGTTTCCAATTATTGTGATCATTTGAGGAGGTTGCTTGTTCTAACTAATCAGCATTCTCCGAAATTTATGTGGTATCGTGAACCTACAGAATGGATGTATAGGTATACGAGCACCTACCTGGAACTCCGGACTATATACAGTGAGCGTCAATAGTGAGTGAACAGTCTTCTAAACTTGAAACATGTCTAAAAAACCAAAAATCTGTAAAAAGTATGATAGCAAAATAACAATAGTAAAACATATTTCATTTCGACAGCATTAAATACTTTAAAGATATTTAAAAAGAATTGTTTCTAAACTTCAAAGACAAATGAAAAAAGCATTGGCGTTGACTCACTTTTGACACTCACTGTAGGTTTTTAAGACATCTTCTATAAATGTGTGGCGAAAAAAGATCAGCTATTAAATTTTACCCAAATTTACGAAGTTCTAATATAGAATTTTATATTAACAGTTAAGTTTTTATTGCTCTTTAAATTGATCAAATGAATTAATGTTTATACGTGTTTGCGTCTTGAGAATTTAAAATTGTGGAATTTCTTATGCAAATGTTTCCGTATGTATGTACCCACTTTTCGCTAATTTATTTCGCTATTTAAAATTAATATTTTTTTTTAATTTAACTTTTGTCTATTGATTTAAATAGAAATATAATTTAATTTTGGTCGAATAAAGCCCAATCTGAAAATCAAATTTTTGACTAGTTTTTAAAGAACTTTTTTTGAATACTTTTCTTGGGAAAGCGCAATCTAAAACACTTCTACAACGCCCCGATATGCAGATAGGTATTAGCTCTGTACTTAAATTGTAGTTCTGTTATTTAGGGTGCTCATATGTCGTATTTTGAGGAATAACTTCGGTAAATTCTTTAGCATATTTGCCATAGTACATGTAGTGTATAGTATACTGTGGGCTTCTTCTGTACCTTTTTTGATGTTAATGTATTATTTTCTATTAGTCGAACTGCTTGACTTTGTATGCTGTTAAGTATTGATAATGTGAATAGCTCCATATAATGGGAGAAATATTCGAGATCTGATCTAGCCTGTAATTAATTTACGTAGAAAGAGGAGTTGTAAATAGCTAACTCAACTTCAACGACTTTAATCTCACAATATTGGAAAGTGGTTGTGTCATCAAGAAGGTGCATGGATACCTTGGTAGCTTTTGAAGAACGTTTCTTTGTAAGCGTTTTTAGATATATCTTCTGTGCATTTAATAGAAACCAAGTTTTTCTTTCCCCACTTTAAGATGTTGTCCAGATCTTCATTATGTATTAATGTACTTGCATCTTTGACTGTGTGATGTAGTGGCGTGCAAGCACAGGTAGAATATCTAGAAGGAAGTTGATTAGAGTAGATACCTACTGTTATCATATATACAGTGGATTCCGCTTATTTGGGACACTTCGGGCTAGACTGTTTTGTCCCAATAAAGCGGCTGTTCCAATAATACGAAGTCATGATGAAGTAAGAAAAAAACCCAAAAAAAAAATTATTTGACTTATAATGTCGATTATTTCACATTTACTTGTCGATCTACTTTTCTCAGCATGACAAAACAACAACAAACCGCTTTGTACACACTTCGATACTTCTATAGAACTGCACAAAGGCAAAAAGGTGCACAACACCACGAGAAAATGGTGTTACTTGAATAGGATTGGGTAAATATGCTTTCTCATCTTCGGTGATAGATAGACTAGCAATGTGGCGATATTTTTTATGTCAAAGTGTGTTAAGATGTTTGATGAATATGTCCCGAATAAGCGGCTGTTGTCCACAATAAGCGAAACAAATTCAATCTAAAATAATGCATTCGTTTCCGTTCTTCAGCATTTGTCCCAGTTAAGCGGCTGTCCCGATTATCCGGTGTCCCAATAAATCGGAATCCACGTATATAGAAAAAACAAGTAAAAGTGTTATCATCGGCCTGACCGATGCTTTGATACCCTCCACTGCATAAAAGTCATGCAAAATGTTTGCCATGCGAGTTAGTAGATCTCTGTGTAGGTACACGCATGTGTCTAATATTGGTTTTTTTATGGGAGGTACCAGAACTACTTGACTGACATAGCCCATTTTCAATACCAACCTGACGACGATAAAAATAAGTCCTCTCACAAAATTTCATTCGCCTAGGTCAATTCGTTTGGGTTATAGATATGTGTTGTCCTTTCCCTTAACCTTCGAAAGCATAGAAATCAAGTCTAATTTTGCGGCAAGCATTTGCCTCCTTATTTGGGGAACTGTTATTAAATGTGAGCGATCTTTCAGTAAGAAGGAAAGGTTTTCTGAGAGTTCAACATCTTAAACAACATGACATTTCTGTTGCACAAATTTTACTTACTTTGGCTAGAATTCCCTTGGGTCCTGTTGCTTTTTTACAATAAAATCAAGCTCTTTAAGGATGCTTTCAATTGCGAAATTTTACATCCATCATCGATTATATCTACCACACTTGGTACTTATAGACGGCGACTCCACTTCAGCAAAATATAGAATAGAACTTTAAGAATAAATTAGTATGTACCTCACCAATGCGCTTGGTCCAATTGTGAATTTAAACCATCCAGAGACGCACTCCAACACACACAAACAATTTCATCAAAATCGGTGCAACCATTTAGGAGCAAACAAAAGTGTTTCTCTATGATTTCCAATTTTGATTTCCGTTTCATTTTTTCGAATTTACGCCTTGCTTAAGACGTTTCCTTTTTCGGCCTTTTCTTTAGGTGTTTATGCTAAAGGTCCATCTTCCTTCACTACAGGTGAAAAGGAAAAGCTACTGATGTCACTGCTTATTCCCTTTGACATAGTCTAGGAAACGCGCGAACCTTGTAGACTTGCAATAAGGTTGCTATAGTAGGTAACTCTCTCGTTGTAGACAGTCTTTGCCGCTTCTATAGTTTGGTTACCATCTATTTCGGAGACATAAAAATTTAGACATTTTTTGTTCTATGCGTGGCAGTCCACACTCATGGTGGAATGGCAATTCAAAGTGAGCTCGAATCAGTTGTCAACTGTCAAATTGGTTACTATCCTTAGAAAAATTAGTTAGCAAATTGAAAAACAAATTTCTAAAAATAAAAAATAAATCCCCTTTACAATGAGAAATTTCTCATATTCATCTAACTCATGGGTACATACTATTTCCTCGTTTTCAACCAAATTCAACCTTCCATTTAATGGCAGAGCCAAATATAACTTCAACGGATTATTATTGGTTACAAAATTCCTTCGCCAGCATCACCTTGACAGCGTCCGTGATTGGATTTTTCCTTGCGGTCAAGATGATAGGTTTCATTAAACCTAAACTGATGCATCTGTGAATGTGTGCATAAGCCTAAAAGTCCATTCACCGAATTTATCCAAATGCCGCGCATGGGATATTATCTCGAATTAAGACCAAAAACCCCAGCAAGACGCACACACACACATCCATTATGTATACATTTCATGCCTTTGCCATGGCATAGTAAGGAATTTCTTTGGGTAAACAACTCCCAGTCCCGATTCACCATAACTGGGAAAATAAGTCAGACAAAAAAAAATCATACAAACTTTGTGACTCTATACAGACTTCTCGTTCCGTTGCTTTTTATTACCTGTTACTGTTGTTGTTGTTATTATTATAATATTTTTATTTTTATTTTTTGTGTTTCGCAAATTCGCGATCGTAGCCGCGGTCCCTTGTGTGCGCTTTTAAGTCTCGGCTCAGGTAAACGATCTACGATCTACCATAACTTACGATTTCCTTGTTTACAAAACCACAATGTTGCGTTTTCTTCTTGTTGGTTCTTTCGTTTTCTCTTTCGCTTTTGGTAGGTATTTTTTGCCTTCTTTATTTTTTTACTTTTTTCATTTTTACCGTCTGGTGTCCTTTGGTTCAATGGTGTCCAATATTCACTATCTGAGCTGGGAATTTTTTTGAATCGCGACCGTAAAGACGCGGGAGGGAGTTGTTTTGATATTATTTCTCAAACTTGCTTTTATATCACAAACACTATAACAAACGGCGAGCATTATTTTACAGCGACTACAAAACAAGAGCGTGAGTAAATCTTGCCGCCAAAATGATGATCACTGAAACTGAATGTTTTGTCAGTGCAACGGACTGCAACAATGTTTCAAGGGAATTTTGATTTCGGATGTGATTGTGTGTGCTTTTTGTATTATACTTACCCCGTCTGGATGCAAATGCCAATGTGAGAAGTCATTAATGGAATGATAGGTTAGATGGTTGTCGTAATTTAGGGTAATGTCGTCAGTAGTTTGATATGATATCTTGGGTGAATCATTTTCTTTATATGTATGTATAGGTTGAGTTTGGTACATCCCCTTGCCATACCTAAATAATCAGATTTAGAGATGATGTTGATTCGACTTTGCATTTTTTGATCACACACCATAGAAATATCCTGAAAAAGGAATAATTTGTTTGTTTGTTCAGAAAGAATGTACCTATGGAAATGTTAAAAAGAAAAAAAAATCATATAAATTCCTCTTGGAATGACAGCTTGTTGTTATTCCCCTGTCTGGAACTGAACCTGTACTTCGATATTCGATTCGCCGTCAATTGTAAAAGTGTCTAGCACTTTCTTCAAATGAGCCATGAAATTATTGTATTTGTATACAACAGAGAGCTTGACAACCTTAATGCATTTTTTATTGTTGTTTACAAAGATTTGTCTTCTCTTATCGTTATCATCATAATTAAAAGCGGAGAGACAGTAATGCCTTTGCAGCTATATTTACGGAGAATTGACTATCCGAATTCAATTGTTCAAGTAAATCACAGACAATACATTCTATGGTTTTACCACGATATCTCAAAAAAAAAAATCTCGAAAGCAAAAATCTCGAATGTAAAAATCTCGAAAAAAAAAATCTAGAAAGCTTAATCTCGAATAACAAAAATCTCGAAAAAAAAATCACGAATTAATATTAAAAATGGTGTTAAAAAGTGAGATGGGTATGGGGGCATGCTGCCCCCTGCAACCCCCCCGCCCCCCCCGCTTAGGCTTACTGTTTGGCTATGGGATGGGTGCAAAAAAGTCTCGAATATATCTAGAAAAATCTAGAAAGCATAATCTCGAATAAACTCGAATTAATATTAAAAATGGTGTTAAAAAGTGAGATGAGAGAGAGATATAGGTACCTAGTCTTTCGAGATTTTTGTACATTCGAGATTTTTGATTACGTCATGATCCCACATACCCCGATATCTCGAAAAAAAAAGTCTCGAAAGCAAAAATCTCAAATGTAAAAATCTCAAAAAAAAAAAAAATCTAGAAAGCATAACCTCGAATAACAAAATACTCGAAAAAAAAATCTCGAATTAATATTAAAAATGGTGTTAAAAAGTGAGATACGTATGGGGGGCATGCTGCCCCCTTGCTTGGGTTAACTGTTTGGATATGGGGTGGGTGCAAAAAAAATCTCGAATTTATGTTCGAGATATAGTCTTTCGAGATTTTTGTACATTCGAGATTTTTGCATTCGAGATTAAAAAAAAAACTTTTCGAAATTTTTAGCCTTCGAGATTTTTGCCATTCGAGATCATGATCCCGTTTTTTTTAACGGACGGTCTTTTCCTTGGGAAAAGTTAGAGCACCTATTTTATTTAACTAGATCCACACGATCCACTGGTGGGCAATAGACAAGAACATATATACCTACAATTCTTGGATATAGCGAGTTTCATATATAAAAGAGTTTGTCCTGACGGATTGGTGATCATCGCCCAGCCCAAATGGTAAGAATTTTGAAAAAAAAAAATCTTTCCTTTTATGGTCAAAGTGAGGACTTAAAAGCGATTTGGAGAAATTCGAACTCCAGAAAAGAGGGAAAATAGGGGTTAAATTAACTAATACCTATAAGAAATAAATAAAATCGTTTTCCCTGATTTTTGAAATGTTGCTTGAGGCCCGAGTTCTTAGCGACGCGAAATAGGGATTCAGTTTGTATGGGGAACATGTTTTGCATACCTACTATCGAGTTCTGTTTTTTAGTGGTGTTGGTGTTGCGCATCGAAAGCACATTCTCTTGAACAGACACAGTGTAATTTTGTCAGAGAAACGAAAGAGAAGCATGTAGATATACCCGTATAACCGTGTATTTTTGATCGTGTACACGGGTACACGTGACACGTGTACGCGTGTAAATAAAAACACGCTTAGAATCCGGGGTCTCTAATTTATACCATCTAGATTCTAGACTATTAACCTTTAACATATTGCTTTTAATTTAGCGTTCGCTAGTTATTGCAAGATTTTGATCGGCAAAGTCAACGTTGTTTATCGCTAAACTTCAACTGGATTCAAGTCCAAAACACCACGACCATTCGCGTCTATTCAACGAGCATGATAAAATGAATAGAATTTGACATGGATATATACGAATCAATACACGCTGTCAAAGACCTTATCAAAACCGACTGACTAAACGTCAAATTTTTGTGCGATAGGTAGAGGATAATAATAACATATCCATTCACTAATAAATTGTGTCAAGGACCAAGGATAGTACATCAACATCACTCTGCACAGCCCTCACATCTAATTTTATTTTTTATTAAAATTTCGTTTAGCTGATATGGGGTAGGTGCTATCTGAGTGATGGAACCACACCATCGCCTACCAGTTATATCCTAGATCTAGACCACATTTATCAAGAAACATCCATGTGTCGCCAATGTCATGAAACATTTGGCGTCAAATTTCATTGCTAACACATATTAAATGTCTCGATGGGCCTTTGTCGACTTCGTCGGAAGCTCTTCTAAATAAATGGATATGGAATATAATGAATGCTATCACAATCCAATTTCAATTGAATAACATACACACAAACCACCTATTATCTGCTGAATATAGTGCAGAGGTTTAATATTCGATTTAACACTTCTTGACAGTGCTGTGTCACTTATATGCCGGCAGAATAAAAACATTAATCAATCACTAATGTGGGGCGTCGTGCGTGCTTACCGTCGGTATTTCTGCCTTTGCACAAGTATATGGCATTATGATCCATCATCGAGTACAGCTACAGCGAATCATATGCTTTCAATTATGTCTCAGCTCAGAATTACTAATATTTTATAAGACTTGAGTCAATTTCTCGAATTAAATATACAGTAGGTAGGTATCTAGTATCGCCTTGAAAAACATCCCAAAACGCAAAATTACTCAACCAACTAAACAAACACATATGCGCTCTGCTAAGTCAATTAACACATTTTGTGAACAAAATATTTATTTTTCCGTTTGGAAATTAAAGAGTCATAGGTATATAGAATAGTTATCGAATCACGAACTGTTATTATCACGTGAATGTGATAATTGAAATTACCAACAATCCCAAGGTTGTGTTTGCGTCGCCCCTTGGCATTGCTCATTAGGAAAATCACGAAAACCAACCACAAGCCGAAATGACTTTTCACTTGTCCGTGTCATTAAAATCCCCCTCCCGATAGAGGAATAACACTGAGTAGATGCTCAGCGTCCCAAATGAGCTATCAAGACTAAATGACTCCATAGTGCTGCAGGAGAGGACCTACAACAACAGCTAACTTTATTTGCGTAGAGAAAATGTAAAAAAGAAAACAACAAATATTATGTGTATCCATATCTATATCCATTTAAAAGTCCTGGGCGACATATAAAAGCATCATTCCATTTTCCGTGCCACCTTCTTTAAATACCAACCGATAAATTCCCACTTGAAATTACTAGACAAATAAAAGAATGGAACAAAAAAGCATCACTTCCCCTGCGTATACGCGTGACTGAAAATATTTGCCCCAACTATGACAATGGCAACCCCTTTTTTAGGCTGCCATTAAAAAAAACACCGAATTTTGAATATCCTAGATTCGACAGCAGCATGGCGGATGGAAATGTTCAACACAAACACACCCCAAGAAATGGATATAAGCGAGTTTATGCCACTTTGACAGTAATCCCGTCAGCATCACTAACACCTCTTCAAAGTTCAGTGTGTGAGTCTTCCATTTTAAAATCTCATCCTTCAACATAGCATCAGCGTGTGCGGTGCGGGGAATATTATTCTTCGGCTGAAATTGTCTACAATAGTGCGAGCGAGATAGAGTTAGACTGAAAATTCTGCGTGTGTGCACTGCCATCCCTCCGTTGAGGGATGCTGGTGCTGAGTGGTTTAGTATTTATTTTGCGCACAGGACAATACATCGTTTTCTCCTTCACTTAAATCTGGGTGGAGGATTTGTCGTTTGTTGGTCTCCCATCTTTATCCTAAAAAAAAAAAAAACAACAACAACTCTCTCTTTAATCTATCGATCGATTTTTATTATACTCCTTACTTGCGGTGTGAGTGTGTGTGAGCATTTCATTTGGCAGCCATAAGAGCGAATTGAAATGACATTGGGAAAGAACGACTCTTCCCCATGTGATGGAGTGAAGATAGGAAATAAAAATACGATGAAGCATCTCTTTTGGGAGTTTACTGTAAATCCTGTGTATTCATCAGACCATATAACATGATGGATAAAGGATTCAGTTGTTATTTAGGATACACAACCCATATCTGGGTTGGTTTTTATGTGCTAATGCCAGCAGAAAAGGATTAACATTGCGGCAACTACTAAACTAAACTACCATAATCATTAGGTTAAAGTACCAAGGCATGTGGCACTGGGTAGGTAGGTACATACCCTCTGTATCCCTCTGATTAAGTTAACAGTAATTGTCCTTTGGAGAGAAAACTCGTTCACGCTCTGCATTGTAACCCGCACCGACGAAGTATTTACTATTATCCTCCGTCTTGCAGTTTGCCTCGCAGAGTTTGTTTATTTTGAAAGTGGGTGTGATAAGGACACTGTTATCTCAAACCGATTACTTAAAAGGGATAATCCGAAAATTTAAACAATTTCTAAGACGCTAAATCATATGCTCATACCTAAGATAAATAACTTTACGCACATCCAAGCAGTCGTTTAGAAAAGGGTCCTCTTAATTATGTGAAGGATGTAAAGCAATTAATAAATTACCTAGGATTAAGTGATGTCCCTTTTCGGGATGGCTTTGTGTTTAAAATGTATGTTTATTGAACGTCTTCCCTCTTTCGCTTGTCTTTCCAGGTATAAACTCGTCTAATTTATGACCAAGGTTATTGGAGAATGGATGATGTCCTGCTGTTGTAGAGATTCTGTGACCTGGTGATTCTTGGTAAATTGGAATCCCATTGACTTTTGGGAAATCACATTCATTCTGCTTTCAAAGAACTCCTGGCGACAAAGATGCCATCAAAAGGTTTTGCAACTTATGACTTTGAGACCGGTGATGGTAAAGGATTTGAGTAACTAATGTTAAGTGCGAGTGACTGTTTTACTTTGAGTTTAATTGATGTGGCCTTATTGGTGCGACTTATTTTGATTTCAGCACCTGCGGGTACAAATTGGCAAGTACCTAAGGGAAGTCTTATGTATACCTATACCGATATGGCTTAAATGGTAGAAGCAACATGGACAATGGACATCGATGATTCCTGCGTCAGCCAAACAAGGACAAAGATTCATCAATAATATAAGTAATATCACTTCTGCATGATGGCGAACATAGAACACCTTAACAGCGCATTGAGATGCTTGCGAATATAGGTATTCATCGAACTCCTTTAAGTGATTCATTAA
Organism: Cheilosia scutellata; assembly: GCA_955612985.1. Taxonomy (NCBI): domain Eukaryota; kingdom Metazoa; phylum Arthropoda; class Insecta; order Diptera; family Syrphidae; genus Cheilosia; species Cheilosia scutellata. The sequence continues at coordinate 56,274,416 of OY015312.1, read as the reverse complement.
ATTGGGACAGTCAGTTCTTCGTACATATTAGTTCTTGAAAGGCATTATTGTCTTTTCCCTGCCAGAGAGGGAACTTCGTCATCAGTTCACAAAGCGGCTAACACCTGTGCAAATGAGCGATATAGAGAACAGGTCAGAAATTTATTGAATAGATACTACATAAAGATGACAACCGCAATGTACTTTCGTTCCTTAAGTTGCTAGTAGACGGCATGTGGCAAGCCACATACGTATGTAGCACTGCTTGCTACATGCCGTGTACTAGCACCTTTAGAAAGTTTTGTTCTCCTTTTTAGAGGAGTTTCTTTGCAAGAACTTCTATTACGACATTCGCATTGATTTGACGTTGAAAAATATAAAAACAAATCAGATAAGCGGAAAAAATCTATATCTTTATTAGGTACAACCTACAGAGCAAAAGTTTATAATTATGGAATCAGTTTGGGTTAATCCACCTAGTTGCCCTTTATATTAGATTTTTGCAAAGTCCCATCCCAATCAATTTTTAAAGGATTTCCAGGAAAATGAAACAATTGCTGAGATTATATTAAAACCTACTCGTATACTTATAATTTACAGTCGCATTGCGCGTGAGAACGCAGTAGAGCAAAACCTTGCTTCAAAGCTCTGAGTCGCATGTCTTGGCCGTTACCTAAGGACCGAAACGAGTGCTTATGGTTTAAATCCAGGTTCAAATTGAGACATTATAAAATTTCATCGGAGACTTTCAAAAAAATATGTTTATACAAAATTGAATAAACGTGAACTGCATACAGAAATTGGGATAGGGAAGTCTGTAAATTGTACTTAGGAAAAAAGACAGAGCTTCTTGCTTAGAAAGAATGGACCTAAGTGATTTTGGGTTGGTGGGAAAATAAGTTTTGTCTTTTTAGGAACGTGCTTGACCTTGCAAAAGAAGAGTCCAGAAGAACACAGGATTTATTTAAGCTGTGTTTCATAAACTTTCAATGCTTTAATCGTCGTATACTATCGAAATATGAAGTGCCATTATATCGGACCATTTTGGATAAAATTAAGTTCCAATTTAACAATTTGGTTCGCTTACACACCTAACCCACCCAGTAGGCCATGCGCTCGACTAAAATTTGCGATCCTTTTTGCAGGAATAAACTCAGGGTGTTTTCGACCCCTCCTCTAACTTCGGAACTCATTGATATGTATTAAGTATAAGAGATAGTGTGAAGACGCATTAATATAACGTTTCATTGCAATATATTACTCATTAAGCGAAAATCTTGAAACATTTACCAAGCTCATTAATAAGGTGTACCTCACCAAATTTCATCTCTATAGCATTAGTGGTTCTCAACATACAGGACTTCAAAAATCCTAAAAACCGTAACTGACTCACTCACTTATATGATGATCATCTATGATGAAGCACATTCCGGCAGAATGCTAGATCCTGTGGTGCATACGCTGGGAAAAGTCCAAAACTTTAGATTTTCCGTTCAGGAGGCTTGGTATACACCCACATTTGAAAATTGGTTATTACTTATTTGGACCACTTCTCATTGCCATAGAATGTTGAAATTTGGTAGAGCGTAAGGACTTGCATTGTCAGAAAAGAGAAATATCAAAAATTAAAAATTGTCCATTTAAGGGGCGTGGAATCTGCCCACTTCAAATATGAATAGAAGTTAATCTACCTGTTGAATATAATTTTATTCGTTTCTAACTTTATCTTATTGTACAATATATTAGAATTTGAAAACTGACTTGAACCTACCAATTTTTTTTAACATTTAAATTTCATAAACTAAGAACTTGACTCTTATACATTTATGTTTTTGGTGTGATTAATTTTATTCCGAAGGCACCATACTTTTCACGGGCGCCTTTAAACTCCAATTCCAAGTCTAGACTATATACATACAAGCACCTAAGCAAGATCAATGCCTCATGGCATGTTGTATAGGCGTACCTGCCCCAAGTTTATCCCCACACTTGATTAATCTTTAATTAATGGGCAACGACAATTAATAAATTAAGGTGTGCTCAATGTTCATTGGGGTTATAAAGTTTAGTCATGTTCCCCTAATACCCTGCAATTGATTGATATACCACGCACTACTACCAACCAGTTGAGGATTTTCTTATCACATTTCCTATTAACTATCCGCACAAAGAAATACCGAAATGTCGTTATGTAGTTTGGTGGCTCTTCAATAACCGTTTCAAATTGTACTGTACAAGCCTTATCTCTGGGATTTTTCAGTTTACGATAAAAACGTCCTATACACTCTGTTTGGAGTTGTACCGATATCAATTCTAAATACCAATGCCTATCCGTTATATGGTGAGCACAGACTTTCGGAATTATTTTCAAATTGAATCAAGAGTTATCGCACAACTTGGCTGACTGCATGGTGCGTGTTGTCCGCTTTTCGTTCTCACCAGTCCATTCTAGAGCAGTCACGTGTACCTAACGCTATAATACGAAAGGCATGAAATTAGTTTTTGCATAATTACGCTTACAGTAAATCATATAGCATAAGCTCTTCGTAGTCGGATAATGACCCAATAACCGTTAGTGTACGCGGCAAGCGACTATATTAGTGGCACGTTACCTGAAACCCTGCCCCCATCATCAAAGTCCTATACGCTGCTATACCAATTTATTCTATAGTGTTTGTGGTAGGATTTTCTTAATTTCAACAATGATTTGGTGGTACAACCGTAGTGGTGTACAGGTCCTTAAATACCCACCTCATAATATGTCCTACTCCTGTGCGGTCCTTGATGATAAAACATACCGAAGGTGAGCATGCAATATCGTGAGTCTAGTCGAATGCGAAAAAAGAACACACGATACGGTCGGTGCTTGTGTGTTCTCTTGATGTGACTTCATGGTTCGGAGGATGTCTGAACTGCTGCCTGCTGAAACGTGTGGCACGACATTATTGTGATGATGAATAATAATTATTACACTCTGCACTATGACCGAGCTGTAAGAATGTGTAAGTTATTTTGAGATTAATCGGTGGTACGAGGTGCTTAATATGGGAACGAATTCATTGCTTTATTTTTAGGCCGCTCTTTCTCCTTGATTTAGTGAATTTCTTTTCAGCTTCACACTTTAATTGTTGTATTTACGGAAACGATTTTTTTTTTCAGAAAGAACGCGACAGGAACTTTTTGGGATACCAACTAAAACAAAAAAAAATTCTGCAGATTCGTGTCATCGTCTGTTCTACATCCACCCTGTAGATCCGAATTTGTTTGATATTTGAACGACAAATTCGGTTCTAGAGAGGTTTATGTGGTTCAATATTCAACAGTTAATTAAAGTGTTTCATTGCATTGACATCCATTGCAATTATGTTTTTTAAACAATCTTCCTCGGGTGTAAAATATTTTGAAAGCAACAGGATGTCATATTTTGCAATTATAGCTATACAGAGGACAATGAATTTGAATACAAAAGGATATTAGAAAGTAGACCGTGGACCTGTTTGAGCACTTACATTTATACAGGAGGTAGGTACAAGGGCGTACAACTGATGAGGATGAATATTTTCATCGAAATTAAAAAGTGTGAGAAATCTTTGGCCGACCTAGACACCAAGGATTGTAAATCGAGCGAGTTAAGGCGGGTTAACTCCACAGTGCACACGATATAACTAAACGAACGATATGCAAAGTTACTTCCAAACTAGATGCTTGTTGGGGATCTCGTAATCTCGAATGACAAAAATCTCGAAAAGTTTTTTTTTTAATCTCGAATGCAAAAATTTCGAATGTACAAAAATCTCAAAAGACTCTCGAAAAAATCTCGAAAATAAAAAGTAAATTCGAGATTTTTGTTTGCACCCACCCCATATCCAAACAGTAAACCCTAGCAGGGGGGCAGCATGTCCCCCCATACGTATCTCACTTTTTAACACCATTTTTAATATTTATTCAAGATTTTTATTATTCGAGATTATGCTTTCTAGATTTTTTAAATTCGAGATTTTTTTTTCGAGATTTTTGCTTTCGAGATTTTTTATTTTTTTTTTTTCGAAATATCGGGGTAGACCGTAGACCTGCTTCTTGCCGAAACAGATCGAATTTTGAATTTCAGAATTTCGATCGAACAAACTGCAGTTTGTGTAACCAAATTTGTAAAGAAAGTTCTCAAGACTATAGTTTGTTGACAGGGGCGTAGCGAGGGTTCGAGCCGTGGGGGGGTGAATTTCATTGAAATGCCGACTTATTTCAGGAACTTGCCGACTGTATAGAAATCATGAAAATCGGCCCAGCGATTATTCACTCCATAGAAGATGTATTTTGTATGGGAGATGCCACGCTCCTTTGTCCAATTTTGACCAATCTTAACAGGAACACCCCTGGCCTAATACCTAAAGGACCATTCACATAAGAGCTACCAACTACCTACGATCGAACAACTATTCGCAAGTTTTGACAGCCCGTTCGCATGAACACTTTTATAGGTCGCGGCATTTCGCGAATTCCAGCCATCAGTTTTTACCCTCAATGTCTAGTTTGAGGTTAAGTTCGAACGAATGTTTTATCCGCTAGTTTGTGGAACCCTAATTAAATGATGTGGATTGCGAATAAACTTTGACAATTCACGCCAAGGGTGTTTTCGTTCACGGCAAAAAGTTTGTAATTCGAAATTTCGCTATTTAAACTGTTTATAAACTTATTTTCTTAATACATTTTGATGGGATAATTAATTATCCTCCTCTTGGCCCAAACACACGTTTGCCACGAATTGTTAAAGTTCGCAATCTACATCAATAAGCCGCGAACTAGTGAATAACACATTCCTTCGAATTTAACCTCAAATTCGAAATGCCAACCGTCCTTTTAAAATCGAATCTAAACTCGCTAAATTTTAAGGATTTCAGTCGGCAAATTCACCGATGCTGACCGTCCTTTCTAAAATCGAATGGAAACTCGCTATATTTTAAGGATTTCAGTCGGCAAATTCACCGATGCCGACCGTCCTTTCTAAAATCGAATGGAAACTCGCTAAATTTTAAGGATTTCAGTCGGTAAATTCACCGATGCCGACCGTCCTTTCTAAAATCGAATGGAACTCGCTAAAATTTTAAGGATTTCAGTCGGCAAATTCACCGATGCCGACCGTCCTTTCTAAAATCGAATGGAACTCGCTAAATTTTAAGGATTTCAGTCGGCAAATTCACCGATGCCGACCGTCCTTTCTAAAATCGAATGGAAACTCGCTAAATTTTAAGGATTTCAGTCGGCAATCTCACCGATGCCGACCGCCCTTTTTAAAATCGAATCTAAACTCGCTAAATTTTAAGAATTTCAGTCGGTAAATTCACCGATGCCGACCGTCCTTTCTAAAATCGAATGGAAACTCGCTACATTTTAAGGATTTCAGTCGGCAAATTCACCGATTCACCGATTTTAAGGAGTTCATGTGGAACCTTTGAAAATGCCGACTTTTGTATACCTAAATTTACAAGTTTAAAAACCTATACCTAATGGAAATCCAATATAAGATCTAATTTTTGAAAATTGATCGTTGATTTGCCGACTCTTAAAAAGCGTGGGGGGGTGCGACACCCCCCCACGCCCCCCCCCCCTCGCTACGCCCCTGTTTGTTGATTGATAACCGAACATATTTCTATGCGAATAATCCAGAAACGATGTAGGCACTCAAGAACATTATTGATCAATATATTCGTGGAATAGCTAACGAAACCATTGAAATTGCGTTGACAGAATGGCTTAGGTATACTGACAAGCAGTTATTTGAATTAAAATATTTTATAAGCCTTCCGATTCCGATTAGGCTTAACTCTTTTCAATGAAGAAGCAATCTTGACATTTTTCAAAGAAACCAACAGATGGTTCACTCTATCAGCTATCATGGGAAAAACACACCGATTATATTATACACCTGCTTCTGATTGTCAGTTTACAATTGGCTTCTATCTTCCAATTGCAATGAATTAAATGCATTTGACGGATATTAAAGGTGAGCTTATTATTAGTACAGAGAAGTGATGATTTCAAATACTCTTTCCCGAAGACAATATAGAAGTTTCAATCAAAAGATTTTAAAACGAAAAATTCTGTTGCTGAATTTATATTTATATTAACATCAGGCGTCAGTTAATTAGCCTTGTCCAACTTTCAGCATTTATTAGTCAAAATTTTGAATTCGTCGTATGTAATAATTTGGCTCACTCGATTATTTTCCTATAACAAATTTTTATTTGACGAGTTCAAAAGAATCACACCAAAAACATAAATGTAAAAAAAAAGAGTCAAGTTCTCTTATATAGAACAGCAAAAATTAGGTGCGTAACTAGTCAGCCACGAAAAGTAATGAGATCTAAATGTTCGCCAAGTTATTAGTTTAAGAAGGGTTAAATGTTAAAAAAAAATTGGTAGGTTCACTTGTCAAGTTTTCAAATTCTAATATATCTAGGTATATATATAAAAATTAAGCCTTAAAATGTTTGTCGTCGATTCACGCCTTAACGCATTTACCGATTTTAACCAAACTTTCACACATCTTTCGTATTAGTCCATATATGATCCCTGTGAAGTTTTGTCAAAATTGGACAAAGGGGCATGGCACCGCCCATACAAAAAACATTCAAAATCGTATATCTCGAAAACCACCAAATCGATTGAGCTCAAACTTACAGATAATCTTAGTTATTGGCCCTGAAGTGGTCCTGTAAAGTTTGTTCAAAATCCGAGAAAGGGGTGTGGCACCGCCCATACAAAAAACATTCAAAATCGTATATCTCGAAAACCACCAAATCGATTGAGCTCAAACTTACAGATAATCTTAGTTATTGGCCCTGAAGTGGTCCTGTAAAGTTTGTTCAAAATCCGAGAAAGGGGTGTGGCACCGCCCATACAAAAAACATTCAAAGTCGTATATCTCGAAAACCACCAAATCGATTGAGCTCAAACTTACAGATAATCTTAGTTATTGTCCCTGGAGTGCTTCTTTGAAGATTGGTCAAAGTGGAACAAAGGGGCGTGGCACCGCCCATACAAAAATATATTCAAAATCTTATACCTACTATACAAAAAAATCTTCTATAGGGTGAAATTCGATGACGTTATATCTCGATAACCGCACCCAGATTATCTAGGCAATACGATTTCTGAAAAAACCAAAAATGTTGTGTACCACAGAGCTGTGGTAAAAACGGTATCTACCATTTAACTATTTTGCACTACGAAGTGTGCACGGGCTACGCTAGTTGTATAATATAATGAATAAACGAAAAACTTGCCAAGTAAACCTACCAATTTTTTTTTAACATTTAACCCTTCTTAAACTAATAACTTGGCGAACATTTAGATCTTATTACTTTTCGTGGCTGACTAGTTACGCACCTAATTTTTACTGTTCTATATAAGAGAACTTGGCTCTTTTTTTTTAAATTTATGTTTTTGGTGTGATTTCACTACTTCTTGCAAAGTTTTTTTTTATTCGATTTTACAAACAACGTTGAAACGTCTTCGCTTTTTAATATGATAGACACTGACTACCATCACTTTGGCATTCTTTCTTATAAACTATTCATTAAAATTATATTCAGCAGGTAGATTGAGTTCTATTCATATTTTAAGTGGGCAGATTCCATGCCCCTTAAATGGACAATTTTTAATTTTTGAAATTTCTCCTTTCGTAGGTACAATGCAGGTCCTACAGCTGTACAGAATTTCAACATTCTACGGCAACTGAAAGTGGCCCAAATAAATAATAACCGATTTTCAAAAGTGGGCGGATACCACGCCTCCTGAAGGGAGAATATAAAATTTTTGATTTTTTCTTTTTGTACACTGCAAGTCCTACTGCTCTACGAAATTTCAATATTCTATGGCAATGGGAAGTGGCCCAAATAAATAATAACCAATTTTTAAAAGTGGGCGTATACCACGCCTCCTGAATGGAAAATCTCAAGTTTTGGACTTTTTCCAGTGTATGCACCACAGGATCTAGCATTTTGCCAAATTTCACGATTTTAGTATGGCCGGAAGTGCTTCATAATTTTGATGATCATCATCTAAGTGAGTAAATGAGTGAGTGAGTCAGTTACGTTTTTTTGCGTTTTTTCCGATTTTTGAAGTCCTGTATTTTGAGAACCACTAACGCTATAAAGATGAATTTTGGTAAGGTGGACTTTTTAAGTGAATTTGATAATTGTTTCAAGTTTGAAGATTTTGGCGCAATCCGTTCCGAAGTTAGAGGGGGGTCTAAAACAGCCTGAGTTTGTTCCTGTAAAAAGGGGAAGTGCCTTTACTAGAGAACTTGGCTGGGGCACTACCGTGCCCTTTGATTCTTATGCTACAGTGGCCATTTAAGTCTGGATTGTCCTTCAAATTCCACCTAAAGGACGATTTCTGTTTCATAGTGCAATATTTGGACACATAAGTATTACATACTCGTATCTTTGAAAGATGGCAAGCTACTCAGCAGTCAACGATTTGACACGGTCATCCAATTTTTTTTGGTTCGTTTAGCGAGTTCAAATAAACAAAATAACTTATTTTCTCTAAAGTTAGGGTTCATTGCCGTCCACAACCCAGTTTAAAAATTAAATGAATTATTTTTGTAAGTTTTTTGTACCATTTGAGTATTCTGAATCTATTGTGAATGAAACCCAACATAATATACACCCTTATCTCTTCGTCTCTACTCAAACTTAAGTTAATTTAACTCTGCACTGAAAAACGGGGTATTATTATCGTCGCTTGACTCAATAGTGGTGCCAAATTGAATTCAAAGATTAAAAAAATAATAATAATATTTTTTAATATACAATATTTTAGAGACCCTAACCTAACTTGAGGATTCAGGAATTGCTTTATAATTCAATATTTGCAAATGTAAACTGGAGAAGAACGAAGAGTGCTATATTATTATATCGCCCAACCTACAGTGCTCCGTATGGACTTGGTCCTGTCATTCACTTAAAAATGCATCGTATCCGTACCGTATATACATAATGTAGATGGAATTGGCATTTCTTAATATTTTTTTATTTATATTTTAGGTGCTATATGAAAATATGTGATGTACACTATACAGCGGCTTATGCTGTTCACTTTACATATGTGAAACTTGAGGGTCGATTGTGCGTTTTGCTCTCAATCGCATGCATGTTACATCAACAATGCTTATGAACGCTGTTCCATTTGATGTCAAAAAAGTACATTAAACAATGCTGCTATGTGACTTCTTACACATAATAATACAATATATATGTATGAGACAATTGTACTAACTCATCATCATCATCCAAAACCAGGGGCACAATTTTTCATACGCCTGCACAAAGGATCGCATTCGCTGATGATAGATCAGATATCAAGGGAAGATCTGTTTCTTTGGCCTGAGAATTCACTGAGAAGAAATGTTTGGTCCAGAAATACTATATGGAGGCTCTAATTAGCAGAATCATGGACATTCGCGATGGCTGAAAAGATATCCTTGGCTGCTTTAAACGAAAAGATTTTAATTCCCACTTGCGTTAACGCATTTTCAAGAAGGACAGTTTAACAGTAAGAAGAATGAGCTACTGAACGACATTCTACTTGGTCGGAAAAGTACGAATACTTATTTAATTATTTAAGTAGATACTAAATATTAAAGTTACCTACTAATAAACGGATTTGTAAAAGACAATATTCAACACACATTTTACATACTATAACTTTTAGTATATTTTTTTAACTTAATTTTTATCCTCGCTCTGGTATAAAATCTTATACATAATGAAAAACTAAAAAAAAATAGAGCGTTATCTATATCTACATTCGTTTTTTATGGTCTGAAACTGAAGGTTCAGTAACTTCATTTGACCTTGATAGGCGGGAGGACGATTTCCGGGGTCCGAAACAAAATCACGTAAGTAATGCGAAAGGAAGAAATTTGCTTTGGAATGTTTTCAATTATTCTTGAGATGTAATTCATAGGTCGGACACCAAATAGGGCAAACAAATATATAAATAGATGATAAATACATGTCCGTATTTGCCTATAGCTTCTCACCTGAGACCCCTCGCACAGTATGTAACTCCAGGACACTAACTAAACAGTCACTGCACCCATCGAAATAGACTAAAGTATTCTAAAACAGATTGGTTGAGAGAACAGTATAGAATTTTGGTGGCATAGGGTTCCTTTAACCTCTTTGAAAAACATTTCATAATTCCCAATCGGCTTCTTGTCTTATTCACAATGGAATTCAAGTTGATGTTAGAGTTGAGCTTCCTGTGGAAGGTGTCAATGATTTTTACCTCTCGTGAAAATGGAGAAAAATGATACATTGATACAATAAATTAAAAATCGACAAAGATTGCTGGTACATATAGATTAAATTGATATCTAGGGAGCCGGTCCGAAGAGTCTGTGATTCCAACCCTTAAACTAGGAAAATCTTATTCCAAGTACAAAAATTTTATTTTAATTAGCTTAAAAATCTTACAATCAATATTGTTTTGTGATGCTTTTAAGAATGTTCGTTCTTATTTGAAGAATACAAAAGGCTACGTTTTAGACCATTGTTAGACTTAAATTAAGCTCGAAAACGCCGTGAATAAGAATGAAGCCACCTTAAAATAAGAAGGAAATTCCTTAAACAAGACCAAAACATTTACTTTTGAGATTGTTTTTAGTAAAGTAGTTTGAACAGGTCTGGTCGTGATTGCATAACAACAACAGTGTACGTGCCAGACTACTGGGGCGTTTTGTAAACTGGGGCGTTTTGTATAGTTTTACCCTATGTCAAATTATAGCAAAGCATACTGGCCGCAGGCATTAACATATAGGTATGGTATAGGTAGGGGGAATGCGGGAGACTTGAACATATGGGAGACTTGAGACACTCTCAATAACTAACTTAAATTAGATTCAAATACATTGAGTTCAAATGTATGTGATGCAGAAAGTGGTGCGCTACTTGCATACAAAAGGAATTCTAAATCGTCCGTTCACTTTGTTTGCTGGAGGAAAAAAGGTGTTTTTCAGTACGAAAACTTAAAAAAAATTATATTTGTATTTTCTCAATAAAATTTATGCGGAACATGGTTAGTAAATAATAGCCGTTTTTTATTATCAGCGTGATCTGATCCGGATCAGATCATGAAAATAAAACAAACTGGATCATTGATTGAGTTGTGGCAACACACATATAAAATCCAATACCAATTATGACAAATTTCGTATTGCTACCAGCCATCTTACAGCCACACGGTACAATGTGACGACACAATGCGATGATTTTTCCATTGCACTTGCTCATATTTGAGTTTGACATTTCGCTTGTTGTGTAGGAGTGTTACCATATGGATACAAATCTGCATACATTTAGCATTGAATATTTTTTTTGGGGAAACTATGTTCAAATGTTATGTTCAAATATGCATCATAATTAACCGTATTGTACTGCTAATATTTCCATTTATATTTCTGTGCTATATAGCGAAACAAAACATCTCGAAAGTCGGAGTAGTAACTTATTCGAATTTGAAAAAATGCTAATTGATTTTTTGTGTTGTTTGGTCATTTTGGTCTGGCAACATTACTGTGTGGCTATAATTTACAGGGACACCAACCTTTAGTGAATGAAATAAACAACGCCACGAAACAACAACGAGAAATAGTTGAATTAATTTTCAGATCATATTTCGTGATCTCGATGAAAAGCAGGATCACATGTTGTTGTAAGTGCATGTAAATCGATGATCTATATGGATCATAGCTGATAATAAAAAACGGCTAATATTGATGTTACCTAATAATATTGATATTTGACTTTGTAAATATTAGCATAAAACCATGCTGGCATGTATTTTACAAAAGAGACTTGAGACAGTTTCTGAAGGGAGAGTTGATCAGTGGTTTAATGCCTAAGTGATATGGTAATTTATAAAAAATTAAGTTATTTATTAATTTTTGTTTTGTTTCGGAAGTCCATTTAGTTTTTTTTACCTTTATTTTATATTTGAAAACTGAATTACTTAGTTTTTTTATATACTATAAACGTTTCTAACATTTTGTTATAATTCTTTTATTTTTTTATTTTAAAACACTAAACATAAATTTTTGTTAGTGGATAATACCACAAAAACAATAAAAAATAGTTCTTTTCAGAATGAAAGTGGTTAAATGAGTTGTTTTATTGTTTTGCTTGTAGAATTTGAGTATGTTCAAGTCTCCCCAAAGGGGTGTTCAAGTCTCCCGGCTGTGGGGGAGACTTGAGCCGAAAATCTGTTTTAAAACATTTGGCATTTGTCAAAAATCTCTTGTGTTTATTTTGGGTTTATGAGACTTTTCTTAAAATAGATAAATGTAGCTAGAAAAAAATGCATTTAATAGGTGGCTGCGGTTAATAAAAAAAATTTGATGAACCATTTAACAAAAAGTGGCTCAAGTCTCCCGCACTCCCCCTACTAATACCACATTGATATAAAACTCTGAGCTTTTGGTCATTTGACAGATATATTGCTAATTTGTCTGTGGCAAATATATAGGTAAACTATGGAAAGTGAATAAAAAGGACTGTAAACGAAAGGCGATCCTTCCTTTTTCATCGTTTATTCGAAAATTAAAAGGCTTTTGCCATATATGTAGTTCCTGTAGCTATTCTGTGAATTAAACGAATCATTATGTAAATGTTATTTAAATGATTTCCACTAGTCTGGGGTAGCAACTACTGACAAATTCTGAATAACGTCCAGCCAAAATTTGTACCCTGAATTTTTTGCTTGCTCGAAAGGAAGCGCAAAACTTTCCGAATTTTGTGGCAACCCTACCCATTTCGTTCATTGTCATTTTTGACATAATGTATTTGCTATTCACAGACTGTCGGAACTATCACGACATTAAATATCTCCATTCAATCTACACAGTACACCTAGAGTGAGAGCTAGCAAATTTATGGGAGCGTTTCGTTTCACATTTATGTGAAAACAAGAAAAAAATGCAAGAAACAAAATTGTTATGTTAGAAGAACTTTTAAGGACGTCTGACGCAACTTTAAAACCTGCAAACTTTTCTGGCAATTGCATTTTCTGTCTATCATAAATTAACATTACCCAAATCTTAAATTTGCTAAAATGAGCGCTGCGAGAAATATATTTTCATGTTCAGTATAGTAACCACGAACTAAGCTCACAAAGTTACAGCCTTGCTAAAATGATTTGAGAACAATCTAGCAACGTTTGTTCTCAAGTCATTTTAGCAAGGCTGTAGTCTATAACCGCTGTTCTTAGGAATTTAATTTTAATTTAGTAGTTAGAATCTCAGTAATTATTGAGATGGTACATACATTTTTATCCGTCTCTGACACAGATATCAGCCATCACAGCAATATTCATAAAACAAAGTAAAAACAAAACATATACAACATGAAAACAAAAGTATTTCATATAAACTGAAACAAACATTTCCATTTTATCATCGAAATGCAGAAGTAAACTCTCGCGTCATGCATCAATTTTAATGTCAAAATGAAATCGTCATTTATCACAGAGAAAACCAATTTAAAATCAACCTCAATGCTACAACATCCTTCATTCGATGGGGCTTTATATTTAAACAACAAAAAAATGGAAACACTTCCCCTCTTCGAGTAATATAAAGCCATAAAAACAAAAACAAAAACAAAAAAGAAACAAACAAGTGGAGGAAAACAAAAACCAAACTTTAAAGCCATGCCATCAAAATGAAGTACACAACACAGCCAATATTAATGCCAACATGCATTGCCCATTGCAAATGTTTTATGGACGGTGCGGCGGGATATAATATTTCCCGGCCAACCCAGGCCAACAAGGCAACTAGTATCCTGCAGTTGAATAAATCCAAAACCACACAGGACAAGGAAAATGTCACCTGCTGTCTTCGCAAATGCAAATAGGCCTCCTCCATACGACGAAAAGCCCAAACAACCATTCCATGGAAAACTATTTGGCTGCTTCATGGCCTGTTTTGCAAGGGGAAAACATTTGGGTCAATATTGCGACGACGATAACGACGCCTATTGAAGGACCATCGAGGTCCTACCATATATGCAAATAAAAACCTAGAATCTACTTAATCACCCAGAACTGCAGGCTATATACCTACAAATACACGCACACATATACAAGTGAATGGGGTGGCAGAGAACAATTTTCCACCATTCTGCAGGACGATGGATAGAAATTCAACAATCAACTCACTGAATTAAAACAAGATACACTTCAGAGGGGCCGATATAGGGTCGACGTCGGGCAGTTATATGTACGTTTACCATGACGATGGAAGACGCATTGTTTTATTTGCATTATCCTTGCAACCGTTTGCACATTGTTTCATATGCCGAAAATCTCATACAATGGATTGACATACCAAGGGGGATAATGCATTTACGTAGAGATAATTCTACCCGCCCTACTACTGGGACGGGGGTGTAAAATTCGTACGCCTTGTTAGTTTTAAAAATTATTTTGCAAAAGCTAAAAAGGGATAGGCCATAAAATTAAAAGTTGTGTATACAAGGTTCGGGCATTTTAATCGAGCCTTGGTTCTTGTGCTTTTTTTTGTGCCAATATTCTGGCCAGTATAAAGTGTTGCGAATGGAAAACTGTAAAGCTTTTGTATTTGCGGCTAGGTATGGCACGGCCGCGGCTCGCATTTTAAAATAAAATCGATTTCTGATTTGGCGCACGTATTTCGCGGAAAGTAATGAATTGCAGCTGAGCATTTCTACCGTTGGATTGTATGGTTGTATACAGGAAAAACGTAAAGGAATCGACATAGAGTAGGACGGTGAGTGTGTTGTTCATATATAGATTTTTTGTTGACAAAGTTCTAATAACGGAAATGACTACATTTAGTTCAAGCTGCCTGTAGAAACAACAATTCTGATCGAAACTTATAAGTGATGTAGTCGTTATAGGTACCAAAATAATTTCACATTTGAAAAATCAAAATGTGAATAAAGTGGAGTGTCAACATATTATAATAATAATGTGTGGCATAATGCTCCAAAATGAGTTTCGCCCCGAATGTGGTGGGTGGGCTCATCAGTAGACGAACCACCACATCTAGACGCACATTTTACTCGATGTTCACCGAGACTATCATGTATTTCACAGCAGCCAAAACTGACTGTAAACCATAAACCTAACCGTGCCTTCGGTCGAAGACGAACACCGTATAGGGTTTATTTAGCCAAATGCCTGGCAGAATCAAAACTCTGCTAATGTATACAAAGCTTTCTTTCTGTGCAGATTAATACAAGCTGCTTAAAGGATATTTACTTTACTCTACTCTCTTTAATCTCCATAGCTCCAGATAAATAATATTCTATATAGCTCGGCAGATGTTCGGAGGAACTTGACGAAATTATTCCTCGAAATGCTTAACTCAACAATATCGAGGACAACTTTGTAAAATTTGGAACTCGCTTCTTTGGGACATATTTTCTGGCGACTAAATAAAACCTACAACAATTTAAGTGTAAGTATATTAATATATCCCCAGGAAGCAAGTTCCAAAGTTTGCTTGTTCTGTAACAGAAGGAGTTTTGGAAAGTTAATGTCCTCGCGATTGTCAAGTGTACTGTATAGTCATGGGCATTAGCAGCCTGTCTTGTAGGGCGCCCAAAAGTTTCATTTCGAGGGATAATGTCTTTGGGTCTTACCAATAATCACTTTTAGTCTTCAGCTTAAATATTTTGACGGCCGCAATGGATCATTTTATATGGAAATTGTCGCCATTGTGATTTCGTAAAAGTTAGCCTGGACACTAAAAATGATTATTAGTATGTACCGCGGTTTGAGTTCCTCGGAACATCTACCATGGAAGTACCTATATAGAACAAGCATAGATCAACGACTTGTCTTCTGTGCATCAACGGTTGTAGCAAACGCCAACGGGAATAGGGGTAATTAAGTATTACAAAAAAAAATGTCTTCATTCCGTCTAATAATCCCCTTCCCTTTTAAAGAGGAGTTTTTCATAATTTAAAAAAACGCAATAGCCCACGAACCTTATAGTAGTTGTATTAGCTTGTAACGCGTGGTCGTCGCCATTTTTCAGTACCATGGCATTTGGGCTTTTTTATTGCATTTCCAATACGTTCTCATCTCCTTTTGACATATATTCTCCTTGTAGGCTGACAGAGTGAATGGTATATTCACATAAATCCGAGAGTTTGATTTTAAATTACGCCAAAGAAGTAGATCTGGTATTAAAATCGGGTTATCTGCGGGCCAATGCAATTCGCGAAATAACCTATATGAATGACTATTATTGTGCGTTCTTCAGAAGTACGTATCTACTTACTCACACAAAATTTAATTCTGCTTGCTTCACAAAAATGTCGGCGGCATCCGGCAGATAGTAGACAAAAATAAATCGCGAGCAAAGTCCTTGATATTTTAAGTTTGCCTTCTAGTATACCTGCCTACTTTAAATAGGAGGGAATTTTCATGTTTACAATTACCTTTCCTTTAATTTTCATCCAAAGTCATGAAGTCATTGTGGGTCAATATTTCAAAAATTAATATTTTGGACCTCGAAATTGACATTTACTAAAATAATCAAATTCATTTTTTTTCTGGTTAGCTACTCTATATTTTAGACACATTATGAAATATTTTAAGCCAATGGGCCGCCCAATTTAGACAGAACTAACATGGAAATGACAATATCCTAATTTGCTAACGACGAGACATTTTCGTTTTTTTTTTTTGTATTTACCTACACATTTGGGAGGCGCCATGATAAGTAGGTATCTACAGAGATGATATATCAATTTGAAATAAAAAGTGAAAATATTTGAAAAATTTTTGCAATTTGATTGAGTAGATCTAGATATGTCATTTCCGTGCCCAAACTGTGATTACCATGTATCAATCAACATGTCCCGTTATTAATGTGAAATCCGCCACTTAGTCTGCGGCCGTTAATTAAATTTTTTTAAATATTTACTTTTTGTCACGGGAATGACAATTTTTTTGTGAACAATCACTAAATAACTTCCACATAATTTTTTAATATAAAATAAATTGACTGGGCCCCAGTCCCCATTGCCCTCTCTTCTTGAAGGCTTCATCAATAAAATTTACAACCAGGCTTACATTTTACAAATAAAATACATTTGTTTAATGAAGGTACAACTTAGGACATGCCATGGTAATGACATTTTGTATGTTTAAGTTAAAATTTAAGTATTACTATAAATTTCTATTTTTATTTTTTTTATGACATGTGTAGATACCTACATGCAGAAGCGTATCTCAGTCGAATATTTAAATATTTACCGAATCCTCCTGCAAGTGTTAAGCTTCAACAATCGAATGGCAAACGTATGTTTTACCCGCTCTGACAACGCCAGTCAATAATTTAAACAGTAGCAGAAATAATTTATTTACTAAATAAGTATATAATCTACATATTAATAAAATAAAAGGACATCTATCTTATTTTGACCATTCATGATTGTTTGAAATGAGAATCATTTTGAATGTGTATTTTCACTACTGTCCCAAAGTGATTGTGAATTGTTTGCGTGCATATCTCAGACGCAAACCACTGTCGATGCAGTCAATTAGGCGATTCGAAGATTAACTAAGCTAACTACTTTGCGTTTCTAACTACCACTAGGTGACGCAAAAGTCACTAAGAAGCATTTTCTTGACGTGTTGTTGGCCGTTGCTCAGTGACATAATAAACGTCCACTCCCAATACATATTTGCAATTGCATTTTAAATTATTAATCACTGTCCAATCGAATATAAACATAATCATTCTCTCATGATAATTATCTACTTTGACGACGAACAATCCATCGATTTGAATTAGGTATATTTGAACAGTCCAATCATATACACCACGCTGACAGGATAATTAATGAGAATTGCATAATTCCCAACCTATCGCATGTTTACACTTGAATTGAATTATTATTTATAAATTCGCTTGATTGACAATATCTTCGAGCAAACATCTCGTTTATCCCGCGATATGTGCAGCAGTGCTGACGCACAGAAGGCGAACAAACAAACGCAAGGAATTACATATTTGCTTCTTATCAGGAAGAAATAATCGTATATGGCTTCTGTTAAGCAAAACAGGAGGCACACACACACACACATATATATATTATAATACCTACAAATGTCGTCTCCCATTGGCTTAATTAGTATAACTATGGGTCCAAGGTAAACTGGGCTAGTTAATGGCTGTGTAAACGACTCACTGCGGGACAATGCAGAAGACGACGATGAGTACCTACAGAACTTGGCCCATGTGATAATGTATCTCTTGAGTAATGAACGAGAGTGTGTGGACTTGGATTTGAATTATTAATTTATAAAAAGAGCAGCGGAAAGAAACATGATTAACTGTGCCTGAGGTACGAAAGTGACAATCAGGTTGAATTGAGTTTTATTCGTCCGACGTTATGTTGAAGAAGTAATTTAAAAACAAACGCTACGAAGGATGAAATATTTTAGGACAACTGTAAAAAAATACTTCAAAGTGAGTTGAGACACTTTATTTTGCATAACGAAAGACACCGGCTTACCGAATGTGACTTATGTTATACGCCTTGACTTAATGGCCGGTAGTTGTTTCTTAGAAGTTAAAGTCTCCTCTTCCATTTGTGCACCTCATCTAAGGCGAGATATTCCTTGAAAGCGTTGTACATACATAGGTGTATCTACATAGTCGAAAACGAAAACTCTTCGGGCCGGAGCGTTAGTGTCCATTCGCTCTAGATCCCGTATAGCCATCTTAGACGGATTCGCATATTTTCAACTAGGCTTCGCTATTAATATCCTCATTCAAAACCTGTTAATCCAAATGGGCTCAGGTTTCGATTATGAACACTAAGCAAATTTTTTTTTTTTTATTTTTTTTTTTTTGTTAAATTGACTTATTCTAAGTCGATGTACCTACTGTAAAAGACATTTTCTGCGGAAACTTTTTTATACCCGGTACCACACTGTGGTGAGGGTATATTCACTTTGTCATTCCATTTGTAACGCCCATAAGGAGGCGTTGTAGGTATGACAAACTATATATATTATTGATCAGCATCACTTTCTTAGTCGATCTAGCGATGTCCGTCTGTCTGTCCGTCTGTCCGTCTGTCTGTCTGTCCGCACGATTACGGCCGTAATTTAAGAGCTATCGACTTGAAATTTGGTACGTAAGCTTTTATCCACCAGACTAAGTTCGAAGATGAGCAAGATCGGATGAAAACTACTACTACCTCCCATACAAAAATATCAGATTTATATAGCTTTTTATGTTAAAAATTAAATTTAAATAGCTACAGTAAAGATAGCAAGTTTAAACTTTGCACATATTGTTTTAATAATATTTAAAAAATTTTGACAAAAAATGAGCTTGGTCGAATAAAAAGTACCCATACCTCCCATACAAATATATAATTTTTTAATACTAAAATATTTTTTTTATTTTATATTAATATAGTAGGTACCGGGTATTTGAGCTTCGGCATAGTCGAAGATAATTGTCTTACTGGTTTTATATTTTTTTTTTTTAATTTAAAGTTTTCAATTTTCCTTGAATTTTCTAAGCAAATTTTAATTTTTTTATTTTTTTTTTTTTTGTTTAAATAGACTTATTCTAAGATGTACTGCAATACAATTTTTCTGCGGAAACTTTATTATTATTTTTTTTTTTTAATTTTAAAATTTTCAATTTTTACAGAAAAGTGCATGTATTTTTATTGACTGAAAATATTATACCTACTCCAGAGTAAATATAAATATAATTAAACTTTAGCACCAGGCGCCTGCCAGACAGTTGTTGACATACCCTTAGCGGAGCGCGCGTGAGCGGCTAAACCCCGCCAAAAAAGGGTTAAAATCCTGTTAGCGAGCGAAGCGAGCCACCCACCCCATACTTTAAATACTCTAGACTTTCTTACAGGCGCCTATCTGACAGTTTTTGGTATAGACTTATTGAGCTATGTAACTGGAATGAGTCACATAAACATATAAACATGATTTGATTAAAAAAAAAAATTAAAAAAAAAAATTATTACTCGATTTAGCTGTAAACTATAAAAACGCACTTTACCTCAAAGGCCAGAGGCTAGGTGGAGACTCATCCATTTACAGAAATATTTATTTTATTATTTATGTTTAATTCCCTTGATGGATGACCGGATCTAGCTAAAGCTACAGTGAGCCACAAAAGTGAGTAAACACCAATGATATTTTAAATTAAATGAAGAGATTAAAAAAAGAGATGGGACTTTTTTTTAAATATCTGTAAAGTATTTTATCCTGTCGAGATTAATACGTTTTGTTATTGTTATTTCCTTATCAAACTTTTTACAGATTGTTGGTTTTTTAAACCTGTTTCCAGACCCTAAAGAAAACTCAAAAGACCATCGGTGTTTACACACTTTTGGCGCTCACTGTATATATCAAACATTAAGGTTATTTGATCACCTCTGTCTGATATTTGCGGCTAGCGTTTGAGCTTTACTTCCATATTTACTTCTATTATTTACAGGTTTCGCGAGAATGTAAAGCGCTAATTGCTAATTGCGTTCAGTGCAAAGAAGCCACTGGGATTCTATAGCATTTGACCACCGGACCATCCACTTGGCACTCGTCTTTAAACTCAGTAAATTTGTTTGATTTTTATTCTACATTATATAGCCTGCCAACAATTATGTTACTATAGCTTACTTGAAATAAAGTTCTATTCCTACTTTGGTGCTGGGAGAGCTCATCTACTTTGTAGGTATCCAGGTATCAAGCCGGCTTTACTGAGATACTCGTTTGGTTTCAAGTTGCCAGAATCATCAGTTTTTCATCATTGAGCCTATTAAAATAAGTTTGTCGCTATCGCTGTATTATGTACCTATCTATACCTACTTACATTGCTTATGGGAAACTTTAACTTTAACAAAGCAATTACCATAACCGCTACTGGATGACGAAATCAATTAATTTCAAGGTTTTAATTGACAGACATTAATCGATGGATATGCGTTGAAAGACATCAGTTGAATTGATTGGATTTTCGGCAAAAATATGTTTATTTTGATTTTGCACATCAGATATAGAAAATTAAGAAATTCGAATCAGCTTGATCGTAATTCTTTAAAATAGCTTCTTCACAGAAGAAGCAAAGAAATAGGGCAAGTAGGTAGGTAAGCTTACTTCGGAAATGTGGTGGTGATTGATTCTATGGCATTTTGAAACAATTTTTATACTGCAAATTTAACCCCATTACAAAGCCAACAAGGATCCAAGTTTTATAATAGAATTATCAGAGGTCGTATTTTTATACCCTCCACAGGAAGGTATATTCACTTTGTCAAGTAGTTCTGGTACCTCCCATACAAAACCACTATTAGACTCATGCGTGTACAGTACAGACTATACCTCGCATGGCGAACATTTTGCTTGATTTTTATGCAGTGGAGGGCGCCGTCATGGCGCCTTTTATTAATTGAGTAATTGAGTAGGTACGGTATCAAACGATTTAATGTCGTTCCTTCGACCGGTAGTTAATTCTGAATGTATTTGAGGCATGGTGATTTCTCTGCACTAATATTGAGCGCTGTGTTCATTGATTTCTTACACTGGATTACTAACTATCCGATTCAGTTTCAACCTCCTAAAAAACACCTATCAAAGCAAAAGTTTAAAAAAGTCGACAGTGAAATTAAGCTTCTCAATTCAGTAGCTTCCATTTCATTAGTCCAAACAATAAAAACTTATAGGAATGGTTGTCAGAAGCCGGACCTAGGGTACATATAGAACTGTTTTCAAATATCACGCATACAGCAAAGAACTATAGGCATATTATCATCAATCAATACTGCCAAAGGCCAAAGGAGCATGGAACATCTGCGAAATTTGGCTAGTAACCTAATACAACCAGTGAAGTTTTAATACGGGAAAGTCGAAAAGTAAGGTGGGCTATTTTGTGACTTCTTTAATTTCAGGCATATGCGACCGCTATCAATTCGAAACATCTGATTCTAAAATAGGAATATTCAATTGACGTGCTATTTAGGGCCAATTTGGATCGCCTTAGTTTAGTTTGCAGAGTACGATATTCTAGGGACAAGGATGACACCAAGGTAACGGAATTATCTTTCACTGCTCTGATCAACTTAAAGTAAGTTTTCCAGTCATTCGTTGCAGAAAGTTCGTTAGTAAGTTTCTGAATGAACTGAGCCCCGTTCTGACTGCAAAGCTCTTTATAGTAGTTGTTGCTTCTTATTTATTTTGTAGGAGCAGTTTTAATTTTCTAATAGACTGTCCATTTTGTACAGTTAATATGAACTGGATTTCTCTATTGTATTTAGTGAACAGGTTAATTGACAGGTTTTGGAATGAAATAAATCCTTGCAATGGCACCTCTCCTTGCTGCTCCTATCACAACGTAGCTTATAGTTCGGCAACTTGAGTTCATATATATTTTCATACTTATAATTCTGTTATTAGGAGGACTGAACTCGGTGTCAAAGCTAAGCTGTCAGTCTTTAATTCGGTGTTTGTATTCCAACTCTTACCTCTCCTATGGTCATGAGGTTTGCGTAATGACCGAAAGATAAGATCGCGGATACAAGCTGTCGAAATGAGATTTCTCCGTTGTTTTGCTGGTGTGACCCGTAGAGATCGCATTAGAAATACCAGAATACATGAGGAACTCAATGTCGAGCAGCTACTTCTGCTTCGGTGGTTTGGTCATGTTAAACTCATGTCCCCGACCAGGATCCCACGACGCAGACGTGCTATGGAATCCGTACCATCAGGCAGGTGTAATCTAGGTAGACCCAGGATGAGGTGGTTAGATCGAGTTCATAATCTCTTCCCTACCCGTAAGGGGATGGATTGCCCTTGATGATTTAGAGTCGATGGCGAAGAATCGAGAGCTATATGGAGGGTCCACTTGAGCAACCTACACCCGCGACCCATTTAATGGAAACGGGCCATCCAAAATGAATGAATGAATGAGAAAAAAATTTGCACGTCTTGCTTGACACAAAACCCTTAAAAATCAAAAAATATCCCTGCGAAGTGAAAATAAATTTGATAGACCCCAGGATTTCCATTCAAAAGATAGACTACTACATATTTCTAACATTTAAAACCATTTCTACGGTCTCTTATTTAATTTTTTTCACAATTTAAGCACTCCCAGAATATGCTTCACATTTATTTTAAAAACAGTCACTTATGTACATCCCTATGAGAATTAAAAACCACAATCAGTCTTCTCCCACTCTGCGTTCGAAATGTGCGAGTATTTACTTTCTCTATATGTACTGTGAATGTGCCTGTAGCGTTAACTTGAGCATTTACATTTCCCAGCGGATACAATATGGCGGCTCTATATCAAACAATATAAGGGGTGAGGACTATAACAAAAACAAACTTACCTAACCCCAAGCGGTATGCACAGCACAGTCCTCGCGCGAGCACTCATTGCCATCGTTTCCGAAATTCATGCAAATTTGACAAGTGACATGTTGACAAGTATGATGGAGTAGAACCTGCCACATAGCTCGCACGATAAAGGCCCATTTCACATCTCTGCACAGTAATTGGAAAACTTTCCAGGGGTGGATTAGGCTGGTTCTTAAATAAAAATTATACATAGACCTACGCAACCAAAACACACGAACCGAAGCTGATGGTGCGGTGTGTCAAGTGGGACCAACAAAATATCCAGAAGATGTCAAATCGTAATCATAAAAGAATAAACAATTGCCAGCTTTGAGTTGGAATCGATTCCATATAAGCCCAGCGATCCAACGTGCCATCGCCGTGGGGCCAACATTGATTGAGTGATTGATAGCCGCACGCAAGGACATTCTTATCCTCGAGCATGAGACTCCCCAATTTTTATGATTTTTTGCGCGTGTATTCAAAACGCAATATTGCACTTAGCTCAATAGTTTCACCAAATATTTGCGGTTATATATGGGCAGGCGCTCGCAGTGTAACTGGCTATACCTAT
Organism: Cheilosia scutellata; assembly: GCA_955612985.1. NCBI lineage: Eukaryota > Metazoa > Arthropoda > Insecta > Diptera > Syrphidae > Cheilosia > Cheilosia scutellata. The sequence continues at coordinate 56,250,421 of OY015312.1, read as the reverse complement.
TACAAGTGCGGCTGAATTGTGTCAAAACAATATTATTAATAGCCTACACGGGAAACAGGCCGGCAGCTGGCGGGGGGCTTCAATTTTCCACGCTCCACAAATTCAATTAAAGAAAAAACGAGCGACCGTAGCGCGAAGAACTTCATCACCGGGGGTTAGGTGGTCGGTGGTCGATGGTCGCTGTATATATGGATGCATTCGGCTTCGGACCGCCATGACTGTCGAGGACATGCAATCCCATTGTGGAATTGTAAGTACGTTCCGCAATATGTGTATATGATATCGTGTCCAATGTACATATGTGTAGCAGCAGGTTTTTATGAAAAGCCCACCACGACGACTATGACGACGACGACGGACGGCGGCCATCATTAATCATTGCATTTGTGAAGTTTTTATAAATTTTTCATTTTGATTTTTTGAATAATTGCGGTCTGTCGATGGGGCCTCATTAAGATTGATAAGTTTTTTGAAAATTTTCAATTTAATTAGCTACAATCATAACAACCCGCTGGCGAAAGCGTTTCTGTGTGGCATGCTATGGTTCGGTTATGTGATGTGTTGTCTTCATGTGGGAAAACAGAAGAGACTCTCTGTCTCTGTACGTATAGTCAGATGGTCTTGTCGGTTTGGAGGATTTTTCTCTGTCTCTAGGAATACCGAGATGTATTCTCCGCTCTGTGAGAATATGCCGGATGCATTAATTTTCGAGATATTAGTTTGAAGCGTTAAATTCATAATTCCATGGTACTAATTGGAAGATTTGTATAGTGAACATGCATTAGCATGAGGTTGGCCTTCGGCGTTTGCATTTGTTAATATGGGAACTTTCGAAATGCATCCGATTGAAAAGTATAGAGGAATATCATAACTTCCGATCGTAATGATAAATTACCGATATATCAGTAAAAGTGCACCGAAAATTTAAAATTAATTTATGTACCTATAATGCGTGTTTGAAAACGGGTTCAGAATGCGAAAAAATAGGAGTAACTAGCCGGAGGCGTTGATTGAACGAAAACATGGGCCGTGAGAAAACACTGTTAACATGGAGGTAATTTTAAGTGCCTGGCCCTCAAGGTTGGGGGTTGTGCTGTCCCGGTATATAGCTTGTAAAAAAGAAATAGTTATTAGAGAGACACAAACACGAGTTCTCTATAACCACCTGAAGTCTAAGTTGCTTCTGCGGAGTATGTGGTCCCTAAAAAGTCGGAAAGGAAAACATATTTGGCGGATTATTTGCACCAGAATCCAAGAAACGACACAGACCGACTAATCGATTTTGCAGCAGCTCCATAGTGAACACACTATTTATATCATCGCAAAATCTAAAAACGAAGTTTACCACTCACTGACCATCAACGCCCAGCCTAAACCCTTTGCTCTATAAAGCTGAAATTTCGGACATAGATCCCCTTTATGATGTATACAAGGGATAAGAAAGGATATTTTGAAATTCAACCCCTGAAGGGATAAAAGGGGGGGTCAAAGTTTGTATGGACAATTTTTAACTTTCATCCGATTGTCTTAAAAGTCGGTTAGTGTAGGGGAGACCGGGGCTAGTTGATCTCAGGGGTAAGTTGACTCACTGCCATTTATTTTAAAGAGAAGAGATGAATTGCATCTCCATTCCTGTTTTTACATTCAATACCGATACCTGTTTAATCTCCTTTTGTATCTCGTGGCTAGTGCATGTCATTCAAGAAATATTGAGGAAAGACGATTTTTTCCTACCGTAAGTAACTTTTTTTTCTCTTATTTTCCTCTTTTCGGCCGTTTTTGAGCGTCTGGCGCAGATTTTTTTTTGGAATATAGAGTATTCATGTATCTCGATGTATGTCTTTTATTTTTTGTTGTTTTCTGTTTTTGCTTCTGAAAAATGTTGTTATTTGCCAGGTGGTCGGGCGGGGTCAGTTGACTCATTTTTTTCGGAGCTAGTTGACTCAATAATTTTTTAGGGATTAATAGGAAATGAGGACTTATAAACACTGAAACCGAGGAGGAAGCCAACTTTAAATGAGTCTTCACGAGGAAACTCGGTTTTTTATAGCTGTCAAAATTGTAGATCTGTTGACGATTTAGATACTGACTAAGTAATATTTGTTTTAGCACAAGAAGTGGGTTCTAATTTATTTATTTTGTTTAATTTTAAGTCGTAAAGTGCATTTTTTACCTTATCCAATGCACTGAAAATGTGGGCCCAGTAGCGCAGTGGTTAGTGTGCTGGACTGCTGTGCGAGGGATCCTAGGTTCGATCCCCGGAAAAACACAAATTACATCTTAGTGTTTTTTCTACTGCGCCACCTCTCGCGAACGTCTGACAAACATCCGAGAGTATAACTGTCCTGAAAAAGCTTCTCAATTCAGCCGTTCGGAATCGGCATAAAATTGTAGGTCCCTTCCATTCGTCCCAAAAATAGAAACTCACACAAACGAATGGTTGCGAGAAGCTAGGCCTAGGGTGTCTACCGCCTGTTGCGCCACCTATTTATTTTTTTTTTAATGCACTGAAAGTGTCTCTATAATTTTTGTTTTGCTTAATTAGTGACTAAGAATATAAGTTATATTTTTGTTTTTTTGTTTTACCACATGAAGTGGCTTTTAATTTATTTATATTGCTTGACTTAAAATCATAGAATTCAGTTTTGCCCCGGTACCGGGGTTAGTTGACACAATCGAGGTGCTTTAGTAAAATTAAGAAAAAATGATCTTCATGTTGTTTTTTTTTTTTTTTTTTTTTTTCAATGAATAACTTTGTTTAGAAAGACAAAATGATGCCTTTTTTAATGATATTTTAACTGTCTTGATATCAGTCTTAGTTCAAGAGAAAAATTCAATTATGTAAATTTTAGGTCAACTAGCCCCGGTCTCCCCTACTCCCAATGAGAAATAATGATTGGAGATTCAATCCTTAAAGGGAGGGTTAAAATTTGTATGGGAACATTTTATTTTTCATGCGATCGACTTCAAACTCGGTTTGTGTATCTATACTCTATTATAAGAAATAAAGATAATAAATCGTTCGATTTTAGAAATTTTGTATGGGGAACGAGTTATAGGGGATGACCCCTTTTAAGGGGGGAATTTGCTTAACTCACGAACCGTTCGTCGTATCGATTTGAAACTTTTTATTGCATCCAAACATTAATAACAAAAAATATTGGTGATATAATTTTTAAACTGTTTTATCCAATAGGATAAACTACTACTTGCTTCTTAAGTAGTGTCTTAGGTAGGTTTCCTGCACGATATATAAATATAAGAAAGGCAACTACTAACTGACTGTGAAGGAATCCCTGTATCCAAATCCTGAGGACTGCGAGAGCGAAGCCGCGGGCAAAAGCTAGTGTATTTATATATATATATTTTTCTATGAGAAACTTTGAACAAAAATAATTCTATTTTCCTCTAGTAAGTACAAGAGGAACAAGAGAAACTGACTATAATACCTGCTTCCGATGTTTTTCTAAACTTTCAGTTTTTAGGACAAAGTTCCGCTTGAATTTTACGTGCTCGACTCAGTTTGAGATAAGAAGAAAGCTCTGCTTGAAGTGGAGAACTTTTCTTTGGTTTCAACTGATCATTCAGCAATAGTGTGAAAAGTGGCTATGGTTATGATTGTATTCTCTATTGTGCATTTAGCTACCATACAGACGCCAGCAATCAGTGGAGACATTACCGCGAATTCATCAAAGAGGTAGCCGTACAGTAGGTAGTGTACTACCCACCTCAGAATTAAAGATCCCGTTGTATGATCATGAAAATGTATCCCAGAAGAAGGTGACAGAAGATGCACACAGAAAACGCTGCAGCCCACAAGGAAGAATATATCGAACCAGGAGAGGATCCCAGCTCAGGAGATTGAATAATCTCAAGATCGAAATAAAACTGTAGGTTTTACAAAAAGTCCAAGTAATTGGCTACTGGCTTCAAGTCCAGCATATACAGGAGAAGGAAACCTAGACACCGAAGCACAGGGGATAATAGATTTAAGCAGAATTTTTAGCAGCTGCTAAATGGACACCATGTATATAGAGAGTGATAGGCCAAGAGGAGAACCCACATCCAGTCAATGAAGCACTAGTTCCAACATGGAACCATGAAAGAAGTTAACTTAGCTATGGAAAAAACAAAAAAACAACAAGGTCACAGGCTCTGATTCCCTATCCTTCAAATACTGTGGCGATGCTTTGGTAGGGTGCATGCACCAAATCTTCAACCATGTATGGATGAAAGAAAGGATGCCCGATGACTGATGCGCTTGGACTATCAGCTCCATATGCCCCAATAAGATGCATAAGAACTATCGGGACATATCCCTATACTTAATGTCGCATATAAGATCCTATCTGACGTACTGGTGTGAACGTCTTAAACCGTTCTGAAACACACTAATCGGCACGTACCAGTGTGAGTTCCGGCCCAGCAGATCGACTATAGACCAAATTTGTAGGTACACTGAGGCAAATCCTGGAAAATACCAACTAATTTCAAGTCGAAACTCACCACCTATTTATCGACTTCAAAGCCGCGTATGATAGCATATATCGTCAGGAGCTCTATATGGCGATTCCCGAATTCCGAATTCTAAATCCCAGCCAAGCCCGCTCTGTGAACGTCACCATTGATTCAAAATGGCCCCAAAACCGAAAATGAAAAATCACCCATCCAAAAATCAGGAAACAAATTTGGTATCAAAGCAAGTCTCACTAACTATGCGTCAAACTATTTCGAATGCTAAGCATATAAAAAGACTAAAAATCAAGAACAAGTCACCCCTTAACCCAGTTCGAAAAACGCAACGCCTCCGTTATTGTCGCGCTAATGTGACCTGTACTTCGTACTGGCATATTTTGGAAGGCCCCCATGACTATAGCTACCTTTTTATAACCTGCGCAAAGAAACTCATCATTTGGACCGGCTGCATAGCAGAGTTGAAGGCGCGATCGTGTGGGGCACCAAAATGTGGATTGACACGTTTGTCAATTGTTAAATTGTGTTTTGAGCCAACTTTCTGCTCCAAAGATCACTGTCATACGGTTTGGAAGGGATGCATACAATTTAAACAAATATTTTAGCGAAAATCGAGCTCCAAACTCATTCGATGGCTTGAAATACATAGTTCAGATTTAGTCGAATATTATTATCCCGATCCATATAATTGGTCTGGTCAAATCACATAACAATTAAATTAAAAAAAAAAAAAAATATTTAAAAGAAAAATATTATCTCCAGCATGCTTAGCTTGAGACCACTGGGCGATAGAAAACCGACCTTACGGGGTGTGCTATTCAAGTGGCGTGGATTATAATCGAACACTAATGTTCTTTTAAGTTTTCTTTGAGGTCTTGAAATAGGTCTAAAAAACAAACAATCTGTAAAAAATTTGATAAAGAAATAACAATAACAATAACACAGTCTTTACTCGAATAGGTATGTATAAGATCAGCGGAACAACTGATAAACAACAAATTTGTTTTGTCGCTAGACAAGTGGTTAAACTCGTCCACCTAAGATTTGTACTCTCGATAGCATTCAGCTTCAATTTTTGTTTGCGAGTAGCGATTGGTATCCCTATGGTGCCTTTATCCGGCAGAATGGGTTGAGTTGTTCCTATTCTAGCGAGTTCATCGGCCTTACATTTCCCTGGAATGTCTCTATGCCCCGGCACCCAAATTAGGTGAATGTTGAACTGTTCGGCCATCTCCGTAAGAGACGATCGGCAGTCGAGGGCTACTAGAGAAGTTAGAGAGATCGAATCCAAGGATTTGATGGCTGCTTGGCTGTCCGAAAATATGTAGATATCCTTAACGGATATGACGTTTTTCTTGAGCCAGGATAAGACTTCTTTAATCGCCATAATTTCCGCCTGGAACACGCTACAGTAATTTGGTAGACGGAAGGAGAGCTTAAGATTAAGACGTTCCGAGAAAACACCCCCACCAACTCCATCATTGGTTTTTGAGCCGTCAGTATAGAAGTGAACTGATTCATCTTCCGGGAAGGCATCTCCATCCCAGGTTGCTCTGGATGGGATTGTGACGAGAAAATTCTTGTCAAAGTTTAGAGATGGGGTGGTGTAGTCAGTGTTTTCAGTTGAGATCTCGAATTTTTTCAGAATAGAGGCGTGGCCAAAGTCTTTGCTTGACCACTGTGAGATGGCTTTAAGGCGAATGGCTGCACTCGCTGCCATTTGCTTGCTAAATATGTCAAGGGGTAATATGTGAAACAATATGTCTAGTGCCGCAGAGGGTGTTGTGCGTAGTGCACCGCATGCACATGCAAGCTGTGCGCTGGACCTTGCTTATATGGTCGCGGTTTGTGGCCTTCTCCAAGGCTGTCCACCAGACAATTATCCCATAGGTGAGTATCGGTCTTATAACTGAGATATAGAGCCAGTGGGTTACTCGAGGTTGTAAACCCCATTTATTCCCAATAGCTTTTTTACAAGAGAAGAGTGCTACTGTAGCCTTCTTGACTCTTTCTTGGATGTTAAGTTTCCAACTAAGCTTCCTATATCCAGGATAAGCCCCAAATATTTAGCTTTGTCAGAGAAAGTTAGGTTGATACCATTAAGTGAGGGGGGGTCGACTGTCGGGATTTTATATTTCCTGGTGAAAAGCACCAGCTCAGTTTTGTGGGGGTTCACACCTAAACCACAACGACTCGCCCAGAGAAGGTGGTCAATCGTGAAAGAATTTAGTAAGGTTAAGTGGGCACTTATTTGGCCCAAAGTATAAAAAAAGTGTTATCGAGATGGAAAATGGATGGTGGTAGTAGAGACGAAAAGAGAACCAATATATGCTGGTCTTAATTGAACAACTATCAAATATAATTTGTTACGTTTTCTAAACTAAAAGATAGGTGCGGACATTGTGTCTATATAGTCTTAGTCTACCTTCTCAGGAGTCGCGATTATCCTGCGCCCAGATCACGGAAAATGAAAACGATCGAACGATATCGTTTCGATACTAGCAGTCTCTGTCTATTGTCACAGATATGATAGAGACAACTTCAGTGAAAACGATATCGTTCGATCGTTTTTATTTTACGTGATCTGCCCTCTGGATTTTTTCGATAATCGATGGTCTTTTATTTAACATTTTTTATTAAGGACTCAGATATAAAAACACAAGTTCTAAATCGATTCTTAAAGTGGCCTCGACTTTCGTTCACCTTCACATCGGTCCCTAGCCCACAATCAACCTAGATTATATAGTTTGTGCCCCAGTCCTACCTTCTCACAATCATTCGTTTGCATAATGAGGTTTCATTTTTGGGTAGTGATCGAATTCGAACAGCTATATTGAGAAGCTCCCAATAGACTTAAACTCTTTGTCAAACGATCGCCAGCCTGCGGTGGCCGGTAGACCGTATTATAAGTATAGTTACCCATTATACTGACTGGTATCTACTGTCATTACAAAATTATTTATCCATCCTACCTATACTCGTCACCGTAAATGCTTGTAAACCCGCCGAAAGGTGATGCCAGATCAATCAGCAAATTATTTCACCGAATACTCGATGAAGGTTGTGCCAATGCCAAGACCATTTGATTGACAGCGGTATTAACTGATTCCAAATGGAAAGGAAAAAAAAACAAAATATATACAATCAGCAAAAAACTCTCCCCAATGATAGGATGAGATGATACTGTCAGTCCTTGTTATTTTTTTTTTTTTTTTTTTCGTCTTAATGCCGACTAAGAGCTCACACAGTACGTGGTGTAAGCGTAATGTCTATACTGCAAAGCCTATTATAAAACAACCCATCTCTACTGCGAATGTTGTCCTGTGGAGTTGATTGCCATTGCAATAGAACAACACACCACCCCGTATAGCGACCATACCTATAATCATATTCGTTCTATGCGGAGCCCGACCGCCGCCAATAACAAAAACCAGGAAAACTGAAACAATAACAACAAAATACATGAAAGCAGATACATATACATATGTACCTATGCAAACCGAACTGAAAGAAGAGGAAAAAAATGGAATTACGACTATACGAGGCTGCTGTTAGATACACTCGAACGGTATAGAGCTTCACTTTGTGATTAATGATGTTTTCCGTGGGACATATAAATACCAGGGAGAGAACGAGAGCCTATGGACTTGGAAATTGTTTTGAAGCCGCAAAAATAAAAATCGAAAAACGTAAAAACCTGTAAAGATGCTTCATAAAATTACAAATAAAAACAAGACACGAAAACAAAAGATTTTTTTAAAAATTAAGATAATGCAGTAATTTTGGGGAGGCTTTTAAAATGAAAATGTATCAAAAGTAAATATTGCTACAAGAATGATTTGCTTTAATTTGAGGCAGAAACATCTCATGGTAACTTGAGCTCACCTTGAACAACGAGAATTGAAGCAAACGAAGTATAGGTATCTACTATTTGTTTTTTTTTCATAGCTAGGTTAGATTATTTTGTTAAAAAAATAATGAGGATCTGTATACCTACTGTAAGTATGATCCATTTTGAGAAACTGGACATAATTTTCAAAAACTCTGAATACGACTTATAAAAGATATTTTAGGTATGGTCGAGATTTTTATTGATTCATACCATACCAGAAAATGCGTAACAGAATAAAAGATTTTGCCGAATAGGCCTAATTATTTCTCTAACAATGGTATATATCTAGCTTGACATACAGTTGACGCTGGATATAATGAGCTAATAAAAATTAGGCCTATTTACTGAATCGAGGTTGCACTCTTCCGAGTGTGAAGCCAAGAATTGAATTTCATTCAAAGTTGTAAGAAAGTTGAATTTGTTTCAAAATGCATATTGATTTCTTTTTGTTGTATATTAAAACATAAAATAACAATTCAACAATAAAAAACGTTAGATTTAGTATATAATTTATAAAATTTAATTCAGTCGTGTTGCACATTATTTTATATACCTACGTACAAAATTAAACCCAGATGATAGTCGACTACTGTCAGGGCCGGCCTTAACGATCTAGGCGCCCCGGGCGAGTCATGCACTTGGCGCCCTTTTATATTTTAAGAAAAGTGTCATCATTTGATATCCTCCACTACATATAAGCCATGCAAAATGTGTTCCGTGTGGGTTAGTATAATGTACTCGGATTCGCATGGATCTATTTTTGGGTCTGTATGGGAGGTATCCGTAGCAGAGCTACTTGACCGACATATCCAATTTTCAATACCAACCTGACGAGCGACTATAAAAAAAACTTATTTTCAATTGTGTTAGTCATGAAACGAAAAAAAAAATTAAAAAACAACTAAAATCTTATGTTTTAGATTTTTGTCACCAAATTCTCTGATAAGATTGTCAAAATCTACGCTTTCTGCAATTTGATTTTCAATGGACAGTGAGGCCAAACAAACTAATTAATCTTTTTTTGGGACATTGTAGACCATACGTTAGTACGTTTTTATCAACTTTGGTTTACAAAAATCTGCGTTCGCCACTTGCAACTGTCACTGGTATAGTTAACAGAATATGTATCGATATACAGCTGTTCCGGATCATATAACTCTTGAAGATTGTGCTTTTCATGATTTCATCGCACAACAAATCTCCAACAATATCAGATTTAAAGTTGATCGTTAACTTTTCTTCTTCTTTATTTTTATTTTTTAATTTAAACAAGAAAACAAGAAATTCCACGCGTCAGGAAAATCATGCATCTGTTGAAATCTTTCCTTCATAGGTATAAGTACGGTGTCCAAAAGAGCATTAAAAAATCGACTTCAAAAATTGTTTTTTATCAGTTATTGGTTCATCAACAGATGCTTCACCAAGTCTACGTTATTAATGAATCTTAATGAGTGGGCCTCTCTTTCGCCCCACATAAGTTAGAAAGGAATACGACAAGACAAGCAACACAATGACAGGTCGTGGTAGATAAATGCTGAGTACGCAACTCTTACTCACTCCTACAATATAAGTTCATAAAATGTAATAGGTACGCTGAATTTAGTTTAGTTTAGTTTTTCTTTATATCGATAGAGATAGGTATTCAAATTCAGTGAAGTTAAGCTAGCGCGCGTACACTTCGGCGCCCTCCAGGTGCCGGCGCCCCCGGGCGACCGACCCGGTCGCCCACCCCTAAAGCCGGCACTGACTACTGTTTCCAGTTTCAGACCCAAGAAAACACAAATTACACCTTCAGGATTTTACATTGCTTCTCAATTATTATCCGGACTAATGTTCCGTCCCTGTTTAGAACGTCAACTCCATTATGGTCAAGTCTCCTAATCCTCCTGGGATCCCTCCAAGAAAAGGGCTCACTGTTATGCCCAGTATTAGCGATTTATTAGTCAATTTTGACGAACATTAGCTCTTAGCGTTGTTCTTGATGCATTTCGTATGAATCTGTCGAAATCTCACAGCTTGCGAAAAAAAGAGGAAGAGGCGAAGAAAAAACCCGAGAGAACGACAATAAACAAAAACACCTCGCACAGAGGTTGGTCTTCTCCTGCGTTCTAATCACCAGTTGGCAGGCTTGTCGCAAGTGGTAGTCACTTGGTCAATTGACAAAATCGAAATGCAAATTCATTTCCTGACAGAGGAAAGTAGAAATGTCTTCCCAAGTGGATTATATACGGAGAATTGACTGTCAGAATACAAACTATTCAAACAATCACTTAAAAGCAGTCTGATGATGAATTAGTGGTGTAGTTCGAAATAGCTATCATTCCTACCAAAGTGACAGTGTCTACGAGTTGTTGTTAATGTAATTCTCTCAAACAATAATTCATAGCATTTCGAATAATCCACTGCTGCAGTTTTTTATAGATACGTTTCATTTTGTAAGTGGCTGTCCCAAATTATTTGACCGCCAATGACGTACCGTGGTTTTCCTATCCGATTTCAAAGGCTTAAACACACTGACATCCGCCGGCTGCATAATATGCGTGGTATTTGGTGGCGACACATGTAAAATTATTTGGTTTCAGTGACAAAACTCACTTAGTTCCAGAGTTAAATGTGATTTGTGGCCATCGACAAATAAAATAACTGGCCGTTCAACATCATCATCAGCGAGCAAGCGATTGTGCACACAATTGGCGACGTATACTCAAAAAACATTTCGCTTTTCATCCAGTCACTCTCCCAAAAACAAGGATTTTATCATAGGTATATTGTCAACGAATTCTTTTGGTGGACGCTGGTATTAAAAACAGTTTTCCGTCCGCTGGAAAACTATAAGCTCCGTTAAAGTCTCCTTTTCATTTCCGGCTGCAATTTGATAAATATTTTTTATAGCCCTTGGGTGCTATATAACTTTTCCAATTCTTTGGCAGAAGCAAAAGCTGGTTTCGTCACCATTTAAAATTCTTGACGGGTCATTCATGACGTTTTTCTGACCAACGCTTGATAAAAGTTTGCATCCATATTCGATTATTTTTAAATGGTGTTATTATTTTCGTGTCATTTATAATCTTTTTAACAGTATTCAATAAATCGTACATTTTTAGCGGAAACCCACTTTTGCATAGATCAGTACACTCAGCAATCTGTTATTCCTTTTCAGATGTTAGATAAGGAGTTGGACCCATCCTTGTCGCCTTTTCACCGATTAATCTTTTGCCTCCTAATCAGACATGCAAAGTTGAGCGGAATAAACCATATTTATTTTCCGCTTGTCTGATGCTGATATGGTTTATCCTTATATCCTCTAAGGTCTGAGCTATGTTGTCTGCATTCATTCCTTTAAAATAATATCAACGTAATATTGATAAGAACCAGAACTTTCATACAAAATAGAGTTGTCCGGACATTGAACCTTATTTTCTTAGTATCCGGCCAGACAAATTCGTATTTAGTAAACTCTATCTGAATACTGAAAACATTTGAGAAAAACACATTTCTCTTTCTGTAAATTGTAGAAGATATTATACCAAACTATCATTTAGGAGGCTTGAAAAGAGAATTTGTCGTTTCTCTCATATTTTCAGTAGCCGTACAGCTCTCCGGAAACTGAAAATCCTCTTGACGAGATTATCGTTTTCGTTTTTAATGCTCGCTCTTATCTTATAAGTTTAGTTCTAGTCTAGCAAATGTTTTTGAATAACTTAAACGTTGGTAAGGCATAACCGTGTTGCAGACATCACCACTATATGACAAATGTGTCATTCAGTCTACAAAAGTTCTAAGATTAACTAAGCGATGCAGCGAAACCTTATAGCTTAAGTGAGGTATGGCACACAGTTGGGAATGCAACTGTTGATTAAAACTAGCATATTATATGTAAGTGCTTCCACAAAGATGTTATTCGATCTCATCGATTGAAATAAATTACTGCGCTCAGTTAATACTAACCAAAAGCCCAGTAGGGCCAGAATCCATAAGACATCTCTTACGTAAGCCAATTGCATACACAAATCACATTAATCACCAAATCCTGAATGTTTTCCTGTAAGCAATACATTGTATGTGTATACATTTAATCGCCTCAATAACAGTCAAATATACCATAACGTCCAACAAACCATACATCATCTTGTGTGCCACGCTCGGGTAATAGCCCGAATTTCAACATAAATTCATGCCCAAATGATCACCTGTCTTCACAACGCAACGGACCCAAAATGAATTATTAATTATCCCCAAAATGCACAAAACCGAACATTTATCTCAACTCCTCAATATTCTAACCATTTACAGTCATTAAAGTTAATTACAGCTTTTCGCGTTTAAAAAACAGATATGATGTGCCCGTGGCAAGAGAGAGTACCTCCTATAAGTCCTGAAAGTATTCACGACCTCAGGCAATAGGAAAACATTCCTAAATACCATAAAGTGGTAATCATCAATGGAGACACGCTAAGTAGGGTGCTATTAGAAGGCAAATGAGGTACCTACCTACTAGGCACAAATAGTTTTGAAACAATTACCACGATAGCCGAGAAACTGTCACGAAACTTTCACAGCATCTACTCGTTGCTTTTATATCTCATTCCTTTATGTCCTATGACATCTGATTCTAGGCTGGATTTTCGCTTGTACATAAATGTTTAATGTGTTGGTGTGGGCGAGGGACGCATAATATGAGACAAGGGTTCTTGCTTTAAAGTTAAAGGTGAGTTTTTTTTTAAATGAAAAATTGAATATAAGCAAAGTGTGGCATTGGGTCGTCACATCAGTCTTCACCTTAATGCTGACCACCAACACTGGAAATGGTGATGAGTTGATGACGTATCCGGATTTTCTCTTGTCATGTCAAGGGTCGTTTTCGAATGTAGCTGTTTACTTTCGGGGGTTCCTTCTTTATTACTGCCACCTGTGAAAGGAAGATTGTACTCCGTGTGGAGAGATATTTGCCGGCGGAGCTCTGTAAATAGGATGGTGATATTTTCGTAGGGAGCATGTACCGAATCATCAACCAAGTATGGGTGAAAGAAAACATGCCCAATGATTGGACTATCAGCTACATATGCGATATGCCCCATCTACAAAAAAGGCGATCCTATGTCTTGCAAGAACTATCGAGGCATATCCCTGCTTAATGTCGCATGCAAGATCCTATCCAACGTACTATGTGAACGTCTTAAACCATTCTGCAACACACTAATCGGCACGTACCAGTGTGGCTTCCGGCCCGGCAGATCGACTATAGAACAACTTTTTACACTGAGGCAAATCCTGGAAATGACCAACGATAATTTCAAGTCGAAACTCACCACCTATTCATCAACTTCAAAGCTGAGTATGAAAGAATCCATCGTCAGGAGGTCTATATGGCGATGGCCGAATTCGGAATCCCGGCAAAACTGATTCAGCTCTGTCGCGTGACGCTGGAAAACACGCGCTGCAACGAGCAGTTTGGAAGTAGCTCCTCCAAACTATTTCAAACATGCACCGAATTTCGCGCTAGAGACGCGCTATCTGCGACTTCTTCAATCTCGTACTGGAACAGATAGTGCGCAGGGCAGGTGTCACGGAAGGCACGTTCTTCAACAGGTCCGTCCAGCTGCTGGGCTATGCAAAAGATATTGACATCATCGGCTCCCTGCGTGCCGTGATAAAAGCCTTCACGGCGATAGAACAGGCGAAATCCGTTGACCTTGAAGTAAATAAGGACAATACTAAGTACATGCTATCAACAAACAAACGAGCATCTGTCCACCGCCTATAAGACAAGACGTCACTATTGAGCAACAATTTCGAGGTAGTTAAGGAGTTCACCTACCTCGGAGTAAACATGAACTCCACGAATGACGCCCTAGTGGAGATCCGGCGAAGAATTACCCTAGGAAACCGTTGCTACTTCGGTTTGGCAAAACAACTGGGTTCAAAACTCCTAACTCGAAGGACGAAATGTGTGCTCTACAAAACCCTTATCCTGTCAGTCCTGCTTTATGGCGCGCGCCGAGTGCTGGACGATAATCAAGATGGGAGAGCTAATACTGGGCTCCTTCGAAAGAAAAATACTTCGGCGGATTTTTGGTCCTGTGTGCGAGGAGGGCGAATGGAGGAGAAGATACAACCGCAAACCCTATCAGCTGTACCAAGATGTGGATGTAGTCCGAAAAGCCAAAACACGTCGACTACATTGGCTCGGCCACATCGAGCGAATGGACAATAATGCTCCAGCTAAGAGGATCTTCGAATCCCAGCCCCCAGGTTCGAGAAGATAAGGAAGACCGAACATCCGTTTCAAAGACCAAGCCATCGCGGATGCCAGAGCACTTGGTCTCGACAACTGGAAGTGTTCCCGGAATCGTAGAGGATGGAAGGCTGCAATGTCTCTGGCAGACACTTTTCATGGGTCGGGAGCCCGATAAGTAAGTAAGAAAGTTGTTTGAAGAGAAAGTTTTAAGTAGCATGCAATGATCGTCAATAAGAAGTTTATCTAACCATATGCATCGAACTGGAACAGAATACCAAGCCAATAAACCAAAAACCATTTTGGGATGGTAAAACAGAAACTATAGATACTACCAGAGTTGAAAGATATGACTTAAGATCAACAGCAATACCGAAAAAGGTATGGTAGACGGAGGTGTATTTGCCGGGATTTAGGAAGTCTGACCTTACGCATAACCTTTACCGTGTTTTAGTTGTTTTTGATATCAAGTATGTACATTGCTTTATTACTTTCACTTTAAAGTACCTATACATTTCGTCTTGATCAGTCAAAAATTTATAATTTTTATTACTAATTAAAAAAAAATATTTCCTGGTGAAGCCTCTCTACGTGGGATGCGGTTTGCCATGGGGATGGGGAGGGTATATCAGGTACCTAAGAATCAGACTATTCAACTTTTTAAAGTTATAAATTATGTAGACGTTTAGCGTTTAACGTTTAGGTAGGTACGTTTACCCTTGGTAGATATGACCTAATAGTTATTTGAGTTTCGAAGGGCATAAATAAAAACCTTTTTGAATTAAAAATATTAAGGAGACTAACCATGGGCGCAGTAGCGCAGTATGGTTAGTGTGCTGGACTACTGTGCGCGGGATCCCAGGTTCGATCCCCGGAAAAACACAAATTACATCTTAAGGTTTTTTTCTACTGCGCCACCTCTCGCGAACGTCTGAAAAGCATCCGAGAGTATAACTGTCATGAAAAAGCTTCTCAATTCAGCCGTTCGGACTCGGCATAAAATTGTAGGTCCCTTCCATTCGTCCCAAAAATAGAAACTCACACAAAACGAATGGTTGCGAGAAGCTAGGCCTAGGGTGTCCACCGCCTGTTGCGCCACCTATTTATTATTTATTTTTTTTTTTAACCATTTTAATAATCGACATTGTATCACGAGGTATTTACCTATTCAAACAAACGTAAGAGAAAAACAAAGGAACATGGCTTTACCTATACAAAGTCTATTCCAAAATGTTCTGTCTTGTCCAAATTGTAAATACGATGAGGTGGAAATGAGAAGCGCTCATACATTTTGGAAAGATTTGCAAAGAACTCGTCAACAGCTTTTTTAGTGAAGGCAGTGGCCAGCGTTCCCTCCCGTGCTACTATTGTACTCATTTGCTCATTTTGATTTACGTTTTTATGAACTGAGTACGGATACTACTTTGAAGCCGTCGCGTACTACTATTTCATAACATATAAACATAATTCATTTCTATTTTTTTCTAAATATGTACATAATATTTTTGTTTCCTAAACCTGACACTTGAGGAGTAGGTACCTACCTACTTATAAGAACCTTTTTACTTTCCCATACCTACAATTTTAGTATGAACTGTCAATTTCATAGATTAAAAAGTGCCCAATTATAACACAAAATCACAAAACGTTTTGTAAGAGAACAAAAATTGACTATATTACTCATGGAGCTAGAATGGTCAAGCACTGACGCACTGAGTAGAGTAAACTCCGTTACATAAAACTTTCAGGAATAATGAGGATTTCTTCGATTTTCAACTATTTATTTGAAACGAAGTTGACTCTGTATACACTGAACTAAGTCAAAGCTTCAAAATCCAAGAATTGACAGGTGAATCTGCCTACTGCCTTTTTAATATATTTTCATACTATTGGGGAGGTAACTTCTATAGGTATTTGCGCAATTTTTGCAATGCTTTTCGTATTTTGCACTTTTTCAACAATTTTTGAAGAAAACTGTGAAAAATGGTTTTGTTTTCATAGAAATTTATTTGATGTTTAACAAATCCGATATATCTAATTCGCTATACGAAACAACATATACATATTGATATGAAATAAAAGAAAACTAACTTCGTCGCTTTATTTATTTGTGAATTTGTAAAAGTAAGAAAACAATTTATATTAGGAAATTAAAGTCGAATTTTCTAGAAATGAATGTTAAAAAAATACCATATAGTCACACTGGTCGGAATTATAGCTTTTTGAATAACGTCCCTAATACATTATTAATCTTAAAAGTTATTGTTTGAATATACGAATTCTAACAGCTTGGAAAAGCTCATTTTATTTATGATATTTTGTAACTAAAGAAAGTAGTCTCAAAAACAATAAAATTACAACTAAGCAATTAAGGTATAGAAAAACAAATCATACCAAAACAAAAATAAATATACATCGCCACACCACATTTAGGCACTATTTTTTGTCTGTCAAAATCAGCATGGCCACATGGTGTTATTGCGTCAATAGATTACTGATTGCGGAAATTGATAGAAATTCTAATTTTGACCACTTTTATACTTATAGCTGGAAAGTACACTTCAGTTTAGGTACATTGTGAGACGTATTACCTTGGAAGCCATTTGAGTACTATTTTCCACCGAAATGCGAGAACTCTGCCCAAACAAAAGGGAGGGAACGCTGGCAGTGGCCCGAGCCAGGCCTGTGTTTTCCGGTTTTCTCAAGCTAAGGTCGGGATTTCTTTTCATGTACCCTTGAATCCAATCCACACCAGCAGCTTTGTTATCAGTCCAGGATAAGGGAACAAGAATATTGTTTGAAAAGGCAAATTGGCGCGCCATAGCATATGTAAAGCCGTTGTTGCTCTTCCAATGTAGTAAAAACTTAATTGCTGAAATACTTCGAGCTATATTGCAGTGTTCTTCCATTCGAAATATTTCCTGAATATTCCTGAAACAAATTTCTAGAAGCTCGCCACTTCTTACAGCGTTCTTTTAAAGTTGTGCGCTTTAAGCCGTGAAACTTAGCAGCGGGGCTTATTGACTTTGTGGGTTTGCCATTCTTGCTTGAAGGGATTCACGTCCGGCAAAAGCACCTAGTTGGTGGCTTTGCCATTGGTAAAAGTAACCCACAGGGTGGGATTGCCACTGCTAACATCACCCCATTAGGGTGACTTTGCCAGGCAATTCCTGGCCACAAAAAAAATGGCAAAGCCCCCCCCACCCACATTTTTTGGATAAATAATTTATAATTATGTATAACTTTTTTCCTTGTTGGAAACATATATCAACAACTTTTATAAACTGCAGCAAACATACATATTTACAACAGTATGCAACCTACCTAACCTATGCAGGAATGATTGCATAGATACCTACCTGTAATAATACCTTCCTTACCTACGCATGTACCGCTAACATTTAATCTCGATAACACATAATGTAAAAAAATTGACTGCACATTTCCTATTATTAATCACCACTTATCACAATTATGCCAACATTGACTGCATTAAGATGCAAATTACTACTCTGTTTGTGTAAACTTTACACGAATCATTGTTCTATTAACTCATTATTAACTAGTTTTAATAAATTACAATAATTCCCAATCAATAATAATCGGACGCATTATTATTAACTACTCAATCACAAATAAAAAATTAAAAAAACGATCAATTAAATTGATATAAAGGCCAACCGACATAATAAATTTATCACACATCACCACCTACTCGTGCTACAACAGTCTGGCGAACCTGATCAAAAGCTAATTAGAATGTAATTAAGTTTATGTAACGAACGTCCAACCCCATGCAACAGCAGAACACTGCTTAGATGGGGTGGGATTGAAGTTGAACCCAACAGGATTCCCTCCATAATTATTTAGGTGGGTGACTCTGCTCAGATTATCTATATTTTATGCACCTACCGCTATGTCCAAGGCAGGGTGCAGCACCAGCTTGTGGCCAACGCTCAACCACACGCATAATTGTAGATTCGAAAAGCTGCCCACAGGACCGCACATTGCCTACCTACTCAATTAATTAGCGATATTTGAATCCATTCGCTGCCGATGATTGACTTCAATTTAATTGGCCGGCAATTAGGCCGTCATCAAAAGCCACTTATTACTCTCCCTAAGAGACAACATCGCACTTGCCATCACATCACATCACATCACAATCACATAACCAATCCACCACCATGCGCCGCACCTATTTACGAATGGCTTCCAGCATTATGAGTGTGACCAGTGACCATCAGTCCAGAGCTGTTGTATCCACTCTTTCTGTCCACTGTCCAGTGTTTCGTCTGCTAATAAAAAATTAATTGCAAGGCAAAGTTGGAAAATGTGTGCCAATGCGGAAGGATGCCCGAGACGAGGTCTGCCTGCCGCCATTAATGTCTACGATGGTGGAGAGGAGAGTTCAAAGAGTTTTGCAAGTCAGTTTACGCTCGATACACAAACACAAGTCGGGTCGAAGAAGGACGATGTTTTTTTTTTCAATCGATATCTATGGTCGGTAGGTATACGATTGTTGTTTCTTGTTTCTTGTGAGGTCCCTCTCATCAAATGCAATATTGCCTTGAGAACGGGGTAAAAATTAAAGCCATTGACACGGTGCAATGAAGTGTCAGTCGGTTAGCACATTATTTTATTTGTTTTCTCTTCAGAGGCGGAGTCAATTTTTGTTTCATTCAAAATCGCGATCCTGCGCAATATACTTCAAAGTGTGAGCGGGACAATAGGAAAAGCAATAAATCAATTGTGTAGGTATTGTGTTTGAATCGAATGCGAATGAATTGAGTCGTAGTGGTAACTTCAGTAATATTTTCTTCTAGTACGTTTTCAGATGTAGGACCGACGCTGACAGTGGTGCCTGCAGGTATACACTTTTACTTTTAATAGGTACCTATATAAAATAAAAAAGTAGGTAGGTAAACAAAAATAAATAAATAAATAGTTGGCGCAAGAGGTTTGTATAATCACCCTAGACCTAGTCTCTCACAACCATTTTGTGAGTTTTTATTTTTAGGACGAGTAGAAGGGCCCTACAATATTATATACCTATACCGAGTCCGAACGGTTGAATTGAGAAACTTTTTTTTGGACATTACTCCCGGATATTTGTCAGACGAGCGCGAGAGGTGTCGCAGCGGAAAAACCTTAAGATGGAATTTGTGTCTTTTTTTTCCGGGGAATGAACTCGGGATCCCTCGTCAGTAGTCCTGCACACTAACTACTGAGCAAAACTGCGCCCACATGGAGACAAATAGAATACACAATTAAGCTTCTTATAACCATGCGTTGTGGTGTGATTTTGTTTTTTTTTTACGCAACATCGAAAGTTGACTACATAAATGGCACCCTAGACTAACAACTGTACCATCGTTAATTACTCGCATCTAGGTGTTTTTTTTTATAAAGAGTGATAGAATTTAAATTTAAATGAAACTGTTTTCTACTTTATTCTGAAGCTTATAAAATGAGGTCACTTTCACTATGATATCATTCAAATGCGACCACCACAACTTTTTATACTGACTGATTACTAATATTGTAAATCAGACAGAGTTCTGAAATGTTATCTGTTTATAACCTTTTCATGATTAAACTCTCGAAGCTAATATCGTAATGTCATTTGGCAAAGAAATAGAACCTAAAGAAGGACATAGGTGATTTTTTACATTGACAGTTATTAAGGAACTATATAGATTGAAGTGCATTGTCTGAAGAAAGCGCTTAGCGAAATATGTACGGGATAGGAAAACAGGATATGGCACCTCCTATATAACTGAGTTGTTTAAAGCGCTGTATTTACATTATAATATGTATAATGTAAATACATATAATATGTAGGTAATGACAAGAGGAAAATTACGATGGCAAGACAAAATCAAAATGGATCTTCAACAGCTCATTCATGATGAGGGTAGATTGTGGATGGAATTCACACATGGCTACCATGCTGAGGTTAAGATTCTTTAAGTTTCCTAACAACCATTAGGCAAAAAAGCGGTAAATCGTCCTATGAGAAAGATTGTCTATCTCAATCCGTAAGCATGAACAGGCCAGTAGAAACGTCTATGCAAGAAATACGTTTCCATAAATCACAATTGAATTAGGAAATAAGCGACAAAAATATTAAATGGTTCAAATATTTAGAAGATAATTATTATTATTTATTGTGAAATTTTGGCGCCCCCACTACGCTACGCCACTGCCCTACAGTGCTATCCGTACATTTGCATCTGTATTATCTCGTGGTTAAGACGTTAGTATTACGAAACATTTTACAATACAGAGATACGAAGAAGACTTGCAATAGAAATAGTAAGAGTTCCATACTGTTATATTACACTCGGTTTGTTCCATCATCATTCCATCATTTCATTTCATTTTATTCGTTAGCAAAAGAGTTGAGATAAAATCTCATTTATGGCTTTAAAAATATACATTTTAGAATTAAAAGATATAATGATTAAGGAAAAAATCGAATTCTTAAGAAACATAATTAAGATATATAGACTATTATATAATTATAAGAAAAATAAATATAAATTATATAAAAAAAACAAAAGTGAAGTGAATTAATGAATAAATAAAGAGTGAAAAATCAAGGTTACGTCTGGGTTCTGGAGATGATCTGTAATCGAGCGGATAAAAATATTTAAATTGTTTATAGATTTAAATCTAGCAGGTAAACTGTTCCAAATTCTGGCACCTATCACGAAGAAAGATCTGCGAGTCTGCAATGTTGAACTTCTTGGAACTTCTTGGAATATTGATATTGTCCATCACACTATATATAGGAGAACCATATGTTATAAATAGAGCCAACAAAGTTTTAACCAGCATTAATCTGGTTGCCTGCGGAACGAAGAACGAAACTTTCTCATCATTCCGTTATTTCTACTTTATTAGATGATTCATATTGTCCTTTATACATTTGATATCTTAAGTTAACAGTAAATTGTATTGAGTATGTACTTTTATCTAACCCTTTCATGACCGCTTTGCATTGTAGCTCCAGAAAAAATTTTTTTTAGTGAAATTCTGACTTATTAGGATTGAAATAAGCCAACAGAAGAAAAAAAAAATAAAAAATGTCCTTTGGATTGCTAGATAAGGAATGTCATTTCTATACTACAATGGTCATGTATTGTAGCAAAAATTTCAATATTTTCTTAATTTGTAAACGTTCCACAGGAAGGTATATATTTTGTCATTACATTTGTAAAGCCAAGAAGGAATCACCTGAGACCCCATAAAGTATATATATTCTGAACCAGGATCAAAATCACGATCTGAATCGAATTGGAGACGTCTGATGCCCGTCTGTTGAAAACATGATAGTGTCCAAACAAATCGACCTATGCGAATGATATTTTGTGAAGACTTTCTTTCATCCTTCCTCAGGTTGGTATTGAAAGCGGGCAATATAGGTCAAGTAGTAATATTAGGCCCATTTGTACGTACTAACTCACATGCCTAACATTTTGCAGGACTTGTATGCAGTGAACGTTATCAAAGCATCGGCAGGCCTATGATAACACTTTTACTTGTTTTAATTTTAACTGTCACATTCAATTTCAAAAAAAAAAATAATCTTAAAGCATAAAAGTGGGTCTATATTCATTAATTTATATTTATAGGTAAATTAATTAATCAAAGAGGAACATAAACAAAAAGGAACATTAAACATGGAATATGTTGCCTTAAAAAGTTAAAATAATTTATTCCACAGTTGCTTGGTGTAGTATACAATTGACATGTCAAAAATTTAAAAACGTCCATAAGTGTCTGGTGTCATTTTAAAATGACATGAATATTTATTAGCAAAAATAAGTAGCTTGGAAACACATTTTTATATATTTATCAAAATATTGTAAACATTTAATATTTCACTAAGCCCGTGGAAGTAATTGCACTCTTTTTAAGGGTTTTTTCACAATTTTAGAGACGTAACAATTTTATACCTTTCTTGGAAACCGCAAATCTTTGAAAGTGGTGTTACAGACAAACAAAATAAATCCCTCTATTGCTTCCAGGGACATCTGATGAGTTTTTTTACTGGAAGTTCAAGGTTCTAGCAATAACTTAAGTTAATATTTGAAAACCTAGCGTGATTTTTTTTTAAACTATAAATACACAAAGTTCATGTAGTACAGGTACTACACTGGGCACGAAAGGGCTAAGGCTTGGTTACTTTCCATTACTCATTCTCCCTTCATTATCATTGTCGGATAGATAAGGCTACTCATGACGGAGGTAGACCTATTGATTCGGTTATTTCCGCCCTCAAATTGCTTTGTTTCCAAATTTCAGAGAAAGAAAACTTCAACAACCCAGGCAGTAGGTTATAGTCCTGTTATTATAGCCCTTTACTTTCCAAAACAATATCATCCAATCGATGTAGGTACCCACTGGCTTACTAGTATGTAATGGCAACAAGTGTTTTGTAGATTAAGCTGATATTGCAAGGGACGATAAGCTTGGTCTAAATGTGTCTGCCAAAACCAAAGCCAACACCAAACCAAATAGGTAGGTATGTACAATTTTTACACAGTGAGGTCACACTTAGACATAATTAGGTTCATATCATTATTTTGCACTCTGCCTTAATAATAATGTTTGTCATTATTTTTCGACCATTAGGCATAGGTATATAATTTCATAGTTATTTTATAACCATGATTCTGTGATTCTTATCTAACTATTACCTACATAATTTAAACAAATTCGTTGATTTATTTGTACATTATTTAGAGCAAGAGTAAATTTTGCCAAAAAGTGCATTAAATTATTTATATTGCTAAAGGCCATTGTCATGATCCTTACCATATCCGCTCACAAAAAAAGTAATTGTAAATCTATTTGTCGAATCTAATTTGTCAACCACACTGTAGACAAAGTACTAGATCAAAATCAACATCCATCATCTCTCCTTCAGGGCGGTGACTTTGACTAAATTTTCCACACACACGGTACCTCTCATTCACTCTAATGCGTTCAAACTTACTGCCACCATACTGTACGGCTGTGAAAAATGGCGTGCTGTGTGTGCGATTCATGGTATCGGTATGGCCACCTATAGTGCTCTTTCCTACGTTGCACAGTGGTTAAACCGATATGTTCGCCTCTGTCTCACACACAGCAAAACATCTCTCTCCTCCTAAACCTGATATTCCAGTTTCACAAAAAAAAATGGGCAGATACATATCCACTGGATGCGTGTGTTTACGAGAATGATTGGCTTAGGCTGTACCAGCTGACAGGTAAACCCATACTTTGGGGTGAACACAGTAAAACACCACCAACAACTACTTCCATTCGCGGCCCACAACAACACAACAATAGAACGGCTCGTCACGAACGGACGTTTCTAACGATACGTGCTGCGTGAATTTTTGCGGTTTAATTACTCATTTCAATTCGTTAAAGACGACGGCTAGCTCGCCGCGTTCCTCGCGCTTTTTCCCTGTTTATTTTCGGTTTATTTTGCTTTTTCATTTTATTGTGTTTGAATCAATTTGAGCGGCTTATCGCTTGACAGTGGTCATCTTGAAAACTACTGGTGCCAAGTTCGTTTGTTTGTTTGTCGCCTATGGCCTTCACAGTGAATCAACGTGAATTAAAATTAAAGTCTGTTCGATCCGATAAAATAAATAAACGGACTTAAAGATTTTTTCGGTCGCGATTCACCAGATATAGATACTGACGGCTTATGTGTATTGCGCCATCGCGCGCTCGCGCCATCTTTTCCGCTCCTATTGTTCGCGTTCGTTTTGTTCTCTGCGTATCTACCTCAAGCTTCAAAACTGAATGCCATTGTGTGGCAGCGAGATTCTTTGTACAGTGACTCTGCGATTCTTACGTCTTTGATATTGATATACAATTTCAATTTCGATTTCGATTTCAGTTTTTAGCGCACTCGATCGAGTTGATGAAGTGTATTGTGTTTGGTGTTGTGATTATGTGTACACTCTGAAGGTCACAGTGAGAGTTTGCGTTTATTTTTGTTCTCGTAATATATACACGGGTCTGATCGCGAAGCCGGGAAGCAGGAGAGAGGCGAAAAGCACAAGTTAAATTCTATCGCGGGAAAAATACAAACAATGAGCTCATTTCTTATGGGTTACCCGCATGCGCCGCACGTTCAAAACCCCATGGGTACGGGGCTTGAACCAAAGTTTCCCCCGGCTGATGACTATCATCATTACAATGGATACACGATGACAACCGGCCCAATTGGACATCACCAAACGCACATTGGCAGCGATTACATGTCGAATGCGCATAGTGGTGGAGCGGGTGTTGGTGGCTTGCACCATCAGAGCTCGAACAATTTCAATTACTCTACGCACCATCATCACCATCAGAGTATAGGCTCTGCCGCCAGCTATTACCATCATCCGCATCCACATACGCATTCACATCCGCATGCTGGTTATACGTCACATTCGGTGCATTCATCGGCAGTGGCGGCGGCAGCGGCAGCGTCAGCCACGGCAACCGGAACGGAAACGGCGATAGCGAATAATGGATACGCGAACTCCAATTCGAATGGCTACTACGGAGGATACTATGGTGCGAGTAATGGCCACCACCAGATGCTTGATTTGCCAATTCAGTGTCCGAATACAGAGCCAACGAACACCGTCTTGGGATTACAAGAATTAGGTAAGGTTCATTGTGGTATACTTCTAGATGACCTTTAAGTTCTATACCATACATGTATAGATTCGTCGTAAGGTCTGGGTTTTGTAGGGAGCTTAAACGCTGGATATACCTACCCGTATGCACTGTAGAGGTACCTACTAAAAATGTGAATGGAATACTATTCAGAATTGTGAGCTGCACCTGTGCTTAATGTTTTAGGAACAGTGATTACTGATTACTTAAAAGGTAGTAGGTATTACCAATCTATGTACTTTTAACCGAAATATTTGAATGGATACAATCCGATTGTTGTTATGTCAGCTTTTATGGCAAGACATCCACATTGTTCTATTTGCCTTTGCATTTTTTACATTAGGTAGCTTACACCCCCTCACATCGTAAGGTACTATGTACTTCCATTTGGACTCGATTCTCGTTTGTTTAGACGGCTGTTCTTGCCTCGATTTCTTCTGTTCCAGTATAAGCTCAATTTGTATTCGGATAAAGTATATCCGCTATTATGTTATCTATAGGTGATAAGTGCTGTGTATCTAGTTTGCTATATGAAGTCTTCGATTATCTTCGGGGACCATTGGTCAATTTAACATAACATGCCGGAGATTCTGGGTCATCGAGATTATAAGCCGATGGAGGTATCGTTGTTATTCGCTAATAGGTACCTTATTTACTTCTCAGTAACTTCTGCTTATCCATGGTTCTATTCGAAATGGTATTATTTCGAAATAAGCCCTCTTAAATGCCCATCTACTCTGTTTGATGGCGTCCCAAGCCCGCATGATAAAAAGTTTACTTATGCCCCGTACCCAAATCAGTTTAGGGAAGTGATGTCGTCGCGTTGTCAAAAATATCTACTGATAGGTGTTGTAAATCGGTTATCGGAGCTGTCATAAGTCGCATTCCGAGGAATAATTTCGTTAAGTCTTATATGAGTTATCGGCTACCAGATTTGATGTTAATGTGGAATCTGTATACAATCAGTCGTGAGTCGAACCGTACGCCTCTGTCAACTCCATACAATGGGAGCAATATGCGAGGCCTAGTCTAATCTCAGCTTTATCGAGAAGAAGGAGTTGTTTCATGCTGTAGTATATATTGGATCTTTGTCTTTGAGGACGCTGATCTTGCGATATTGGATAAGTGGTATTGCCATGTTATTCCCGAATTGACAGATGCTGCAAGAAGTTGTATGGATTCTTAGGAATAATTGAGTTTGTCGCTCATTTTTATTTGTGCTACTGTCAAAACAGTTTTCTTTTATGCGGCGAGTGATGTCTTTAGTGTATTAAATATTATAACCAAGTTTCTATACCCCATTTTAAGCCATTGTCTAGATATTCTCATTGAGAGCACTTATTTGATCTCATCTTTGACTGCGTCATTAGGTATGTTGTTGCATTCACACGTATACTCTGCATGAGAAGAAAGATGTACAATAAATATTATACTATTTATCGACCCAAGCAGGTCACTGATATAGAGAAGAAATAGAGGGCACTCCCTGCAATATAGCAATGGATTCCGATAATTTTCCTACAATTTGTATTGTACTACCTAGACCTAGAAGAATACTTTGCATAATATTCGCAAAGTTGTTGTGATAATCCATAAGAGAATAATTTTCTTAGGCTTCAGTTATAGCCATCAGAAAAATCCATCCGTAAAAACACGAAACAGAACAAAACTGACACATTTAGCCATAGCATATCATAGGAATTCAGTGGAATACTTCGTGAAACTGGTTGAGAAGTTGAACAGAAAAAGTTTTTCGTACGGAAAAATAAAGAAATTCCTTTTTTAGAAAATTTAAAGATCAATTGCTAAATTTTTTTTGACGAATTAGTTTTATAATTCAAAAGCAATATTTTAAGACCAAGATTGAGTTCAACGATTGAGTTTAAGTGCTCCAAAAAAGTGAAACAATTTTTTTACGGATGCATTTTCCTGATAGCTATAACAGCAGCCTTAGTAGAGCTCTCTGCCCGACCATATTAAGCGCCTTTGAGAGCCACGGCTTTGGATGCACAATATTGTTCAGTTGCTTAATGGGTCTCTGCCTGTCGTTTATTAATTCGTGGCCTTCTAGGTATTGGAATATTTCGAGATTTATTTATTTTCCTATTGCCTCTACCTTCGATAGTATAAAAAGCCAAGATATTTTATTGTAGCTTTTTGGCAAGCCCTTCCTTCCGTTTTTGGAATCGGCTGAACTCGAACGGTCTTCCAGCAAGAAAGTACGACATCATATTGAATAACTTATGTAGTATATGTTGAAGTTTTGATTACTATTTGTGTGAAATTCCGTCGGGGCCCGTAGTCTTTTTACATTCCAGCTCGGATGCTCGGATGCTGGAATTGCTCTTGGTCGCCATTAGATAAGATAGATAAGATAAGATTTTATTAATTAACCAAAAGTATTACAATAATAGTTACAAAGTCATTTCGCATGGCTTTGCCTGATTGGTTTTTAATTAACAATTAACAAATATAGTAGGTAGGTATATAAGTATGTATCTACAAACAAAAATTAAGCGAGTTTTTTGAAAGTTTACATTAATAATATTGTCTCTATATTTTAATGATATTTGGCAGGAGGTATGTAAACAATTTTTTAACATCCATTTCGTTGAGGAGTGAAATCATCTGTTCTTCTGACAATAAATCTGTTCCCAAGACGTCAACGACCCGCACAAAAAATGGAATACATCCTCTCGTTCCTCTAAATTACATAGGTTGCAAATAATTGGCAAGTCTTTACGATGAGGAACATATTTTAACCTTAACCATAATCCCGAAACCGCATCATCTTTAAACTTTTCCTCCCTCTTGTTTATATCGTGAAAGTGGTTTCTGTGTCCAAGGTTATACTCCATTTGGCCGAAAATTCCACGGTGTACGGATCCCAAAGCATCCTCAATATCGGCTTCTAGTGTCCGATGTCCTGTTCGGTAAGTGTTCGGCTAGTTCTAGCCATTCTCCTCCACCAGCTTGTTTGGATTTGTATGCAGGACAGCATCAGCACATAGTTAGGCGTGTTTGAGGGTAGATTAAACATTTTTTTAATAAAAAATCTTAAGAGTTTTTCTTAAGAGATTTTACAATTTATAATTTCAATGGGTTCCCACTTTTCATTCCGACAATCTCCACCTTCTTTAAATATCATAATCTTTGACTTACTGAGATTGACTTCCAAGCTCCATAATCGAGAATAATCCTGTAGTCTATTGATCATAAGCTGTAAGCTCTCAGGAGAATGCGTCAACAGCACTTCATCCGCAAACATTAGGGCTTTAATACCTATGCACACCCACATACTCCACTCCTCCTGGCAAAAAATCTACTAGATCCTCAATAAATAGAGTAAACAAGCTGGGACTTAGTGTAAATCCCTGTCTTACACCCATCAAGGCACGGAACCACTCTGAAAGTCCCTCTCCATCCCATACAGCTGCTAAGGTATTTTCGTAAAGGCTTTCGATCAATCTTCCAAATTTAATCGACATTCGCATATTATACAGTTTATACACTAACGAACTTCTGTTAAGGGAGTCAAATGCCGCCTTTAAAATCAATGAAGAAGGCATATTACTTCTTGCCCCCAAACCTATAAAAAAAAATAAAAACCATACCGGCTACTATGCCTACAAAATAGTAAGACGTCATTCTGAAGGCGCACGTTACTCTAATAGCGATGATACCGCAATTCGCAATTTTTAATTGTTGTTGTTATTTCCAACGTTATTGAATATTTGCTGCAGTAGGTGTACTTGGCGATGCTGGATTGTTTTAAGACAGCCGATTTTCTCCAGTATCCAGAAAAGTATCTGTGAACGAAAGTATGATTATAAAAGGAAGACTTTAGAGGGCGTTGGAGTTTGTGAGATGATGGTTTTAAGTTTTCGGAGGCAACAAGTAGATTCCATGGAATTTGCGGAGGGCGCAGCGTAACCTTTGACAACCTTTAAGACCTGAGATGAGCTGAGAACATTCTTGTTAACTATAACTTAGAAACATGCAAAACAAGTATAAATCAAAACAACCTGCAAATCCTATACTAATAGCCTTCCTAATGGAATACTGTAGTATCAGGGACCGATTGAGGAAACATCAGGCGATGGTCTCTTGTAACTATTTGGAGTCCTTAAAAGTGATTTTTCTCGGAAAGGCTCCAAGCATTAATTGCAAGACTAATTTTGCGACAGGGTCAGGAAGAGGGAACAAACCTCTCCACAAGGTATAGGTAAAGAAAAGGGGACACTATAAATCATAATATCGCAGTGCACTAAGCGCTCGCTATTATTATTACTCACAGCTGCGTGAAAGGTAAAAACCGATTTACAGTCTGTGACGGATATAAAGAACACTCAAATTAAGAACAAGCTTATAAGAAACGCATGTGAAAACGCTGCGTCTTTTCTCTACATGTCCATATAAAAAACACGTTTACAAAGCTTTCGGATTTAAGAAACGAACTTTCATTCACAAAATCTATATAAGAACCATTTTATGTACTTAATTTTGTCATTGTTGAACTGAATTTCTGGATGTTAAATGCATGTTCCCAACCAGGATCCCACGTTGTGATATGCTGGAATCCGTACCATCGAGCAGGCGTCCTCTGGGTAGACCCAGGATGAGATGGTTAGATCAAGTCCATAATATCTCCTCTACCCGTATGGGGATTGCCCTTGATGATTTGGCGTCGATGGCGGAGGATCGAGAGCTATGGAGGGTCCACTTGAGCAACCTACCCCACTTATGAATGAATGAATGAACTGGATTTGAGTTTTATTGCAAATTCAGGTCAACTACGCACGACTCATAGTCATAAGGCGTTTTTCGTTTTTGTTCAAAGCAAAGCCTTAACTGTCAAAAAAAGTTCGTGTTTCTTTTTTAGCTCAGATACATCAAAGCAGCGCGCTTTGAGCTTAGAATAAATTGACTGAGCAGGACGAGTACACGTCATACCCATGCCAGTCTGACGTTAATTCGACGTCAGTATATTTCATAAAAGGGAGCATGTGGTGTTCGTGTACTTGTCATATTTTTGACGCCGACATATAATGGCATGCGTCTGTCACCCATATGTCCGGCTCAGAATGGCATGTGCATTTGCCAAAATATACATGTTGTGTACTCGGCAAATCGTTTTGCATGCAGGAATTTCATGGCATGTAAAATGAATATGTCACTACGAATTGATATGTTGCGGCCCGAATTTCAGACACGACATAATCATAATAAAAAACCTGCATGTTGATGAGAACCTATTTTGTTTTGTTTGCTTTGTTGTGAAATAGTGAATTTAATTATGTAATTTTGTTTTGAATTTCAAGCGTGCGTTCGTAGTGTGATTATATGGAATGCTTATAGTCTAAAGCTAAACTTGACGGATCATATTGGTAACGGCCAATCGTCTTCATCAAACGGTTGCATATTTTCACACAGTATCTACAGGAGACAGGAATTATTCTGACAGTCTGCCTAGTTAGTCAGTTGATAGTTTCTTAGGCGTTAGGTCTTATCGCCCAAAACCTTAACACACAAGTTGAAAAATGTCATAACGCCCAAAAACCACCACATCGCCCACAATTTAAAGGAATAAAGCGTCCCAAAGCCCAAATACAATGACATATCGCCCAAAGTCAAGCATATACTCGAAATCTGAAAGTGATGAACCCAGGGGTTCACAGGGGGCAACTTGCCCTCCATACGTATTAAACTGCAAATTCTTTTTGGCCTTTATTTCCATTTTGTTGTTTGTTTCTTGGTTACGCCATTACGCCCAAAATCAATGTCACATCACCCAAATTTACGTAAATTTAAAAAAACAAATTGCCTAGCAATGGTTTGGGCATTATGACATTTTTCAATTTGGGCGTTATGGTTTTGGGCGATAAGACCTAAAGCCGATTACTTACAAATTAATGCTTCTGGTACTCAGCACTTGATTCTCTCTGCATACGACTTTTCAGTGGGTTTACCACG
This sequence comes from Cheilosia scutellata, assembly GCA_955612985.1. NCBI lineage: Eukaryota > Metazoa > Arthropoda > Insecta > Diptera > Syrphidae > Cheilosia > Cheilosia scutellata. Next base: position 56,219,168 of record OY015312.1, on the reverse strand, counting down.
ATATCTCGAAAAAATAAAAATCTCGAATGTAAAAATCTCGAAAAAAAAATCTCGAATTAAAACAAAATCTCGAATTAATATTAAAAATGGTGTTAAAAATTGAGATGCGTATGGGGGCATGCTCCCCGGGTCTACCCCGATATGTCGAAAAAAAATCTCGAAAGCAAAAATCTCGAATGTAAAAATCTCGAAAAAAAATCTCGAATTTTAAAAATCTCGAATAAAAAAATCTAGAAAGCACAATCTCGAATGACAAAAATCTCGATGCGTATGCAACCCCCCCGCTTTGTTTTACTGCCTGGCTATGGGATGGGTGCAAAGAAAAAATCTCGAATTTATCTACTTTTTGTTTTCAAGATTTTTTTCGAGATAGAGTCTTTCGAGATTTTTGTACTTTCTAGATTTTGACCCATTCGAGATTTTTGCATTCGAGATTTATAAAATTCATTTTCGAGATTTTGACCATTCTAGATTTTAGTCGTTCTAGTTAACGTCATGATCCCATGCTCCCCCCCTGCAACCTCCCTACTTGGGTTTACTGTTTGGCTATGGGATGGATGCAAAAAAAAACCCAAATTTACTTTTTATTTTCGAGATATAGTCTTTCGAGATTTTTGTACATTCGAGATTTTTGCTTTCGAGATTAAAAAAAAACTTTTCGAGATTTTTAGCCTTCGAGATTAGTAGGTACTAGCAATAAAGAATTTACACCCTTAAAAATGCATCTGCATAATTATGTAGGTATCTACTTTTAAAATGTTATAGCCATCAAAAAGGAGTTAAAGGGTAACTTTAGCGGAATGTGCCATATATGTATTCGTTGTTGGGTCAGGACAATTAGTAGAACAGGACAAACTCCAGCTACGAGCTTGATTCACGTTTGTTGATTTTGTAGTGAAGCCTTTTATGGCTCTTTGGGCAGTAGTTCCGAACTATGAATGATGCAAAGGAAATGATTAAACTAGAGCTTGAAGTATAGACTAGTAATGGCTGATAAGGCTTTAAGGATGCTTTATGAAGAGGTCATTGAAATTGCATACAAGTTCCTTAAAAGGACTCCATAAAAAGGAATCTTTCTAAAATCTACCTTAACAATTTTATTTTTAATAATGTCTTGCAAAGAGGTTCCAGAAAATTAGAATTTTTACCGAAATGCTCTTAAAATCATTAAAAAGGAGATTTTATCAAAGTGTTCTTAAATTTCTCGAACACTTTGTCTTTGAGTCTTGGGAAACCCCACTGCAGGTGGCGCGCTCAATTGGAGAGCGAACTCAACCAACCTCATATGCGTAACTTTAGGCACCTAGCTAGGGATCGAGCTGGCTGGAGGGGCTTGTTGGTTAAGGCCGTGGTCCACCCCGGGCTGTGAGAGGCTACATTTTTTTTAAACACAAATCGCATGTTTTTACCGAGAAAAAAAAAATCGGGAAACATTTTATCGTACACATGTCTAAGACAAATGAAGCTATGCGATCCACGACCTCGAGTCAGGGGACTCGACGTGCTTGATCGTTGTTGCCCATACGCTCTTCCACCTCAGTCGTTGTATTTCGAGCTTTTTTATCAGGTCAACGTCGCTTCGCTTTATAGTTCGTAAAGTTCGTCGTAGAATCTTCTGCTCCACACTTCATCGATACCAACTCAGCCGAAAATAACTTGAAAAATCTTTCTCTCAAAGCATGCCAAGAGGTTTTTATCCATAGTCGATAAGGCTCATGAGTCAAGCTTCTGCAGCGTACAGCAGGACCGTGATGAGTATGGTCTGGTATAATATTTCCTTGGGCTTATTTACTTCTTAAATGACTTCTTACCTCCGCGAAACAGCGATTGGCAAGAGTGATTCTTCGCTTCATTATAGAGCTCTACAGTAGAGAAATTATTTAACTACTTCGAAATTATATCTGTCCACTGGACATTTTGCCCGTGTTACCGAAGTTGAGAAGCCTTTTCAGATAACAGCAAATATTTCGTTTTGTCCTTATTAATAATCAGACACATCTTTGCCGCGCGTTTCAGTACTTGCAAACACTGCACTGGACAGCGCACGATGAGTTATCCTGATACTCTCAATGCGACCAAGGAAAATTCTAGTCAAACCGTATTTTATTATCAGGTACAGCATATTATCATTAGAAACGGCTTTGTTTTGTCTTCTGTGCAGTTATTCGGAAGAAGTTTGCGGTTGTGATAAGGTTGTTTAAAATGAATTGCGCCTTAAGGCTGTAAGGGAAATTCCATTATACTATTTTGATGTCATTGAAGTCAGCTTGGTTATAATCATTGCTGCCGTCTTTTGACGATATCAGGATGCTCAATCGTAGTTTATCTATCATTCTACAACATGAACACGATTGGTTCCAAGAACTTAGGCCTAGGCTCCCATATGCATTTGTTGCGCCAATTATTTATTAGTTTTGTAATAAAGGACCTATCGCATGTTGCCTTGCGAAATGGTGCCAAGTATTCTGAACTGCCTTCGCCCATTGTTGGTATCGTACTGCCGCACCCTTTCTATCAAGTACCTATAGTCATCCAATAGGCACTGTCACCCATTTGACAACGAGTGATCAACGTCTCTATGGTCTCTAATGATTTTCCTTGGTGTAGTGGTAGTGGCCTCTGAATTTCCTGTATCCGGATGTTTGTTTCTAAGACGTTTTTAAAAGGTCGGGCAGTGAAAAAATCCCTAAAGAGTAATTCAATTTCACTTCATACGGGGTTTGAACCTGAGAACTCTTGCTCAGTAGCCCAGTCACACCACTGCGTCCACTCCAAGTTGCTGATTTTAATAACCTTTAAGGTCGAATGGCGAAAATGCATCCAGTCAATCCTGCTGAATAAATGACTAAATAATCTAAGAACCTTGTAGCCCTCACCCATAATATGTCGACAGCATCGGGTCTATTGAATCGTTTCTTCAATTCGACAAACGATCAGATCTTTGGTCAAATCTCCGCATCTGTGGACAAATTTATGTTCATGCTATTATGCAGTGGTTTGGTTACATATGGAACACACAAAAAATATTTCCCGCATAGCACGACTCTATGTAAAGCGAATGAAGATATCGTCTGTCGCTTTGAGAGACAGATTTTTCATAAGACTTTCGGTCCTGTTTACATTGACGAGCCTTGGAGGAGGAAATTCATCCACAAACTATACGAGCTGAACAGCAAATGCATTCTATAGCACTCCGACCCGAAGGGTCTTCAACTTTAGAGTGACAACGCAGTAGAAGAAGACCTCGCTTTAGGTGGGGCGCACAAGTAGAAGGGGATTTTAACCAACTTGGAATGTGCAACTGGAGGCAGTTAGCCAAATATCGAGCTAACTGGAGAGACGTATGCTGGTTAAGGCCCAGGTCCACCCGGGACTGTAGCGCCACCTAATGGAATGGCGATGGCATAGCTCGTTCACGGATGAGACGAGTCGGCCAATGTAGATACAGTCGTCGGCATAAGTATTTACACAAAAGTAAAGTTAATTCTACTAATAAATTTGAACTTACTTCATGTCAATTTTGGCATCAATGGAGAGGTCATTTAAATTCCGTTTGAATGATACAAAACTTTCCTTAACCTATTACCTAAGTACCCATTGAAAATTTAAAACTTTTGTAAAAGTCTATTTTTTTTTTACTTTTTTCCTCGGTCTCAAAAAAAAAAATGTTTTGATGCAAAAAGTTTCTTCAAACAATTCTAATAGTGACGCAAACATTTTTTTTCAAAAATCTGTTCGCTAATATTTTTTATGATTTTTTCATTATTATTTTTTTGTAGCACGAATTTGTAGTTCACTGTATTCACTCGGTCACAACCACAAGTAGCCAACAAACTCTGTTGAATATGACGGTTTGGTTATTGGCTAATGGCTACTACATAAATGCATAATGCCCACTGGCTGTACGAGTAGTATGCTAACTTGACAAGTAAATGCGAACTCATCTAAGGAACATTATTCTGCGTGTATGTTAGCTCCACTCGAAACATTAGCTGCAACGCCTCAATTAATACTCCTACTCCAACACATATACCTACCATTAAAATAACACTGTACTACATTAGTTGATTTATATTTGACATTTTCTTAACCAATATAAATTATCTTAGCTTCCAGATGCATACATACATACATGAATAAATTTAATTTTAATTGAAAATATTTATCATAACTTTTAATCGAGCACATTTTACTCCACCCACAGGCTTAAAACTGGAAAAACGCATCGAAGAAGCCGTTCCTGCAGGTCAACAACTTCAAGAATTGGGTATGCGATTGCGATGTGATGACACCAGTTCTGAGCATGTAAGTTCATTCGTTTGATACTAATCCCTACCGACATATTGCATGAGCGCGCACACTGTCATGCAAGTGCATGCACTTTATTTATCTAGAGATATACCATATACATAATGCATAGAAGAGCGCCACATGCTTAGCACCATCTATCTCAGTCATAATAATATTCTTGTGCATAATTTATGCGAAGATGTTTAGTGTGAGTATGTACACAATAATACGAAGGCTATGCGTAGATACTCGGAGATAAAATGCGGAAGCAGAATTGCATGTTATTGTATATAATTTATAAAATATAAAAATGCGTGCAGGATGTGTGCTCACCTAAAATAATAAATTCAGATTGTTGATTGTGTGTGTTGTTGCAGGACGATATGCTGGAAGAAGATCGCTTGATGTTGGATAGATCACCGGATGAGATCGGATCGCACGGTAATGATGATGATTTGCTTGAAACCGATTCGGATGATGATCTGAATTGTGAAACCAACGACGGCGAACGAATAATCTACCCGTGGATGAAGAAGATACATGTAGCTGGTGTTGGTAAGTTCGTTACTAAAAATATATTTACGTAGTCACGCTTTCATAAAATAAATATGTACCATATGGAAAGTCGACTCATTGAGGCCTTAGGAATTTATTTCAGAAGAAAGGCACCTACTTTATTTGCCGTCGGCTTTTTCAACTGGTTTTGCAATTTTGTCAATTCGAATCAGGACGTAGGGTGTAGAAAGGCATTAACCAACATTGAATACCTGATATTCAAAATGTAATACATATTTGGATGTGGGCGCAGTAGGTACCTATGCATAAGTATGCATATTTGAAAATTTTCTAAGATATAGATATGGCTACCCAATATAGCACTTATTAATGTTCAGATTGACAAGATTCTTGTCTACTATTAATGTTGAATTGATCTGCCTGAGAGCTGGAACTCAGTCGTCATCGCTGATTGACAGTCTGCAAGTGTAGTAATTCCAGTCTCAGTTTCAATTGTGATTCTACTACAACTACAATGTTCAATTGTTTGGGGGCTTTTAGGCTTTATACAAATCTTTAGAGTGACGGCTCAAGCGTTCGCTTCTACACTCAGAAAAAAATCGCAAGCTAAAATCTAGTAGATATGATCAAGCTTGATTTTAGATTTTTTTATTCTTACGATAGAGATTATCTGAAACCAAAAAAAAAAAAAAAGCATCTAGCAGATGTATTTAAAAAACCGCTCCCAAGGCACAAATTTGAATTATTTCGAAACAACATTAACATATTTATATCAAACCAATAATTTACCTTAATAAGAAGTGGGAGTGTTATATTATATTATTAAGTTGAATACTTTTCTCCACCACTGTAAAATGAATACATAATTGATTTTTATAACTAACGCAAATAGCTATGCAGCTATACTCAAACTTTTGCAATAAACCAATCTTCACTTGTCTATTGTCATCTGAAGTGAACGAGTCTCTTTTTTGATTACGGCTTTGTTTAACAAGACTCTGTAATCTTTTTTAAAACAGTTTTCGATGTCGGTCTGTAATTATTTCTGACTCCACTCTTATGAATAGGTCTCATCAATGGAGTTTTCAGTTTTGTCATCTAGCGATGAGATTCGGGGGTATTCAGGCGTTAGTTTTTTTTAATACCTACTTTATTGTTTTAATAGAATTTAAACTTTTTATAAATATTTTCCAATTTGCTGAGCAACTCGATTTTTCTTCGACAGTCATGGGAGATAAAGTTTGTAAAGTTTGGAACATTGATATCCATTGTCCAGTGGCCTATTTCACCAACTTATACATTTTTATTTACAAGCATTTTTTGACAAATTTCTTAGAAAAAGAGACAAATTCGGTTTCATCACAATTATTTTAAAAGCAGAATTGTAATTTTTCTACAGATTTTGTGGAAAAATAATTGTAAAAACAAATTTGTAAGTTGGTGAAATAGGCCACAGATACCTAGACAATAATAAAGGCTGTCCCATAATTCACGCAAAATTTTATAGTAGGCAGTGATGCCAACGGAAAAAAAGATAACAATGTGACAGCTGACAGTTCGGGGTTAGTAAAAATGGAGCGCTATACGAAAGAACAAAGCATTTTCATTGTTGTGCAATATTTTAAAAATAATGAAGGTTTGTCAGCTACAGTCCTACAGTCCGCAATTTTCGAACAAAATCATCTTTAATAATGTGTGATGACTGATGAAGCTCATTTTCATCTTGATGCATGGCTTCGTTAATTGTCGTATTTATTTAGAAACAAATGCACCCACAATGCGTGACTGTTTGGAGCGGATTTTGGGCTGCAGCTGGAGGCATTATCGGACAATTCTTCTTCGAAAATGCGGCTGGTCAGGCTGTAACAATTAATGGTGTTCATTATCGTGACATGATAACCGAGTTTTTAGTGCCTAAATTACAAGATGTGGATGTGACCAACACGTGGTTTCCTAAAGACGGTGCCACATGTCATACAGCCAGAGAAACAATTCAATAACTGTATGAATCATTTCCACGACTACAAAACACCTTTAAAGAGGAAATTGGGAGGTGTATTCATGAAATTCAGCCACATTTATGGGGTCATAGGAAATTGCAATAAAAGAGTACGTACCTACTTGCCGGCAAAGCCGTTGCGGACATTTATCCAATAAATAACCCCAAATTGTATACTCTATGAATCAATAAAAAATTTAATCTTTCTAATTAAAAATCAGTGGGCGCAGTAGCGCAGTAGCGCAGTGGTTAGTGTGCTGGACTACTGTGATCCCCGGAAAAACACAAATTACATCTTAAGGTTTTTTCTACTGCGCCACCTCTCGCGCGGAGATATGACGTTTTCAAAACGACATAACTCTGCCAGAAAAAAAGCGACATAATTCCGCTCGGAAAATGTACTGGGCGGAGATATGTCGGTATGCCAGGTAGATAATTAGTTAGTAGGAAAGGGATTTGCTTCAACAAAAAATATATTTTTTTTAAAAGACCATTAAAACCTCACAATAAATTAGAAGATAAAAAAAAAAAAAAAACACACGAAGTGCATTAGGTTTTACTTAAAGACCATCCAGTGTTGTATGTGATTGGAATCGCTTTTCCCTCGAACAATTATATTATTTCCCTTCGCATACCTATTGTTAAAATTCATAAAATGTACCCACGAAGTTCTTTTTTAACAATAAACAAGACTAAATATTTTTAAATATTTTAAAAGCAAACACTGGATTTGGTAAAGTAGGGGAGACTTGTTTTGAGGTCTCATAAAGTCCTATTTTTTTTTTTGTTTTTTAAATTATTGGACTGTAAAGTATTCTCACTTTAAGAAATGCAAATAAACTTTGATTTGGACAAATAACTACGTAAATTTAGTAAGGGCTTATAAATTATTTTTATTTAAAAACGAAGTAGGTAACCCCCATGTGGGGCAGTTTTGGATTAGGCTGGGGCACTTTAGAATGGTAGTATTTGTAATTGCTTTTAGCAGCCAATAAGTTACTATGTACAAGGTTTGTATTTTTTAATAAAATAAATTAACTTTATTTTTTAATAAAAATATGTTTCAAATGTGCCCAGTCTCCCATACATACGATATCCAATCAGGAATCCTAAAAGCATTTTTGTCTAAGTATAGTATTTAAAATAATATGTAGGTACTATAGGGGTATTCACGATTCGGTGTATCAGGTCTAGTATCATTGTGAAAGTGTAAAAGTGCGAAATGTTCTTACACTATAACAACAAAATATACTAGCTACACTTTCACTATACCCCAGACCTATAGTAACAACAAAATAAAACAGTGTAAAATGTATTAGATCGCAAATGTCAGTTCGATTTCTAATGTTTTTTGTTATTTTCTAGTGTTGCTATAGAGATTAGAAAATGTCTAGTATTGCTATAGAGATTAGAAAAGGTGTGCTCACGATGTGATAAAAAAAATACAATTTTACACTGAACCAAAAAGGTACGTCATATTAACAACAAAGTTCGTCATATTGAAGAAAAAATTGTTATTTTTGAGCCAACAACCGTAGTTGTCAATATGATGAACTTGGGTTGTCAATTAAAATTGAATAAATAAAATGTTCATATTGACAATCGCCGTTGTTGCTTTGATGAACGCAGTAGTCAAATTGAAGGAATTGATTTTCATAATGAAAATTGCAATTAATGAAGAACTCGATATTCATAATGAAAATCGCAGTAGTCAATCTGAACATCGCAGAAGTTAAATTGAAGAACTCGATTTTCATATTGACAATCATAGTTGTTAAACTGAAGAACTCGATTTTCATAATGAATATCGAAATTTTCAATATAATGAACGAAGTAATTGAATTAAAGAATTCGATTTTCAAAATAAAAACGTAATGATTTAAAACACCTGCTAGCTAGATTAAGGAATTTATATTTACAGTGGAGTGTCAACATATAACATATATTGATAATACACATATACATACTCCAGAATGCGTTTCGCCCCAATGACCCACCACATCGAGCTCATCAGTAGACAAATCACCTCATCTGCCTAGACGCAAAGTTTACTCGACGTCTACCGAGACTATCATGTGTTTCACAGACAAAAGTGACTGTGAACTATAAACCTAAACGTGTTTTCTGGAGTATTCATATTGACAACTGCGATTGTCCATATTACAACAAAGTTCATCAATATAAAAATTTTTAAATACTGCACTTATGTGGTAGTCATATTGACAACCCCGATTTTCAATTCAACAAACGCATTCTGCAATGTGATTACAATGAAAGTGCGTACGTCATATTGACAACTGCGATTGTTAATCTTACAACTTTTTTCATAACGTTTGGTACTAAAAATTGACAACCGCCCGTTCTTCATATTGACTATACGGTTGTTAAATGTATTTGATATTTTCAAAAAATGTTCATCATATCGACAATTTTGTTCGTCAATTTGACAATTTCCAGTTAACAACCACCGATTGTCAATATGACAACCAATATTTTTTTCAGTGTACTAGACCTAGATGCACCGAATCGTGAATACCCCTTATATTTTGAGGAATGGGTCAATGACCACACGAAATAGTGCATTATATAGTTGGTATAGGTAATTAAGTCGCATGACTGTCTGTGTATTTGTATTTGCTTCATTCTAGAAATTGCTTTGCTCACTAGCTCATTCAGCCAAGTGAATTTCGTCATTGAAAACATTTTTTTCGATTACAATCTGCATATCAAGTTATGGAAGCGTTCCATTGCTGAGAACGATGGCTCAGTGAATTTGACACCGAACTCTTGTGATTTGACGATACTTCTTCTAAGTTATATAAAATCAGATTACCAATAGGTAAACTGCATATACTACTCAGGACTTGGATGTACATTTTTGGCGCGGTAATTGTGAAATGGAGCACCAAATGCTCGAATGAATGAATGACGAATCGCCGACAAGGCCATTTTCCTGCAAATTTATTAAATCATCATTGTATAAGGAATGGTTTTTGATTCTAACTCAATTCCTGTCGTTATTATTTAAAACGAAGATTTTGTAACTCTTAAAAATCACACTTAATTATAAACAAATTTCTAGAAAGAAACTGGATTGATAAAATTTTCATTATAATCACGTTTTTTCCCTTCAGATTATTTTTACCATCGAAATTCCCATGAAAGGTACATTTTCCGCGGCTTACCAAGACTGAGACCAACCAATAGTCTCCCTTGTCCTACAGTTGGCATCAAATCATTTCCTTATGTTCTTTGACGATGTAGGTAATCCCCATATAGCATCCTTATAAGATATATAGAGAATTTGTTCAGCTAATTTTTCCTATGGGGTATGGTTATGGTCGTATGGAATAATCTTCCCTACCGCATTGACGATCTCGTTACAAGCTGATCGATTGATCGATACAAAGTATAGTTGTTTCTTGAAAATAAATTCACTCAGCGACATGGAATCCAGAGTTAGGATTTCTAGACATCAAATTGTGCTCAAACTGATCAAGTTGTGGTTCAATTGGTGCACAATTAGTAGTGCATAATATCGGTGGTGCCATTTAATTTTATGATATACATCTTAATTTTATGTTGAGTGCATGATATTTAACACAATTTGCTGCATCAACTTCATTCGCATTCCCATTTATTTGCATATTCAAAAGCCATTTGTCCACTTAAATAACCCGTCCATTGACTGCTTTTCAAAAAGTATTACACAACCCCGATGACTGCATCAATCACAGACTATCGACATTGACACAACAAAACTTGTCTCATCTATCACAATCGGTTAAAAAGAATCTTTAACAAATCATTATGCATTTAAAATTGAAAATGCGATTTCGGTTCTCAGCGCACATAGTCGTCCAATCAAAATGACAACAAACAAATCACATCGAATCAATCACACCGACCGGTATAGCACTTTGAAATGCCGAAATGTTAAAATGTATATACATATATAGATACCTACTTCACCTACAAGTTCCTGCCGATTTGATTGTGCCCTTGAGATTTCTCAAGAATCGACAGTTTTTCCAATATATACACACAACGCCACTCATCATTGTCGTTGTCCTCGTCGCCGACCTACTAAGGCACAAAACCACACTGATTGACGGGACATAAACATCGTATTGTCCCAGTGAAGAGGCCTAATTAATAACAAACGAATGCTGTGCACTATACACTCTTGATTGTAAATAGCCTTCTCATTATGAACGCACTTATGCTGCTAAAGTGTGCCAAAGAGTCACCGCCGCCAGCATGCATCATCGTCAGTGCCAATTACACGATTCACGAGCAACAACCTTGACTTTGATGGAATGTGTCCTTGTGCCGGAGACAATAATGCACCAATAAATACGCTCATTCTAGATTCGAGTGTATCCTTGCGATAATCCTTCTCTGTGCCTTAGCTGTGTTAGGGTCACACTTTGTGTTAAGTTTCGGTTTCCAACAGTTTCAGGTCCCACTGGGATAATGTCGAAGAGATGAATTTTGAATAATGCCTTCTGGGCGATTGCCTCCGGTGACGGATGAGGCATGTCATCTAAAGTTAATGTTTTGACATTCATCATGTTACTGTGCACAGTGTCGTCTCTTATGTTTTTGTGCGGTCTTGCCATCTATTCCTGTCTCATTGATGATGTCGCTATTGGCTCCGTGTCAGTATGTATGGACCAAGGGGCCAGAGTTCGACAAGAGTGTAGATATCTATACAGTCCTAGAGTGTTGTGGTCGTGATGAATTGCCGTCAATTTGTTTTGAATCTATTTTAAAACGAACCGTGTGAAGTGTGTGTGATCATGACGGGGTATAGGTATACCAGCGACAATTTAATGCCCAGAAGTCGTCAATTTGTGGACTTGTACGTTGTATTGTGGGAATTGGAAGTTGTTGGGTATTTTATAACCACAGCTTCTGATAGGACTGGAGGCAATTAGTATATAACTGATGGTATATGAAGCCCTGCATCTTTGTGAAAGCATTCTTGTATTCTTATGCTAATCGGTCATAATCTGCTTTGTCTTACGAAACGTGTTTCTGATTTGTACGACATGTGAAAGCATCTTATGTGTTTGAACAAATAGATATAGTTCTACTGTTGCACATACATCCGTGTAAGTTCTCATTTACTATTTCGGGTTTTGCTATATCTATATTCTGTCGTCAGACATGGCATTCATTGGCAATTGAAATAGTCAATCGCGACTTAATTGTGGAACAGTTTTCTGATTTTAAAATGTAAGCTCATCGAAAAGTAGCTGCCAAAGGGCATGACAATTCTTGCTAAACTGGTAGTTTAAAAATAATTTAACTACAAAGACATGTTGCAGTTATTTGGTCTTTTAGAGTCCATCTGTACGGTTGGCTTATTCATCGTTGATACCGATTCCATCTGCCTTGTTGACCTGCAATTATAGCCTGACCATACAAAAAAAAAAAATAGATATCTGAGTTTGGAGAAGTAGCTTCTCGGCATTGACTATAATTCCTCACCCCAGATACCTACACAATCAATTAATCTTGTTTGGACAGCAGTATTCGCGATCTTATTCTTTTTGGTCCTTACCTACCCAAATCTTAAGACTTTTCGTAAGTGTTGGAACAACTACCGAATTAAAGATCGATAACCCAAATCCGGTTTAGTCGTCTAAAAATCGACCCAGCCACACAAGTAGTGAATGAAAGCTCCTCATTGCTCCTTTCGTCTCGGATGGTAAATTATACCCCGAAATATTTAAACTTCTGAGCCTATTTCAATGAGATTCCACTAACGTGCGCAGAGTATATTCAACCGGCCGGCGTTTTGAAGATAATCATCACTGCAGGCAAGTTCATTTTTTCATCATCCCAGCTTCAAGCGAAACGCTTACGAACCGGAGGTATAAATAGGCTTACCACGGGCAAAGAGAAAATAGTTGACGGGACTGACCCAAATAGAGAATCTTATGGGTATATCTCTTTAATGACGAACGGCTAAATAGAGAAGTCTTTTGAGGACAGTTTCTTGGATGTTTGGGTGACGTTCGAATGAGGGCGCACAACTAAGATGTAATTTCAATGTTTCCGGGGATTGAAGCGGAGATCCCTAGCTCCGATTACCTAATTACTACTGAGCCCCTGCGACTGTTGTGTGTCTTCTTCAAATCTACGAAACATTGACAGGTGTGGCATACCTACCCACGGCCTTCCCAAGTCCCATTCTAAAGGTGAATAGGGGACGGTATTATAACGGTTTTTTAATACCTCAGCAAATTCAGGAAGACTTAAAAATACAGGCATATATGTATATGTATAATCGGTTCAATCGTCAGTTTGCCAAGCGGCAGGTTTAAGAACGCGTTTCTAAACCCCTTGAATGACACGAGAAAGCCATTAGACTCCCTCTTCACTTAGGATCTTGAGCATTTCTGGCCTGATTTAATTCACTTCATCCAGTTCGTCAACTTTAAGTGACAACGGCGCGGCGCCCCGAGATGCTTACCTAGACCTACCTACTTATCCTGAAGGGAAAATAATTTTCGAAAAGTTGAAAAGTTATGTCCTCTTGGTTGTCAAGGATAGGTAGGTACTTATAGGTGATATGCGGTTGTTGTCTTGTAAACCGTCCAAATGTCGCATTTCGAGGAATAATTTCATTAAGTTCCTCAAAACATTTGCGAAGCTGTTATACCTATAGAAAAGGCATAGGTAGAGAGAAGGAATAGTTGGTGGCATGAAGTAACTTATTCCCCTCAACTGGTAAATAAAATTTGAGAACGCTGTTATTGAGATATTCAATCTTTTTTCCGCTCTGCTCAAAGAAATGGAAATGTCTTCATGCCCTGTCCTGGATAGTTAGCAACTTGGTCTTAGATAACTGCTATACAAAAGATGTACTTCTCATCAGAAAGAAGTACTACCATCTTTTAGATTTCACTTTGTTCAATGATATTCCACTTCAAATCTCCAAGACAATACGCCGTCACTTTCTTTGCCTGCCTGACAAGCGTGTTTGCAGTTCTCTCATAAACAGTAGACATACCATAGAATATGCCATCGTTTAGGACTCTAATAGAATATCCAAAGAACGACGAGACTATGAATAATACTGACCAATTTGGTATACTATCTGATAAATAATATTTCAGTAAAATGTTGCTATTCTCTTCTCTTCTCTCTTTATTTGTCGCTTTCCATCCTACTATTCGCATTTCGCAGCCCCTAGCAGGTCATTGAAGTACATGCACAAACAATTTAAAGAAATTTCCTCAAGATATTGATTTAAATGTATTCTCTGTAAGCTCACCCTTCCACATCCTTGCATCTCAAGTAACTAGCATACCTTTATACTGTCTGTTGTTGCTACGTGACAAACTCTAAAATATGTCTGTACAGTATCATATTCAACGTTCAGACATTCTCATGATGTAAGGCAAAATGCACTTCTATCCCCAAACGTCATAAGAAATTCCAAAACCCCCACACAGTCTGATGTGCACACTCAACGGAAAGGAACTCCAGCAGGACAGCCACAGCATTATGAGGTTATGAGCTCACATAGGGTTTTTTTTTCTTTCATCACACGTACTGCTGGTAGATAACGATTTTCCTTTAAATTCCTAAAGCTCAATTTCCATTTTTGCTTCCAGAGATTTGCTATCACTGTCTGGTTGGGTTTCAAAATATCTGCATCCTATTAAGAAGATACAATTTACTTGCTCGAAGTGAATGAATTGAATTCACCCCACGCACCAGATGAGTTGACTCCCTTATCGAATAGTTGTCGCGAAGTATTATAATCCCATGTCTATACCCAGACTGTCAGCCGAGCCCCAGTTCCGACTCTTGCCCAGTTTTCAAATGCAGTGGAATCGGTCGGTTTGTTTATAACACCACACCTTTCTTTTGCGCGCCTCTGAACCGTGGACAGATACATGCGACAGAAATGATAACATCACTTTTATTTTTAACTTCCAACTTCAAGTGGAGTTGAATTTCGATGCGATTATACCTGAGGGAGGGCCTTTGTATATACATCTATATAATATGTTGTATAGTTGTTGATCTCGCGCAGTAGCCTAAAAGTACGATACGAGTTCTTTGTCTAAAATTTCGTTGGTTAGATACTCTTATCGCTGCTAAGTAGACAGTTCCGAATGATCCACTTCATCGTCGTAATTAATTAGAAATTAAGCTAATTGCCTACATAGCTGAGGTGGAGAAAGTGAATAACTCGGGGCAATCAATCAAGTGGCCAATTATTATGTCATAGGCAAGAGGCAATTGGCGAACTTTACAAGTGCGAGGAAAAAGTAGACTTTGGTGACTGGATTACACTTGTGGATAGATATATGCGACACAACAGTCTGCGCGGAAATTAAGTACTCCCGTTACCGTATAGCCGATATCGATATCCGCTCTGAAAATTTTTACAAAAAGGGACTGCTTTGGAAAAAGACATGAGGAGTTGAATTTTCTTCAGCGAACCTTTGTACGTAATTTGTTGTCATGCAACAGTTTTGCTAATTATGTATGCTATGAAGGTATAGGTAGGTTTTGTTCATATAAGTGTTTGAGTCTTTGTTCGATAACCCTTTTTCGCTGTTGGTGAAACCATTTTTTCCTTTCTTTCAGCAATATAAAAATATTCTCTTTCTGATCAGCTTTCTTTCTTAAAACTTAATATAGTAACTAAAGTAAAATCGTTATTTTACACAGTCTCACGATACCAATACGTTTAGGCACTTTTAGCACCAAGGCTTTAAAAAATTTAAAAATGTTGCGAGAGCTGGTTGGCGTCATTTGATTCACCGAGAGTGCAGTTTTTCATTAACAATGCCGCGATTTTCGGGAGAGTCTCCTGTTTTTGCTATCGAAGTTTTGTAAAGGCGGAATAATATATTTGCAGTCTTTCGAATGCCTGGATTTTTCGAGTTTTTCCAACGTAGGATTGATATACTCATGGTCTCACTATCAATATTCTGTAAAAGCGTACTCAGAGAGTTATTGCAGATATACTCCGCGCCACTTGAATAGCACACCCCCTAAGGTCGGTTTTCTATTGTCCATTGGTCCCAAACTAAGACCTAATTTTTTTTTTAAATTAAAGTCCATTTAATTGTTGTGATTTGACCAGAAGGAAGAATTATGCTTCTTTTTAACACAAACATTACTTAAATTTAGGGTAATTGGAGTATTTTAGATTTTAATTGTGTTTTGAGCCACCTTTCTGCTCCAAAATTCGCACATCCGGTTGGAAGGGATGCATATACAAATTGGCCAAATAATTTAGCGAAATCGAGATCCAAGCTGATTCGATGACATGGACTAGCTTAGATACAGTCGAATATTGTTGTCCCGATCCATAAACTTGTTGTGTCAACCATTGCCAAACATTTTCGGTGATATTCAAATCCGGTGAGTATGCCGGTCAGCTTAATAGCTCCACAATTTGGCTCTATAAATACGTTTTAACAACCCGAGCTGTATGTATTGGCGCTTTATCATGTTCTTAAATCCACGGCAGATGTTCAAAAAGGTTATGAAAAAATGATAAAGCCTTATCAGTATATAAGACAACGCATTCATTGTGGTTAACAAAAATTTTAATTTGCACGTGCCATAATACGAAACGGCCCCCCACACCATCACACCTTCAACTCTGCCATGTAGCCGGTCCAAATGTTTAGTCTCTTTGCGGATGTTAGGGAAATAGTAGCTATGACAATCCAGGACTTCCAAATTAAATTTTTTTCGTGTGAGAATGCTTCAACTAAGTCCAGGTCACATGTGCGCGACAAAAACGGAGGCTTTACACTTTTCGAACCGGGTTAAGGGGTGACTTCTTCTTGATTTTTAGTCTTTTTATATCCTTGGCATTCGAAATAATACGACGCATAGTTGTGAAACTTGCGTTGATACCTACCACATTTTTTTTCTGATTTTTGGAAAAGTACGCCTTTTTATACCCGGTACCACACTGTGGTGAGGGTATATTCACTTTGTCATTCCATTTGTAACGCCCATAAGGAGGCGTTGTAGGTATGACAAACTATATATATTATTGATCAGCATCACTTTCTTAGTCAATCTAACGATGTCCGTCTGTCTGTCCGTCTGTCTGTCTGTCTGTCCGCACGATTACGGCCGTAATTTAAGAGCTATCGACTTGAAATTTGGTATGTAAGCTTTTATCCACCAAACTGAGGCTAAGTTCGAAGATGAGCAAGATCGGATGGAAACTACTACTACCTCCCATACAAAAATATCAGATTTATATAGCTTTTTATGTTAAAAATTAAATTTAAATAGCTACAGTAAAGATAGCAAGTTTGCACATATTGTTTTAATAATATTTAAAAATTTTTGACAAAAAATGAGCTTGGTCGAATAAAAAGTACCCACACCTCCCATACAAATATATAATTTTTTAATACTAAAATATTTTTTTTATTTTACAATAATATAGTACCGGGTATTTGAGCTTCGGCATAGTCGAAGATAATTGTCTTACTGGTTTTAATATAAGTCGCTTTTGCGCATTAGTAAGCACACTGTTTATGCAGCAATTCATGTTTTTGTCCATAGTTAGACTCATTACTTAAAAATATGTATATAACGTGCCGGCTCCTCTCGATTTTCTTAGCCAATTTGGCAATAAATAGGCTAGCGTCCTTTAAGCTTTGATTTCTCCCTTTTCCGCATCGGTTAAGGCTTTTTCTCCACCCATTTTTCTTTGTTAACTAAATAGTCGAAATTAACAAAAAAAAGCAATCAAAGAAAAATATGAGTTCACGTGCCAAAGATAACGGTCAAACTAAATGCATGTTCTATTCAAGTGGCGCAAAATTAGGGGCCCACATTTTTCCTGTTTTTAATTAACAAATTTTTGTTAATACTTAAAGTTTTATTTTTAAATCTTCCTTCTCGTCAAATCACAACATTTAAATGAAGTTTAATTTAAAAAAATTAGGTATCTCGCATGCTTGGTTTGGGACCAGTGGGCGATAGAAAACCGACCTTTAGGGGGTGTGCTATATTCAAGTGGCGCGGAGGATGCATATTTTTGATCTTTTTCCTGTTTTTTTTTAGTAAGTGTTTGCAGGTATCAAAATGCATATTTTCTTTCTCCCGTCGAATCCACATAGATATGCTATGCCTAGTGAGTAGGTAAGCAATGTCTTTATCCCGACTCTCGCGAAGTGATACACTACGGCCGGCCAACGGTTCCGCGGTCTGTTCGAAAAAAGTGAAGTTGTTATTTCAGCTATATCATGCTTGAAATATGCCGCTCGTTCTAAGTATGCTAAAGCGGGCCATAGGCTACAGGCTGTGAAACAACATTGTCTTTTAGACGAATTTGATCTGAAACCATCAAAGACCAAAAACACTGTGAAAGCTGGGTACGAAAAATGGATTTGTTTATCAACTTGTAGCAGCTCGTCTCTTAGGTATCTGCTGACTCATTTACGATTAGTTGATTTGCTGGCAACCATGTTCCAACTTATGAGAGTTGAGGTATGGGAATCTTGTGCTAGCTAAGATCTTGGACTTTCGCCCCAACACAATGCCGACTAGTCCGAGTCGGTTTCCGTAGGTTTTGTCATACAGGCTATGTGCTCTTCGTGTGTAACCGCATTTTTCGGAAAGGAATGCTGAAATTCTCTTTCGCCACTGTTTTGAAATGAGGACAAAAAAAAAAAAAACGTTCCCTTATAATATTAGCCGATGGGCCGATACTTCTTTATAAAATCGCCAAGAGAAAAAAAATGTATTTCCTTTGAGCCAAAGTGAAATCGAATTTTTCAGCAGTAAGCAAAAGTAATACCAGTTCGCGTGTGGAACTTTTCAAATCAATGATCTTATGAGCATGGATACTGATTGGATTGACTGCCATATAGCATGCAACGTGACTGCGCTATGAGAACACATAATCGGGTCTTACATGTTCTTTGAACCAAATTTGCACAGATTCGGATCATGGGAAGACTTTCTCCGCACTTAACCATAATTGTTGCGGTTTTGGTAGAATGCTACACCTAAAGCTGTTACAATGTATCAAGAATTTAGCAATCTGGAGGATGTCCAGTTCTTTTGATACTGGTATTATTTTTAAGCGTTTTGAAAGGAGTTAACCGCGAAAGTCATAAATCAACAAGAATACATTTTCAAAAAACTGACGTGAGTTGAAGTGGTAGTAGATCTAAGAGCAATTTGATATACAACTAACTACATCAACTGGTGCGGGAACAGAAGTTCTAACCACACGTCAGATACTAACTATGTATATTTAAAATTGTTTAAAGAGCTGCCGCCGACCTACATTCGAATTATTGTAACAGACAGCTTTCTCTGCTGCGGCTTACTATCCTAACAGAAGCCACAATTTATGCAGGCAACTTGCTTTGATACCTGCTGTGCTAAGATTTAAATTTGAAGGGCTTTGACGGCTGCTCCTCAATTGTATACCTTATGCCTTTTTTGGGCACCAAGTTTGTCACTTTCTTTTCAGACCTACAATATCCTTTGTAGATGCCAGTATATAATATACCCAAATGTGCAGTACCTAAATGATGATTGTAATGAGGCAATTTGGCGTTGTGGAGGATTTTTATCTCTATGTGCGTAAGGCAATCATAATCAGAGCAGCGCATGCAAAGATAGTTGGCATTTGGGATTATTAATTTGATCATCCGAACAGAAATTTAAGTGTTTTACATATCGCCTTCCACCTGTTGCTGCCATGCTATAGAAACAAATATCTTTGTCGTGATGCGTATGGGAAATTCAAACAGGTATTCCTCTCTTCACACCCACAAATACGGTCGCTGGGTAGGTAGACTTGATTTTATAGACTCTGATTTAACTGTTCACATTAAATGGGCATAAAGTATAAGAGAAGATTGTCTGGGATGAGATAGTAGAAACATCTTTTTATTGAAGGTCTATGACCATCTTCGAGTCAAGAAGATTCAAATTAATAAGCGAAGATGTTTGCGAAATAATATAAATTCGTATGGACTGGACATCAACACTCCTGCGTGGAGAATCTTACTAGTACAGAGGGACAATGCGGTAACGAACTACCTTACATTATATAGATCGCGCACTGGCGGAACATTTTGGTTGAGGTTCCGCCTCGAACTGTAGCGCCATCAAAAGTGAGAAATATGCGGTTTGTAGATATAACCATTTGATGGAAACCCACGGCGCGCGTTTAGAACGGACTCCATATTTTCATTACCTGTTTGGAAACGATAACGATGTACCTGCAGAAACGTTAAAAAAAGTAACATAAACCGCAGTACTGATAAGCAATACCGACAAGTCAAGTTTTTGTTAAACATTTGTAATGGCTTGTTGCATCTCTCTTATTCTCAGAGAATCCTATAAGATTTTATACAAACAGCATGCTAATCGTACCAGGAAAGCAAATGTATCTAAAATGTAAGTCAATTGTGGAATATGCATGCAGTTTTAGTTATAGACACAGCTACAGCTACTTGCCTATATAATTATTTTCATCCATTTTAACATTCGACAGCGAAATAATGGATGAAGTTCTTCGTGCTGTGCAATTTTATTTCACATTAAAATGGAATGATAGGTATGTAGGTATTAAAAATAAAATTTGAGGTGCATTATACTTTATTCGTATAATTCGCTAAACAACTCGGTTTACGTATACTACTTAAATATCCTTCCTATAGCATTCTTCCAGAGACTGTGAAGGTAAAACGATTACCCCTAAAAAAAAAAAAAAAAAACACCTCGTATCAACAATAACGCAAAGAGTCTTCTCCTCCGTTCTAATCACCAGTTGGCGGACTTGCACTCATCGCTCATTTGGCGCAATTGGTAGTCACTTTGACAAAAATCGAAATGCAAGTTCATATCCTGACAGGGGAAAGCAAAAATGTCTTTCCAAGTGGATTCTATACGGAGAATTGACTGTCAGAATTCAAACTATTCAAACAATCTCTTAAAATGAGTCTGATGATGAATTAGTGGTGTAGTTCGAAATAGCTATCATTCCTACCAAAGTGATTATGTCTACGGGTTGTTATTAATGTTATTCTCTCAAACAAGACTGAAATTCGACAAAAATGTCCCAACAGAAAATGTCGGGGTCAATCCCAACTAGCCAGAATCGTTGTTACTCCTCGCTTCTCCACTCAACGAGTTCTCTTCAGTTCTTCAGGTCTACTTCACTTTTCTAATTGTTGCCAAATAACTTTTGGGCCCACTGGTATGATGGACTACTGAGCGAATAGGCCTTCAATTCTGCGCCCAGAAAAACACAAACTACACCTTGCAAATGTTTCCATACTGCGTCACCGCTTTATAACCATATTAATCGCTTGACTGATGTAGGATTATAGACGGATTACACCTAGAACATGACTTCCTTACCAATTTTATGAGGAGCCTCTTATAGAATTTGTAAACTAACCTTCTATGTGATCATTTAATCTGAAGGAGTAATCAGGTTCATATTGAGACTTTTGATATCTATCATAGAATTAGTCGTATGTTCTCGCTGAGTTCCAATTCACTACGAAACAAGGGAACGGGTACACCTGACATCTACATAACATTCGGAATCCTTCCAAATTGAAAGTTAGTCGAGCGACGAAAATCATATTTGTACGCTAACATAGTACCTAATTAAAAAAAGGATGATGGGTTTTCTGCCAAAAGGGGAACTGAGTGAAGCTCCCTTTACAGGACGCAAAACCCTTCGGCATTACTCCTTACTTCGGCCTATAAATTCAGCTATTAAACGGTGAGAACATTATGAGATGTGATATCTCATATTGATAGAACATCCCAGGGCTAAGGCAGGCCAAACAATCTATTAAGCTCTTCAAAAACGATGAGAAGAGGATCTTACATCTATTTTTACCTATCTATATAATCGACTCCCCAGAGTACCGATAATTTGAAAACAATATCACCCTTATAAAAGAGTCCTAGCTCGTTGGGTGCCGAAGTTCTTACACAACTTCATAACTTCTTATAAAAGCTATCATTTGAATACCTGCCTACTAAAGTCAGTTAGGAATTCAATCAGTAGCTACCTAAATTAGATATCTCTGACATAAATAGCGATAGCTATCATTTGGACTCACAAAACCCACAGATTTAACAACGCACTTACATTCCGCTCTAAACTTCTAGCAACTGTCAAGTATTTTATTTCTGCTAAAAAAACCGCGCATTGAAATGCCAAAGTCATATAAATTCTTCAAGGTCTATAGCACTTTGCCGCAGCTGAAGTACACTCTCGCTTTTGTTAATTGAAGTAAATTCAAATAAATTTTTACACAATTTATAATGCATATGCATTTACTGTTGGCGATGACGACTTTATAAGCCGCATGGATGTATACAAATATACCTATCTATCTGTTGGCGTCATATAATTCTGAGACGTATTTTTGCCGCGCTGCTTTAATTCATACTCCGCGCGCACTACAATTGGATGACTTGCGAAAAATCACATCTTGTCGAATCGTAAAAAGTTCGCGCGAACATGCAAAAGGCGAAGAATAAAAAAAAAATATATAAAACTTGAAGTTATAGCAGGCATGATGCATCATGGTCAGTGTCAGTCATGTAAGTCTGAGACTGCAGTCCAAGTTGAAGTGAATTACCCCCGCAGCTAAAGTAATTAGCAACCAAGCGGCGATTTATTGGAAATGCTAATTAAAGTCAACCGCGCCATTGATGGTAATTACAGTTCTTGGAAGATGATGAAGGATTAATGTTATGATACAAAAAAAAAAAGCTGAACGCCTGCTAAAGGCCATTTGGGTGCAAGTGTTTCATCAAAACGAACTGAACATGTCACTCTGTGATGGGACAGAGGGTGGCCGCACGCACGTTTTGGCTAACAATTATAAATGGTATTCGTTTAGGATTAGGACGCATGTAAACAATGAAACAATTTCACAAAGAAACTCAGTCGTTGATGTTTCTAGAAATAAAATTAAAAATTTTAATTGTTTTTTTTTTTTTTTGCGAAATGTTTAAGGACGTGTGTGAGGCACAAGGCAGGATTGGAGAAATTCCTGAGCGAATAATTTACAATAGGCTCCAGCCAGTATCGAACTAAAGGTAACAATGCCATGGGCCTTGGGGGCGCTTGGCAAATCCTAAAACAATAAAACTTCTTTTTTGAAAAATAATGCTTCTGGCTTATTAATTGAAAGAAGTCTCTCTCGTTAATATAATTCCGATATCGACGGGAGCAGCAGTTACCTACGTTATCTATTACAACCGCACGTTGCAATGGTGTGTCTTATAATTTTTTGCACATCAATTTCAAATAGGTACCTATCAACTTTAAGCTCGGCACTGTTGTCTGTCATTATTATCGGTGATGCGACTTCATCATTATTATTATTAGGCCTTTTAAAACTGAAGTTCAGATCGCACTGGTCATGATTTTTTTTTTTAGGCAGGGATGAAATTAAGCGTGAAGAAATCTGAAGTGATGCTCGTCTCCAGAATGACTGTGCTCTGCATATTAGTGCAGGTGGAGAAGCTTAAGTATATAGGTCTTATTCATAACTCATAACTCATAAGTAATGCTGAATTTCCTGAAGGATTGGTCAGGCTAAGTTAATTTTAAGACGCATTCGCTCATTTTGTAAACGCTGTGGCTGAGTGGTTAGAGTGCGAGAGGTCTCAGGTTCGATCCCCGGAAAACACAAATTACATTTTAAAGGTTTTGTTACTGCGCCCCCTTTCGCCGACGTCTTACAAATGGTGAGTGGGGTTATGAGAAGCAAATGCCTAGGTTCCTATGGGGACCTATATTGAACCAACTATTTATTTAGTACCTACTAGCTGACCCGTGCTTTGACTGTTTCATTGAAATCTGTCCAGTAGGTTTCGCGCTTTTAGGAGATAAAGGAAATTCCTACAGTTTTATTATAAGTATATACCATACATATATAGATTTAATGTGCACCCTCTGCATCGCCCTCCCTCTTCATGATCTTACTACTCTTGTTTATAATACAGTAGTCCCTCGATAATGTGAATTCGTCGCTCGGATAAATAAATGTCGTATGTTACATTTGACTACTTTTGGGAAAACGCAATCAAAGTTCAAACATTTTTTTCTTAAAAACCCTACGGTAGATTTTCTTAAAAATTAAATGACTTATGCAGAAAACATTTGTCAACTGAATAACGTTAAAATCAGACCAATATTCTAATTAAGAAAGAAATTAGAGCCAATGTTGCCCAAAATGCCGTTGTCGTATGTGACGTTTTCACCAAATCTGTTTGTCACCCAAACACATACGACACAATTTTAGCACATACGACAAACAAAAAACAAATCGAATTTGAAACGAAACAAATAAAATAATTTTGTTTGGTAAGAGAAAACACAAAACATTTATTAAATAAATTTGTTGGTTGTACAAAACAACATTTTATTGGACACTTAAGTTTTACCTTTCGTAACTCTGACAGGGGTGGCAAGCTACTCAGCTGCCAACGAGTTGACGTTTATATTGAATTTTGTGGAAAATAAAATAAAATATATCTATTTTACGTTTGTTGATTAAATACTTAAAATATATGATAACGATTTGTTAATATGGATTCAGATTATGATTTAGATTTTGAAAGTGAGTTTGAATAATAACGAACTGTTTAGTGGTGTAGTTTGACGTCGTTTTCACTAAAGTTAGGCGTCCTTTGGCGATCACAATCCATTTTGAAATTCAAATAAATTATCAAATAATGCTGTAGAAGACAGTCTTTTTTTAAGTGCTGCCAAGTTTTTTGTACCATTTGATTTGAGTATTTTGAAATAACTTTGAAACGCAAAATATACATAAGTGACACTTATTTGGTCGTCGCCACTCAAACTCAAACTATACTTAAGTGCACACTGTAAAACTGGGCATACATAATACCTACTAGGTAGGATTATCGGCTTCATAATCCGGGGAAAAATATTCGTCACTAAGCCGGAGTAGCTTCTTCCATAAGAAATAATAAGATATTGTACCTACACATAAATATAATTTGTGTTAGGTAATAATATTACTTGGAATTCGCATTTGTCAAACCTGATGGACCAGGAAGTAATTCGTCTCCCAATATTTAGTGGCGCGTACTAAAGGAGTTAAATAAACACATTTGATTACTACTAGCTATACCTTTCATAATTCAAAATACAGAGGTACGCATAAAACTCGTCCGATCTGCACGACATCCTGAATGCGCCTGAAATTACACACGGCTGTGTATTATCTTATGGTACATACGACAAACATTTTCCCGAATCTGACTAAACAATTTGTTGTATGTGCATTGTGCAGTATAAAGTGCACATACGACATTATTTTCCCAAATGAAGAATACACAGTTTTTGTATGAATTAATTGTTGTATGTGCAAAATGTTTGCACATACAACAAAAATACTACTGAAACGTTAGTGACCTTGCACATACGACAAAATGACAGCTGGTTATCTTGAAAACTAAGGCAGCTATCGAAAAACGGATTTCAGAACATGAAAAACAAAAATTGTAAAAGCAAAACTGCATTTAAATCTCAAAACCCCCAATTTTGCACATACGACATTAATTTATCCGAGCGACGAATTACCGATAATGTGAATTTCTCTAAAATGTGAATCGGCAAAACTTAACATTGTCATCTCTATAATGTGAACTTCCGAAATTTTTAACCTCTAAAATGTGAATTTTTTTGTAAAAGTTTTTATTTTTCTTTTGTTTCTCTTGCTCGTTTTGCGTGCGATATTAGGGACTAAATAACTGTTATTTGTCTTTAAGTTGTAAGTGCAGCTGCAGGCTATAGAGAGACAACAACTGCCATTTGTGTAGGTATGGATGTTATATGATCAGTTCGTGGTTATATTTTTTCAGTTAGTTGTGTCTTGTGTGGTTCGATTTTTATCGATTAAAGATAAGTGCAAAATGTTACGCGAACTGCTAGACATCCTGGATTTGCATTAGCTGAAAATTATGGTGTGTCAAAGTCAACAATTACAGAAATAGAATTAAATTCGAAGAAGCTTTGGACTATTTCAAACAAACCCAATTTTAAACAAAATTTGCCAAAAATTGAGAATACTAATATCTATGCCAATATAAATGTTTTTTTTTTTTTTTCTTTTTTAAATGAATAAAATTATTTTATTTTCGTTTTTCTTCTGAATTGATAAATATTTAAACTGTGCTTTAAAAAATCATTTTGTTTTGTTTTTAATGATTTTGAAAATCGCTTCAATTAGTTTATTAGGTACTGAAAAAAAGTTCCAGTAATGTGAATCCCTCTAAAAACCGAAAACTCCTTGTTTTAATTAGTTCACATTATCGAGGGACTACTGTACTACCTTTCCTTTCCTTTGTTTCCCTCTTCCAACGTAATTCAAACAACTACCTACACCAACCCTACACTGTTACCATACCACATAAACATATCAGAATGAACGTCTGTACGTCTCTTCTCTTCTGAAGATTATTAATGTGTATGTAATGCCATAATATACATACTTACATATACAACTGACCATAGCACTCACTGCGAAAACAAATCAACCCTTTTCGAATGCGAGTGCGAGGTACATATACTTACGTTATGCTAGTGTGGTTTTGTTTCTGTTTGTCGTGTCGCACGATCGCAAAAGTATAAATATACATTTGTAGCAAGGCATATGTGTATGTATATATATTTACTTCAAAAAATACATTTTGGCTAAAAACTGTTCCCAAGGACGTGGCCATAAACGACAAAGCCTATAGCAGTCTCACAATCTTAAGGAACATTTAAAAAAAAGTATGTATGTACAGTCCACGACGGATATAAGAAACACTCATATAAGAACACATCGCTTATAAGAAATGCATTTGGAAACACCGTGTCTTTTATTTCTCTATATACGTGTTCGCATATAAGAACAACTCGGATATAAGAAACAAATTTTTTGGATTTTAGAGGTTTCTTATATCCGTCGTCGACTGTATGTATGTATGTATTAGAGACATTAACATTAGCACAGGCCTCGGCCCTCATTGAAGCTAAGCTCTGGGCCTCCGGGTATCGTAGAATAGCGCCAATACAAATGGACAAACTAAATCCGTAAATAAGCTGATTGAATAATTACAGAGACGTAAATATTCAAGGTCCTTACATATTACCGTTTGAACTGAGTTTTGGATCTTTCTCCTGAGGGATCTTATCAAAGTAACGCTGGACCTTTGACGATGTTAATATACCTGGTGGCACCCAGGTGTAACCCAATTGTCGTGGATCGGATTCCCATTGTGTTGGCGAAATACTCTTGAAGGTTGAAGCCGAGGCGTTCGCGAACCGATGTGACGATGTTACACATTTTCGGTAACGTTTCTAAACTTAAAATAAACATGTCTAACTAAATTACCTTTTCAGTAGCTTCGTAGATACAGATATTTGATAAAAATTCACTCTTCTTGAATCTGTAATTTTATAATGGTTAGTACATCTTGATCGTTCACCAACAGTTCGAACTTTGCACTGTTCTGCCAACTTGGCTCTTCTCTAATTCGTCCAATTTTGTGACTATATTCAGTATACTAAAGAGGCTGGCAAATATTATTAACTATTTAGTATTCATTAAATTGATTTGAATTGATGATTTTCTTTTTGTTTAATTTTTTTTGTTTTTGATTTTATAAACTAATTTATTTTGCAAAGCCTACTAGTCTCGCCCCATAAAAAAAATAAAATAATCCATTAAGGAACATTTAAAAAAAAAGATTCATCGAAATCTGTCCAGTAGTTTTCGAGTTTTTAGCTGACAAAGAAAATTGCTGCAGTTTTATTACATGTATAGACTTTGAAAATCAGTTTACTAAACAAACACGAGGCTCAAAACCTACGGGATACGTAAACTTGGAACTCGCTGCCTGGGGACTTATTTCCAGAGGACTACATAAGTACATAACTTATACAAGAATTTATATGCATCAGAACACCTGATCTGCAAGCTTATCGGAACGTTGTTGTATCTTTTCAAGGAGGTAGGATATACTTTGCTTAGACACGTTTGAAGCATTGCTATAGTTTTGCCAGGTCCTACAGATTTAAATGGTTTGGTTAGATAGCACTTCGTCTTCTCTATGTTTTAACGAATCTGTTATCCTGCAAAAGGTGGAAGTTTCAGTATGACAACGAGTAACTGTGTTTCAATTAAAAAGAAGTTCTAGAGATTGCTGATTGCTCTTTGAATATATACAAGCTTTTCCTTCTCTAATGATTCACGGATTCACTTGTTTTCAAACATAAAGGCGCCGCCTTGGGGAAAATTAAAACCCTGAATCATTGAATGAATTTCATCCAATTTTCCATCTATTACGCTCCGCACCACATATCATCACCAGCAAAGAAAAGCTGGGCAATGACTTGTATGTTGGGTTTCCCTTACCCAATCCATTCGATGTTTAAAAATCAAGGAGAAGCAACATACTGCTGACAGTGTAACAACACGCTCCACAAAAAAAAAAAACACAAACTCCACCGTCATTCACTGGTATAACTCTGCGCACGAGTATATGATCTCATGCTTCCAGCTTTAGCTTATTTTCATTTTTATTTATGCAAGTCATTGGGCACAGTAGGCTGCAGCAGCTGGAGAGCACTACTTCGGCTACGGCACTACAAAAGAATCAGATTTGCTTGCCAATACCGCCAACATCTATCTATTCATCGCACACTGTTCGACCCCTTTGTGTCCGGCGTATGCGAGCGCTGGCACTGGCACACAAACACACCTAAGCCCCGCGCTGGGAAGGTGTAGGCTATTCAATTGAAATTTACACTTTCCGGTTCATAAAATGTGCCAAGGTGAACCGTGATCACATCACAAGAGGGTATGATATCTCTTGTAGGGTGTTCCGCATAGCCCCACACTTGTTATGACTTCGTGAGCTACTTCCCGGTGTGGTGATGATGAATTCCTTTTGTCACCGCACTGTTATCTTATCAAGGTAACCAATCGCAGGTTACAAAAATTCTTACTTAGAGAGCCAGAGCCCAGAGGACCTCCGTGCACAATTGAATGTCTGTGCCACCGATGGGATGACAAACGGTGAGGCCGCCACGGTTAGGCCTGAGCTGCATGGCTGGTTGGTTTGACAGGACCACTCATTCAATACAGTCCTATCAGCGGATGGATTTCTGGTGCGGTGAGCACATGTCCCATTCGGGGAACGAAATGATTTATAATTTATTTGTGACTTTTAGTTTTTCACTGTCGCGGGGTAGGTATAGGTAGGTGTAGGTAGGTATAGGTATCGCGGGTAGGTACCTACTTACCTTCGGACGTGCGGTGGATATCAGATTAAGATTCGTTTTTTGGTGGGGATTTTCTCTGCTTTCTACACTTGGTTGGTGGGCACTGGTTTGGAAAAGCGCGTGCGCATCCACCTAAATCGATCCAATTGTTGCGGTGCGTGTAAACAGCTTACACCGATCGACTTCCGGGCTTTTAGCAGCTACTTTCTGGTGATTAATTAATATCATTATCGCTATCGTTTGAGTGCAAGTAAGTAATTGATATGGAGCGGTAGAGTATTTATTTCTCAGATTTATGGGTTATTTTTCTTTCAACAAGAGGGGACATAACTTTTTGAAGATTGATTACACACTATACAGTCTTGGAGGTGTTAACATTTAAATGGGAAGATTATTTTGGGGGATGGCTAGATAAAGAGATTCCATGGATACCTTTGGGTACAGATTATGGCAGGTTAGTCTATTCTAGAAGTATCTATCTATGACTTGCTTTGCCTATATGCATCAGCATTCATTATTCACGCAAGAGGAGCTTAGTCTTTCAAGAAACCTGGGAAATGGAAATGGAATATCTACTGTCCAGCTATCACGTCAATAAATATTTGGCAGTCGTCTACTACTTTATAATCTTACAACTCTAATGCTTGGGACTATATGACAGCATGGCTGTCGATTTTTATGACAATATCCCTCTGGGATAATATATCAACTAACAGCCGAGACGCCAAGTGCCTTGGATCTTTTGCCTTGAATATCTTTTCTGTTCCAAAGACACTGCAATGCTTCGGAAGTCAGAAGGATTGGCTGAGGTTGACTTCATCAGAGACGGCTTTTTCGGGGGGTTGACGACCCGTCTGTATATATATTTAGGCACATAGTGATCTGTCGTGCGAAGCAAAAGGGGATAATTGAAGCAATCTAAACGCTTCTAAAATGCACTATCTGCCAGTTCTTGGGTCCTTCCACATGTGGCTTATTTTCGTGGCCGTTGTTTTCAGAAAGTCCTTCGCACTACTATTTTTATGAGTTAAGACCTCAGAAGATAGTTCGTCAAGGTGTCTCAGAGTTAAGCAGATGGTATTCATTTCCTTCACGGTCTTGTATCAGCATTTTTTAAGGATTGTGTTCTGATTTGATTTGATTACTGCAACCTCTGATCGTTGAATATGGTGATGGTGATGGGCTGATGAGCTGAGCATAGGTATACCTCATTCTGATATTCCATAGAGTATGCCTACTAGTCGTAGGTATTCCGGAAAACAAAAACTTCCCTAGATATCAAAAAGAGTTTAAAAAATTCCGGACATAATTTAAAAGCCACTCCGTCCACATTTTCCATTATAAACCATCACCTCACGGCTTTCTTTTGCTCACTTTAACTGAAAACCTTTAATATTTCTCTCTCGATAAATTTTGAATTAAGAATTAGAATGTAAATCAAATTAATTGACATCACCCTTCAAATAACCCAACAAACCATCTCCCACTCAATTCCAATAACTTAAATGAGTCCAAACTTAATTAAGATAAGATTGAAAACTTTTCCCTAAAATATGATGTCCTGTCTGTTTTTCGCGCAGAAAAATAAACTCAACCTCTGCCCCCAGCTCAATGGCATCCGCGACTATGAATAATATTAATCGCTTTCTGACAATACCCTCTAAGAACTTTTAACTCTTTGCATACTAGATAACTCCTTGCCCAGCTACAAAAAAAAAACCCAAAGCATTACAATTAAAAGGAGAAATTGTAATCGCAATGTCAGACCGTCAATGTCATACCGAGAAACACAGACGGGATGTTGTATATTTTTTGTATTGCCCGCAGATGTTGCTAGCGAAGATGTTTTCGTAACGTTTTCGAACGTCCTTCGAAGAAAAGTCGTCGTCTCTGTTTTTTTCTTTTTGTCTTGCGCCAAGAAAAGGGTTCTCAAAATCGATTGAAATTTCGCCGCCGCGTTACACGTAGGACTGCTTGCCAGGGGTGAGTGTAAACTACTCAAAGCATAATTAATCAAAATCAAAATGAAAAGTAGATAGCCGGATGAATGTTTGTTTGGCCGACGGCAGTCCTATGTTGAGAAAGTAAATCAAATTAAATTTTTTTGGCTGCACCTGGTCTTTGGAAAATGTTTCACAAGTTTCGTATTGCAAAACTAACTATAACTACCCAACTATCCCCATTGTGCAAAAAAACACAAGCAGATTAATGGACTTCTCAATCTGATGACAGTTCACTCAGCCTGAACGACAGTGTTTCTTGGATTGTGTCAATAAAATCCAATCTGGGTATTATACCCCCACACAACTACCACCCAATATTTCAATCAGTGTATAGGAAATTCAATCGATTCTACTAGTTTCGAAAGCAGGACGAGCAAAACTAAATCCGACTCGGACATGTTTATAGAAATTAATGATGTTCGTGTTGTTTGTATTTGCAGCAAATGGATCGTATCAGCCGGGCATGGAGCCGAAACGTCAACGTACCGCCTACACTCGCCATCAGATCCTTGAATTGGAAAAAGAATTCCATTACAATCGGTATTTGACACGTCGGAGGCGAATTGAAATAGCGCATACTTTAGTCCTGTCCGAGCGGCAAATCAAAATCTGGTTCCAGAATCGACGAATGAAATGGAAAAAGGATAATAAACTGCCCAACACAAAGAATGTGCGAAAGAAAAACACAACCGATGCGAATGGCCAGCCACCAGCAAAGAAAACAAAAAGGACGAACAGCGCTAAGAAACAGCAAGCAGTGCAGAATGAGGTAAGAAAGAGTTTTTGTATTTTTATTTTATTTTGAATTTGCTTGGAAATAAGATTTAGAAAAATATATAATTGCTTTGTAGCTGAAAGACTACAAAGGTGTAGGCAACGATTTCGTATCAATTTTAGCACGACCGACGGTAAGCAGGATTATTATCAAAACAAATTATTCCCACTATTGAGGACTTTATTTGTCCAATACGGATTTAATTTGAAGCTACTGAAGTAGAGAAATATCAAGCCAAAGTTCAGTTTTACCAAAGAGCTGCGATCCCAGGAATCGTTGGTAGTGTCGACCGTCGGTCTTCGGCACACATACAAATTCTGGCTCAAAAACAAAGTGAACAGCACCAGACACTACTATACATATACTTCTTTTCATCCAGTTTTAAAGTCAACCAATTGTAAATTGGGCGCAGTAGCGCAGTGGTTAGTGTGCTGGACTGCTGTGCGAGGGATCCCAGGTTCGATCCCCGGAAAAACACAAATTACGTCTTAGTGTTTTTTCTACTGCGCCACCTCTCGCGAACGTCTGACAAACAACCGAGAGTATAACTGTCCTGAAAAAGCTTCTCAATTCAGCCGTTCGGAATCGGCATAAAATTGTAGGTCCCTTCCATTCGTCCCAAAAATAGAAACTCACACAAACGAATGGTTGCGAGAAGCTAGGCCTAGGGTGTCTAGTCTACCGCCTGTTGCGCCACCTATTTATTTTTTTTTTTAATTGTAAAATACCTCTTTTAAAATTCGTTGCCAGAGTTAGGGACCTTTTCCATCAACTCTACCGCAGTTTCATTTGTTTTGGATTCGTTATTTTTACCCTTGTGATTAAGTGAAATCTAAATTAAATGAGTTGAAAATTTAAACAAAATTTACATATCAAGTTGGTTGGTGTCGGTTTCCACAAGGTCTCCACAGTCCACACCTGAATGGATTTGGAGACCTTCGATATTGAGCGTTGGTCTCTGATTTCTCTTTATCTTATACTCGCATCTTGAACGTCTTTCGGCTCGGCACGGCATGTAACTGTTAAATAGCCACCTTCAAAGCCGGTCGGTGCAAACGCGATGGTATTTTATTATTGATTCCTCTTAGTGATGATTGACAAAGCCTTACCATTAAATTGCCTTGTAGATCTAATTTAATAGCATTTGTCGTGTGAAACTCTTTGCCGGACTCTGATATGATGGAATTGTCTGAGTTTGGGTCTAGCGGGGAGACAAAGTCCCTAAACTATACGCCTAAGTTAAAACTGTAATATAGTGACGCTTAATCCGAGACGTCAACAGAAGATTGTTGACGTTCGTGTTGTCAGAAAATTGTTAATTTTGCTGTCATTCACAAGTAAAACTATTTGGCTGCTAGTTAACGCTATTTCGAACTACAGAGGTGGATTCTGACCGTCAATTCTCCGTATATAGTCCTCTTAACAAAACCCCAATGATACCTTAACTTGATAAAATTACCTACCACAACAGAAAGTTGGTTGGTTGGTTGAAAGTGGCTGCCAGCTGGAAAACGCCAACACACTTAGACCAGCTTAGGTCCATTATGATACCACGAAAAATGGATCATATAAGATCTCCCTATCCCTACCAGTTGAAAAATGTTGAACTCTTTATAGAGCATAAAAGGCTTCTGATGTATGTGTTTCTCAGATAACCCAAGTCGTTGCAATGGAAGGCTCCCAAGTGAAGCTTCCTTCTATGGGAGAGAGCTGGGCAGGAACAAAGAAGGTGAGGAATAGTGTCCTCCTCTTTCTAATCCATACAGCTTCTGCAAAAGTCATTTGCAAAATGGCCTAGCCTTTTGAGAGAAATCAATTTCTTAGAGCGATTCAATGAATTGCATGATCGTACAGTTTTCCATTCTCAAAGAAAGCATTCAACTTATGATAAAAATAAAATGACTAGCTGATGAATTCCCGCCATTAGCTCGAGAACGAAATCCCCAACTCCAGTATAGTATTAAGAATAAGAACCAAGGTAATCGTATGAACTAACTTCCACTATTTTATGAGATTAAAAGTCCAGCAATTTTATTCCGTGAGATCTAGCTTTGGTACCTGACAAAGAGTTACTTATGTACAAAGGACAAACTAGTTTTGAATATAGGGTAGGGGGATACATTGTCACAGAAAGTGGAATGGCAAGGATTGTTTTTTAAAGTTATGATCCCGAAACGAATAACTCCCACCAAATTTGGTATTTAGTTCATATGAACTAACTCCACTATTTTCAGGAACTATTATATGAGAATTATATGCAAAGTTTCATAATGAATTTAAAGACAAAATTATAGTCAGATAAAGTATACTTTAAGTTATTTTAGTACGTGACAAAGTCAGTACTAGTATTTTGTTAATTATAGTCAACATAAAGCCCACTTTATCGTTGTTAGCTCGTAATAAATTTAAAACTACAAAAAGTACCTATTATCTCTTAGTATACGCACTAAATAATCTGTCATTCGTCAATTTGAAGGCAAAATTCCTTTTTTTTTTTGTTTTAGAGAATTTTAACGCGAAATGGAACAAAATGATTTCCAAGGATGAAGATGATAATATATTTGAGGACTTCGAGCTATTAAGAAAATCTAAAATAAATAAAACCCGGTCAAATATCCTTTTAAAGAACTTGATGACGATGTTGACTTGATGTTAAGTTGAAGTGACTGCCAGCATACGCCAGCACACTTAGACCAATGTTAGGTCCATTGTGATACCATTCGGATCCTATATTACTCCACGCCTAATAGTTGGAACCATTTTGAACTTTTAATGAAGCGTTATAAACTCCAGGGTCGTTGAAGAAGAAAGCTCCGAAGTGGATTTTCCTATTCCGAGAAAGAGCAGGACAGGAGCAGAGGAGGTGGGAGACAGTTTTCTCCTCTTCATCTCAACAGCTTCTACAGAAATCATTTGAGGGAGCACCAAGTCTGGTTGCTTGCCTACCTATCAGACAGAGTGTCCAGTGATGACACCTATCATAGAGCTAATATGGCTTCTTTCTAGAGATATCAAACATTTAGAGCTTTGGCCAAATCTGCTTTGTCGCTAGACATGCTGTACCGTTAGTTCATCTTAGATTTGTTTTCTCAAAGGGGTCTAGCTTTAATCACATTTGTATCCATTGGTATACCTAAGTTAGCTTTGTCAGGTAGCAAAGGCTCTAGGAGAGACGAGCGGCATCCTTGGGCTACTTTCGAATGATTGGACTTGATGACTTGACTTGATGTTGCTCCACCAATTGTCATAGAATTTGCTTTTCACCACCATCCCAATTTTTCTCTCGATCTATCACATCACAGCCAACACAAAGAAAAAATTAATTTTATAGTTATTAATTTCAATTTGTTGTCATTTCGCTATTTATCAGTTTATGATAGATAATTTGTTGAAATAGAATCCCCCAAACTGAGTTTGGTTTCTCAAACTATAAATTTGTGAGCCTGTTTAACAAAAATTTGCGTCAAGTCTACACTAAAGTCGATACTAGTTAGGATGATAAAAAAGTGTCTATAATTAAATAAAAAGTTAGGCGACAGTTTTGGAGTTAGAGTGCCGCTACTTAGTAGCTACTAACCTCCCCTGATACCAGGCGACTATAATTTTGCGCCAATTTGTATAATATACAATGCTCGCATACCTGCTCTAAATCCAACAGTGACCAACAGTGACAAGCAGAGGGCAGCATATGTCTGCCCATACAAATTTTTCTGTACATGTATTGTAAACTTACTTCGTAGTGTATTAGTTAACAATGAACTGCGTCTTAATTGAACTACTTTATCTCCTAAACTATGAACTAAATCCCAATGCATAGTTGGCGGAACTCGTCCCCAGAAAGCGAGGTCCAAAGTTTGCTTGCGTTTAAGAAATCTCATTTTTTACGATCATAATTTCTTTATATGGTCATATTAAATGGTTTAAATTTTACTGTTTTGAAGCTATCGTAAACTTATTCCATGACTCTACTCTACTTTTCCTTCAAAATATGCAAATATGCAAAGAACTGTTTGTTCCACTCATTCTCAGAAAAAATTCCCTTTAGAGTAGGATTGGAATGCAGAATGACAAACTGGAAATTCGAACAGAGCCACCACACGAAATCTCTTCAAAACATGGAATGCAATACCAGAAACAGAACTCCGTAAGTCCAAAAGTTTTCACTTATCGTCCTTGCATTTTGGCAATTGGATGTTTTAGCTTTTTTTAAATAGCAAAACACACGTCTAATAATAATGTACTTAAGTCAACAGTTTTGAAATTATATTATACATCTTGTATCCGATATGAGAGTTAACTTGTTTTTAATACATAGATATTATGAAAAAAAAAACCTTGTTAATGTGCGCCTACACAGCTTGTGCAGTATATACCTACTCTCAATGTGCCATGCATCTACGACTACGATACGAATTGGTGAGTCATTCAGTCAGGTCAAACTCTTTTATAAAATTTTGCTAAAGTCTTAATGAGATTCTATTGATTCATTCACTCATTTGAATTGCCTGATTCACTACCTTTGAAAAACGTTTTTGTATAGCAAACGATATAATCACTTTTTTAAACCGGCATGAATGTCGTCTTTCCATATCCCGACGGATAAATCAATATTCCACGGATGGCATTTCCCTTTTTTCGTTTATCCTTTGCAATACAATTGCAATAACCTTATATTACACTCAAAACCGTGTAAATTGTATTTACAAACAAAAAATACAAAAAAAAAAATTAATAGGCATTTCCATAGGGAAT
This sequence comes from Cheilosia scutellata, assembly GCA_955612985.1. Lineage (NCBI taxonomy): Eukaryota > Metazoa > Arthropoda > Insecta > Diptera > Syrphidae > Cheilosia > Cheilosia scutellata. Next base: position 56,182,524 of record OY015312.1, on the reverse strand, counting down.
CAATTGGCAACTATACAACATTTTCTATTCCTCCTATATTCTCTGTAAACTATTTTCTAACTTACATTTGTTGTTCCCTTTAATTCCAGTGCATCCGTTCGGATAGTTTGGAGAGCATAGGCGACGTCAGTTCATCTCTAGGGAATCCGCCATATATACCGGCTGCTGGTGATGCTGCCAATTTAATAGGACAACAGCAGCATACCTATCCAGGATCTCAGCATCAAACAAATCACCCAAGCAACAATAACAACAACAACAATAGTAGTACGGCCAATAATAATAACAACACTAACGTAGCACTGCATAATCAAATGCACACGGGAATGCATCAACATCCTGTGATGACCAATCTAAATCATATAAAACAGGACTATGATCTGACGTCCCTGTAGAACGATGTCAAACTCACATAGGAGAGGTTTTATTGTAATTTTTAGGATGTTTCTTTTTATTTTATTTTGTATCTAACTCTGTTGTAAATTTATTCGGAGATATACGAATTTTTCGCTCTCTGTAAATTTGATGGCTGTTTGAAGGGAGAAAAAAGAAAAAAAAAATCTACATGCGGAAATGGGAAGAAAAGGATAATTAATATTTAATTTTTAAAAGTATATGTAGTAAGTAATGTGTATTGGTTTTAGTTTTTAGTATTATTTTGTCCGAACTCAATTTAGTGAATAAATTGTGTAACTAACTGTAATTTAAGGCAACCAAGTGATTTTCAGTATAGATGGGGTTAATTTTTTATTTAATTTTTTTTTAATTTTAATATATATACATAATTTTTGTACACACTTATGTTAAGTGCCATACCAAATAATTATTTTGTTCTTTTCTATTTTGTAGGGAAATATAATTTTTTTAAATAAAATATAATTTGTTTTAAATAGTTGCACTTTTGATTTTAATTCACTAGAATTTATTATTTTTAATGGAACTGAAATGTATAAATATACAAAATCCACTGAATGAGCGAGAATAATTAAGTCTCTGAATTATGATACATTTTGTCAAAGCAAAATTTTCGGTCTTTAATTCTGTGTTTTGTATCAACTCTTACCTACATATATGAGTAACTATGAGATTTCGGCACTGAACGAAGTAGACGGTTACAGTTTGCCAAAATGTGATCCGGATCCTTAATGGATTGGAGTGGAGACAGTGGCGGAGTAACAAGAGTTTTGGAGGATAAATTTAAACTTGAGACTTGAATTGTAGATATCTCAAATTATTGTTACTTGGAAATTTAGGTAGGGGTAAGTTATAACAAAAAAAAATTTTATTTTATTTTTCGGTAGATTACACTAAGAAATAAATATATTTTTTTAAATACATATATCCATAAAATATGTAGTAGATATTCAATGCCAGGCTATGGGAGAGTATACCTACTTAGTCGGCAGCTTGACGTCTTTTGCTGATTGATTACCTTTCGTATTTACTGACGATGCTATCCATCCCCTCAAAAACTTGGCCACTTCTGTGGTCTAATATAATGTTTGGCTCTGTGAAATCCTCAGCTGACCGATGTATTGGTATCTCTAGGACACTCAGATTAAGGCAATCGACGCAGGTATACATTTAATTAAAATCGAAAAAAATGTCTTACTTACTAACCTTTATAGGCGAACGTGTGCCATAGAGCTGAAAAGCACGAGCTATACTGTTAGGTACAAAAACGTAGATACTCCGAAGTTTATAAGACCTTTGATTGTGAATAGCTATTAGCTCGTCGAAATGCTTTATTGAGATGTCATGCATTTTGTAGAGGTCTATAACAGTGATTGGTGGCAAAAACTACATATAATCGTCTGATTAGGTAGGTTTTCCGGTATAGAATAGTTCGAAAGTTTTTGATTACTTCTGGTAAGGCATTATCTTACAATATTCCATCATGCGTCAACAGTTAACCTAAGACACTTTACTCCAACTTATCCCCTGATCTGCGATGATTGCTAGGGTGGGCTATCAAAGGAGGAGTGTCCGGTGCTGTTTTCATGTCAATACTGGCTTGAATACCCATTGAAAGGAAGAGTTTCTTTACACGTATTTTATCCTCATTTAAAAATATTTACTGTAATGTTACATACAAATCATCCTGAGGATTTGATGAAGTTCATTTAAATGTTTGTTGGCATGCTGACGGCTTCTTCTTTTATCACCGCAGCCCTTCCTGATTTCGTTGAAGGATGATCATGGCCACAAGGCGGTATACAAAGAAAAGTCAGCTTGTTCTGAGCATCAGCATTCTCATTGCCTGGCTGGTATACTGACTCATAAGATCTGCAATTGTATCATACCCCCTCTTGTATGATACTATGGTGCAGCAGGCGTATAAATGTCAATATGACTAGCGATTCAGAGAAGATCCATCTGTGTAAGTTATTTGAATAGAAAAATCCGTAAATAAAACTCTTCTCTTCCATGAATTGATACCAAGTGACTTCTTCATTATTTTAAATTTTTCAAAATAATTTAAATCTACCTTACTAAAATGCTATGCGCTGCGTGCTGGGTGTTGGTTGACTTGTCCGCCACTTTGCTTAAGTTGCATGTTGTGTGTTAACTTGAATATGGCAACTGATTTATAACCAAATTTCCATTCTTCCTTGCTAGTGAGATTGAGAAAACTGTCCCGGTTGGCTAGTGCCACAGTTTGAAAGTGCGCTCGCTTGTTGAATAGAAGGTAAGGCTTCAATTATAGCTATCAGTAAAATGCAACCGAAAAAATATTTTTTTGCTTTTTTGGAGCACTTAAACTTAATCGTTGAACTCAATCTTGGTCTTAAAATGTTGCTTTTGAATTATAAAGTCAGTTCATCTAAAAAAATAAGCAATTAATCTACAACTTTTCTTGAAAACGAATTTAGCTAACTGCCTCCAGTTGCGCACTCCTATAGTCGGTTGAGCTCACCTTGGACTTGCGCGCGCCACCTAAGGCGAGGTCTTCCTCTACTGCGTTGTCCCTCCGGGGTAGACTCGAAGATTCTACGGGCCAGAGCAATTGCTTCCATCCGCTCTACATGTCCTAGCCATCTTAAACGACTTACTCTCAGTTTTTTGACCAGGTCGATGTCACTGTACAGCTCGTATAGTTCGTCGTTGAATCTCCTTCTCCAAAGCCCGTCAACGCAAACGGGACCAAAAATTCAACGAAGAATCTTTCTCTCGAAGCGACCGAGGATATCTTCATCCGCTTTAGATAGAGTCTAAGCTTCAGCGCCATAAAGAAGGACTGGGATGCTCAAGGTCTTATACAGAATCTCCGTAGTTGCTCGGGATTTCTTCTGAGATGTTGTTGTCAGAATTTATAGCAGAGCCGAGGTAGACAAAGTCCCTCACTACCTCAAAGTTATAGCTGTCGATCGTGACGTTTTGTCCGATTCTACGATGTTGGGTGTCCCTTCTTGTTGACAGCATATACTTGGTTTTGCCCTCATTGTCCGCTAGACCCATTTTAGCCGCTTCCGTTTCTATACTAGCAAACGTACCAGTGCCAGTGACAGCTCGCTGTGTTCTACCAATTATGTCAATATCATCGTATGCAAGTAATTGGACGGACTTTTGAAAGATCGTGCCTTGTGTGTTGGCCTGTGAGTTTCGGACAATTCTTTCAAGTATGATGTTGAAAAAGTCGCACGACAGCGCGTCATCTTTCGGTCAGGTTTCGGTGAGGTCGCTACCGACCTTGATGCAGCAGCGAGCTTTCTCCATCGTCATCCTACACAATTGAACGAGTTTTGCAGGGATGCCAAAGCTAGACATGGCTCTCTATAGCTCGTCTCTATAGATGCTGTCGTACGCGGCTTTGAAATCGATGAAAAGATGGTGGGTATCGATTTGGACTTCTTGTGTTTTTTCCAGGATCTGTTCAGTGCACGAACATTCCACGTGCAGATCCGAATGTCATTGTCCTTATTTCGTTTTCCAGGGTCGTCAACAGTAAATCCGTCCTTTTCCGAGGCATGTTGCTGTTTCATAACATGTATTTTTTTCCGTGGTAGGGAAGTTACCCCGACGCACAACCCCCAACCTAGAGGACCAGTTCCTTTAAATATAAGCGGAATATTGGAATGATGATGAAGAGTAAAGAAAGTACCTAATTAAAGGTATTAGACTTTGGAAAATGTAGTCCTTCGGCGCGGTTATTATATCTTCCTGGAGTTATAAAAATGTTTAGTAAAATTGAGGCCGAGTTCTTCTGCATTTTAAGCTTCCTCCAAAACCAAATCCCTAGGCTTCTAGGCTTACAATATGCGCCCAACTCCATATGTCTTTATTAGTTAACTTCAATTGGCTTTTTATTATTTTTAACATTTTTATTTTCAAGAATCCCTTCTATTACTAATTTAACATGGTTTGCCTCATTTCGGAAAAAGCAGTGAATTCATTTTAAGAACTTGTATCCGAACAGGCTGTTCCAATATAGTGGTATGCCTTTCGCAGTATAATTGTACATAACTAAACAAAAAAAATATTGTTCATAAAAATAAGTTTACTTTTCACGAAAATTTAAATTTTTTGACAATATGCTGGATTGTAGCCAACCAAAAATAAATTTCCATTGTACAAATTGAACTATCGACACCGCGATGTTCCTTGCAACTTATTAAAAAAAAAAGGATCGATCTGTGAAACACAAACAAAACTATTATTTAACAAACAACACTCAATAAAAGTGCGTGTAGGTACCTAAAAAATATCTCATTAAAATTGTATAATTAAATTTTAATTAAGTCAAATAAAAGAGAAAACAAATGAACAAGTTGTCGAATATTTTATTTTCCATCTAAGCGGAATTTTTTTATTTTTTTTTTATTTTTTTGAATTTGTTTTTGTCACTGGCGATCAGTCTTGGCCATATGATAAATTGCTGGCTAAGCGCGTTTTCATGTTTACAATCCAGACCGGGAGATTGATTGCAACTTCTATCTGTTAATGTGTCAGAAAAGTTTCGTTCATACCTGAGTTGTCACAGTGACATGCTGCTGTTGCTGACTGGCATCGCATCGCCTTTGGACCCTCGTTATCAGTTCGCACATGCATTTCGCGATGCGCAGTGGCTGGGGAGACATTTTGCAAGTTAAATTGCAAATCGTTGAGACCCACACCTTGCTGCTCCTGAGTCCCGGTGACACTTTTGTTTCATTTTTTTTTTTTTGTCCACCACTGTCACCATATACTATAGACGTCGTCGCACCTTATAGCAATAATGGTTATATGGCACAGCAAAGTGACACTTTTCGTTGGAGGTGGTTATGAATTTGCAGCGCGCATTTATAGTTGGTTTGTTGGACTTTCTGGGAACGCGGAGATGACGAATGTGCTGGTGTAATTTGCATTCAGTGGGGTTCAGTGGAGTTTTGATGTTTAACATGTATCCAGAAGCCAACAGGTGCCAGCACTGCGCCGCGATCAATCATCGGAAATCGATTTTTAATTAAGAACTCTTGTTGGTCGTGATGACTGCACATGAATGGGTTAGTGTTCAGGTATTATATGAGGTTGGTCTTTTATTCTGGGTGCTTAAATTTGTCCTAATTAGTTTGACAGAGAACGATGACTATGCTGGAGATTTTAAGTTTGGTGGCTCATAGTTTGGATATGGTGATACGTTTTTCGAGAATTTCGTCTGGGCATTCGAAATGGCATGTTTGGAGATTTTACGTGAAATGATTGATAATGAGAGATTTCGAAGAGGGGTTTGACAGTGACACAAAGGTAATTGTTTGGAAGGAGGGGAGCAATTTGGGCGAAAATATTTGTTTTGGTTTAAATTTTGTGATTGACATACAACACAGATACTGGATGCCTTTGTCATTGATGTGGGCACATTATAATGCAATGGACGGAAATAAATTTCTAGAAGGTATATAAACCAATTGGGGAAAAAATATGGGATTTAATGTAATGTTCGTAGCCTCAAAAATACCGCAATATAACTGAACTTAAAAATTTAAATAATTTGAGATGGGGATTGAGATGGGAAAATGGTGCATAGTTAATCATGTCATTTATCCTATATTAGCCGTTTTTTATTATCAGCTATGATCCATATAGATAATCGATTTACATGCACTTACAACAAAAACATGTGATCCTGCTTTTCATCGAGATCACGAAATATGATCTGAAAATTAATTCAACTATTTCTCGTTGTTGTTTCGTGGCGTTGTTTATTTCATTCACTAAAAGTTGGTTTCCCTGTAAATTATAGCCACACAGTAATGTTGCCAGACCAAAATATGAAACACAATTAAGTACACAAAAAATCAATTAGCATTTTCTCAAATTCGAATAAGTTACTAATCCTACTTTCGAGTTGTTTTGTTTCGCTATATAGCACAGAACTATAAATGGAAATATTAGCAGTACAATACGGTTAATTATGATGCATATTTGAACATAACATTTGAACATAGTTTCCCAAAAAAAATATGGAATGCTAAATGTATGCAGATTTGTATTCATATGGTAACAACCCCGACACAACAAGCGAAATGTCAAACTCAAATATGAGCAAGTGCAATGTAGAAATCATTGCATTGTGACGTCACATTGTACCGTGTGGCTGCAAGATGGCTGGTGGCAATACAAAATTTGTCATAATTGGTATTGCATTTTATATGTGAAAAACAAGTGTTTCCACAACTCAACCAATGATTCAGTTTGTTTTATTTTCATGATCTGATCCGGATCAGATCACGCTGATAATAAAAAAACGGCTATTGTACAGGATTTCAACGAAAATCTTGTAGAAAAACGACTCCTGTGTTTTTGAGAAAACCCTGTAATTATCCCGTAATCCATGGATTTAAAACTTGAAAAATTCTATTGAATGTTCGCTTTTATGAATAAGATGTGGACGAAAAATTGCTATTGAACGTTGAAACGTTGAAATCTATTCTGAGCATTAAGATCAATTTGAACATGTTTCATTGCTTTATTCATATTTACAACACAATATTGTTATGTAGTTACTATTCTATTCTTAGATTTCGAAGAAAAAAATATCCTGTAATCATATCTACTGTATATGTACATATTCGGAAAAATAAATGGCATGGTGGCTATTGATTCCTGTCGGGTATTTCTCGAGCAGAATGAACGTGCTGAATGACAGTTGAATGTCATTTTAACGTTCGGAAATCGATTTGAGCAAAGCATGAATGAGAGGAAAAAAATCTGAATTATTGTGAACGCCATTTTCTACTCCCCGATCTTCGAAAAATGCAAAATTCCCCTTTTCAAAAACAGCTTTAGATTTGGTTCTGATGACGATGACAAATTCCATTCATTTCCTCCTTGGCATTGAGGAAAGAAAACAGTTAGAATTTGGTTGTGCCAACTTTCGCCGTCACTTTCTTCTTTAGGGATGCGAATGGGTACGTTAAGAAAATTTAAATTTTTTTTCTTTTGCTTTTGCTTGAGTAACAATTATCTACAAAAGCTGAACTTTAATATTTGCATTTCTTTCGATAGCACATCGCTTTCTTAAGCCTATCCTTTCCTTTGCCTTGAAAGTGTTAAACGTTCGTACCATTTTGGCCACGCGTTTCTCGCGAGAAATTCGCGTTGGTTATAAAAAGACCTTATAAAAGTGCAGAAGTAGTATCTAATATGGTTACACGAAACGTGGTGTCAATTATTTCTTAACATTGTGGTTTGGCGGCCATTTTCTTATATTTGGTTAACCATATCTATAAAATCTTGCCGAAGTGACATGATAGCCTCAGAGATATAGTAGACGTCATTCTTACAGTAATAATTATGCTGGTTTAAAAAACGAGTTCAAGATAATACTTTTGGGTTATGTAAGGTTGAAATTACTGCCGGCTAAAATAATTACAAGGTCAAACTTTTCTTTCTTTCTTTGTTTATCATGAGTATACAAGTAGCGATCGGAATACCTTTATCTGGTAGAATATTTTTAGTGTAGTTTCGTGTTTGGTGAGTTCATGATAGCCTTAAATTTTCCTGGAATATCTCTATAAGCCCAGGAAAGGGGAACATTGAATTGCTCCCCTATCTTCGTATGAGATGAGCAACTCTCTATCTCTAGTCGCTTGCCTTTTCAAGATAATACGGACATCTTTATCGGATAGAAAGCTTTCTTTAATCTAAGGTAAGACTCCTTTTATCGACATATATGTTTTGAATACCACCACAATTTCTGATTCATCTGTGAAGAAATGGATCAATTCATCATCCAAAAATATATCATCCTCCCAGAATGATCCCGAAAAGTCACATGTGTTTTGCGAACGGGAATCAATATAGACGTCTTAATAGCTCAAAGAAAAAAGGTTTGGGAGGTAACTACCAGCTATGGATAGATTTGTAGCCGACTGTTTTGAAGCTGTGATGGATGAGGGTAAACATGAATGAATGCAATGTAATAGACGTCTCCATAAGCCTTTTAAGTACTGCATATTAGTGGTCTACTGAAACATTTATGTGGAGAAGTTTAAATATCTCGAAGACTTATCCACGAACGGTGGATGGAGCAATACAAAGTTTTCCTGATGTAGAATTGGGCAGGCATGAATGAGGTTCGGAAGTTTTACCAAAGGGTAAAAAGAACCTGCCAAGGCTACAGAGCCCGAACCGAAGCCTGCAAGGACGATCAACGGAACATCATGAACATGAAGCCTTTCGTCAACAACTTGATTGGTCCCTATCAGTGTGGCTTCAGGCCAGGAAAGTCTACCATCGACCAAGAATTCACACTGCGGCAGATCTTGGAAAAACCCAGGAAGTCCAAATCGATACCCGCCATCTTTTCATCGATTTTAAGGCCGGATATGACTGCATTTATAGAGACTAGCTATATAGAGCAATGTCTAGTTTTGGCATCCCTGCCAAACTCGTCTATTTGTGCACGCTGCTCCATCGAGGTCGGTAAAGAACTCACCGAGAACTTCGATGTCAAAAAAGAATTTAGACAAGGCGATGCGCTGTCATGTGACTTCCTCAACATCGTTCTTGAAGAAATAGTGCAAAACTCAAACGCTAACACCAGAGGCACTATCTTTCAAAAGTCCGCCCACCTACTCGCTTACGCCGACGACATCGACATAATCGGCAGAACGCAGCGTGATGTCACTGGCGCGTTCGTGAGCATTGAGACGGAAGCGGCGAAGCTAGGTTTGGCGGTCAATGAGGGCAAGACAAAGTATATGCTGTCATCAATAAAGGACACCCAACACCGAGACGTCTTGGACAGAATGTCACTAGACTAGACACTAGACAGATATAACTTTTAGGTGGCAAACGACTTTGCCTACCTCTGCTCCGCTATGAACTCAGACAATGACACCAGCGCTGAGATTAAACGAAGAATAACTCTTGCCAATCGCTGTTTCTTTGTGCTAAGAAAGCAGCTGATCATCATCGCTATAGTTGGTTCGACTGGTAGGTCATCCGCATCCCATACAACTGACTTATTGGACTTAAGTTTTGATATCGCTATTCTCCGCCTAAAAGCCGACTGGTTGCTATCCCTGCCGTTGGGTAATCTACAAACGTTTTTTTTTCCCCTCTGATAATAGAACTTTCAAACTTTGCCTCCTCTGCAGTACAATGACCTGACCACCCCTTATCACAATCGCCCGCGGCTTATACGCACGGTTTATTCGCACTTTTTCTTCTTTCTTATCAGAAGTCGATGTTCTTCCTGTCTTTCTTTGCCCGTGTATTGCATGTGACAACAGCCAGTACTTCTCATCGCACCAGGGGTTTAGTACTCAGCACAATTATGACGGCATTTCTGATGGCAGACTGGTAGAGATACCACTGGTCTTCGAAGCTTGTTAATACAGCTATGCTATGCTATATACGATGAGAGACTAATTGAAAAGCGGTCGCCCGCCGGAAGTTCTGGTCGTATTTTGCGGAAGAACATACAAAATATTCATACAATGATTTTATTTAATTTCTGTTTAGCCAAGTAAAGCGTTCCTTAAAGGAGATCTTTTAAATAAAAGACAAATGCAAACTTATTTTAACATTTTATGATGGTATTTTATCCCTACTGTGTACGTCCCGTTACCTCCCACTCAACAAACAAAGGATCAACATTCCTATGATCTCAGATAATATTTGAGAAATCTTGGAAAACGTTCAACCCTTCACTTGCTAATCCAATTATAAGAACTATGATCCTACTGAGCGGACGACGACAACTGCCGGCGGTACGCGTTTTATGACTTTCTATACCTATAGTCATTGTAGGTACGTGATTTTGCACAAACAAACAAAGCATTGAAATGCAATTTTCGCATGCCGACTTGTGCCACACCCCCAGGACTACAAAAGGGACAATAGCTAGCGGTGACTGCCAGAAAGTAATAACAATAGGCATAGTATGCAAATGCATACATTAAATAGTCTCAAGGGGCGATAGTTTGTAATTGTTTACGAATTGTTCTAGGTGCCCACACAGTTTGGCAGGTATCTAAATAAACCGTTGCTTTGCATGCGCAAATAACTTCTGCACGGGAGGATGCAGGAAAAATAAAACCCTTTCTATCCTTTCATAATTGCCGCAACTAATTGGCTAAGCCGGCTACTGTAACCTGATCTCCGGATTGTCGGCTATTTTGTTGGATTTAAAATTTGACTTTTGGGACTTAGTACCTAAAAGTTCTCGGAAGGAGATGAATTTGAAAAAAAAACCTCTAGCTCTAGATGAATGAAGTTCCTGGATTGTTGTATACTGTATGTACATCATTCATATTTGCCGCCATTGATTTGGGGATGAAGGTGGTAAGTATTATAGGAATATGTACTGCAGATTAATTATGAGTAGCAAACTAGAAATTAATGGAGGAGATATCGATTTAATTTCATCGATTTCATTCCTTAGAGTACCTTGGGGTGGGGAAGATGATTCCACAGGATAAAACAGTTAATGAAAAATTGAGGACGCATTATAATAGCCGCAACTAATTATTATCAGACAGGTGTAATTACGTACAAGGTCTTAATGTCGACCTGTGGCCTATTTCATTAACTTACAAATTTGTATTTAACACCATTTATCAACAAAATTTGCGAGTTTTTGTTTTATTTTGTTTCACCAAACTCTGGGTATTAGACATTTTTCGTTGTTTTAACAAATATAAACTTGTGGAAACCTTTTACTTTTTATTTCACCATTACAGTAAATTACTTGTGTTTTACAAGTCACAAGTTTTTGAACTTTCACAATTTTTGTGGACTTGCCATTCATAAAGCGAAATTAAATTACATAATTTGTACCTACAAAATGTGGGATAATTTTACAAGAGAAAGATCGCCTGTAGCTCCACTTACACATTTCATTTGAAAATGTATTCGCGAAGAAGACATAGCATTTTATTGATAGTGAAAACGCGAAGAATTCATTTTGAGTTTCAAAAAAAAAAAAAAAAGTTGTGAATTTTAAGAACAATTTCGTCTATAATTCATTGCAAGGCAGAGGAAATAATTTTATTGTTATTTGACAACATTTAACTCCAAGACAGCAATTTCTTACTGGCTTGCTTGTAATTGGCAATGGAGGACAACATCCCGTAAATTAGAGCTCTTGATACCCGCATACCCGGGTTCTACCCAGGTACCCGGGTACCCGAGATTTGCGGGTATTTCCCGGGTACCAAAATTTCGGGTACCCGATTACTCCGGGTATCCGTTTTTTCGGGTACCCGCTCCTTTTCGGGTACCCACGTTTTTTCGGGTACCCGCATAGTTTTTTTTTATCTCCAAGCACGTTTACAAATAACATTTTCGTACGTATTTTTAGGATTTTCGTATACCGCAGTCAGAAGTCTAAAAAAGTGTGTCCCGCAATTGCGTATGTTGGTTCAAATTTGCGTGCATATGTACTTAAATTTAAAACAAATATGCATATTGCATAGTTACTTATATAAAATTGTTATGTTGGTTTGTGTATGCATCAAAAACTCGAAAAGTTTTGCACCGATTTAGCTCAAATTTTCAGAGAATCTTTGATATTGGCTCGAGATGGTTGTAATGATGGTTTGATCCAAATTGGACAAAGGGGCCGGGCGTGCCCATAATTTTGCACCACGAAGTGTGCACGGGCTATGCTCGTAAATTCTATAACTTTTGAACTTTCTCGTATACTTACGTATTAAGAGAAAGATAGATACCTATGTATTCTTTTCGTACAAAATTTCGAACTCGCGATTTTAATCAATTCTGATATTACGATGATGGGGGAACTCAAAAAAGTTGGTCTCGCAAATCTGTCTGTCCGTATGTCTGTCTGTCCCATAGGCCTGCAGCCTAAATGCTTGATCGGATTTGTTTCAAACTTCGTATTCAGAGTTGTTGGGCTCTCCGCTAGGAGTTTTTTTTTTTTTTGGTTATGCTAGCCCGGGTCGGGAGCCCGATAAGTAAGTAAGCATAACCAAAAAACTCATTTTTGACCATTTTTGTCTGACAAAATATGGCTTTTTTCTATAGGTAACTTCTGTTGATCGTACGTAAAAAAGTTGCCATAATTTTTAGAAAATTTCTTAAGGATGAAAATTGCATAAAAAATTAAAATATATAAAGTCAAAATTTCCAGGAATCGTATTGCCTAGATAGTATTCTTGTCTATCAGGACAATGCATATCAATGTTACAAATTTTAAAAACTTTGGCTCCCATGGCCATGACTGTCGAAGAAAAGTGAACACTCCCAGGCCAACACCTAAGATTGTCCAAAAATTTTAACTCAATCGATTAGGTGGTGGTCTAACTAACGGATATTTAATGTTTTTGTTGTATTGGCGGTGCCTTTTGTCCAATTTTGACCAATCTTCACAGCAATACTCCTGGGCCAATACCTAAGATTGTCTGTAAGTTTCAACACAATCAATTCGGCGGTTTTCGAGATATAAGATTTTGAATGTTTTTTTTTTTTGTATGGGCGGTGCCACGCACCTTTGTCCAATTTTAACCAAATAAACCCTATATGGTGCCATTGATAAGGCCTACCTTTTCCAAAAAGATACATATCAATCGGGTTAGTAGTTCTTACGTGATAGTGGAACAAACAAAAAATCTACAATTTTTTTATATGTATACATAGATGTAGCTCGAAAAACATTCATAACACCTCGATATTCAATTCCAGGTACTTCTGAATTTAGGATATCCATTACCCGTAATTACCGGGTACCCATTACCCGAAACTACCGGGTACCCGCGAACTTGGGTAATACCCGCAATTACCAGGTACCCGGATACCCGGGTAGTTGTTCAGATGGGTATTACCCGGGTAAAATCAAGAGCACTACCGTATAATACCTTTCAGCCTTTGTTTCAACAAGATGCTACAAACAATTTATTTGCTATAGCTAGTCATAACTCATAATTAAACAATGTATCTAGTAAGTACTTGGGTTAATAAACGCCACCCACAAAACTTGTGGGAAAAAAGCTGTAAATCACATGTCAACGCAATTTCTGGTGAAATGGTAATTTATAGGACTTGTGATAAATAAGTTGTTTTTCCAATTTCTATAGATTTGATGGCACGAGTACGATAACTACGGCGCCAAAAATTGATAACGGTATTTTGTAGAGGGGTTAAATACAAGCATTTTTTACTATGGGAGGGGGGGGGGTCTATGGGGCTTCGTTTAGGCGGGAGGGGCAATTTAAAAAAAATAATACTTAAAATGAAAAAAAATAAATTGAGAAACAATGGCAACACTTACAATAAAGGACTTTATGAATTTTGTAAGCCAGGAATCTGTTCTTTGATATTATTTTTAAATCAAGATATAGCTGTTAATAGTTTTTGAAAAAAATACTTTCAAACTTGAAATTTAAGGAAAAAAATTAAAAAAAAAAGTTTTATGCTGATTTTTTTCAATATTGAGCAAATAGATACTTAATTTGTTTGTAGTTTTTACTGCCTAAATCAATTCTTAATCGAACACTCAAAACCAGATTGATTTATGTCTTCTAATTTTTGAGAAAATTGTAAATTACTTTTATATGTCGCTCCGCTTAGAGAACAAATTGCTACCCTTGCTCCTTGAAATGCGTATGGGGGGGCATGCTGCCCCCCTGCAACCACCCTGCTTGGGGTCACTGTTGGATTTTGGGATGGGTGCAAGGCTGAGTATATGCAAACTTTCTTTTAATTATATTAGTTTACCCAATATCAACAACATTCTTCAGTTACAGTCTCTGGCCAGAAATTTCACATTGGTAGACAAAATTTTGCTGATTTGCATTTTAGACAATTTAGAACGAATTCCTGGCTTTAAAAAATACTATAGTTCTTTGTGGTAAGTGTTGCCATTGTTTTTTAATATTTTATTTTAATTTTATTTATAATTTTTTTTTTAATTACCTCTCCCGCCTAACCGGAGCGAGATAGACCCCACCTCCCATAGTAAAAAATGTTTCTATTTAACTCCTCTACATAAATCCGTCATTAGTTTTCATCGCCAAAATTATTTTACTCATCCCAATTTTTGTCCTAAAATTTCAAGTTTGAAATTGTTTTTTTCAAAAACTATTTAAGGGAATAACTTGATTTAAAAATAATATGAAAGAACAGATTCTGGGCTTTCTAAAATTTTATAGTATTTTATTATAAGTGTTGCCATTGTTTTTTAATGTATTTTTTTCCATTTAAAGTATTATTTTCTTTAAATTACCCCTCCCGCCTAAACGGAGTAAGATAGACCCCCCCCTCCCATAGTAAAAAGTGCTTGTATTTAACCTCTCTACAAAATACCTTTATCAATTTTTGGCGCCGTAGTTATCGTACTCTCCCCGATTTGATCATATAATTTTAAGACTTGTATTTGCTGAAACAAAAATATACAAATACAATATCAAATTTGTGGTTGTAACTTGTAATTGGTGAAAAAGGCCACTGATTGTAAAAATGTTATTTTTATGCATGGCATGCAAGTTGCATCCGAGGAGTTGTCTCGAGTATGGGTCGATGCCAACCCACTCGATATTTACCAAGGGTGAAATCGGCTAAGGTGATAGTTGATTGTCGCTTTTTTGATTGTGGTGTTTGATTATCAACTCTTCTTTGCTCTGCGTAAAGCGATCACAAAAAAAGGATTTATTATTGGCAGCACTTATAGTTTTAAACGTCAATTTATTTTATTTTATTTAAACGTTTTAACTTATGTAGAGCGAAAGAGAGACGCACTGGGTGACCATAGAGCCCATTTAGTTTAGTTTAAAAAGCCCTTTATCCTATTTTGTGATCAGAGAAGTCCCTGTAGAGTGAATGAGCTTAGAATAACGGAACAGACACCACTTTTGGAACGCTTGAGTTGTTTTATTTGGGGGAAAGTTTCAATAATTATTTTACATTACATACATTTTACACATACATTTTCAACGGCCCGCTTATCCATTAAGTGGGTCGCGGGTGTAGGTTGCTCAAGTGGACCCTCCATAGCTCTCGATCTTCCGCCATCGACTCCAAATCATCAAGGGCAATACCCATACGGGTAGAGGAGAGATTATGCATTTGATCTAACCACCTCATCCTGGGTCTACCTAGAGGATGCCTGTCCAATGGTACGGATTCCATAGCACGTCGTGGGATCCTGGTCGGGGGCATGCGTTTAACATGACCAAACCACCGAAGCATGGACCGCTCTGTCCTGAGAAGTAGCTGCTCTAATGCGATCTCTACGGGTCACACCAGCAATACAACGGAGAAATCTCATTTCGGCAGCTTGTATCCGCGATCTTATTCGTTCGGTCATTACCCAAACCTCATGACCATAGGTAAGAGTTGGAACAAACACCGAATTAAAGACTGACAACTTAGCTTTGACACCAAGTTCAGTCCTCCTGATAACAGAATGACCAAGCTGTCTCAAAATTGATCCGGCTTGACCAATCCTACAGGAAAACTCAGCATTGCTCCTTCCATCACTCGTGAATAAGACCCCGAGATACTTAAACTTCTCCACCTGTTGCAATGGAACTCCACTAACATGCAGAGTGCATTGAACAGGCGTTCTGGAGACGACCATCACTTCAGATTTGTTCACGTTAACCTTCATCTCAGCTTCAACACAAACGGCTACAAACCGATCGAGTGCGCGCTGAAGTTCAGTCTGAGAGGACCCAAGGAAAATTATTTTTCCGAAGTGAAAACAATTCGAAGTTACTACTGACGAGCACTTTATTCAACTTTATAGATTTCCAAAAGCCGTCAAAAGGTAGTGATGCGATTATATGAGGACACAAGAGTCCTCACACTAGCCTCTTACTATCAACTCCTACTCTCACCTCCACGTTGGTGATAGCCTGGGTGCCTAGTACCTCGACGGGAGATTGGGTACCCAACCCCTTTTGAAGGTCGTTGGTGGCAGCGGACGAGAGAGGGGGGGGGGAGGACTGACTCTTCACTAAAGCACTCCCTCTTTCTTCCAGGCGGCAGCGGACGAACTCCCTAGATGGAATCAACGGTGGCGCCTACAGTTCCAGTCAGGCTGAACTATCTAGTGACATCCCTATAAGAGCTGCTTCGACATATTCGGATCCCAGGTCTATGGGGATCTCCAATACTACACCAGGGTATTGGAAAAGAGTTGGTGGCGGATGAACCCTTAATGGGCCAACGGCAGCGCTCAAATCCCGAAGTGGGTTACTGGTACCCCTCGTCCTAGGGGTATCATATGGAACTGGTCCTCCAGGTTGGGGGTTGTGCGTCGGGGTAACTTCCCTACCACGAAAAAAAAATAACTGTTATGAAACAGCTACACGCCTCGGAAAAGGACGGATTTACTGTTGACGACCCTGGAAAACGAAATAAGGACAATGACCTTCGGATCTGCACGTGAAATGTCCGTACACTGAACAGACCACGTGCAGCCGAACAACTAGTAGAGGCCCTAGACTGCCACAAGGCAGACATAACCGCCATCCAGGAAGTGCGATGGGATGGGCCAGGCAAAAAACCGATGAAAAACTGTGATATATACCATGGCGATTGCTATAGAGAACAACGACAGCGTCTTTTTGGATGTGGATTTGTCATACGCGGCAGACTTAGGCAAAAAGTCTTGAGCTATCGGCACGTTAGTGAACGACTTATGACAATCCGCATCAAGGCAAAATTCTCGAACATCAGCCTCATATGCGCTCATGCCCCCACTGAAGAAAAGGACGACGCTACCAAAGACAGTTTCTATGAGCTCCTCGAAAAGACCTACGAGCAATGCCCCAAACACGACGTTAAAATCGTACTAGGCGACTTTAACGCAAAAATAGGCAGGGAGAACATCTTGGCAAGTAGGACAGTTGGCAAGCACAGCCTACATGACACCATATCTGGCAACGGACTTAGGCTAATTGACTTTGCTGCGGGGCGAAATATAGTCATAGCAAGCACCAGGTTTCCACATCTCAATATCCATAAGGGGACATGGCTGTCTCCGGATCACCAAACTGTAAGCCAAATCGATCACATTGCGGTTGACGCAAGGCACCTCCAGTATTCTGGATTGACTGGGATCACTACCTTGTTGCAGCTAAGGTAAGAATGCGGATATCCAACACGCCCCAACAAAGAAATACTGTGAGAAAGTATGACGTCGAAATACTGCAATCGCAAGAGACGGCCAGAATCTTCGCCGATCACGTATCCCGATGCCCCTCGATCAGTCCTATTGCAGCAACAGGTAGTGCAGAAGACCAGTGGCAACACTGCCAGGAACCCATCATCAAGGCCGCGACTGATGTGCTGGGTTTTACCCGACCACCACCACGAAACCCCTGGTTTGATGAAGAATGTCGACTAGCAAACGCAGCAAAACAAGAAGCGTATAAAGCGGCTTTGCGAAAAAGGACTAGAGCTGCTCGCGAGCTCTACGAGCAAAAGAGAGGGGAGGAACATCGGAACCTCAGAAATTAAAAGAAAGAACACGAGAAGCGTATGATCGAAGAAATTGAGAGATGATGCTACTCCAGGAACAATGTACGGAAGTTTTACCAAAAGGTAAAAAGAACGTGCCAAGGCAGAAAATCCCGTACAGAAACCTGTAGAGATAATGAGGGAAACCTTGTGGTAGAAGGTAGAATCACAGTCGGTGCTGAGAATATGGAAAAATTACTTCTGCAGACTCTATAATGGCGACGAAGACCAGAATCCCGCTGTTAGGCAGAACGAACCACTCAATATAGACGATGATAGACAAAACTTCCGCCCACCTGACTGTTATGTATTTAGAATATTAATCTAGTACTATCTCAATTATACGTTTTGGACCTAGCTTTAATCATTAGACTATATTCAATATTTATACCATGTACAAATGGATATGACATCTGTCATCAAATAAACCTTCCTTCCTGTTTAAGAGTCAAGCGTACCACACGTGTTTTTAATTGTCGGCCTTAATAAAGAACTTAACATAAATGGCGACGAGAATAAACTGAGAAAAAAAATAATATCACCTGCAAAATAATAAATGTCAGACTACGAATCGTCGGGAAGCGAAGAATCGTCAAGAAGTGAAGAATCGTCAGAGAACGTAGACAAAAAAGAAATTCTTAGAGATTCTCCTGAAAAAATATCAAAAATGTCTCACATAATTGGAAATATGGACCCATATGTAATGGGAAACGATTTCATCGAGTATGAAATGCGGTTGCAACAATTTTTCATAGCTAACGACCTACCAGATAATAAAAAAGTTCCACTGTTCTTAACCTATATTGGGGCGGACGCGTTCTCGATATTAAGAAGAATGTGTGTCCCTGATGAGCCATCGACTAAGACATATAAGGAATTAGTCGAAATTCTTACAAATTATTTCGAACCTGCTATAAATGAAATTGCAGAATCATATAAATTCTACAAAGTGAATCAAGGTGAAATGCCAATTGTGGAATATGTCGTTAAGTTAAAATCATTGGCACAAAAATGCAATTTTGGTGATTACCTACAAAGAGCATTACGTGACAAGTTTGTGTGTGGAGTCAGAGACAATAATTTGCGCGCAAAATTTCTAAAAGAAGAAAAATTGACTTTTAAATCCGCGTGCGAGATAGCTATAAATTGGGAAATGGCAGAAGGAGAAAACCGGATAATAGAAGCAAAGAGTGAGATCGTAAACACATTCGCAGTACGCTCTGGGAAATTTTCTTCAAAGTCGCAGGCAAATTATAATAAAACCAGTCGAAATCAGCATCAAGATCGGAGTCGTAGTCAAAAGAAAAGTCAAAATCATTATCGAAGTTCCAGTCAGCAGGGTGGTAGCAGTAAAGAGAGATCGCATCATAAGACATTTCAAGGTTGTCATCGGTGCGGTAGAAGTCATAACCCACAAAGTTGTCCAGCACGGAACTGGGAGTGCTTTAAGTGTCACCAGTGGGGTCATGTCGCCCACAAATGCCCAGAAGTAAATAATGGAAGCAACAGTCATCGGGGAAGTCAACATAAATCGATAGCGGAGCTTTCAGAAGCAGCGGATTACATAAAAACCATTTCTACATTTGAGATAAACCAACTAAGTCAACCAGCAACAGTAGAAGTCACTATTGAAGGAGTACCAGTCACAATGGAAATCGATTCAGGAGCATGTTCTTCTGTCATATCAGAAGATGAGTATTCATACAAGTTTAGTCATATAGAATTAACAAATACTAACCAAATATTTGTATCCGTCACAGGTAGACAAATCGAGTGCATGGGAAAAATTAAGGTTGCTGTGGGCTTGTCAAATTTCGCGAATGAAAAGAGTTTGGAGTTAATTGTCATTCGTAGCGAAAAGAAATTCAGACCTCTCTTTGGACGAAATTGGCTTGACGTCATCTATCCAAATTGGCGTAAGTTTTTTCCAGTCAGTAATAATAATGTACAAAATTGTGTCCAGGCTTTAATATCTCAACAAAATCCAGGCCTTTTTCTTGAAAAGATTAAAAAAGAATTTCCTTGTATATTTCCTTCGCTAGACAATTCAATTAAACAATTTTATGCAGAAATCGTTTTAAAACCGGAATGTCAACCAATTTTCCATGGTGTCTATTCCGTACCCTATAAACTGCGCGATAAGGTAGAAGAAGAGTTAAGTCGGTTATGTAAAGTCGGTATTTTAAATCCAGTTAAGTATAGTCGGTTCGCCTCACCGATTGTTATAGTCTCAAAGCCAAATAAAGGTATCCGTATTTGTATTGATTGTAAAGTGACCATTAACCCTTATATCAAAACGGAACACTACCCACTACCTAAAATCGAAGATATATTTGCCAGTTTAGCGAATTGCGAATATTTTTGTGTTATTGATTTGTCTGGGGCATACCAACAGTTGGTTCTTTCAGAAAAATCCCGTGAATATGTCAATTAATACCCATAAGGGGTTATTTCAATACTCTAGGTCTAGGTTACCATTTGGAGTATCCAGCGCTCCATCTATTTTTCAGTCAGTAATGGACCAAGTTTTGTTAGGTATACGAAATGTATCATGTTACCTAGATGACATTCTCATTGGAGGACAAAATTATGAAAGTTGCGAAAAATTATTATTTGAAGTGTTGCAAAGATTAAATAATTATAACATAAAAATAAATTTTGAAAAATGCAAATTTTTTGAAAAAGTATTACTTATCTAGGTCATTGTATAAGTGGAAAGGGAATCTTTCCAAATCCAAACAAACTTAGAGCCATTATCGAAGCTCCAATTCCCAAAAATGTACAACAGCTACAGTCATATTTAGGCATGTTAAACTACTACGGGAAATTTATTAAAAATGCCGCAGATGAATTGCATGAATTATATAAGTTGCTTTGTAAAGATGCAAAGTTTTCGTGGACTAAAAAAACCCAAGAATGTTTTGAAAAGTCAAAACAGTTAATAACTGAATGTAGTATTTTGGAGTTATATGACCCAAAGAAGCCGATTGTCCTTACATGTGATGCGAGTCCATATGGCGTAGGAGCTGTGCTATCGCACATTGTAAATGGGTTCGAAAAACCCATTCTTTTTGTTTCGAGCACACTATCTCCAGCAGAACAAAATTATTCTCAACTACACCGAGAAGCATTAGCAATTTTATTTGGAGTTAGGAAATACCACAAATACATTTACGGTCATAAATTTGTATTGTGTACAGATAGCCAAGCTCTGAAAGAGATATTCAGCCCCAAAAAGGGAACGTCTAGTATATCTGTCTCTAGGTTACAGCGTTGGGCTGTAGAGCTATCAATATACGAATATGATTTGAAGTATCGTCCAGCCACGCAAAATTGTCCAGCAGACGCAATGTCTCGGTTACCATTACCAGACAGTACGGGTGTTGAGTATATAGGTATGTTGTCGGAAATTAGTAAATGCCCAGTGGACAGGGAAAAAGTAATAGTTCATATCCTAAAGGATGAAAATATAATGAAGATTATAACATGCGTAAAAAATAATACTTGGCCAAAAGTCATAACAGATAATATAAAACCTTTTTATAGAGTTAAAAGAGATCTCTCAACTGATAAGCATTTCTTATACTATAGAGAAAGATTAGTCATCCCGAAGTCATTACAAAAGGAAATTCTTCAAACTCTCCATTCAAATCATGATGGTATAGTGCGAATGAAAATGGTTGCTCGTAGTTTCGTTTGGTGGCCAAACTTCGATAGAAATATTGAAGAATATATAAAAGCGTGTCCTAGTTGTCAGATGACACAAAGAGTTCCAAAAGAAGTGATAAAAATAACGTGGTCAAAGAGTCATTACCCTTTTCAAAGGATCCATTTGGATTTTTTTTATTTCGATGGAAAACAATTTCTTATTTTAGTCGATTCCTTCAGTAAATATATCGACGTACAAATATATACAAATACGGATGCAATTCAGTTGTGTAAAGGTTTAAGACAATTTTTCAAAACGTTTGGGCTACCCGGCGAAATCGTTTCGGATAACGGCCCTCCCTTTAATTCTAAGGTGTTTTATGATTTTGCCTTACAGAATGGCATTAAATTAACAAAATCGCCTGTTTATAATCCACAAAGTAATGGTCTAGCAGAGAGAGGGGTACAAACTATAGAGTCTAGTTTAAAAAAATATTTTTTGGATTTTCAATTAAAGGGATTGGATATTAAAGCCAAATTAGACGCTATTTTAATGGCATACAATAATACACCATCAACGTCAACAAAACAAGCTCCTGCAAACTTAATTTTTTCCTACAAGCCACAAACTATAATACATTCATTAAAAAAAAAGTATCTTTTCGCTTGAATGAAATTGAAAAAACAAATAAATTTCAAGCCACAAACTATAATACATTCATTAAAAAAAAAGTATCTTTTCGCTTGAATGAAATTGAAAAAACAAATAAATTTCCGGGGGAAAATTGTAAGAAGGTTGAAATAAACAATCATAAAATAATCACAAGTAAATACAAAGAAGGAGAAAAGATACTTTATCGTAATCATTTTAAAGATATTGTAAAATGGATTCCAGCTATTGTCTTAAAAGTTATAAGTCCTTTAACATATTTAATAAATGTAAGAAATAGTGTTAAGTATGTACATCATAACCAAATCCGACAGTCTAAGCTAAATGAAAATCTGCATCCTATTATTAAAACTGATGAATCAATTCCTGAGCTTTTAACAAATGAAAATAAGGCGAATGTCTCATCAAAGCTTAAAACATCAGAAGATTGTCAAAACAACGAAATAAGCCATGATCAAAATGATAGACAATTGGACGACCAGGTTTCACTTAGAAGGACCGGTAGAACTAGACGTCAACCGGAAAGATTTGCTTATGATATACGTAATTAGAAATTAAACATTCTTATTAATATTATTGAATAATAAAAATTGTATGAAGTATCTACTAATTAAAAATCTTATTATAAGTGAAACAATTGAACTGAAATTTAAATGAATTGTAAATAACCATTAAATATTCGATGTATGATTAAACATAGGAAGTTTATACAAACGAATATTGTTAAGTTTTTAGCCCTACATTCAATTAGTATCTGTCATAAGATATTCATTTTTTAGTGAGGGAAGATGTTATGTATTTAGAATATTAATCTAGTACTATCTCAATTATACGTTTTGGACCTAGCTTTAATCATTAGACTATATTCAATATTTATACCATGTACAAATGGATATGACATCTGTCATCAAATAAACCTTCCTTCCTGTTTAAGAGTCAAGCGTACCACACGTGTTTTTAATTGTCGGCCTTAATAAAGAACTTAACACTGACCAAAGCGAAGTACGGGAGCTAAAGAACAACAAAGCTGCAGGGCCTGATGGTCTACCTGCCGCCTTAAACCCTTTGTAAATAACCTGATTGGCCCCTATCAGTGCGGTTTTAGGCCAGGAAAGTCCAAGTAGACAAGGTGACGCGCTGTCGTGCGACTTTTTCAACATCATACTTAAAAGAATTGTCCGAAACTCACAGGCCAACACACAAGGCACGATCTTTCAAAAGTCCGTCCAATTACTTGCATACGATGATATTGACATAATTGGTAGAACACAGCGAGCTGTCACTGGTACGTTTGCTAGTATAGAAACGGAAGCGGCTAAAATGGGTCTAGCGGACAACGAGGGCAAAACCAAGTATATGCTGTCAACAAGAAGGGACACCCAACATCGTAGAATCGGACAAAACGTCACGATCGACAGCTATAACTTTGAGGTAGTGAGGGACTTTGTCTACCTCGGCTCTGCTATAAATTCTGACAACAACATCTCAGAAGAAATCCCGAGCAACTACGGAGATTCTGTATAAGACCTTGAGCATCCCAGTCCTTCTTTATGGCGCTGAAGCTTGGACTCTATCTAAAGCGGATGAAGATATCCTCGGTCGCTTCGATAGAAAGATTCTTCGTAGAATTTTCGGTCCCCTTTGCGTTGACGGGCTTTGGAGAAGGAGATTCAACGACGAACTATTCGAGCTGTACTTCTGTCTTAAGTAAGTAGTAGTTATTGTAAGAGTTAACGATCAACTTTAAATCTGGTATTGATAGAGATTTGTTGTGCGATGAAATTTTAGGTTGAGACATTAAATTTTATCAAAAAGCACAATCTTTCAGTGTTGATCCCAACACCTGTATATCCATATTCTATTAACAATACCATCAGTAACCGTTGCAAGTGGCGAACGCAGTTTTTCTAAACGTACTTGCGGTCTACAAATTCCCAAAAGAGATTAACTAATTTGCTCTCACTGTCAATTTAAAGTGTACAGGAGAAACCGAGGCAGTCAATTCCTCGCAGTGCACAAGAAGTCAGCGCTTTGCAGACTTCAACTTGACAAATTTTGCTTCTTGCCATACACTCATACAAGATATAACTGACCCAGTAGCTTAAATTTAATGATCATAGGTAGACAACACCGTTTGTTTGCTGATTGAGCTTCAGAACATTTGGAAGAGAACTCTAATTTTTGCCACACAGCAGGCGCCACGATGGACATTCTACATAAACGGTTTGAGGGTATGGTTACTTCTCGCAGAGGTGGCGTGAATTAGTCACCATGATCCATTTGTAGGGGTTTCTAAAGTCGCAGGGCTATGTTAATAACGTATGTGGCTAGCTACATGCCGTATACTAGCACCTTTAACTGGCATTACTTCCGTCTTTGGACATTTTGTGCGTATTTAACCATTTTCAGTCGTTGTTCTTCTAGAAAACCTTCAACGAGACTTTCTTCACCCAGCATGGATATACGGATATTTTTGAAACATCGTGGTCAAGGTTCTTTCCAGTTACTATTAATGAAATATGTAGTTGCTTGTCAAATAGGGATCTGATGTTCGCGATCCCAAGTAGACGTGAGTGTCTGATCAATTGGTTTTAATCTAGAATTTAAACGTATTAGACTGAGAGCCCACAATAATTTTTGGGTGTGATTGATAACACCAAATAACTCACATAATTAGGTAGGTCTTAAGTAGTTGTTCCTAAATGTTACCGTCTTGCATGCTGTAGTGGGGGCCATTGTGAGTAATACCATGTCAAAAATGCATTTTTTTCTGAATTACAAATAATTGGTATAACAACTTTAATATAATTTCAAAATGTAGAGTTAAGTGCCCTGATTACCAATATGATGGTCCAAGACGTTTTGCAGGCGTCCTTCTGCCTGCAAGACGCACTTAAAGTAACCTAAAAATCGATTTTTCAAAAATTGTGATAACACTTTTTTTTCTTCTCCTATATATAGAACAAGCCATCCTGATGACAAATGACAAATATGGTATACTAATATGAGCTACTGATTAAGCTCACTTGCTATGATATATGTTCATTCGATCCAGATAAGGTGATTGATCTCATGTCATGTTTGTTCCAACTCTTATCTATGGTCATGAGGTTTGGGTAATGACGGAAAGAATAAGATCGCGGATACAAGCTGCCAAAATGAGATTCCTCCGTTGTATTGCTGATGGTGTGACTCGTAGAGATCGCATTAGAAATACCAGAATACGTGAGGAACTCAATGTCGAGCAGTTACTTCTCCGGACGGAGCGGTCCATGCTCGGTGGTTTGGTCATGTTAAACGCATGTCCCCGACCAGGATTCCACGACGTGCTATGGAATCCGTACCATCGGGCAGGCGTCCTCTAGATAGACCCAGGATGAGACGGTTAGATCAAGTCCATAATCTCTCCTCTACCCGTATGAAGATTGCCGTTGATGATTTGGAGTCGATGGCGAAGGATCGAGAGTTATGAAGGGTCCACTTGAGCACCCTACACCCGCGACCCATTTAATGGACATGCGGACCATTGAAAATTAATGAATGAATAAACGTCTTCTGCTTTGAAAAAATGTGTGATAAAAAATAGTTTTAGTATGTTCGTTTCGTTTATTACATACGATTTAAAAACTAATAAAATTGGAATATATGTATTGTAGAGACCAATTGTAGAGACCCAATATTCAAGAAGCGATTTCTCTATAGTTTACTATCAATTGACTTTTATTTTCCGTATTTTTATTTTATGTAGTGCGACTTTATTTTCATTGTTTTACATTTTATATAGCCAAGTATTGGCATCGCACAGTGCCGATACTACATGTATGTATATAGTTTTTTGTTTAAAAAATTAGGCTACGGCACTGGTAAATACCTATTTATTTTCGGATGACATTGTATACCTTATATGTACTTGCGAAACCCAATTATTATCGACTGTAATTATATTGGTATATTAATAACATATTATGTATTTAGCTCCCTACACCACATAATATGTTTGCTTATGTCCTCGTGATAAATAATGTTTCCGAATTCTTGTATACAGACCCCTATAGGTACTGTAACTACCCTTATTTATTAGCTAAAGGCAACTTTTCATTTGATGTAGTAAATTGATTTTTAATCAATCAACGCCACGCAGCGAGCTGTTGGAGTTGGACACATTTAAGCATTTTTCCTTCTCCTGACTTTTCTCGTAGCTATACTACACGCAGTCTTATTTATTTTTCATCGTGAAGAAATAAAGATCCCCGACTACCCAAAGAGTCTCTGCTCCATGTATAATGTCAGAGCTGGGACAACATGCCAAACTTTCAGACCCGCAAAATTTATCATTTTTTACCACCTACATAGCGGACAAGACGCCCGCCAGAGTGGGAGCTTGAAAGTTGCTTTGTTTTCAAAAGCCAACTTTTTTTTCTTCTTCGTTTGTGGTAGGTATCTTTTTTTATTTCTGTTTTTAATCGATTTTCAATTCAATAGCCCAGGTCAGCGCGACGACAACCGACTTTCGTCCGATGGTCGTACATTCAAATGGTTAGGTAGGTGGTGCGCTGTAAAGCGAAAACAAAAAAAAAAAAAAATTATCGGTGGTATCAAATAAAAGAAAATTCATTCTTCGTCAGTGTTTTTGTTTGATACCTGTCATTGCAGGAGTTTCTCATCACAACAAAACATCTGTCAAATTTCTACAAGTGTATCTACCTATAGGCATCAATCGTGACCAAGAAATCGTTTCAAAATCACTTGAAATCACATTTTTCGTCTACCGTCCGTTTGTGTGGTGTAATCGTTCACCTTCGACATCGATAATTAATGTGTAGCCATTTGTTAACTGCTCTAGATGGTCAATTTGTTATCATTAAGGGCTGGCGGTGTGGAGATTTTGTATTAAAAACCGTTTAAGTTGCATATCGATTTACAATGTTTTCGAGCATTTTCCCATTTTTTTTTTTTGATTTTCAAAAGTATCTGCAGTGATTTATTGGAACACACTCTGGTTGGTGCGGTGAAAAATTGGATAGAGATGGACATGGATATATACGGACACCTCCGGGGGGCTCTAACTAATGTGTTTTCAAGTGGGTCTCTATGCGCAATCTTTTAGGGTTACACACATAACATTCAAAACCTGCAGGCTGGGGTTAGAGTTAGAGAATTTAGCTTTCCACCAGAGACACACGGATCGAGATGGATTTAGCTTATTAATTGATTGATGTCATTTAAGGTATCTAATAGTTTGGACGTGTCATGTAATTATAATGAAAAATTATGTAAAATTGTCAGTGATTACGGTTTGAGGATGAAGTATATACAAATTGACTCAACGACTGAGCTGAGCAGCTCTACTAATTGCTGGAGGAGTTTGGGATTTTTTCTTTGGAATTTCAGTGCTAAAAGCTGTAATTAAATTCATTTTTCTACAATGAATACAACAATTAAAAGAAATGTTGGCATTTAGTGTACACTAATTGAGGAACAATAGGGAAAAGGATGTAATTAGCGCAAATGCGCGTGTAGCTCTTGTGAAATATGGTTTTGTGAATTACATGACAGCTGTTTTCGTAACTGTAAAGTGGACAATTATTAGCTATGTTGTTTGTTTAATGATTTTGACTAATTTGCGAGTAAATCACTAATTTGTGGAATTCTTTGTCCTATGTAGAAATACCGGGCGGCTAATTAGTGAAGTAAAGCTCTGGCTTTATTCTCCGATGGACAGTCATTTCTTTCAAACATTGAATTGTGCATTGAGACCCGATTTCGCTTAAAATCTTAAGTTCTGGAGGTGAAAACACTCAAATTGAGCTGGAGACTCCCCACCCCATTTCAATTGCCAAAGTAAAGCAAAACAGCTTTTTTTGTATATTCGAAGTTTCTGTACTGGAGCACTCAGGCACATCTATTCTAACAGAGAGACACCAGGCCTCTTTAGTTTAAAAGAACTCAAATGAACCTCAGAAAGGAGCCGCCACCTAGAATCTCATTAATCTACCCTAACGAGCTGTGTAAATTTACAGAAAACGACGAACTACCAGTTGCTTCGATAGATGGATAGATTATTCAGGATAATCTTAGAGCCAGTTTACTCCGGAGATAGTCAGGAAGACAAGAATCTTCTCTGAAGTTATTCAGCACGATTTGTTGAAGTAACGATTTACTCGCCATTGATGTTATTTCTGGTGCCGTGAAATAAAGTCGAATGGTGTTTATTTCCATTTCAGATTGCAAATAATGTCAAATTACAAAAATGTTTGCGTTCTACTTTATTTCCAAAAAAAAAACAAAAAATATAAAAAATTGAAACAATATCGATCACTTCCATAAGACCATTTCAGCGCACCTACTCCAAATCTTACAGTAATCACAAGCAACCTCCCCTTTGCAGGGGGCAGCATGCATGATTCACTGCTTATGGATTTTTTTTTTAATATTTGGTCATAAATTCCCTTTATTTGATCTTATTACCATTTTGCTATGGAAATAAAGTCGACCACACGGCACCGTTCTTTCTAAGACTTAAGAGAGGCGGACCGCGGACATTGCATGAGTACCTATATGTTAATAGAGGTTTCGCAATTGCGATTAAGATGTTTTCTCAGGAGGCAAATGCCACTAATTATTCCTGTAAGGATTAATTCAGATTGAGAATTTGGGGAAGAATTGTCTGGTGCAGTTCTGCCCATGTGATTTAAGTCAGACTTCATTGACTTCGATACGATACAAGCTCTTGGTGAAGTAGTTGTGCCGACTTTAGCCATAGCAAAGCCCCTGTGGGATAGGATCCACTGGAGAATGACTTACTCTTAATTAACTAGTTCGTAGATGGTTTTTCCATCTTTCCAGGACAAGCTGCGATTGATTACAGTTGAGTCAGTTGAGTAGCTTTGAGAGCTACTTGGCTATCTTAGAAAATAAGTATAGTTTTACCACGTGTGTTAAAACTGCATTTATCTTCGGTGTGTAATGGTCAATGGCATCAAGGACTTCAGCCTGCAATATGGATAAGTATTAGGCTGGCTGAATAGTTCGCTTGAGGCGACTCTCTCCAGTCCCTGACTCTTAGAAACGCATCGATCCCACGAGGAGCTATGTATTTTCGACAAAAAAAAAAAATAACTGATGACAACATATGTATTCGTTTCACCGAAGTGATAGAAAGATTGATTCCACTTCTCGGTCTTGTATATAGAATGACGATCTATTACTTATATAACTTAAATAATATTGTTGCGAAGCTGCTAATCATCATTGTACCCGAAGCTATGACGTAGCAACCACCACGACCTACTCTACAGAGCAGACCTTGTTATTTTCCTACGGAACACACCTTCTTCTTCTGTCAAACTGCCCAAAACGTCAAGCAACCACATGGATTATTAGCACAGAAGAGCTGTCACAAAAAAAAAATTTAGAAAAAATCCTCTCGGGAACCAGAAATTAAGTTAAGGAAATAAAGTCTCCAATTAAATTGAAACTTGTGCATTTTAATTAACTTTTTCTCATTTTCGTAGCAAAGGTTGGCTAAAAATCTTCCCCACCGAACAGAAACGCAACACTGGTGTCAGATGTGGGGTAGATTTTCTTTCGTACCGAAAGATTACCAGGCGAAATAATGGCGCCTCCAACAGACGAGAAAAATGATGAGCAAGTTGACGTAAAACTTCGCACAATTTTACAAGAATACGTCACAGACCAGAAACAATTTTGGGAGAATAAATTAAGCCTGTGGCAGAAGGATCTTAAATCGCGCGACGAAGGGATTGAAAAGCGAGTTAATGATTTAGAACGCACTGTTAATGCTCTATCGTTTACACATGCTGCACGCAGTGAACCTCAATCGTCACCAAAAGATTTTAGCTGCGATCACGTGAGTCTTCCAACAGCTCCCCCGACACAACTGAAGGCGACGAATTTGCAACCTGTTCCTATGGATATCACCGGCGGAAGGCAAACCGTCTCCGAAGATGCCCGGTCACCACCACCCCCCACCATGGTTCATTCTACGGTACCGAAGCCAACTATTCCTTGTACATTGCAGCCATATGATGGCTTCGGCTCTTGGTCAGACTATCATCGACAATTTGAGATTGCTGCGAAGTGCGGAGGATGGTCAATCGAAGACAAAGCCAACGTTCTGGCAATGAATTTGCGTGGTGAAGCACTCACGGTGTTAAGCGCATTGCCAACCAATGTCGATCCGTCCTATAATGTGCTTACAGAACTTCTAAGGCAACGATTCAGCGGGGACCACAGATCGAGTTACACCCAATTTCGTTATCGAGTTCAAGGACCTAAGGAAGGTGTGGCCGAATATGCATTAGGGCTCCAACGTTTAGCAACCTCTGCACTTCCACAATGCCCAGATGTTGTAGTTCAGCAGATTATGGTAAGCCAATTCATCGATGGACTTCGAGATGAAAGCCTGCAGAATTTCGTCACGGTTGGTCGACCACAGTCTTTATCGGATGCTGTTAATTTAGCAAATGAGCTGAGTTCACGAAGCGTTCGCCGCGGCAGAGGAGTTATGTTGGCAGACGCCAACCAACCATCGACTTCAAAAAACTATCAGGCCTAGACAGCATGGGGCGGTTGTCAAATGGCTCTTCTATGAATGCCCTCAACAACATAACTGAAATGAACCAAATTATCCAAACAAGTAATGACATAAACCAGAGAATAGATAATTCTTCATGTGAGGCAACATGTTCATTCATGAACCACGACGGGATGTCTGCCGATGGCGGGTTTGGATTTGCAAGCCCAAATAGTCTCTCGGTCGCAGGTTTTATCAGCGGTAAGCCACTCAGGTTGGTGGTCGATTCTGGGGCCAATGTGTCCATTCTGCCTAGCATATTGGTGCCACAACGTGCAGAAATTGTCAACCATCCAATTACAATAACTGGCGTATCGGGAGAAGGTCGTAGTGCAGTAGGAAAAGTAGAGTTGGAAATTGTCTTGATGGATATGAAATTCAGCCACGAGTTCGTCGTGCTAGATTCAAACGTCCCTCCAATACTCGGCTTAGATTTTTTGGTCACCCAACGTTGTCACCTTGACTTGGCAGATCTGTATCTCGAAATACGAGGAAAAAAATGTAATTTAGAGGTTCCACATGTAGCTCGAGTTTGCCTACTCACCATGAGTGATGAGATGAAAATACCTGCAAACGCACAATGTGTACTGCAGGTTCCTACCGTGGGTTGTAAAGATGCTGTTACTGCTCTCGTGGAGCCGTGTGTAGATGGCAATTTACCTAAAGGGGTCTTGCTCGCTCGGACTATAGTGGACGCTACCAAATCAACCATTCCAGTTAGATTGTACAACACCACCACAGAAGATAAAGTGCTCCCCTCTGGACTTGTATTAGGTCGAGTGGAGGCTGCTGAAGTGTGCGAAATACCAACTGACCAGCAGGAAAGCCGCAATACAGAGCTCGAGTTTGATATGTCGGAACTATCTAATGAAGAAAAGGACCAATTCCTGTCCTTGATAAATAAATACCGTGCTGTTTTTGCTACAAGTCCTCTCGATTTTGGCCGAACTCATGCGGTCCGTCATAAAATTAATACGGGAGATTCTAAGCCCATCAAGATTCCAGCTCGGCGGGTTCCTCTGGCTAAAAGGCATGAAGCGACAAAACTCATCGAAGATATGGCGAAAAGAGGAGTAATTGAGCCATCATCAAGTCCATGGGCAGCCCCCATTGTCCTTGTCAAAAAAAAGGACGGGTCTACCCGTTTTTGTGTTGACTACCGACGCTTGAATGATGCCACCAAGAAGGATTCTTATCCATTGCCCAGAATAGAAGAGCTTTTTGCATCATTAGGGGGATCAAAGTGGTTCTCAACGCTGGATTTGCAAAGTGGCTATTGGCAGGTAGATATGGACCCGCAGGACAAAGAAAAGACAGCCTTCTCGGACGGACAGGGCCTCTGGCAGTTCTGTGTTATGCCATTCGGACTTTGCAACGCTCCAGCTACTTTCGAGCGACTAATGGACGCCACACTACAGGGCGTTTGCTGGCAGAATGCATTAGTTTATCTTGACGACATTATCGTCTATTCGCATACTTTTTCAGACCACCTATTACATCTAGAAGCAGTTTTTCAGAGATTACAAACAGCAGGTCTAAAATTAAGCCCCTCCAAGTGCGCATTTTTTAAGCAGAAGGTGACCTATCTTGGACATATAGTTACTGGCAATGGACTTCGAACAGATCCGAGGAAAGTGGACGCCGTTCGAGAATGGCCGCAGCCAAAGTCTAAGCGCGAGGTACGGAGCTTTTTGGGTCTTTGCTCATATTACCGCAAATTTATATCCGGATTCAGTACCCTGGCCAAACCTCTATCAGAATTAACGGAGGAAAAAAGGCGTTTCTCTTGGGCGGAAGGATGTGAAGTCGCATTTCAGGTGCTTAAATCTCGTCTAACTGATTCACCAATATTGTCTTTCCCAACAGTTGAAGACCCTTTTATACTGGATACTGACGCTTCCAATGTAGGCATCGGCGCTGTTTTATCCCAAAAACGAGGAAACGATGAAGTAGTTCTGGAGTATTATAGTCGAACATTGCACCGGGCCGAAAGAAACTATTGTACTACAAGGCGAGAGTTGTTAGCGATCGTGCACGCCACCAAGCATTTTCATCACTACCTTTTCGGGCGCAGGTTTCTTCTACGGACTGACCATTCATCTCTTCGTTGGTTGCTAAATTTTAAAGAACCTGAAGGACAAATGGCGAGGTGGTTAGAACGGTTACAACTTTATGACTTTGAGGTACAACACCGCCCTGGAAGTAAGCATGGAAATGCGGATGCGTTGTCAAGGAGGCCTTGTGGGAGTTGTCTGCATTGCGATCGGAAGGAGTCTTTGAATTCACGGACAGAACAGGTTTTGTTGACAGGCATTACATCAAGTGGGCTTTCGGTGAAGCAGGAAGAAGACGAAGACCTCAAGCAAGTGCGACATTGGATACAGGTTGGAGAGAGACCAAGCCGTGATACAATTATGGGTGAGAAACCAGCTGTCAAATCGTACTGGTCGCAGTTTGATTCGTTCTTGATGAAGGACGGTGTTTTGTTTCGAGCTTGGACCTTGAAAAACGGCGATAAAGTAAATTTACCTGTAATTCCAAGAACGCTTGTGCCAGAGATTCTTACACAATTACACAATTCACCAAGTGGTGGCCACTTAGGTCAAGGTAAGACCCTAAATAAAATTAAAGAACGCTTTTATTGGATAGGACGCACTCGAGATGTGAGAAAGTGGTGTCAAAATTGCGAAAACTGTTGCTCAAGAAAAGGACCTCGCCGAAGAGTTCGCGCTCCTCTGAAACCATCAACCGTCGGTGCCCCTTTCGAGAGAATAGCAATTGACGTCTTAGGGCCCCTTCCATGTTCACGTCGAGGCAACCGGTATATAGTCGTCGTTATGGATTACTTTTCAAAGTGGCCGGAATGCTTTGCTCTACCGAATCAAACGAGTGCATTAGTGCTGGATGGGCTTATCGAGACAACATTTTGCAGATATGGAGTGCCGCAATTTCTTCATTCTGATCAGGGGCGAAATTTCGAGTCGGAGATCTTCACTAAAACAATGCAGACACTGGGAATTGAAAAAACTCGAACCACTCCCCTACACCCTCAGTCCGACGGAATGGTAGAACGATTCAACCGAACGCTGTTGGACTTCCTAGCTAAGTTTGT
Organism: Cheilosia scutellata; assembly: GCA_955612985.1. NCBI lineage: Eukaryota > Metazoa > Arthropoda > Insecta > Diptera > Syrphidae > Cheilosia > Cheilosia scutellata. Next base: position 56,148,588 of record OY015312.1, on the reverse strand, counting down.
GGATCGAAATCAACACGATTGGGATGAACATCTGCCGTTAGCTCTGCTTGCATATAGATCTGCGACCCACGAAGCAACAGGGTTTTCTCCTGCTGAGATTTTTCTGGGGCGACAGTTGCGTCTACCGGTTGATTTGGAGTTTGGACCAACAAATGAACATTCAACAACCCCCCCAGAGTATCTGCAGCATCTTCAAGAGAAAATGGAAAGGGTACACGAGATGGCTAGGCAGAACCTTCAACAAAACGCCGAGAAAATGAAGACCAGGTATGATCTTCGAGCTAATCTTCCCTCTTTTCAGGCTGGTGATGAAGTATGGCTGCATAATCCCAAACGACGGAAAGGCGTATCACCAAAGTTACAACGCGACTGGGAAGGGCCAGCAAAGGTAATAGAAAGGATGAACGACCTCGTTTACAGAATTCAGCTACCCGGAAAGAACACAAAAAAAAATCGTACACATCAATAGATTAGCTGCTTACAGGACTCAGATGGAACCTTGAGTCTTAAGGAGGGGGTAGTGTTGCGAAGCTGCTAATCATCATTGTACCCGAAGCTATGACGTAGCAACCACCACGACCTACTCTACAGAGCAGACCTTGTTATTTTCCTACGGAACACACCTTCTTCTTCTGTCAAACTGCCCAAAACGTCAAGCAACCACATGGATTATTAGCACAGAAGAGCTGTCACAAAAAAAAAATTTAGAAAAAATCCTCTCGGGAACCAGAAATTAAGTTAAGGAAATAAAGTCTCCAATTAAATTGAAACTTGTGCATTTTAATTAACTTTTTCTCATTTTCGTAGCAAAGGTTGGCTAAAAATCTTCCCCACCGAACAGAAACGCAACAATATATACCAATTTGGTAATCAGCCAAACCAGAAATAGACTAAGATCCAAAGGGAGCGACAAATTATATTTAACTTAAGTAAGTCGACAAAGTAAAAACTAATGAAATCTCCATTAGACTCGCTAGCATGTTTTCAGAGAATTCCACCCTAGATTCTGCACAACTAGAGCCCCCAAATATCCAGAGGGTGCAAACATCGATGGCAGATGTGAAATTTCTGCCTTGAATAATTCAACGCATCCTTAAAGAACTAGATTGCAATAAGGCAACTGGGCCCGACGGAATTCCGGCTATAGTACTCAAGAGCTGTGCACCAGGGGTGGGATTCTGTAAAAAAAAACGAAACCAAAACCGCTTTCGTTTTCACTAAAGCTGTCTCTATCATACCTGTGGCAATAGACAGAGACTGCTATTGTCGAAACGAAAACGTTCGATCGTTTTCGTCTTACATAATCTGGCCCCAGAACTTGCACCTGTACTTTGTAAGCTGTTTAGCATGTCGTACTCACAGAAGACGTTTCCTTCTTGCTGGAAGACCGCTCGCATTCAACCAATAGCGTTACTTTCAATGCTCTCAAAAGTAATGAAAAGGGCAATAAATGTCGAAATAATCAAATATCTAGAAGGCCACGGATTAATAAGCGAGAGGCAATACGGATTTCGGAGCCGTAATATATCTACAGCTTTGCTGATGACAGCACTGTTTTCATATATCCTCCATCTCGAATAGTGGGCCTGTGAATGCGGCTACATCACACAGTCAGAAATGTGAACAAATGAGTTCGCTAAATGATGATCTGGATATGGAATGTTGATGTACCTATATGTATAGTTGGCCAATAAACTTGCAGCAAATTGATCTGATATGGATTCAAGTTCCATAATCGGACGTCCCATTTTTAAATGAACCCAGTGTGTGGCGGTCCTCTTAAATTAAAAACTGATATCCTGCTATTTTTCTATTACGCTTTCAACTGATATGTCGTTGCTCCAGCTTTTTCTGTACTCACATTGCTAAAATTGTCGATGGATCTCAGTCTCCGGCAGTGTTACCGATGGGCGACATAGGTCGCCAAATGGCGACTTTTCTTCTGTCGGGACGCGTGGCGACCAGAATTCGAAATAAGGGTTTTTTGGACCGCACTGTCTACAGTTTAAGTTTGGTGACTAGATGAAACTCGTTCGTATTCAAATGCATTCAATGTCTTTTATTTACATATAAAAATTGAGGTCAATTTACCAAATTTCAAAGCTAAAGCTAAAGAGTTTTAAATAACTTGTATGGGTCGTGCTATTCCCGTTTTCCAATGGCACCCTAATCTAATTTGTATTGACAATGCACATCAATGTTAACAGTCTTATAACTTCTGAAATCCATTTTTTTTTTTGTATGGGAGGTGCCACGCCCCTCGTCCAATTTTTAGAAAATCTCACAGAAACACCTTCAGGCCAATAACAAAGAATTTCTCAATATTTGAGCTCAATCTATTCGGTGGTTTTGAAATACATACATGACGTCGAAAGATTTTCTTAAAATTTGACCTCAATCTATTCTGTGGTTTTCGAGATATAAGATTTTTACGAATTTTTTGAATGAGAAGTGCCACGCTCCTTTGTTCAATATTGACCAAACTTCACAAAAACTCCTTTGGGCCAGTAACATTTTTCCTAAAATTGAGATCAATCGGTTTGGTGGTTTTCGAGTTTTGCGAACATTGGTGGTGTATATTCCCATACAAAATAGAAATTAAATTTTTTTCGATTTTCCGGCTTTTCATCTGGGGTTTTCCGAATTTTCTAAGCCACTCCTGATTAAAGATCAACAACGCAAAAGAAGAATCATCCAAATCGATTTAGCCATTCTTGAATGACACGGCCTTATCTTGCCAATGTCCCGTCATTCACTTATGAATGGCACGTCCGTTGTGGAAACATTGCCAAAATGTTGCATGGCAGCGAATGTGTTGACTGGCAGTCAATTATGTCGATAATCTCCAGGTATGAAGGACGGTTCAATGGAATGAATGACATTACATTAGTGTCTTTTAACTTCTGATACCTTGGGTACAACTTCACATTTAAACATAAGTCCTTCTATCACCGGTGAACTTCCCTTTCCTAGCTACTCGAGGGATCAAAATTTGTAAAATTCAAAAAAAGTACAAAATATTGAGGACGGATTTCCAAAAACTCTGAAACGAGCTGGTCTCGTCATCGTCAGTAGCTTTAAGGACAATAAATTGTGTGTGGCTGGAGTCAGCTAGAAAGAAATACTAATACACATTAATTATCTACACATGCTATGGTAGATCAAATTGTTCGCGGTCTTTTGAGACTTTTTTTTTACTGGGTGACGTCTCAATTGTATCAATCGACTCGCCATGGCCGAATAGACACCATATCCCACCATCATCATCCTACGAAAAAATGTTGCATTTGACTGCGATTTTCGCCATTTTCATTTCTCACCCTGAAACTATAATTCAATTTCAATGGCTTCCCAATTATGACTACAATTGAAATGGCTGCTCTTTCCTCATCCATGCACATGTTCTATCCGCCTCAGGGGTAGTCCCTATTACCTCAAGAAATGTCTAACAAAAAAAAAGAAAATAATATCCTTTCAAGTGGAAGGAGAAACAAACTTTTCCTTTAATAACCTTCATTCACAGTCGACAGAGTTTTCCTTCATAGAAATGTCACTTCAATTCCAAATCCTCTGAGAAAAATTATCCCACTCATGGTGTGGATGGATGAAAAAATGACAAATAATACTGAGAGTGAAAGAAATTTACGCACAAATATAGCAGCCATCAACAGTGGGAAATAAGGTTGCTAAACAAAAAAAAAAAAAAAAAACTGAGGGAAAAACATGAAAATGCGCCTTGAGAAAAACAGGGAAACGTGCTATAAAAATATGCGGGAAACAATAACTAGCGAGGGGGACGACGAGTGTACTGTACACTGTATCTACACACATGAAAAGGGTGTGTGCATACTAGGTAAGAGCGAACAAACGGCGTCAACGAAGGACTAACTATGCACGTTCAAACATTATTGTCGTTTTGGCAAACGGAGGGTGAAGGCAGCCTGTCATGGAAATGTCGTCCTTGTATCCTTTTGGACGGTAGCAAAGCTTCTATTCTTATACCCCCGCTAAAAAAAATGAAACAAAGTTATACTTTCGATTACACTCTACTGAAGCGGACAAGTGATGATTGCTGAACTGTGATTAGGGTAATAGAATGTAGCACATTACAAGTTTTAGGTACATTTTTTTTCTACTACTTAACAAGACAGCATCGCCAAGGTGGTAAAAATATCAGTAAATTTTAAAGGGGCTCCTCATGGCGACCGATTCCTCTAAACAAAGAGAAATTTATGAAAACAATGTTTTTAGACCCAAATCTAAAATTAAGATGCAAATTTTAAATGTTAAATGTTGCTAATAAACCATTATAATAATAGTTTTGAAAAATTCTCAATTTAGAAATGCTTTTCTCACACCGGGCATTACTTATATAGCTATGGCAATTATTTAGGGAATTGGAAGCATTAACATAATGTTAGACAGGCTTACTTAGAGTTTAAACTGAATATTAAGTTCAAGTGGGCTTGAGTTACTATAGTTTATTCAATCTTATAGTCTGTGGAAGGTACAATAGGCCGGAGCCGAATGCATTCGAGCTGGAATTTATAATTTTCAATGTCACGATCACGAGATGCGTGTTCAAATTTCAATCGCATTATTGGTGTTAAGAAGGGCGTTAGGCAATAACGCCCAAATTGATTTGGAAATAACGCTCAAAAAATGCATAGGGCCCAAAAATAAGCAAGAAGGTGGAAATAAAGCTCAACAATAATTTGCAGTTTAATGCATACGGAACCCCCTGCTGGGGTTACTGTCCGATTTAGAGTAGGTATGTGCGAAATTGGATGTATTACATTTTTTTTTTGCAGTACAAACTCCCACCTAATCCAACATCCAACAGAAAAACCAAGCAGGTGTTACTAATTACTATTTAGGGGTTTACAGCTTGTCAAAATTAAAAAACGAACCCTGATGGAAAGGAAATAATACCTTCCAGCTGGTTTCCTGAATTTCTACATTGACCCTATATAAGGAAGAAAATCATTTTTTTTTTCGCAGCTCGTTTTCGTGGGACAATGCTGAATCTGTATTTCCGTCTCCAAAAATTTGCCTCATTTTATATGTTTGGGAGGTACATATGTAACAATAAAATGCCAATGTTTTCACACAATTTTTTAGCATATCTATTATTAAAAGCCTTATTTTGAAAGCCCATTCAAAATTTGGATCGTAGCAAGTTCCGCCCATGGACTTGTTTCGATGATGTCTCAGTCTTTCCTTGGTTAACATAAAGATTACCTTGTGGAATTAAGGCTTGATTAATATTTTATATTTTCTGCATCCCGGCATATTTCGCCTTCAGTATGATAAAGGAAGTTGGTTATCCTACCCTACTCAATAATTAGCCACACAGCTGCAGCTTTTCAGTTAACACTGCAATACATTTCTGATCCCCATCCCAAATACTCGGGTTCTGGGCAAAATCTATTAAAATCATTCGCAGATTCCTCGCTACGTAAGCGGATACCTAACAAAAATTACTATACCTATTATATATAGGTAGAGTTCATAGAGTTGAATGACAGTGCTTGGAGTGCTGCCTAGCTATTTTAATAGATAATTTTGGGACCCCCTGCCCATATTCCTTTTTCAGTTTGGCTCAGATTTCAAATCGTGGATTTTAGCCTGGAATACTGGATCTTATGTTTTGTCTGAATATTCCAGCTCTAACTCCGACTACAGATTCCATTTCTGATCTATGAGTGAACCAGAAAAAATTCTTAGCGTCCAGTATAGTGCTGGTACACTATCGGTCCATTAGGACCGGTGGGTACACAATGTTAACCTCGAATAATCAGCCAAAATAGTATTACCTAACCATAGTGTCCGGGATAGTTCAAGCATAGGTAGATGTCCCTTTTTCGAATTGAGTTAAAAATTAATTTCTTAATGAAGCTATACATAGATGTCTGCCATCATACCTACTAGGAGCTAAGATCGGGATACAGGAATATTGATCTAGTGTGGCCTTCCGGATACTGACATGACGAGAACACAGTTTGTACTAGAATTTCTCCCTGGTTAAATTACTAAACAGCACATTTTCCAACATCTTTGTCTAAAAGAGGGAAAATTCTTATCAACTTCACCGATTCACGCGAGTATTTTCGCCTCTTTGTATACATTTCCACAGTCGCTCCCCATAGTCAGTGTGCTCAGTGGTTTAGATTTGATACAGTATTCGTATTCCTACCGTCACATTTATATGCCCGCACATATGTATGTATTTGTATGTCACTAAAAGGATATACGCTTGTTGGCAAAGTGAATTGAAGAACTATACCATGCCACAGAGGAGCGCGGCACATTGAAAAGTCTGCATTCTGCAATTTGATTAATGATCGCACGTCAATTCCTCGAGATACGTACTATACCTACGTATACGTACGTACGGACGTGAGTTTTTTATTCTGCTTCTTTCTTCGGATATTTTTCTTTATTCCTCTCTGAATAAGTACACATTATACGATTCTATTTACACAGCTTCATATACTCGTACATAGCTACATTTATATAGAAAATGTGTGTGTTTCACCCTACATAGGGGTTTTCAACAGCACCGTGAATAACAAAAATGAAAGGAAGCTTCAAAGACAGCTCCCTCAGTTGTTAAGAAGGAATCATTTCGCATAATTCCACTATGATGTAGCAAAGCCCAGTGTTGGGATGGGGGCGAGTCTTGACATGCTCACTGGATTCGTGTAAATCTGTTTGTGGATTCCTCACGTCCACCCGAACCAGAATTGCGTTTGCTTTTGTGGAAGAGGATGTACCTATTGTGCAGATGCACAGAGGGAAAAAGAGTGAAGTAGATAAATTGTATCTACATACCTAGCTGCGCACAAGGTTGATATCAAATCTACATCACCTCGATGCGAGCTTAATGAAGATACTATTGCTCTGGTTACCATTTTACTCCAATATTTTATTTAAGACTTAGTACGTTAGTACGCTTAAGTATAGCAGATGCAATTTTGATAGCGCTGCTCCTTAGAAATTTGTTTAACAAAAAAGTGGATGCATTTCCTTTGTCTTTCCATAAGCTGCCTTCAATCAGATACTTAAAACATTTAGAATTGATAGTCTTTAAAGTCACCATCGGCATGGGTAACTTCGAAAACGTACACTGAGATAATATCCTTCTATAGCTTGGAAAATAAAGTAACATCATTTTTGAAGCTCATTTGAGGTGACCTCCTGTGTATTTTGAACAGCTTTCGTTATGAATGAAACGAGAAAAAAATTAACAACTCTGACGCATACCTACTAAACGAACTACAGTGAATGCTACAGAGGATAAGAACATTATGTGGTTGTGTGCGAGTTTTTTTAGGCGGCAGAAATAACAAAGCATTTCCGTGTATAGTCTTCGTGACTTAGGCTGTAACTATGACTTTTTGTCAATAGGTACAATATGAGAAGGTAGGTAGAACACAGTTCCTTCAAATCAAAGGCCTAAGAGCGTGGTGGTCAACAGAACATCGATACAGAGGCGAAGCGAGTGGGTGGTGTGAAGGCAACACCCCACCACGCCTTTTAAGAGTGCGCAAATTAAGGAAGCTACATTTATTAACTTAACTTAACTTTAAAAAAAAAACAAGCAAAACCAAGCAAATTTCAAAAATTAGCTCGGAAAAATAACAAGTGAGTTTGGATTTTCATTAGGTATAGTTTTTCATATTTGTAAATGTAGGTATACAGTCGCATTTTAAAAGATTCCACCTTTCCACGATGCGGACTCATCGGTGAATTTGCCGACTGAACACCTTAAAATTTACCGAGTTCCGATTCGAGTTTAAAAAGGACGGTGGTATAGACTCAGGAGTTTCCTGTTAAGATTTGTTTAAATTGGCGGCACCTCCCATACAAACAACATTTTCTATTGGGTGAATGAAACTCGAAAACGTTATGACTCGATAACCACTAGACCGATTTTCATGATTTCTATACAGTCGGCAAGTTCCTAAAATAAGTCAGCATTTCAATGAAAGTCACCCCCCACGGCTCGAACCCTCGCTTCGCCCCTGTATCGATAAGTCAGTCAAACTTATGGCCATAAAGTCACTCCACTCCTCCCTTAGGTCCCAATATTCCCAGCGGAAAATATATAGCCCTATCGAGGTATCCGCCGGAACGGAAAATTCTCCGATTTCATACGAATCGGAGGATTTTTGCTTCGAGGTATTCTTCCGAACAGCTTTTCGGAACTTCTTTCTGACAAATATGCAACGCACACTGACTTTTTGCGTTTCAGTGCGATTAAGTGCGTTTTTATACGGATATTTTTGACATACGAAATTTTCTTCCGATATGCTCCGCCATTTTATTTATTGCTTAAATTTGTCTTTCCAGGGCAAAAGCAAACGAAAAAACAAGGACTAGGAAAACTCTGATGTAGCACGAAACAACATGTCAAATCAATGCGTTGTCGCATTTTAATTATTCTTACCGAAGACAGATACCTCAAATGTAATTTGCGTCTCCGACGGAGTATGCGTTGCGGAGAAAATGCCGTTCCGATCGGATACCTCTATAGGGCTGATAGTCTCAGATTACTACTGTATCGTTCGAATGTGAATATCTCCACTGCATACAAGTCATGCAAAATGTTTGCAAGTCTAATACTGTTTTGACTGAGAGGTACCAGAACTACTTGACCGACATAACCCATTTCCAATACCAACCTGACGACGATAAAAATAAGCCCTCTTTCAAAATTTCATTCGCATAGGTCGGTTCGTATGGACGCTATCGTGTTTTCAACAGACAGACAGTCAGATGGACATGGTTAAATCGATTCAGAATCTGATCCTGATTCAGAATATAATATGCTTTATGTGTGAGAAGGCAAAGTTTTGCAAAGCAGTATTTCGACCAGCTCCCCTTTCTCTTATTATGTTTACGAGAAAGTTAAAAATGTAGTCCCTCTTAGCACACTTCCAATAGAACAAAGCAGTAACCATAACCATACAACTTTGTGCAACACAAAACCATCCAACTAGTCAACCATTTTGAAGAGCATATCATCATTGTCTTTCGCTATGGCCAAGGTCTCCTCATCTTCAGCTAAACCATGTCAAATTGCTACATGTGTAGGTATGTGCGGATATACCGAGCCAAACAAAAAGAACCACCAAACGTCTCACAAAGCAGGTCGACTATTTTGCTTGATGCGGCTTTTGTTTCTTACAAAAGGCCAAAAACGAATCGAAACCAACCATTTTCCATCATGGGACGACGACAAGCAAAAAAAAAAGTAAAATTCGGGTGAGAACATCTTGAAAACCTGTCAGCATTTTGATGAAGGTTTTTAAAGCCGACACCTTCCACACCACCCCTGTGAACAGCGAGTGTGTGCTATATATCTGCCTGGAGACTTTAAATACCTTTCGAATACACGCACACGCAAATGGAACTTGGTAGTTGGTATAGTAATCTGAAATTCAAACAAATCCAGACAAAATGGCTGTAGCTATGAAAACAGAATAAAAGAGATTACGCTGTCGGAATCGCATATAGGTAGTCTGATGAAGAATGTTTGTAGATATTACTAGGGGAAAACAATGGAATCTCTGTTGTAAGGGAGAACCCTCTGTTCATTCATCAAGAATCAGAAGTAGGATGGAAAGGGTGTCCTCATGCCACACTGTATTAGCAATGCATTCGGATTCATTTCGTGTCTCTGAAATAAATGGACTCTGGTCAAGTTGAAAGGGGCTGGTCAGATTAGCTGAGATCCTTTTAATTACTCCAAACATCAGCACTTTGTCACACACGTTCTATCCTCGAAGTGGGGCTATAAACTTCGTACGTGGTTGGTTTCTATGCATGCATCCCTTCCCTTACCTTGTGCACCTCCAATGGAGTTCAAATCGATTGTTGTTAATGGATGCTATGAGTTAGAGTGAATGACTAATTAATCCTCACATGAGCCATACTTTATAAGGACTACAATAATTATGGGATTCAAGTCGTAATGTGGTGATAATTAGAAAGACGATATACCTAGTGCTAAGTCTTTTAGTTTCATTGTTTCTTTCCTAAATTATTCATGATAATTGAATTTATTTCATCAGTTCTTTGTAATTAATATTGTTCAAGATGGTACTAGGTTAATGTACTATGTTACCTACATATCTACATATTTCGGAATGGGAGCGAACGGGTAATTATTTTCAATGGCACTTAGTTTTCACTCAAGTATATAGACACTAAAAGGGTAGCTCTCCATTTTTAAAGAACTAAAATAATTATGCTTTCTTAATTTGGAAAGTATAAATTATATGTTAAGGCTATTCTTATTAGTGCTTGCGCCTTTAGTTTTGTATGTCAGTTCCAAGTTATCAACATTAACCGAATACATACTTAGGCACCTTCGAATAAAATATACGGATGACATTAAAAACAACCACGTATCTACAGCTGGAAATTACAGAAGAATGAGAAATGAGGCGGAACAACTTTGAAAAGTCCAAATGGTTTAAGCAGATAGTTGGTCTAAAACTACTATCTACTAAATCATTCATTTGCATAAGTTTTATTTTTGCGACGGATGAATTTTTTCGCTCTAACCAAATGCTCAGTGGTATTAGTACATTTTACTAGATTACTGAACACACAAAAAATTTACAGCCACATAACCGAAATGGTTATGTGAGAAGCTATAGGCCTAGGGTCCTATCGTGTGTACCCTTTTGCTCCATCGATTTACTTAATTTTATATATATCTACCTAAAGACTTTTATCGCGGCTAAGCTCGACTGTCCAACGAGAAGAAGCTGCGAACCGCCCAGAAAAAGAAATTCGATGTTGGACGCCATAGCCCCATAGCACACCTGGAGTAGCCAGAGCCTACACCAGGGTCGCCTGAGTATGAAATTCTCCTCTGTGCACTCACCTACTATAGACGCCACCAATCAGTGGTGTCAGTATCGCGACATCATCAAGGACAAAGGAGGTATCCGAAATCACTGTAGGGTACCAGCAACCCCAGATAAAGAGCCCGTGGTATGATTGTGAATGCGTGTACAGGAAAAAGGTGACAGAAGATGCACACAAGAAAGCGCTGCATCGCAAAACAAGAAAGAAGAGGGCTTACGCAGCTTCCCAGCTCAAGGAGATCGAAGAGTCGTGCGATCGTAATAACATCCGGAGGTTTTATAAAAAAAGCCAAGCAACTTGCTGCTGGCTACTAAACTGGAACGAAGGCTCTTCGAGACAGGGAAGGAAACCTAGTCACTACTCACTAGTCAGGGTATAGTAGATGTGTTTAAGCAGTATTTCCAGCGGATGCTTAATGGGCATCATGGAGAGAAAGTGATTAAGAACCCACGTCAATTCAATGAGGAACCAGTTCCACCACCTAGTATAGAAGAAGTTGGCCTAGCTATAAAAGAGCTTAAGAACAAAAAGGCCGCAGGCTCCGGTGATTTACCAGCGGAGCTCTTTAAATACGGTGGTGGTATTTTCGTAGGGAGCATGTACCGAATCATCAATCAAGTATGTGTGGAAGAAAACATGTCCGACGACTGGACTATCAGCTTCATATGCCCCATCTACAAAAAAGGCGGTCCTATGTCTTGCAAGAACTGTCGAGGCATATCCCTGCTTAATGTCGCATACAAGGTCCTATCCAACGTACTGTGTAAAGGTCTAAAACCGTCCTGCAACACACTAATCGGCACGTACCATTGCGGCTTCCGGCAGATCGACTATAGACCAAATTTTCACACTGAGGCAAATCCTGGAAAAGACCAACGATAATTTCAAGTCGAAACTCACCACCTATACCACGACTTCAAAACTGCGTATGATGCATCATCAGGAGCTCTATATGGCGATGGCCATTCGGAATCCCAGCAAAACTGATTCAGCTCTGTCGCGTGACGCTGGAAAACACGTGCTGCAACGTGCAATTTGGAAGTAGCTCCTCCGAACTATTTCAATCATGCACCAGATTTCGCGCTAGAGACGCGCTATCATGCGGCTTCTTCAATCTCGTACTGGAGCAGATAGTGGGCCGTGTCAACACGGAAGGCACTATCTTCAACAGATCCGCCCAGCTGCTAGGCTATGCGGACGATATTGACATCATCCGGTGAAGAATTACCCTAGGAAACCGTTGCTACATCGATTTGGCAAAACAACTGGGTTCAAAACTCCTAACTCGAGGGACTAAATGTGTGCTCTACAAAACCCTCATCCTGCCAGTCCTGCTTTATGGCGCCGTGTGCTGGACGATAAGCAAGAATGGAGAGCTGATACTGGGCTCCTTCGAAAGATAAATACTTCGGCGGATTTTTGGTCCTGTGTGCGAGGAGGGCGAATGAAAGAGAAGATACAACCGCGAAATCTATGAGTTGTACCAAGATGTGGATGTAGACCGAAAAGCCAAAACACGTCGTCTACATTGGCTCGGCCACATCGAGCTAATGGACAATAATGCTCCAGCTAAGAGGATCTTCGAATCCCAGCCCCCAGGTTCGAGAAGACAATGAAGACCGAACCTCCGTCTCTAAAGACCAAGCCATCGCGGATGCCAGAGCACTTGGTCTCGACAACTGGAAGCAGTGTGCCCGGGATCGTAGAGGATGGAAGGCTGCAGTGTCTCAGGCAGAGACTGTTCACTGGTCGGGAGCCCGATAAGTAAGTAAGTGAACATCTTTCTGTCAGATACAACAATTTAGATATTTTTCTCTAATTCCAGAAATCAGATAGCAGTCTGTTTATCAGTAAAAATGGTTGTATGTATTCCCTATTCCAGACAGGGTTTTTTTAATCTCCATCACTTTAGCCTGAAACCCCTTCAGTGTTTAGGCTAGTTGAAGTATGTGCTCAATTTTGGTGAGGGCAAATATAGCCCCCATTTATTTGGCTTACTACAAGCTAAAACTAACATCTGATAAATAACTTAAAAACTAAAACTTAAAACTAATACATAATCAGACTTAAACTAAAGCTTATAGATAATAAGAATGGTGAAGGAGATCGATTTTAAGTCGGGCAGAGCTGCGGTTGAAATCGAAAACGGAAATGTTTGAGTTAACCTTCCGCAGCATAAGGGAGATTGGGTCGTTGGAGCCATATGAGGTTCGGTGGGTTGGAAGGTAAGAGACGAGGGCAGGCGTAAATTACGGGGATTTGTGTTAAAGATTATAGAGTTGTTAAGATGCAATGGACGGAACCTGAGAGAAGACAATAAATGAAAAGAATGTCTGCGGCGTCCCTACGTTTCTCAAGGGAGTTCATGTTAATTAGATTTAGGCGATCTGAGTATGGAGGCAACATAAAAGGATCATTCCAAGGCAGACCTCGAAGAGCAAATCGAAGGAAACGACGTTGGATGTTCTCGATCTCGATACTGAGCACATGAACTCGATGAAAGGGAGACCACGCTTGACTGGCGTACTCAAGGAGGTGGCGAACAAAAGTGGTGTAGAGTCTAGAGTGATTTTGTCACGTAGGGGTTGCAGAATTCGTTAGACCAACGTTTAACAAAGCCGAGTGATGAGTTGGCTTTACGAATTATTTCATCAATATGTAAACGATAATTTAACTCCCTGTCGTAAAATATGCCAAGGTCACGGAGAGATTGGTTGACCGTGGAGAAGGTAGAGCCAGGAAGGGTTTTTTTTGCGTTTGCGCGAAAGGGTAATAGTTTGGCATTTGGAATGTTAAGCTCTAAGCAATTTCTATATCTAAGGCACCAGATTGAAAACCGATCAAGGTCTTGTTGAAGGAGAGAGGAGTCTTTGGGTAAAGAAACGAGTTTGAAGAATTTCGTATCGTCGGCGTATAGAGAGAGGGAGGAGTGTTTAATGACATTTTGAAGATCGTTTATAGTAAGGATGAAGAGAAGAGGGCCCAAATGACTGCCTTGCGGAACACCAGAGGTTACCAAGAAAGGGGCCGATAGGACAGACCTGAAGCGAACGCTATACAATCGGTTTTCGAGGTAAGAAGATATCCATTTTAACAATATGGGTTCAAAACCAAAAGCAGACAATTTAAAGTGAATTAATTGATGAGATATCTTATCAAAAGTCTTTACTAAAGTCAGTTGCAATAACGTCAACTTCGTTTCCGTTCTCTAATGCTGACAGGGAAAATGACACGAATTCGACGAGATTTGTAGTGGTTAATCTACCTTTCAGAAAGCCATGTTGGTTAGGGGAAATAAGGGACTTGCATCGAAAGCTTAGGGCTTCGTATATTCTACTTTCGAAGATTTTATATTTTATTTATTGCAGGGACCGAACCCAATTGACCTATTTGTTGAAAAAGGTCTGATGAAACAGGTATTTGTGGCCCAATTTAATTAGTGGTGCATAGTGCTTTTTTTCTCTAGAATCATTTTTTTTTGGGCAAAGTAAATGGGTTCATTCGACCCAATTTTTTTTTGGGCCAATGAAACCTGGTACATAAAATATAATGTACATTTTTGCTTAACAAATGGGTTAGTTTGACCCAATAATTTTTCGGGTTTAAAATATTGGGTCCAATCAACACAATATTTTTTTGGGTTAAGCCGCAAGTTTATTCTATACAATAGCCTGAATTATTACTTTTATCCACATTATGTAACATTATACATACATTCATACGCCTTATCATCTCTTCAGTTTCCATTCTTTCTAATTCAATCGAGAAAAGCGAAATAAAGAAACAAATGAATGCAAGTCATAAAAATAGTTAACGGAAAATTAAGCTGCATAGCTAACAAAAAAGTAATCAAGGGCACGATTGGGTCAAACGTACTTGCACATACATGTATGTAGATAATATATTTGTAGTTAAATGTGAATTAAGATACGAGTACACGACATGCCAAACACGACATACGCATTCCAGACTGACGTCAATTCGACGTCAGAATATTTCATAAAAGGGTGCATGTCGTGTCGTGTACTCGGCATATTATTGACGCTTACATTATTATGTTGGCATGCGTCTGTCAACTGTCACCCATATGTCCGACTCAGAATGGCATGTAAATTTCGGAGAATAAAAAAAATCGTTTGAATTGAAGATTTCTTGGACGTTTTTTAATCCATTGACATCGTAGCCATCCTTTGATGAAATTTGTTACTTTATGCCTTGATTGAAATAAGACGAACCATATTTTGGGATATATACTATATTTGGAAAAATTAAGATTTTAGGGCTTTCTGGTGACATTTCGAAATAAATATAGTATATATCCTAAAATATGGTTCGTCTTCTTTCTATCAATGCATAAAGTAACAAATTCCATCAAAGGATGGCTACGATGTCAATGGATTAAAAAACGTCTAAGAAATCTTCAATTGAGGCAATTTTTTGCTCTCCGAAATAGCCAATAGCGATGGAATTGCGTCACATTTACTGACGCTTTAATATCAGTTAAATAATATTTTTGTTCAACACCCTACATATTATAACATATTACATGCATCTCCGCTGCGGCAAAACACAATGCCAGTCACCGTCGACATACGAATATGCCAACTTTGAGACAAAACGTGCATGCCGTGTACTCGGCATACTTTTCGCACATGCCACAATGTATAAAACGTGGCATATTCTACAATATGTCGCGTATGTCGTGTTTGGCAGCTTTAGTATTACATTTTTTATTTTTTTTTTAATTGTCAAAACGTAAATTCTTTCCTTGTTCCCTCTACCAGGCACTGAAGTGTAAAATACCCTTTTATACAACCTAAAATATGTATTATACATATGTGTGATGTACTTAGCAGATGAAAATTTGTATATCATCATAATAATAAGAGACCTAATATTTCACCCAAAAAAATTAAAAGCCTCTATTACCCATTTTCTATGGCCCAAAAAAATATTGGGTCTAATAAATCAATTTATTTTCACTAGAAATAATATTGGGTCAAATAAACTTTTTTGTTTCGGCTAGAAAAAATAAATGGTTGAAATAACTGGTTCATTTGGCCACTTATGTTATGTGGCCAAAAATACTAATTTTATGTGGCCCATTTTCAAAATGGGTTAAGTTCTTAAAGGCATAACAGGAATCGACAGGCAGCTTCATCAGCATCAACCAGATGTACTTCTTTTTATTTTACAACCTTAACTACTACTGGCCTTTTTTGCAGAAAAAAATCAAAATACCCGGTATTTTCGATCCCTGATTTATTGATATTTTATTTTTTTTCGAATTTTATTTTCATATGCACATATTGTAACTGAAATAATATAGGTAATAACTTTTAAGAAATAAAATTAAACAAAAAGAATACCTAATATTGACAAAAAAAAAACATATAATTAGCCATCTTGCATAGATTGGCTAACAAAACACCAAATGTAACCATACCCTTCATGTATGCCGACATTTTCTTCACGTCATGTTCCAATAACACACTTTAATTTCACTTTTATAGTAATAGTTCTCGTTGTATAGGTATCATTTATAAATATTTTTATTTTTGCTCATCATGTCGATGCTGCGTCTTACAAATTATATAAAATCCTCAGAATGGTTGTTAATAAGTCCGCTTTGATCTCTAAAGGAACATCTCGCACAGCGCGTATTTAACCGACACAGAGGTCGACACAGTGAAGTATTACACCATAGCCGACAATGATTCATCAAAAAGTGCGCGCAACCAAACAAACAGGTTGTGAAGTTATCAATGGGTCGGATCAGGTGGTCTACTGGCAACCAGTGCGAAGTAAAAGAAGTTGATGACCATCTTGATACTCGTTATCCGTCGCGTTCGTATGGTGTTAAGGCATTTGCGTTTGGTGTAATTAGGACAAATGATAGACATATTTTTTTACTGGACGAGTGTGATGGAGTGATTTCCTGTTTTCGCAGAATGTGTGTTTTGTAAAAACGATTGACAGATGACGAGTTTAATTGGCATCCTCTTATACTGATAAGCTATTGAGTAAGAAGTATGAAAGAAACAAAGTTTAGATTATCACTTTATCAGTTAGTATAGTCTTCAAATTGTTGCGAAAAATGCACATAGTTTAAGTATTGAGTAGACCTAATCGAAAATCAGTTCATTCCAAGGACCGATAGGCATAGAGTAGTCCATTATGATAGTCTTCTGCTTAATTTTCAAAAAAATGGTTAGTCTCAGTGTAAGCCCATTGTTCTGTCACAATTGTGGACCTATAGTCTAAGTGTGGCTGCACCCGCATCGAACCTTGTCTGTCTTATAACAAAATCACGTTTTGAAAATGTATGGGTAGGTAAATCAATCTTTTGAGAAACTTGCAAATCTAGTACGTTTTCGTAAATGGCACTTTTACTTGTATGATCAGTAGTTGCCGAGTTGCTCATGTTCCCTGACTGAGAAAGTACTGATAAACCAAGTGGCATGAATACGGCACCACTCTTAGATTTGGCAAATTCACAGCTCTTACAAGAGCAAAGCTAAACTTATGCTCATACGTTACTGACCATCACCATAACTAGAGCCTTATAGTAGTTATGAAGAGAGACAGAAGTCGTCGATTATTATTATTATTTTTTTTTAAATACTTCTCCCGGGAAAGGCGAACCTATAACGTTTTAATTGCTGCAAATTATTGTAGCCTTCTGGAAATATATCCCCAGGAAGCGAGTTCCAAAATTCGCTTGGGCTGTAACAGAAGGAGTTTTGAAAAGTTGATGTCCTCGCGATTGACAAGTGTTAGTGTACTGTATGGTCATGATCATGAGCATTAGCAGCCTGTCTTGTGGGGCGCCCAAGTTTGCATTTCGAGGGATAATGTCTTTGAGTCCCTCGGAACATCTACGATGAAAGTACCTATAGAACAAGCATAGGTCAGCGACTTGTCTTCTGTGCACCAACGGTTATAGATTCGATGTGAGTGTAGGGTCTCCAATAAGTCGAACTGCTCGTCTCTGTATGCTGTAAAGTAGGTTAAATGATTGTTTTGGACCCGAGCTCCATATATGGGAACAATATTCCAGGTCTGGTCCAACCTGTGCTTTGTAAAGAAGGAGAAGTTGCTTGGGGCTAAAGTACCTCTTTTGATAAATTGCAGAACGGAGATGATGATTTAATGCCGAAATTCGGCTTTAATATCAACGAAATGCAGAGGACATAGAACCATCATCCAAATTGTTCATATTGAGATCGACGTATGGCACTCCTCCAGTGTTTTAGATGTCTCTACATTCTCGGTGACCATTAGGTACCTTAAAAAATACTCAATTGTGACAACATGTGGCTGAAATCGCAACAAACCACCAGCCTTTTTTTTTTTTTTTTGTTTAGGTATAGGTATAAAAAGGGGATTTCAAATCCTGGAGCACTCAGACGAGTCTCGGTCCATTGTAGGTACTACCAAGCAGAAACCCCTTTTTTGGTGTAGTGGTGGAGAAACTCTGATATTATTTGTTTCTCTTTATGGTCGGTGGCAGAGTATTGCTGTCCCCCGCCGGAGCTCGAACCAACGACGCTCGTTTCACAGGCAATGACTCTAACCACTAGACCATGGCCACCGCCCAACCACCAGACACTTCCATATGTCTCTATCTATCGAGAAATCCTATGGCGCTTTCATCAATTGCCGTTATCGGCGTAATTATAGATGACAAATCACAAAAATATACTTCGTAGAAACCTTCCAGAGAATTTTTGGCGCTTTGCAGCCTAATGTTGGGGCGAATGAACATTGATTCCCCATTCAAGTTGATGCTTTGAAGCCGTTCCGTTTCAAACACCACAAAATATGAGCCAAAGCGCATGATAACCACTTAAAGCTTCGTGCTCTTGATCGCAGAAGATTTATTGCTTCAGTGGGTCTCGTATTGAGGTTGTCCACGGTTCTATGTAAACATACATAGATATACATAATCCCGGGGTGGTTGTATATTAGTATTTTTTGTTAGCTAAAGTCTAGCATAAATTAGGTGCCTATACCAGATCAAAATTTAAAACTGAATATTTGGGCTTTTATTTATGCCTAAAACACATGTGCAGAAATTCTGAATGCTTCACTGCAAGCAGTATCTACTGCAGATGAAACAGATGTGCAGTATTCAATTTGCAGCGGTTGCTGTCAATGCGGGGAAAAATACGAGAGTGCAACACAGACGACAAATAATTCCCGTCTCTTTTTTCCTCGTATGCATTAGTAGCTGAATTTAAAAATTCGATTCGGCCAAGTCTATTTAATTTAATTCACTGCGTTGCTATGCAGTGGATTTAGAAATAGAGACATGTTGCAGTGCGGTGTGTGCAGAATCTACATTTGTATCACCACATAAGAACATGGTGTTTTCTAATCCTGCTGCGCTGTGAATTCTGCATACGTGTGTTTTGGGCATTACGCAGTCCTTAGTGGGGTGATAGAACACCTATCCCGAATAAAATTCGTTTGTCAAAATATTCGGTATATGTTAAGATGGAATAGAAGAGGGATCCCTTGTGAATTCCTGAGTAGTTGAATAGACAACTTTCAGCCTACAACCATCGGACAAAGCGAATTTAATAAGTGCATTAACCAAGAGCAACTAGTGCGTCTAGCTCCTTTTAGTATACCTATACTATATACCTACCGAGAGCTATTCGCTATTCTGCGATTCGTTAATTAAAATGTCATCAGAACTTCTTTCTTTGATCCATATATAGACATCGTCCCATTGCTGCCCACTTCAGATGAATTGACATCCATCTTCGATAAATTCCTTTTCCCTCTCCTTGATGTCTCAATCTGCCAAAGGAACTGGACGTGAGCACATTGCTCGATCTTTTGTTAAATTGAAATTTAAAGGAAGGATACACTTTCAATTGACTGGACACACATATTGCACTCGCACTCTCCAGAGGAAAATTAATGAAATCCAATACTGAGGCGAAAGTAACAAACAAAAAACGATTAGTGTGCCCTTTGTGCAGTGCATTAAGTGGATAATCCGGAAAGCAGCGTAAAAGGCGACATTATCATAGGGAAACTCTCTATTTTTTGTTCGAGGGAAAATTCTTGTGCCTCTCGCTCCACATGATCTCACATATGAATAGTTACAGAAAAATGGAACGCATCGAATAGGGACCAGCACACACGTCGCTGTCTGAGAGATTCCAGATAATTAATGATCTGCTCCACATTGGTGTAGGTCTCCGACGTGCAATGTCAGTCAAACATATGCGGATTCAAAGACACAAAACTCAACATCTGCCTGCGCGCAGTAGATATACATCTTCGAACAGATACCTCTATAGCTAGTTATGTAGGTTCAGATCTAGGAGGACATCCTTCCACTTTGATTCGGTTTAAGTGGAATATTCTTAATGGAACTTTATACACTACTCACAGACGATGGAGTATGAAGAGTATAATATGTGACAACGGTGGGTGGTTTCCGTTGGAGTTCCTGTCACTGGTTGTGGCGATGAATAATCTGCCTCGACAGTGAAGTCATCTTATCAGAAGAGAGGATGAAAAGTAAGGCAGGGTAAAATCTGAAATCCTGTCGCCATTTTTTTTTTTTTTTTATTTTTTTATTTATATCCCTCGGCTCAGCGTTCCCTCCCTTTTGGTTGAGCAGAGTTCTCATCTCGGTGTAAAATAGTACTCAAATGGCTTCCAAGGTAGTACGTCTCACAATGCACCTAACCTAAAGTGTACTTTCCAGGTATAAGTATAAAAGTGGTCAAAAATAGAATTTCTATCAATTTCCGCAATCAGTAATCTATCGACGTAATAACACCATGTGGCCATGCTGATTTTGACAGGCAAATTTGATAAAAATAGTGCCTAAATAAGGTGTGGCGATGTACATTTTTTTTTTATGGTATGATTTGTTTTTCTATAAATTGTTAGGTGTAGTTTTGTTGTTTTTGAGACTACATTCTTTAGTTAAAAAATATCATAAATAAACTGAGCTGTTTTTTCCAAGCTGTTAGAATTCGTATATTCAAACAATAAATTTTAAGACCAATAATGTATTAGGGACGTTGTTCAAAAAGCTATAATTCCGACCAATGGGACTATATGGTATTTTCTTAACATTCATTTCTAGAAAATTCGACTTTAATTTCCCAATATAGGTAAATGGTTTTCTTACTTTTACAAATTCACAAATAAATAAAGATGAAGCTAGTTTTCCTTTATTTCATAACAATATGTATGTTGTTTCCCATAGCGAATTATATCTGATTTGTTAAACATCAAATAAATTTGTATGAAAACAAAACCATTTTTCACAGTTTTCTTTAAAAATTGATGAAAAAGTGCAAAATACGAAAAGCATTGCAAAAATTGCGCAAACATAGAAGTTACCTCCCCAATAGTATGAAAATACATCAAAAAGGCAGTGGGCAGATTCATCAGTCAATTCTTGGATTTTGCTGAATCTTTGACTTAGTTCCAGTATTATACAGAGTCAACTTCGTTTCAAATAAATAGTGTTGAAAATCGAAGAAATCCTCATTATTTCTGAAAGTTTTATGTAACGGAGTTTACTGTACTCAGTGCGTCAGTGCTTGACTATTCTAGGTCCATTAGTAAATTAATAATCACCTCGATTACCGTTGTCGTTTGTCGAAAACGACTTTTGTTGTTTCTTGAGTCGTGTCGGTTTTCAACAATCCGCATTACCTAACACAGACGACCCACCGAATTTGTACCAGATTTGTAGACGACTAGAATGTAGTAAAATCTTTTCGAAGGATTGGTAGCACTTGTATGGAATTGTCAAATAGTCTGTTTTTTTTTATCCCGAAAATAAATTATTGTGCAAATAAGTTTTTACTTCTCGAAAGATTTCAGTTTTCAAAAGATTTATAAAATGAATAGAATTGAAATGTTTTACAGTTCAGATCGTGACGAAGAAGAAAGCAGTGAAAGGGCAAAAAGAAAGGAATGAATTTTAACACGATCAAAAAATAAGAGATCATTCATTTTGTGCAGGAATTATGTCCAGTCTGATGGGACAAAGAAGTGGATGGTGTTGGCGAGTTTGTAAGGAGATATATGGCTGACGTTTCAGGGAAATTATCCCATTGTGATGGGATTAGCGAGGAAACTGCCTGCGATGTCGACGGATAGTTTGTGTTACAATCACGCGATTGTGCCTGAACTATTGATGTATCTATTTGAAGCAGCTATGGACACACCTTTCGGATTTAAGATTTTTTTCGAACGAGAACAAATTCGCAATAGCTTCATCTTGAGGCGAAAGTATCGCCTATTTAAAGTTGCCTCCTCCGGTTGCTCGAGCGAGACTCCTGTTTGTAGTGCTAGTTTTTGCATACAGAACTTTTCTGTTTTTGCATAAGATTGATATGCATAAGACTGATTGCTATTTATTTGTTATTTTCCATTTTTTTCCATATTTTTTTTTAAGTTTTCAATTATCCATCGGACATACGCAATCAAACTAAATGTTTTGAAAATGAAAATAAACAGCAAATTTTCCACCAAAAACGAACGCCTGCATGTTTGTGTGCGTTCTTCTATACAAAAGAATTAAATTCTGTTTAAAAAAACCGAAAACAAACGCGAAAACACTGCCTAATTAAACCACCCGACTGCCTGTTCTTAGGTAATTAAAGTCAAGTCGTGCGACGACTACAAAACTAGTACAAAAAAGACATTTGACATTTTCATCCGACCTTTGTCGTGTAAAAACGACAGGCGTAATACCGATTTGGAAGAGTCGTGTATTTTTGAGTCGGAAACGACAACGGTAATCGAGGTGAATATTTATTGAGTAAGTTACACATCTTCTTAAAAAAAAAAAGTAGGTGGGTACATATAACATTAGAATTACGTAGCTTACAGTTTTAATTGCACCATAATTTCCATTGTTCTTGTTCGTATACTATTATTGTATTATGCACATTTCAACAATTTTTAAAGAAAACAAATCTCTCACTACATAAAGTCAATTTTTGTTGCCTTGTGATTTTGTGTTATAATTGGGCACTTTTTAATCTATGAAATTGACGGTTCATACTAAAATTGTATGGGAAAGTAAAAAGGTCCTTAGGTAATCGAGTACTCC
This sequence comes from Cheilosia scutellata, assembly GCA_955612985.1. Classification (NCBI taxonomy): domain Eukaryota; kingdom Metazoa; phylum Arthropoda; class Insecta; order Diptera; family Syrphidae; genus Cheilosia; species Cheilosia scutellata. Next base: position 56,125,601 of record OY015312.1, on the reverse strand, counting down.
TCAAGTGTCAGGTTTAGGAAAAATAAAATAGAAATGAATTTTGTTTATATGTTATGAAATAGTAGTACGCGACGGCTTCAAAGTAGTATCCGTACTCAGTTCATAAAAATGTACTCAAAATGAGCAAATGAGTACAATAGTAGCACGGGAGGGAACGCTGCCTCGGCTGTGTGTACAAAAGTAGGACGTTGAGTGTGTGTTTTATTTGCGCAAATATGAAGCATTGTTGAAAGTTGCTATATGTATCTATATAGGCTGAGTGTATGCTACTCATTTCCTTCTAAGCAAACAGGAAAGAGAAAAACGAAAGGGACACACACTGTCACATCAGAAGAAAGGACTGATTAATGGATTGTGGGTTTTTTTGCCTAAAATCGGTGCGGCAAATGATAAAGCGAAAAAAGTTAAAACAAATAGGTAATGCTTCGCTAACGGTTACGCAGTTTAGCACACGCTCAAATTAACTTTATTTGCAAAGAAAGTTAATAAAGACTGTTTCGAATATTCATGGATTCTATGGTTTAAATGTTTCTCCATAGCATATGCATTGTCATCTAGTGTCGAATAGTGCAGCAGGTTGCCTGGTATGTGTATGCGATGGTTGCTATTTGCAGGCACTAATTATGGGTTCTAAACCCGGATGGTGTGAATCCATACTTTTGGGACAATTGTTGATAATTGTGACGAGTGTGACTAGTTCACAATTCATAGGTGAGTACCATTTCAATTTTATTTAAAAAAATACGCTTTCTATTTGGAATTAGGTAATGTAATTCGATTAGCACATTTCACATAGCGATAGAGTGCCAAATTTGATCTTACTATGTAGAAGCCGTTAGACTACTTCGCTCACTGAATATTTAACGAATCTGAGTTGGCTAACCAACATTGAACTCAAGGGTCTCGTCTCGATTCCAACCTTTAGGTACAACGTGAGGCTAATAATTTCATCAACAAGTGTAATATCCACCATCAAGATAACTAAATATGAAGGATGTTTTCAAGAGATGTTGGTTTTAAAACTGTAAGCTAAAAGTTCGTGCGCGCACTGAACATACTAGCCAAATTGTCTTTGTTCCGTAGGTAGGTAGATGATTTTATGGCTATGGCCACCGATCAAACATTCTAAAGTTCCATTGGCATATCTTTCCAAGGCTGGAATTGCTGTTGTCCCAACTAGAGGTTCTGAGCCGGCCGTCATTGACGGTGAGATTTCGAATGTCTTAGGTATAATTGTTGCAGAAGTAGCTACCAGCAAATATACCGTAAAGTTTCACCAATTTGAAGCTATCGCTATAGAGACCGCATTTGATAAAAACAGATGCTATACCTACCTCATAGGAGTTGATGGCATTTGTAAATCCTGAGAAACGTAGACCCAAGTTTCGCTGAGTGTGTGCAGGGTCCGCCTTAACGATATAGGCGCCCCTATTATATTTCATTAAAATTAAAAAAAAAAATATTTTCAATTGTGTATCATATTTATCATTGAATTAAAAGAAAGGTGTAGTTAGTCACGAAACATATTTTAATGGAAAAAAAAATAATTGAAAAACAACTAAGATCTTATTTTTTTTTAACTTTTTTGTCAGCAAATTCTCTTATAAGACTGTCATGCCCAGTTGCACAGTGACCACTTAAGTGTTGATTCTCTCTCATATTCCACTTAAGGGTCGATTTCTGTTTCATCCCATATATACCTTCTCGTAACTCTGACAGGTGGAAAGCTACTTTTTGTGGAAATTAAAATATAATCTACTTTGTGTTTGTTGATTTAATTCTACAAATATATGATAACAATTTTTAAATATAGATTCAGATTATGATTTCGATTCTGGAAGTGACTGTGAATAATGCCGAATTGTTTAGTGGTGTAGTTTTACGACACATTCACTAAAGTTAGGCGTCCATTGGCGAACACAATCCATATATAAATTCAAATATATTACCATTTGACGTAAGTATTTTGAAATGACTTTGAAACGCAAATATACGTGAGTGTTTTGTTTTCTCCACTCAAACTTTAACTCTACTTCAGTGCAGACTGTAAAAAAACTCCTACAACTAAGTAGAAGTCAGATTCGATTGGTCACAGGCTTCCTCACAGGACACTGTCGAGTCAAAAAACACCCGATGACAATGGGTATAGCACAAGACAACACTTGCAGACTATGCAACGAGGACGCAGAAACAGCGGAACACATACTATGTGACTGCAACTGTTTAATAAAAACACGTCAACGTTATCTAGGTAAATTCTACCTCGAAGCAGCGGACATAGCTGCCAGCAAACCCAAAGAGCTAGCCGCCTTTATAACAAACTGCGGCATCATGGATGAGCTATAAATGGAGGACATCACAATAGGCCCACTTGTGGCCGCAGTGATCTGGGATCTAATATACCACCTCCCCCCTACAATCTACAATCTACTGTAAAACTGGACATCAAAGTCTAAGTTTTCTGCAATTTGATTTTAAATGGACAGTCCACACAAACTAATTAATCTTCTTTGGGACATTGTAGGTCGCAAGTACGTTCGCAGACCTAAAATTTCAACGCACAACAAATCTCCATAAATATCAAATTTAAAGTTGATCGTTAACTTTTCTTGCAGCGCAGAACATCCGCGGTACTAATAATCATTTTTAGTGTCCAGGCTAACTTTTACGAAGTCACAATGGCGAAAATTTCCATATAAAATTATTCATTGTGACCGTCAAATTATTTAAGTTGAAGACTAAAAATGATTATTGGCAAGGCCCAATGTCGCATGAGTTCTTCTTTATTATGATTTTTTTAAATCCACGTGTCAGAAAAATCTTGTATCTGTTGAAATCTTTTCTTCATAGATATAAGTACGGTTTCCAAAAGAGCGTTAAAAAAACGACTTCAAATTTTGTTTATTGGTTCATCAACAGTCTCTTCACCCGGTCTACGTTTAAGGCGTCTTAACCCTAGATTCATAAACATGGGTCTCACAGACTTTCTCAGTTGATTAAGTTGTCACAGAAGTTTTCCCATACATAACGCAGTTTTCAAAACGAGTTGTTTGAAGTCGAAAACGAAAACGAAAACGACTTCAAATCGTTGGGTTGTTGAAGCAGACACAACTTTTGCAACATTCAGCGAGTTCAGCAAAACTGCTGTCAGGATAGCTCTCACAATAGTTTCTACTAGTTTTTTTGGGCTACATGAAATTTGGCCCCAATGAAAAATGGCCCTAACTGAAAATGAAAAATCACCCCAAAAATGTACATGAAAGGCAACAACAATAGAAAATTGCGTAAAATTCTGGGAACTGGGGTGGCAATTCATATTTTGGGGAATTTTTTCATTTTTCAGTTAGGGGTAAAATTTTATTATGAAATAAGACCCCAAAAGAAGAAATGAAATATGTAAGACTCCAAACGAAAAACGAATACGTTACGTATGCATTATGCAACTCCCCTGCTTGGGCTTACTGTCAGATTTGGGGCCTTATTTCATCGCAGTGGGGTCTTATATCATATTTGGTATTACATATTTCATTATGAAAAACAGCCCCAATTTTGGGGTGAATTTTCATTCTTAGTTTGGCGCCAAATTTCATCTAGCCGTTTTTTTGCTTACAAATGTGGAATCTCTTGTTATCTTTGCATGCACCATTAACAGCAAATTTTTCAGTTTTTCTAGCAGTTTGGAATGGCAGCACTACCTGATTGTTGCTTATGTTAATTATTTTATGCTTTTAACCTAAAATTAACAATTATCAAGTACCTACCTTAATTAATTTTGTTTCCGCGGTACTAATAATCATTTTTAGTGTCCAGGCTATTTTTTACGAAGTCACAATGGCGAAAATTTCCATATAAAATAATCCATTGTGACCGTCAAAATATTTAAGTTGAAGGTTAAAAATGATTATTAGTAAGGCTCTTTCCGCGGTACTAATAATCATTTTTAGTGTCCAGGCTAACTTTTGCGAGCTCACAATAGCGAAAATTTCCATATAAAATTATCTATTGTGACCGTCGAAATATTTAAGTTGAAGGTTAAAAATGATTATTGGTAAGGCCCTTTGTGTATTATGTCAATACGAGCGAAGTTTAGTAACTAAAATAAAAGTCTAGTCGTCACAAACATTTCATAGCTATAGTTGCACAGCTAATTGATTGATATCGCCCAGTGGCTCATACATATGACCACCTCTAGTATTGCGTATTATGTTTCGGGTACTACATTTTGTTCTTTTTCTTGCGAATAGCAATATAAAGTTAAAGGGTCTTACCAATAATCATTTTTAATCTTCAAATTAAATATTTTGACGGTCACAATGGATAATTTTATATGGAAATTTTCGCCATTGTGACTTCGTAAAAGTTAGGCTGGACACTAAAAATTATTATTAGTACCGCAGAAAGAAGATTTCTCCCTTCTAGAATATGCGAAGGGAGAAATCTTCTTTATTCTCCGGGGAATAAACTTATGCCGCATATGATGGCTAGTTCGTCGGCCCTCTTATCCTCGTCTAAATTCCTATATGGCCGGGAACCTAGAGGCTATAGTGATTTTAAAACGACATTCAGCCTTACCAATAATCGTTTTTAGTCTTCAACTTAAATATTTCGTCGGTCACAATGGATAATTTTATATGGAAATTTTCGCCATTGTGACTTTGTAAAAGTTATCCTGGGCCCAGATTCCGTAAAATGATAACGATCGAACGATATCGTTTTCACTAAACCTGTCTCTATCATATCTGTGGCAATAGACAGAGACTGCTATTGTCGAAACGATATCGTTCGATCGTTTTCATTTTACGGAATCTGGGCCCTGGTCACTAAAAATGATTATTAGTACCGTGGATTGTGAACTTTAATCGTAACGTAGCCGTTGACGGTGATATCAGTTTTTATTTTGGTGGTCGATCTTTTTTCTTGCACTGGCATGATAATTCATTAACAGGTTGACCAGGTCTAGATAGTAGATAAAGTCTAGAGCAAAACCTAAATAATTGGGACTGGAGTATAGAGATAAAGATAGAATAGTATACATTAGATATGAACAGTAAAGCAATAGGTCCTTATAGTATAGCGTTGCCAGCCGTCCATGTTTTCCCGGACATGTACTCTTTTTTGCTTATGCGGGGAACATCCGGGAAAGTTTTTCTAGATTGTCCGGGTTTTTAATTTTTTATCGTCAAGAGAAAAGGAAATTCGAAATTAACAGAGCTTCAAAGTGTCAAGTGAATTCTGAAAAATATTATTGTAATACCTACCAACTTTGGTAATCGACAAAAGAAAGGTTCGAAAACACTGAAAGAGAGTTACTAGTATTGTAGGTCCACCACAATATGCGATCTTTACCTATTGAAGTCGATGTAATCATTTAAAAATATTGTGCTAAATTGCTCGATAATGAATATAGAATACCAGGCACTTTTATACCTACCATTCAAACAGGTAATAATATTTCTCTTTCACCCGGCAGTGGAAAACGACTTTTTCTTATGTTAGAAACCCTAAAATCATATTTGGAAGACGTCAAAAATCCACCGAAAATATACAATTTTTTGTTTTGGGTCGTTTAATGCGGCAATCTTTTTGTTTGTAAAATACGAAATATAGCTATATTGTCGCCAATAATTCGGGTCCCAAGCTAAATTTCCAAAATCTCAAAAATTGATTTTCTTTATCTCTTCCTCTTTCCCACAAATTGAAATTGGAAGTTGGAAAAATATTGAGTATCTGACTAAGGAAATATCTCTATTTTTAGATTTGAGTTTAGTCAACTTCTTTTTTCAATACTTTTGTCAGAAAATCTGCCAAAAATAATTACTCAGCGCAAATGACACATGGGCTAAAAACATGAAGTAGCTACCGCCATAGTTCGCGCATTTTGGTCCTAGTTTTGTACACTTTTTTAGATCCTATTTTGACCGGGAAAGTCCAGGATTTTCATGCTCGAGAACTACTTTCTTCAAATTTGTTCTGGCAACCCTACCTTATAGGAACCTACCTAGTCCTTTACTTACTTTTGAGTTTTTTTTATGAATGGACGAGACCTACAATTCAAAGCCGAGTCCGAACGGGTGAATTCAAAAGCTATGATGATTGTTAGACGTCTGTTAGAGGTGGAGCAGTGTAAAAAAGAATCTTCAATGCGGAATTACAAAAACCACACTCAACTTAATCTTCAACTTAAATATTTCTACGGTCACAATGGATAATTTTATATAGAAAATTTCGCCATTGTGACTTCGTAAAAGTTAGCCTGGGCACTAAAAATGATTATTAGTACCGCGGAATAAATTCTACATTATCTACACTATAGGGCCAATTTATGCAGTTCATATAGGTAATGAAATGTTTGTGGTATAGGTGAGTTTATGAGACTACTACTGCGTAACACAATTTGTTGGAATGCTATTGTCTTATTATATAGCTACTCTTCATTCTTCAGTTTATAAAAACCACTCGAAGTATCTTTCTCTCAAAGCGTGTCAAGAGGTTCTCATCCGCTTGGGATAAGGTCCATGCTTTAGCACCATACAGCAGGACCGGGATGATTAAGGACTTGTATTTCCTTATTGGTTTTGTGAGAGAGGGCTCTAATTCTTAGATGCCTTCTTAGCACCAATAAATAGGATTTAGCAAAATTTATTTGGCGCCGATGTAGTTTTTCGAGGTAATTGTAGAGTCTATAGGTGGACAAAGTCTTAACTAGATACTTCGAAGTTATGTCCAATGCAACGCTTTGCCCGAGTCACTGATGTTTAAAGTACTCTAATCATTAACAGCTAGACCACTGCATATGAAAGTACCTAGGCTGTTATACGAAATTTAAAAAAAATTGTACTTCTTGTGTTATTTTAATGACGATCAGCTAACGACTGACGTCTCTTTATTATTTCATTAGATTAGAGTTACAGAGTTGCCATCCATATACAACACCATCCCTTTTAAGTTCAAATTGTAATAAGTTAAGTTCTTCATAATATAATATATAAATTTCAAATAAAGCATAAATCTTCAGTTTATATTATATAAAGACAAACTTATAAAACAAATGCTATCTACTGTTATAAAGGAATTACTTTAAATGTTGTATTGTATTGTGTACTTATATAGATCGTAGTATTGTTTGGAATGTTGGTTCTTTGCATCAATGTTGTTCTTTATGTTTGGTATAACCTTCGGTTGAAACAGATTCATTCTTGCAGGTAATAACGTTCTTGTTTTTCTGCTCATGAGTAGTTCGACGGGTGAAGCATCGACTTCTTTTAGCGGCGTGATTCGGTATTCTAATAGTGCGAGCCAGATTTCTTCATTGTTTTCATGTGACTTTTTTAGTAACTTTTTCGCTATCCCAACTGCTCTTTCAGAAAATGCATTAGCTTGTGCATATCCTGGGCTTGTTGTTGTTAGTTTTGTTCCAATTTGTTCGCAAAATTTTTTAAATAAATTCAACGGCATGTTATCCGCAATAATCTCAATTGGTATTCCATGATTTGAAAAACATGTTTTTAGCTTGCCTATACATTCTCCTGCTGTTTTTGAACGCATTGGGATTATGTCTAGATAGCGAGAGTAATAATCCGAAATAATTAAGTAAGATTTTGATAAATACTCACAAATATCGAAACCCAGTTTGCAAAACGGTAATTTTGGTACTTCGTGCCAATGTTATGGTTCCTTTATGTTTGAAGAACGATTATTTTGACATACCGTGCACTTTTCTATTGCTTGGTCAATTTTGGGCCAATATACTAAACCTCGTGCTCTTTTCTTCGTTTTCTCAATTCCCTGGTGTGATAAGTGTAATTGTAACTGGAACAATAACTCTATCATTCAAAAATATGATATTGTTTTCTACTGACAAATCCTTACGTAGCTTCCAATAAAGTTGATCCTCTTCGCTTAGCATTCGTTTGTCGTCTGGCCAACCTTCTAGCAGCACTGTTTTTAACTCCTGTGGAGTTTTATCATTTTCTAGCTCTCTTCTGAAACTTTCCAAGCGTTCATTTGTGATATTGAGCGAGTGTACGAATTCATTTAAATCATCTATTTCTTGTGTCTGATCATCCTTGTCATAATATCTCGACAGAAAATCTGCAATAGGTATACAAATATTTACCAGGAATGTACACCAAGTTTAATTGATATTTAATAAGGCTTAGTTTCATGCCTTGTAGTCTCGCTGATGGAATTTTGCAGAAATCTTTTTTCATAATTTCGACCAGTGGTTTGTGGTCACTTTTAATTGTCGGGTTGTGAATTTCGCATGTACAGTAAAACCCTTTTAATTCGGAATTCTTTAATTGTTTTCCGAATAAACGAATTTTCCGAATAAATGAGAGTTGGTTTTCAATTTTTTTTGTGTAAAAATTAAATTAAATTAGAAAACATTAAATACGGCAATGATTGAAAACGTATAGGTAGCAACTAGATCTCAAATATGTATAAGTCGGAACAAATCATCAAAATGTCTATAAGGGCCAAGGGGAGTCCCCATTTATTTAGAAGTCCGGAAAAACCATAAAAAAATGATATTGGGGGAATCCCGATAACATTCCGAATTGACGAGTTTTACTGTATTTACAAATAACGTTAAAGAAGGAACAGGTACACAGAATAAAGTCGATAATGAGGTGATGTGTATATCGATCTGGAATTCCTGTGTATTTTCTAAGATTTGCCGGAGTGTGAAGATTTGGTCTATGTATGATTGATTGTAATGTTTGACCTTATTTTCCTATGCTATACATACCTATATCTTTGGAATAGAATATAAACAAATAATTTGCTTTAAAAAACAAAAAACAAAAAATATGTATCAAGTTTTGAAAATTATATCACTTAAGCTGCCGCCGCCATTGTTGATTTGATTACCATTTGGGCCATTTTTATGACATTTTCCATTTTTCCAGGTTTTTTTTTTGGCCGATAGTTTTTTCGCTTCTTGACGGATATCAAGAGACAAGAAGGGTGCCAGAGTTTGTGGCTTATTACTTGTTTACATAAATCGCATGATTTTAAATATCTCATTGGAAGTCTATAGTCAAATTGGGTCATAGGTAGAGGTACTGCGGGTCAATTCAATGCGAAAAAACGTGAGTTCAGACCACCAGGATATGACTGCTTTGGAGTGTTGTTTGTGGCTCATGCACATGCAATATATACCATTGTGCTGACTCAAATTCCATTTCGTTATTGAGATTCAGTGGAGCGTGATAGTAGGTTAGACGCGATTCACGCTCAACATTCAGCAGCTGAAAGGCCAATTGCGTGACACTTTGTCTGGTCGAAGTAGACGGAGCCTCAAAGACATCTTCAACCACGGAAGCAATATTCTCACCTGAACGAGCTGCCTCGGTCTCATTTTGTTCCAGTCTCTAAGAGTCGTGCATCAGCTAAATCCTGTATTGAACGGAAAAGAAATCCTCTCACAAAATGTCATTCACCTAGGTCTATTCCTTTGGACGCTATCGTGTTTTCAACAGACTCATGTAGTTATGACGAACTCCATAATGTCACTGAATTCCATATTTTTGATGACTGTAAGGGGGGTATAAGAATCTCCCCAGAATTTTGTTTCATATTATGTATTGCTATCAGGGTTATCAGATGTGGCGATTTATCGCCAAACGGGCGATTTGAAATTTTATTTGGCGACACGAAAATCGGTTTGGCGACACACCCCAAAAAAGGGGATATTTTTAGATTTTGGCGATTTAAATTTTTTTAACCAAAATCCTCATATTTTTTCTATTTTTATAATTTTCACTCAAACCTTACATCTGCGATGACTGTGACGAAATAATTAAAATTAGTAACGAATGAAGACAACTTTAAAGCTTGGAAAGATTTTGATTTAGGGTCGGATTTTGAAAGAATCGCGATAGAAAACAGTGGTAGCACAGAGCATGTGAATGAAGTTAAGAAGCAAGTTATTGATTTAATTCTTGTTTTACTAAGAGCAATTCGAAAAAGATTGTCTGACTGCAACACACCTTTTGTTTCTTCAGGATATTTTTCACCAGGCGTCTGTTTAAGCCAACTGCGACCCTGTTTTAAAAGTCTGCTTGTAAGCTTGATTCCACCCAAAAGCTTACAACTTACTAAGGCTAAGTGGGAAAAAATAATTTCTGTCAATTGGTCAAATGAATTTCATCTAGAAAGTGTACCCGAAGAAGACGTTTTGGAGTTTTGGAAAAGGTGTACAAAATGACAAATGCCTTAGGACAGCTAGAGTTCCAGGAGCATTAAACATTTGCATTAAGTTTTTTTTACTTAAAATATGCGAGTTCATTTGATTTTTATGGTTTTTGGATTTGGAGACTGTAAAATTATAAAATTTGGCGATTTTTTGGCGTTTTATATTTTACGTTTGGCGATTCCGGTTTTTAAAACCTGACAACCCTGATTGCTATGGCTTAGAAGTGCTAAATATCTTCCTCTTCCTCTTCATATTCCAAAGCCCAGATACGATTTGCTAAGACTTTGTTAAGCGCTGTAAAAAGAACATTGAAAGGCAAAAGGGCAATAAGCTATAAATTTTCGTCTGTAACTTCCGTAAATCATTCGAACTGACGAGGAGTTGTACTGTTCTTTAGCAGCGTTTCATTCTGTCTGAAAATGTAAGTTCATTGCGGTATTTCAAATCAAGAAATTTTCAAAGTGTCATTTCAGACCTCGGTATATCGTATATAAATATGACACATATACATAGGAACCTACATATTTACTTACCTTCATCAGCGAATTTGCCGAATTCATCAAATCGTTTTGTCAACCATCTCTTTCTTCCACCTCCCGATTACGTGATACACATTACAATGAACATCGTCCTTTGGAAAACAACATCATCGGCAGGAAAACAAGATAAACATTTTATTTGCACATTTATTTCTATCATATTTTACATAACAAAAACCTTCACACATGACACATAGAATGACAAAACACAATCATTCATATCGTACCAGAATTGATGTTGTAAAATATTAACGACATCCGTTTCAATGTCAAATATCACACGGACGAAACCTCTGAAGGTGACGAATGCATTCGAAATTGGTTTATGGTCGTGATATGAAAAGACAACGCCCACATTTGTAAGCCCCCGAACCGAAACTCCATCCAAATTCACCCTCTCGCAAAGAAATCACACAATAAAGAAATGGAAATCAAAAGACTATCAATATGAGAATGAATCGTATTGAGCCCCCCCCCCCCACACCAACACAGCACACAATTGTAGATTCCCAAAGGACGAGTTGAAGTCACGTCATCTGTTCACTTCCCCCATGATGTCCTGTGGAAGAAACAAAATTGAGAAAATATAACGCTACTGCCGGCATGGTTGCGGGTGGCTGTGCTGTACACTTTGACATCCTCTCTCAAACTCACCCAATCTGTGACGGTGCGCCTTCTGCGGCAGATGATGTCCTTATAACTTTTTCGTTGAGTTCTTCCTTTTCACAGATTTTTTGCTTCCGCATATTTTCGTTTCCTCGTCACATTGAAACGTCGCTGTTTTATCCCAGGACACCTTGTGTACATATGAGCCTTGTTATAGATGGGTAGCTGTAGTGTTAGCTCCGTGCAGTGCTATTTCTTTCTGGTTGTAATTGGAAGCCGTAGTTGGGGGCGATGAAAACCTCTGAAATGCGATGAATTATTAATGTGTGAAACGAAAAACGCTTTTAGATACTTTGTACATTAACAGGACGGCGACGACAACCACAATCACATCTCCAGCAAAGCAGCACACCTTATAGAGTCGGTCGTCCTGTGGAAAGAAGTAAGCAGTTATAAAGTCAGGTGTGACACGGCAAAATTTTTTTTTCTTTTCGTTTACATTGTGGTTACAGGAGCACATACACACATTTATTTGCAGACTGGGTATACACAGCAGGGTCTCAGGAGAAATCGTTCCAGAGCTTGTTACACGCCCCATTTTGTTGTGATGGGCTGTGGTGGTGAAAAACCGTTCAATGTTATGTAGCTATTTTTGGTATTTTAGTTAAATGGCACAAAATGTGTTCGGGGACAAGATCCGGAGCAGCGAAGAAGTCTTCTAAAAGAGAAAAGTTGTTCTCTTGATCCTGATGTTAATGAGCCTAGGTATATATTATGTTCTTTGGTTTCCCAGGGCGAGGAGGAAAACGATTGAATAAATTAATGGTGACACTTTTACTATGGCAAGAGGTGGAAATTTGTGCGAGAATGCTTGTTTAGGACTTTCTCCTGCTCTGATGTGTCAGAGAAACAGCTAACTTTTGTATTGAACCGAAATTGAGTTGTGCTCACTGAAGTATGCTCTAATTTATTGACAGGCATTTGTTCCTCTCAATCCGACTGTTTTATGTGATCCATTATTTATTATAAAAGTGTTATGGCTCGATAATGTCTCGTTATATATACGTTATGCTAAATAATTTCATATTTATTGGGGATTACAAGCTCCCCAATTTGGATAGTACTGCTTATTATACGTTCAAGTAATGTTTGCATGGCTTACAAGATTTGCAATGGGTAGGTATGCGCGTAGGGATAGTTAAATTAGCAGAGCCGCTTGGCTGATCAGATCAAGTACTTACTTATCAGCCAGTTATTAACTGTGATAATGGAAAAACTTGAGGAGCAAACCAAAGTTAATCAAGTTATTTTTGACAATTTTGACATCAAAACATGAATATGATAGACCTGCTCAAGATACTAACATGGAACGCAAACGGCCTTCTGAAAAAAATTGAAGAACTAGAAGTATTCCTACAAAAAAAAAACAGTAGGTATTGATATATGCTTGATATCGGAAACCCACTTAAAAAAGGGACCTGGACCCAAAATAAAGGGTTACAGTGACTATCACGCACACCATCCCTCGGAAAATGCGAGAGGCGGATCGTCTCTTTACATTAAAGAATGTATTAAGAACTCCGAAGACATAGTAATATAACTCAACTCTATGCAAATAAGTACAGTCTTCGTAAAAATACACCACTTGAACTACCACATCGGATCTTGTTACTTCCCACCGGGATATAGACTGGTAGACGACGACGTCGATGGCCTTTTTGGCTTAATCGGATATAGTTTTATCATCGGTGGTGACTTTAACGCGAAACACGCTTTCTGGGGTTCAAGATGCAATTCAACGAAAGGCAGACTACTGTACAAAGCCAGTATGAAGCGTCGGGTGGACTTTCTTTCTACGGGAAGCCAACATATTGGCCAACTGACAAAAAAAAAATCCCTGACCTCGTCGACTTTTTTATAGCAAAAGGGATAAGCCCCCTGATAAAACCTATCTGAACCACCTTTGCAAAAAATTAAAAAAAAATGCTGCAGGATTTAAGAAATCGCGAGAATTCTACTTACCTCGAGAGTTTGACTGCTGATAAGAGCTCGAACTACTCACTATGGAAAGCCTTGAAGTCCATTAAGAAACCAGTAATGCACTCGCCACCATTAAGAAAAGCTAACGGCGAATGGCAAAAAGAGACAAAGAGAAAGCGGATTTATTTGCCGAGCATCTAGAAGAAACCTTCAACCCTTTCGATGGACAACCATTGATCGAAGAACCGAATGCTAATACGGCACTGGCGAAATTTTGAAGGAGCTACCGAAAAAAGCATTAGTTAAATTGCTCTACATTGTAAATGCATCATTGAGACTTATATGTTCCAAGGCAATGGAAAGTCACTGTATTTATTATGGTTCCGAAATCGGGGAAATGTGCAAACGATAGGAAGTCATATAGACCCATTTCAATTCTGCCGATAATATCTAAAATCTTCGAAAAACTTTTGTTAAAATGAATACAACCAGTAATTGAAGAAAAACGCTTGATCCCGTATCATCAATTCGGTTTTGGGGTCAAACATTCCACAATCGATCAGGTGTATCGAATAACTAATGAAATTGAAAAAGCTCTGGAAGGGAAAAAGATTTTCTCTAGCGCTTTTCTCGACGTATCGCAAGCCTTTGACAAAGTATGGCACGAAGGCCTAAGGTATAAGCTAAGGACAATCCTACCTGACAAATTGTACAGAATACTAGAATCCTACCTCGAAAACAAACTCTTTCGTGTTAAATTATTACTCTTTTATTACTCTTTTCAAGTGTCAGAAAATTATCCGAGAATAATTATTTAGCCCAATTGACACACTGCCTGGCCATACACGTCCCCCCATGACTTTAATTTCCATTAACGATTTGGCTACACACAAAAACCAGGCGTCATTGCAATGTAATAAAATTTGGCATGTAAAAGAATAGTGAAATTAGGCGTATTTTTTTGAGAATCTATAGCTAGCTCACTTTTACTTTTACATGACAAACCAAAAATGAGTATAACAAAACCAAAAGTGAGTATAAGAGTTTTTCATGTAAAAGTAAAAGTGAGCTAGCTATAGATTCTCAAAAAAATACGCCTATTGAAAACACAAAGAAATTCTATGGTTAAACCGAAGTGGACGCCCGTTTTTGACGTCCTCACTCTATCAACGCAAATATCAAATGAAGATTTGTATCGAAAGCACAATGGTGCGAAAAGAACGTGACATAATTATTTCTGAAATTCTGAGATTTTCTATGCTATCTACCTTTCTCCTTTACTCACTCAAAATCTACCTGTGTCGCTGGACACGACGTTCATTGGAAAGCGTGTATGGCCATGCACTAAAAGTGTATTTCAGAACTTAAAACATGTCATATAAAATGAAAAACAAACTCAAGATTCACATATTATAAAAACGTTTTCTAAACATCGATAATGCAGGTGAGCATAAAAATTCGTAAATTGTATAGGTATTTTCTCTTTTTGACCGGGTTTCAGGTCAAAAATTCTCATTTTAACTTTTGATCGGAATTTTTTACCGGATTTAGAAAACAAAAATCCGGTCATTCGGTCAGATTTGACCGGATTCACTTTTTTTAGTGGCAACACTGTTTGTAGGTAGTTTGTCGCTCTCATGTTAATGGTCCTTAAGAGAGTAAACATTTTATGGTAACATTTTCTTTTTGTTTAAAATATACATATATCTTTAAGGCACAACTTCATTTGAAACCGTATAAAGGTACGTTTTTGACAAATATGAAAAATATATTAGGGCAGGTTTGAACAGAACAGTCGGGGTACTTTTGAACAAATGGTCTGCAAGTGGCAATGAAATAAAAGCTAATGTCGTTTTCCATTGGGACCATCAGATTTTTATTTCAGATCTCAGATTTTTCGTGGCGAATGGAACATGAAAGCAGATTGATCTGCTTTTGTAAATGATTGTATTAGTGCGTTATTTGACAGTACATCAGCTGAGCAAATTGTTTTCATTTGTCGATGGAAACATACGAACTTCATGTGGATAATCATATCGACGAAGAATCGAAATCCACAGATGACGAGGAAGAAGAAGAAGATGACGAAGATGATATCTAGTAATTGCTTCAAAATTAAGTCCATGTCTTTTTTTAGGTTTTTGTTCTGTATAATTGCTTTTCATGAGGCTTTTCGTAATTTTGTTTTGAAAACAAATTCTGAACGACGTAAAACAGCTGTGCAAGGTATATTGGTATTAGTGAGAGTATGTGTAAATCTCGAAAATTATCGAGATCTGCAAAAAGTGATCCGAATCAAAAAAAAAGATTGATTTTATGTCCCAATGGAAAACCACATAAGCTACCACCACCAATCAGAGCTCCGGGAACATCGAGAACACCTAAATTACTGAACATCAGCTAACTCATTTTTGTTTATATAAAATTTCTTCAGTCATTTGTAAAATATTTTGTAATTTGTGAATTTCAGTTTGCTTCTGTAAAGTCGTTTTTGTTTTTATTGAAAAAAATAAAGCTAATTTATTTTATTAAAAAATTACAAAGCTTGTAGTAGCTTATTAGCTACCAAATGTAATTAGAAATACTGCCTTTCAAAAGTGCCCTTGCCTAGTTCAAAACTAGTCAGCATCTCAGAAAGCAAAGTGGCCCCAGCCCCAGTCTCCCCTAAAAAAAAGATAAACAACCATCAAGAATCAAAATATGGACAAGAAAGATTGCAACTCAAAATTTGGACTTAGGAAGAGACACTGCTGAAATGCTACAGTGCACAAAAGGAGTTGTGCACTGCCACCGCTGGAACTTGAATCATCCCATAAAAGTGCAATCACATCCTTTAGCCTTTAGGTCCTGCAAATTACTCTGACGACTGGAAATTTCTGTTGCTGCAGAGCTTGTCAACAATAAACAAAGCGTCTGAAACTAAATGTATTTCTTATCATTTGTGAACTATTTTAATATGCATATAGCTAACTTGTGCTCGTATTTTATCATTTTACAAACTATAGTGCTGTCAAGTCAGAGTAAAGCGTTTTTTTTTGTGTTTTATCTAAGCCTATATAGGATTGCAAAAAAAAAAAAAAAAACGCTAATAATCAAAATAATGAATCACTTCCGGACATCCCCTAATCGTGATATTTGGCAGAATCATAGATCCTGTGGTGTATATACTATGAAAGTAGAAAACTTCAGATTTTCCATTCAGGGGTGTGTTATACGCCCTTTTTTAACAAATATTTAACATTTATTTGTATAGCACTTCTGCTTGTCGTAGAATGTTACAATTTGATAGAGCGGTATAGCCTGTATTGTACGTAAGAAGAAATATCAATAAGTAAAATTTGTCCACTTATTCTATTTAAATTAATTAATTAATATTACTTATAAAAATTTAATGTAAAAAAAGAGCCAAGTTCTCTTACATAGAAAAAAAGTTAAGTGAGTAGCTAGTAGATAAGTCACGAAAAGTAATGAGGTCTAAATGTATCTACGCCAAGTTCTTAATTTAAGAAGATTCAGTGTTAAAAAAATTGATAGGTTTGCTTGGCACCAATTCTTAACATTGAATAGGCGTTGACCGTTTCATTTGAACTTAACTGAACGAAACTTAATTTTTATTAAAATATTAAGTTTAAGGTGTACGCTACAAGTCTTAAAATGAAATACGGCACTATGGAGCAAAAGTCGAGCTTTGAGTGAAATTTTGGGGAGAATACTTAAGTCATCACTGTGAAACCGGGCAGAACAATCATCTTAAGGCTGTAGAACCCGGCATATTGCAAGCCACATACCTACGTACATATGTAGCTCTGACGTCACCAGATAGCTTACACATATTGGTACACATTTCGTGTGTAGCGCAGTGGCTACAGTACCATATGTAGTACACATACGTATGTGTACCATTATGTGAGTGTCACAGAGAGAACTAGTAGGTTGGGACCATTACGCTGACGTAAAAATTACGTCAGTGCTATACATACGTATGTGGATTGCTTTGCTATATGCCGTGTACTACGCAATTTACACTTTGAGTTGGGGGGTAAAATAGAGGATTATTCTTAGCATGCAGCTTTATCATGAGTTTACAACATGTTAAAACTATTGGAATTCGGAATACCTACATTTATGAAGGCGCATATGTATAGTTAATGATACTAACTATAATGGATTTTCCAGTACCGTACTGGATTCAAGGTCCAGATACTGGATAATTTCCATTCTGGATTTTATACTAGAATTTCATAAATTTTATTAGTATTTATTTTATAAATGTGTACTACGGATATTCACCTTTATTTCCAAAGGTGTTTACGACGGCGACGATTTAAAACACTCCAATTTGAATTTAGAATTACGAGTGCCGTTTTCTTGTTTTTAAACGCCAGTTGTCGTTAAACGCCTTGTGGATCCCATTCCATTAGTGTACTCATAACGTCATGTGAGAAATTTTGCAGACTTTCAGCAAACATACCTAGTATCCGTTTAGAAAGGAAAATTCTCCTCTTTTGTACGAGTCGGAGAATTTTCCTCTGTTTGGAATATTTCTCCGAGAAAACGTAACGCACACCGGCAGTCTACGTTTCATTGCGATGGGATGCGTTCTTGGCGGGATCCCTACGTTATCCCCGTTTCCAAAATCCCTTATTGGACATAATCTCTCAATTTTTTTCTTCTCTTTTTCCAAAATCTCCCGGGACGAAATCCCCTATGTCAAAATCTCCCATTTACATACATCCGTATTAAATCCCCTGTTCGTTTAGAATCTATCCATTTTTGGCAGTAAAATTAAGCAAACAACATAATATAAACTTTGCATATTCCCAATTTCGCACATATACCGCATATCTGACAGTAAACCCAAGCAGTGGTGTTGCAGTATTTCGTATTTCACTCTGTCGCGTGACATAATTAATAACATCAAATTTAAAACAGGGAGATTTTGTCCCGTGGGGATTTTCTCTCAGGGTCTTTTGGAGTAAGGGATTCCAGAACAGGGGATTATGGAATAGGGGATTTTGGAAAGGGGATTTTGAAAAAGGGATTTTGGAAAAGGAGATATCATCACCAACCCGTTCTTTGCATCTGTTTTGACAGTCACACATCAATTTCTCTCTGATGGTCAGGTCGCGGAAATATATTTAAGTGAATAAAATTCGTTGATGCACGTTCGGAAAATGGATACTATGAACGTAAATTCAGTCACCGACTGCAGAAAATTACTCTCCGAACGGATACCATAATAGGGCATAATATTCTTTAAGGCGTTGAACGCCACAAAACGACAAGAAAAATGACGTTTTTTAACAAATTAGCTAGTGATCGCTAAGTAATGAAAACGACTGAAAATGTAACTTTTCGTGAATTGTTAATTTATTAAAATAACTAAAACAAATTAGATTCTTTTCAAAAGGGTTGAAAGTAACAAACCAAGAACAAGAGTTTTGTGGAATTGATAGGAAAAAAAAAACACATCTTTGGCAAAGGGATTTTAAAGGGGAGTATTAAAGATCGAATGAGACTATTAGACCAAGTGCTGACAGCTCTGATCTGATCTCAAATATTTAGGTCCCAGACGTTTTCTATTCAGCCTTCACCCCGCCAGACAGTCCTTAAAGTAGGTATCCCAAAATTAACCCTTGACAGTTTTTGAAATTATTTAATAAAAAAAAAAAAAGATTAAATGAATGGCTAGTTAAGGAATGAAGTGAAGATACATACAGGTAGATGTATGAATTTTTGTTATACCTCCACTCCCAAAATTTGCTGTCGGCTCTTAGACTATATAGCTACAACCCAGAGTAGACCACCATCAAGAGAGCTTTTGTTATTTTTAATTTAATGATGTAAACTGAAAATTTATTTCGAAAAAGATAAATAACAAGAAAACTTATACCGCATTTTATCTGTCAGTGGGGATGTGACCTACGTAACGACGACGTGTCGTACGCTGTCGTCGAAGTTATGCTTATGGTATAAGTCTTGTAAAATGAAACGCCTCAAATAATAACAAACGTCGTGAAAGTAAAACTCCATTGAAAAATCTTTTTCAAAAATTAACACTCGTGTATAGTGTTCAACGCAGTTTTCTGACATCCCAAAGAAAAATATCTGAGGGCTAGTATGCTTTAAAAAATCGCAGTCACTGACTTAGATTAATAAAAAAATTGTATACTCTTTTTGAATGAAGTAATAAAAAAAGTAATTGAACTGAATATAGATTTTAATCAACAAACCGTTTATATTAAATATACTCAATTTTATCCAGCAAAATTTGGTATCATTATAGTATAGTGTATATTTATACATATTTTATTTTGTATAAAAATAAGTAAATGAATTTTTAAAACGCGTCAGTGTTTGATTTATTGTGTCGGAGAAAACAACACCCCCTTCACATTGCTCTGTATGAAAATTAATTGTCCGTAGTGAGTTTCTTAACAGTTCGCCTTTAGTCGTTACGAATTTGCCTACCACAAATCAAATAGCTATTTACCTTATTCTTTATTTATAAGCATAATGTACCTATTTAACTACTCCTTAATATGTATAAAGGTTCCAAACGATAGTAGGCAAGTCTTTAATAATAACGACATTAGCATTATTACCTTTTCCTTTCAGCATACTACCAGTGACCATTGAGCGTTTAATTTTGTTTCACAATATTTACTATTTACTTTCATATCCTTACCAGTGCTATTGATAAAATAATTTACAGCTTTCTAAAGAATTGCCTTGCTCTTTGTAGGTATAAATACAAACCCATTATAGCAAGTATATTATACTTCCTTTTATCTGAAAAGAAAGCAGCTTAAAATAATGGCATAAGAAAATATTTTAACAAATATCTACACAGTGATGATAAAGCAACCCCTTTCTTTAGCCGTTATTACCTTAATTTGTAAGCGTAAATAATAATTTTCTTTGCCACCTTTATCTCTATGTACTTGTACAAAACACCCCATCCACCGCACTCAGTATTCTACGAGTATGTATATCAGTTCGTTGGTATGAATATGAAACATTCAACTTTAATTAAAATATAAGACAATAAACATTTGGGATTTGCCAAAATTGAGGTTATACATTTTAAACGAACATCATAGGTACTCACCCAATTATTATAAATACTGTGCGAGGTGTCCTCCTTCGCCTGGTGTAACATGAAAATCCTTTTCCTTTCTCGCTTTCAGACAACTCGTTGATGGGATTCTCGCATCTCCTGATGGGCTGTTGCTGTTGGATAAAAATAATTAAATTCCCTTGTTCTGGATTATATGATATTCTTTTCCATTTTTCTTCCGTTTACTAAAAAGGTTCCCTGTTTGAGTATGTGTAGCATTTCCACCTTTAAATTTTTATGAAGCAACAATTTATATAATTAAATGAGATGGAAGTAGAAAAGGTTGATTACTTCTACCCTGTGAGATACCTGTAGAGACGAGCTTCTGATAAGCGATAAATTCATATGCATATGCAAAATAAACAAAAGCCCGGAACTACAGGGTAGGTCACGGGAGCGCTTTTAACGATGCGAAGAATTTTGATATTTCTCTTCAGTTTTCTATACTTAGTTTACTTCCGTTTTTGAAATTTTGTTTCTCGATCAATAAAAAACTTTTAAAAGACTTTCTGTAATAAAGTTTGTAGTTAAAACATTTTAATTTCTCTTCCCTGTAAGCGGCATAATTTATCTTATCTCATTCCATAAGAAGATAGATACAAGAAACCACATTACCACCGACCGTCGTAAAATCTTTATTGGGGGTATTCACTTTAATATAACTTTCGTAGTTGTCCTGGTCTGTAATGTAATCGCACAACTATTTGCGGGGAGTTGACTTTACTCCCTCCGTTTAATAATAATCAACTGGTGGAGTAGCAGAGAATTTATTTCTAATAAATCTTTAAGCAAACTATTATGAATAATAAATCAATATAAACATGTCCGGATCTCAGCAACTACATTTCATATTATTTTTCTCAACCCTTTTCAGACTGACTTTGATAAATGCAATTCAGACTGTAGACGTGGTTGTATTAAGACTCTTCAATTTAAAATGTTCAGTATTTGAAATTGATGAGTTTTGTAATAAGCAAAATAAAACCTATATATCTACTGACGTTGATAAATTATGAATCATATAGGAATTTTAGTCTTCTTGCCACTAATAATCACTAATACTGATTTAATAGAATGTATTGGAATACAGTCAAACCCTGATAATGTCACTTCAAGCGGACAGAAATATAATGTGACTAAGGGCAATGTCACACGAGCTCTGAAATAGTCCCGAACCTAATTTTCCGCGGGTCGGACTCGCATGCACAGTTCTTTGTCTATTGCCTGTATACTATTCATGACAAAGGAGCTCATGTTCCAAGAAGTGACAAGTGAGTTGTGACTTTTCCAGTAAAATGTTAAAAAAGTAAAATATAAGAAAGACACCAATGGTTCTCTTTCTATTGCTTGAAAATGGAAAAAGACAACTCAACTCAACTAAGTTGAGTTGTCTTAATTTAATTTGATTTGAATAAAACGCAGGTTTCGTAACAAGTGAATTTTATTAATGGTGTTCTGGAGTTGAAATACTACAAGTAAGAAATAGGGTAAAGTAGCGTATTCTGGGCATCCCCCCAATGATTGGCACGAGAACCCTTTTCAGACTGACTTTGATAAATGCAATTCAGACTGTAGACGTGGTTGTATTAAGACTCTTCAATTTAAAATGTTCAGTATTTGAAATTGATGAGTTTTGTAATAAGCAAAATAAAACCTATATATCTACTGACGTTGATAAATTATGAATCATATAGGAATTTTAGTCTTCTTGCCACTAATAATCACTAATACTGATTTAATAGAATGTATTGGAATACAGTCAAACCCTGATAATGTCACTTCAAGCGGACAGAAATATAATGTGACTAAGGGCAATGTCACACGAGCTCTGAAATAGTCCCGAACCTAATTTTCCGCGGGTCGGACTCGCATGCACAGTTCTTTGTCTATTGCCTGTATACTATTCATGACAAAGGAGCTCATGTTCCAAGAAGTGACAAGTGAGTTGTGACTTTTCCAGTAAAATGTTAAAAAAGTAAAATATAAGAAAGACACCAATGGTTCTCTTTCTATTGCTTGAAAATGGAAAAAGACAACTCAACTCAACTAAGTTGAGTTGTCTTAATTTAATTTGATTTGAATAAAACGCAGGTTTCGTAACAAGTGAATTTTATTAATGGTGTTCTGGAGTTGAAATACTACAAGTAAGAAATAGGGTAAAGTAGCGTATTCTGGGCATCCCCCCAATGATTGGCACGAGAACTTTTAAATAATGTTAAGCAGCAACTATTTTCTATAGATTTTACTTTCAAATTTCTTACATAATCTTTTTTCTTGAATTTATTTTGTTAATCTGGCAACACGAAATAGTGGGTGTTTCTGTCCTTAAAGATAAGACGGTTAGTGTGGTATAATTTCTGTTATTTAAACATTGAACTTTAGGTATTCTTGCTTAAAATGTATTAAAACATTAATCGGTTTTTATTATCAGCGTGATCTGATGCGCATCAGATCATGAAAATAAAACAAGGATCATTGATTAAGTTGTGGCAACAGTTGTTTTTCACATATGAAATCCAATACCAGTTATGACAAATATCGTATTGCCACCAGCCATCTTGCAGCCACACGGTACAATGTGACGTCACAATGCGATGATTTCTCCATTGCAATTGCTCATATTAGTGACATTTTTCGCTTGTTGTGTCGGGGTTGTTACCATATGAATACAAATCTGCATACATTTAGCATTCAATATTTTTTTTTGGGGAAACTATGTTCAAATGTTATGTTCAAATATGTATCATAATTAACCGTATTGTACTGCTAATATTTCCATTTATATTTCTGTGGTATATAGCGAAACAAAACATCTCGAAAGTCGGAGTAGTAACTTATTCGAATTTGAAAAAATGCTAATTGATTTTTTGTGTTGTTAATTGTGTTTCATATTTTGGTCTGGCAACATTACTGTGTGGCTATGATTTAGAGGGACACCAACATTTAGTGAATGAAATAAACAACGCCACGATGTCTGTCTGTCCCATAGCTGGGGAATCTAAACGCTTGGAGGGATTTGTTTCAAACTTCGTATTTAGAGTAGTATATGGGCTTCCCGCTGGAGGTGATTTTTTTTATGCTAGCCCTAATATTAACGGTACTTCCCATAGGTATAACAATTTTACGAAATATTAAAAAATTTCGATTTTTTCGAAAACGGCTCTAACGATTTGAACCAAAATTTACAGTTGAGTTTATGTAGGCATTCTTAGCATGACTGCATACCCAGTTTTGTTTTTCGCTAAAAAGTCCAGCAACGGCACTTTTAAAAATTGGCTTTTTTTTCGAAAACGGTACAAAAGATTTTAACAAAAACTTATTTTAATATACTATCATCATTCTTAACTTGATAGCAAACTCAGTTTTTCTCTTAAAAGATTGAGTCTTTTGATATTCACCCAAATCGCTAATAGGTAGTATTTTAAAAAAAACTACTCATGTCTCAAAAACGCCATTTTCGATTATGATAAAAATGTAACTGGCAGATAATGCTTAAATCCATAGTATTACCATTTGTTTTTGAACCATGAATGCGTCCTTCGATTTCCATCCCAATCGCTAAAAATGGTAGATACTTTAAAAACTGCTCATATCTCGAAAATGCCATTTTCGATTTGGATGAGAATGTATCTGCTAGGTAATGTTTATATCCTAAAGAATACGTCGTACTCAGTTTTCAGCTAAATAGCAAAAATGACTACCCAAATCCCGATCTGTATTCACACCCGGACCCGGCATATTTTTGCAGAGCCCAAAAAACTTCAGTGGCAATAGAATTCGAAATTCATCGCCTACTTGCCTCCTTCAAGTGTCAGTTCGGGTGAAATTTGAAATTGTAGTTAATACGTATGTTTATGTAGTATGTATGTATATTGTATATGTATTACGTTTTTAATTAACAAGGCTTCAGTTACTAAAACTGAGTACATCTTGAGTGGGTATGATTTTTCTGAAATGACTCTGAGATTCTGCGAGATTCGCAATAAACGAGAAAGTTTCGTGCGACCCAGTCGTTCACATTTTTTTCTTTGTAAATAGACATCTCCTAATTTTGTTTATGTCTAAAAATAAGTAACCTACGGACTTTTTGTTTGGTGATATGTCTGCAAGTTTACTACAATGTTAGTATGTACTTAATTCTCGCTCTTCATTTCCTCTGCAGAGTCCATTTACATGGACTTACTTACATAAGGACCCACTTCACCTTTTCGCTCTGACTTCGCAACAATACACACAGAAACACATTCCATCCCCTATAATAGTACAGTCGTAAAAAGCGGATTAAAGATTTCATGGCAGAAATACACCCTCTTCTCACCGTCAAAAGTTAATCATCGCCGATTAGAGGAATGTGACAAGCACTTTACAGAGATTGTTTCCCTTGAATTTTTATCGTTTCAACTGATCTAATTTTCTCCCCTGTATAGTTTCAAGTATTATATACGTACATTGTTCAACTAAATATAATATCACCTACCTCAAATATTAGGCAGTGCAGAACGTGACACTATTGTATACAACAATATGTGTTGTGGTTCAATGGGCCGGCCACCAATTTAGCCAAAAGCAATGTTTCAATTTAACCACTATCCAACAAACCCGATGGTATAACAAGCATAAAAGACTTTTGGGCATTTGAAGCGAAGGACATTTTACGAAAGAACGATGTAATTTCCTGCCAAAATAATCGAAAAACAAACATAAATTTAGCTATTTAGCTGTTTAGCATGTTTGTCACGGGTAATTCGCGAAGCATGGCATTTTTGCGTCGTGCATTTGGTAGTGGTAAATTTGTGGTCGGAACTGGCGGATTAACAAGACCCAAACAACTGCTACAAACGGAATGTTGTGCGATTTGACTGGAAATTTTCTTCTTCGAGCTCATAAATCCTTTTTAATGGCCTATGGTAGAATGCACTGCGAATGCTGCACAGCTGCACAGGATATTTCGCCGCAAAATTTGATTATCTGCAATACGAAAGTGTATAGTTGTGTACTGGAAATTTTATGTTTTTCCATAAATCTTTTTAACACAGGACATGTTTTTTTTATTAAAAAAAATACTATTTCACGAGTATACTTAGGTATAGTATAGGTAATCTTAAATACTTTAACAGGACTGTAAGAAAAACGGTTGCATGTAATGGATACTGAAATATAAATTGTAATATGGATTAATTTCTGTTCTCTGTGTATGGGATTATGCATCAGGGCTCGCGAGTCATGATCATGACATGCCTTTTCTTCATAAGTCTGTATCTTCTTTGAACTCTTTAAGACAATAATTTTCTATATCAACATATACATAAATGTTATATCAGACACTACTTGTGCGTCCCCAAAAGATAAATGCAACATAATACCAAGCAAACCTACGCTTGGCTTCAGATTCAACTGAATCATCTACAGATGTGCTGCATAAGCAAAATGTATTATAAATAAACCACGCTTGACTTTAGATTCAACTGAATGTTGAACCAACACAAAACTTATCTACAAATTTGCTGCATAAACAAAAAAGCACTATATAAAGGGTCCATCTGACCATAGACCACTCAGTTCTGTATCACACTTCGTTTAAGCCCAAGATTTCCCCCAACCAGTGGTAAGGGATCTGAAGCTCAATAAAAATACTAAAAATTAAAAAGTTGTTTCATTTAAAAGTTGGTTTCTGTTCGTTAAGAACAGAAAGAAATATATTTTTTGTGTTCAACAAGAAAGAAATAAAAGTCATATATATATGTTTTCATCAGTTATAGAGGCTTACATCGAGAACGAGAACGATGAACAAGGAGTTGAAGCTCATTGATTTGAGCGGCGCATCTACCATATACTTCACAACGGAGTATGTACAATAAATAGGTAGTTGAGACGATGTAGATTTTTTCGGTTTTGAAAATATTACGTTCTTCAATTATTCGTATGTAGTTACATTTCCAAGAAACTTTTAGTAGATCATTATTTTCATCTATTTTAAGGCCGCCTATGACAGCATTTATATAGACGAGCTATACAGTTACAGAGCAATGTCTAGTTTTGGCATCCCTGTTAAACGCACGATGCTCCATCAAAGTCGGTAAAGATTTCACCGAGCCCTTCGATGTCAAAAAAGGATTTATACAAGGCGATGTGCTGTCATGTAACTTCTTCAACATCGTTCTTGAAAGAATAGTGCAAAACTCAAACGCTAAAACCAGAGGCACTATCTTTCAAAAGTCCGTCCACCTACTCGCATACGCCGACGACATATCGACCACATATAATCAGCTGAACGCAGCGTGATGTCACTCGCGCGTTCGTGAGTATTGAGACGGAGGCTGCGAATATGGGTTTGGCGGTCAATGAGGGACATAATGACACTATAGACACTTTGTCTACCTATAGGCTCCGCTATGAACTCAGACAGCTGGCCAAAGATCGTGCTGGCTGGAGACGCTTGTTGGTTTACTTTTTTTGTTCTGGAATTTTTAGATCAATGTCCTTTTTGGGGCTCCAAGGACTCCAATGTCAAAGTCTACCATTAAAGGTAAAATGTAATTTGAAAGGATTTCAAGGATATTTCGATAAAGATCTAATTTGTTTTCAAAGACATATAGTACGACATTCGTCAAAACCTTTTTTGTTTTGAAGACTATTTCGAGAGCAATGTATGTATTTGGGATTAAAAAGACTTTAGGATAAATACTCATGAATCCCAAAATCTACCGTTATTTCTAAGTGAATTTTTAAAAGATTTTAAAGATTAGAAGGACCTTTTTTGGTAAAAATATTATTTTACACGACATCTGGCCAAAATATCTTTGTTGGGTATTGTTGGTATTTACTCACGCATACGGATGGAGGCGCTGCGGGTCCAAGACCAGCTGATTACATGTGAGCGCAAATAGTTATTTCTACAGCGTCTATGTATAGGTGTTTTGCTTCCAAAAGCAATCCTAAATGCACCGAAAGATTTGAATACAACCCTCAACAGTTACATCCCAATACGCTTTATTGGCACCGAACATATAACACTCATGTGAAGAAATGTGCCGTAAATGTAAATCTGCAATACTGCACATGTTAAAAATCGTTTCAATACATTACACACACTTTGGTACTGCTGTCAAAAAAAGTTTCTCCAACTGTGAAAATTACCCTAAAAATATGTAATTTCAACTACGCTGCTTCTAAATCGTTCGCGAGGAGGAGAAATAAAACGACAGGAATTACAAGTAGCAGGTTATCACTTTCGCATGATGTTTTTAATTTTTTTAATGCGAAAGTGGTTTTCGTTTCATATTTTTGCAGAATCCCACCCCAGGGAGTGCCATCTATACATATAAAAATAAGTTGTATTGTGTTTGTCGCCAATGTTCTCTGCAATGCGTGAACCGATTTTGATTCTGGAAATTTCCCATGAAAGTTGGCGTTGATATCATGGTTTGTAAGTATATACGGTCTTTAAGGGTGTATTGCTTCATGAGTTATAGGGGCGTGGCACCTCACATAAAAAAATGCATTCAAAGTCTTATATTTCGATGACCACCCAATCGATTAAGTTCAAATTTACATACAATTTTAGGTATCGGCCCAGGAGTATTCCTGTAAGGATTGGTCAAAATTGGACAAAGGGGCATGGCACCTCCCATAAAAAAATACATTCAAAATCTTATACATATCTCGAAAACCAATGAATCGATAGAGCTCAGATTTACATACGATCTTAGGTATTATCCCAGGAGTATTCCTGTGAAAATTGGTCAAAATTGGACAAAGGGGCGTGGCACCTCCCATACAAAAAACCATTCAAAATCTTATATCTTGAAAACCACTGAATCGATTGAGTTAAAATGTACATACAGTCTTAGGTATCGCCCCTGGAGTATTCCTGTGAAGATTGGTCAACATTGGACAAAGGGGGGTGGCACCGCCCATACAAAAAAAAAACATTCAAAATCTTATATTTAGAAAACCACCGAATCGATTGAGTTAAAGTTTACAAATAATCTTTGGCATTGGCCCTGGAGTATTTCTGTGAAGATTGGTCAAAATTGGACGGACAAAGGGGCGTGGCATATCCCATACAAAAAACATTCCAAATCTTACCGATCTGAGCGATCTTACCAAATCTAACAGATTGAGCTCAAATTTTTAGACAATGTTAGTTATTGGCCCGGGAATGTTTCTGTGAATATCGGAAAATTGGACTAAGGGGCGTGGCACCTCCCATAGAAAAAAAAAACCATTGCAAACGCTATTATTCGACAGTCATTGGAGGCAATGTTTGTAAAATTGATATGCATTCTCCTGATAGACAAGAATATTATCTAGGCAATACGATTCCTGGAAAAAACAAAAATATTTTGTACCACAGAGCATTACAATAAAAACTGTTTATCACTGATTTAAATGAATTTGAAATAGATTTTTTGTTTTTCTATATTGCAGTACGAAAGAAGTGTGCAGGGGGTTCGCTAGTATATAATGTGACAGGGGAGGGCTAAATCTTTCGCTTCGGTGAATCACTGATCGAATATCCAGGATCCACTATATGAGGCGATCTTTGTTGACCCCGATGCGATGTGGTGATTTAGTCTCAGTTCCTTAAAGTCCATAAAAATACTGAATCCTATGTCAAGTGTCCCTATCATGTGCACTGTGCAGTGTATACAGTGTAGTGTCTAGTGTAGTGTGGTTTATAAATTAACTTTGTTTATTGTTTTAGATCCTCATCCTCTACTTATCTAACAAATAATAGTAAAATTCAATTGATACGAGTAGTAGTAAGAATATTTAATATTGCTGTACATTTTTACCAATTTTTTTTTATTTATCTACGTATTAATATCTATATCCAACACACTCGCTTTTATTGTCTCTTTAAAATCGAAAATTTAATGTTGCCATTTGATGCCATTAATTTGAATGGTTTATTCAGATCACACGTACTAATTGTATGCGCAAATGTTTTAATAGTTGTTGCTGCTCCCATGGTAGTAGTTACAAATGAAATCGTGATTTATTGCACCCACGGGGGGGTGAGCATTCCGATAAACACCCGAACAAATATAGGGTTCTTGAATTTATTGGTAGGTAATTATGGCGGAAAATAATATTCAAATTATAATTTATCATCGCTTTTGTTTATAAATATGATGTAAATTACTAATTGGCAAAGAACTGTAAAGATATATGGTCACATTTGCTATTTTAATTTTACTTAAGCTATTAATTAAGACTTGGTATGATTAACGCTCACAGATTTTTGATGTAGCGATTCATTGTGACAACATGTGAATTCTGAAATTTAGTTTTCAAATTTGGAATCGTTATTGTTTCAATAGAAAATAATAAATATTCCTTATTCACACCGGATTAAAAGCTGAATGAATTGAGAACCTTTTTCAAGACAGTTATACTCTCGGATGTTTGTCAGATGTTTTAATTTTTTGGGGAACAGAATCTGAGCTGAGACGCCATGCTTTAGGTCACGAAACACAATTTAATCGGGTTGGCAATGAAATCTCCTTTTCCAAAATCCCCTGTGCTGAAATCCCTTACTCCAAAAGGGCGTTATGCAATAACGCCCAAGGAAATAGCGACCAAATCAATTTGGAAATAACGCCCTAAAAAACTCGTAGTATGTATTTGTTGATGATAAATTGTTCGTCATTTTCGTTGTTATTTCCTTTCCAGGGTTCGTTTTTTTGACAAGCAGTAAATCCCAAAATATAGTAAGTGGAAATGCATAAACAGTGGAATGAGTATAGGGAGCCACGCTGCCCCCTTGCAACCCCACTGCTTTGGTTTTCCGTCGGATTTTGTACTGCAAAAAAACCTTCTATAATATCCAATTTCGCAAATACTCCAAACAGTGATACCACATCGGGGTATACACCCCTTTTTGCGAAATTTTCTCACTTAAAATAATCTAAAAGGGACAAAGGGATTTTTCACCTCATATGTATTACAAAAAAAAGATGATTTTACTCTTTGGTAAATTTTTGTTCATAATTTGCTAGTTTCATGTTTAGAAAAAAAAGACACTCTAAATATCTGAATGCGCTCATTTTCTTTTTTTATTTTCCTTTCTGTCAATACTCCTTGTCAGATTTATTTGCTGATGGTAAATTGGAGGTTAAGAAAAACTGTCTCAGTTTTTATAAGACTGCCATCGTTGAAATGGTTACTCGCCTACCTTTTGATGATGATCATGCTGTTGCAAATTTCTTGACCCAAAAGTTGCATTTAATGTTACAAGTTTTTCTTTTTCAGAAATTTTAAAGGAAGATGATCCAAAAACGTCAAATGAAGCAAGCGAAGAATTTAAGAACGTCGCTATACTTCTCAGCGAAGATAAAAAGAAGCCCCTCCAAAATTTGCCTATTGATGAAATGTGGTTCGAGATTTGTCAGATGAGAAATTTTGATGACATAATTATTGTTTCCTAATTTAGGAAAGTTAGCAAA
The DNA here is from genome assembly GCA_955612985.1 of Cheilosia scutellata. NCBI lineage: Eukaryota > Metazoa > Arthropoda > Insecta > Diptera > Syrphidae > Cheilosia > Cheilosia scutellata. Next base: position 56,094,707 of record OY015312.1, on the reverse strand, counting down.
AATAGCTTTGACTCTTCCCCACTCGAACGCGGATGCTGAAATAATATTTTCTATTGTTACCGATGTTAAATCGAAAAAAATAAATCGCTTGGGAAAATAAATGATAAATTCAATCAATCAAATATCTGTGTCATTTTTGTATCAAAAATGATGAGACTTGAGGCCGAGATAAAGTTTTTTTTGCATACGAGTAATTTTCAAATAGTTCATAATTCTTATGTTGATGTTGTGCATCATTTTATGTTCCTTTTTTTACGTTTTAAAAATGTGTGAGATGTACCTACAATTCTAATCTTAATATGTTTATTTTTTTTAACTTGCATAGTTAATGCTAACGTAACTTGTATTTGTTCCTAATAAAAAAGACTGAATTTAATGAAATAAATTTTTTTATTTATTATTTCGTGAGATAAATGTGGGATTTTTTAAATGTTGGCGAGGGATAAAATGGATTTTTTGGCATAACTGTGGGATAACCTGCTTCTAAAGTCTGGCATGACCGACTCCAAATCTGACAGTAGCCCCAAGCAGGGGTTGCAGGGGGCACCATGCCCCCGCATACGTATTAAACTGCAAATTATGTTTGGGCTTTATTTCCATCGTGTTGTTTATTTGTGGGTGCCATTTCACAGCTGATTGACCCGTCAAAAAAATACAGACATTCTGATTTTTAGTTTAGTATCTAAGTTTGACAATAGTCTGACATAATTTGCCTATACCTTATTGTTTATCTAGTTTATTTACGTGACCATTTTTGTACCAACGAACGAACAGCTTCAAAACTCTTGTTAAGTAAATTGAACAGCTGGTTAAATTTATGTGTTTGAGTTTTTATTGGGCTTCACTGCGGGCACGTGAAAAGATTTTCCAATTGAATTTTATAAAGGGGTAGCCGACAAATCAAGTCAAGAAAGGCGGCGTTCTATTGACTGCTACACGCCTAGCACATAATATCCCTGATAGAGGAACGCTGCCGCTAGATCTCAGGCGCCTTCGGCAAAGTGACATTTGATTTTGTTTATTTTGTTTTCTTTTCTGACAATTTTAAAATTTGACGTATAAAATTATTAGGTACATAAAAAATGCAAGTTCGAATTCTTATTTTAATTACCTTATTTCCAATTTGACTTCTACACTTCCACTTTTGCTTGTATTGTATTATATTAATTTAAGACTTTTGATAGATTTGTTTTGGCAGTTTGTTATTATTTTTTTTCAATCTAGTCATTTTACCAGAAAGGGATATTGGACAATATATGCTAGAGCTTGAGCGGAAAATGCTCAAGTGTCAGTTTTTGTTACCTATATGAAGTTTGGCATGCCGCTTGTCTAGCGGTCATGGAACGCTGTCAATTTCTCTACTGAATAGTAGTACCTACTAAGTTGACAGTTTAATTTTGTGATTGTCGAAGAAAAATGGACGTTCCCGACAAATATACTTTTTTACGTTCAGGGTAAACCGCAGCACACCCCCACAACCAAATTATTATATATGTAGGTACTAGGTACACAACGCACATACAAACACAAGGGGTGGCATTGGTATAACAATGTGTCCAAAGTACCTAAATAACTAAATGAACTTTAGTTCTTGCCCTTTTAGTTAAAAGCAAACAACTTCAAAAGTGGCTCTGGTTGACAATTTAAGTTGTCAAGTTTAGTTGACACTATCTACTACTACTTTTCACTACTACATCAATTAGAAATCCGACCGTCCCCAATACAAATTATTTGATGTTCTGTGTGAAAACATCGCCAAGCATTCCGTACTTTCTGTCCGAATATGCCCAACGAATGGTGCACTAGGACAGGGCTTTCGGTCAATCGAAACGAATGCTATTCTATTCACAAAACGTGTACTGAGCCAGAAGATATCACTATCCAGATCTCGGATCAAGCCAAATATATAGAGAGTGATCCTTTCTTTGGCAAATAATGTTATGCAAAATATCTATCGTCTCAGGCGAATGGCTTATGGTATCATCCGCACTGAAATTGACCTTGACCTTATTCTACGTTCCGTCAACTATTTAAATTCGGTCCCATATACGTATGTGTAGGTAGAGCTCGAAAGTATCTCTCAACCATTTCGAAGGTCTTAATATTACTCTCAGTTGTTGAGAATTTTAAATTTGATCACATAATAATCAGTTTCTTTGCACAGTATTTTTTTGGTTACGCTCAGAGAGAAACCCTTATTTTTGTTTTGTATAGTTTCGGTCAACCACTGAGAGATATCACTGACAGAAAAAAATAAATCTCATTTGTACATTTTTCACTATAACTATTGACATTAGTTAGCAGCGCATGCGGACTTGCATTAGTGATTTGAAGAGTCATTGGTTAACACTCGTCTAAGGAAGTTCAGTGCAAGTGAAAGTGTCCCGGCTACACAAGTAATGAGAAAAGGTATTGCCAAAACCCTTGCGAGTTTACTTGTAGTCAAACTTAATTCTAAAATTCTTAAAATATTTCTTATTACCCATTCAGATGATGATATCCCGTATAAAGCCATTTTCTTTATTCATAGTTTATGTAATAATATGTTAAGACGTTATGAAAATTAGAACAGCAAAAACCTACATAGTTCTATGAAAACAAATTCAGTTCTTTCACTCCTGGGAAATAACTCTGGAATAATCTAAAAAATTAGGTAATTAAGTTATGTCTAAAGTCTGCGTTACTACGATCCTGTTTCTGCGTTCTCTAAAAGCATAGTGGGTGCTGCCTCGATAGCCTTATGAAATTTCGGACATTGTCCTTCCTGCTAAAAGTCATCGAAATTAAACAATTTGAGTATCTACACAACAGAATTAATTTCCCCCAATCGACAATAGCTATATTTATGTGTTAAATAAGAACGACAACACTGAATTCAATACAATTTTGACTTTTTTAACTTACTTTCGAAGAATGAGGTCTTTGGTTATTCATTTCCATTTAATTTTGATGGAAAAAGTTAACTAAGGAGTGATAAATCTAAAATTTAAAAATAAAAATCAACCAAAGAGCGAAAAGGTAATTATATATAAATAAATCTCAGAGCAAGACCTTAATGTCGAAACCGAATGTAATATCTCCCAGTGAGAAACCAATTGAAAATAAAGGTTGAGAGTTATTTTCGAGCTCTGTGTGTAGGTACCATATGTGAATGTCACAAAGATAACAAATTAACTAGTATCTACACTGCATGTAGCCATTGGGACCATATGCTGACGTAAAAATGACATCAATGCTACATACGTATGAAGCTTTCTACATGCCATGTACTACGGCCTTAAGGCTTAAATTAAAATTTGTCGAGACCCGAACTTGCGATGGAACTGACCTTCGAGTAAGCTGATACATCACACTTTGCTATAGGTATAGACTGGTACCAGGGAGTCTACAAAGCTTGTTGTTTGACTGGACGAGGCTTATCCAGTAGAACTACTATAACGGTATCTTTTGTATTTGCGTCTATCTAGCTTAGTTTGAGTGCACTTCATAGAGGACCGCATCTATAAAAAAAGGCCCGATTTTGCACAGTACATTCCTAATCAAGGCAGTATACTGTATCATGTTTCATCCTCAGAAACTTTTGCGAAAGAGATCTATAAGGGATAGGTATAGATATGACTTTTTGGAACTTGCAACAGTATTTTACTGTTTGTAGCGGGATAAACATTATTTCCCTCTTCCACCCTTACCTACTACCAAAAGTGTTTATTTTTTGACCCCCACAACATCTGAGTTTTTATTCCCACAATTTACAATTTTATTTTGATTGCTGTATCATTTGAAAACACTAAAATGGCAACGCTTTCATCTATCGCATTCTCTCAAAAAAAAAAAAAAATAATAATTTATCTATTCCATTTTTTTGCCCACGAGTGTGGCACAAAACAACCAGAAAACCAGCGCTGGGGGACGTATGCATACATACATATACATACCATTATTATATCCAGAAGATAAAGTGTTGTTGCAAAACAACCGAAGCGCCATCTATCTAACTCTATACATCTCTTCAGCACCAGTATTTGTCATCCACAATTGAAGAAGATAAGCAGCAGTAAAATAGTTGCAGTAGTAGTTGTTGTTATGACACTGATACGATTCACAGTAACAAAAAACATGGAATACAAGAACGCTCAAGGACCACACGCAAACAAAAAATATAGAAGGATGCCAATCTGGAGGTTTTGCAGTAAACACTTTAAATGGAAACTTCATCAGAGGAGGGTTAGAAATACAACAGTAAAACCGAAATCAAATTGGTCTATGATGGGTGTGATGGGTGATGGTGCTTTCATTTTTCATCCTTGCAACTCTATATACTCGTCTAGTGGGTTCAAGGGTCAACACTGCTGGTGCTTGTACAAGGATGTTACGCAGCCATTTATACACCATGGCATGGGTGCGTGGATGAGATACACCCACTCATCTCCCGCTTAAGTAATGGAACAGAAAATAAAACAAAAATAACGCAAATTTTATGCAAATTTGAAACATCTTCCGAGTTTTCTCCGATGGCAGCGTGAATACTCCGAAGGACATGGTAAAATAATTTTAACCACAAAAGGGGTGACGATTGAGGAAGCATTCTCACAGATACATACATATCGGTTCGTGCTGGTGCTTTCGTACACAACAATATAGCAGAGTCTATAAATCTGTAACGTTTCTGCAGACTGTATTATATACATGTATTGGTATACCTGCATAAATGAAAATGAATTTTGGAATCAAGTCGCACCAATGTAGTAGTGTGTGCATCGCACAGTTTTACAGCGCAGTAGGGCGTGTGGCTGTGACAATGGCAGTGGTAGTGGCTGTGGATCTTTGAGGGAGGTAAAGTGAGATTTTAATTAAAAGTTCCTTAATGCAGCAGTTTATATGGCGATTAATTCAATATGGGCGCAGGGTTCCCAAAATCCATTTAACTTTAATTGCGATAAAGAGCATAGTTTACGATGTGCCTTTAAAAATTACGGGGAAAGCTTTTTTCTAAAATAGTAGGTAAATGGGATAATATATTTAGGTAGTGGATAAATGTTGCCGTCCAGCTGGAGCTGGTATATGCTTGTTCAATTAAAGCGATTAATCTTTAGATAATCCTAGAAAATCCAGTCAAGCGCGCTCTTACCCAATTTACCAAATTTGGTTCACTTGAGTACCTACGCTTTTTTAAAAATGTTCTGTCATTTAAATTTGCTAGGTCGGTGGCATATTGCAAAAGTTGGTAGGATGCCAACAAATTGTCACAGAATTACTGGAGCAAAGGGAGAGGGATTTCGGTTTGGTGGTAATATTTTATGCTTTTTATCTACATGGTGGAAGTGTTACTATAGAAATGTCAGTAGCAACGTTTTGAGACGTACATTCATCGGTGACATGGGGTGGCATTTATCCTTATTAGAATGAACTGCTAATGGAAGCCTGCATGCAAAATTGGCAAGGTACCAGAGAAGATGGATTTTATTGAATACCTACATATTTTTCTTTGAAACGTATTGGCTGTCGTTGTTTAATTATATAGATAGTTATGGAGGCTTAGTAAAGTATGATTAGATTTAGAATGACGCAGTACAATTCACATTTTATGGGAGACGGAAAATGATTTTTTTGTATTTCACCAGGGCTTTAGCAATACAATTAGACCGTTCTTTCATAGAAGTTTAACGATAGGCTCTCGATCAGAAAAGAGTAGCTGACTAAGACACTGCAGCCTTCCATACCCCGTGATCCCCAGTCATGTTCTGTTCAATTGAACCGCCTAAGCACAATGTTAATTGCGAAGAGAAAATCCTGTGTGTGCCTAAGTGAAGCAAGCCAACAAAATAAACATATTGTCGGAAAAATACCAGCCTTTTCAACTGATTTGCGAAACATTTTGAAAATATATTATTTTACACCTGTCCACTATGCACTACCTAACCCACTTGCTTCTTTAGGCGGAGGTACGACTCGCAGTAGCGGTGAAAAGCTGCCGCAGTCAATTATGATCTTGCTAGCTATAGTGATGAACAACTGCATCAACAACTGCTACTTTCCTAGGAAATGGAAGACCGCTAAAATAATAGCCATTCCGAAGAAAGGCGACCGCAACAACATCAGAGGATATAGGCCGATATCGCTTCTTTGTAGTATGAGCAAAATACTCGAAGAACTCATCCTCCGGAGAGTGAAAGATGTTTGTAAACAACTCAACATCTTACCTGACATTCAATTTGGATTCCGGGAAAAACATTCTACGTTGCACCCGTTAATGAAGTTTCACCATGATGTCACGAAGGCTCTCAACAACCACCAAGTCACAGTCGCATGCTTCTTAGATGTGGAAAAGGCATTCGATTCTGTGTGGATTGAAGGACTTATTCACAAACTTAAACTGGTAAGTTTTCCTATACCCCTTATTAAAATAATTTTTAGCTTTCTTCATTCCAGGTCCTTTTTTGTACAAATAGAAGACACCCATTCACGAACAAAAAGTATCAGAGCCGGTGTAGCCCAAGGGTCAAAATTGGGTCCACTACTTTTCAACATTTTCACATCCGACCAGCCTCAGCTCGATATCACAACCAACAGCTGCCTTTTCGCCGACGACTCCGCCACATATAGCAGCTCATTGTCCCCAGTCATAGCAGCACGAAGAGTTGAAGCCCACGTGAGGAAACTTTTCGAGTACTACCTACCAAAAATGGGGCATACGGATCAACACAGCCAAATCTGAACTGATCTGCATCAGAAGATCCATTAGAGGAAGAAGTAGAGGGCGGTCAGCCACCAATTGTCGTAATGTAACGTTGAGACTACCTGATGGATCAGCGCTATCAACCACAAACGACGTTAAATATCTTGGAGTCAACTCGGTCGCTAATCTAATCACTAATCAGCAATACGAACATTATTAGTCTACAGCCCCCTGGCAGGTTTTGCACTCCAATAGACTTTTCTTTGTGTGATCTTATCTTTATTGTGAGTCCAATTACATATGCCACCTCATTTTGACTAAGGAGCATATCACTGAAGAATACACGATTCAAAAGCAGCACCATCTTTTTATTCAGTATTGTTTAGGAAATCATCAGTCGATCATACTTTGTAGTACAACTAGTTTGCCCGCTTAAACAGTTGGAAAGACGTCTACTTTTTTATCGTCAAATTTTGTTCAGTAATGAGGCTTAAAAATTAGCTTCTCACAACCATTCATTTGTGTGAGTTCCTACCGAACGGTTGCATTGAAAAGCTTTTTCAGGACAGTTATACTCTCGTATGTTTGTCAGACGTTCGCCAGAGGTGGCGTTAGCAGTAACGCGTTAGCGTTAGTTAGCAGTATTTCCGAACTCCTATGAAACGACAAAGCGCCAGAAAACTGGTTGGATAGCGGTATGGAGTGAAGCAGCTGTGGCAGAATGAGATGTGGGAGAAGAACGAGAAAGCAACAAATTCGTAACGCGTGTAGTCGAGCACTTACTCGGACTAAGAACTAAGTTAGGAATTTTCTGAAATAAAACAACACCGGCCTGTCACAAGAACAAAAACTTAATTCAAATGAGAATAAAAAAACACAACCAACGACAGTATGTCAAATTATGAATATACTGGCGGAATGGATAAGTGATAATGATAATGATCAGGCGATTTAATTTTTATTATACCTATGTGTTCTAGTCGCTTACAATATGCCAACCAAACCAACGACGATTGGCGCTTAGGAATCTAAATAATATGCGTGTTAATCGGGATATACACTGACTAGCAAAAGTCATGGTACCCCACGTACTTTATAAAAGCTTGCTTAAAATTAATAAATTTTTGAATGAAAATTTCAAAATAAACTAGTATTTATGATTACAAACAGAAAATGAAAATTTAAGATTTTTGTGAAAAAAAGTAATCAAAATTTTACTTTTTCGACTTTTTTCACAAAAATCCTAAATTTTGATTTCTTGTTTGTAAAAAACTCACTTGTTAATAAATGACTAGTTTATTTTGAATTTTTCATTCAAAAATTTATTAATTTTAAGCAAGCTTTTATAAATTACCATGACTTTTGCTAGTCAGTGTAGGTTTCAGATTAATTAAAAATATAATTGCAATTATGAATTTATTAAAAATGGAGTTTTTGAGAAATTTGCCTATTTAGATATGTAATAGGTACCTAGATATCTTATTTTTCCTCAAAGGCACAATCGGCCAATAACGTGTGCTTCACTTACGCTACGATGGCATAAAAAATGTATAAAAAGTGTGCCATCCTGTAGTCATCTAAGTGTCATCTGTGAGGGTGGTCATGCGCCGATCACACGATCAGTCACTATTCAGCTATCTTCTATAATTAAATTATCTAATTGACAGAGCCGCTACTTGACAAGTTTTCTTGTCAATAAGATGTCAGCACCAACTTGGGAACAGCATCAGTAGCAACAGCAAAAACAACTTACCTATATCAATAATTCCGTCACTTGATATACTAGACGACTTATCAATCAACATAAACAACGTACGCACTGTTAAAGAGCAGCAGTAATAGCAGCAGCAGTAAAATTGTTGTCAGACTGCGTTACATTCTTTTGTAGAAAATGTTCTTGGACTTTCTCGAGTATGGACAGTATGGTACTTTGTTTTGATAAAGTCAAGCGACGATTGCAATCGTTTTACTGGCTGATACTGTATGGTCACGTGACGAGTTGGTTTTAGTTGTTGTGAAATGATCTTGAATCATGTTAAGATCTTGAATCATGTTAAGAAAATTATGTTAAGAACATTTTTCTATTAATAACAAAAATTATAACGACTTAATTTTCGTGTATGCTTTATTTTTTTCACGGCAACAAATCGTCGACCGTGTCCCAAAAAGAATGAAAAGCTCGCTTGGTCGTCTGGATGACAGAGTTCAACGACTGTTGGGTGACAGTTAGTTAGACGAGATAAACACCTTGTGAGTTGACCGAACTGGGTCATCTGGATAACATCAGGGCGAAAATCTATAATTTTCAACGTAGCAGCTGCATGGATGACAAATAAATGATGCCCAGAAAATTCAATAATAATAATTTTTTTCGCGGTAAAAAACATTTTAAGTATCCAGGACAAATTTTACGAACTCACAATAGAGAAAATGTCCATATAAAATTATTTATTGTAATTATTTATTGAAAATAAAGGCTAAAAATTGATTTTAATAAAGTCCTTTATTATTAATTTTATTTCAAAATATTTATTCGTCATTGAGACGCTACGCTTTTCATGGGTGAGCAATCAGTTTTCAGTCTCGCTCATGTCGTCAGGCTCCTTGCAATACACATTAGAGTTATAAAAAAAAGAAAATAAAATAAACATTTAGCACAACATGTTCATATAGTACGGTGACCATAGAAAGAAGCCAAACCTTCTATCTTACTGTGTTTAAGCTCCAATCATGAAATAAAATAAATAAATAAAACCCGGGACAAAAAGAAATATGAAAATAATAGCAACAAGCAGAAAAAAAATTCTTGTATTGGATTATTCCATGTATTATTACTCATTGAAGGGATGACATAATGTACAAACTTAATTCCTTCATGAGTCATGAGTTCATGACGTAAAAATAACAAAATAGGGACAAACCATGTTGCACTCATTTGTCGTACACATGTCATGACAAAATGCTCCGCACCCGTTGAAATCCAACTTGAAAACTGTCTTTCAGTAACTTCCCTATTTTTTAATGAGACGTGTCCTTCAAAGGTATTTCTCCTGAATTAAGCTATGATGATTCCATGTTAAATTGTTAATATGTACAGAAAAAAAGAAGACACCAAATACCCTTTCAGTAGGTATACTTTTTCAGATAATATTAATACAGAAACTATGTGATCCGCGACTCCAATATATACCTACTCATCTGCTGCGCATTTGGGAATAACCCTAAATAAGGGGGGATTTTCTTTTAAGTCTGGTAGGTACGCACTAAAATTAAGCCCATATCCAAAAATGTATCTTATTTTTCCTTAGCTTAATTTTTACATCTCAAGGGAAAGCATCGGTAATCACTTCGTCGTAGTTTTAAACAGGATACAATCACATGATTCAAAATTATTAATCTGTACTAGCTGACTCGATAGTTGCCCTGTCTAAATTTCAATTTGTTTATGATCGTTTTGTGAAAATGAACAAAAATAAAAACACTTTTCCGTTTTTCTCGAAATTTCGAATTGTTCGGGAATTTTTTTCCAATACCTACTTATTTCGTAAAAACGTTATTTGAACTATTGCGAAAACATGTCGTAAACATGCTGCATACGTTTATATTGTGTCGTGTGCAAATGCAAACTGCATTTCCTGTTGACGACTGAGCAGTTTTCCTTAGTTATATGGAAATGCATGTTAATAAAATGTTTAAATAATAATTTAAAAAGTTTATAATGGAAATACGGAACTAAAAATTAAATATGGGACATTTGTATACGTCCCGTATGTCTTTAAAAAAAATTGGGACAGTCGATTGAAATACGGGAAATACGGGACGGATGCTCACCGTATCGTAAGGCACCCTATAGGCATCGCTTCTCACAACCATTAGTTTGTGTGAGTTTTTATGTTTATGTGGCGAGTGTAAGGGACCTGTAATGTTATGCCGAATGGCTGAATTGAAAACCTTTTCAAGAACAGTTATACTCTGTTTGTCATATGTTCGCGAAAGGTGGCGCAGTGGAAAAAACTATAATTTGTGTTTTTCGGGGATCGAACCTGAGAGTCTGAGACTCCTCGCAACTATCAGAGTTAATCCGTGGTTCAAAAATTCAAAGAGCGGTCATGGGGACGAACAATAATAAAAAAAACGAGGGAAAACATCTAACCAGATACATGGATAGGACTGCATAAATTCGTGCAGTGTTATCCATGAGACCTTGTAATCCGGATGACTGGATATCCGAAAATGTCACCAAAAAATCGTGTCATCTGACCTGGCTTCCACCGGTCACCCATATGACAAGCCGAAATACTGTGACAGGCGAATGTCTGGAATGACCACTTTGGACAAGAATTATAGTGATGTCAGCACTTTTCCGGATGACTGCCTAAGCGTAGTTTTAAGAATAATTGCCTTCCAACTGCGTTAATGCAGTATCTACATAGGTATATCTACTACCCAGCGGCAAATATCACGGTGTTGCACGTCAATAAAAATGTAAAATTTCTATAAATCAACATGTGTGTGCTACTGATAAACTAGTGTAATCTTTCAGGTATTTCAGTGGCCTTCTTCTATAACTAAATATTTATGTGAGAACTTCCCACATTTCTACTCCCCAATATAGCGGAGGGTAGTTGTATTAAGAAATTGTATCTACAATTATTTATATAACTTGTGATCTATGCGAAAACTGTTCAAACAGTTACTAAACAGGATCGCACAGCCCTATACCTCTATACATTATGAGTATGACATAAGATCAGACCGTTCAATATAGAAGAGTGTCCAGCAGTGTAGTCTCCAACTCAATGTAGTCACTCACTAAAATAGACTTTTTTCAAAAGACCTTTGAAAGTATTTCTGTACGAAATTCACAAAGAATTTCGATCGTCTTCGAGCTTCGACATGACAAAAATCCCATTCCCCTGAACATAGGATGATGTATACCTGCTTACGAATTTTATGTAGATATTATTCTCAAATTACTTGTGCGATAACAAAGTAGGCGTGACTGTTGCCCGTTTTACAGATGTAAATGCAATAAAATCATAATTCGACCGTTTAATGTTCCAAAAAGCAATTTCCCTGTTGACACATTCATCACGGTATAATGAAAACCTCGTGCGTATATAGCTATATGAACATTTTATGATCCTATTTATACGAAATCGCATTTGGGAAATTTATTACGTTAAGAATTCTATTTCTGAGCACAATTTTAGATTTCAAGGCGCTGTGTAGTCATTTATTGCCTTTGGATCATAACTTACATTAATACCACCACTTTAAAGGACTCTATTTAAATATTTACTTAAATTAAGACTGCGCACATAATGTTTTTGAATTACCAATAATTTACACAAAAATATCACCAACATCTTACTACAGAATCTACTACAATTTAGCACTTCACTGTATCACTTTAAATGTCCAAATATTATATCAAATTTTGTAAAGTCCCCCATCTTGGTTGGATTCCTCTCCCACACTTACTCAGAGTTATAAAGTAAAAACGAAAAACAGTGGAGGTAGGCAGCGACGGCAACTACCGGCGATGACAACAATGACGAACTCCTCGTAACCAGACACTGAGATTCATTTTCGGTCCATAGATGTGACATCTCAGTCATTGCAAGCCCCAAGCCCAACACAAGAATTTCACACACCAACAACTGAGTTGGGGAATCGGCGAAGGAAGCCAGAAGAATTTGATGGCATGGATTAGGCATTTTAGGTCCGATGGAGAAATTCACTCACAACCCCAAGTGTGAAGTATTATCCCCTTGAAATATTCCTGCGCACGCATCGTTTACATAAAAGATACTCAATTCTTCGAGCATCATTTGGATTCTGCGGATGCAGGAAACTCTTTCTTTTTTTCCAAGCGGGGAACACAAATATGCAACTCATACCACAGTATTATGCAAATTATGTGCTATTGGGAGTCGACCGGAATTGTTCAGTTACATACCGGCTCTAGCTATAGCTGTAAGATCATTCACGTGGAATCAGAATTTCAGTGCTCATGCAGAATGGAAATTTATCGTGCGGATGATTCTTGAATCGAGCTGGACTTGTACTATACACCGAAAAGTGCAATCCTTAAGGGAGGGGTGGTATTATTCTGTGTAAACGAAAAACACGTGTAAATGAGCGGCCATTTTGAATCCACACACTCATACTTAAGAGCGGTTATTTTTTTGTACTAGGTTAATTCTGTAAAGAGTGGGTATGAGTACTACATGCACACAGGCATCATTGCTTATGGTGTTGAAAATCTAAGTTGCAGAAGGGGATGAAAATGAAACCACCCCGAGTGGTAGTGGTAGTCAGTAGTGGATTATGCACTTCCCGCTTGTGACAGGGGAAAATTTAATCAATGTAGTCTGTAAGTCCTTGCTTTAAAAATTTTGTCGAGTATAAGGATGTGTTAGTGAATATATATATATATGAGGAGCGTGTTTGTTACTAAATAGCTGATCCCTTCATAACCCAACATGGTGTTTTCAAATTATTTTTATTTTAGATTGGCCTTCGTTGGGGGATTTTTTTTTCTTTTTTGCTGTGCAGGGAATTTTCTTTGGCGGAAAGTTGCAGACAGAATACATTCAGGAAAATAAAAAGACAATATGATGATGATGCGATGAGTACACAATGAAATGAAAATGAAAATGGGAAATATACCTACGAAAACACCTCGTCCCTGTTTGGTTTTTAGTTGATGGTGCGTTTGTGTCGTTATTTTGGGTAACACACGTCACAATACTCACCATATGAAGGTAGTTTTGACCTCGGTTAGCTCTATTTGGTTGCTATTGCTGCTATAGTAGGTAGATACGACACCTGAGCATAAGTGGATAGGTATAAATATAGGAATGGGTAAATGTGTTAACCTATGGCAGTCTACCTATAGTAAAAGAGTACCTACCTTCGGACGTACGTGAGATTGAGAATGGGTCGTATATACGTGTAAAGTGTGAAGGATTCAAGTCATGAATTTTTACCTAAATGGCACACATTTTTCTCAATTCCAGGCGTATATATCCTTCGGGGTTGGTATTTTATTGCTTGAAAATGAGTGGCAAGAGTTTCAATGCAATTTCTTGTGCCATTTAACACCAAGATGAGTGTATACGCATTTTACTATGCTGCTTGGGTGAAAATACACACATTATGTCAAAACCAGAATAAAACCTTAATTTACGTAGGTATATTATGTACATACTTTAAATATTTTTTTTTTTTGATTCAACGATTTGTCAAGACTGTCCATAGTAATTGCAGTTAAGAATGTAGGTATATGTATCAACGTATTGCCTTGCAATTTCTTTAATTTGTTTCCGTGGAGTGGGGTCATACTCTTACATTTGGCTTGGCGCCAATTTAATGCAATTAAATCCGCTTGGTTTTCAGAAATTAAACTCGTAAAGAAGTCCATGCATAAAGGATTGTCTTTAGATATATGTACCTACATACATAATATGTTAAGGGGGCAAACTTATTAAACAAAACACGAGTTTTCTAAAATAATGTAGTTTCAATCTAGTTTATAATAGGATATAGGTAACTAGCGTAATTAGGAATTACCAAAATCGTTATCGTCGGCTTTCTTTCAAAACCTCGTAAGTCCCAATTTTATGAAAAATGACATTTTAATGTAATCCTGATGAAAAAAAATCACTGAATTTAAATATCAATACCTCGTAACTCCATCATGATTCCTTTTGCCTCTATCAACCAGTTTTAAAACCTTCTAAGTCTACCGGCCCTCAAATTTCCATTTAAAAACTCGTATGTCCGTCTTACGAGGTTTTGATATTTGTTTATAGCTCGCTTTATATTCAATGCCTCGTATGTCTGTCTTTAAAGCGAAAAGTAACAGCAACTTTTTTGACAGTAAAGTCAAAACAAGCATTGATAACGGTTTAAAATAATTTTGTGTAGCTGTGTAAAAAAAAGTGTTCTTTTGCCAAAACAGTGTTTCTAAAAAGAAATTTCAATTATGTCTAAGCGAAAGGTTTCTTTTAATGCTGAAAAAAACAGTAGAGGTTGGAAAATGCTGCATTCCGCTTTAGGTACTGATTGTTCACGTAAGTATTCACGATTTAAGATGAGAGTTATGTAAAAATAGAAGCATTAAATAACTTAAAATGTTAGAAAACACGAGCAATGTTAAAAATGAAAAAGTTCCTGAGGAAAATGGCCGTAAATACGATTTAAATCAATTCCCATTGGAAACAGTTGAAGGTATGTTTGAAAAACTGAAAACCCCACTTCAACTTTGGTAGCTGTTTCTATTCTGTTTTTGCAGTGAACGAGGTCGAATTGCAAGATCAACTAAACTTGATTCTTGCCTCGTTCACAATGTGGGCGTGATAACTAGACGAGAGCGAGGCGAGAATCAGGGACCACTGAAACTACAAAACCATATTGCCACTTCGATTTTTTTTACAAAACAGAGCTGCACTTTTATTGCTTTTTAGCACTATTGCATGCAGTTTGAATATTCTAAAAACAACCAATTCGCAGTTTTCAGGCGTCGCTATCATCAGTCGCTATAACTATCAGTAAAATACTACCGAAAAAAATTCTGTTGCTTTTTTTGAGCACTTAAACTTAATGACTGAACTCAATCTTGGTCTTAAAATGTTGCTTATGAATTATAAAGTTAGTTAAAAAAATTAAGCAATTGTTGTCTAAGGTTGAAAACTCACCGGATAAAGCAAAACGTGTTTTTTTGTTTCGTGAAACAAGAGCACATTGTTTCTTATGAGGCAAAACACACCAAAGCAAATGAAACAAAACAGATGTTTTTGTTTTTAAGTGTTTCGGTGGTGGTTGTCGAAAATACATGCCATTGTATACAAGCATAACACACACCGAATGCAACAAAACTGTTTTGAACCAGCGTCGTTGACGATAATTGCCTACTTTCTTAGAGCGCAACACACACCAAAGAAAACAAAACATAAAAACCAAAGCAAAACAGAAAAACATGTTTCGTTGCCGATAGTTAATCTGTTGTTTTTACGAAACAAAATTTACATGTCGTTGTTTTTAAAATGTAAATAAGATTTGCACAACTTCATTGTCTGAGTCCGACCAACACTAAAAGCAAGTCGTAAATTCCACACCAAACGAAACACGAAAACAAAACGTTTTGTTTTGCTACATTCTGTTTCGCTTGGTGTGTGTTCAAATAAAAAAATATTTTTTTCGAATCAAAAACGTGTTGTTTAATCTAGTTTAAATTTTCTAGAAAATTAATTTATTAATTTTTTCGTACGTACGTACGTACAACTGTAGTTTTCTGTTGAACTTCTTAGTCAATTCCAGAACAGGTTCCAATGAATCCCTATAAAAAGCTTACAGTCTTACATCCTAATAAAATTTGCTCAAGAAAATGACCCCCAATAACCAAGAAATCAAAAAGAAACACAATCAAAACGTATATATTTTCGCGGCAATGTTTGTTTAAAGAAATACGAAATTCCCCTTTTCACCGTCATTCATTATTATGGGAAAATAAGTTCTAACATTGTCGCTGACTTATTTAAAAATTTCTCAGAATAATCGAACCGTATCAAAATAATAACAAAAAAAACGATAAAAGTGCCGCCCTGTTTGCTTGAGAAAATACAAGTGGCAACCTTAAGTACATTTCTATGAAAATGGCGTCGCTTCCCACTCAGAGAGTAAATGTCATCGGTGTCTCGGGCGAGATTTTTCCAAATTTCCGAAATGGTCGCGATACGAGGCAACGAGTCTCGCGCCATTGTGTATTGGTGCATGCATTTCCTTTGATTGGAAATTATTTGACAACTCGCGCTAGACTCGATCTCGCTCTCGTCTCGCTCTCTCGCTGTATTGTGAATCGGCCATCTATCTAATAATTTTGCACAGGACGTTTCTCCGAATGTAACAGATGAAGTTATCATTTCGATCCCAGTAACTGAATCAGAACTTGTTTTAAGTGGTGACGCAAATGATGAAGCAAGAATCCTAGAACCTGTTGAACTTCTTGAGAATGAAGTAACTAACTCTTCTTTGATACCCTCTCCGGTGCCACATTCAAGTTCTAATGGTGATACGAATGACAACTCTTCTAGGAAAAGGGCCAAGAAAAATAAGGCAAATCCGGAAAATTGGTTGCAAAAAAAAAAATCAACTTTATAGGCAAAAAGGATTACCTTATAAGGGTCTTATAAAAAGTGAGAGCTCCGATGGGGAAAAGAAATGGAATTATGGAGCTCAAAAGTCTCAACGTGAGTTAAGGCCAAGATGCAACTGCCGAAATAGTCAAATCAATTCAAAAATCAAATGCGGTGAGTTTTCAAGTCATGATAGGGAATCTATTTTCAAGAATTTTTGGGACTTATCGTGGCCAGAAAAGAAGGTAACAGTTTAGTTATTGACACAATTAAGCGCTCCAAAAGATAAAAAGAACGTAACGTCTAGAAGGAAAAATACTATTTTTTTCCACCTCAAAAAGCCTGCGGGTGAAGAAGCAATTAGGGTATGTAAAACAATGTTCCTTCACACTCTTGGTATCAATGAATGGAGTGCAATCAATTGGGCAAAAACTTGTTCTAAGTTGGAAGAAAATGACCCTAATGCTAGTTCCGAAAATACTTCGAACATTTCCAGCAAAAAAAGAAATATAAACTTAACCGCGCGCGCAGGAGTAAAGGACTTTCTCAATTCGTTACCAAAAGTAGAGTCCCATTACTGTAGGCAGTCATCTTCAAAAGTTTACTTGGAGGCCCTCTGGATCTCAAAATGTAACGTTTTTCGTGAATACCAAAAGTATTCCACAGAAAAAAATATCCAGCAAGTGAAGTTTAAGGTATTCGATGATGTTATGAATGAGATGAATATTAGCTTGTTCAAACCCAAAAAAGACCAATGTGATCTATGCATTGCACGTAAGGAGGACAATGTATTAGAAGAAGATTACATACGTCACCAAAAGATGAAAGAAGCTGCACGACGTGAAAAGGAGAGTGATAAGATGTATGCGAAACACGTCTACACCATGGATCTTCAAGCTGTTCTACTGGCTCCATCTCTGAAGGCCTCTGCTTTATATTATAAAACAAAGTTGGCTGTTCACAACTTTACAATCTATGATCTAAAGACAAGAAAAGGATTTTGCTACTTATGGGATGAGTCGCAAGGGGCGTTAACGGCAAATGAATTCACGTCAGTTATTTGCAGCTTTATAACTAAAGAAGTTCCGTTTGAAGAAGGTGATGAAATAATCATATTTAGCGATGGCTGTGGTTACCAAAACCGAAATATGACTCTTTCCAATGCGTTAGTGAACCTAGCGTATACTCGTAAAATTACAATCACTCAAAAATACCTGGAAAAAGGTCACACACAAAAGGAGTGTGATTCAATGCATTCTAACATTGAAAGACAACTAAGAAACCAAGATATTTATCTCCCTAGCTCATATATAAATGCATGCAAGCATGCAAGGAAACTTCCAGAACCCTATTCTGTTGAATATCTTAATTACAACTTTTTTCTGAACTATAATGCGGTATGTAACTTCTATAGATCAATCCGTCCTGGAACAAAAACTGGTGATCCACAAGTAACCGATTTGAGAGCCTTGCAATATCAAACTAGCGGTTATATTAAGTACAAACTTAGTCACGAAGACGACTGGAAAGATCTTCCACAGAGAAGAAGTAAGCAGTTTGCGGGAGTATTAAATAATTCTATACCAAAACTATACAATGAAATGCTAAAAATTAAAAAAGAAAAATGGTTGCATTTGCAACAACTTAAGGTTGTTTTACACAAAGACTACCACGAATATTATGATTCTTTATTATTCAACTGATCTAAGCTTCAATTTGAATCAATGAAACACCAACAGCTAACTTATTTGTTATTTCAAATTGTTCCTGGTGAACAAAAATAACCACGTATGTCCCATGAAAAGTTTGAAATTAATTTTTTAAGAACTCGTAAGTCTTTAAATTTGATTTCATGCAAATACCACAAAAGTTAATAACAAAATGTTTTTCAGAAGAAATATTATTAAACAACAAAACTTAATCAGTTTCCTTTTTTTAATTTTTAAATCGGTTTTTTGCGCCTCCTCAAAAATTCGCTATGCTTTCGATTGTAATAGCAAAGATGTCCGACTCGCAGCACCATTTTTATAGGAAGGATAGAAAGAGTTTCAAAATTGTTTGCCTAAGTCTACCTTTCCCAAAATGACACTTTTCTTTGTAGCAGTCGTTTTAAATATAAATTTGAGTGTGACTTAACATTTTATTAAAACATCGACAAATCTATACTACAGAAGAATCTGCAATCTTAAATTTCTGTGATGGAAATATCCTATAGCTTGATAGCACTATGTCTGCTTTACTGTCTTTAAATATAGTCAAAAAATCGTTAGGAGAAACCCAATCGTCGCGTCGACGCAAAAATAACGTCACTGAACCCTCTAATCTCTTCTCGGGTAGGAAGTCGCATTAGTCATCAATAATAATCATAAAAAGAACTATAGCCTTAGTACCCAACCGTGTGGTAAACTATTTATCATTGTGTATTTTGAAGTTTAACTTTCATTCGGCATCGCTGAGCAAGTATTACCATTATAAGCCGTCAATTTCTTTCCATAGGTTAAGTGTTCTGTATGTGGAAGGGACCTACAATTTTATGCCAAGTCCGAACGGCTGAATTGAGAAGCTTTTTCAGGACAGTTATACTCTCGGATGTTTGTCAGACGTTCGCGAGAGGTGGCGCAGTAGAAAAAACCTTAAGATGTAATTTGTGTTTTTCCGGGGATCGAACCAAGGATCCCTCGCACAGTAGTCCAGCACACTAACCACTGCACTACTGCGCCCAGGTAAATAGTAAGAATTTAGTGTTCAAACCTAGATCTCCTAGTTTGTAAAGCAGAGCGCTGACTGCATCGAAACGCTCATTTAAAAAATCTGAATCTACAAAAAATATAATATAAACTTTCTTATCTATTTGCTTCCAGTCGTGAAAAATTCTTAATCGGTTGTTAACTAACCTGTGTTATAAGATCTAAGCAAACATCTTCCTTAGCGAACAAAGATTATACATTTATACATAGTTTTAAAAATAAGACTCTGTAGACTGTAGGTATTTCTTCATTCAAGGGTTTATTATACATAAATAAAATTGTAGTAAGATATTCAAAAAAGGTGTAGCATTCATTCGCGTCGGTCCGTTGTTTCAGAACACCGTCAGTACTAGATAAACTAAACTCAAAAGGCAAGTTCACGTAGTTCATTACGATCTAGAATTCCAATAGCAAGTTACAGGCCCTTTATATGAACTAATCCATAAGCTTCTAATTAGAGAGTAGTTTGAAGGTAAAATCACTACTCCCATTAACGATAGACACCCCAAAAGTCACAGCCACATATGGAATAATGTATTATACATTACCTACTGCCCGTTGTTTGATGCTCACTATACCATCCAGCGCAAGTGCACAAAAACAAACAAATATTGGCTCCACTTTGACAGTATCGAATAAAATTGGTTTCTTTTATTACCACAAATCGCATCACGTGTTAAAATATTACATGTTCATCTTAAATATTACTCGTTAAAAAAAAATCGCACATATGTAATTAAAGTTAAAACAATATCGGGATACGAAAAACAAAAAAAAGAACATATAATTTAATCTATCGGCACTGGAATTACCGCCTGGAACAAATTCAACCTCGCATCTGCTTGTCCCAATTTATTGGTCGCATTACAAAAGTAATCCCCATAGTCTCGGTCGTCAATTGACAGAATGCGCAGGACCGAGTTTGTTGTCTCATGTGCGGAAGCCATGTTTGTGATACGATAATTTCCACCCGACTGTAGCTGGGCACCATCCTTGTACCAAAATACCGCTGGTGGGGGATATCCTTGCACACTGCACTCCATATCCATGGCGTATGACTTCACTTGAGCGACTTTCGGTCGGAGCACCGAGATTTGCGGGCGAAATTCGACTTCAATGCGAACGATTCTCTCGTCGGGTAGGCCTTCTCCATTATCGGCTATGCAGTAGTAACCACCTCGGTCCAAGCGATGAGCATTCCTGATGTGAATGGTGGCTCCACGAAGATTATGTCCACCGGCTGGCATAATAGAATTATCCTCACGTTTCCAGGAGAAGTTTGGCTTTGGGTAGCCATCGGCATAGCAAGTCACTTCGATGTTATCCCCCTCAGTCACGACGACGCTTTTTGGTGTTTTCTCCTCTGAGATGATGGGCGGGTGCCTTACAGATAGCTTTAAACTTTTTGTAACTTTGTCGATGGCAGACACAATTATTTGGCACTCGTACGAACCCATGTCGGATGCTTCGATTTTGGTGATTCTAAAGGTGTACGTGGAGGAACCGGTCTTGGTCTTACTCTCCTTGATGGAGTATCTCGGGTCAACCAAACTTAGGATGTCACGGATGGAGAGCACAACACCACCTGACGCCTGATCGTTGGTGTTCTTGCTCCAACCGACCGCATAGTTTCCCACATTCTCGGCGGTGCAATTAAACTCCACATCGTCGCCAACACTGACCACTTGGTCTTTGCTGATATTAGAAATAACGGGCGACTGTGTGGACACTTGCAGCACTGCCACCAAGAGGAATATAATTTTCACGAACATCACGTCTCGATAATTAGCTAAACAAAGCCTCCTCCTCGCACTCGGACTGACCTCGACGAACTGACGCGTTTTCAATGAGAAAAACGATGCGAGCAAACTTTTTCGGTTGATATCTCTCCTCGGTGTGTGGGGCTGACGCTGCTTTGATAGCGTCGCGTCGTCGTTCTATTGTTGTTGTTGTTGTTGCTGACGGTTGCAATCAAATTGATCGGAAACCGAGAGAGAGTGGACTTGAATCTAAAATTCTGAGGTCATGCCATTACCAGCACCACACGACAAAAACTGTGCTCCTCTCGCGTATGCTAATCTCTTCGCCGATACGGACTTGTAAACAATCTGTCTTGGGAATGCTATGTCGGACGTTTGTCGGTAATGAAAATGATAATCGCTATCAAATGTGTACGGAGGGATGATAAGACGCGAGGAGACACTGCTTGTGATTCCACAATACAACAACGCCAACGCCAACTACTATACGACGACGACGAAGCGGATGATATTTATTGAAACGAAATTGAATGCGTCATGCGGCGACTACAGCGGAAGCCGGTGTGATGGAGAGTCAAAGTTTTGGGAGTCCGAACAAAATCTTCCCACAGTTCCATGAACTTGAGTGGTAAAGTGCGAAGTCTTTGTTTTTTATTTATTTATTCGTTTCTGAGGGGATGTGGGTGATAACAGGAAAACTAATACAACCGATCACGAGAAGCTCGCACACGAACTAAAAACTAAACGGTTTTGAATCCAAGAACTGTTTTCCTAATGCTCACGGGATAATATACACACTTTGGAAGTAGGGAAATCCTTTAAACGAAGCAGGACAATATCTGGGTAGTGTGTACTCACTCACCTATCCACAGGGAATCGTAGGTATATGTGCGACAACGGTATATAAAAGTGAATGTGCGGTGGGTATCCCTGCGATGATTGATGACCTCTAAGTGAAGAACAAATGGATAAATGGGTAGTTGAATTGGTAGGTTGGCTGGCCTTGGCCTTAGTCTTTTGTACATCGACGCAGCAAAGGTAATAAATATAAACGTGTGTGAGAAGAATGTGCGAGCTATGGGTTTTTATCGATGTTGGTGGATTCTTTTACGTGTGCATTCATAATTTGGAAAAAGACCTTGACTTTGAGTAATGATGTGAAACAGGGTTACCAGGTAAATCAAAATCTCTGCTTTAGAAATTTGACTGCGTTCCCCTTAATTTAGAATGTTTGATATTTCTACAACTTGAAAATCATTGTAACAATGTGAACCTTCGCAAAGATCAGAAAAATATGGTTTAGCTGTCAGATTAACAGTTATAGCTTAATCTCTTTGGTACTTAATAAGATCTAAAAATCGCATGAGATCAGAAGCTATAGACCCTATTTCATAAACATTGAATTGTATAAATTTGTCGCACTTGCCTGAAAAGTTGTTATTTCAAAATACACTGCCGGTCACTAGGATGTTACAGGAGTGCACATTAGCGATTTTTTTCAAAGTTTTATTAAGAACTGTTAAAAAGAACAGTTTTTATTTAGTTTTAAAAAAAAAAGGGTTCCGGAAAAACTTTGACAGCGACAGAAAGAGGAAAAATAGGTTCTTTCAAGGAGTTAGGACTCTCAGGCCGAGAAATTGCAAGGAGGATGAATAGAAGTAAGACTTTTGAAAACAGTTATCTTGCGGATCCACAAAACTATGGAAAAAATCAAAAAGGACGTTCGGCAGAGCAACAACATTGCGAGAAAAGCGGTTAATTCTACGGCTTGCCTCAAATTCGACACTACCAGCGACTAAAATAAGGGCCAAAAGCGGAGTATCAGCCAGGATAGCAACGGTCCGAAGGAAAATACGAACAAGTGGTACTATACAAAGAAGAAAACTTAAAAAGAAACCGGTTTTAAGGTAAGAACACAATGAGCATCGAATAAATTTTGCAAGAGAACATGTCGCTTGGAGCAGTGAATGAAAACGCGTTGCATTTTCGGATGAAAAAAGTTTAACCTTGACGGCCCCGATGGTTACAAGTTTTATTTCCAGGATCTAACAGGATCTAAGAAAGGAGGAACCAAAATAAGCTCCTCAAGGTCAAGGTTAAACTTTTTTTTCATCCAAAAATGCAACGCGTTTTCATTCACTGCTCCAAGCGACATGTTCTCTTGCAAAATCCTCCAAAATTCCAGCCGTAGTTTTTTATTTGTCCTTTAATTTTATGACTTACTGTTGGGAAAATGTGTACCTTTTCACAGGTAGTAAAAGTTTCCGGGTAAAACATTTTCAACAGGTATAAAGAGTGAAAATCTATTGCAAAATGTATGGCCTCATTCTAGTGACCGGCAGTGTATATTGCCAGGTGACAAAATTGCCAGTTAAATAAAAGGACAATTTACATACAATGACTATTTTGTCATTGTCCGATTATAACAAATTTTTATTGTGATACTTTGACAAATTTTTGTCACAGATCTTACAAGAGAGTAATTTCTTTTATAAAACTAAAAAGTTCTGGTCGTTCCACAAAATTGTCTAATTGTCAGTTAAAAAAGTGAAATAGGGCGTTGGTTGGTGTATTTTTACGCATCTTATTATAAAAATATAAAGTGAGTTAGATATCAAAAAATTAGCTTCGTCATGCTAGTATGTAAAGCTAGATGTCAAAATTGGACAAAATAAGTTGTCTGTCAGATATTAATTAATTATATGTCGTATATGACATTTTTCAAATAACCGCTGGGTGGCGCGTATCCGAGATGCCTAATTTTCCATGACTCTGGTGCATAGATCAGGCGCGTGCTATGAAATAATGTCTTATGCAAAAAGGTCCAAAACGTAATTTTGGACTTTATTGCATTTTCAAAAATGAAGTGCATGGCCCCCATATATATCCAACTAAAAATATGGACTGAGTAACAAAAATTATATAGAAAAAAATACAAGTAAATAAGATCATTATCAGTGGAAAATATTTTCTGTTTTATTCTATTCGTATTTTTCTTTTTAATTACGTTTTTCACCTTTTCACATTAGTCTTTATTTCATGGCACCGATCAGGCTAATGGCCGTTGGCACGGGTTATGTTCACTTTGAGGGCACGTTTGTGGTTTATTGGCATCCTCTAACTTAAGAAAACTCCACAAGAAAATGACTAACACGGTCAAATCGTATACGATCTCGGTGGCCATGGCCAGTTCACGCCGCCTCTGCTTGAGAATACCGCCTCCTCAAATCGCTCGTGCACTTTATTTATTGTGCTACCAGCTATGTCTATGTGGCACTTAACGCAGTCCCATTGGAACCATTGTTTATCATCGATTGCTAGGGCTCTCTGTTGATGGTGACGGTAATGTCATCGATGATGATGATTCCGCCGTCCTATAATCCACACTAAAAAGTGACATTCTCCGGATACTGCCACTCCGTGGACCTGATGTGGATTAGCCACGTTCTAGATGGTAACGTTCATCCGTTCACCCGTTCATCAAAAAACCGTAAAATTGCTTTAACGTGAGCGTTGTTGGTACAATAAAACACCCATTTTGGTAATAAAGTTTTATTATTTGCACGATGCTACTTGCCATGGTGATTTGTCTTTATCTTTAGTGTCTTAAAAGTTAACAACTGATGATAAAACAACATGGCCGCCATTATCTAACTGCAAAAATCTACTCGTCCCCATTGGAAACCCCAACATAAGTCTATTGGCAGCAAGTCAAGAACAGTTCCCAGTCCCATTTTTTGAGTTGTTCTCACATCTCAAATTGTGCCGATACATATGTCGGTATTCCTATTTCTGCTATTAAATTGAGCTATATAGCGATCAATATGTGATTTTCTTTCTATTATGCGCTTGCATATACAGTGAGCGCCAAAAGTGAGTAAACACCGATGCTTCTTTGAGTTTTCTTTAGGGTCTGGAAACAGGTCTAAAAACCAACAATCTGTACAAATTTTGATAACGAAATAACAATAATTAAACCTATTTCATATCGACAGCAAAAAATACTTTATAAATATTTAAAAAAAATGTATCCAAACTCCAAAGACAAATGAAAACCGCATTGGTGTTCATTCACTTTTGATGCTCACTGTATGTATAAAAAGCAATCGCTGCCTTTTTAACGTTGGGAAGTATGGTATCTAGAACCCTACTGTCACGATCACCATCGAGCCTTCTGCGATCCTTTGGCTGACCTGTTCCCGGTTTGTTTATTCTCCCTAGCAAGCCACAGGAAACAATAATTGGCACATTGTTATACATAGTATAACCTACGGCATGTAGACGAAAACTGCTGCTTGCACATTAATGTTGATAATCTAAATAGAGACCGGCGAAAGAGTTCTTCTTGGTCAGAAAATAAAACCCAAAACACTCCAAGGACATTTTCTATTAATAATCGTTTTTAAACTTTAGTAAAATTTAGCCTGATGGAGGACACCAAAAGCGATTATTAGTAGGTACCTACCACGCTAAGTGTTTAATAATTTACAAAAATGAACTCGAATTGGTAGCCATTTACCAAGAATATAGGTATGGGTACCCCACACACAAAACTTGAAAAGGATAAGTAACTTTTCTATTTGGTTCGATTTTATATGTTCTTTGAAGTTAAACCCTTCAATTAATTACTAAGCTGGCTGAAGGAGCTTTTTGGTTGAGGTCGTGGCCAACCCGGACTGGTCCAAGACGGATTTCGTAAAAAAGAAGCTGGGCACTAAACATGATTTTTGGTATAAGACCAAGAATTATAAGGCTTTCCTCTAGTTTATATACCATTAGACGTATAGGCTGTAATTATGTAGGTACATAGGTATTTAGGATTATTATTGATTATATCATAAACATGCAA
Source organism: Cheilosia scutellata (assembly GCA_955612985.1). Classification (NCBI taxonomy): domain Eukaryota; kingdom Metazoa; phylum Arthropoda; class Insecta; order Diptera; family Syrphidae; genus Cheilosia; species Cheilosia scutellata. The sequence goes on along the minus strand of OY015312.1, from coordinate 56,068,533 downwards.
AAAAAAAATATATATACAAAATATTTGAGGACTTGGCAACACTCATAATTTCCGTGCGACTCAAATAGCAACAAAAGAATTTCAATTTCAGCCAGCCAAGTGGAGAAGATTGAGTACTCTTATACAGTTCACATGCAGTCATACACACTACCACATCGAAGTGGTCACAAGCGTTCATTTCGATTTCACTTACATCGTTGTACAAGAATACAACAAAATACTAGACGAAGAGACGTTTAGAAAATAAAGTATATGTAACAGAAAATCGTCCAAACCATACAAGTCCTTCGTCCCTTATTTTTACACGTTTGGCGAACAAACGAAATGAAACATATCTCCCTCTGCTCTTCGAACTGTCAAATTTTGTAATTTATTACCCAGTTCCTGTTTCTGTAGGGTTGAATGGTTGAATGTTTTTGGCCGGCTGACTGAATGCAATTGTAGGGTTGCTTAGTTCGTATTGTGTTCATCTGCAACATAGTGTGGTATTAGTAGGACAAAAAAAATTTACCGAAATTGTTAACCCTATTGAAAAGCGTAAAGCACGTTTCATAGACAGAAATTTAATAATTTATAGAGTTTTAGATAAGAAGTCCTACTTTTGTGGATAAGAATACGTTTTTTTTTTGTGAGCGTTACAGTTTTGTAAAATATGTAATATGTTACTTGACCAACATCGGGCTGAAGCAGGTGAAACATTTTTTTCAAGCACTTTCTTCAACCTTACAACGATGGAAACGATGTTAAATGAATCCTTATAACAGCAGTCTGTAGGTACCTCCTCGAAATAAAAAAAAAAAAAAACATTTAAACAGGACGAGTGAGCTTTTTGTCTAACAGTTGCTTCATATTAATTTATTGATGTGATACCCACCTAGATGAGGACTTTTAAGTCCATCTGCTGAACTACTCTATACCTATAGTAATTATCGCGGACAACAAAATTGACCTGACGCTGATGTTATACCTCACGCACGCTCGCGACGGTTTCTGATGAGCGGGATTATAAAAAAGGATGTGGCACCTATCATACAAAAAAAAAAAAACATTGAAAACGCTATTTCTCGACACTCATGGATCATGCCCATGGCGATCTAAAGTTGTACAATTTTGAACATTGATGTGTATTAACTGAAAATGCGAATGGGGTCGGAAAACGGGGCGTGGCACTCCCCGTACAACAAAGTTATTTAAAAAATTATATATTGGCCTTGAAATTTGGTAAATGGATTTAGGTATACAGCGTATCGAAAACATTTCACAAAATGGGTGGGGGACTGCGCAAAGAGGCGTGGCACCTACCTTAGCGATGATAAGGGTCTTACGAGTACACTATGTCTGCTTAGTTGCTCGGGAGAGGGCTTTGCTATACTCAATTATTGCCTTCTAAGCCCACAGAAACAACGATTGTCAAGAGTAATTCTTCGCTTGATCTCACCCTTGATGTCATGCTGGAGTTCACCGCAGAGCCTAGATAGACTAAGTCTTTCACTACCTCAAAATTATAGCTACCCATTAGCCGTTTTTTATTATCAGCTATGATCCATATAGATCATCGATTTACATGCACTTACAACAACAACATGTGATTCTGCTTTTCATCGAGATCACGAAATATGATCTGAAAATTAATTCAACTATTTCTCGTTGTTGTTTCGTGGCATTGTTTATTTCATTCACTAAAGGTTGGTGTCCCTGTAAATTATAGCCACACAGTAATGTTGCCAGACCAAAATGTGAACCACAATTAACAACACAAAAAATCAATTAGCATTTTTTCAAATTCGAATAAGTTACTACTCCGACTTTCGAGATGTTTTGTTTCGCTATATAGCACAGAAATATAAATGGAAATATTAGCAGTACAATACGGTTAATTATGATGCATATTTGAACATAACATTTGAACATAGTTTCCCCAAAAAAAATATTCAATGCTAAATGTATGCAGATTTGTATCCATATGGTAACACCCCGACACAACAAGCGAAATGTCAAACTCAAATATGAGCAAGTGCAATGGAGAAATCATCGCACTGTGACGTCACATTGTACCGTGTGGCTGCAAGATGGCTGGTAGCAATACGAAATTTGTCATAATTTGTATTGGATTTTATATGTGTGTTGCCACAACTCAATCAATGATCCAGTTTGTTTTATTTTCATGATCTGATCCGGATCAGATCACGCTGATAATAAAAAACGGCTATTGTTACGTTCTGTCCAAGACACTGATGTTGAATGTCCGTTCTTGCGGACAGCATATATTTTGTTTTGCTCACATTTATCGCTAAGTCTCATTTTTTCGGCTTCTGACTCAATACTCACAAATGCACCACTGATAGCTCACCGAGTTCTACCGATTATGTAGAACTAGTTTAGCAGATAATGCTAAAACTATAGGCTATGTATATAGATAGAGTATAGTTCATCTCTATATACGTTATCAAAGACAACCTTAAAATCGATGAAAAGGTGGTGAGTGTCAATATGAAGTCCCTGAGACTTTTCCAAGATCTGTAGTGGTGTGAAAATTTGGTCAATGGTGGACTTTATGGCCTAAAACCGCACTAATAAGGGCCTATGAGGTTGTGATTGTTGACCATCAGCTTTAGGCGTTCACAAATTATTGCAGGTAGGATCGTGTATGCAATGTTGAGGAGACTTATACATCTGTAGTTAGCGCAGATCAAAGGATCCTCTTTCTTCAGGACCGGACAAACGATGCTGAGATTCCATTCATCGGGCAAACTTTTATCCGACCAAATTTTACAGATAAGTTGGTATATGCTCCTTACCAAATCACATCGTCCGTCTTTGAAAAGCTAAGCCATCTGCCCCTCGGCTTTATTGGATTTAAGTTTAGATATGGCTATCCTCACTTCACTTTGGTAAGGTTGATGGGATTTTTGTCTTTCATCAACATCATCAACAATGTTGAATGGCTCATACTACCTGATAGCGGGATCTTGGTCATCTTCACCGTTTAGGCGTCTGCAGAAGTGGTCCTTCCAAATTCTATGACGTTAGCACGATGTTCCCTTGTTCGTCTTAACAGGCTTCGGTTCGGGATTTCTAGACTTGACATGTCCTTTTTACCTTTTGGTAAAATTTTCGAATCTCATTCCTGGAGTGACATCTTTCTATCGACTCGCGCGCTTCTCGTATTACATCTTTTTTCTTTGGAGAAGTTTGTGTTCTTCTTTTCTCGTCTCCCCAAAAGTTAAGCAGTTCTTCAATTCGCCATCGTCCTTGTCTGCAGAGTTGCTAGATAAGCCTTAGTCGGATGCGTTAGCCGGCATTCGTCTTCCAACTATGGGTTTCTTCTTGGTGATCGCCTGATGGAACCTATCACATCAGAAGTGGCACTTCTGATGGCTTCCTGACAGCGCTGCCGTTGGTCGTCTTGACCTCTTTTCCGAATCTGGCGTACGATTTTAATGTCGTACTTAGGACACATTTGAAATGTCCTCTCCAGCAACTCATGGAAGCATTTATTTTCACTTTCGTCTTTTTCTACCGTCGCAGCATGAGCGCATATTAGGCTTATGTTTGCCAATTTAGCCTTGATGCGGATTACCACTAGGCGATCACTTAAATGTCTAAAGCTCATGGCGGTCGTCCGCGTTTATACCCTCGCACATTTAACCAAGCATCACTTGTGGTTGGTAGCTGACAACTACTCACACCTTCATCCTTCATGACATTTTTCGAGATTGGTAGATAGATATTTTCCTACGCAGAGCATTGTTTCTTGATTCATTTTTTTATTTCTCCACTTAGGTATCATTAGCTTCGGCTTTGATCATTTTAGCTCTGAACGCGACATCAGCCCAATGTAACTTTCTGGCGTCGCACCCAACACAACTCGAGTCAAAAACAAATTTTAGAAGTTGAGCAACCGGTTGGACAGATGGGCCCATTTCACACATACCCGGTAGCCGGCTAAGCGGTACCGGCTACCCGGTCGTTGAGAATACATTCTTATGGACGGTTTCGGTTTTCAGGTGTGAACGACAAATCGTCACTTTTGAAGACATTGCCAAGGAGTTGCTTTTTGCTTAAAGCATGGTTGTTGCATGGACAACTTTTAGCATGAGTAGCTTTTGTGCAGAGTGCATATGGATTACACCTGCACCTTTTGCATCAGAAGCCATCACAGAACAGCTGTACCAATACCTTACCTATACGCATCATGTTAAATCAATGTCGTAGCTAAGATCTTCCACTATCCGTGATAATGCAACACCAGTCAACCTACGCGACGTTCTTTCATCATGACTTCACATAAAATCTTCTCATAATGCGTCGCAAATGTTAAGAAATCCTTTCCGGATTATTCCATCAAGAAAATATCGAAAAGAGGGACTCAACTGGTCGGTATGGGAAATGTCGGTAGTTTCATCGAAAATAATGGTAAATATTTTAGATTTGGAACCGTTTTGGATCCGTTTTTGGGTCCGTTTATGAGGTTGTTGCAGACTCGCTTGCTTGAAGGGTACGAAACTCAAGCTGTCTCAATTTTTTTTGGCTATATGCAAGAAATGTTGTTTGGTTTTCTTTCAAGTAGGTATTTAATGATTGTACCGCATAATTTGTTCCTACTACTGTGCGAGGAATATTTTAAATGATTTGTAGATATATCTTTATATAGGTATATAATTCTTCTGTACGTGTTTGTAACCGAACTCCTCCTAAACGGCTGGGCCGATTTTAATGAAATTTTATGTCTGTGTTTGAATGGGTCTAAGGATGGTTTAGATTCACAATTGGACCCGGTAGGTGGCGCTTCGATCCGATTCCAAAAAATTTCAAACAATAACCACTCAACAATAAAAACAAATTGTGAATAAAATTTGACATAATAAACACTCAACAAAAAAAAAGAAAGAAGCTCATTCATACATTTCTCGACACCCATGGGAGCAAAGTTGTAAAATTGTAGACATTGATGTGCATTGTCCAAACAAACAACCGCCTGAAGACTCCTGGGCACCTACCAAAAAATCAACACAAATGCAAAAATAAATTAGTTTTCGTTGGTAAACTCGAACTGACGTCAAAATTTATTAACTCACAACTGTAGTTCTTTTCAGTTATTTAATCTTTTTTTCTTTTTCCTTTTTTTCTCTGGACTTTGGGCATGGTCATGAATGACCCCCTTGACCATACCCCTGGACCCGCCGCTGGTATTAATCAGTATGAATTCAATGGATTAAATGAAGGGTGTCGTCAATAGTCAAGACGGCAGATATACCTTACACAAGCTATACTCACATATTTAGGGATAAGGGATAAGTGAGGATTTTGCACCAGTAATCAATCAGGGTGCTGAAAAGAGATGGTGGCCGATGGGTGACCGATAGCGGAATATCCGTCATGATGTCCTAAGGAATGGGGCAGAACCACCTATATGTTTATGTTTGGCCTAAATTAGGGTTGGCGTGTTCTCTGCAGTATGATATTGAGATGTAGGTCAAGGTACTATTGCGTTTCCAGCTTATTTTTACTACCGATCTTGGAGTACTGCGTAAGGGTTGCGGTCCTGTAAATGTGATTTTTGAAACCTTCTGACTGGCAAGTTCGTTGGCCTTTTCGTTATACTCATATAAACATTCTTTTTTCAAATAAACTCCTTTTATTTCAGGGCAAATAGATTTTATAACTCGATACATGGAGACAAATATTAAGAGGCCTACTTACCTATACAAGCTACCTACAACTTACAATAATTATATAAGCTCAAAACTAAAAAGATAAATCATGGTGCCCCAAAATGATTAGTATGTACCTACATAGTTCTATGTTCGCCTATAAAATGAATGCAGTAGACACTATTAATTACAACACAATGTGCCTCATCTCCCAGTAAACCGTCTGAAGACTGCCATATAAGTCACTTTCAACTTGTTGAGAGTTTTGCAGTATCCTGCATTCCATGTTTTGACCTTGTCCATCATCAACGGTCTTGACATCCTAAGAGTTGATACTCCCGAAGCAGGTTTTCTTTAACTTCCATAATAAGAAAGTATGTAGTTCCAATTCCAACTACAATTTTACTTTGATCCAATTACAGTTTGTTATAAAATAGGTAAGCTCTCTACTTCACCTAATTTCACCACAGTGCCTATATTCAAATTTCTGCTAGCTATTCAAATCATTGACTTATTATATATGGACTGCTAGTAGACGTCTTCGCGTTGGTTCCAACATAACCTTAAAGTGCTAGGTTTGATTTCATATAGTAGCCCCGTGATGGTCTTACTTGCGTTATTTGGGGTTAACCGCCAGATGCCGTCATTTCTGGTCTGGAGATAATTATGAGCAATTCGCAATCCTTGAGTTCGCTCAATAACCCTCTTTAAGGAGATAGAGGGTAATTATAGGAAATTCCGAACCAGCTATTTAGTAAGTATACCTGGTATGATTGTTTTGTGCGCCAATGTAAAAGTCGTTAACAAATTCTCTTACATATCTTTTTTCTATTCGATTTTCATTTGTCCTCACTTTCGTGTGATCGTTGATCAGTGGTTAGAAAACAGACTTAATTATCCGTTTTAATAATTAAGTTATTTTAAAATAAACACCAGACTACTTAATTCCGTATGGCAAGAATCTAATCTGAGCTTCAATGTTTCTAAAGATTCCTAAACAAATGAACTCGAACTGTCAAACCGCATAGGTACCTAATTATGCACAGTTTGAAACAAACTACTACATATAGGTACAAACAAATCCGTCCTGTCGTTTAGAATACTCCTACCTACCAACAAACACGCAGACAGACAGACACAATTGCGAGACTCACTTTTTGAGCTCGAATATATCATCTTAATATCATAATTAATAGATCCTACTCGCACATAGGCCACATAACATTATGCTGTGATTTACGCCCACCACCCCAGAGCAACAACAGAAAATTATTGGCTTAGTATTGATTTGCCGTTATTTTTCGTATATCTCTTGAATGAGTAATCCGATTACAATGAAATAATGGAACCTGAATGGTGCTCATTGTTAAGGCCTAAATTTTCCAAAAAGATCCATACCAATCGGGTTAGTAGTTCTTACGTGATTGTGGAACACACATTTCAAAATTTACAATTTTATTATATGCAGAGATTTTTCTACACCTACCATGCACCTCACATGCTAACTCACCCCATAACTTTCAAATCATTATAGCCCGCCCTTGACACCTAAGGCTGGGTTAGCCACCCACACCTTGATACCTAAGTCCAAAAGCCACCACAATAACACCACTGCTGCACATATATCGAAGAAATACAAAATATGTACATATTGTAAAGAATCCGATCTGTAATTTCATATTTCCCCTTTCCACATTGTTATTTTCTTAAATATCAATTCAAATCATCATCACACTTGTCATGCTAAAAGTACCACACCCCACACACCACCACTATATGCGAAAAGTATCTAACCGATCTTTTATTTCATATACCTTCTTTCCACATTGTTATTCACATTGACTTATTATATATGGACGGCTAGTGAAATGTCAGTTCATACAAATTTTGCCCAGAAAATGACGCCAACATAAACTAGCGCTCTTGGTTCGGAGCGAAAAATAAGTGAAACAAAATGACGAACCATCTTGGATTTCTCCATAGAATGCTAGAGGCACCTATTGGGCGTGAGAGAATTTATGAGGTAAATTCAAATTGTTGCGTCACTGTTTAAAGTAGATGGCATTGGAAAACGAAGCCAATGATCACAACCATCTTTGATTTCTCCATAGAATGCTAGAGACACCTACAGGGCATTAGTGGATTTGGCAAGTAAAACGGTTGAAATTCAAATTGTTGCGTCATTGTTAACAATAGATGCCACTACAAAAAAGTGTGAATCTCCAAATTATTCCGCTCCGAACCAAGAGGGCTAGTGGTTATGTTGAAACCAACGCGAAGACGTCTACTAGCAGTCCATATATAATAAGTCAATGGTTATTCACATAAAATCCCAATCAGTCTCCTCATGCTAAAAATACCCTTTGCCTACAATACAAACAACCAATAACTACCTATATGCGAAAAATACATACCCGATCATTGATTTCATTATCCTTTGCATATTCCACTTCCACTCCACAACCAATTATGCAATCGGTGGAGAATAAAATACAACAAAAATAATTGTTGTTTCTCTTTCATTTGCATGTTGTCAATGAGACGAATAAAAAAAGAAGAAGGTGCATAGTCTGTCATGAAATAAACATGGGAATATTTTGGGAAATTAATTTTACTTAATGCACGAACCTAGAAAAATGTGGTATTTATGCATATACTAACTTAATACAAATTTCCTCCGCAATGAAGGTCCGTATATGTCGCTTCAAAATGAGCTGTGTCCACTTCTATTGTAGTTATTCAATTTACCACTCCTTAAAGAATTGAAAAGTTTGATTGCGCTCCATCTGTTAGCAAATAGGTGTACGTAAACTTTTGAATGTTGTGTAATGCGGCGTTTAAGATTTCCAGTAGTGGTTCGAAAATAGAATACGGAAATATTTGAGATTCAATGTAACACGTCGCCATTGATTCTCAAACTGTGTTTCGACACCAGGTTTGTGTCAAAATAACAAATTATAGCAAAGTGGAAAAAATGTGTTATATTGTGATTTATTATATTTATAGTTTCTAGCTTTCAGCTTTCAAATTATGTATTGCATCAAATTTTATTCTACAAAAATGTCATACAAGTTCACCATCATTTGACAATAAAGTAACAATATTTTGCAGTGATATTTAGTCCTATGCGGCAAAATATTTTATTCTGTTATGAATTTTCTGTTATGAATCATAAAAGATCACGACCATAAAAGATCTTTTATAAATCGTATTCAGGGATTCGAACTTTTATGAAAATCTGTTATGGAAGTTCGAAACGCAGAGTTTTTTTTATACATAGACGGTAGGCACCTGATCAAATTTGTGCAAAAAACATATAAAAATGCAGTCTGAAAAGAGTAGCTATGTTTTGAATTGTTACAAACTAAATAATTGTGTAATAAATACTGGAACAACTTTTTAGGAAAAAGACAACAAAAAACCACGACAAGGCAAAAACAAATATATTGCTCTTACATGGAGCAAAATCCAATTAGGTAGAAAACTCTATTTCAAATCAGTAACCAACTGATGCCTCGTTCACAATGTGGGCGTGATAACTAGACGAGAGCGAGGCGAGAATCGCTCTCGCCTCGTTCTCGCTTTAAGCTCGTCCGGCAATTCACAATGAAACGTGGTACGTCGGCGAGTTTTTCTGACAACGAATAGAGGGACCACTGAAACTACAAAACCATATTGCCACTTCGATTTTTTTTACAAAACAGAGCTGCACTTTTATTGCTTTTTTAGCACTATTGCATGCAGTTTGAATATTCTAAAAACAACCAATTCGCAGTTTTCAGGCGTCGCTTATATAACTATCATTAAAATGCAACCGAAAAAAATTCTGTTGCTTTTTTTGAGCACTTAAACTTAATGACTGAACGCAATCTTGGTCTTAAAATGTTGCATTATAAAGTTAGTTAAAAAAATAAAAAATAAGCAATTGTTGTCTAAGGTTGAAAACTCACCGGATAAAGCAAAACGTGTTTTTTTGTTTCGTGAGCCAACACACACCAAAGCAAATGAAACAAAACACATGTTTTTGTTTTTAAGTGTTTCGGTGGAGGTTGTCAAAAATACAACGAATGCAACAAAACTGTCTCGAACCAGCGTCGTTGACGATAATTGCAACAAACGCCAAAGAAAACAAAACATAAAAAACAAAGCAAAACAGAAAAACATGTTTCGTTGCCGATAGTTAACCTGTTGTTTTTGCAAAACAAAATTTAATTTTCGTTGTTTTTAAAATGTAAATAAGATTTGCACAACTTCATCGTCTGAGTCCCACCAACACCAAAAGCAAGTCGCAAATTCCTCACCAAACGAAACAAGAAAACAAAACGTTTTGTTTTGTTACATTCTGTTTCGCTTGGTGCGTGTTCAAATAAAAAAAGTTTTTTTTTGAATTTCGAATCAAAAACGTGTTATTTGATCTGGTGTGTTTTCAGCCTAAATTTTCTAGAAAACGAATTTATTAATTTTTTTCGTACGTACAACTTGTTCTGTTGAACTTCTTAGTCAATTCCAGAACAGGTTCCAATGAATTCCTATGAAAAGCTTACAGTCTTACATCCTAATAAAATTTGCTCAAGAAAATGACCCCCAATAACAAAGAAATTAAAAAGAAACACAATCAAAACGTATATATTTTCGGGGCAATGTTTGTTTAAAGAAATACGAAATTCCCCTTTTCACCGTAATTCATTATTATGGGAAAATAAGTTCTGACATTATCGCTGACTTATTTAAAAATTTCTCAGAATAATCAAACCGTATCAAAATAATAACAAAAAAAAACGATAAAAGTGCCGCCCTGTTTGCTTGAGAAAATACAAGTGGCAACCTTAAGTACATTTCTATGAAAATGGCGTCGCTTCCCACTCAGAGAGTAAATGTCATCGGTGTCTCGGGCGAGATTTTTCCAAATTTCCGCCATTGTGTATTGGCGCATGCATTTTCTTTGATTGGAAATTATTTGACAACTCGCGCTAGACTCGATCTCGCTCTCGTCTCGCTCTCTCGCTGTATTGTGAATCGGCCATGAATCAATCTCTATGTACCTACTGGGCTGTGATAAACCAAAAATGTGTTCCTATTGATGCCTGATATGAAAGGATATGAACTGTATCCGTGAGAATGTAGTGTCGCGAGAAACTTGAAATAAATATCCAACTTTACATCGTCATCATTAGAAATAAAATTTACCTGCATTTGAAATGAAATGGTTGTATTCGTGTTTTATAAATTGTTCCAAATTGTTCATTAGAATTCTAGCATACACCTTATCCGATCTAAAGAGCTGAATAAAACTCACATTAGGAAGATCAAATGGATTACTATATATTCTTAGTTCCAGCAAAAGTGATCGGTGTCTTCGTATAAACCAAAAATATGCATTCAATCATTTTCAATGGTCCGCTTATCCATTAAGTGAGTTGCGGGTGTAGGTTTCTCAAGTGGACCCTCCATAGCTCTCGATTCTCCGCCATCGTCTCTAAAGCGGTCCATAGACACTACCTACACTTGTGTTTGCACCAGTGTACTGACACCGGTGTGGCATTCCGCCATACACATCACACCGATCGAGACACCGACACCAAAAATCAAAAACTTTTAATTTTACTCGCACCGTGTCTGACACCAAAATCGGTGTGCGCACCAGCCCACACACAGCACACATTTCCGTACACCGACACCGGTGCAGACACAAGTGTAGTGTCTATGGGCCGCTTAAATCATCAAAAGCAATCCCCATACGGGTAGAGGAGAGATTATGAACTAGATATAACCATCTCATACTGGGTCTACCTAGAGGACGCCTGCCTGATGATGGTACGGATTCCATAGGACGTCGTGCGATCCTGGTTGGGGACATGCGTTTAACATGACCAAACCACCGAAGCATGGACCGCTCCGTCCGGAGAAGTAGCTACCCCACATTGAGTTCCTCGCAAATTAAAGCAAAAACATAAATTATTTTCGATTAGGTACATACCCACTAGTTTATGCACAATTATTACATTTGTCTTCTTTTGTAAACATTTCGTTGACGATAAAATTATATAGATATCCCTTTCAATCCAAAACTTTCTAATTAATAAAAATCTTTTATGATAAAAGATACAAAATTCTGTCTTTTATTCTGTTATGATTTATAACAGAATTCATAAAAGATTTTTGCATGCAGAATACCAATTCTGGAGATCGTAAAAGATTTTTTGACAGTTCGAACTTTTGTATGGAAATTCATAACAGAATAACAGGAAAAATGGATAACAGATTTTGCCGAATAGGCCTAATTGTCTTGTAAACAGGAAAGTAAGTAAAGTAAAGTAAGTAAAAGCAGTAAATTTATTTTTTTTTTCTTTTGGGCAGGAGTAGAAGAAGGTACCTAGTGTTATGACTTGTTCGTGTCCGTGATGCCAATAATAAGCGTTTTTCTTTTTTAGTTCACAGCTTAGCTCGAGCATTATGAGCGCGCTCTGAACCGAGCGTGCTCAGAGCGTTCTGATTTGTTTATGAAACACACTTGAGCACATAGTTGTCATATGGTTATTTATTAATTGTTATTAATTATTTTGGTTTACCTTCTGTACCAGAACAACAAAGCTCGTCCGCCATTTCAACTACATATTTTGTTTATCCTGTTTTTTTCTGTCAAATGTGACTGTGCGTGCGTAATCAGCATTTTACTCAGCCTTCTCAGTCAAATTATTCTGAGCTAATAGAGCGCGCTCTGAACCTGCTCTGAGCCTTCTCTGAGCGAAAAAAAAACACAAAATCTGAGCTCTGATGTCTCTGAGCTAAAAAAGAAACACAAACTTTTTTTGACAGTTCATTCTCGCTCTGAACTAAAAAAGAAAAAGGGTGATGATAAGAATAGGGTGGTAGTTTTGAATTCAAAGGTAGGTACATTCATCTATACATATAATAAAACTGTAGGAATTTTCTTTGTCAGTGAAAAACTCGAAAACTACTGGACAGATTTCGATAAAACTTTGTTTAAAATGTTCCTTAAGACTGTGATACTGCTATAGGCTATATCGTTTATAGCCACGTCCTTAGGAACAGTTTTTAGCCAAAATGTATTTTCTGGAGTGAAAATATATACATACACATATACCTTGCTACAAATGGATGTTTATACTTTTGCGATCACGTATACCTCGCATTCGAAAAGGGTTGATTTGATTTTGCTTGCTGTGAGTGCTATGATCAGGGGCCTGTACCACAAAACTACAAGTCTTGTACAACAGGCGAATTTTAACAATCAACAATGGTTTCTGCACCACAAAACTACATGTCAATTTAACAATTAACAATTGTACAAGCAAACCTTAACAATTGGGGAAATACAAAATTTCCCCACTTTCTGTATCTACCACAAAGCTACAAGCGTAGACAATATTTTGCAAACGGTTGTTATAAACTTGAGAAAATTTAACGTGTGAGTTGAAATTTGTTAAGTCGTTACAAGTCTGATTTTATGTGGTTTTAAGTAGAAATTTGAAGCATTGGTCTTGATAAAATATTAACTATATTAAACTAGTCTTATTACAGCACAAATTTTGTGTCCCCAGCTTAGTAACTATAATTTAAACATTTTTTTTTTCGATGGGATAGAATTGATAAAAATGATTAAGAGTATAGATACAGATATCATATACCTCGCATACAAAATAATAAATACAAATATAAAATTATGTTTGAAACTTGCAAAAATTGTTTGTCTAAACCTTCCGTTTCCAAACGTGTGGTTGAGTATTTTGTAAGTTTATGTCACCAACAAATATTAACAACATATTTTATTTAATAATGATTTCAGCCAAGACAATTTGCCTGCGCATAGTCTATCCGTCACGGAAGCAAAGAAGGGAAATTTGGATATTTAACAAGTGAAGCGTTTTTCTTTTGTGGTACAGTAATATTATAGTTAGATACTTGTTAAATCGGCATTGCTAACAAGTGTCTGTAAAATTGTTAAATTGTAGTTTGGTTTGTGGTACAGGCCCCAGTTGTATATGTAGGTATAGGTATATTATGGCATGGGTATATTAATAATCTTCAGAAGAGAAGAGACGTACAGACGTTCATTCTGATATGTGGTATAAGGTAACAGTGTAGGGTTGGGGGGGTAGGTAGCTGGTTGAATTCCGTTGGAAGAGGGAAACAAAGGAAAGGAAATGCAATGACTGACAATGAGCTTACAATAGCCAACTAACTTACAATACAAAATTGTCTGTTCAGATGGTTGTAAGACATTTGGGACACATTTTTCACTGACAGATCTGATAATATTGTAAGATCTTATACAATCGTGTGTACTTAGCTTAACAAGATAACTATTTAGCGCAATGTAAATACCGCCGAAATATTACCATGAGCTATTTTTTCAGTTTTTGCAAAATACATAATATGTTAATAACTTATGAAATTGGTATATCTAACTACCTACTCTTACAACTTATTATTTTCGAAAAACAACTTATTATTGCTAAATCATCATCAAACATCGATTTGATCTAGTACTGTCACCTACGTAAAAATTATTATTTAGTTTCTTTATTTTCTTTCTTATTGTCTTCTTTGTTTGAGAAATTTCTCTACAAAACTAAAATCCATTTCTCTCGATTTCTTGTAACGGTCAATAACGAAGCAAACAAAAGCAAAATATACGATTAGGAACGGATCTTGGCAGATAGTGTAAATGTCAAAACGAATGCTGACGATAATATTAAGCCATCTTCTTATACAATTTCGGAAAACAATAATGTCCTATAATAATCGTTAAATTATAAACTGATGCCGACATCCTCACTAAGAAGGTTTCTACTCTGCACCACTATTGTGGGAATATTATTGACCTGTACGAATATTCCTCCAAATGCAGCGATTGGGAAAAGGAAATATTTTACCACTGCACAACAAATGACGCAAAAACCTTACCAAAGATTTTATCATCCGGATGCTGCGTCCAGCATTCAATTGCCGGACCAACAAAGACATTTGGTAAGTTATATTTATTTTGGCAAGGCGAATTTTATTTGTATAACTAGCCGAATGTTTACTTTTAGTTAATAGACGAACAAAGTGCAAGAAGATCGAGCCATGTACGACAAAACGTGACCAAGCGTATCAGCAAGGCAAGCAAGACAAGTAAGTGAAGTGACAGTGAGTATTGATAATAATTTCCAACATACGATAATACATATAATTCGCTATAAACTGCAATGAATAGTAGCAGAATTGATTCATTTTTGTTTTGTTTAAGAAGCGCGAATCCGTTGCTGCAGTCTTCAATGTGTCATAAAGTTGAAAGTGTTGCTTTCGGGCAAATGGAAAAAAAATTAACCGCCATGTACATGCGGAATAGCTTCGTGGAACTGACCCAATACCAAGGGTTATCAAAAACTTGTAGCACAGATGTATTTTTTATATAAATGTCGCTTGTAGGTAGCCCAACGGGCCCTTTACTGCAATGACAATTTAGCTCATATGCTAAACTCTAATATTTGTGCATGACAGATTTTTGAATCAAAGCCATAGCAGCAGGTGTCGTGTTGGTCTATCACTTACATTCTTGTGGTATACCTTAATATACCCTTTACACATGCCGCACATTTTACTGTCACTAACCATACTTAACATTAGCCCTATTATGGCTATCAAATATCAATTATTTGATACTTGATAAGATCTATCAATTCATTGATCATTTGGTATTATGAGTATCAATTGATAAATTTTACCCCATTGTGAATACTTATCAAAATATCATTGAGAATGAGTTCTGTTTTGACGTTTGACGTTTCTGATTTGTAGTTGGTTTTTGTTTTATGGCTGAAGACTCGTTTTCGTTGAATAATGCTAGTTGTTTTTATTAAACAAAAGTAGTTTTTTTCGCAAATGCCAATATTGAAGTTCTTCCCAACGCTCAGTTGATAGTTTCCTTTTTGCAAATAATTTTAAAATCGCCGCTACTCGTAGTTTAAGTACATTTGGGATGTCTACCGCTGACCTTTCGCTCTAAAGTCGTTATTTTAAATTAAAAACGAGGATACACATTTTTTAATTTGATGCGCCCGAATATTTGATACGTATCAACGAGAAATTTGTGGTTGATAGAAAATTTGATGAATATCAATTTTTTTGATAACCGTAATACCAAATTTATCGATAAAACTATTCACAATAGATCTTAAATCTAATACAATTCACAATTCATCAAAAATGTTGATAGGTTGATAACCATAATACCGATTCATTCATTTTGTTGATACGTATCAATTATTATCAAATATCGTGTTGATATTTGATAGCCATAATAGGGCTGATAGGCTTGTGTTTTTGAAATTCCTACGAAAGACCTTTGCACTTAGGTTGGTAGGGGTTTTACGAAACATGGATGCGACTATAAATACCTCCGACAGCTAGCCGAATCAACGTAATCATCATAAATAGAAATGAATAAAAAGCCTTTAGGAAAAGATGTTTTATTTGAAAAAATGTGTATGGAAGAGGCGTTGTATTTTTGCTGCAATGTCCCAGGCCAAGGTTTAGGTATATAAATTACTGTCCCTAGGCTACACCAGCGAATGTGAAAGCTATGTTCCTACAGACGTGTAACAAATTAATGAAAGTAGGTAGGTATATACTTTTCATTACCATAGTCGCCCTTTTTGGAAAACGAGTTTATAAAAACAAACAAAAAAAAAATAAGAAAAAAATTAAACAAAAAGAAAATCATCAATTGAAATCAATTTAATAAATACTAAATACATAGTTATTAATATTTGCCAGCCCCTTTAGTATACTGAAGATAGTCACAAAATTGGACGAATTAGAGAAGAGCCAAGTTGGCAGAACAGTGCAAAGTTCGAACTGTTGTTGAATGATCAAGATGTAACAAGATGTAAATTACAGATTCAAGAAGAGTGCATTTTTATCAAATATCTGTGCGAAGCTACTGAAAAGGTAATTTAGTTAGACATGTTTATTTTATGTTTAGAAACTTAACCGAAAATGCGTAACATCGTCACATCGGTTCGCGAACGCCTCGGCTTCATGAGTAATTCGCCAACACAATGGGAATCAGATCCACGACAATTGGGTTACACCTGGGTACCAGCAGGTATAATAACATCGTCAAAGGACCAGCGTTACTTTGATAAGATCCCTCAGGAGAAAGTTCCAAAACTCAGTTCAAACGATAACATGTAAGAACCTTGAATATTTACGTCTCTGTAATTATTCAATCAGCTTATTTACGGGTTTAGTTTGTCCATTTGTATTGGCGCTATTCTACGATACCCGGATACCCAGAGCTTAGCTTCAATGAGGGCCGAGGCCTGTGCTAATGTCTCTAATACATACATACATATATACATAGTCGCCCTTTTTGGAAAACATCGCTTGCCTTTGCCTGTACGGCTGTACGGAGCTGAGACGCTTATGTTGTGTTTGTATAAGGGATTTTATAACTAAACGTATCGGAAATTCCAATCGGTTAAAATTATACCGCATAGATCGGTAGTAATTTATTGGAATGCGTTGGATAAAAACGACTTGTGCTAAGCCTTTCTTTCATATTAGTATTGTTGCTTAAATAATACTTTCATTGGTTCATTCATTCATTTTCAATGAATCGAATAGGGTCGTCTGCTTAGGTTGCTTAAGTAGACCATCCATAACTGAAGACGGCTCTAAAACATCAAGAGAAATCCCCATTCGGGTAGATGAGAGATTATGGATTTGATCGAACAGTCACATTCTGTTTCTACATAGAAGGGCCTATTCCATATTCCATAGCACGTCTTGGAAACCAAGTTGGGGACATGCGTTTAACGTGACTAAGCAACCGAAGCATGGTTGAAACGGGAGAAATAGCTGCTCAAGATTTCGAAAATCCCGTATTTTGGTATGCCTTATACGATATCTGCGAGTGACTATGAGCAACGCGAATATTACGGGTTTTCGATAGTTTTCATTCGGGATTTTATTCTTTTGGTCTTTACCAAAATTCACCCCCACGACCATAGGTATCTAAGAGTTGGAACAAACACAGTATTATGCCCCGACTACTTAGCTTTGACCCTAAGTTCGATTCTTCTGATAACCTACAATACCTAAGGATAACCTTACTTATAGCTGTTTATTACATGATTGAATTTGTAGACAAATACTCGTAGGTATGTATGTATGCCATAAGGAATTTTGACATAATGAACGATTTTTTGTTTTCTAATATGAAAATGAGTTATTATTTATATGAATCATTCGAATGTTGACTAGACGCGGCCTACACTACAACTCAAATCTTTATACCTATTTTAACTTAAGTAACGATTATCAGGGGTAGGGAGTAGTAATACCAGTAACGAATATATACGAGTATATCGAGTTGGTCGTTACTTTACATTGTCTAATTGATGATTGATAAAAGACGTACAACCAGCATCGTCATTGGCTATCTCAAAAATACACATTTACCAACCCTTGAGAAAGGGGTAGGGTTTTGAAAAAATTTTTTTGTGCGTTTGAGTAGGTTCCTGGATGGTTTAGATTTCAGGGTTCCAGGATTCGCTGTATTTCGATATTGGCAAACGCCAACGTTCGGCCAGGAAAACGTCTGCGGGTCAGCTAGTACCTTATATATACTAGTGGGTATTCCCGTATTCACGAATCACGAATCAGATATCCTTGTTCTAATTTTACCACTCGGCCGTAGATTATTTTGATAATAAAAATAATCAAAAATTATAATAAACAAGTCTTTATTGAAGCTTAACTCTTATTATGTCGGAATCTGTAATAAAAATAATTTATTTTTTTTTTCCAATTTATTTCATTGTCTCGATACTACACTTTACCTCTTTTTACAGTAGGTAAATCATCAAGCAGCCTGGTCATACGAAGAAACCGCCGCAGTAGAACCGTTTTCACAAACGCACAAGTCGCTGAGCTTGAGTCTTGTTTCATGGAGTGCAAATACGTTAACTCTGAACGAGCAGATGAGCTTGCTGTCAAACTGTCACTGGACGCAGCTCCTGTCAAATATTGGTTCAAGAATCAACGCCGCAGAATTAAAGTGAAAGAAACAAGTAAACATACAACGGACACAATACAAAATGATGGACGAATAGCATCCCCAAGCTTCGTAAGTCAAGCTCTGCATATTTCATCCCCATCACCTCAGCCAACACCGCCACCATCCGCAACAGATGTTGGAACTCCGTACTCGGTCAATCCCGGCTACTACCATCCGCTAAACAGGTATAGTACTAAACCACCAACGGGTCATCATCTACTCCAGCAAGTGGCAACATCAACGCCCACACACTTTGTTCGATACGATGAGATATCAGAGAAATCAACAAATGCTGTAACATCCCAGCAACTTTCTAAGCTGCAAAGCCACTCATCTGCATTAAATTTTAACAACATGACCTATCTCACCCCTATGACATTGCCGACAGAAGATGGCCACTCATCGACAGCAACTTCGAATAATTCAGACACCTCGGACTATTATTCCCTGATGTCGCCAATATCGGAGCCACTTACACCAAATAGTGGACTAAGTGAGGCGGAGTCTGTCTTCAACGACATTCTAGATAGTTTGAAGACGCCCAAGACGCAGCCTACAATGGAACACATCTATGAGAAGTTGATAAGTGCTCCGGAGCCAAACTTCAACTGTGCATTAGACACGATATTGCAGCCGTACAACAATAACCACAGTCCCACAAGCAGCACACAGCTTTCATATTTAGAATTAGCTTAAGCATAATTAGTCTTGTAACCTAATTGTTAGTTTAGTTAAATTTTATTTGTTAACATGTTGAGCCTCCTAGATGTCTAATTTCAATTAAGTAGGTTTTCTTTTTTACTTAGGTTAAGTTTTAGTACTAGAATAAGATGTTTAAAGCCCATACCTTGTAAAGAACAAGACATCTTAAGTCCCCAACCTCTGGATCTGGGCATTACTTTTACCAACAAGAGCGGTACAGTGCAACTATTTTCCTTAAAGTCATAATGGAAATCAATTTTCCATGCTTTTACACGACTCCATAAGACACTTTTGTCAGACGTTTTAAGTAAATAATTCCACTGTACTGCCCTTGGTTTTGTATGAGGTATAACCAGCGACATAGGCCGTCTACTTTAGATTCAGATTCACTTTCCACTGTACAAGGCAAAGGCTATTTTGAGTTTTAACTTTATAAAACAAAAAGTGAACGTGTTTCAAAGTTTTTCGTAGTTCAAATTCAGGCCCGATTGAACTAAGCAAGACTTTGAGACATGCGGGCCAAGTTCACTTATATTTTTAGGCTTAAGTATGAGTTTTTATGTTTTGAAAAATAACTCTAAGAATCCTTGACGAACATGTGATCAAATGGATTACACCTTCTTCAATGGTTCTTGGAAAACAGTTTCCTATATCCTGCAGAAAGAATCACGTTAATACCAAGGGGTCCTGTTAGACCACTACTAAATGTTTCTCTTTCTAAAAATTCGGAGAAGCTAATTTTTATCGAAAGATTTAACATTGAAATCTATCCATCTATTGAGGTTCTTTAACGGCTGAGGAGTTGTATCAAAGTTTGTTTTGCAAACAAATTTCTTGAATACGCAAACTATCGGCCTTGGGTTAGGAACTTACGTTTTTCTTTTCGAAGCTTACAAATGTGTCATACAATTTAACTTAATAGACATATAAGTTTGTAGTTAGTATAATCCAATATTTAATGTAGGTTAAGTTATTATGTAGACTAAGAAATTAGGCATCTATGATGCTACAACATTGCATGTTCGCAATGTGCTTTTTGTGGCTTTAATGTTGTTGTACTATTTGTGATATTTGCATAATGTATAATTGTTGAATATACGAACTGATTATTTTGTTATTGCATATTTAGCTTAGGTAACGTTCTCTGTCGGCTAAGATTTTATTCACAGAATAAGTTTTAATAAAAAGATGTATTTCCGAAGCTGTTTTTTTTTATATCTTCTTCTTCTTTATATATAAAAATGAATTGCTGTTCGTTAGTCTCACTAAAACTCGAGAACGGCTGGACCGATTTGGCTAATTTTGGTTTTGAATTATTTGTGGAAGTTCAGGGAAGGTTTAAAAGGTGAGAAATTGGACAAAGGGGCGTGGCACTTCCCATAACATTCAAAATCTTATATCTCGAAAACCACTGAATCGATTGAGTTCAAATTTAGATACCATCTTAGGTATCAGCCCAGGAATATTCCTATGAAGATTGGTCAAAATTGGACAAAGAGGCGTGGCACCTCCAATACAAAAAAAAACATTCAAAATCGTATATCTCGATTGAGTTTAAATTTACAGACAATCTTAGGTATTGGCCCAGGAGTGTTGCTGTGAAGATTGGTCAAAATTGGACAAAGGGGCGTGACACCTCCCATACAAAAAAAACATTCATAATCGTATATCTCGAAAACCGCCGAATCGATTGAGTTTAAATTTACAGACAATCTTAGGTATTGGCCCAGAAGTGTTGCTGTGAAAATTGGTCAAAATTGGACAAAGGGGCGTGGCACTGCCCATACAAAAAAAAACATTACAAATCTTATATCTCGAAACCCAGTGAATCGATTGATTTCAAATTTACATACAATCTTAGGTATCGGCCCAGGAGTATTCCTGTGAAGATTGGTCAATATTGGACAAAGGGGCGTGGCACCTCCCATATAAAGAAAACATTCAAAATCTTATATCTCGAAAACTACTGAATCGGTTGAGTTCAAATTTACATACAATCTTAGGTATCGGCCCAGGAGTATTCCAGTGAAGATTGATCAAAATTGGGCAAAGGGGCGTTGCACCGCCCATACAAAAAACATCTTCTATTGGGTGAAACTCGATGACGTTATAACTCGATAACCGCTGAGCCGATTTTCATGATTCTTTTTTTTTGTTTTGTTCGTATTGCTGTATTTCAGGTTTACGCAGAAAGAAAATTCCAGAAAGTCGATTTTTCTCATTTTTCGCATTTTACGAAGGAACATTATTATCTAAGAAGATAGAAGAAGAAGGTGTTTCTGTGAAAGTTTGATCAAAATTGGACAAAGGAGCGTGGTACCTACCGTATAAAAAAAATATACATTTTAAATCCTATTTCTCGACACCCATGGGAGCTAAAGTGGGTGGAATTGGAAAACGGGCCATGGCACCACCCTTACAACAAAGTTATTTAAATCACGATATCTGAACATTGCCTGATTGAAGCATTTTACAAAACCTGGCGAGACTGGACAAAAGGGCGTGACACCTCTCATAACAAAAAAATACATTTCAAACGTTATTCTTCGACAGTCATGGGAAAAAATTTGTCTAGACAATACAAACGTCCGAGGAAATATCGGTCAAAGCACACGGAGTACAGAATCAGTCTGGACACATCGGTTAAATAAAAATGAAATATAAATGTTCGAGCAGCAAAACAACGTTTGCCGGGTCCGTTAATTTTTTATATAATACTAGCGGACCTGGCGAGCCAATTTAACGCCTTCAGATAAACTCCGGAGTGAACACAGATAGTTGAAATTTCAATGTGATTTATTTGAATGGAATCGAAATCAGTAGAGAGCGATGTGATAAAAAATGTTTTTTAATTTGTTTTCCGTCGCAAAAACAAACAACGAAGACGGTTTGCCAACACGCGAACAGAGACAGTATGCGAAAAACAGGGCAATTTGAGATTAAAACCACAGACTTCCAACAATTGGCCTTTCGATTTATTGTCTTCCTCTCCTTTGAATTCTTGACAATCGTCGCTTGAATCACATTGTTCATTAGTTTCTTCACGGACAACCGCGTACCGTTGCAGAATTTTGTTGCACAGTTTTGCTGTCGCCGAATTCTTGGTCATTGTGCACGTTGTCTTGCCAACTGTGAGAAGATTCATCGGCAGCTTCAAAGCGGAGTGTGCAGTTTGACCGCCTTCCAAAAATGTGGCAGCAATGCCAGAGGATGCAACAGCCAACGCAATTTGAGATCTTGACCAAATTGTTGCCAGAATCACAAAAAAAAAATATATATAAGGTTTAGAAGATTAGTGATGACTTGGATTTATCCGCGGCTTCGTTCCCGTTCCCCATTTAAACTGAATAACCCTTGTTCCGATGCTAATAGGTAACTCAGGACTTAAGAAAAATTCACAAATCCATAGAAATTAATTTTCTTTACTTCCTGTACTTAAACCGAGTTTGAAATCGATTCGATGAAAAATAAGTATTTTCCAAAACAAAAATTGACCCCCCCTTGTCCTCCAAATTGCTTCCTTTTGCTCACTTACGCCATAAAAGAAAATTTGTTTGAAAATGTTAGGTTCCTAGAATTTGGCATAATGCTACATCCTGTGGTGCATACACTGGGAAAAGTCCAAAACTTGAGATTTTCCATTCAGGGGGCGTGGTATACGCCAACTTTTGAAAATTTGTTTGGACCACTTCTCATTGCCATAGAATGATGAAATTTGGTAGAGCGGTAGGACTTGCACTTGTACAGAAAGAAAAAAATCGAAAATTTTATATTCTCCCTTCAGGAGGCGTGGTATCCACCCACTTTTGCAAATCGGTTATTATTTATTTGGGCCACTTCCAGTTGCCGTATAATTTTGAAATTTGGTACAGCGATAGGACCTACATCGTACGAACGGAGAAAATTCAAAAATTAAAAGTTGTCCATTTAAAGGGCGTGGAATCTGCCCACTTAAAATACGAATAAAAGTCAAATTGATGGTAGTCAGTGTATTGACATATTAAAAAGCGAAGACGTTTCAACGTTGTTTGTGAAATCTAATAAAAAAAAAATTTGCAAAAAATTCAAAAAACTTTGCTTATATAGAACAGCAAAAATTAGGTGCGTAACTAGTCAGCAACGAAAAGTAATGAGACCTAAATGTACGCCAAGTTCTTAGTTTAAGAAGGTTAAATGTTAAAAAAATGGGTAGGTTTACTTGGCAAGTCTTTTCTGTTTTAAATACCAATGTAAATTATATACTAAAAATATATTTTATCGATCTGGTAAATGCGCCGTTTTTAAAAAATCATCTTAGATCGTTTTCCGCCTTCGGGCGATTTCGAGCAACTTGTTGGGCGTTTTTCAAGGCCTTTGGTGCACTAATTCGAGCCATTTGGGATTGTTTTTATGTTCTTAATGCATTTAGAACTTGTTTTTTTAAACTATGAAGAATGATTTTTGGGTTTGTCTTTGGTGCGTTTTCTCTGAGGTGTTTTCAGTGGCTCTTTTCGAAGCATTTTTGGATAAATGATATTTTCTATGATATTTTTGGTAGGTAGTATTTCTCGAGCGCATTTTTGTATGCATTTCTTTAGTCCGTTTTCCGTGATGTGTTTTCGAGACTTTTTTTAGAGGGCCTATTTGGAATATTTTTTTACGTACCTACTTTCGGGAGCGTTTTTGAGTTTAATATTTTTGTTGCGTTTTTCGGATTATATATATTATTTATTATATAAAAACGTTATGTTGGTTTGGTTATGGTGGTGGCACTGCCCATAAAAAAAAAATGCAAACGCTATTCTTCGAAAGTCTTAGAAATGGAAGCCAATGTATTTAAAATTTTTAATATTGATATGAATAATGCATTGTCCTGAAGGACAAAAATATTATCTAGGTAATACGATTACTGGAAAAACAAAAAATGTTGTGTTTAGGGTGGTTTTGGTGAATTTTGGACTTGTTTTTTTTTAGCTTTTTTTTGGTGGTTGGGTGTCTATGAATCGGGTAGGCGCTGATTGGCATCAACTTGGCGGTGCCCAGCTGTTGCAACTTTTTCATACACATCAATTGTGCTTATTTTACCTCCACGTGGTAACCACCGGGTACTGGTTTCGCCCAACAAGGCTTGACTTGCTAAACTTATAAGCGCGAGTGTTGAACACGAAGAAAATAGAAATAAACACTATAATGCTCTGTCGGAATGACTGACTGAACGAGTCTCAGAGGTCTTACATGAGCCCCTCAGAAAGAGGACGTACGGCGGTTACCTTACTTAAGCTACTTCGGCATATTTAGAGCTGAGGTCAGTGAGGATTTTTCAGGACTAGTCAGGGTCCTGAAACAGAGATGGTGGCCGATGAACCCTTTATGGGTCAACGGCAGCTCTCACATCCCCGAAGTGGGTTACTGAGACCGGAGGAATCCGGCCCCTTTCGTCCAAGGGGTCAAACAAAGGGCCTGGCCCTCCAGATTGGGGGTTGAACTCCGGGGTAACTGCCCGACTGCGTAAAACCACTATAGTTACGAAGCAACAACAAGCCTCGGATACGGATGATTTTACTGTTGACGAACCTGGCAAATGAATAAAAAACAATGAATTTCGGATCTGCACGTGGAATGTTAGGTCCCTTAACAGACCACGTGCACCCGAACAGTTATCGGAGGCCCTGAACCGCTATAAAGCAGACATAACCGCCATCCAAGAAGTGCGATGGGATGGACCGGACAAGAACAGGTTGAAAAACCGTGATATTTATTATGGCGACTGCTATCGGCAACAAAAACAGCGCTTATTTGGATGTGGATTCGTCGTTGGAGGCAGACTTAGGCAAGAAGTCTTAAGTTTCAGCTGTGTGAACGAGCACCTCACGACAATCTGCATCAAGGCTAAATTCGCCAACACTAGACTAATATGCGCTCATGCCCCCACGGAGGAGAAATACACCAAAGAGAGGTTCTATGAGCTCTTAGACAAGACATACGAGCAGTGCCCTAACTATGACATTAAAATTGTCCTAGGTGATTTTAATGCAAAGATAGGAAGAGAGGGCATCTTTGGTAGTACTGTCGGAAGGTAGGTACAGCCCACAGGATACCACCTCCGCTAACGGATTTAGGCTGATCGACTTCGCGGCGGGGTGAAATGGTGTCATAGCAAGTACGCGCATCTCGATATTCATAAAGGCACATGGAGATCTCACGATCAATCAACCGTCAACCAGATTAACCACATTGTGATCGACGCAAGGCACTCCTCGAGTATTATGAATGTCCGAACGTTCCGAGGGGCTAACATTGTCTCGGACCACTACCTTGTCGCAGCCAAGGTACGCCTTCGGATATCCCGAACACCGCCAAGACAAGTAAATACTGTGAGGAAGTTTGACGTCGGACGGCTAAAATCGCAAGAGATCACCAGATCCTTCTCCGATCGAGACACACAACATCGACGAATCGGTCACAAAGTCACGATAGACAGGTATAACTTTGAGGTAGTTCGGGACTTTGTCTACATCGGCTCCGCTATTATCTCCGAAAACTACATCACTTCAGAAATCAAGCGAAGAATTACACTTGCCAACTGCTGTTACTTTGGCCTAAGAAGGCAATTGATTAGTAAGGCGTTGTCGAGAAACACCAAGGAGACTCTATATAAGACACTCATCATCCCAGTCCTTCTTTATGGCACAGAATCATGAACGTTATCAAAGGTGGATGAAGATCTGGTCTTTGGAGGAGGCGATTTAACAGTTAATTCTACGAGTTGTATACATCGACATCGACCTGTTCAGAAAAGTACGTATCACTCGACTAAGATGACTAGGAGATGTAGAGCGAATAGACACCGCAATGCTAAGGCCAGAAGAGTCTTCGATTCCAACCCAGAGGGACAACGCAGTAGAGGAAGACCTCGCCTTAGGTGGCGCGCACATGTGAAAGGAGACATCAACCAACTTGGATAGTGCAATTGGAGGCCGTTAGTCAAAGAGCGTGCTAAATGGAGAGGCGTGTTGGTTGAGGTCCATGATGAATTCTTTTCCATCACTCCATATCCCAGTTAAACTCAGGGAACATTACATCCAACTTTATCCCCTGATGGTAGTCAGGAATTTCAAAATGACTAATATTTTTATGTGTTTTTTTTTTTTAACTTTAGTATCAATTTATTCCCTCTTATAGCATTAATCTGCAACAGTGTTCATATACCCCTACAGAAAAGGGTAACGCAGCACTTTATGCAACAAGGACACTTTAAGTAATTAATATGTAAAAATTGCTGTCGAAAGTTTTACTCTAGCTGAAGTTGGCAGACACTCAAAGATGAGCTGAGCTGTCCTCATTGAATATTCATAAAATTAAGTATTCTTTTTTTCCCTCATTTCGCTTGCATTTGGTTTTCTGTTTCAGTGTACAAATAAATGCCAGAACCGTGTCGCCATGAGAAAGGACTAAGAGAGCACAAGCATTTAGTATGTATTTTCATTATCCCATTTCTAAAGGACTTCAATGAAACACAAGAACTCAGAATCATCAGACTCGAGTTGCATGTAC
Organism: Cheilosia scutellata; assembly: GCA_955612985.1. Taxonomy (NCBI): domain Eukaryota; kingdom Metazoa; phylum Arthropoda; class Insecta; order Diptera; family Syrphidae; genus Cheilosia; species Cheilosia scutellata. Next base: position 56,041,575 of record OY015312.1, on the reverse strand, counting down.
CTATAATTATTGTGATTTGCATGGCATAGTGCGGCGGTGAGTGGCCGTAATGACTTAATTTACATAACTGATTGCACCGTTGAGCATAAATTTGGCCATGAATGTAACAGGTGTCCGGAACGTCTGCTTTATGCCATTAATGTAAAGTGCTGTTGCTATGTTGAAGTGGTTTCTAGCCACACCAATTTGTGTGACGGATAAGTTTTACCAAATGTAATTGTGGAACTTTTTTCATTTTGCTATTCCTACTGGTAAAAGTTATTAAACGCGATATACAAAAGCCATATAAAAGATGCATACATACTATGAGTTGCAAAAATTATTCAATCAATTTACCAAAGGAAAATGTTAACTGAATTGCTTACTATGCTGAGGTAGCGCAAGGAAGGGAAACGCTCAGATCAGCGAGGTGCATTTTTACGATAGTGTACATAATTCCATTAGCAAATTGAATTTTTCATAGTATAATTGAATCAAGGTCTGCATATGGATAGTAGCCCCATAAAAGTAAACTGAATTACGGGTGCCAACGTTATGATTGATCCAAAATCTATTTAATTATAATTCTTTCAGTTCGGACGAAAATACGGACGATGGACGGCAGTAGACAGCGAATATTGAAAAATAAATCAATTTAAATAGCTTCGAAAGTATTTATTGCCTGCAACTGAAAATTTGACAAGTAAACTCCTTCTGTTTTAAACGAGTCAGATTGTGGTCAGATTCCTGAAAGGTAACAAATCCTATCTCCCGAAAGGATGATATTTCCTCAAGGTGGGGAAAATCGCTTCATATGGAAAAAATTGCAATAATTGGATCCACCGCTATGAAACGTATTCATGTCCAATTTCATCAAAAAATGCCAGCACAACTTTACTTTACTTTACTTTAGTTGGCGCTACAGCGCATTGTGCTCCTGGGCCTCAAGTAATAGATTTCGCCAGCTTACTCGATCTCTAGCTTGCTGCCTCCAGTTTCGAATACCAAGTCGGCGTGCGTCGGCCTCAACTTGATCACTCCACCGGAGATGAGGTCTGCCTCTGCTTCTGGTTCCCTCAGGCTTAGCGTTGAATACCTTACGAGCTGGAGCTTCGATGTTCATTCGCTCAACATGCCCTAGCCATCTTAACCGTTGAACTCGCAGTTTTTTGACCAGTGGCAAGTCGCTATACAGCTCGTATAGTTCGTGGTTGTATCGTCTCCGCCAGATGTTACTTTGCCTGTCGACACAAACCGGTCCATAGATCGTACGTAGAACCTTCCTCTCGAAGATACCAAGAGATCCTTCATCCGCCTGAGAGAGGGTCCATGCTTCTGCACCATACAGCAAGACTGGGATGATTAGGGTTTTGTACAGCGTCTCCTTGGTACTTCGCGAAAGGGCCTTATTCCTCAATTGCTTGCTTAGTCCAAAGAAACAGCGATTAGCAAGAGTTATTCTACGTTTGATTTCAGCGCTGATGTCATTTGCAGAGTTAACAGCAATACCCAGATAGATAAATTCATTTACCACCTCAAAGTTATGCCTATCAATTGTCACGTTTTGACCAAGTCTCCGGTGGGAATCGACTCTATTCGATGACAGTAAATACTTCGTTTTGTCCTCGTTAATGACAAGACCCATTTTGTTCGCCTCAGACTCGATACTGGAAAAGGCACCCGTCACTGCTCGTTTGGTTCTTCCCATAATGTCGAAGTCATCTGCATATCCAAGGTATTGTGTGGATTTTTGAAAGATGGTGCCATTCGTATTGGCGTTGGTGTTGCGCCCCACTCTCTCAAGAACAATATTGAAGCAGCTACATGACAGCGCATCGCCTTGTCGAAGCCCTCTGGTGGTTTCGAAGGTTTCGGTTGAATCTCTTCCAATTTTGACGCAGCAGCGAGCATTCTCCAACGTCATCCTGATAAGTCGTATCAGTTTGGCAGGGATGCCAAAACTCGACATGGCCCGGTATAGTTCGTTCCTGTTTACACTGTCATAGGCTGCTTTGAAATCGATGAAAAGATGGTGTGTATCGATGTTGTATTCTTGGGTCTTTTCCAGGATTTGGCGTAAAGTGAAAATTTGGTCGATGGTAGATTTTCCAGGTCTGAAGCCTCACTGGTAAGGCCCAATCAGTTCGTCTGTAAATAGCTTCAGTCGTTCACATAATACGCTTGACAAGATCTTGTAGGCGATGTTTAAAAGACTGATGCCTCTGTAGTTGGCGCATAGAAGGCGATCACCTTTTTTATGGATCGGGTAGATGGTGCTTAAGTTCCACTCGTCGGGCATGCTTTCTTCCGACCAAATTTTGGTTACGAGTTGGTGCATGCTCCTTACCAGATCAGCTCCAGCGTGCTTAAAAAGCTTCGCCTGTAGACCGTCATCACCGGCCGCTTTGTTCGACTTCAGTCTGGTGATGGCTACTTTGATCTCACTCAGGTCGGGTGGGTGGAACTCCAGATCATCAACCAGAAGAACTTGACGTGACTGCTCGTTGGCGGGATCGTGGACTTCATCACCATTAAGCAACTGGTTGAAATGATCTCTCCAGATTTTTAGCATTAACTGCGTCTCAACTACGGTGTTTCCCTCCTTATCTTTGCAGGCTCCAGGGCGGCTAGAGAATCCCGTTGTTTTCTTTTTGACTCTTCTATAAAAGCTCCGCACCTGTTTCCTGCTAAAACATCCCTGGATCTCCTCGACTTCACGCTGCTCATGGGCCTTTTTCTTTTTTCTGAGCAAGCTGTTCTCATCTCTTCTCTTTTCGACGTAGAGCTGACGGGAAACCCGTGTCCTCCTTTGCTGCCATACTCTGTATGCCTCCGTTTTGGCTTTGTTTGCCTGAGCACATTCAGAGTCAAACCAGGGGTTCCTCGGTGGCGGCTGTGAGAACCCTAGCACCTCTTCTGCAGCATTCCTGATGGATTGTTGGCAAAGCTGCCAGTGGGTCTCTGGACACATCTCATCCGTTGTAGTGTTTCTCGCAAGCTCTAAGGATACTTTGTCGGCAAAGGCATTGGCGGTATCTTCCTGCTGCAGTCTTCCAACGTTGAATCTTCTCCTCGTGTTTGATGTTCGCCTAAGAGCTTGCATGGATATTCGCACGCGCAGTTTAGCACCAACTAGGTAGTGGTCGGAGTCGATGTTGGCTGATCTGTACGTACGAACGCCAAGTATGCTGGAGGAGTGTCTTCCGTCAATAGCAACATGATCGATTTGGTTGCAGGTTCGATCATCGGGGGACCGCCAGGTGCCTTTGTGGATATCTGGGCGGGGGAACCTAGTGCTACTCAAGACCATGTTCTTCTCGGCTAGGAAGTCGATAAGCCTGAGTCCGTTTCCAGACGTGATGTCGTGCAGGCTATGTCTTCCGATTGACCTACCGAAGATGACTTCTTTACCAATTTTGGCATTAAAATCTCCCAGGAGAATTTTAACGTCGTTTTTGGGGCATTGCTCATAAGTTTTGGCGAGGAGCTCGTAAAATTCTTCTTTGGTAGTGTCATCCTTCTCTTCCGTAGGGGCATGCGCGTTGATAAGGCTCAGGTGGTGGAATTTGGCCTTAATGCGGATTGTCGTCACTCTTTCGCTTACATCTCGAAAGCTTAAAACTCTTTGCCTTAGTTTTCCTCTGACAGCAAACCCACATCCAAATAGACGCTTCCTCCCTTCGAGTAAACACTTCCCATAATAGTAATCACAGCCTACTATCTTCCTACTGCCTGGTCCATTCCATCGCATTTCCTGGAGGGCTGTCACATCAGCTTTGATTTCTGCGAGGGCATCGGCAAGCTGCTCTGCTTTGCGTGGCCGGTTGAGTGTACGCACATTCCATGTACATACACGTAAGTCGTTGTCCGTTTTTCGTTTGCGGGGGGGGGGGTTGTCAACATTATCAGTCCGTTCATCCGAGGCTATTACTTGTGTTTTCATCACAATTGTAGTTTTCCTTTCATGGCCGGCTTGTGAGGCCTGCGCATGACTGAGATCGCTGGAGCTGGTTCTTCGGAGCGATATCTGGTCTTTTGCTCCTACTTCCTGAGAAGGTAACTCAGGTGTCACAGCTCTGGATCCGATGGATCCAACGTTCGTCGTTAGTTCACCTTTCGGCTATCCAGCGGGCACCACGCGGAGGTGACGATACGATTTTACCCACCAGCACAAACGTTAATTTATTATTCGTATGTCCATAAAACAAAAATAGCTTTGAGGGATATGTTCGTTTGGACTGAAATTGGTTTCTGGTTCTAGGTACACCACAAAGCCAAACGATTATAATAGAATTGGAAATTGGTTCTGGTGAACAACTATTTATTTTGAGCTTACTTGTGGTCCATTTTCGGATTGTGGTGGCTTGCAGCTAAAACACAGAACGTAGTCTAAGTTCATATATTCCATTATAGAGAGATGAGAAATAGAGTAGAAGGACATAACTTTGTGGCTGAATATGCCTGCAGAGTTATTTTATGTATATAGGTACGCGTAAATAGCATGTAGCCGCTTTAATAAACAAATTTATTAGTTTAAATGACTAGAGGCAATGTTTTTTTTCTATATATGTATGATATGTACCTAAGGACTTCGAGAGTTCGAGAGAAATTTTTTTTGGTGCCAATATTTTGGCAAAAATAAATTTATAGAGATTGCCCCGACAACAAAGATCGATGTTGTTCCTATCTTTCCGTTCTCAACAAAAAATATATCTAGGTATTTAGTTAAAGTATTATTTTTTTTGAAAACTAAGAACTTTGTAGTAACGAGATGGCCAAACTTATTCTACTTATCTAACACATTTGCCAAAATTTAGAAAGTAATTAATTCTTATTAAATTGACGAAATGATTCCTTGTGTGGTTTTAGGCCCTGTAAGTCCACAAGCGATCAAATATTCACACTATCACTACGGCTGATCCTGGAGAAAAGTAAGAAGTACAAATCGAGACTCATCATCTATATTTATCGATTTTAAGACTGCATATTATGACAAAATTTATAGAGACGAGCTATACAGAGCATGTCAAGTTTTGGGATCCTTTACCTTCTTTTTATCTTCGTCAGGTTGGTACTGCAAATGGGCCATACCTATCGGTAAATTAGTTCTGGTATCTACTGGTTCTTTTCAATAGGTAGGCGATTATTTTGGACAATACATTTCAGCTGCTAAGTTTTTTTCAGAAAACTAAATTGCAAAGAATTCAACTTTCTTGAAAAAAAGTAACTAAGGAACATAGTTAATGCACCTTGGTACATACACAACCCTGATCTACATAGAGATCTAAACATTGAAATTGTTGAGAAACAAGTTAAAATAGTTGCCCAAAGGCACAGAAGTAGACCTCTTAACCATGTTAACTTAGAAATAACAGAACTTTTAAATACTGACAATGTAATCAGGAGATTAAGGCGGGTAAAACCTCCTGACTTATAAGAGTTAGCTAAGATTTATCTTCTCAATTTTTTAAAATGAATCAAAAATAAATTGCCACACAACACAATCACACTAACAAAAGTGATAACGAACTAAAAAAACAAATGGTAATAGACCAACGTTAGTACCTTATAGCCTAGAATTATTATAAGTAGATATTAGAAACAAATTGCTGATTAGTTTAACGACTAGGTGCAATTATTGGAAGGATGGTAACACGTAACACCATGCTTCCGTCGAGTGTTTTTAGTGGATGAGGCAAGCAAAAGTATCCCCCACTATCGCAAAACTCGCATGCGATGTCTTTTAACGATTTTACATCCAGCAAAAAAAAAATATTGTCTCAAAAAGTTGTAACTTTCAATTATGTATTTCTTCAATACTGATCATGAATCAATGGCACATGACAAAGTATCAGTCCAAGCCACTTTCCGAACAAAAATGTTTCCTTCATTTTGAGATGTAATTTGTTATTTAAATCGAATGCTTACAAACCAGGGGTTAATTGTTCTCAGATAACTTCACTCAAGAGTTGAACAAATTTTTGTTGGGGTAAATACTCGAACGATGATGAATTGGTGTGTCATTTCTAAAGATGCTACATTGTAACAAAAATCAATTTGAAAAGTGAAGTGGGCCACCGAAAACTCAAAGCAAACAATATTTCCTCTTAAGTATTATTGGTTTTGACAACATTATAAAACCGACTAAATTCCTATTTATATCTTCTGTAGGCTACTCTATAGTATTTGGAAACTTTATATAGCAGCATCGATTTGATATGACGTTTCAAGTAGGTACTTGTAAATAACTACAGTACATTAAGAGTTAAGAACTGTGGAGACATGGACATGGACAGAGTTTAAAAAAACCTACAGGCATAAGTGGGCACAGTGGTTCAGTGGTTAGCGGGCACAATTATATGTAAGCATAAATAGACCGCCAGCTTCAGCGTACATAACCTAACCCATTGCCCCCAGAAATTCAAAACATTTTCAAAACTGTCAATTTTAATGCCTGTGAATACGTGTAAAAATGGTGTTTACATCAAACTGTCAATATTATTATATACGAGTCGAGTATACTCAAAAACAGAGAAGTCAAAACATCATCGCCACATTAATAGAAAAAATAATTTGTCTGTAATTAGTGATAATGCATCTGTTTTTAGAAGAAGACCATCAAGAAAAAGTCTTCAAAAGTAAGAGCAAATAATCAACACACTCCAATGCATCGTCCCGCACCGACATTTCTCGTACCGAAATTCCAAACAGAAGGAGTAGGATTAGACATGCTAATTACGATACATCAACCGTGACTGAATGACTTATGCCCAGTTGCACAGTCAGAGTTTAAACTCTCGTTTTGGTTTAAACCTTCGTTCAAAAAATTTTCGGTTTCACTGTGTTCGTTTAAACCCAAAGTGGAGTTCAACTCTCGGTTTTAGTTAAACGCTTGCATTCTGCCGTTTAAACTTTCGTTTGACAGCTGCTATTTCATACGGAGTGATGAGAAAGATAATAAGAGATAAATTGACTGGGTGCTACACTTCTTGAATTTATATGAGTGAAAACTAGAGTTATGATTAGTTTCAGCATTACTGCGGTAAACCCACTGTTAAAAAATGTCATCAGAAAATTTCAATAGATTTCCAAACAATACACTTTTTAAGGAAAAACCCTTTTTTCATGTGAACATCAGGTAGATTAGCCCAAACAAGTAGTACCTATTGAGGTTTTTTCAATACAAATTAATTAATTTAGTGTGTGGAAATGACGATTATTTTTTTGTAATGCTACTAGTGATTTCTTTAGATTTTTGGCGAACAAAATATACCTACATACTCAAATCTTTCACCTTTTGTTTTGGCTGAAACAAGACACTACCTACTCTATGCTTTATACAATGCAATTTGTTTGTCCGATTTTGAACACACTTCTCGGAGTTCATACCATTTTTGTATACAGATCTATTACATTTTTGTATAACAGGAACAAGAAACAAAAGCAAAAAACTTTGCGCGTACCTATTACCAGACATTAGACAATGAACCTAATTAGAGGCTCATAAAATGCTTTCAATTTTCATTATCATTACTGGCGCCGTGTGATCGGATGTGATAAAAACCCAGCGAGTGACAAGAAGCAGTACCTGTGATCGCATCCGTCCGAATGCCCACTACATTTCAACAACTAGCTACATATATTATTATTATTGAAAAAAACAAAAATTTATTACATACTGCAATAATTAAATGGTGAAAGTAGATGACAGTTCAAACATGTGTCAAAAATAAATCAATTCACTTCGTTAATACCGAAATACATAATGTAATAATATTGCATACATTTTCTTTTATTTACAAATGGTAAAATAGATAAAGTTGAGAAAAGTAATAACCATTTATTTGATCAAAAGTGCGCTGGTAGAAAAATATCCCCTTAAGGGAAATTGTTCTGCGCCTCCACAACTGCGTTTAGTTAACTGGCAGATTATTTTGAACTGTGAAACTGAACGAGTTATAAACCAAAAGTTTAAACTCTCGGTCAGGTTTAGTTAAACTTCAGTTTAAACCTGACTGTGCAACTGGCCATTAGTCTTTTACAAGGAAAATCTTAGCATGTTGGGTGGGGTCCCTTCATAGCTCCCAAAATATTATTTCTAAATTCGATTCACAATCCAAAACGCAAGTCATGAAGAATTGCTAAGAAAGATAAATGAAACTGGTATTGTATATGAATAGATAGAACAAGTGACTATTTACTAAGCTTTGCCAAAACTTTCAGGCCTAGCCAAGCAAAGATACGAGGGTTTGAAAAGCGTCTGTTGTAATTGGAAAGCGATAAGAAGCACTCTTTAGTCTTTTTTATGTGAACACAATTATGGTGAACTATTAAGTGAGATGCTCATCCGTCGTAGTCGCAGATGTGAATCTCTGGAAGAATATTATTATGAAAAAATTACTCTCATCGCGTCCTAAAAACAACCGGTAATAAAAACAATTTAATATAACTAATAATGTCATAGTAGCTACCTACAGAATTTCCTACCTACAGAATTACCTACCTATTATTACGTCTATCGTAATATGGACATGCGGTTACTTTTATCATACGTTATGTGTGTACATACTCTTACACACTCTTAATGATACTGTCAACATAATTTTTTATCGATTTTTTTTTGAAGCAATAATCGAATTAAGCTGTCAATTAAAAACATTGGAAAGTATGGGAACGTAAAAAAAATGTATAAGGCCGAACTGTTCGGTCAGATTTCAAATGGAATCAATTGCATACATTTTTTTAGTTTTTCATCTACCATATTGTACTGTAAAAAATGTAATTACAGGATGCAAAGTAAAATGACACGGCATTACCAATAATCAACACTAATTTGGCAGCTAACGCCAATAAGTCCATACTTTCCCAAATTATCCCATTTCCAAACGTATCTAGTTGCCAGAAAATTACTGTAAAAAGAAGATGACAGTTCAATTAGCGGGATTGCACAATCATTCTTATGAAATTCGGTGTATATCTACACTGGTCGGCATAAGTATTTTGACAAAACTAAAGTTAATTCTACTCATAATTTAAACTTACTTCATGTAAATTTTGGCATCAATGGAAAGGTCATTTAAATTCCGTTTGCATGATACACAACTTTCCTTAACCCATTAAGTACCCATTGAACTTTTGTAAAAGCCTACTTTTTTCCTTGGTCCAAAAAAAAAATGTTTTGATGCAAACATTTTCTTCAAACAATTCTAATAGTGACTGTAAAAAAAAATTTTCAAAAATCTCTTCGCTAATATTTTTTATGATTTTTTGAATGGGATGATCTCAGAAAAATTTTGTATGAAAAGGAGGAAAAAGTGGCTAAAATAGTAATTTTTAGCAATTTTCAAAAAATCATAAAAAATATTAGCGAAGAGATTTTTGAAAAAATTGTTTGCAGTCACTATTACAATTGTTTGAAGAAACTTTTTGCATCAAAACATTTTTTTTTGATACCGAGGAAAAAAGTCAAAAAATAGACATTCACATAAGTTATAAATTCTAAAATTTTTAAATGGGTACTTAATGGGTTAAGGAAAGTTTTGTATCATTCAAACGGAATTTAAATGTCCTTCCAATTGGTGCCAAAATTTACATGAAGTAAGTTTTAAATTATGAGCAGAATTAACTTCAGTTTTGTCAAAATACTTATGCCGACCAGGTACAGTGAGTCATTTAGATTAAATATTCAGTGAGTAGAAAAGAGAAGGGTAGATTCCATAATCAAAATGCATTTAAAATCCATTTTCAAAAATAATTCCCGATAATAACTCGTTTGCACTTTGCAAACCTTCGTTTGGTATTTGCGTCCGTGGTAGTGGTATCAAACAACAAAAGATAATTATCAGAATGGTGTCACAAAACTTCGTAAATGTTAATTTAGTTTTTATTTGTGCATCAATTTTTTTTTTGTTTCGCAACTTTAATTTTTTGCGATTAACGATAGAAATTGTTTGTGTTTTCGACAGTATTCAGATTTGAAAATACATTATTTCCGCATTCGATTTTTCGAATTTGTATCACGTTATCTAACCATGATTGTTATTGCATAAATTGTACGAAATTTATCACAATTTGGTAAGTAGTAGTATCTTTCACTTACTTACACTAAACAATTATAATATAGGTGCATACATATTTTAATATAAAAAGAACTTACTTACTTACTTAAGGTGGCGCTACAGTCCGGGGTGGACCTGGGCCTCAACCAACAAGCGTCTCCAGCCAGCACGATCTTTGGCCAGCTGTCTCCAGTTTCGCACGCTAAGTTGGTTGAGGTCCCCTTCCACTTGCGTGCGCCACCTGAGTCGCGGTCTTCCTCTACTGCGCCGTCCCTCGGGTGTGGATTCGAAGATCTTCCGGGCCGGAGCATTCACGTCCATTCGCTCTACATGACCCAGCCACCGCAGTCGTTGGACCTTCACTCTTCTGGCTAGGTCGATGTCGCTGTACAGCCCGTACAGTTCGTCGTTGTATCTCCTCCTCCACTCACCGTCTATGCAGACGGGACCGAAAATTACTCGAAAAACTTTCCTCTCAAAGTAACCAAGAGTAAACGCATCCGCTTTTGATAGAGTCCATGTCTCTGCACCATAAACTAGGACTGGAATGATTAAGGTCTTATAAAGGGTCACTTAAGTTGTTCGAGGGCTTTGCTACTCAATTGCTTTCTTAGCCCAAAGAAACAGCGATTGGCAAGAGTTATTCTTCGCTTAATCTCAGCGCTGATGTCATTGTCTGAGTTCATAGCGGAGCCTATAGGTAGACCAAGTCCTTTACCACCTCAAAGTTATATCTCTCTATAGTGACATTCTGTCCAAGACGTCGGTGTTGGGTGTTCTTTCTTGATGACAGCATATACTTTGTCTTGCCCTCATTGACCGCCAAACCCATCTTCGCCGCCTCCGTCTCAATGCTCACGAACGCGCCAGTGACATCACGCTGCGTTCTGCCGATTATGTCGATGTCGTCGGCGTAGGCGAGTAGGTGGACGGACTTTTGAAAGATACTGCCTCTGGTGTTAGCGTTTGAGTTTTGCACTATTCTTTCAAGAACGATGTTGAAGAAGTCACATGACAGCGTGCATTCTCCATTGTCATCCTGCACAGACGGACGAGTTTGGCAGGGATGCCAAAACTAGACATTGCTCTGCATAGCTCGTCTCTATAAATGCTGTCATAGGCGGCCTTAAAATCGATGAAAAGGTGGTGGGTATCGATTTGGACTTCCTGGGTTTTCTCCAAGATCTGCCGCAGTGTGACTATTTGGTCGATGGTAGACTTTCCTGGCCTGAAGCCACACTGATAGGGACCAATCAGGTTGTTGGCGAAAGGCTTCAGGCGTTCACATAGCACAGCAGATAAGATCTTGTAGGCGATGTTAAGAAGACTAATACCTCTGTAGTTGGCGCAGTTCAGAGGGTCTCCTTTCTTTCTTCCGACCATATTTTACAGATGAGTTGGTGCATGCTCCTAACCAAGTCATCGCCTGCCGCTTTGAATAGCTCGGCGGTTAGGCCATCTGCTCCAGCGGCTTTGTTGGACTTAAGCTTAGATATAGCTATCTTCACTTCGTCCAGGTCGTGTGGGCGGAATTGTTGGTCTTCATCGTCCAGGTTGAATGGCTCATTCTGCCTGACAGCGGGATTTAGTTCGTCATCGCCGTTAAACAGTCTGCAGAAGTAGTTCTTCCATATCCTCAGCATCGACTGCGATTCTACTATGATGTTCCCTTGTTCGTCTTCCTTGGCAGGTTCTTTTTACCCTTTGGTAAAACTTCCGAACCTCATTCCTGTTGTAGCATCTCTCTATTTCCTCGATCGCGCACTTCTCGTGCTCTTTCTTTTTTAAAAATAACTAAGTAATTAATTAAAAAAAAAATATTAGAATCAAATATTATTTAGCACACATTTGCCATTTATTTTCAAACTATCGATGCAAGCGGCTGCGCCCACCGGTTTATTTTCTTTTAAATAAAATTAAAATGTATATGAGTTATCATATGTATATGTTCTTTTGTTTATATGTACAATGTACATATTTATATTTTTTCCTCTTTTTAAGCTTAGAAAATATTTTATCGCAATGCCTTTTTGTAAACTATATTATCTACATCTTATTTTTTTAGTGGGCGCAGAAGGTATTACATCCAGTACAATGTTGAAAGAATATTAAAAATCGGATAAATAGGTTCAGAGAGTTAGTCTCTACCACCCCTTTACCCCACCCCGTTCACCAACTTAGTCCTTACGTAACTTGTACTGACCCGAACGGTGTCACTGAGTATGACTAAGACCTAAATGGGCATCAAATCTATAAATGAGAAAAATAAAATACTACGCGGCATACCGGCAGATCTCAAATATTATGTAGAAGTAGATATGTACAATTGCGCATACCTACTTGTACATCACAAACTCCTTATAACTATGTAGTTTAGTTCGTTTGTTTTACACATATCCTGCTGCTAAAAAAAAAAAGGCGACGACGCGACGCCTGAATTGAGAACATTTTTCAGGACAGGAATACTGACGGATTCAATCAAACTAGATACATTATTTTCAAATCATAAACATATTTATGATATGAATAAATTGTTGGCGTGTACGATTGTCATCAAAAATTTTTAAATTTGAGGTGGCCTCGACTCCAGTAATGCGTATCAAAAAATTTAGAACTGTCTTTAAGTGCAGCTCGACATCTAGAGGCAGTTTCTTAGATGCTGCCTTTGCGCATAACTGTATAGAATAGCAGTACATTAAATTCTTCTTTTACGCCACGTATTTCACCTCTCATGGTGATGATGATGACATAAGCGCGTTGTCCGTGCCTCTGATTAAGTTTCTTCCTGTAATTACGCAGTTGTTTAAATCGAAGATTTTAATAAAGTGCCGCACTAGTAAATGTACTCTTACATTTCATTTTTATTTTTTGTTTGTTTTTAAACACAATAAGCTAATAATTTAGAGTTGGAGCTATTCAAATGCTTTTTATTGATGTAGAATTTTATATCAAACCAATTCCTGCACCCATATCTGGTCATAACAGTGAAAACTGACAAGAATTTCGAAACTTTCACTGCTTAATTGTCTTGCTAAAATTAATTCTCGATTTTTATTCAAAGCATTGTATACATTGTGGCGTAAGAGCCCCCATCACCCTATTGGGAGATGCTATGATTTTGACAAATGCCGGTAAATGCCAATTCTACTAGTAAACAGACACAAAGTAAATAGAAGACAAGAATCGCTATACTCCTCAAGAACGCGGAATAATTATTTTGAGAATTTTGTTGAATAAATTCGTCGGTACTATTTGCGCAGCGTAAATTTCGGCGCAGATTGACATGCCCATTCCCGGTTGTCCGACACCAACTGAGCAAACAGGGCTGGACTGGACGGTAATGGGGCAGTTGTTCTCCTGAGTTGTCAAAGTGGACCCCGAAGTATCGACCAGAAGACGTGCCACGTGGGATATCAATCGGGGGTCTTTATAGAGAATTTTGTTGAAAGATTGTAAGATGTTCCCTTACACAGTGCAGACGCAGACAGTGCACCAGCTGTTAGCTGTTGATCGCCAAGCGCGACGTTCGGAGGGCTGCATTTGCAGGTAGCCTGATTTAGCCGTTCCAGAATAATAGCCCTAAAAGAGAATATCCGTCAAGAGAACCTATCGCCGGAAGTTCTGGCAGTGATGGAAAATGCCATAAATCGGGCCCGAATTGTAATGAATTCTGACGACCCTTACTTAGCCGAAATCATTTTCTTGACTTAATGAAACAAAATTTAAGACATCAAATAAACATAACCCAAAAACAGTGACAAGTTTTTTCCCGCCCTGTACATCTATACTAGGATAATAAGCATTGCTATTCCAATTCCTCACCATCAAGTGGTTAAAGCTATAACATTTCAATAGGGAATACTAATCAGTGTGAATGTATGTGTATTTATGTACTTACATACATTACATGTTTCTAAGATTTGTGAATGGCAATGGATATCTGTTGCACAGCCATCTTCTATTATTTGTTTAATATAATGCAAGGCCAGCAAATATTATGGAGTATGTTATATACAATGTACATCTTTTGGTTGCAAGACCAACAAGTTCGAGTTGTTTTAGAAAACACTCATTCAAAGTGTAGAGAAGCATGCGCACTCAGTCTCAGTGTCCGTTTAAGTTTATTTGCACTCAAAACTTTTCCTGCATAATTGTTTTATAGAGCCTCACTAAATATCTTTATTGCTCATGTTGTCAGTTCATTTTCATTTAATGTCGTCGATTGTACGTAGATATAGGTGATGAGCGATCAGACCATGTTCTTTGTATCTTCATTTTCGGCGGCATTTGGGCGACGATATGCACTGTGATTGTGAATGCCAAGTTTATTTGCATATGGGTAGACTTTTACCACTGACATGTTTCTATTAGGCATCTACCCGTATGTATACATTTATGTAGATTCCAGATAGTAAGGGTCCTTCAGTGTTTTTCTACAGGCAATGTTGAAAAGCTTGCACATGACACTTTCTATTCATAACAACAATTGTTGCGTTCCGGTGACTAAATTCGTTAGCATAAGGTAAATTAATATACCCCTATAGCAGGCACGCGCACGAAGCGTGACTTATTGGGAAGCGGAAACACTCAACTTTAAACTTAAAATTAAAAGTCCTTTATTCAAGAAAATATAGCTTTATTATAATTATTTAAGGCCAAAATGGTACCTATATAAAAAAAACTTTTAAAATTCATTAAAAACAAAATATGTACATAATAAAAAAAAAACAATATTACATAATATATATTAAGTCTTGTACATTAAATACAATTATTTTTAAGCAAAATTATCTCTGATCTAGTAATAATAATCCTTTGGCTCGAGATTGTTTCTTATTAATTGCACATATAAAAGAAATATGCTTAGAATTCATTTAAATAAATTATAATATAAAATAATAATATAAATAATTTCAAATGTTATTAAGTTATTACTTTAAATTAATTCTTCTTTGTTTTTAAGCAAAATTATCTATTATTTGGTCGCAAAATTTCTTTTTGGCTTATATTTTTTTTAACAATGGTTTTTCAATCGAAATAAGGACTACATTTGACAACCTTTCTTGTCCACTTTTATTTCGTAAGTAATTTCTTATTCTTTTAAGACACGAAAATGATCTCTCTACAGATGCGGTTGTCACGGGGAAAGTCAACAAAGTAATAAGTGCAACTTTTATCCAAATCACTGATTAAAAATTTTAACATTTCTTTAAGATCAGTTTTGACGTAAAATTTTCGTCATCGAAAATCAACTTTAGTTCTGTTTTTAACGCTGGAATGTCAAAATATCCCGGGTATGAGCTCTGTAAATTATTTAGCAAGTTAACAGGAAAATTTAAAATATTCATACAATGCTGTGTCCGAAAGATTCAAAAATTCAAAACGTGACAGGGAACTAAACCGAATATCGATTTCGTTGATGATTAGAAATACTGGTTTTGAATTTATTGACTTCATTTATAGTGAGGCGGCATAGTAAAAAAATTGTGCACTTTGTGATGAAAGCATGAAATTTTTACCATGGAGGACACTCAACATTAAACTTGAAATTAAAAGTCCTTTATTCAACAAAATATAGCTTTATTATAATTATTTATTTATTTATATGAAAATGATTTTAAGATATTGGGGCACTTCACATTGCGCCCTAAAGGGGTAAAAGGGGGGAGGGTAAAAGTTTGTATGGGACCATTTTTATTTTTCATCCGATTGACTTCAAACTCGGTTTATGTACTCTCTATGAGAAGTAAAGAAAACTAATTTCTCCGATTTTGGAAATTTAACTCTTAAAGGGGTAAAAAGGGGGTCAAATCTATCGATATCCGATAGGAACATCGTTGTTTACATTGACAGTCAGGCTGCTCTCAAAGCATTAGAATCAAACTACATCAAATCGACAATAGTCAGGGATTGTCGCACAATGCTTAAAGGTGCCTGTCCATTTGAGAGTAAAAATGCTGCGAGCAGCTCTCAAGCAGCTCTCGAGAGCAAACTCGCAAGTGGACATAGTCTTGAGAGTAGTTCGCCGAGAGTTAACGTTTTACTCTCGAGATTCGAGCCTTTTGAAAGTCACTCGCAAGTGGACACATGTTCTGATCACTATCGGAGATTAGCTCTCAAAATTCCAACACGGTTCGTATTTTGCGAGTAGCTGTCGAGAGTCGACGTGGCAGAGCATTGGATATCGAAGGAAATAAATCAACTCATAGTGTTACCAATACACGCTCACGTACTGGTATGGCTTCCCTTAATTTGGTATCTTTTTTTATAAATAATGGGCCGAACAGATTAAATTACATATTCTATTTCACTTGTTGCCGAATGTTAAAAATCCCTGAATTCCTCCTGATGAGCATCTACAATTTGAAGCTCTTTGTAAGAGAAGACCCTTCACAGAGTTTACGACGACGATCTATTCGTAGTTTCCCACCAACTTAATTAGGTCGAAGTGATTTATAAATCACGAAAGCCGTTTCCGTTTATTTTGACATTTCTGTTAATTCACGAAACTTTTCTTTCCAAAGTTCCAAGAGGAAGAACTTGTCTTTTCCGTGCCAAATTTCGCTCTTTTACTTGCTTCTCCTTTGGTAACACATCTGACAATATGACAATAAAAATAAGAACACATTTTAATTATATCACAAACTCATCGAAACAAGCGGAAATTTGAAAAAATTTAGTTTATTTTCATGAAAATGGTATTTGTCAGTGTTTTTAACTAGCAGAAGAAGTATCAAGTGGACACGGTTATGAGAGTAGTCTCAGGTTTAAAACTCTCAAAGTTCTACCAAAAAACTCTCGATATTAAAATTTCGAAAATATTACTCTCAAGTGGACAGTCAGCCGAGAGTAACTATCGAGAGTTTACTAACGAAAGTACTCTCAAATGGACAGGCACCTTAAGGTATTATGTGTACAGAACAAAGTCAGCTTATGCTGGGTCCCAGGTCATTGCAACATAAAAGGCAATGAACTTGCCGACGAATTGGCAAAAAAGGGCGGGGAAATGGCGAGAGATCAACGAGTTGACGTCAACCCACCATTGAGTACCTTCAAGGAAACAATCAGAAGTAGAATACTTAAACAACCAGCCCGAAGATGGGCCAACATTACTGGCAACGCGTGTCCAGGGCACTGTGGCCAGAAACGTATAACAAACAAAGCATGCCAAAAGACTAGGACTTTCGAACACAGATCTGTGCAGATTCTGCAATGATATAGGGGTCGAGGAAGACATCACACATATACTGTGCGAATGTCATAGCATAGCACGTACTCGGTACAAAGTTTTCTGAAACTACTTCTTTAACAGCATAGAAGAGATAGGGCTTATCGACCAGGCGAAGATATTTAAATTCTGTAGGGAAATAAAATGCTTTGAGGAAAGTGCTTAGGTTTTTCCTTCTATGTATTTATAGATGGTTCTCCCAGGGATCGCGATGGGCCCACTAAGGTGCCTAGTGTTTTTGTGAGGTTCTCCTCACAACCCTGTATATAACCTAACCTAACCTAACTTTGACCCCCCCCCCCTTTTACCCCTTTAGAGCACAATCTGAATTGCCCCAATATCTTAAAATCATTTTCATATAATCTGTGCTCCATAGTAAAAATTGCATGCTTTCATCACAAAGTGCACAATTGTTATACAATTTTATACTATGCCGCCTAACTATTAGACAATATTGAACATCGCTGGACTTTGATTGAAGAATTTAAAATAAAATGTCACTTTGTGGAAAAAAAACTCATTGAAAAAATAGAGAAGAACAATAAATTTCTTATCAGTAAAACAATTTATCAGACCTTTCGAGTTAATTCAGTGAATAAAAAGTTGGGCCATGTTATGGAATGCGTTAGGGGTATGTTTAGGGGAGAAACCTGTTTTATTTATATGATTTATTAAAACGATTTTTTTTTTGTAATTTTTAATATTTATGTAAATAAATTCTTTGTTATGAATATTTAATTTTTTTTTTTTTTAAATTCTTACGGAAGGACTGCTTCCCTTCAATATATTGAATGCACGCTTCGTACCTGCCCTATAGATGTATTGTACATTAGTATTACTCTGGCGATGCTGGATTTCCAGTTTAATAAGTCTGACAGGATTTGTCTCTTTTTTTTTGTTAGTATAGGATGCATTGTTCACCTAACAAATTTCATTGGTGCTGGCGGAGGGGTAGCCGACCAATCTAGTCTAGAAAATCCTTCCTCAGTAGACATTCCAAACTTGCGAACAAATACATAGTTGCTTAAAATCGTTGATTTTAACTAAATTAACGAAAATTATTAAAATTATTTAACAACGCCAGGACACTAAAGTGCACAATAAAAATGTGTATACGTGCACACAAAGGGTATCATTAGCAACAACAACTTGTCCCAAGTTCAAAAAATAACCCAATAAACAATTCCTGTTATTTTACTTAAGAAAAAATAAATAATTTGGTTACTAGTCGACAGTTCAAATTAGCAAAAAGGCGTATTAAGCAACTAAGTACATAAATGTATCTGCACGTCTCCACTCATTACTCATATGATGTTAGTAGGAACGGGTTCTATCTTCTTTCTCATTTTAAAAGCCGGACGTAGATGTGCCTTAATTGTGATTGTTCTTATTTTGGGAGGGCTATTTATCGCAATGTGATCTCTACTCGAATGTTAATCGCCAGTAATGTAGAAATCCATGTAATCAATATGACAAGTGATTAGGGTGCTTCTGCTCTTCGAGATAGAAAACTAATATTCAAATACGTGATTTTATTTCGCACAACTAATAATTCCCTACCCATTACGTATTCAAAGCGACCTACTGATATCATTTTTTTATACTTAGGCATTCAGATTATGGTTATACAAGTCTTAATGGACCAAATGCTTCAAGACATTTAAAGATATAATATATACATTTTTGGGTTTTTATTCGTCTCTAAGGGATTTTATTGGAAATCAGTTGGGTGTCATGGAGAAGGAGATTCCTTTGGATTGAAAGGCATGTAATTGGAACAGAAGGGCCTTCGAATATTATTACATCGTAAGGGATTTACTTTTACCTATGCTGCATTGAATACGAATAAGCACACACAAATGTGTATTTTGTAATACCAAAGGTATTATAGTATAGCTAATATTTATATGTACCTTTGTATAGGTAGGTATGGTATTGTCAAATAAGGTGGAATATTATCCGATGTAACCCTAAGAAAGAAATGTGTCAATTATAATATGAATGTAGGTAGACGATCATTGTTATTATAGTCCAATTGATTAGCTGTTTGTCATTTCTAGATACTATAATCTATAGAAATAAACTTTCGAGTTTTATTCAACTGTGACTCGGTTAAAGTCCAAAGAAAGTATTTTTTTATTTTTTGCAACAAACAAAGCCAACCTTTTATTGACTTGTATAATGTACTACATAATAGGAACTTATGTTCCTTCATAAAGAAGAAAGTATTCCATGCACAACAACTCATCGCCACCAATGGAATTAAAACTACTTATATATAATATGTACAACAAAAAGATTGAAATTTTTTACAGAGTTTTTGAAACTCATCAAATGCTTAGCTAAAACATAGTAGAACGTACAAGTTGAAATTTAAATATTTTAGATTTAGATTTTATTCGAATTGAAGGACTTCATGCAGATAGACCTGCATATTTACAACAATATCTAAACATAAATGCTCTTAAAATCATAACATGCAAGGGCAGGTCGGTAGAGACAGTTCTGCACTCCATTGTCGGCATTGTGGAAAATCACTATCTGCCAAGGAATTTACAGTGATAGGCTTCCTAGACATCGAAGCAGCTCTCAAAAATATAGAGCCGGTAGCTAAAACTAAAACACTTGAAAACTTGAAGAATGACTGTGACTGGAACAATTAAATAGATTATTATTAATTCAGAGCTCGGATGGCGCAATCTAGGAAGATCAGGGTGGATTACTTTCACCACAGCTATGTTAACAGTGAATGAAATACTGGTGTACGGTCACAGCTTTTGCGGACGATAGGCGGTCTACCCCGATAGGTATTTCAAAAAAAAAAAACCTAAAAAGCATAATATCGAATACCAAAAATCTCGAAAAAAAATCTCAACCCCCCTGTTTGGGTTGCATAAAAAATCTCGAATTTACTTTTTATTTTCGAGATTTTTTCGAGATATAGTCTTTCGAGATTTTTGTACATTCCAGATTTTTGTACATTAAAAATGTTTGCATTCGAGATTAAAAACAAAACTTTTCGAGATTTTTTAGCTTTCGAGATTTTTGTCATTCGAGATTACGTCATGATCCCGCGGGACATTGAAAAAGCATCAATGAAAATCGATGGCTATTCGTGAAGCTGTTGATCTGTACCGGAGGTGAGATCGCTATAGAAATCAGACACCGCTATCTACACCGACACAGTACAATAAAAAATTGGTGTAACAGGTCCGTAGAGGCACTAACTTGTGTTGTTACAACCATTTTTATTTTTTCTGACGTAGGGAAGATGACTACCATTTTATACCGAATCCGAACTGGATTGGAGAAGCTCTTCGAGTACAGTTATACTCATCCTATCGGATGTTTGTCAGACGTTCGGGGGATATGGCGCAGTGAAAAGAAAGCAACAGTCAGACAGCCATAAAAGCATTCGAATCAATTACCATTGGTCGAGTACTGGTGTTAATATCTAGGTATATGAGATCTCGAATATAGGTTTTACGAAGAACTAACCAAGGTGTGAAAGTGACTACAGAAGGTAAGCTTCATAATTATGCCAATAGAAACGGCTATACAAAATTTCCTCACTAGCGCTGCAACATGCTAACATGACCACCAATAAGTCGAACCAGATTAAATATGCTACTGAATGTCAGCAGAGCGACTATCATTCATAACTTTTGTCGGAGTAGGTAGTAGGTACCTCTACATTGTGCAAGGTAGGAGTTCCCTAACTGTGCGTCGGGACGCCTTGGGGCGTCGTGGCGCTATCCTAAGGGCGTCGCAAGTTTTTTTTTCACTGCTGTAAGACTCCGAACAAAGGTAAAGCATTACGTTTCTCTTTACGAATACCAAAAGTAAGGTCGAAGTGAAATCCAAATGTTACATTGCAGTCGACGATTAAGCGCGTATGTGTTTCCCGCATTTCCAGTCAGACTTGCTTCATGGCTGGCACTCATAATATTTATCTGGCACTCAAAATTAAATAAAGGGTTTTTAATTGGCACGTGTCGTTTCCAGCCAGAGTGGTCGGGAGGATTACCGCGCTCCATGAGAGTAGACAGGAGAACCCGAGGCAGTCAATTCCTCGCCGTGCACAAGAAATTGGCCAATCCAATTCCAACTTGGCGAATTTTGCATCGGGACTTGGGCTTACGTCGCTACAATATCCAACTAATACAGGATCTCAACGGTAATGACCATAGACAAAGTCGTTTGTTCGCTGACTGGGCTTCGGAGAGCATGGAAGAGGATTCTAATTTTGACCGAAAAATCATCTTTAGCGACGAGGCGCATTTCTAGATGAATGCGGGTAGACACAAAATTTCCATAAATATATTTCATACGATATTTCAACGTCGTCGACTCGTCCTTATTGAAAAACCCTGTTATAACGAGATGTGAACAGGAAGACGGGTAATTGCTGACTGACAATTTCTCTTTATTAAGTCATATCTATATATAGATAGTTTGTTGTCTCTATAACAAACCCTTTAGTGATAAGCATCTGTAAGAGCAGTTTCTATTCACGTATCTGTGATTTTAAAAGGGCGTCGCAAAAATGTTTCAACCTCTCTAGGGAGTCGGAGTATGAAAAAGTTTGGGAACCCCTGGTGCAAGGCTTGCAGTCTGTGCAAATAATTTTTGTCGCAGTAGCATGGATGAGGAGAAGGAAATACCTTTCTACTTAGGCACTATGTAACTGCCCGTCACTATCCTTGATAAGAAGCAAACTCTACGATAGTACCTCTTCGAAGAACTTGCAGATATTGCCGATAGTTCTGGTCCACATTCCTCTAAAACTATGGTAAGCTTAAGTAAGAAGACATTTTATAGCACTCTTCTGTAATCGGCAACGAACCCTCCGCTCTGAAGATAGGTTGATTTGTTTTGGTAAATTTTCAGCTCAATTCTGGGTGTTTTCGTTGCTTTCGCTCTATTAAGAAAACTCTTAAAATAATTAAATATTAAATAATTTTAAGAAATCTCCCACAATATGCACTTGGCAAGATGACCCAATATGACAGGTGTTATTTTAAAACATATATGTGGTATGTAAAAAAAATATGCTCTTGATATCTAACTGTGCTATACTGGGGGTATTTATTTAT
This sequence comes from Cheilosia scutellata, assembly GCA_955612985.1. NCBI lineage: Eukaryota > Metazoa > Arthropoda > Insecta > Diptera > Syrphidae > Cheilosia > Cheilosia scutellata. The sequence continues at coordinate 56,019,214 of OY015312.1, read as the reverse complement.
GTTCTACTCGTATTAAGTGTTTGCACCTGGTATTAACTAGATCCTGGATCTTGGTAGCTATATGTCCCTAGGGAAAGTCGTCGATTATTAATGCGATACTGATGAGGACGTTCGTCTAAGATTTGATTGTCTCACATCCCTCCGTATAGGCACATCGCACATGGATGAGACGTGAGTAGGTACATCGGGTTGTCCTCTCTTTAAAATGGCAAAAGTGTCAACGAACTCAGATTATATTACGGCCATGTCTTGGGTTCTTGCTTGGGTCTCTTCTTTGGTAATTGTTTTACCCGAAGGCATTCTCTTCTACCTTCGTACATTTTCTTATCTTACTTTGGTCAAGTAGGTAATCCTATTAACTTTTTCGTATATCTGCATTGAACAAACGAAGTGGAAAGTTGGTTTCTAAAATGTTAATAATGATAAATCAGTCCTTACGTGGTCTTTATGACTTGTTTCCACGACCTTAATTGACCATCACATCATGTTTATACAATATATATTAATTCTGCGCTTATTCATTTGAAAATATTCAAGGCACTATTACCCATTTTACTCATTACGTTGCAACCAATGTAGTACTAAAATACCTGCTGTCGGATTACGGTTTAACATTATTTGAACAGTTCCCCTAAACTATTTCATTTCATTTAATTTAATTAATTATTATCATTGACATTACTAATGCCAGTGGCAAGCTTAAACATTCAATAAATCACAACACAATGGATTTACTGAGCGCTCACTGCCATGAATTAGGTATGGAAATACATTGTACAGTACATACCTAAAATAGCTCTATTTCCAATTGATTGATGAATGTTAGGTTATCAATTTCCGAAAATCAAAATGCAATAATAATCTTGTTAGTGATTGTTTTATTGCAAAATTAATGAATTTGGCAATAGCCCCTGGGTTATGATTTATGAACTATTAAGTCAAAAGAAAGAAAGGTCTTGTGAAGTATAGTCCGTCATATGTAGCACATGGCCAACATATTTCAACGAATTTCGTTCACTTTCCAATTTACTTATACTTTTAGTTAAAATTCAATGGCAATATTTTTGGTTAAATAGTACCAGAACATTTTTTTTTAGATTATTTATAATTTTTAGTAAAAATTAAATAAATAAAGCTAATCCAACTTCATATGAAATTGTTTGAGCAAAAATCAAAACATAATCCTACTAATAAAGCATGGTTTGAATTAGATGAGCAACCAGCAATTATTACTGTATAAGCCCCTAAACTTGTTACTAATATTATCATCATATTATATCGGAGTTGGACTGTCAACCAACATAAGAAGTCTACAACGCTTAGAAGCTCAAATTGGTCTTATACAAGCAGGTTTGGAGGAATATATGATCAACGGAGCTATTGCTATTGTGATGTGCTTTTTCTAAGGCCGAGGTTTTGCTCGCCGGATCCAGGATTCGCCAAAGAAACACCAAACTTTGGTTAAGAGATATTCTTTATTTTATTAACCAACGTATAAACTACTATCTTATGATTACCTTAACATTGATTAACTTCCTAGGTTGAGTATACACTATACAAATTTTTAGAATTTTAGAATTTAGAATTTATTTATTCATTAGTAAGTTTTAACAATAGTTGTGTTTCCCGCGAAGCCTAATTGGCTTTTCTGCAGGAGATTGCATAATATCACAATATTTAATATCTATGTAGTGAGTTTACCTTTTTAAATTTTTGTTTTAGTTTATTAATTCATTTTCTACTTAATAGTTTTTTGTATATATTAATTTAAGAAATTATAATTTTGTAAGGAGTTTATGATAAAAAGAATTTTTTTAAGAGTTTTTTTCTGACTTTAAAGTTTATAATGTTTCTTAAGTTAGCCGGAAGTTCGTTGAACAGCCTTGGAAAACAGCATAGCAGTTGCCTTCTACCATAGTTGTTGTGCGATCTTGGAATTTGTAACATTCCTTGGGCGCGTCTTCTCGTGTTCTGCTCGTGATCGATGATCTTCTTAAAACGTACGTCATCGTAGTACTCCAGCAACACCGTCATCTTAAATATACTTTTGACTTCTAGAACTATAAAAGGTGTAGGGTTATGTACGAAGCGTGGGTTTGCATCTCTGATGAGTTTTAGGGCCTTATTTTGCAGGCGTTGTAGTTTCAATAAATGTGTATCTGAAGCATTGCCCCAGGCAAGTATACCATATCTCAGCTTCGATTCAAACAGGGCGTAGTAGACTTGTTTTAGGACACTCTGTGTTGAGTAGTATCCTAGATGTGCTAGACCATAAAGAGCTCTTCTTAAGTCCAACCGTAGGCTGTCAATATGTTTATCCCATATGAAATGACTGTCAATTATTACCCCTAGATACTTAAAGTTTTCAACGATTTCTATTGGTTGACAAGAAGCTGCGCTTGGGCACGAATCATTTTTGAGAAGTATGTTATTCCTTGTCGCTGGTTGATGTGTACCACGAATGTGCATCATTTTAGTTTTGGACGGGTTAATTACTAATCCATTATCATGGCACCATTTAACCGCATTAGTAAACTCGTTCTGCATTATCGAAGTAGCTGTCTGTAAACATCTATGTCGGACGACTATAGCTGTGTCATCCGCATAGGCGAAAGGAGTGCTATTTTCGAAGACTCGTAGCAATTCGTTAGTATAGAGAATATATAGTATTGGGCCCAATTTTGATCCCTGAGGTACTCCATATTTGACTGTCTTTTTTATGCTGACATTTTGCTCAATTTTGACACAGAACGTTCTCGAGTTCAGGTAATCACCCAGCCAGTTTCTTAGTGTACCCCGTATACCCATTTTTTCCAGGGCTACTAATAATTTTTCATGATTCAGAGTATCAAAGGCTTTACTGAAATCCATATATAAAACGAGGACGTGAAGGTTTTTATTCAAGCTTTCATTGACTGTGTTCGCAAATTCACCCAGAAGTTTTCCTGTACTTTTGTTTTTCTGAAATCCGTATTGTTTTTCGTGAATTAACGAATTGGTTTCAATAAAACTTATTAATCTTCTTGTCACGACTTCTTCTAAACATTTTTCTATTATTGGCAAAATCGATATTGGTCTGTAATTGTTAATTAATTTTTTGTTGCCACCTTTATATATTGGACGTACCAACGCAGTCTTAAGCAGTTTTGGAATCTTTGATTGCACTAAACTGAGGTTGATTATTTTTGCAATTATTGGAGCAAATTTATTAGCATGCATTTGTATATCAACTGCTCTGATGTTATCAGCTCCTGGAGACTTATTAATATTCATGTGTTTAATAATATTATGAACCTCTTCAGCATCTGTGTCATCTAGGTAGATCGAATTGGTTATTGAAGTACTAACATGCGTTGAGGTAATTGCACTACAATTGTGTAGAATTCGGATTGATTGTTCATAGAAGCTTTCAGCAAATTCGTTTGTTACGACATTTAAACATTTATTTGGACAATAGTTTTTAAGAATAAATTCATCGACGCTAGCCTTTTTCCTTCCCATAATTTCATTAATAAGATTCCATGTTTTGCGTGGATCTAATCTTAATTCGTTAAATTTGTTTTTGTAAAAGTTAGATTTTTGTTGTAGTATTTTTCTGTTTAATTGATTTCTGAAGCTTTTATATTCTACTTCAAATGACTTATTTAGACGGTTGTTTTTCCATTTACGATATAGGTTATCTCTTTTTTTGCATCCCTCAATTAGGTCGCTCGACATCCAAAGATTTTGTTTGTATTTGGTTTTTACTATCATAGACTTTGTAGCTTTCTGGTAAATCTGTTGCATTTTCGCACAAAAATTCTCGTACAATTGGTCAACATCGGTTTCATTTAGAAAAGACTCCCAATCAGTAGAAACAATATATTCGCTGACCTTTCTTGTACATATGAAAGACCGTGTGTAATCCTGTTCTTTATTAATTGGAGAATTAGTACTATCATAATATAAAAGTGGGTAGTGATCGGATAAACCACACTCAATAACAGCGGAATTCATTTCAAGAGGAATTTTAGAGTTACGTACTAGAATGTGGTCTAATAAGGTTGATGTTCCTCTGTTCAGATCGACTCTAGTATTTACGTTTATAACGTTGGTTAACCCGTTTGATGATAGTATCTCTTGGTAATCCTTAACGTGATTTTTATCATAGTCATGAACATTAATGTTAAAGTCGCCCATTATTATAATATCATTCCTTTTTTCAATTTGTGCAAGATTATTTTCGAATTCTTGGTTAAATTGTGCAGTACTAAAACCAGGTGGTCTATAAACTCCACATATGTATTTATTCTCAGCCGGAATTTTGACTAGCAAACATTCATATGAAACGCTATCAACAGGAATACGATCAAATTTAATATTATTTTTAACAAATATGGCGATACCACCGCCTCTCTGCTCAGGTCTATTGAGAAATTTTGGTGTAAAACCCTCAATATTATACATTTTGTTTTCCTTTTTTTTTATATTAATTTCAACAAGAACTATCAATTTTAAATACTGTATCATTTCTTTTATATTAAGACAAAAAGAGTTCCAGTTTTTTCGAATTGATCTTATATTATGGTATAAGCAGCATGAATTAGTTTCCTTCATTTCATTTAAATTGATGCCGCTAAAACCATGTATCACTTTACAATTTACGTTAACATACACATCTTCAATACTATTTGTACTATCCATATTTGTAAATAGTTTTTGGTCTTCTTTATACTGTATTCGTAAAAATCAAAAAATTATTGTGGGCGTTTAATTTTGTCGACGTCATTTACGGTGCTTATCAAGACCGATTGACTTCTTTCGTTCTGTCTCGCCAATATTTTTCCCGCACTCTCCCACACAAAGCTCCAGTTTTCTTGTTTTGCCTTTTGCTTTGCCATCCACATTAGATTTTTGTTGTATCTGGTCAGCTGATTGTTGATGTAAACCGTATTATCAGGCACATTTGTGATCTGTTTCGCTGGATTGGTGCTGTTCTCAATTATTTTCTTTAGTTTTATGTTGCGATTTGCGCGGACTTGTCTCATGAACTGAGTTTTGTGAACATTCGATGAGAAAGATGCTAGGATTATGGATTTTTCCGGGTTTTTTGTATTTGTTCTGAATATATCAATGATATCTGCTTCTTCAATAGTGTAGTCTATAGTTTTGCCGATTCCCTTCAAAATTCCCACAAGATTTTCATTTGCAGTAGGCGGGATATTTTTTATTTCGACATTGTTTTTCAACATTTGCTGTTCTAATGTGTTTATTTGGTGTTGCATATTATCAATAATTTCATCTTTTCTTTTGTTGCATTGTTTCAGATCAGCTATTTCTTTTGTCATGCATTCCATTAAGTTATTATTTTTAATTAGATTTGCATTCAGTTCGTCATATTTTTTGGCAACAAAATCACAGCTGCTCGCTATTTCTTTCATTTCTGCTCTCATCAGTTTGATCTCTGCTATAACTGCATATTCATTATCAACATTAGAGTGGGTAATCTCGGGACTGCTTGCACAGGCTGCTCGTACTCTTTTAGCCGCTTGTACCTCTGGTGTTAGTGGTAATGACACCAACACATTGCTGGTGGTAGCAGTAATTGGGCCGTCACCACCACTTCTGCAGACCTGACATTTCCACACATCCCTCCTTGCACCCATTGTTCTCCACGATTTTTCTGTTACCGTGGTACATTCAAAGTGAAGTTTACGAGTGCATTTCATGCATACCGCAAAATCACCGTCAGCGGGGAGGGAATCACCACAATGATTACACACATGCATATTAAGGGGTAAACGATTCGATTTGGATAAGGAAATGAAAAAATAAAACTGAAAATGGTATAATACAACACTTTTACTCTTCTAGAGGTTAATAAAAAGTCACTGTCTTATTGTTTATATGGGTTATTTTCGCTGGAGTAAATTAAACTTTTAAACTGGGTAAATAAATCAGATAATCACAGAGCGCTTTTAAAACTCGACCGTATACCAAGGTTCACTCACTTATGCTTATACAATATGCGGCCCAACGATAAGCGTGGCTCCGTGTTTACAAAATTCGGTCCAGCGACAAGCGTGGCTCCGTGTTTACAAGTTGCGGCCCAACGATAAACGTGGCTCCGTTGCGGCCCAACGACGAGCGTGGCTCCGTTGCGGCCCAGCGACAAGCGTGGCTCCGATCTGCGGCCCAACGACAAGCGTGGCTCCGTATGCGGCCCACCGACAAGCGGGGCTCCGATCTGCGGCCCAACGACAAGCGTGGCTCCGATCTGCGGCCCAGCGACAAGCGTGACTCCGAATGTGGCCCAGCGACAAGCGCGGTTCCAATTTAAGGCCAGTCTCCAAAAGGAAACTCAGCCACCAAAAATTCAGAATAGTGACCGAAGTCACTTTCTATAGTGGGAGCCTTATCTGGTACACGGGATTGGTACTAACAACAGTAGATAAGTCTCCCCGAATGGGAATTTCATTCGGGTACTCATGTAATTTCCTACAATAAGACAGTGTGACTTATACGTGACGAATGAAAATTCCTTGTCACAAATGTTGTTTGGTTGGTCAGTGTAGGTACTTTGTGCCATGGCAGCTGGTGGTATGTCTGCGATTGGCTGTGTACAGTAGTGGCCATACAAAGTGTCTAACAGTGGGGGCCATAAAAGTGTGACGAACGGGGACGTTTCGTTTCGTACCTATGACATCGAGGAAAACATTTCTTCAAAGTTCTTGAAAAGTTGTGGTATTATTATTTCGTCTACATTTTATTATTCGTATTATTTTTTCACTTTGAAGCAAGTAACAGTTCGTCACGTATGTAAGTTCTTATTTGTGCTATACGCCAAAAATGTGATTTTTCAGGAGAGTTTCAAACTTCAAAATTATGGTTTACAGAATTTTTTAATGGAGAATGAACTCCCTATATGTTATGATAATTTAGCTATTTGGCTTTCAACACTTAACGCGATTCGCACATTGAATTTTTTGCGTTTACGTTAAAAAATAAAGTTGACGTTTTTGTACCATCCACATCCGTGATTCTATTGGGACTTCGATTGAATAGGAGATACACAAGCCACAAAAAAAATTACAACACCAAATGCACTTTTGGGACAAATCAAAGGTCAATGGAAATGGAAATTAAATTTTTATTTGATATTAAACTCAATAAAAATAGAAAATATTTATTTTTAGCTAGTATTAGACGATATGTTGAATCAGCATACGTAGATATGCTGAAAATTCTGTTCCAATCACAACATATCGTGTAAAAAATAAATTTCTGTCATCAAGTTTGCACGATATGTTGTGATTGGAACACAATTTTCAGCATACGTATGCTGATTCAACATATCGTCTAATACTGGCTTAATTCCTTTGAAATCAAATACATATTTTAAATTGTGACAATTAATATTTAATAAATCTTCTTGAGTGATTTGCCTTTCTTTTTGAAAAGGAGTCTCTAAGAGATGCTTCAATTTAAAGTGTCAGACATTGGACTGAAAATGGCATTAAATACGATCAAACTACATGCGCGTAAAATAAAACCCCTTCCGGGTTTGGAGCAAAAGCAAAATTAAAATGCCCTTACTATGATTTAATGTCCATTTTCTGAATCAATGGATACTTCTGTCAATATACAGCGACATCCCTATCAGCCAGGTTCGAAGTTTGATAATGAAACAGGAACCAACTGCCATGAATCGGAGGAATTACTGATAAAAGCGGTTCACGCCTAGGGTGACGAAATCCATGCCCACCAAAAAGGGGACACCTTCAAAAATCTCAAATGAAAATTTGAAATATCGTTTTTTTTTTTTTAGAATAATAGGTAGGCGTAAAATTCTGAGCAGGACATACATATTTCTAATATTGTATTTACAAAAAAAAAATACTATTAAAATTTCTACTTTAAATCTATTCCGTTCTTCAGCCCATTGGATCGTTATTAGAAAATATTCGTTCAACATTAGCATTATGTGAAGAAATTGAAAAAAACAAACTGTGCAATATAGGTATGAAAAGTTCACTGTGTAATTCAATATTGTACTTTTTTTTAAGTATTCTACCCATTTTTCGTTCATTTAAGAACTAATTATTTGTTTTGTTCTTGCTCTACAAATATTTTTAGGTTACAAAATTGATCAACCAATTTATTTTTTTTGAATTTTGTTTAAATGTATCCATGTAAAACAATCAAACTCATCCAGAGATTCGCCCTATCTCTAAAGATATTTTAAACACCTTGAAAAAACCTCTAATACATTTTTCCACGTTTAAGGCATCATTTTCATTTCCACCTTTGATTACAAATGTTAGGTCGGGGTCGGGTTCATACCAGAAAGATGTAGAAAATTTCTGAATTAGTGTTGAAAAGAAGATTTGTTATAGTTTTGTGGTGTTGAAAAATTCTGTGAACTGGAAAAAGGGGACAAATTGCACATTTTTTCAAAAAGATACCGGACATTTTTTTTTTAGATAAAAAGAGGACGTCTGGTCAGCATATTCACGCCGGAAACAATTCAGCTCCAATAACAAAAGAGCCTTTGCCCAGCGTTCCCTCCCGTGCTACTATTGTACTCATTTGCTCATTTTGAGTACATTTTTATGAACTGAGTACGGATACTACTTTGAAGCCGTCGCGTACTACTATTTCATAACATATAAACATAATTCATTTTTATTTTTTTCGAAATATGTACATAATATTTTTGTTTCCTAAACCTGACACTTGAGTACTTAATAACCTACTTATAATGACCTTTTTACTTTCCGATACAATTTCAGTATGAACTGTCAATTTCATAGATTAAAATGTGCCCAATTACAACACAAAATCACAAAAATTTGTAAGAGAACAAAAATTGACTTATATAGTGAGATAAATGTTTTCTTTAAAAATTTTTGAAATGTGCATAATACAATAATGGTACGAATAATAACAATGGACATTATGGTGCAATTAAAACTGTAAGCTACATAATTCTAATGTTATATTCTAATGTTATATGTAGTTACCTACTTTTTTTTTTAAAGAAGATGTGTAACTTACCTACTCAATAAATATTATTTACTCATGGAGCTAGAATGGTCAGCACTGACGCACTAAGTAGAGTAAACAACGTTACATAAAACTTTCAGGAATAATCAGGGTATTCACTTAATCTGATAAATTTATGCAGCTCGTAAATGTATACATTTCTGCGGTGCTTTAAGTGCACACTCCTCGGAAATGTAATTGCGTAAATCGCGTAAATCGACTGTAAATCTGAAATCAAACAAACAGTTTGACATTTGTGATTTGCGTAACTTTCCGCGGCTGATTTCCGAGCCCAAATCGTCGCGGAAAATTATGAGGTCTGCGTAAACTATTCTCCATACAAAATCTGACAGTTCATTTACGAGGTGGTAAATTTCTGCAGTTTACGCAGTTTATGAGGCTTTTACGCGTTTAAGTGAATACCCTTAATGAGGATTTCTTCGATTTTCAACTATTTATTTGAAACGAAGTTGACTCTGTATACACTGGAACTAAGTCAAAGCTTCAGCAAAGTCCAAGAATTGACTGGTGAATCTGCCTCACTGCCTTTTTGATGTATTTTCATACTAGCTATTGGGGTAACTTCTATGTTTGCGCAAATTTTGCAATGCTTTTCGTATTTTGCACTTTTTCAACAATTTTTAAAGAAAAATGTGAAAAATGGTTTTGTTTTCATACATATTGTTATGAAATAAAGGAAAACTAACTTCGTCTTTATTTATTTGTGAATTTGTAAAAGTAAGAAAACAATTTATTGGGAAATTAAAGTCGATGTTTTTAGAAATGAATGTTAAGAAAATACCATATAGCTAGTCACATTGGTCGGAATTAGCTTTTTGAACAACGTCCCTAATACATTACTATTAGTCTTAAAAGTTATTGTTTGACTATACGAATTCTAACAGCTGGGAAAAAACAGCTCAGTTTATTTATGATATTTTTTAACTAAAGAATGTAGTCTCAAAAACAATAAAACTACAGCTAAGCAATTTATTGGAAAACAAATCATACCATCAAAAAAATAAATATACATCGCCACACCATATTTAGGCACTATTTTTATCAAATTTGTCTGTCAAAATCAGCATGGCCACATGGTGTTATTACGTCAATAGATTACTGATTGCGGAAATTGATAGAAATTCTAATTTTGACCACTTTTATACTTATAACTGGAAAGTACACTTTAGTTTAGGTGCGTTGTGAGACGTACTACCTTGGAAGCCTTTTGAGTACTATTTTCCACCGAGATGAGAACTCTGCCCAACCAAAAGGGAGGGAACGCTGCCTTTGCCTACAATTCGACTGAGAGAATCAAGAAAGCATTTAAAATGAGAAATGAAGCTGCAATACTAGTCCGGTAGACATAATCGATTTGCAAAATTGAAGAGAATTAATTAATTAAGTTTGTAACCGTCAATGATACTGTTTCTGGTTCGTCACACATCAGCTTTATTCATTTCAGTGAGCTCTCAAATGAAATTTACATTTAATGATGCCTATAATTAGCATTAGGTAGGTACCTATCTATAATATGTAGTTCAAAAGTTACGGGTTATACCTAACTTGAAATGGAGTAAAAATCCCCTGTCACCTCCCAAAAACGACTTTTTATTTTCCGTAACTTCAGGAATCTCAAAGCATTATACCTTTTAACTGCGACCCCTTGTAGGTATATTGTGTGCATATACCAGTTCCTACACTATGATTATAAAGTAAGATATTTATAAAACTAAAAAAAAAATTAAATTTCCAAAGATCGGAAGTATGTAGGTATGTAGATGATAAAAAATGCCCAATTTCAGCCTCCTTCGGTTTATTTCACTCATAGATAATCTATACTTTTTGAAGTTATACCTCCCTGGCGCATTGGTACATAAAGTCCATCGGGATTACACAATGTGACCACTAACCACTCTAATAAATTCTTACGTCATAGTTACGTCAGTAGTCATCCGGGTGACTGATTTGAATGAATATCTTATTCGTAGCTTAAAACTATATCTACCTACTTCGATTTACGATAAAGGTAAAGAGTGGAAGAATGTGTCAAAGCTCTTTGCTGTTGTAAATAAATTTAAAACACAAACAAAAAGTATATACGCTTGGCACTTCCACTCTGTCTATAACATCACTTTGGTTGGTATTCCTTTGTTATCTTCCATGCGTGGATGTTTTTTTTTTTCCACCTACTAGAACCAAATTCGATTTGTGGTTGGCATGAAGGAACTTACCTGAGTTCTTTTCAGTCGCTGATGGATACTTTAACATTCACTGTGCACTGTTCTGGAAATGTTCCTTCACAGAAAATATTCATCAGCACTTTTTCCTTATAATTCATTTTCCGATGGCATCAGATACACTTTATTGTAAGTTGTAAGCACTTATATTGGGCTGCAGTACACACCTACAGGTGTGCTTTTCGACTGAACATCTACGTCGTAGGGCGAAGTTTCATAATACATATGTATGTATGTACTTACATACCTTACAACTTTGAGTAATCGATTTTGTTATTTTTTTTCCTTCTGTCGTTTTTTTCATTTAATTTATTTTGTCTCGACTCGATGTCGATTGGTGGCATCCAGCGGCATAGCAGGGGGCAGCGTGTAGCACGCTATTCAAGAATCGGCAAACCAATGAGTAATTTTCAAAAAATAGGTCTTAGGTATAGGTTTTAAACTTGTAAATGCATACCTACGAGTAGGCATTTTCAAAGGTTCCACATGAACTCCTTAAAATTTAGCAAGTTTCAATTCGATTTTAAAAAGAACGGGGGGCATTTCTAATTCGAATGAAAGTCATCCCCCCAAGGCTCGAACCCTCGCCACGCCCCTGGTGGCATCGGATTTTAAAGTGAAGCCTTTGCTCGGAATATGCTTAACAACCATAGTCTCAAACTGAAGATTATCTATCTAATGGGCTCATCTATGCGGAATTCTTCTATTATTTTGCTTAAAAGAGATGCCCACCAATATCTTTGCATATTTATCAATAATGGCATCGACTTATAAGATGAACATCTGCAGGACACATAGTTTCTTGGGATGGCTGTTAAATATCGACTAGAGCAAAAGGCTTTTAAAACTTGACCGGCAAATATGTAGGTGGAAACTTTTCATATCAACTTGAAATGTTTACTCTGGCGGGATTGGGGATACTCACACGTTCCAGGCTGGCCGCTAGAATATTTGGGAATTGATACCATTTGTGGGCGCAGTGGTTGAACTACTGTGCGAATGATCCCAGGTTCGAACCCCGCAAAAACAAAAATTACATCTTAAGGTTTTTTCTACTGCCCCACCTCTCACGAACGTCTGACAAACATCCTAGAGTATGACCGTCCTGAAAAAGCTTCTCAATTCAGCTTCTCTATAAACTATGGTACGACCGATTGATGTGTAACGCAAGAGGAACTCGTAAAACTGCGCTTCGCTTATGCATGTAGATTAATAAGCGGTGAGGTTGTAATGTATGTGACCACATACACAGGAAATTATCATGGAATTCGCTTGTTTTGTTGCGTATGTGGCTAGGGCTGTGGCAGTCACATCAATGACAATGACGCTGTCCATCAGCGGAATATCAATCTGCACACTGCACCGTGTGCCTCCATTGTATACCTTGAGATACATTCTCTGTGATTGCTCAGCAGAGGCAACCGATGGTGGTACTCTAACATACAATATATACATAGCTTAGGTCATATGACACAACCACGAGGAAGTTGTTGTATTTTATGTGTAGTCCTGTTTAATTTGGCATTATGCTGTTACCTAATTTAGAAAGGTATATTACCTGTATGTCAATTCAAAACCGCATCTGTCCAGCTTATAGGCTATTACGCTCCATTCCCATTCTCCATAACAAAGCAGTACCTACTGTGTGACGGTTTATTGCTCTTATATTGTCAAAAGTCACTGGACTTACATTATATTGCATTTACCAGATTTAAGCCAATCGCTTTAGTGTAATTCTATTGGTAACGATTTGAGTTTCTTAACCGCATGTATCTCAACTTCGAAGACACTGTAGTAGCCAGCAAGTCAGTAGAACTGGTGATACTCCGTGCTTTTGAGAATAATCTTAATACCAGTCTATTCTTGGTCTCATTATATAGGCGGTGTATATACAGGTGTATATATATTTGATGGAGATACAATGGGAAGATACAATCCCCTTTCTTGGATAGAGCTATTTTATTAAAGCATTTTGTTTCTCATAGAAATTCAATGTATTTAGTAACCTCTACTTATTATTTTCAATATGCAACAGAGTTCGAACAACACAGACTTCAAAATTTGTTTGCTAGAAGAGGAGACTCTGTACAGACTCTGTGGCTCGTCTAAATTGTGCTATCTTTTGAAGTCATCATAAACAACGAAGGTTTAGGTTTCTTTTTTAGCTCAGCTCAGATACATTACAGGTCAAAATTTGTGTTGCTTTTTTCGTTCAGAGAATGATCAGAGCGCGCTCTATGAGCTCAGAATAAATTGACTGAGCAGCCTGAGTAAAAGCTGATTACGCACTTACAGTCACATTTGACAGAAAAAAAACAGGATCAACAAAGTAAAGGGTGGGCCAAATACAAGTTTCTTTTAAAAAACGCAATAAAATGAACAAAATTAAATGTTTTCCATTTACTATGGCTTTATTAGTAAGAGCAAACATTCCCGCTAATTATGGAACACAACATCCTTCAAGTGGCTGCTTCGGCTGGCTTCGCAGTAGCGCATTCTGCCACTAAAATTTTCCAAGACCTTTTTGATGGTTTCGGGCTATAGCTCGCGGATTGCTTGGATGATATCGGCCTTAAGTGCTTGAATCGTTTTCAGATTGTTGGCATAACATCGGTCCTTCACGCTTCACGGTTCTCCACAAAAAAATTGTCCAAAGGGGTCGAATCGCAGCTCCGAGGCGGCCAATAGACATTGCCAAGACGGCATGGCGCGCCATCCTGGATATGAACCAGAGGTCATCCAAATCCATGTCTTCAATTTCAGTAAAAACAAAGTCGGTTAACATGGCTCTGTAACGCTCACCGTTGAACGAAACGTTGTTCCCAGCCTCATTTTCGAAGAAAAATGGTCCAATGATGCCACCTCTCCACAGTGCTACAGCAGCCACATTCTCGTCTGTGCGCACCGTACGACGACGGGGACCATGAGTGTTGTCCACTAGCATACCAGTCTTACGAACTATTTGCACAAACTTGCGTACAGCCAAAATTTATTTTCAAAATAAGTTTTCAATACTCCCCAACGTTGCTTAAGCGTAAAGCAAATCATTTCGTTCCGCGGAGGTATGATACTGACTTTCTGTCAAGATTTCAAGCGGGAAACAGCTGTCAGTGTCAAAATATCCTATGATTTAAAAAGAAAACATTAGATGGCCCACCCAGTAGTTGAAATGGCGGCAAATTACATCTTAAGGTTTTTTCTACTGCGCCACCTCTCGTGAACGTCTGACAAACATCCGAGAGTATAAATGTCATGAAAAAGCTTCTCAATTCAGCCGTTCGTACTCGGCATAAAATTGTAGGTGCCCTGCATTCGTCCCAAAATTAGAAACTCACGCAAACGAATGGTTACGAGAAAGCTATGCTTAGGGTGTCTACCGCCTGTTGCGCCACCTATTTATTTTTTATCCTAATTTGAACATATCTTACCTGGATGGCAACTCTGTTATAATTTAAGACGAGAACTCATTTCCAATGTATTGTCCATTTCGATGTTTTAATATTAACAGCCTACCTTATATACTTCACGATTTTTAAAGCAAATAAATATGTATGTAGCTACAAAACTAATGTCGACTTACTTTTAGTCCAATCGGCTTTAATATGAGGTAAATTGATTTTAAATTTTCAGGCATTTTAATGCTTTCCTAAAAATACCGTTTCACATCAATTTCACGCTCATTAAATTGTTCGCTCCTATTTGATGAGAGCGGAAAGGACTCAAAGGATAGACGATAGGCATTTTGATTATTTTATTTTTTATAGGCCATTATGTAAAACGTTCGTTTAAATTAAGTGCCCTCAGAAAGCTTATATAGGTAACATTGTTAATTGCTACAGGATAAACAAAACAATATACATCTTCTTTCTTCTTAGACAGTAAAGTGAATAATCTCCACATTTTAAGAGGAAATTTCAAAATTGGTTGCTTATGGTCTTACGACATAATCGGATATGGTATGTCTGACCCCAAAGAGGTCGCATGTAGCCGAACAATTAGCGGATGCAATCGACTTCTACAAAGTCGGCATAATTGCCATCTCTGGATACGATGGCATGCACCAATGAAAAACTGTGTAATAGCTTAGGGCGATTGACAGAGCAGCAACAGTGCTTATTTGGATGTGGAATTCTCATACGCGTTAGTCTTAGGCAAGAGCCAAAAAGTCTTTAGCTATCGAAAAGTTATTGAATGTCTTACCTATGACAATCCCCAATAAGCTGAATTCGTCAATATTAGTCTGATAGCCGATCATGCGCCCACATAGCGAATAGATTATTTTAAGTATGACGTTGATATCGTCAACCTTGATTTTAATGCGAGAATAGACATAGACAACAAGGACATCTTTGGCAGTGTGGAGTCGGACAGAATCCCGAAAGCCCAAAATCCCGAAAATCCAAAATCCCGAAAATCCAAAATCCCGAAAACCCACAATCCCGAAAAACCACAATCCCGAAAAGCCACAATCCCGAAAAGCCACAATCCGGAAAATCCGGAAGGTCAAAATCCCGAAAGTGAAACTAAACATTTTATTGTAGCAACAAAAAAATAAGCCAAATGTATTTAACAATATAACAAACTTCAAATAAATAAAACATAACAAAAACAGTTCAAGTCTTATTAACAAAAACATATAAAAAAATATCCATAACAAAACAATTTCTAATACAAGTTCATATTGTACGCAATTCCTGTTCGAAAACTTATTTCAGAACGCTCGTTACGTTCCGCGTACATTAAAAAATTTTTTTTTTCCTTCGTCACATAACGTTTTCTTAGTTGTTGCGTCTCACCGGCAATTATTTTAGCCAAACATGTTTTCACACGGACTTGCTCTTCTTATAAAAGAGCAATCAACAGTAAATACAAACCGACCAAAAATTAGGGGAGTATGCAGGACTACCTGCAAGTCCGTAACGTTTTCCTTTTCTACTCACTTTTTATTACAATGTGCACTCGCTAACAAAAATCTAGTCGGTCAGCTATCACATTATATGAGATCAGCACAACGGGATCATGACGTAATCCGAAAGCTAAAAATCTCGAAAAGTTTTTTTTTCAATCTCGAATGAAAAAATTTCGGATGTACAAAAATGTCGAAAGACTATATCTCGAAAAAATTTCGAAAATAAAAAGTAAATTCGAGATTTTTTTTGCACCCACCCCATATCTTAACAGTAGATAAACCCAAGTAGGGGGGTTTCAGGGGGACAGCATGACTACGGTGACCATATTTGTCAAAGGAAAATAAAGGACACTAATTTTTCGGCTTAAAAACTGTTTCTATTTATTAAAAAAATAATAATAAGATAGCAAAAAACATTAACATTAATAATAGTTCTTTAAAAACAAAAAAGTATTGGATTGACATTCACTTATAGCCGTATATATTGGCAATTAAGCAACGAGCTCACAACGCCTCTACGATATTTTTTAGCTTTCCCGAAAATTTTATTTCAAAACATTATTTTATGGTTAGATGTCGTTATTTATGTGTTACTATGCAAATGAACCTTTTTCAAAGAAAATTTCACTGTTTTGTTTAAGTTAACATTGAAATTTGCATCTGACGGCGGCATGGGGCGTCGCACAGTGGGGAAAATGCGGAAATAAATGCTAAAAATGAAATTCGTAATATTGATTTTTTTGATTTTTTTTTTTACCAAAATTTGAGAAATTTATGTCAAAGAATTTTCGAGATACATCGCACCAAAGTTGCCCTTTCTTTTAGTTTTAGATTTCATGTATTTTCTTGCAATAACTCTTTGACAAAAAAAGTAGCATTTTTATAACCGTTTGCTAAAACTTAATTTCTTTAATGAATAATATCTATCTTCAGCTTCAAAAAAAAAAAAAAAAACTAAAAAAATAATATAAGGGTTAGTACCAAGTGCCCTAAAATTAATACTTTACTGTTCTTTCCCTTGAGCTACAGTTTTAGCTCCACAAAGCTCCGTCTAGTGGTTACATTTATTAGAAAGCTACAGTATTCAGCTAACTGTTTTTGAAAGAATTGGAGCCCCTTTGAGACCACTTTGAACGTAGTGAATAAATTAGTCTCGCTGGTTTAGACTAAAAAAACACGGTTTTGACTTTGGTAATGTTACAAAAGTAAGAATTTCTTTTCTAATAATAATTGGAAAGAACTCAACCAGGACTTTATTTTAAGAAGAAATATAGGGCTTTCAGTTAAATGCAAAATAAAATTAATCCGTTGAGGGAGGGCTGAGATATTCAATTTTTAGTTCAACCTCATTTTTCCTACCTCCAATTTTTTTTTTTTTTTTCAAATTTTGTCCAAATGTGTGTTTGCCCGATCCAAATAGGTGTGCAAAATTTCATTGCTCTAAGTTTATTAGTTCAGATTTTATAGATTTTTTTCCGCTCCCCCATACAAAGCGCCCCACTGTGCGTCGTGGCGCTATCCTTCGCGGCTGGCACTCATATATTTGCCTAGCATTTAACCCTTTCGGTATTTTGATGCCATATGGCAACACGAATATTCATAACACCGATTCTCACTCTCTGAGTATATTTTTTCTATTATTTTTTCTGATTAACTTCTTAGAGTATCTGCTTAATAATTAGAAGCAAAAAACTGGGTGATAGTTGTTGTCATTGTGCTTTTAGCTCTCGTGAAAGATCGGTCTGCAATAGAGTTCGAATTTTTTAGTCGGAAGACTATCTTTATTATTTCTTTTTTACATTAGTAATTATCAAATAGATTATCAGTTTCGATTTTATTTGATTGATTAATATCAGGCGTACAATTAAAAAAATAAAATAAACATATAAGTTCCGTCTATTCAATTTGGCACAATTTTCCTTTTCTGTGTTGCCATATGGCATCAATATTATCTAGAGGTGCATTTAAGGCATCATTTCTATAAATAAAATTATATATATACCTACATATGTATAAAAATAAATGTATTTTTATGCATAAATAGTCTTGAATATCATTACTTTTTAATTTGGTTTGAATTAAAAAAAAATTACTTAGATTTTTATGAATATTTAATTTTTTTTTTAATATTTTTTATTTTTTAATTATTTTTTTATATAAATACACGTGTTTATCATGGATTGGAATATGCTTAGTTTTTAATTTGTAGTACTTGTAATGTTTGAAGTAAACAAAGAAAACCAAGTATAAATGCAACAATTTATTATTTTTTTTAGTTTTTTATTTTTATTCATATATGAAAATATGTGTTTTTTAAATATTTTCAAAAATCCTTATTTTTTTTAAATACATTTTAATTAAAAAAAATAATTATACTCTTTTCTTTTCATTTTGTTTAAAAATTAATATATAAAAATAAGAAACTAAAACAAAAATATTAATTTTGTCATTTATTTTGCTACCACTTGAGACAATTGATGCCATATGGCAACGTTCCCAAAAACCACTTTAGAACCAATCTTTACCAAAAATAATGTTACAATGTTTTTAGTAGGAGTCTAAGTAGCAACAAAAATAAATAAAATATTTTTTTAACCTTAGAACAAAAAAGATGTACCGAAAGGGTTAAAATTAAATAAGGGTTTTTCAATTAGTACGGGTCGTTGCCAGCCAGATTCGGCGGGAGCACTACCGCGGTCCATGACAGTGTACAGGAGAACCCGAGGCAGTCAATTTCTCGCCGTGCATAAGAAATCGGCTTTTCGCAGATTCCAACTTGGCGAATTTCGCATCGGGACTTGGGCTTACGTACAAGATCCAACTAATCCAGGAGCTCAAAGTTAATCAACAGAAAAAGCCGTTTGTTCGCTGACTTGGCTACGGAGCGTTGGAAGAGGACCCCGATTTTAGCCGAAAAATCATCTTTAACGGCGGGGCGCAGTTTTAGATGAATGCGGGTATGTTAACAAGCTTATTATTATTATTTATTTATTTATTTTTTTTTTTCAGTAAGATCAGCTTCTATTCACATATCTTTGCTTTTAGAAGGACGTCGCAAAAATATTTCAACCTCTCTAGGGAGTCGCAGTAAGAAAAAGATTGGGAACCCCTGGAGTAGGTAGATACGCAAACCAAGTTTGAAGTCAATCGCATGAAAAATAAGAATTTTCCCATAAAACTTTGATACTTCGTAGAGTTCAATTGCCCAAAAATTAATTCTCTATTCATACAATTTGTTTGTCCAGTGTTTTAAAGGACAGTTTCAAACATAAAGGACAAAATCCGTCCTTTATTAAAAATAAAAAAATACAGGACAGAGGTCAAAAAGAAAGGACTGTCCTTTTAAATAAAGGACGGATGGTCAGCGTAAGCATGACCCCCATACGTATCTCACTTTTTAACACCATTTTTAATATTAATTCGAGATTATGGTTTCTAGATTTTTCTTTTCCAAGAATTTTTAAATTCAAGATTCTTTTTCGAGATTTTTGCTTTCGAGATTATCGGGGTAGACCCCAGCACAACTGAATGCACATTGCGAATTGCAGCGCAACATTACAAAACATTATTACGGTAAATGGAATGGACAAACACTTGTCTATTTTACATTCTAAACAAAATAAAGAGTCCCGAAAAATTATATAAAATGAAAAATTTGCGCAACATTTTCGGGATCTCGTTTCGGGATTCTTTTTTCTGGATTTTGGCTTTTCGGGATTGTGGGTTTTCGGGTTTTCGGGATTTTGGTTTTTCGGGATTTTGGATTTTCGGAATTTGTTTTCGGGATCGTGTCCCCAATCCTTGGCAATAAGATCGAACGGCATAGCCGTTATTATAGCTAGCACATAGTTTGCTCATCTAAATATATTTTGTTTCGATTAAAGAAAGGCATCCGTCTAGTGTTCTATATCTCTGAATGTTCGGAGCAGTCAATTTTATCGATTCCAAGAAGCAGTAGATAAAAAACGCAGCAATTTATGCGCTAAGTTCCACACGACCACGAAACCCTTGGTTGGATGAATAGTGCCGGCAAGCACATGAACCAGTTCCCCTAAAAAGCAGCGGTCGCTGAGGAAATGGACGAAATGATCCAACTAAATAATTAGAACCGCTCAAATCGATACGTTTTGCATTTGACTCGAATTGGAATTCTTACGATCTGTTTGCTCGCTGTTTAATTCACAAAAGTTGACCAAAAACTCAAAATAACTTTAGCCGGAATGCGTACAATATTTAGAAATTAGGGATTTAATTTTTAAAAAGCTTAACAGAGGCGCAGTTTGAACTTCAATTTACCTTTTAAATTGCAACTGCTTGTGTGCATCGACAATAGTGCATAATAGAGTGCAATTGCAATGAATAGCAAAAACTTTTTGTGTATTCCTCAGAAGAAATCTGATGTTTACCTCAAGAGAATGCATTCAAAAGATTGAAGTACAATGTAGACGTAAGCACTTCGTAGCTGTTGAACTCACTTGTGTAGATGTGCATTCCTCCTAGTCGTTATTTATTTAAGCTGTAGGATCGTTCCTTAGAGGTACTTCTAATGAATTATTATTCGATGGGTTATATATATATTTTCACTGGCAATAGGATTTATCCACTAACACACACAGTAAACGTATTGTAAGTACTATCTGACGTACACGTTAAGAACTTTAAATCGACTTCCGATGGAGGGGTTATTAAATTACACAGAGTTGTAAAAGAATGCAATCATTTTGGATTGCATTCATTGAAGTCACAAGAAAAACTTCTTAATATTGACTTAAATCATATGACTTCCATGACATACTTCAACTTAAAAATATTAAATCACCATTCACTTTGAAGTCAGTGATTGAGAATTCATTTGAGTGAAGTCAAAGATTGCATTCAGTTGAATGCAATCTTCTGTGATTGCTGTGAAGTCATTGAAGTCTTTTTGAAGTCATTGAAGTCATTTTGAAGTCACGAAATGATTGAAGTCATTTTGAAGTCATTGCAGTCATTATAAAATCTTTTCAATTCAATTGAATTGATTTGAAATAAAAACCATGTAATAAAGCTTTAAATAAGTTTTTTTTCAAAAATGTAGGTATCACATAAAACAAAATAATTAAAAAACGCCATTTACGGTACGTAAGAAAAATAATAGCTAAAAACTTTTACGATGTAAAAATAGAGGAATTCTGAGTGCGTTATATAGTGCGGTTCACTTGTTTATTTTTTTTATTTATTTTAATCAATTTTCTGTTATTTTAATAATGTGTGAGGCACTACCGTTGGATATAATCTCAAAAATTCTATTCTTCAAAGAGCCAAATTCATTATGCTAAGGTAATTCCCTCAAGAAGCTTTAATCGCCGCAAACAGCACTTGATTGTGTTGATACTGATTGTTGCCTCAATAAATTTTAATATTTTGACTGGAATCCATTCTTTAACAAGGCGTGAATTGTGTATAGGCACGTTATCCTTCTGGAAAATCCATGGAATAGGTCCACAAAGGTCCTTTATTGCGGAAAAAGCTGCTTCCAAAAAAGTTTAGTCATTTTATTGGAAACTATTTCCAATTTAAAAGCGCCGAAGAATGAAATCGCACCCCATAACATAACTCCCCCTAATTTCGAATGATAACGGATCAAAACATATTTTCTTTCCGGAGATCCTGAAAGTAATAGCTGTAGTTGCAGGATCATCCAAGTTAAAGTCCTTTTTGTTCGAAAAGTCGACTTTGCTCCAATTTCTGGAGACCACTTTAATGTTCATATCCCATGCCTAGGCTGACCAGATGCCCTCTTTTAAGAGGACATGTCCTCTTTTTATCCAAAAAAAAATAATGTCTGTTATCTTTTTGAAAAAATGTGCAATTTGTCCTCTTTTTGGGATTACCCAGTTTACGGAATTTTTCGACACCACAAAACTATAATTCAGAAATTGTCCGCATCTTCCTGGTATGAACACGACCTAAAATTTATAGTTAAAGGTGGAAATGAAAATGATGCATTAAACGTGGAAAACATGTATTAGAGGTTTATTCAAGGTGTTTAAAATATCTTCAGAGGTGGGGCAAATGAGTTTGATTGTTTTACATGGATGGATTTTAATTATTTTTTTTTTAATACTTCTCTTGGGAAAGGCGAAGCTATAAAGCTTCATCAGCGCCCCGAGATGCTTGCAGGACCCCAATTCTCAAATTTCGCATAACGCAACTCGTATACGAGCAAATCCGCCTGAAATTTTCGCATAAGAAAAAAATTGGTATTCTCAAAGTTTTTTCCACCTCTGCGAAAATTGTATTCACCTCTCGTATGAGGTAGAATTTTACGTCGAAATGTACCTACTTTTTGTGCAAAGAATGGAATGAAAAAAAAAATTCAATTCAAATTGGCTAAGAAATATTGTGGATGTGGGTTTTGATTTGCGATTAACAAAAACAAAAAAAAAAACATTTTACGATTGTGTGTGATTGGTTCTAATTTCAGTTAATAATTAATTGTTCAGTTAACAATCCCAATCCCAAGACTACTTTCAACTTTCCGACACAAAATTTATGACATTATTTCGGTGAAACAAGCGCTTGGCACAGGAATTCATCGATTTCTTGGCTACTCATAATGATTGTCCAATTTAGGTCAAACACTTTGACTGCTGAAGAACCTTCTTCTTTTGTTTCCCTTCCATTTTAATTATTTTTGCTTCTTCACAATAAATTATTTCACACAGAAATTAAAAAAATCAAATTGTCAAACACATAATTCCGTATGCGAGAAGCAAATCCGCCTAGAAAAAGCAGACGAGTAACATTCGAAGAGAAATTCTCGTATGCGGATTTTGAGAATTGCAAATTTCAGTCTTTCGCATGAAATTGGATATTTTGACAGATAAACGTATGCGAGAATTTTTGAGAATTGACCCCCAGATCCAGATGTATGTTATGCACTTAAATTGCTGAAAATTGTAGTCTTTTGGAAATATATCCCCAGAAAGCGTGTTCCAAAATTTGCTTGTCCTCTGTAACAGAAGGAGTTTTGGAAAGTTGATGTCCTCGCGGTTGTCAAGTGTACTGTATGGTCATCAGCATTAGCAGCCTGTCTTGTGGGGCGCCCAAAACTAGCATTTCGAGGGATAATGTTTTTGAGTTCCTCGGAACATCTACCATGGAAGTACCTATAGAACAAGCATAGGTCGGCGACTTGTCTTCTGTGCACCAACGGTTGTAGATTCGATGTGAGTGTAGGGTCTCCAATAAGTCGAACTACTCGTCTCTGTATATGCTGTCAAATAGGTTAAGTGAATATTAGGGACGAGCAAATTAAACGAAAACAAAAACAACAAAGACACTATAGTCTTTGATTTGTGCGCTTGTTTTGTGGTGTTAAAATTTTTACGATACATTCTTTGTAGTTGTTTCCATAAGATACCCTATTTTTACTTTAACTTTTGCCTTTTCTGCAAAAAGTATAATAAACTTATTTAAAGCTTTAATACATGGTTTTTATTTCAAAGCAATTCAATTGAATCCAAAAGATTTCAAAATGACTGCAATGACTTCAAAAAGACTTCAATGACTTCAAAATGACTTCAAACATTTCGTGACTTCAAAATGACTTCAATGACTTCAAAAAGAGTTCAATGGCTTCACAGCAATCACAGTCAAAGATTGCATTCAACTGAATGCAATCTTTGACTTCAACAAAATGAATTCTCAATCACTGACTTCAAAATGAACGGTGATTTAATATTTTGAAGTTAAAATCTTTAAGTGAATTCATGAGTTCAGCATTTTTGAAGATAAATCAAATGAATTAAATTCTTGAATGATTTAATTCCTTTACAACTCTGAAATTACATATATGGTTCTGTGTGTGTTTCAGAAAAACTTACAGTTTTGTGCTACACTGTTGGAGTCGTTAAAATTAAGCAGCCTTTTACAGTTCCTACTCCGAAGATTATAGCAATTTTTCAATAAGTTCACCTTCATTGTGGTTCGATAAATTTCTACCAACCGCACCACTAAACCACTTACTCGTAGTCCCATTCTATTAATTTCTTCGCTTTTAAGTTTCTTCATAAATGCCATCCTCTCCATGGAAACAAAGGAAAATCTGTTTGGATTTCCTTTCATCTCTTTTCATTAAAATTCTATTAAATTAGTTCAGAGAAGCGCAAAAGACCAAGGATTCTGGTCTAATATTGTTGAATCTCTTTAATGCAACGAAGAATTAGTTTCTACAGAATTGGAAGCTTATGCCATATCATTATATTTAAGCCATTATTGGCCAGTTTAATGGAATGGTAATTGTACGTCCAGAAAAAATAAAGCCCTAACGGCTTGAGGCAATGGGAAAGTCTCGAGTGGAATTTGGGTATCCATCCCTCCAAAGGATTATTCTTTTATCTTTCAATGGAACAATGTTATTAAACATTTATTAAAACTTGTAGTCAACAGCTTGAGTGTTCCCTATATCTATATTAAAACAAGGTGAAACAAAAGTCTGCTGATTATGAAATCTTTTTATTAAGAAAAAGGGTCGCCAATGTTTTTAAGATATGAAAAGGTTAATTGTTCTGCGAGCCAATAAATTGATTGCAGGGGTGTAGCCAGGGTTCGAGCCGTGGGGGGGGGGGTAACTTTCATTGAAATGCCGACTTATTTCAGGAACTTGCCGACTGCATAGAAATCATGAAAAGCGGCCTAGCGGTTATCGAGTTATAACGTCATCGAGTTTCATAAGATGTTTTTTGTATGGGAGGTGCCACGGCCATTTGTTCAATTTTGACCAATTTCTCAATCGAGTTGGTGGTCTTTGGGATATACGATTTTGAATTTAAATTTTTAATTTTAAAAGTAATTAAAAGTTGAATTGAGTTTGCATTGCGAAGTCACTGACACTGAGTGAGAAAAAGAAAAGGTTACTGTGTGTCTTAAATGAATGGTCATCACATGTGAACGAATGAACGAATTCATGAAATGCGAACAAAACACTTTTTATGCATTTATAAACAGAAAATTTCCTATTTTACTATTTCAAGAGTAGGATAATTAATTATCCCATAAAAATTAAAAATGAATTAAGAAAACAAGTTTATAAACAGTTTAAATTACGAAATTTCGTTTTCCAAACTTTTTGTCGTGTAGGTACGAAAACAGCCTCGCCGCGAATTGTCACAGTTTATTCGCAGTCCACATCATTAAGCCGTATTCCACAAACTAGCAAATAAAACATTCGTTCGAATTTAACCCCAAATTAGAAATGCCGACCGTCCTTTTTAAAATCAAATCGAAACTCGCTAAATTTTTAGGATTTTAGTCGGAAAATTCACCGATGCCGACACGAGTTTAAAATCGAAACTCGGAGAAGGTAAGTAGGTATACATAAATTTAAACAAATTTGAACTGGCATTTCTGAAAGGGTGAACCTTTGAAAATGCCGACTTGTAGGAATACGTCATTTACAACCTATACCTAATAAAAATCCAAAGGGGCGCAGTAGCGCAGTGGTTAGTGTGCTGGACTACTGTGCGAGGGATCCCAGGTTCGATCCGCGGAAAAACAAAAATTACATCTTAAGGTTTTTTCTACTGCGCCACCTCTCGCGAACGTCTGACAAACATCCGAGAGTATGACTGTCCTGAAAAAAGCTTCTCATTTCAGCCGTTCGGACTCGGCATAAAATTGTAGGTCCCTTCCATTCGTTCCAAAAATAGAAACTCACACAAAACGAATGGTTGCGAGAAGCTAGGCCTTGGGTGTCTACCGCCTGTTGCACCGCCTACTTACTTAAAAATCCAAAAATTTTGAACATTTTGTTCCGAGCTAGTTTTCGAAAATTGATCCTTTCGCCGATTTTGTTTAGTTGCTCAAGTTAGGTAATAAATGTAGCTTCCTTGATTTGCCGACTCTTGAAAAGCGTGTGGGGTGTGGGGGCGGGGGTGACCTCCCTCCCCCCCCCTCGCTACGCCCCTGATTGATTGGAACCGTAAACTTAACCATAGGAAGTCATAATTTAAATGTATCATTTGTGAACTCTACTGACGCATTGATTACAGACGGGAATAAGTCATTGTTATGTAGGGTTTTTTACGCCCATCTGAAATGGAAATAAATGGTTTAGTCAAACTTTTTCTATTAATTTGTGATAGGTAGGTACCTACAAATAAAGGGTGGCCAAATTCAAGTTTCTTTTTAAAAATGCAATAGAATGAACAAAATTAAATCTTTTCCATGTAGTATGGCTTTACAGTAGACGCTCGATATAGTGAACTAATAAAAACCAGGCCTGTTCACTATATCGAAATTGTTCACTATTTCGAGCGGGAGTTTTTAAATGTTCAAATAAGCTCATTTGATATAAATAAACGCATAGCAACGTCTAGGTGGCTAACCTAACCTTCATAACTAAAATATCAAAAAAACACACAAATTAACGGTAAATTGTTCTAAAAAATTGTTGACATGCAGGCGCATTGCTAAACTGGAATATTTTTCTTTGACTTTTGCGAAAAAAATCTGAGTTCACTATATCGAGATTTTCATAGTTCACTATTTAGAGTAGTCTGTGTACAATTTTGGTGGTTCACTATATTGGATAGTTCACTATACAGAGGGTTCACTATACCGAGCGTCTACTGTATTAGTAAGAGCAAACATCCCCACTAATTATGGAACACAAGGTCCTTCAAGTGGCTGCCTCGGCTGGCTTCGCAGTTGCGCATTATGTCACTAAAATTTTCCAAGACCTTGTTGATGGTTTCGGGCTGTAGCTCACGAATTGCTTGGATGATATTGGCCTTAAGTACTTGAAACGTTTCCGGATTGTTGGCATATCATCGGTCCTTCACGGTTCTCCACAAAAAAAAATGTCCAAAGGGGTTAAATCGCAGCTCCGAGGCGGCCAATAGACATCGCCAAGACGGCATGGCGCCCCATTCTGCATGAACTAGAGGTCGTCCAAATCCATGTCTTCAATTTCAGTAAAAAAAAAAGTCAGTTAACATGGCTCTGTAACGCCCACCGTTGAACGAAACGTTGTTCCCAGCCTCATTTTCGAAGAAAAATGGTCCAATGATGTCACCACTCCACACCACGGTGCTACATCAGCCACATTCTCGTCGTGTTGTCCACTAGTATACCAGTCTCACAAACTATTTGCACAAACTTGCATACAGCAGGCGCGGCGGGTGCTTCATTTCGGCCAAAACTTATTCTCAAAAAACGCACTGTTTGGGGCTACACAGCACTCATTTTTGAAATAAATTTTCAATATTTCACAACGTTGTTCATGTGCAGTTCATTACTTTCGCTGTAGAAGTTCGAAATTTTATTTTCACCATCTTTCTTGTGACATTTGGCGTGAGTGCGAGAGAAAAGTGTAGTAAGTGCTGTAAATTATAACTAAAAATAAAATGAATTTAGTGAAGATTGCGACGAACGAACCACTCCTAAAAACAAGCCAAAATTGCGAGACAGACAAAATACTGCCAATTTTCCAATCTTGGGAAGCTGAAGCCAAATAAAAATCTATGTTTAATGGCACCCAAAATTCACATTTTAAACACTTAAAAAAAAAGTCTGAATTTCTACAGAATTTCGCCAAGCATAATAATACAGCATAATAGTCTACAGAATTTGTATCTTTCATTTACCTACTTTTGAAAATTACTGCCCCTATTATGTAAGACAACTACAACTAAAGTTGAGTTGTCAGTTGATTTTATTTAATTCAAAATTCGGTATTGTCCGTATTGTAATACACAACCTTGATAGAAAAGTTGTCTATCAAAACACAACAAAGATGGTAGTGGTTGTCTATAAGTCGTTAGTTAGTTTGGGTTGTGTGAAAGTTGAGTTGAATTGAAGACAACTCAACTCAACTAAGTTGAGTTGTCTTACATAATAGGGGCATACGGTTGGCATCACTTTCACCACAATCTTGTAGAACTACAAAATAACAAGTGAACTGAAGACTGATATATGGAAATTGGATGAAGCCAAAACAATTAAAAAAAAAAATAGAGGAATTTCCTTTTTGAAAACTGTTTGAAAGATAAAAATTGCTTTAAATTTAAAATCTTGTAAATAGAATCCGCGGTACTAATAATCACTTTTAGTGTCCAGGCTAACTTTTACACAATGCCGACAAATTTCCATACAAAATTATCCATTGTGACCGTCAAAATATTTAAGTTGAAGACTAAAAATGATTATAGAAAGGCCCAATGAATTTCCACCAGTCATTAGCTAGGTATGTCCGGCACCGGATGCAAGTAGGAAATTAACTGCTCCCTTGGACAAAGTTCAATTAAAATGTAGGTAAGAGGTAACCCATCAGAGGTGCTGGGCTGGTTCGTAAAAATATTTTAAAGAAACGTCATGTAGGCTGTGCTTTCCTATGGTACTGCCAAAAGTTGTTAGTCCTCCTTGAATAGGTATATTGCTCGCTTAACACATTCACTGCCACGTCACTCAAATATGAATAACACTTATGTTTCGGTGGGGGCCACGTCATTTGTATGTGTATGATAGTTACATGTTTCTATAAGGCCATGACATTCAAAAATGAATGACATGAAATGTTCCATTGAAATTTTTCAAAAAATATCATAAGTGAAAAAAAGTTGATTTTTTGTTCAGTTTTTTTTTGCAAAAAAACAAATTAATTTCTTTTTATCTGCCATATTTTTGCAGATTTGCTTAAACTAAGTACGTACACAGTTATGTTCACCAGAGGCCAGGCTCCTTAATCCCTATTCAGTTGGTTCATAGTGTCGTCCGTTATTGAATGCCACGGCCTTATCTTGCCAATGTCCCGTCATTCACATATGACTGACACGGCCGTTGTGGAAACATTGTGTATCATTCATATTTGAATGATATGGCCTGTACGAAAATATATTAATTTTTTTAGTAAAATGGTTAAAACACATTCAACAATTTTCCGTTTTCACCTTCAGAAATATTACCAAAATTGGCTTGCCAGCGAATGTGTTAAGCATACTTCACCCGTTGCCGTTGTACTGGATAGAATGATAGATAAATGAGACATTTGAAAATGAATGAATTACAACTTAGATTTCAATTTACCCATAGTGCATTGGAAAATTAAACATCAGCAATAATTGACATATTGATGCATGGTGTGTGCGCAGCAGTTTAGTGGTTAAGGAATATTGGCTGAACCAAGGGTTTCATGCTGTTCACACAGTACACCTACATGGACCTGTTGCTTTCATAATTTTATCGATTAACTTATACTTACTCGTATTATTAACTAACTGTTACCTAATTGGCGGGAAGATTGGATAGTGATTCGTGAGGCAACACATTACAGACATCATACAATTTTGCGGATGAATAGCGTTAATTCAAACTTGAATTTCTGAATATATAGGTATGAATATAAATTGAAATGTAATTCAGCAACAATGCGTGAAATGGATGCCGATGTTAACCATAATTCATAAGATAGTGAATGAGTTGGATGAAAGGATTTAATTGATTTTATTCATCGTGAACATAAAGGGAGAACAATAATGTTGGAGTATTTTTGCAATGATTGAAATTGCATTCAACCCATAGTAGCAACGCAGTATATCTCATTAAAGCTTTGGAATTTTTATTACAAAAGACAGCAATTTAGTAAAATTTATTAGCTTAAATAGCCGTTACTCTGGCTATCGTTATCGGTAGAAATGCAAAAAGGATGTAAGCTGCTTATGAATTGCATTCAATATATCGGCATGGGAATTCAGGGCTGTATAGGTAGACTGTGGAGACCGGACATTTGCAAGGCTTACTGTGTAATCCTCTTTCAAAATTATTTTCTGTGAAATGTTTGTACATAATCTCCTGTAGCTCTTTTGCTGTAACTCTTACC
The DNA here is from genome assembly GCA_955612985.1 of Cheilosia scutellata. NCBI lineage: Eukaryota > Metazoa > Arthropoda > Insecta > Diptera > Syrphidae > Cheilosia > Cheilosia scutellata. The sequence continues at coordinate 55,989,180 of OY015312.1, read as the reverse complement.
TCTAGTATGTTCCAGAACTGAGTAGGTATGCTGTTTCTGATGGTTTTATGGAAATGTAGGTTGTGATGTGAATTTTAAATTAAGGCCGTATGTGAATGTTGCTAAAGTGCTGGATAATTTTTTTTATCACTGGCATTTTTTGATTTTTACTAGTGCATTTTTTACTGTGTGGGAATTGAGTTAATTTCTGACAGTTAATAAGGGAGGTTCAAGTAAGCAATTTATCCTTGTCCCGATGAAGTAAATGATTACAAATTTAAGAAAAAAATTGGATTTTGACAATGAGGACCAGACTTTGCAAAAAAAAAGTTTATATGAGGAAATTATTAGGAATCTATAACCTATCAGCTAACAGTATAATTATCAATTATTGAAATTATTGAGGCACGTGCCAGCCGAATGGGTAAGGCGGGCTATATATTAATTTAGATATCATATAGGGAATTAGACAAAAAAGTGAAAAGAAATTACCAAGAAAGGAAAATTAGTACCAGAATAATTATAATAATTTTGATGTCAGTTGCGTAGTAACTAATGGTGGGAAACAGTCTGTATAGCAACACTGAACGGAGTAACCAAATTCACTGCATTTGAAAATTGGAAAATCATTCATACATACGACTGTAAAGTGGCAATAACACCTCGCTTCACTTAAGACCTTACACCGATTTTAAATATTCAAACTGCTTAAATATCTACCTACCTAAAATCAAATAAAAATAATTTTAAACTTCCTCGTAGTGTATGCAAAAGAAAATTGTTATTTATGTATTATTATTTTTCCAATTTTGTAAATATAGATTTGTGCTAAAATTATCAAAATAAGTGCAAAAACTTTAGCTGTTTCAAATGGCAATATATTAGATATTATTAATTTAAGTTTAATAATTATTTGCTAGTACATTGAATAAGAGGGGTGCCAATAACTGTAATTGGCAGGTGGTGCCAAGAACTTGATCATATAAGATCAAGTTGTTGCCACTGCCAATAACTGTAACTGTAACTGGTGCCAACAATCATTTTTAAAAAAGGTCTAGAGAGAAGGACAGGTAAGTATGATCAGGATCGGCTTCAACTAGCTTTCAACTACGGAATTTCAACTTGGTGACGCTTTTAGGAAAACATACTGACTCAAATATAGGGATATAGGGATATGAAACAATCAGTTACCGACCCCCGATCTTTTAAATTCCCCCTGCAGCACCAATGAGCTTAACCGTAAAGTCAAGGATCTTATCCTGTCCTACAACAAAGCTACGTCTTCTTCTTGTCCTCTCATTTTACCTATGGGTAAGAAGAAACGGTACTGGTGTGGTGGAACTCAGAATAGGGACTGCTCAAGACTAAGTGTAGAAAGCTCAATTGTGCTAAAGACACAAGAGAACCGGTAGACTGGGACTCCTACAAGGAATCCCTAAAAATAATATAAAAATGAACTAAGGAAATTTAAGCGTAGATCTTGGAGGCTCTTTTGTGGTAAAATAGAAGAGTCTTTTGAGGCATTAAGACTTAGGAAAATAGTCTCTACAAATCCAATAATGCCTAGTTGCTTGAAAAAGACGGATCGCTCTTGGACGTCTTCTACCGAGGGATCGCTCAATCTGCTGCTCGACATCCATTTCCCAAGCAGCTCCAGTAGTATTAGTCACTCAGATCCAAACAGATCAAATGTGCAATCTACAAGCTTTCAAGGTCTGATTACTAGAGACAAATTGCTTTGGGCGCTAGGTAGCTTCAAACCATACAAATCCCCGGGACCAGACGGCGGCGTTATACCAGCCGAGTTACAAAGCACCTCCGATATCATCCTGCCAGAGCTGGAGATAATCCTAAATAGCTTTTTAGATCTGGTATTCCCTTGTTCTGGAGAGAAGTAAAAGTGATTTTTTATACTATTTTACATCAATAGACAAGATAATGAACTTCGTCAAATCAACAAGATGGTTTGTATGTATAGCAGCACCCAGTAAGTAATTTGAATACAGGGTTATTATGGGTAAGGGACGATCTCTTTCCCCCACGGGCATCACAATGGGTTAGTATTGACCAGAGTGTGGCACGGAGAAATCCTCGCCAGCCCACAAACCTAACCTAACCTAACAAATTTGTTTTAATTAAGTTTGTACCTAGTTTGAGAAACAGAAAATCAGCATCAATCAGATTAAATGTAATCAACAAATACAAATTTGTTATTATAATAATTGTAATTTGGTGAAATAGGCCACTGATGGAATATGAAACGGAACAGCTCCACACCACCGGGCCACACACTAACCGTATACCCAGTATAGGGTTAATTTCTCGGCAGTCGTATTCCGTATTCCGGATCAGATCATGTCTTGTTAATAACAGTGTATAATGTATATGGGAATGTTCTTGTTCATGTTCAATCCAATCCCATTTAATTAAGCAGCGAATTGCATATTATAAACCACATCAGTATTTCAAAGCCAATACAGTGCTTCATATGCATTGCAAAGACGGTCAGCAGTCACAATTTCTGTGCTGGGAAACACACAATGGAAATACAAGTATAAATAAATGGATTGCAAAATAAAAATGTTCGCATTAGAAAATATTTTCCAAATACATACAACGAAACGATAAACGGAGGGTGGAATATTAGAAAGCACTAACATCCAGTAGTATAGGTTACATCCTCGCTCGAGGTGTTTATTTCGTTGGATTTTGTATCCTTTCCTTTGTGTATCCTGCCTGATAGCAATAGAAGGATACCAGAAAATCTTGTACAAGAATGTGTGTTGAATCAAAAATATTGATTCGCTTAATGCCAAGCTACGATATCATGCTTTCATTTTGTAGCTTAGGGAAGAATATGGAAGGCACTGGGAATATGAATGGAACTGCCTGAACATGATACGTGCTTTTAAATTGATTTATAAATATTATTCTTTGCATGATATCAAAATTGCGATCTATTTCGAGTATGTATCAATACAATTGACATTTCCTGCATGCTGCATAGTTGGTAGATTTTTCGAAATCCAAATTTGGATAAATACAATTGTTTGAGACTAAGACCATCAGTCAACAGAATCAACAATCAACATATCTTACATTATTTCACTCATTCATTTCGTTCGTTAATTATTTACATTTGTTTTCAATTTGCTAGGTTTTGAAATGTGCGGTCATAGAGAATAGACGTGTTTTTTTAGTCGCTCCAGCTAATGTCAGTCTAAGATTTCTAAATTTAAACTTTTTCTCGGAAAATCGAATTCTCCAATCTTTGGTTCAAACACTTTTCTACTATCGATAAAAGACCAGTGCATAACTATTTGCTTATTTCTTCTGTAATTGTTCAATTCACTGCCCGAAGAAATTCTTCTCACGCTAATAATGTCATCGACATCAGGCCCATCTACTCGCAACAAAGTCCAAAAAGACGCTCTCTCTTCGCTTACGGTTTCTCCTTTACCTTCAGCCAAACTTCCAATCAATAACAGTGGAACTGTTACTGTTAAAATCTTGGAAGAACAATTAGCTAAGCATTCCGGATCTATTCAACGTAACTATATTGACGAAATGAATAAGATGCGGGTTGAATTTTTCAACAAAATTGAAGAAGTCAAAGAAAGCTGGGCTCAACGTTTTGACAGTATCAATAATGCAATTGGCAGCATAATCGCACGCATTGATAAAATCGAAGAGAACATCTCTTCTACAGCACAAATGCATAACTCTGAGATCGTCACTCTTCGTCAACAAATAAATGCGTTCGAGAGAAAAGAAGTCGCTTGTGATGCTGTGCTCTTTGGTGTACCTGTACTTCCTGACGAAAATTTGCCGCAACTTTTTCATAAACTCTGTGACACTATAAACTGCAGTCCGCCTCTATTAGTTCATGCTTTCCGTGCAAAAAGGCGTAATAACATCAACAACAATACTGCACAGACTACCCCGCCTTCAATAGTCTTAAAATTTAACTCATCCTATGAGAGAAATACTGTTCTCATAGCTGCTGCGAACTATCGCAAGAAAAACAAAAAAGAACTAAAACTGACCGACATCGGTGTTCCATCAAACGGCAGCCGCAGCTGCTATTTGAACGAGAGCTTAACCAAGCATTCACGCTTTATCTTACAAAGTGCACTTGGACTAAAGAGGAAAAAACAATTGTTCTCTGTTTACACTAAATATGGAATTGTTTATGCCAAGGAGACGGCAAACGGAAAAAGCTTTTCCATTGAAAGCTCTGAAGATCTTCACTCTATTGCTGCTGGTGCTGCTGCGACTCGACAATGATTTTACTGTATTGTATTCTCTTTTTCTTTTCTTATTTTATTTTGCTTTTGTTTAAAGTAATTATTTCTTTTGAATTCTTTATTAGTATATTATCATATTGTTATTGATCTTGTCTTTTTTCCTCTCCCTCTTTCTCATTATCTTTAACTTTCTATCTATCTGTTCGTTTTCCTGTATACTCTTTTCAGTCTGTGGCATACTGTTTTAATTGTTGCTGTTTAATTTTTGAATCATATTACATGATGAATAGAGTAAGTTCTAATTACAGTGTGGATAAAAAATTAACGCACACAATGATTAATGTTCTTTCTAATTGTCGTGATGGTTTCAAAGTTTGTTATTTAAATGCACGTAGTCTTAATCAATACAAGTTGGATTATCTAAAGTACATATTTTCTAATTCCTCCGTTGATGTAATTTGTGTCTGTGAAACATGGTTCAAAAGCGATATTTCTGATACTCAGTACAATATACCTAACTATATAATTTCTAGGAATGATAGGGTAACTTATACATGGGGAGGTGGGATAGCGATTTACTGCAAATCTTCAATAAAGTGCAAAGTCATTAGTAAATCAGTTGATTTGGATTCAGAATTTTTGATTGTTGACATACATGATGGTTCTTCTAAATGCTTGATTGCTTGTGCATATATTCCGGACCGCAGTTGTTCGCCTCAACCGTTTTTCTCAACTCTTTGTGAATTTTCAGCTCAATATGAGCACGTTATTGTTTGTGGTGACTTTAATGCAGATTTACTGAAAAACGATTCTCGAGCCTTCCAAATAAAAGACTTTGCTTTATCCCTAGGACTCCAAATATTTAACACTAACTACCCAACACGTTTCGCTAAAGATTGCGTTCCTAGCCTCCTCGATCTGGCAATAGTATCTGATCCTTCATCTATTCTTCTTTTCGACCAGCTTTCACTCGATTGTATCTCTGATCATGACCTTCTCTTTTGTACTTACGATAATTTCACCCACTCTGATATACCCTTGACGTTTACCTATAAGGATTTTCGGTCCATAAATATTGATGCCCTCCAATGTGCTGCTTTATCTGCTCCATGGGGTGGTTGTCGCCTAATTTCTGATCCTGATGATAAGCTCAATGATTTTCAAGAAGTGATTGCTGAATTATACAATCAATTTGTACCAACTAAAACAGTAAACATCAGAAGTAGTAGTTGTCCCTGGTTTACAACGGAAGTTATCAATACTATCAAAGCGCGCAACAGACTTTACAGCAAATGGAAACATAATCCTTCAAATTCAAATTGGTTTGCCTACAAAACTATGCGTAACCATTCGGCTGTCGTAATACGAAATGCAAAAAGAGACTACTATGCTTCTAAGCTAAATACGTCACTTTGTCCAAAAAAGCTTTGGAGTAATCTACGTCAAATTGGTGTCTCCAGTAGTAAATGTATTTCTAAATGTCAAATCGATCCTGACTTATTAAACAATCTTTTTCTTGAAAGTAGTCCTGAGGATTTAAGTTTCGATTTATCTGGAAATCCTACTCAATTCTCAGTAAGGGGATTTGAAATTGAAACAGTTACTGAAAACGAGGTTATCAGCTATGTTTCAGCCATAAAATCGAATGCTGTTGGGGAAGATGGGATACCTATGCGATTTATAAAGTTGATCCTACCCTTCATTGCAAACCACTTAACCCACATTTTGAACCACTGTATAACAACGTCCACTTTTCCTAAATTGTGGAAAGTAGCTCGAGTTGTACCTGTTGCCAAAAAAACATCTCCGGTATCTGCTGCCGATTATAGACCAATTAGCATTTTGCCTTGCTTGTCGAAAGTTTTTGAGAAGGTAATAGCAAAACAAATTCTTCAACACCTATCTCTCAATAGCCTACTTTATGCGGGACAATCTGGCTTTAGGTCTAACCACAGTTGCTCCACTACTATGGTAAATATTTTGGAAGACATAAGGCAAGGATTTGATAGAGGATTTGTCACGCTACTCTGCCTACTTGATTTCTCAAAGGCTTTTGATAAGGTAAACCACAGAATACTTTGCTGGAAGCTTGAAAATCTGTTTTGTTTTGGTAGCAGTGCTGTAAGGCTAATTAGTAGTTTTCTATGTGATAGATATCAGAGAGTTGTCACTTGCGATTCGTTAGATATATTTACGGCCTACGTAGATATGACCATGTGTCAGAGTATTCAAAATGCTTTTTGGGAACTACTCTCAAACACTACATCGACGCTAGAAATTGTATCTTCCTACATAGCATTGTAATGAATAAGACTCCTGTGTATTTGTATGAAAAACTTAATTTTGGTCGTTCGCTTAGAACACTTACCATAATTCCATCTCGTTATCGTTATTTAAATTCTTCGCGTTTATTTTTCATCCACGCAATCAAATTATGGAACTCTCTTCCAATAAATATTAGAGCCATTTCAAATGCCACACGCTTTAAGAGTGCCGTCCTTCTCTATTTCTCTCTCCTACCTTAAGATTCCCACCCACTTTCCACTACCTTGGTACTACACCAACTTCTAAATATTGGATTATTGTAAATTAAAGTAATTTTTATTTTTTATCATTTTTTTTTTTTAGCGCATATTAATTGTAAAACTGCTGACATTGTTAAACTTAGTACTATAAAATATGTATATCTTAATGTACCACAAAGTATTATTATAATAAATTGAAATTGAAATTGAAATTGAAAATTATCTGATTATTATAATATTCGTTCTATATGTTAATTTGTCGCTTTAATCTTAATTCATTTGTTGTTATTAGATGTTATATTATTTTGGTTATTCACTTCTTCGACTTGACTTGCCTTCAGTGTTATCAATCACTTTGATCTATGTATATTTCAAATTGTTATAATGTTCTCTTAAAATCTCTTAAACTCAATGTAATTGTTACTCTCATGCTAATGTCTAACTCGTCTAAAATTACACAAACAAATGTATTACTTGTGCAAGGCTTGTGGGTGGGCGAGAGTAACTTGGTGCATCGACCAATTGATCGTGCGTGTTCTCGGTCACTTGGATTTCGATCGCAGCAGACACCACATCTCGTAACCAAAGGCTAAGTTACAACCTATATTCGTTTATATAACAATAAAATTATTGTATAGCTTCTATTGCATATTTCAATATCGTTTCTCTTTTCCCTGTTCGGTGCAATAGGCAGCATTCGCTCGTTTTATATCAAAACAACAATATTATAATGTATTGTATATAAATTTGGAAGGATTTGTAATGATTTTTATGCTATTGGTGCACAAATTGTGCAGAATTACGATGGACACAAGTTCACCGAGACCTTTGATATGTACAGAAAGGAGTTAAGGTGATGCGCTTTAATCAGACTCTCTCAATAGGGATGTTACTTGAGAAAATTGTGCGATACTCAGAAGCCAACACCAGGAGCATAATTTTTCCAAGTCTTCAGAATTACTTGCATTATGTTGCCGCCACTGACATCATCAAACGCGAGCTGTCCTGTCACTGGCGTGTTTACAAATATTACTGCTTACTTACTTACTTACCTGGGCGCCTGGGCCCTCACTAACAAAATATTGCGAAAGAAGTTAACAAAATGTGTTTAGCTGTGAACATCGGTAAAATCGGATTACCTGTCAACAACATCGACGAATCGGAGAGAACGTCATAATACATACATGTACAAGATTTTAGGTAGTTAAGGTCTTTGTCTAATTTGGTTAAAAAAAAAGACAATCTCGACATACACGGTTTACGCATTAAACTATGTATGTATTAAGTTTCGAATTTTACCGCTCTCGCTCAAGTAGGGTAAATTTGTTTACATGCCTCTAATATTGTATATCTACACCCAGAGAAAAATCGCAAGCTAAAATCTAGTATGATCAGGCTTGTTTTTAGATTTTTTTATTCTTTCGTGCTAAATCTTTATATGTCACCCATAATTCTTGATGTATGTTCTAAAAACAAATTTTAATTTTTCATTTAGTAACAAAAAAACTTGATTTGAGATTGCATATTCTGCATATTAGTGTAGCGCAACAATACTTAAAATGCATGCATGCATTTTGATTTCTATTCGTTCCTAAAATTCACACTCACTTACTGAGTAAATTCTCATAAGGCAACACTAAAAATTTAATATCATTATCTATCTACTGATCAAAGGGCACGGTAGTGCCCCAGCCAAGTTCTCTAGTAAAGGCACTTCCCCTTTTTACAGGAATAAACTCAGGCTGTTTTCGACCCCATCTAACTTCGGAACCAACTAAGCCAAAAACTTCAAACTTGAAACATTTATCAAACTCACTAAAAGGGTGCACTAGGGATGAAACGATACCTTCAAGGTATCGAGTACAAGCACTTTATACTAGTATCGAAAAAAGTATCGATACCTACTCGGGTGTCGGGTATCGGGTGAAAAGTATCGATACCTACTTGCATCGAATTAAGATTCCAGATGAAAACATTTAATTTAATTTTTCAAGTTTTTATTTTTAACAAGAATAAAATACATTTTGTGGAATATTTCCTAAAAACATCAGTTTTTCTAGATGTTTTCCACTTAACCGGTTTTTGCTTTGGATGATTGTTGCCCCCGCCTTGGAAAACTTGGACTTCAAAAATCGCAAAAACCGTAACTGACTCACTCACTCACTCACTTACATAGATGATCATCAAAATTATGAAGCACTTCGGCCATCGTAGAATCGTGAAATAGGGCAGAATGCTACATCCTGTGGTGCAAGTTGGTGGGAAAAGTTCATAACTTGAGATTTTCCTTTCAGGGGCGTGGTATACCCCCACTTTTGAAAATTGGTTATTATTTATTTTGACCACTTCTCATTGCCGTAGAATGATGAAATTCGGTACAGCGGTAGGACCTGCATTGTACGAAAGGAGAAATTTCAAAAATTAAAAGTTGTCCATTTAAAGGGCATGGAATCTGCCCACTTAAAATATGAAATTTAATCTACCTGCTGAATATAATTTTAATGAATAGTTTATAAGAAAGAAAGCCAAAGTGATGGTAGTCAGTGTTTAGTCTATTGACATATTAAAAAGCGAAGACTTTTCAACTTTGTTTGTGAAATCTAATAAAAAAAATCTTTGCAAAAAGTAGTGAAATCACACCAAAAACATAAATGTAAAAAAAAGAGCCAAGTTCTCTGATATAGAAAAACAAAAAATAAGAGCGTAACTAGTCAGCCACGAAAAGTAATGAGATCTAAATGTACGCCAAGTTCTTAGTTTAATGTTAAGTGTTAAAAAAAATTATAACTTCATTATATTATACAATATATTAGAATTTGAAAACTTGACCAGTGAACATATACATTTTTTTTAACATCATTTTATTTATTCTCAAATTACTTATTTATTTATTTTGGTGCGACAAGACGGTTTAAATGTAATTGTAACAACAATTTTAAATTAAAGACCTGTACCCCTGATGATGTTGGAAAATACGAACGAAACGTCCAGTAAGCAACATAATCACTACATCCGAGAGTATAACTGTTCTGAAAAAGCTTCTCAATTCAGCCGTTCGGGCTCGGCATAAAATTGTAGATCCCTCCCATTCGACAAAAAAAAACGAATGGTTGTGAAAAAGCTAGGCCTAGGGTGTCTACCTACATGCCTGTTGCAACTATTCATTTATTTATTTTACTCAAAATAATTTTTTTTACAGGTAATATGTAAGAACTTCATTCTTAAAACAAACGTAATCGCAAACAATATTGAAAAAAAAAAAAAAACAACTTAAGTTCACTAAAAACAATCTCAAAAGTAGATTTTTTTGTCTTGTTCTTGCTTCGTTCTTATTTATGCGGGATTTTCGAGCTTAATTTAAGTTGACAAGGCTTCAAATAGCACTGATATCCTTGATTTTAGCTGGTTTTTTTTCTGAGTGTAGATAGTTTTGTATGGGAGGTACCAAAACTACTTGGCCAAATACATAGCCCATTTTTAATATCACCCTGACGGCAGAAAAAAGAGGTCCTATCAGAAAATTGTACTCTGCTAGGTTGATTAATTTGGTGGACGTATTCGTTTCGTGTTTTCAAGAGACAGAGAGACGGACGCGACGTGACTATTCTACTTTTACTATTTGATCCTGATTCAGAATATATAATATTTTATGGGGTCTCAGATGTCTCCTTTTTTGTGTGGCAAATGTAATGACAAAGTGAATACTCTCCTGTGGAGGGTATACAAAAAGTGTATTGGTTTCCTTGCGAGTAGGTATAGGGTATACGTATAACGTATAATACCTAATTGAAATTAATTAAATTATATTTTGTACCGCCATATGTTGTGAGTTCAGGCCAGTGCAGTGAAAATCAGAAGAATTTGACTCTATCTAAGTAGCTCGTTCTTCGAAGAATATTTTCCGACTCATATATTACACCAGCTGCAGGAAGAAGTCAGGAGACAGGCAATACAATACATAGTACAACTTATTTATCGGAAATGACGCGACGGTTAGAAATGGATGAAATTTAGAAGTGGACAAAAACGCGGTCGGAAAAATATAGCCAACTCCAGAATTTTGTGAAAACTGAGCAAAACTCTGATAGTATAGAAAAGACATAATTTTAAGTGGAATTTAAAATCCAGGCCAAAAGTAAAGTATTATAGCTCTGCAAGTGTCACTTGATCTTGAATATTAGGATTTCTTCTCTTATTTTGAAATATGTAGGTACATACAGTGATTGTACATGTGTACATAATACTTTACATAACTTTTTTTATTATATTTCGTCCATATTTGTAAATTTATTAATAAGACATACTTATATGACTTTGTCATTTTTCACTTTACCAATTCCACTTCAACATAATTGCTTTGTCGCCAGGAAACACTTTATTAATTTGATTTTTTTGGAGCAACAATAAAATTAACAGACCCCAACAGGAGGGAAACTAAATTAGCTAACCAAATTCATTGAAGTCAGCTTACATTAAATGGCAATTGAGTTGACTAATTCCTGGAAGCTTGTTTCTGGGGCGAAAATGAATAGCTCCAAACTGAATATATTCAAATTAAGTAGAAGAGCAGATAGCATGAAATGTATTCGATCGGTATTCTGAACAGCAATTAATTCTCCAAATCCAACATCAATATCCATCTGCCTGATTGCTTATCCTTAAATGGGATTGACTTTGTAACTGCCAATTTGTTCTCATGGATATAATTGATTCGGTGTAGTTTGGGTGTGTAATGAGGCAAATTCTTGACTTTATTGATAATAAGTCGAAGCCTATTTGCTTCTTATCGTGTTGCATATCGTGTATTTATATGTTGTTTGATGATTTTTTGGGTATACTTAGGTAGGTAGGTATATATACAGTCAGTTGTCTTTTGGAAATTACATGCGTGTGATAAAAATTAAGACATAAAAATATACGCAAAAGCATGTGATATCTGAAAAGCTATAATATTTAAGGCAATAATTAATCCAAAATCCCGAAAAACCAAAATCCCGAAAACCCACAATCCCGAAAAGCCAAAATCCTGAAAAAAGAATCCCGAAAAATTATATAAAATGAAAAATTTGCGCAAATTTTTCATTTTATATAATTTTTCGGGATCTCGTTTTCGAGATTCTTTAATTTGTTTTGAATGTAAAATAGGCAAGTGTTTGTCCATTCCATTTACCGTAATAATGTTTTGTAATGCTGCGCTGCAATTCGCAGTGCATTCAGTTGTGCTGATCTCATATAGTGCGATAGCTGACCGACTAGATTTTAGCCAGTGAACATCGTAATACAAAGTGAGTAGGAAAAGAAAACGTTACGGACTTGCAGGTAGTCCTGCATACTCCCCTAATTTTTGGTCGGTTTGTAACCTTTTGAAACAAAATCTGCCGCGGACACAGAACAACGTAGAGGCGTGGCTCCGCCGCCGGCTGAAAGTTCTCGCAGGGCATTCACACATTGGTGTATATTCACTGATTGCTCTTTTATGTGAAGAGCAAATCCGTGTGAAAACATGTTTGGCTAAATTAATTGTCGGTGAGATGCAACAACTAAGAAAACGTTATGTGACGAAGGAACAAAAAAATACAAAATTTTACGCGGAACGTAACGAGCGTTCTGAAATAAGTTTTCTAACAGGAATTGCGTTCAATATGAATGTGTATTAGATATTGTTTTGTCATGGATCGTTTTTTATATGTTTTTGTTAATAAGACTTAAACTGTTTTTGTTATGTTTTATTTATTTGAAGTTTGTTATTTTGTTAAATAAATTTGGCATATATTTTAGTTGCTAGGTACAATAAAATGTTTAGTTTCACTTTCGGGATTTTGGCCTTTCGGAATTTTGGATTTTCCGGATTGTGGATTTTCGGGATTGTGGCTTTTCGGGATTTTGGTTTTTCGGGATTGTGGGTTTTCGGGATTTTGGATTTTCGGGATTTTGGGCTTTCGGGATTTTGGATTTTCTGGATTTTGGGCTTTCGGGATTACATTTTTCGGGATTCTGTCCGACTCCCATCCGAGAAGGTATAACTGAATATAAATGAATATACTGTAACTTTTTATTGAAAATAATATATTTTTAACAATTAATAGACATAACAAAATACACATTATTTCGAAATTTAATATAACTATTTAACAGAAAATAGATTTAAATTAATTTATTAGATTGATTATTATGTGTATTGTGTTTGTGTATGTCCATAACCATACATAAACGAACGCGGAAAAAATATATAGGTAGTATCCGAGTTATGCCACGGGGTGTTTTGAGGATTTAACAGTATCACGTCAATAACGTTCTAGAAGACCTGTTGTTTTTTACCTGTCTCATTTGCTTGCATGAACAGTGAATTGTTGCTGCAATTCAAATAGTTTTCAATATGAATTAATTTATTAAATTAATTAATTAATTCTAGATTTTTGCTTACGAGGTTTTTTTTCTAGATTTTAGCTATTCGAGATTTTTTCATTCTAAATTTTTTTTTCCGATATTTTTTTTTCTAAATTATTATATTTTTCTACAGGGTAGACTCAGTGCCGGATCAGAGAAGTACCTGTAGAAGTGTTGAGTAGAGTGAATGAGCTCAGAATAACGGGCAACATTTCCGGAACGCTTGAGATGTTTATTTGAGGGGAAGTCCCCATAATTATGTTTCTTAGGTGAGCATTTTTCAACCCAGTAGCGCGATTAAGACGCATTAAACGTAGACCTGGTGAAGAGGCTGTTGATGAACCAATAACTGATCAAAAAAAAGATTTTGACGTCGATTTTTTAATGCTCTTTTGGACACTGTACTTATACCTATGAAAGAAAGATTTCAACTAATGCATGATTTTCCTGACGCGTGGAATTTCTTGTTTAACATAAAAAAAAAATCAAAATAAAGAAGAGCTCATGCGACATTGTTCTAAACTGCAAGAAAAGTTAAAAGTGACAAACGCAGGTTTTTTAAACCGAAGTTGATAAAAACGTACTAACTTGCGGTCTAAAATGTCCCAAAAAAGATTAACTAGTTTGTTTGGCCTCACTGTCCATTGAAAATCAAATTGCAGAAAGCATAGATTTTGACAGTCTTATCAGAGAATTTGCAGACAAAAAAGATAAAAAATATGATTTTAGTTGTTTTTTAATATTTTTTTTTTTTGCTTTAAATGTTTCGTGATTAACATAATTGAAAATAAGATTTTTATACCTTTCATAGGAAGGCATATTCTCTTGGCCATTACGTTTGTAACACCGAGAAGGAGTCACCGGAGATCCCATAAATCTGAATTAGGATCACATTCTAAATCGATTTAGTCATGTCCATATGTCTGTCTGCTGAAAACACGACAACGTCCAAGCCAATCGACTAAGGCGAATGAAATTTTGTGAAAGGACTTCTTTTACCATCGTCAGGTTGGTATTGAAAATTGGATTGAATTGTACCTCTGGTACCTCCCATATTTTGCATGGTTTATAGGTAGTGGAGGGTATCAAATTATGACACTTTTACTTGGTTTAAATTTTAATGAAGTATAAAAGGGCGCCAAGTGCATGACTCGCCCGGGGCGCCTAGATCGTTAAGGCCGGCCCTGGGTAGACCCCCCGAAAAACTTCTCAATTCAGCCGTTCGGACTCGGCATTAAATTGTAGGTTCCTTCTATTCGTCAAAAAAAAAAAACAAAAAAAAAACTCACACAAACGAATGGTTGTGAGAAGCTAGGCCTAGTGTGTCTACACGCATGTTCCGCCACTGCGCTAATCGACTGCTTTGTAGTACCAACATTGGTCATCGAAGTTAGTTTCAATTCTTCTAATAATTAGACAGTGTGAATTGTATGGGCGAATAAAAGTAATAGAGGCACTTCACCTTTGCCGGAAAAAGAAATGTATGCCAGCCCCACTTGTCCTTCGCAACTCAACAACCACACTGAAAAGAGAACTTAAAGTCCTCGGTGTACTTTTCAGTGGTAAATGGTAATATGAAACGGGATCACCGGGGAGAGTACGATAACTTAGGCCAAAATTGATAACGGTTTTTTGTAGAGGGGTTAAATATAAGCATTTTTTACTATGGGAGGGGGGGGGGGTCTATCTCGCTTCGTTTATGCGGGAGGGGAAATTAAAAAAAATAATACTTCAAATGAAAAACAAAAATATTAAAAAACAATGGCAACACTTATAATAAATGACTAACCCCCAGTTTCACACTGAAAGTTTAAACTAAAGTTCAACTGAACCTGAACGTGAGTTTAAATTTGAAGTTCAACTCGTCCGGTTTCACAATATAATCTAAATTTCAGTTCAATTGAACTCAGTTCAACTAAATTTAATGAATGAATTTGAGAGTATTGTACAGTACTTAGCTTTTATACGACTTTTCTAAAATAGTTCCTTGTCTTTTCTTTCAAAGAATACGCAAAACAACGTCAAATATTTGTGTTTTTGACAATCGGCTGATCTGAGGTTTAAACGGCAGAATACTGTAGTTTAACTTAAACTATAGAATGAACTCTGTTCAAGGTTTAAACGAAATTCTGAAACAGAATTAATTGTTGAACTAAAGTTTAAACTAAAAGTGTAGTTTAAACTCCCACTGTGAAACTGGGGGTAAATCATTTTTGAAAGCCTGGAATCTGTTCTTGAATATTATTAGCCATTTTTCATTATCAGCTATGATTTATATAGATCATCGATTTGCACTTACAACAACAACATGTGATCCTGCTTTTCATCGAGATCACGAAATATGATCTGAAAATTAATTCAACTTGTTGTTGTTTCGTGGCGTTGTTTATTTCATTCGCTAAATGTTGGTGTCCCTGTAAATTATAGCCACACAGTACTGTTGCCAGACCAAAATATGAAACACAATTAACAATACAAAAAATCAGTTAGCATTTTTCACATTCGAATAAGTTACTACTCCGACTTTCGAGATGTTTTGTTTCGCTATATAATATAGCACAGAAATATAAATGGAAATATTAGCAGTACAATACGGTTAATTATGATGCATATTTGAACATAACATTTGAACATAGTTATGCAGATATGTATTCATATGGTAACACCCCGACACAACAAGCGAAATGTCAAACTCAAATATGAGAAAGTGCAATGGAGAAATCGTCGCATTGTGACGTCGCGTTGTACCGTGTGGCTGCAAGATGGCTGGTGGCAATAAGATATTTGTCATAATTGGTATTGGATTTTATATGTGAAAAACAACTGTTGCCACAACTCAATCAATGATCCAGTTTGTTTTATTTTAATGATCTGATCCGGATCAGATCACGCTGATAATAAAAAACGGCTATTTTTAAATCGAGTTATTTCTGTTAATAGTTTTTGAAAAAAACAATTTCAAACTTGAAATTTAAGGACAAAAATTGGGGTAATGATGGATTTATGTAGAGGGGTTAAATACAAGCATTTTTTGCTATGGGTCTATCTCGCTCCGTTTAGGAAGGAGGGGTAATAAAAAAAAAAAAAATATTAAAAATCAATGGCTACACTAACAACAAATACTAAAGCATTTTTCATAGCTAGGAATCTCTTCTAAATTGTCTATAGTCCAAATCAGCAACATTTTGTCTATAATGTGAACTTTTAGGCCAGAGACTGTTACTGAAGAATCTTGTTGACATTGGGTAAACTAATATAATTTGAAGAAAGTTTGCATATACTCAGACTTGCACCCGTCCCAAAATCCAACAATGACTCCAAGCAGGGGGGTTGCAGTGCATGCCCCCCATACCCATTTCAAGGTGCAAGGGTAACAATTTGTACTCTAAGCGTTGTGACATATAAAAGTAATTTTGCATTTTCTCAAAAATTAGAAGACATAAATCAATCTAGTTTTCACTGTTCGATTAAGAATTTAATTAGGAAGTAAAAACTGCAAACAAATTAAGGATCTATATTCTCAATATTGAAAAAACCAGCATACAACATTTTTTTTAAATTTTTTTCCTTAAATTTGAAGTTTGAAAGCATTGTTTTCAAAAACTGTTAATAAAAGTAATTTGATTTAAAAAATAATTTGAAAGAACAGACTCTTGGCTTTCAAAAATCCTAAAATCCTTTATTGTAGGTGTTGCCATTGTTTTTTAATATTTTATTTTCATTTTATGTTTAATTTTTTTTTTTAAATTACCCCTCCCGCCTAAACGAAGCCAGATAGACCCCCCCTCCCATAGTAAAAAACGCTTATATTTAACTCCTCTACAAAAAACTGTTATCAATTTTTGGCGCCTAAGTTACCGTACTCGTGCCGGATCACCATAATAAAGAATACCATTAACCTGTTGAAAAAAAAAAAACAAAAAAAAAAAACGCCCGATAAATAATGTTCCCGTCGGTCGTAAAGGTCCTCCACGCATAGAAACGCCCTTTAAGTAACCAACTCTCTAGTTGCGGGCACCCTCCCTCCAGCATGGCATTACTCTCTTTATGTGGACATCGAAGAAAAACTTGCACAACATTGGTGTACCATTAATGAATGCTATACCGAATATCTACAGGAGCACTTAACAACACCCACTAAAGGTCTTCGGATAGAAGCTGGTTACAAAACCATCAACGGACTGGGACAAAAACGAGCAGTAACTTTAATAAGCAAGGCGCTTGCGGATATAGCCCTCCCTCTTCATGCAGTTTCTCAAGAAACTCTACAAAGGAAAAACTCTATTTCCTCTCTAAGCAACATGTTAACGCTTATTTTTTTCTTGTTTGGCCGGAGACCAGTCCGAATTGGTTCGAATCATTAGAATCGGTCCATAGGCGTTCTTGAGTTCTAAGCGCAGTAAATAACGGCTTTCTCTTTTATATATTAACTAGGCTCGCCCAGTGGTCGAAATTCGACCACACATTTAAACACAAAGCAACCCAACATGCATGCAGAACGTGCGTGCATGAAGTATGTGCGTCACCTACATATATGTACATAAGAAATCTACTGAAGTGAAACTTCACAACAACTGTGTTTGCTTTGTTTTGTTTTGTTTTGGTTTGTTTTGTTTTGACCCACTATAAACCATCCATTTGAAAAGGAAATAAACAAAATTCCTGGAAGCCGATTGCAGCGCCGCCTATCAGGTCCACTTGTGAATCTAAACCAGGAACCCACTCAAACAGACACAGGGATCCCCTCAAACGCACATACCAAATTTCAGCAAAATCGGTCCATGAGTTTAGAAGGAATTGCAGCGCCACCTACCGGGTCCTTAACCATCCAAGGATCCCCTCAAACACACACACCAAATTTCAGCAAAATCGGTCCATGAGTTTAGAAGGAAATAAATAAAATTCCTTGAACCCGATTGCAGCGCCACCTACCGGGTCCTTAACCATCCAGGGATCCCCTCAAACACACCCACCAAATTTCAGCACCATGAGTTTAGAAGGAATTAAATAAAATTCCTGGAACCCGACTGCAGCGCCACCTACCGGGTACTTAACCATCTATGGATGGACTTACACGTTACACCTCTCTAAAGAAGTTTCACTTCAAAAATTGGCGTGTGCAGGTCCGTACGCGAGAAAGATATGAAATTTCTTAAAAAGTTTCGGATCGTCATATACCTACGCAGTGCAATCAATGGAGAATGAAAGACAACAAAAATATAATGTGCACCCTCTGCATCGCCCTCCAACCCAACCTTACCGGCTACCCTGTTACCTACTTTTTTACGTCTCTTCTCTTATGAAGATTATTAATATACCTACCCCATGCTATACTGCAGCACGCACCCCTTCCTACATTGGACATACGATCATATATGTATATGTATGTTTTTCGAATGAGGTACAGCTACAGACACACCACGTATGACGGTGTGGTTTTGTTTTTGTTTACAGAATTTCGACTGAGCGAAGGGGAAATATTTATTTTCTGTATGTTGTTGTTGTAACCAATGTAACGTAAAAATATTTATTTACCTATTTAGCAAATACTTTTTTCAAATAATTATTCTTCTTAACACATCTATGAGTGGTAAGCTTCAATTTGGTAAAAAGAAAAATAGATTTGGTATACTTTAAATAGGGTAAATGACTATCACAAGAAATCGGGTCGGCTTTTAATATTATAATAGATTTAGATGGTATTCCATTAGTACCATCAGTTCAGTACCTAACCTACTCTATTTAGTTTAATACTTTGTGGGATACTTCTAACTTACTCAACGATATCTAGTCATATTGACATGTCGGCTGCTTTTCAGAAGACTGAAGAGGAAGAACAATTTCAAAAAAATTCATAATAAAAATCTATCCGTTTATTTGTATTTACACATTTTAAAATGGTTTCATCAATTTATTTACTCGTTTCTGTACATTCCTTCGAATAGCTTTCAATTGTTTTGGAGCGCCATCAAAGTACCGTTTAGCTGCTGTTTCATAATTCGTCTGTAAATCAATGTATGTTTTCATCATAATAGAATCCATCTGACTTTCTATATCCTGACATCCTGGGTAGAACTTATACTTTTCATTATCCACGTCAAAATGACAATGCATAGCGTTAAAATATTCGGTCAGTTTCCTTGAGGGATCGTATATTTTGCCATCAAATTCTATCCAAAAATGAACAGAAGCTAACTTTTGAAATGAACCATACATTAATGTGCCACACATATGCTTTGCGTCTATATTCAACTTTTTCATTGCTTCGTACATCATTAGACTTGCTGGTAAACCTGCCCCAAACATAAATCCATCTAAGAATGCGTCTGAAATAATGTTTGCTACAACACCACAGACAATGTGTTTTTTCGTGTTACTCATTTTTACAATTATTACAAATATGTAAGTAAGTATGATAAATTTTAACTGTGAAACTGTATAAAACTGTATTACCAAAACTGAAAATCAAACAACTATCCACAACACACCCGTCTCGTGATGATCCTTTGCAAATTATGGCGCTGTCATCCGATAAATTCTCTTTTTATACAAATCGAAGTTAGGTATAGATATTGTTAAAAACAAAGAAAACCCCGGATGCCTTCCTAACAAAGGGCAATAAATCTAGGCAGGTAATATTTTCTATGAAAAAAAAATAAAAATAATAATAATAATAATAATTAGTGATCATTAAGTTAGCATTCTTTGGTTAGGTACCTACCTACATATTCGCAAAGAGTTTTCGGTTTTCGGCACAAAAAGGGCCAGTAAAATTTTAAATGAAATTCATTCGATACCCACATAAGGCACAGGACTATTTTTATTAGTTTCAAAATGCAGTAATCAGATTGCAAGAAGTCGGGGAATCGCTGACAGGGAATTTGTAATTTGTAAGCCATAAAATTGATTATTTGCCACCTCTACCTACAGGATATTATACTGTTGTACTATTTCAAAACGTTCATAGAAATTGGTTGTTGGCATAATGTACCTTTCATGTTATTGGTTTTCGTACAAAATATCGAACTCGAGATTTTAATCAATTCTGATGAGACAGGAACTTTAAAAGTGGATCTCGCAACCACCAAGCCAACAATTCACACCAAACTGTGTCTTTCTCCGGGATACACTGTCACTTGGTGGATCTCACGTGGATTGGCATCGTCCTTAATTCCGCAGTCTTTTGCTAATGTACCTATACCTATCCATTAATCCAAAAATGTATTAAGTTTTATAATTTTCACATGTTGCTCGGCGCTCTAACTTACGACTGTAATTTCCCTTTAGTGTTTGAAAAAAAGAAAAGAGAATTAATAACAAATAAAAAAAATTTGAATTGTCAAAATCCACCCACACCTATTGAAAAGCCTTTATTTCTATTTGACAGAAATGCTTAAGGCCCATCAGGCAAGTACCATTGATAGTCCCTGGATGAGATAGTTAGATCAAGTTCATAGTCTCTCCTCTATCCGTTTTGGGATTGCCCACTTGATTATTAAGAGTCGAATTCGGAAAATCTAGATTTTCGTAGAATCCACTGGAGTAACAACACTCGCAACCCAGCTTAATGGATATGTGGGTGGAGGGCCTTGAAAATTAATGAACGAATGGAAGGACCTATTTACTTCCAATGAGTTGTAAAATTCTCCTTGCCACTGCAGCAGACCTAACAATTATTTACAAAATAAGTGATCAGTAAAAGTTTTTTGTGGCGTTTCATGAAGAAGTTTTCTGTAGATTCTTTGGGGTGTTTTTCATCCGTTTCTTATGGCTTTTATTTATAGGCATTTTTCTGAGTACTTTTTATGCTTTTTAGAGGCCGATTGTGACCATTTTTATAGTAAAACATATTTATTATGTTTTAACAAGTAACTGCTACTGCAAATAGATACGTCTTCCTTGCGTCAGGATACTTGCAAGGATTCGATAACTAGGAATTGGCATACATTTAGATCTCATTACGTTTCGTGGCAGACAAGCCAGACGCTTTTTTAATGTACCTATAACAGAACTTGGCTGTTTTTTACATTTATGTTTTTGGTGTGATGTTATTTAATAGAAATTATATAGGAGTCAGTCTGAGAATTTTTTTACCTCCCAAGTGAAACTGCATGGATTGGCATAGGACCTCACCAGAAATGTAATTAAGACCAGGAGACCATTTTACTTGTGTGGTGAAGTGGAGTCTGTTTTCATAACCTAGGCCTAGAGCTTGAATCTCTATTATTGGGATTGTCTAAAAATGTTTGTAAATAATTATCGTCTGAACATATATGACGATTCTTTAAATATTGACTGCTACTTCTATGAACAGTACTATATGGCTTGTTTCAGAGAACTACCAAACTATACCAACACCAAATTAAACAAACTTCATTTGTATTAATAAAACACTCACTGGTAAGTCTGCCTTTATGCATATAAATTATTCTAAAATTACATCAAATTTACAGCAATCGTATATTTCCTTCAATTAAGTAAATGATACCAAGTCTTAAGCATGTCAATGGCGTACAAATTCTGTGAAGTGAATATAATCAGATTTTCAGATCCACTGACCAGAAAATCAAATTCCTTAGAATTAGCACTCCAACGCAAACACAACAATTCGTTTTATCTGATTCCACTGGTGTTAAATAGACAAAAATCTTTAATAGATATCCTTTTGGCGGAATTTCAGCTGAGGTCGTGTTCAAACAAACTTTTATGGCTAATTTATCAATTGAATTATTTACCATTCTCTCGAAGGCATCGTCCTCTGATTGTCAAATCATTGGCGAGAGATAATGTTTCAGTTCATACTGTAGTCATGGTTATCGATTGGTGAAAAGTAATCATTCGGAAAGTTTTTGGGTCACGTAGCACTTTGTATATAAAAAAGGAGAATTTAAAAAGCAATGTTTGCAGTTGAGTAATTTATTAATTAGGTAGGTACATTATGTTATGTCGATGATAATGTAACAGACATAAAAATATTTACCATATTATTAGCATAGTAAAATAAAAATAACTATAGTTACGTAAATTTGTTCCCATTTTTGATGGCTAAAAACAATGGAATTCGGAAATCTTCTCCATTTGATACAAATTCTAAAATCTCACTGCAGCTTGATATAGTGTTGGTTTGTACAAATTCTTGTTTAGTTGGAAGTGGCTCAATGTAGCTAAGAGTAGTGTATAGTTATATGTACTTTTGAGTATACCTACATTCTCCGTAACATATATTCGAGTACAGTTGACAGTTTTGCTTGAGCAAGATTCATATCCATACCATACCCGAAAAAACATTTTGTAATTTTATGAGTCGTTCTTTGAAAATGTATTCTAGGGAAACGTTCAATGGTTAAGAAGAGGCTGGCCAACCAGGTTTAGGGTTATGCGTGCTGGTTAACTCTATACCCAACCACATAAAAAGATTACGATGCGATATTTATTCCTGTCATTGCCAGAGACAAGCGATGATGGTTTTAATATCCTCCACAGAAAGGTATAGGTATTCACTTTGCCATTACATTTGTAACACCAAGAAAGAGTCACCGGAGTCCCCATAAAGTATATAATATTCTGAATTAGGATTCAGGATTCTGACTCTATTTAGCCATGTCCGTCTGTCTGTCTGTCGAAAACACGATAGAGTCCAAACGAATCGACCTATAGGCGAATGAAATTTTGTAAGAGTACTACTTTTTACCTTTGTCAGTATTGAAAATGGGCTATGTCGGTCAAGTAGTTCTGGTAACTCCCATACAAAACCCATGCAGCCTTAAGCAATAAGTCTTGAGTTACTGATACTTTTGTGGTGGTATTAAGACAATCCGTATCAAGGCTAAATTCGCTAACATCAGATCGATCTGAGTCAAACGCTTTGGAGAAATCAAGTAGCGTAAGTATAGTTAAATTGTTGTCATCAATAACATGTCGAACATCATCCGATACCTTCAAAAGAGATGTTGGGCAGCTGTGACCTGATTGGAAACCAGATTGAAAAAGGACATATAAGTTTGTTTCTTTCGATGTGATGTTTTATTTGGTTACTTATTAATGATTCAAAAGCTTTTGACAGAAATGGGAGCACTGCAATTGGACGGTACTCATTCGCCTTACCACTTTTTAAAATTGGTATAATTTTTGCTGTTTTCCATCATTCTGGGTAGTTAGAGGTGGTTATAATGTGGTTGAAAATAGGGGTTATGTGAGAAAGAATAAAGGGAAGAAGTATTTAAATAAAGTCGGGGTGAATATTATCTAGGCCAGTACATTTGGATTTAATAGAAAAAATTGCTTTCTCAACCGATATCGGGTCCACCGCAGACAACGAAAAGCTATCTACCAAAGGATTAGAGGAGAAACTAAAGATAGAAAAACCGAGAGAGGAATTTTATTTAACATTTTCCTGGGAAGATCAGGTCGATGGGTAGGAAGCTGGCTGTCTATATCCTCCTACTCTGGCTTAAAAATGGGGTAGTGCAATTTAGCTGCATATTCCTAATGCAATATTTGGAAGATATCTAAGATCTGCGAAAGTGCGACGACCCTCAACTATTGTATTTGGACAAGGATTGATGATTCTAACATTTTCTCAGAAAATTGCTACATTTATCGTCGTCATCGCGACCCACGTGAATCAAGTGAATAAGCGAGAAATAAAGCAGATATTGCGTGTTTTGTCTATGGCCTTTTGTTGGTTCATAAAATATGTAGGTACATGTAAACAACATACCAGTAGCTATAGATACCTGCCGCATGTGCGTTAAATGTAATAAAACGTTCGACGCACGTATTATAATACACGAACTTGATTGGTGTGGAGGAGAAGAACACAAATTTCCTGACACGATGCGATGGTTGGATGTTGAGCAAGGAAACGCAATTATGTTGCCTGAGCAATTTCTTTCATGTAAGAAAGATATAATTTCACTTCAAATATTTGAAAATAGATAAGTGTGTGTTCTTTATTTCTATAAATAATCATGCAAAAAATGCAATTCAAATTATAGATTATTGTATGTTCTGACTGACTGAATGACTCAGCCTTATACAACTTTAACAGCCCTATTATTATTTGATACTTGATAAGATCTATCAATTCATTGATAATTTGGTATTATGAGTATATCTATATACATTTATATAAAAACTAGCTGTACCCGCCCAGCTTTGCCCGTGCAGAGGAATTGTATTGCTTAGGTCTTAGATAATAATGTTCTTTCGTGAAATGCGAAAAATGAGAATAAATCTATTTTCTGGAATTTTCTTTCTGCCTAAACCTGAAATATACAGCAATACGAAAAAAACAAAAAAAGATTCATGAAAATCATAGAAGATGTTTTTTGTATGGGAGGCGTCACCCTCGTTTGTCCAATTTTGGCGTGGCGATATCGATAATGGATGTATTGTATTGGATATAGATATATAATGTGCACCCTCTACATCGCCCTCCCTCTCCTTGATCATGCTACTTGTTTGTAATGCTGTATTTCCTTTCCTTTGATTCCCTCTTCCTATGGAATCCGAACAACTACCTTACCTACCCCAACCATATTAACTTAAAAATTTGCAAGTTCTTTGAAAAGTAAAGCTTATAGGATAGTTTCACCTTTTTTTTAAACCATTGCATTTCACCTCCACAAATACTACAAAAGCCGAGGTGCATGATTATTGATGACATTAAGCCTTTGAGGGCTTTTCATCATTATCTGAGGCTTCAGGTTTCTTCACAACCAATCTTTTTTTCGTGGTTTAGGTTGGCCCCGATCTGAAAGGAAAATTCTCTTCACTCAAATTCAGATCAGATAAGTTGGCCATCTACTGATATACCATCCAGAACCAGGCAAAACCTTACCTTTGATTAGAAGATATTTCAATTCCTTATTTTGATGTGCTAGAATCGAACCTCTTTTTTAAGGTTCCGTACCTAAAGGAAAAAAAAACGGAACTTTATAAGTTTCGCTACGATGCTATGTCTGTCCGTTGGTCTGTAAACTATAAATTGACCGCGCTCTACACACAGTGGTCTCATTCATGCATTCGTGTTTTGTATAGGTATACATTTTTGAACATGGTTGTGGTTTGTATTAGTATCATTGTTAGCTGGGTTCGGCTTAGGGAATTGTAGATAGGCACCTACTTATTTTTCATTCAAAAACCAAGTGGATATTTAAAAAGAGGAAGTGTATTACTTTTCGCTGGTCTTCTAATTTGTCATGTATTCAATTCAACTTTTGTTAAATAAATATAAAGCGTAAAATTATGTGCAGTAGGACTATTCAAATTAGCAACCCTTTTTCACTAATTGACAAATTTTTGTTGGTTTTGTTGACCACTATTTTAGACTTCATAATTGTCCACTTTCATTCGTCAATTTTTCATCATCTGTAAAAAAAATTCACAAGCAAGACTGAATTTAATAAAATCAATAATTGGATTAGAAATATCAGATATGTTCAGAATCAGAAAGGAAATTTTGTCCACAACGGTCTTTTAAAATTCAAATTGTTTGTATATCAAAATGTTATAATACTAAACTCGGAAAGAATGGGATCACATCCTGCTGACAAGGCGCCGACATTATTATTTATACACCATTCGGTAAACCCACTTCCGTCAATCCTAAATATCTCGTCGATGAGTCAGCACTCAACGTTGATTTCAATTAGAGGGCAAAATCTATGTCATCCTATGAAAGCGTAATCAATGTGAGCGTTCCAAACCCCAGTGGTATGATTTGTATCAAAATAATTTCCTATGATGTGTCGCCTGCCATGTTTTAAACTTGTAAATTGTTGCCTTGGTTGTAATGGATTCTAATTGATGATAAAAAGAAAAAGCGTAGGCGTGTATATGTCTTGGCCCGTTTCTTTGATTGGAGTATATAGGTATAGGAATCTAACAGAAGGTACTTATTCAAATATTTACTTGTCAAACATGAGGGAAATCTCTGTAGAAGGCGAATACAGTTCGAATACTGTCTTACATGCAAATTGAATCGAACTTGTTATTACTTATTTCGCGATTTTGTTCGTGTCAAAGTAGTTTGGGTTTCTCATGGGTATTAAACTGAATAACAAAAGAACACAGTAGGGTTCAATTAAGAAACAGATGAAAGATGAAAAAATCGTAGGTATACTTACATACAAAGAATTTAACAAAACGATTTTATGTATCTAACATTTTTGCAGATCAAAAATGCTGATGCTTAATAAATTCTTGGGAGCTTATTAAGCTTGAGCATTTTTTTTTAAAGGTTTGTTGTCATTAAATATACAAAAGTTTCGCTGTTAGGTACATTTAAATTCAACTTTTATATAACCAATTTGACTTAAGGCTAGTTAACAAAATGGTGAGTGATGTGATGAATTATTATAATAGATACTTTAATGTATTTGTATAATGATTTTTTTTTTAAGAATTAGGTATAGATTTGCATAAATTGTATTTTCTCAGATTCCTACTCGTATAGTATGCATCGTTGTCTGGGCTTCCCTCAGTGTTCAAACCGAGTGTCGATGTCCTTGTGGTAGTTGAGAGAGTTGATCAATTTTGTATAATTTTGTATATAGTTTCCCTGTCTGTGTTTCTTGGGAATAGATCCTCGTTTAGCTGATCCCTTACATGGAGGTACCGATGCTGTGAGATGTGTTGGTTGTCGGCAATCCTTCGGGCTAGAATGTATATATGGCTGATAGATGTAATTCCGAGTATTTTCCTGAAAAGAGTGACCATGTACTTTTCCAGTGGCGTGTTGCTAGCTTCTTCTTAGAGTCTTGAACTCATTATTATTGAAAATGTATAAATGTGAAATTCATTGAGGCAACAATCAGTATCAGCACAATCAAGAGCTGATTGCGGCGATTGAAGCTTCTTGAGGCAATATGTCCTTGAATTACCTTAAAAGTTCATATGGGTCTTTGATGAATAGAATTTTTGAGATTAATATGAGATGGTGGAGGCAGTATACATTCTTAAAATATGTAACAGAAAATTGATTAAAATAAATAAAAAAATCGCATACAGTCACCAGGTTTGTATATTCATGATAGATGGTTCACAATGACACTTAAGTAATGGCTTAACCTTAACTAAACCAAGCTTAATGTCGACTGTAAAAATAAAAACTACTTAAGTAAAGTTTGTGTTTAATTCTACATTTAACTAAGCCGATACTTAAGCTCACACAGTGAAATCGGGTATATGTATGTGCGGCCGAAGATCAGTTCTTTGGCCAAATATACCTACTGTTAGTAATTTCCACTAAACTAAAGTATTTCAGCCTTGTCAAGCGTGAGTACCTAGTACGACCTACCTACATATGGATCCAAAGTAGGTATATTTTTTATCTAATAGGTTTTCCATATAGGCAAAGTAGTTGCTAATTGCTACACTACACAGTTTATAATGAAATTTCTACTTGTGCCATATACAATTGCAAAATTTAATATTTTCTGTCAACGTTTTTGTTGTCTCAGGATATTTTTTTTTTAAGAAAATTATACCGGGAAAACATAAACAGAATATGTGACAGTACAAAAAAGAGACAGATTAAGTTTTAATAATAAAAATGGATCCAACACTGTCAGCTATTTTGCCATTTAAAAATTAAAACAAGTAATAATATTATACAAAGGAAACATTTCTGTTCAGTTCATTGTACAAAAGTGTCATCCTTTAAAACATCACTCCCAGCTCCCACAATTGCTGTACACAAAAATCTGCATAATATGAAGATGGGTGCAGTGCATAATGCATATTGCATGCCATCCCGGTTATATAATATGGCCACACCACAACCAGGTTCATGGAAATAAAAATGATATTATACATTATACCTCCTAGGTATGTTTGAAAAAAGGTTTTTTTTTGTAGCATACCTCAACATCAGCTTGATCCGAGGGTCTTATGTGCAGTATTATTTTGTAGAGCAAAATCTGTATGGTCTATCAAGACCGTATTTCACTGTTATCCGTGTTTGTTATCACATCGTGCACAATCTATCATCGGAAGGCAACATAGCACGGGTGTTCAGTTCATTGTTCAGAGATTATATTTTAGAGATGTTCCACCAAAATACCGTGAGGTATACGAAAGTGAAAGGTCATTGCCTGCTTGGATTGCTGAGAATTTATCATCACATTCTATAGCTTTAAATATTCCAGCAAATCAGACTAACAAAGCGTGTAAGGTGTAACCCGTCCAATCAGTGGGCCAAGTAATTAAAAATCAATTCGCTGAACGTAACTAATTTCTTGGTCACCCAAGCGTGTTTTAAGCATTACTTCTGTTGAATTCAATTTTAGAAATACCTACTCAAGTTATAAATTAGTAAATACGTTCAATATAGCCTCAAGAGGATACTAAAATGTACAGGAATGTTTGCACATCCTAAAAGGGATGCTCTGCTATTTAACATGTAGCAATTGCAAGGAGTAACAGTTCGCGAAAACATCGAGTTCCTGGGAATACTCGAATTGAATACCTACGAAAGCAAACATTCAAAGGATTTCGTTTTCAATTTCGCAATTTAGAAATGGATATAGTCTGAATGAGTTCTCGATAAAATTTTCCCATACTACCTTGTATGGCAACGGAAAAGGTAAACAGGAAATCAAGGTATAGCGCAGCTTACATTGGTAAGTACGTATACGTACAATATACGTATACATACTCGGAAAAGTCTGTCGAATTAAATTGATTTTCAGGAATACGCAAATAAAAAGAAGCAAAGGATTTTAAACAATGAGCAAAAGTATTTATGGGTTATACATTTTTGAGACAACCATCAAAGCCTCTTATATTCTTATATTTACATAGCGTTGCACTAACTGTACTTAGCTATACCCCATTATGATAACCATTTTCGAAATTGGGAACAACAATTTACGTAGGCTACTGATAAATTATTTATTTATTTGTTGTCACCAAAGAACAAAATCTTTCATAGACATAAGGTCATAACATTACAAAATTTTAAATAGGACAAATAGGAAATTACAAAGTAAACGTAGAGCAAACAAATTATGACTGAACATTATCAAGTAATTTTCTTTTTAAGGAGGAAATCGACAAGTTAAAATCTATTAAACTGAAATTAGCATTATACGATATCATTAAGCCGTTAATTGAGGAAGAGCGACCGTAGTTTGTACGAGAGTGGTTTACTCTAAAAAATCTAGTGCATCGCAGGTTGAAAGATGGAACATTTATGTTGAGAAGGCTTAGAACGTCTATTGAGTCAATCTCACCTATTAGGGTCCTATGAACAAACACAACTCTAGCCACAGTTCTCCTAACTTCTAGTGACTCTAAGCTTATCAATTTTAACCTAGATATATAAGGGGGTAAGTTGCTTAAGTCAAGCCACGGAAGTCCTCTAAGAGCAAATCTTAGAAATCGTTTTTGAATTGATTCAATTCTATTTATATGAATTCTATAGTACGGATACCAAACTATAGAGGCGTATTCTAACACAGATCTAACAAAAGCTACATACAAAGTTTTAATAGCATAGACGTTTGAAAACTCACAAGCATAGCGCCTTAACATTCCCCATGTTCTATTTGCCTTGTTTGTGATAGACTAAAAGCACACCCAAATCTTTAATTACTGAAACACGGGGGATGACTACACCGTCAAAAGAATACGTATACATGACAGGTGATTTACAGCGGGAAAATGTTATGACTGAACATTTAGAAACATTTAAAGAGAGGTAGTTTTTAGAACACCACAGATAAAATTTTTGAAGATATGAATTTAAAACATGAAAAGAATTGTAATTATTTCCCGGAAAATAAATCTTAAAGTCATCCGCAAACATTAACAAAGAACATTGAGGTAAAAATTTGACAATATCATTTACAAACAGAATAAAAAGTAAAGGTCCAATATGACTTCCTTGCGGAACAAGGTTACCGATATATTTTTCGAAATATTATTACGAAACTTTACATTTTGAAATCTACCAATAAGGAAGGAAGAAAGCCATTTTAAAAAGAAAATAGGAAATCCCAATTTTGTGAGTTTATATAATAGAATTTTATGGTCAACTCGATCAAAAGCTTTGCTGAAATCCGTGTAGACCGCATCAACCTGGTTACCTTTACTGATTTCAGAGATTACAAAGTTCGTAAACAACAAAAGATTGGTTACGGTAGACCTCTTTTTTACAAAGCCATGCTGATTACTGCAAATGTGGACATTACAGTAGAAATTTAATCTTTCCGTAACAAGGGAATCAAGCAATTTTGGAAGAGAAGATTGCTTACATATACCTCTATAGTTTTCAATTTTATTTCTCCTACCAGACTTAAAAATCGGAACTATAAAAGAAGTTTTCCAAACAGATGGAAATGTGCTAGTTTTTAAGGATAAATTAAAGATGTGGCATATGATTTTATGTAAAGGAAACGCACAGTTTCTAAGCAAAACAGAAGGAAGACCATCAGGACCAGGACTAAGGCTGACCTCCGAAGCTGCTAAATTCTTCAAAACCTCATTTTCAGAGAATTCCATATTATTGAAAAGAGGATTGGGAGAATCTTCAATATAATAGAAAAATTTCTTATCAATCATCGATTCATCTTTCGAATATACTGATTGAAAAAAGTCAGCAAAATTATTGCAGATAATATCGGGAGAATCCGCGATATGTCCATTAAAAGAGAGTGAGGCTGGAAAACCATCACTTTTGTTTTTAGAATTAATAAATTTCCAAAATTTATCCGGCCTCGAAACAAGATTATTCTGTATTTCATTTAAATACACAAGGTATGCTTGATAGAGAGATGTTTTTAACTCAGACTTCAGCCTTCTGAACAAAAAGTAGTCCTCATCCGCCAAACTGCAAAGCCATTTCCTATAAGCTCGGTTTTTTTGCGTTTTTAGGTTACGCGTAATTTCGTTGTCCCAAGGACAAGACTCAACCTTATTTTTAACGCGAACTACAGGAACATATTTAAAAATAAGATAATTAATAACCTCATAGAATTTAGTGCAAATGTCATTAATTTCTAATGAAAGATAAGGGCTTCAGTCATAATTTGTAAGCTCTTCACATATATCGCTATAATTAGCTTTTGAGAAATCAAATCTGAAGGATTCAAAAATAAATGTTTCATTAAAATTGAAATTGAAAAAAAGGTTTAAAGAAGGGTGATAAAAGTCTTCCGGGACGAGAGGAGTGAGACTCCTCAATAAAAGAGTTTCGTCGCTGTTATTCGTAAAGATGAGGTCCAAAGTACGATCCTTAATATTTTTAACATGATTCACCTGGAGTAGACCAAGTGAGTGGAGCGTATCAATAATCAAAGCACCGATTGCAGATAGGGAGATGCCAGGACTGAGATATGTGCAATCAGAGTCCCCCGATACCCAGTGTATATTTGGTTGATTAAAATCACCAAAAATGTAAATTAAATCCGAGGCAGTTAGAAGGCTCACAATGAAGCGAATAGCATCTATGTATCTCGATACAACATCTATTCGGGAACA
This sequence comes from Cheilosia scutellata, assembly GCA_955612985.1. Lineage (NCBI taxonomy): Eukaryota > Metazoa > Arthropoda > Insecta > Diptera > Syrphidae > Cheilosia > Cheilosia scutellata. The sequence goes on along the minus strand of OY015312.1, from coordinate 55,957,556 downwards.
AGGTGGGATGTAGATACAAACGATGTATAATTTAGCGGTAGATGTTAGATCAAAATGGCTGCAGCATATTTCAATGTCTTTATAGCTACTTAGGTCCACTTCTAACGCTTTAAAATCTTTTCGAATGGCTATAAGTGCGCCACCAAGACGCTTGTAAACGCTATTTTCTATTAATCGATCACATCGATTAACATCAAAGTAGGAGGGGAAAATGACAGAATCGCTGAAGTTATCATCTAAACCAGTCTCCGTAAGTATAATTATGTCATATGAACAGCTGTAAACACTTATCAGGAATTTCGTGCACTTTGTCCGTAGCCCTCTTACGTTCTGGTAGAAGAGGGCAAATTCCTTAAGTTTTTTGAAGAAGACTTACTTTACTTTTGGTGGCGCTTACAGTCCGGGGTGGACCACGGCCTCAACCAACAAGCCCCTCCAGCTAGCTCGGTCCCTCGCTAGCTGCCTCCAGTTGCGCACACCAAGTTGGTTGAGGTCGTTCTCCAATTGTGTGCGCCACCTAAGGTGGGGTCTTCCTCTGCTGCGTTGTCCCTCAGGGGTGGATTCGAAGACTCGTCGGGCTGGTGCGTTGTTGTCCATACGCTCCACGTGTCCCAGCCATCTCAGCCGTTGAATTTTTAGCTTTTTGACCAGGGCAGCGTCGCTGTATAGCCCGTATAGTTCGTCATTGAATCTTCTTCTCCACACTCCATCGTCACAAACTGGACCGAATATCACTCGAAGAATCTTTCTCTCAAAGCATCCGAGAAGGTTTTCATCCGCTTTTGACAGGGTCCATGCTTCTGCACCATACAGCAGGACCGGGATGATTAAGGTCTTATATAATATCTCCTTGATTCTATGAGAGAGGGCTTTACTTCTTAAGTGCCTTCCCAGCCCGAAGAAACAGCGATTGGCAAGAGTGATTCTTCGCTTGATCTCTGCGCCGATGTCATTTTGCGAATTGATAGTGGAGCCCAGGTATACAAAGTCTTTAACTACTTCGAAGTTGTATCTGTCCATCGTGACGTTTTGTCCAAGTCGCCGATGTTGAGAGTCCTTTCTCGTTGACAGCATATACTTCGTTTTGTCCTCATTGACAGCCAGACCCATCCTCGCCGCCTCCGTTTCGATGCTTGCAAATGCACCACTGACAGCTCGCCGCGTTCTCCCAATAATGTCAATGTCATCAGCATAGGCAAGTAGTTGGACGGACTTTTGAAAAATTGTACCTCTGGTGTTGGCTTGCGAGTTTCGTACAATTGCTTCAAGAACGATATTAAAGAGAGTACATGATAGCGCGTCGCCTTGTCTCAAACCTTTTTCGACATCAAATGGCTCGGTGGTGTTCTTGCCGACTTTGACGGAGCAGCGAGATTTCTCCATCGTCATCCTGCACAGACGGACGAGTTTGGCGGGGATGCCAAAACTTGACATGGCTTTGTATAATTCGTCCCTATATACGCTATCATAGGCGACTTTAAAGTCGATAAATAGATGGTGTGTATCGATCTGAAATTCCTGGGTTTTTTTCCAAGATCTGTCGGAGTGTGAAAATTTGGTCGATGGTTGACTTTCCTGGTCTAAAACCACACTGATATGGGCCGATCAGGTTGTTGGCGAAAGGTTTTAGACGTTCACATAATACAGCCGACAAGATCTTATACGCGACATTCAGGAGACTTATTCCTCTGTAGTTGGCGCAGTTCAGAGTATCTCCTTTCTTGTGGATGGGGCACACGATGCTGAGGTTCCATTCGTCGGGCATGCTTTCATCCGACCAGATTTTACAGATGAGTTGGTGCATGCTCCTTACCAAGCCATCTCCCGCTGCTTTGAAAAGTTCGGCTGGGAGGCCGTCCGCTCCAGCAGCTTTGTTGGACTTAAGTTTGGATATCGCTAGCCTCACTTCGTGTAGGTCGGGTGGACGGAAATGTTGGCTATCATCGTCCAAGCTGAACAGATCATTCTGCCTGACAGCGGGTTGTTGGCTGTCTCCGCCGTTTAACAGTCTGCAGAAGTGTTCTTTCCAAATCCTCAGCACCGACTGTGAGTCTACTACTGTATTCCCATGTTCATCTCTGCAGGCTTCTGTTCGGGCCTTGTATCCTTGGGTGGATCGTTTTACCCTTTGGTAGAACTTTCGAACATTGCCTCTGCAGTATTGTCCCTCAATTGATTCGACCGCTCGCTTCTCGTGCTCTCTCTTTTTCCTTCTGAGAAGTCGGTGTTCCTCCCTTCTTTTCTGCCCGTAGAGCTCTCGAGCAGCTCTCTCAGCCGCTCTGGTTCTTGTCTGCAGCATTAACTGGTAGGCCTCGTTCTTGGCTGCATTTGCCTGACGGCATTCCTCATCGAACCAGGGGTTTCGTTGTGGTCGCCTAGTGAAACCCAGCACTTCGGTAGCGGCACTCCTGATGGCACGCTGGCAATGTTGCCACTGATCCTCTGTACTTGATGCTGGTGAAACTGAGGGTGGGCTTGCTGAGAGGTTTAGGGAGACGCGGTCGGCAAAGGTTTTGGCGGTCTCTTGCGATAGTAGCCTTGCAACGTCAAATCTTCTTACAGTATCCTCTCGGTGTTGTGGAGTGTTGGATATCCGCATCCGTACTTTGGCTACTACCAAGTAATGGTCCGAGTCTATGTTGGCCGCTCGGAACGTTCGGACATCCAAGATACTGGAGGCATGTCTGCCGTCGATCGCAACATGATCAATTTGGTTGACGGTTTGTTGATCTGGAGACCGCCAAGTCCCTTTGTGTATGTTGAGGTGTGGGAATCGTGTGCTGGCAATGATGACATTTCGCCCCGCCGCAAAGTCGATTAGCCTGAGTCCGTTTCCGGAGGTGTTGTCGTGCAGGCTGTGCTTTCCGACTGTAGAGCCAAAGATGCCCTCCTTTCCGATTTTGGCGTTAAAGTCGCCAAGAACTATCTTGACGTCGTACTTCGGGCACTTATCATACGTCTTCTCAAGAAGATCGTAGAATGCTTCTTTGGCTGTGTCGTCTTTCTCCTCTGTCGGGGCGTGAGCACATATCAGCGTGATATTTTTAAATTTGGCCCTGATGCGGATTGTGACTAGGCGGTCGCTAACATTGCGAAATCCCAAGACTTCTTGCCTAAGTCTTCCTCTAATCACAAATCCACATCCAAATAACCGCTGACTCTGCTCTCTGCGGCACTCGCCGTAGTAGATGTCACAGCTTTTCATCCTTCTTGTGCCTTCTCCATCCCATCGCACTTCCTGGATGGCCGTAATGTCGGCTTTGTACCTATCCAGGGTCTCCACAAGTTGTTCGGCTGCACGCGGTCTGTTTAGGGTCCGGACATTCCACGTGCAGATCCGAAGCTCATTGTCCTTATTTCGTTTGCTGGGGTCGTCAACATTTAGATCATCCATATCCGAGGCTTGTCGTTGTTTCGGAACTGCCTGGTTTTTCCGTGGTAGGGAAGTTACCCCGACGCACAACCCCCAACCTGGAGGGCCAGGTCCTTTGCTGGACCCCTTGGACAAAAGGGGCCGGATTTCCCGGAGTCAGTAACCCACTACGGGGATATGAGCGCTGCCGTTGGCCCATAAAGGGCTCATCCGCCACCATCTCTATTTCAACATCCTGACTAATGCTGACAAACCCTAATGACCTTAGCTCCAAATAAGTCGAAGTAGCGCATTAAGGTATCTGCCAAGTTTTGAAGAAGACGTTTTAGCATTATTCTTATTATTCCTGCTAGTAAACTTCTTGACCAGTATGTCCCTTGGCCAAAAGCTCGGATTTAAAAGAATTTTGCCAGTAGCTGATGGAGCAAGTAATTTAAAAGACGCAGAAATACGACCAGGTATATTATCTGCTGTTAGGCTTAAACATCTAATGCTTTTAGTATCAATATCCTTTTTAGCTATGTAATTAATAATAGCCGAAGGTTTAGTGCCGTACTCCAAGCGAGACAAAAACACTGCAAACGGGGGTGGTACAGTTCTCAAATCACAATTGGATGAGGGAGTATTGTTATCGTTTATAGTATTGATAATCTCAGGAGTGAAATTTACAATATCAGCAGACGGGCTTAATCCTATATTGGTAGCAGCAGGTGAAATTCCTGAACATGAAGGCATTTGAGAGTCTACAGAGGTAATGCCAATTGCAGCAGGAACTATATCCGCCGAGTATGAATTAGAACGTAGTACTCTCTTTTGTTGTGGAAGTTGAAGATTATTTAGTTGTTTTTGCTGTTTGGGTTTAGATTGTTGCTGTTTTTGTTGTTGTTTATGCAAGTTGAAATTTGTCGATTGCGGTTGTTTCTGTTGTTGTTCAGTATGCGTCAAATCGATTGGTTGAGGTTCTTGATGTATATTATCTTGTTCTAATTGTTTCTGTTGTTGTGGTGCAATTTGTTGTTTTTCAAGTAGTTGTTGTTGGATCAGTTGAAGCTGTAGTTGCGATTCTTTTAATTCATTCTGCAGTGTCAATATAAGCTGTTGATGTTCGCTGATAGGTTGTTGTTGTTGTTGCAGCAGACCGCCAGCGTTATTAAAACTCTTCAGCATTTCTTCATTATTTGAGGGATCAAAAACAAGCACCTCATTAATTTCGGTGAACATCTTTAATAAATTGTTGAACATTTTTTGCAACTTTATAATCTTCCAGTGCAAGATTTCAGTCGATATACTGCGATGTTTATCACAATAATAGCAGAGGCCAGGAGTTGAGACTATTTTATCTATGTCTTTCCCTTTAATATTGATGCATTTAGCATGCACACTATCAAAGCATATTGCACAAGAAAGTTTAACATCATTTGATGGATTTTTACATATGAAGCAATCGTCAGAATTACTCATATTTGTATTCCAACAGATAATAGCACGGAAGTGAAACGGTAGATGTATTAAATAAATTAATAATTTCCCAAGTGAGTAAACGTGGTTGTAGTATCTGATGGAGATGGTTTCAGTACTGGATACTCGATGGTTGTAACATGCAATGAGTTAGAAAAAAAAAACCCAAAACAAATTTAATTGAGTAGAATCACTTTGCTATAGCGGCAGAACATGCACTAAAAGTTGTACTCACACGTAAAAGAGAGCGAGATCACCAACGTTTGTATGAGATGTTGGTCTGCACTTCTTGGGAATTAGCCGCACTCAACGATTAGGTCGTATAGATGAATAGTTGAAAAAGTAAGAAATAGAGAACACAATATAATTGTATAGACTCAATTGCTTCCAGTAGGCAGAACATACACTAAAATGAACTCACCGGGGAGAATGAGTCAAAATCTGATTTAACGGCCAATGTAAGGTGAAACAAACATATACGGCAAGTTAAAGCGGGTTATAGAGAACCACTCAAATAGTTCTTCTGATTGGATTTCAGAAACTTTTTTTTTAAATTAAATTTATCAATTAAAGGTAAAACTACAACTCGCGAAAATGAAACGATGAAGGTAGAAATACTAGAGCTGTCGAACACTTCACAAGTTGAATTTTTTAGGCACAGATGATTATTATTAAATTAAATAACACAAGGAGCAAAGCTAAAACGCAGGCAATCTATATATTATATAATTATAATTGTTGATAATGTTGATTTTAAAATTACTTTAGAAGGCCTGGCGTCTCATTCCGTAAGTACACTGTCGTCTGACTATCGATTCGGCGATAGTTTTGCTTCAGGTAATCTTTGAAATGACTATTGTTTCGACAATTAATTTTTTGCTTCACGCAACTAGAGAGAACTGTCAAATACTATCATCGCGATGACTGAATACTATTGAATATAGTTATAGAGAAGATAGGAGATTCCGATACACATTGGATTTAAATGTCTGTAAATTGTATTGAAGGGGACAGACGGAGCTGGGCATTTCACACTCGTGTAGTATGGCTTATGAAAGAGTCTCTATATTTCATAGTACGCAGACTGAATAGAAGACAGACTGAATGGTAAACTGATTGGCATTCCTAGCATGGCTAGTATTGTGGAAGTGGTGTAATAGAGACCGCGTGCAGCCGAACAATTAGTGGAGGCCCTAGATTGCTACAATACAGATATGTATCACCGCCACCCAGGAGGTGCGGTGGGATGGGCCCGGCAAAAGAAGGATGAAAATATGTGACATCTACTACGGTGATTACTACAGAAAATAGAAGCATCGTCTATTTGGATGCGGATTCGTTAAAAGCGGTAGACTTAAGCAAGAAGTCTTGAGCTTTCGTTGCGTTTGTGAACGCCTTATAACTATCCGCCTCAAGGCTAAATTCGCCAACATCAGCCTGATATGCACTCACGCCCCCACAGAAAATAAAGACGAAGCTACCCAGAATGTTTCTACGAGCTCTTCGACAAAACATATGAGCAATGTCCTAAGTGCGACAGACGTAACGTCCAAAATAGGAAAGGAGGTCATCTTTTGGTAGCACAATCGGAAAGCACAGCCTACACGACACACCACGTCTGGAAACGGACTTAGGCGAATTGACTTTGCTGGTGGGCGTAATGTTACTACAGCTAGCACACGGTTTCCTCACCTCAACATTCAAAAAAGTTATTTCTGCAGACTGTTAAACGCGAAGGATACGCAAATTCCGCTGTCAGGCAGAATGAACCATTCATATATTCAACCTAGGCGATGAAAGCCAAGACTCTCGTCCACCTGACCAAAATGAAGTGAGGATAGCAATATCCAAACTGAAGTCCAACAAGGCTGCTGGACAGGACGGCTTAACTGCCGAGCTTTTCGAAGCAGCGGGAGATGACTTGGTAGAGAGCATATATATACCAACTCGTTCCTAAAATTTGGTCAGAGGAAAGTATGCCTGATGAGTGAAGCCTCGGCATTGTTTCTGTTGGCCCGATCCACTAGAAATAGACCAAGAGCCCACAGCAAATCTTGGGCGTGAAAGTATAACCAAAAAGCTGATACATGAACAGAAAGGTCTCCAAAAAGTAAACTCAAATGTCGAAGTCTGGCAGCGCTTAGTTGCAGCTGAGGTTAGTAATAGTTGGTTGAAAACGTGTTTTTTCCAAAATCTGGATTTTTTATATAACCACTTGAATATAGTATTAAATGAAAGAACAGACTGCCCTGATCACAAAAATATAGGTCCCAGACGTCTTAGGCGCAGCCATACCCTTGCCAGACGTACTAATAGTATGTTCAAAACACAAACCACAGAGAACTAGACCGTCGACTTCCCGTGCACCTACCCGATTCTCCCCGGAAAAATATTACCCTGTCTGTGAATACGTGTAAATGTCAAAATTAATGGCGCCAATGTAAATAAAACATGTAAGCGGCCATTTGTTGAGATGCGTTAAGAAACGGTGGGAATTATGGGGAACTAAAATTAGGTACTGTTTACATTTCAGATAAAACGGATTTCAGATAAGACGGTTGTTTGGAATGATTTAAATTCAATTTGGGCGAAAATATAATTTATATCGTTAATAATATTTTGTTCGCATATTCAAAAACTAATACTTTCTTTATCGCAACAACAAATCACCTAGTGAATGTAAAATGTAAAAAAAAAGATTCAGGCATTTTGTTTGACGTTCCAACAAATTTGTCAAAATTGCTACCAACAAATAAAGGATAACTGTTGGAATTGTTGTTTAGTTTAACATGAGAACAATACCTTACGGCATCACCATAAACTATTATACTGCTTTTTCTGTCTTACAAATCATTTCGAATAATCTCACGCGTCCTTCTTCTTTTCAGGGAGTTGGTTGTGTTTTATCTTTGTCTCCGAAAAACTTTTTCAGCATTTGTTCATCAATAACAAAATAAAAATAACTAATATGTAAAGGATAACCACGTGATTAAGACAAAATTATTAATAAATCACGAAAGGCGTTTCCACTGAATTTAAATAGTTTGTGGTGCAAAATCAATTTGAGTTGGAAACATTACCTGATAATATGAATAGAACTCCTTTTTTATTTATATGAATATATGTAATATCTATAAATATCATAAGCTCATCGAAACAGTTTTGTTGCTAAATAAACAGCTGAATAAAGAGCTGCAGTTGAAAAGGTATGTTTCATTTTATTTTGCGACAAGAGCGACGCAATTAAAAATAAAACGCGTATGTATAACGTAATTAGCAATCATGAAAATGTATAATAATTAACGAAATTAATGACATGATTTAGCTAAATCACGTTGGTGGGAACCTGGTAAAAGGTAAAGAAATATTCACAGGTTTTGGAAGTCCATTCACATGAAAACTTTTCTTGGTCGTAACAGTTCACGAAGTTCAGACATCAATTTCTACTATCTAACAATCTCTGATTTGAGTTTAAGTTCAACCGATTTTTTTTTTTTGATAGTTTGTGGAACGGATTTGAACGTTGTGAATTTTGAATAAACTTGTGACAATTCGCGCTAAGGGTGTTTTTCTTCGAGGCAAAAAATTTGGAGTTCGAAAATTCGTCGTTTATGCTCTTTTGAAAATAGTTTTTCCCATATTTGGATGGATTATTTTATTATTCTACTTAGGTACTCTTGCAATAGTAAAATGAGCAATTTGTTTATATAAATGCATCAAAAGTGGTTTGTTCGCATAATATCAATTCGTTCGTTCATTCTCATGTGAATATTCCTTTAAATCGCCTATTTTAATTGATATCAACAGTTTAAACAATTTAACATTCCCTAAAACTAAACTGTGATGTGAACGAAGTGTAACCGAAAAAAAAGAAGAAACCTGCAGAACACAGCCCCACAGCCATAAACCACAGCCAGGTGCAACTACCATAGGATTTTGCTACGTATGCGTGTGCCGTAATTTCTTCCCTTTAATTTATACAGGCCCAACACATAAATAAATCCTATGGTACCAACAGCTTGTAGGCAAAGTCCGTTATGTGGGAGGAGTCGACGGTCTATTTCTTACTGGTTTGTGGTTCAAAATCACATTTTGAAATAATTGGTATAACCAAATAATGGTTACACCAAAAAATTTGTGAGAACGCCCAGATCACAAAAATGATAGTCCCAGACGTTTTACGTGCAGCCAAACCCTTGCCAGACGTCTTAAAAGTATGCTAAAAGAACATTTTTTAAACAATTCTGATAACCATATTGTGATAACAGAAACGAATTTGTCACTATACTGAATCTACTGAATGTTGCCCTAAAAGTGTAATTATCTTAAAGATAATATACAAGTATTTATACACCATTATTTTTTAAAAATTAAGAACTTCAATGTTTATTATATGATACTAGCTGTACCCGCCCGGCTTTGCAAGATTTCCGTCGAACCATTTGACTTTATACTTGTTGTCATCTAATACCCAAATGGTGATAACAGAATTGATTCATTTTCTACAGCATTCTTCCATACGCGACGTAATATAGTTACATCTATTTATTTGCTGTAATAGTACTGATTTGCTAACCTAGGGCAAACAAATTAATTCAACTATGTACCTACATCACATAGATTTTAAAACGTGTAACTTACTTTTAATATTTTTAAAAATTTTGTTTGATGTGGGCTTGCAGGTTTTATAGAATAGTTCATACCTAGCTTCGTTCACATTTAAGACCCTCGACGGAAATGTTGCCCCTGATAGACTGGAGGATATATTAATTAATGACGTGGATGTTTCCGATAATTATATAAACGATTCATCGGATGAATCTGATAATGAATAACTTTCAGAACATATTATATACAAGTATATAAATATAATATACATCTTCTATCATTTTTGTGGATGGTAACTGTCCCCGACATCCACTCGTACTTGCACCCTCCGCCGTCCTCGCCGTCTTCGTCCTTCTTCCGTTAACCTCAGGCAGAACGTCTTCTACCTCGTCTTCGTCGTGTAAGGGTGCTCCCAAGTCACCTCCGCCTGCTAACATGGAAGTTTTCCACTTATTTCTGCTCGACTCCAGCTCTTTCTCCCGTCTTTTTAATTCGACCTCTCGTTGTAAAAGTACTTCAAATAATTCAGAGAAGTCCGCTCCTGGAGTCATTTCAGTACTATTTAATTGTCTGCCCCGTCGTCTGCCTACCATCGTATACGTTTTTTTTTCTATCGCGATTAAATTAACTCGTCGTTGCTGTACAGTGTACACGTGTGCGATCACAAGTTGCTGAACTCGTTACCGTTTTATAATTTCGCGTATGTCTTTTGATATTAGAATAAATCGAATTTCTGCTGGGAATTATTAAAGAAATCCCGGTTGAGCCCCCATTTATAGAATTCAGGTTTATTTAATTTAGGTAATTATACAATAATAAAGAAAATAGCGATTGAGTGAACGCAAAATTATAATAATCGGATGAAATAGGCAGCGGGATCGATTACGTCTTCGTCGTTCGTCGTCGAGATTAAGAGTGCCGCTAGCTCCCATTGCAGGTATTTTTTGCTTGCATGGACCAGTTGAGAGGAAAAACAGAGAGTTCATTTGAGTGTTGCCGTCTGCTTTCAATTCACTCCTACATATATAAAAATGAATTGTCTATAGATATATAAAAAAAAATGAATTGCTGTTCGTTATTCTCGCTAAAACTCGAGAACAGCTGGACCGAATTTGATGATTCTTTTTTTTCTGGAAAGGTATTATTTTGTAGCAGGTTTGTATGTAGACCGCCCATACAAAAAAAAACATTCAAAGTCGTATATCTCGAAAACCACCAAATCGATTGAGCTGAAACTTACAGATATTCTGGTATTCGGCGTCGAGGGCTCCTCTGAAGATTGGTCAAAATCGGACAAAGGGGCGTGGCACCGCCCATACAAAAAACATTCACAATCATAAATCTCGAATACCGCCCAATCGATTGAGTTCAAATTTACAGACAATCTTAGGTATTGGCTCATTAGTATTCCTGACAAAATGGGACAAAGGGGCGTGGCACTGCCAATACAAAAAAAAAAAACATTCCAAATCTTATACCTCCTATATACAGGTACAAAAAACATCTTCTATTGGGTGAAATTCCATGACGTTATAATCTCGATAACCGCTGGGCCGATTTTCAACAATTTTTTTATATTTTGTTTGTATTGCTGTATTTCAGGTATAGGCAGAAAGAAAATTCCACCAAATCGATTTATTCTCATTTCTCGTATTTTACGAAAGAACATTATTATCTAAGACCTAAGCAATACAATTCCTGGGCACGGGCAAAGCCGGGCGGGTACAGCCAGTATCATATAATAAACATTGAAGTTCTTAATTTTTAAAAAATAATGGTGTATAAATACTTGTATATTATCTTTAAGATAATTACACTTTTAGGGCAACATTCAGTAGATTGAGTATAGTGACAAATTCGTTTCTGTTATCACAATATGGTTATCAGAATTGTTTAAAAAATTTTCTTTTAGCATACTTTTAAGACGTCTGGCAAGGGTTTGGCTGCACATAAAACGTCTGGGACTATCATTTTTGTGATCTGGGCGTTCTCACAAATTTTTTGGTGTAACCATTATTTGGTTATACCAATTATTTCAAAATGTGATTTTGAACATACTATTAGTAGGTACGTCTGGCAAGGGTATGGCTGCGCCTAAGACGTCTGGGACCTATATTTTTGTGATCAGGGCAGTCTGTTCTTTCATTTAATACTATATTCAAGTGGTTATATAAAAAATCCAGATTTTGGAAAAAACACGTTTTCAACCAACTATTACTAACCTCAGCTGCAACTAAGCGCTGCCAGACTTCGACATTTGAGTTTACTTTTTGGAGACCTTTCTGTTCCTGTATCAGCTTTTTGGTCACGCCAAACTTTCACTTTCACGCCAAAAATTTGCTGTGGGCTCTTAGACTAAAAGGAGGCCCTCTAATCTGCGCAAACTATAGAGGCATCTGTCTCCTTAACAACGCTTACAAGATCCTGTCTGCCGTACTGTGTGAGCGCCTGAAACCATTTGTCAACGAACTGATTGGACCCTATAAGTGCGGTTTTAGGGTCCACAACCGACCAAATATCCACACTACGGCAGATCCTGGAGAAAACCCAAGAAGTCCAAATCGTTGATGGTTTAGACAAGGTGATACCAAGTGATAGGCTGCCATGTAACTGATGTTGTCATTTGCGAATCTCACAAACAAACACCACGGCTATAATTTTTTAGAAGTTTCTCCAAATGGCTTTAGTCATGAATGATATTCGAACCATGCTGTCAACAAGAACTAAACATCATAATTAGACAGTTATAACTTTTAACAAGTTTGGAACTTTATAAGTGAAGAATTGGAATTGAGTAGTAAGACCTTGGGGACTCTATATATAAGACTAGAAGCATGTTGGATGAGGGTCAGGTCAACACTAGACCATAACGCCACCTAAATAGGTAAGTAAGTCTTAGCAACTTAGACGAACAGCACTGTAGGTATACCGTATACATAATAAGTATGCTCATAAATTACATGCACAAATTTCAATATATATTCATACCTCTCGATAAGCCATATATAGCGTCGAACTGAATAGTATATGAAGCTTTTATGAAAACAAAACGCTTCAAAGTACCCAATCTACACAATTTATATTATACACTACGTGAAATTCATCTCCATCTTGAGCTTCATCGTCGCATAAGAAACGTATCAAGCACAATAGCAATTTGCTCACAACACAACGAGATGAAACAGCTAATATCAATTTGGATAAATATTTCATAGCATGATTGCCTTATGAGGTCATATATATTGCTTAGCAATTTTGCTACCTAATAACTTGGTGGCATTTGGCTACGAGGTATGTATTGTATGTATTGCCATAGGAATTGTTAAGAGGGGCGGGGAATCGTATATCATGTACTAACGCATTATAGTGCCCAGGGGTATAGCAGTTGGTTGAACAATATTTGCACAACAGTCCTCGGACTAATAATAATGGACGACCTGTTGAAAGCTCGTTTTATTCATTTTTGATATTTCTTAGCGATATTGCTTTCTTGGGGTCGATAAAATATGAGTTAAGGGCTATTTCTCTGAATTACACAAGAGAATGAATCTCTCCTAATTTCGAGAATTATTCATTTGAACTTTATACTTGGAACTGCTTTCAAGTTTCTCTCCTACAAGGGCAATTACTGTTTTATGACTTATTTTGAATATCGGCAGAATCTATTACATTTGTGGAAGGACTAAATAATATGCGATGGAGTAAAAAACGATGCCATTAACTTCATTGTTAACAAGGGAATGAATAAGTTTATTGGGTTAAGTATGTGAAAATTACTAGAAAGGAAGTGAAAGGCTAAGATGACAATTTACTTAGCTTGACATATAAATTACTTAAAAGATGTCGCTAGAAAGCAATAATACAATATAGGGTGTTTATCTGTATCTATATCTTACTTACTTACTTACTTACTTAAGGTGGCGCTACAGTCCGGGGTGGACCTGGGCCTCAACCAACAAGCGTCTCCAGCCAGCACGATCTTTGGCCAGCTGTCTCCAGTTTCGCACGCTAAGTTGGTTGAGGTCCCCTTCCACTTGCGTGCGCCACCTGAGTCGCGGTCTTCCTCTACTGCGCCGTCCCTCGGGTGTGGATTCGAAGATCTTCCGGGCCGGAGCATTCACGTCCATTGACCCAGCCACCGCAGTCGTTGGACCTTCACTCTTCTGGCTAGGTCGATGTCGCTGTACAGCCCGTACAGTTCGTCGTTGTATCTCCTCCTCCATTCACCGTCTATGCAGACGGGACCGAAAATTACTCGAAGAATTTTCCTCTCAAAGCAACCAAGAGTAAGCTCATCCGCTTTTGATAGAGTCCATGCCTCTGCACCATAAAGTAGGACTGGGATGATTAAGGTCTTATAAAGGGTCACTTTAGTTGTTCGAGAGAGGGCTTTGCTACTCAATTGCTTCCTTAGCCCAAAGAAACAGCGATTGGCAAGAGTTATTCTTCGCTTAATCTCAGCGCTGATGTCATTGTCTGAGTTCATAGCGGAGCCTAGGTAGACAAAGTCCTTTACCACCTCAAAGTTATATCTGTCTATAGTGACATTCTGTCCAAGACGTCGGTGTTGGGTGTCCTTTCTTGATGACAGCATATACTTTGTCTTGCCCTCATTGACCGCCAAACCCATCTTCGCCGCCTCCGTCTCAATGCTCACGAACGCGCCATTGACATCACGCTGCGTTCTGCCGATTATGTCGATGTCGTCGGCATAGGCGAGTAGGTGGACGGACTTTTGAAAGATAGTGCCTCTGGTGTTAGCGTTTGAGTTTTGCACTATTCTTTCAAGAACGATGTTGAAGAAGTCACATGACAGCGCATCGCCTTGTCTAAATCCTTTTTTGACATCGAAGGTCTCGGTGAGTTCTTTACCGACCTTGATGGAGCAGCGTGCATTCTCCATTGTCATCCTGCACAGACGGACGAGTTTGGCAGGGATGCCAAAACTAGACATTGCTCTATATAGTTCGTCTCTATAAATGCTGTCATAGGCGGCCTTAAAATCGATGAAAAGATGGTGGGTATCGATTTGGACTTCCTGGGTTTTTTCCAAGATCTGCCGCAGTGTGAATATTTGGTCGATGGTAGACTTTCCTGGCCTGAAGCCACACTGATAGGGACCAATCAGGTTGTTGACGAAAGGCTTCAGGCGTTCACACAACACGGCAGATAGGATCTTGTAGGCGATGTTAAGAAGACTTATCCCTCTGTAGTTGGCGCAGTTCAGAGGGTCTCCTTTCTTGAGGATCGGGCAAACAATGCTGAGGTTCCATTCATCGGGCATACTTTCCTCCGACCATATTTTACAGATGAGTTGGTGCATACTCCTAACCAAGTCATCGCCTGCGGCTTTGAATAGCTCGGCGGTTAGGCCATCTGCTCCAGCGGCTTTGTTGGGCTTAAGCTTAGATATGGCTATCTTCACTTCGTCCAGGTCGGGTGGACGGAATTGTTGGTCTTCATTGTCCAGGTTGAATGGTTCATTCTGCCTGACAGCGGCATTTAGTTCGTCATCGCCGTTAAACAGTCTGCAGAAGTAGTTCTTCCATATCCTCAGCATCGACTGCGATTCTACTATGATGTTCCCTTGTTCGTCCTTGCAGGCTTCGGTTCGGGCTCTGTAGCCTTGGCAGGTTCTTTTTACCCTTTGGTAAAACTTCCGAACCTCATTCCTGTTGTAGCATCTCTCTATTTCCTCGATCGCGCGCTTCTCGTGCTCTTTCTTTTTTCTCCTGAGAAGCCGGTGTTCGTCTCTTCTTTTCTGCGCGTAGAGCTCACGAGCAGCTCTGGTCCTTCTTTGCAGCGCCGCTTTGTATGCCTCTTGTTTCGCTGCATGTGCTTGCCGGCACTCGTCGTCGAACCAGGGGTTTCGTTGTGGTGGTCGTGTGAAACCAAGCACATCAGAGGCGGCGTCTCTGATAGCTTTTTGGCAATGTTGCCACTGGTCTTCAATGCTTGATGCTGGCTGCATAGAACCTCTTGAGAGATTTAGAGAGACTCGATCGGAGAAGGATCTGGTGATCTCTTGCGATTTTAGCCGTCCGACGTCAAACTTCCTCACAGTATTTACTTGTCTTGGCGGTGTTCGGGATATCCGAAGCCGTACCTTGGCTACGACAAGGTAGTGGTCCGAGTCAATGTTCGCTCCTCGAAACGTTCGGACATCCATAATACTGGAGGAGTGCCTTGCGTCGATCGCAATGTGGTCAATCTGGTTGACGGTTGATTGATCGGGAGATCTCCATGTGCCTTTATGAATATCGAGATGCGGGAACCGCGTACTTGCTATGACACCATTTCGCCCCGCCGCGAAGTCGATCAGCCTAAATCCGTTATCGGAGGTGGTGTCGTGTAGGCTGTACCTTCCGACAGTACTACCAAAGATGCCCTCTTTTCCTATCTTTGCATTAAAATCACCTAGGACGATTTTAATGTCATAGTTAGGGCATTGCTCGTACGTCTTGTCTAAGAGCTCGTAGAATCTTTCTTTGGTGTCGTCGTCTTTCTCCTCCGTGGGGGCATGGGCGCATATTAAGCTAATGTTGGCGAATTTAGCCTTGATGCGGATTGTCGCGAGGCGCTCGTTCACACAGCTGAAACTTAAGACTTCTTGCCTAAGTCTGCCTCCAACGACGAAACCACATCCAAATAAGCGCTGTTTTTGCTGCCGATAGCAGTCGCCATAATAGATATCGCAGTTTTTCATCCTCTTCTTGCCCGGTCCATCCCATCGCACTTCTTGGATGGCGGTTAGGTCTGCTTTATAGCAGTTCAGGGCCTCCGCTAGTTGTTCGGCTGCACGTGGTCTGTTAAGGGACCTAACATTCCAAGTGCAGATCCGAAATTCGTTGTCCTTTATTCGTTTGCCAGGTTCGTCAACAGTAAAATCATCCGTATCCGAGGCTTGTTGTCGTTTCGGAACTATTGTTGTTTTCCGCAGTCGGGCAGTTACCCCGGCGTACCTATATCTATATCTATATAAGGACTGTTCGAGAAAAAATCCGGAAAGAGAAACTAGGCCTGACAATTTTTAATGCTAAAAGAAACGGATTATGCTTAACATTTTTTTAAACTACTATTTCTACAATTTATTAGGATGCGCTAAATAATTATCTTCGGCTAATTTTTAGACAATTATGAAGTGTTGAAAATAAGATCACCAAACTCCAACTTTAAAAAACAGAGATTTATCAAATGTTACGGTATTAATTTATTGAAATTCTGTGTTTTATTTTCTCTTGAATATTCTAGCAAAACTCAAGCAAAAGAGAATGTCAAAAATTAGCCTCTGGGCAGGGGCGTAGCGAGGGTTCGAGCCGTGGGGGGGTGAATTTCATTGAAATGCCGACTTATTTCAGGAACTTGCCGACTGTATAGAAATCATGAAAATCGGCCCAGCGATTATTCACTCCATAGAAGATGTATTTTGTATGGGAGATGCCACGCTCCTTTGTCCAATTTTGACCAATCTTAACAGGAACACCCCTGGCCTAATACCTAAAGGACCATTCACATAAGAGCTACCAACTACCTACGATCGAACAACTATTCGCAAGTTTTGACAGCCCGTTCGCATGAACACTTTTATAGGTCGCGGCATTTCGCGAATTCCAGCCATCAGTTTTTACCCTCAATGTCTAGTTTGAGGTTAAGTTCGAACGAATGTTTTATCCGCTAGTTTGTGGAACCCTAATTAAATGATGTGGATTGCGAATAAACTTTGATAATTCGCGCCAAGGGTGTTTTCGTTCACGGCAAAAAGTTTGTAATTCGAAATTTCGCTATTTAAACTGTTTATAAACTTATTTTCTTAATACATTTTGATGGGATAATTAATTATCCTCCTCTTGGCCCAAACACACGTTTGCCACGAATTGTTAAAGTTCGCAATCTACATCAATAAGCCGCGAACTAGTGAATAACACATTCCTTCGAATTTAACCTCAAATTCGAAATGCCAACCGTCCTTTTAAAATCGAATCTAAACTCGCTAAATTTTAAGGATTTCAGTCGGCAAATTCACCGATGCCGACCGTCCTTTCTAAAATCGAATGGAAACTCGCTATATTTTAAGGATTTCAGTCGGCAAATTCACCGATGCCGACCGTCCTTTCTAAAATCGAATGGAAACTCGCTAAATTTTAAGGATTTCAGTCGGTAAATTCACCGATGCCGACCGTCCTTTCTAAAATCGAATGGAACTCGCTAAAATTTTAATAATTTCAGTCGGCAAATTCACCGATGCCGACCGTCCTTTCTAAAATCGAATGGAACTCGCTAAATTTTAAGGATTTCAGTCGGCAAATTCACCGATGCCGACCGTCCTTTCTAAAATCGAATGGAAACTCGCTAAATTTTAAGGATTTCAGTCGGCAATCTCACCGATGCCGACCGCCCTTTTTAAAATCGAATCTAAACTCGCTAAATTTTAAGAATTTCAGTCGGTAAATTCACCGATGCCGACCGTCCTTTCTAAAATCGAATGAAAACTCGCTACATTTTAAGGATTTCAGTCGGCAAATTCACCGATTCACCGATTTTAAGGAGTTCATGTGGAACCTTTGAAAATGCCGACTTTTGTATACCTACATTTACAAGTTTAAAAACCTATACCTAATGGAAATCCAATATAAGATCTAATTTTTGAAAATTGATCGTTGATTTGCCGACTCTTAAAAAGCGTGGGGGGTGCGACACCCCCCCACGCCCCCCCCCCCCTCGCTACGCCCCTGACTCTGGGATAATTTATTATCTTGTTCCCGGAGCAGGATTAATCGCTGACAGCTGAAAATCCATTTTCGACCACGATAAAAAATTAACCGAAGATAATACTGTTTATCCCTGTTAACACGCGGCCTTAAGATCAAATAATTTATTTATTTATTTATAATGAGTATAAGATCATGTTATCAAAATTGAACGGTACTGCGATATTTCAGTATTGACAGACCGCGCAAATGTTTCCGGATTCTTTCTCGTACAGTCCTTATATAAAAATGGTGGCAAAAATGTATAGTAATTCATCAATTGAGAACGGCTGGACCGATTTGGCTCAAATTTCTTTTCAGTTGTTCGTAATTGCCAGGAGAAGGTTTTTACGAAAGAAAATTTTCGGAAAACCCTCCGGAAAATTGGAAAAATCGAAAATTGATTTTTTGTATGGAATTTTGTGTGCAATTGTTTCGGAATAGCTTTTCGAATGGCAAAATAGAAAATTCTTAGAGAAAAACTCGGAAAATTCTGGAAAACGCGAAAAATTTGAATTATTTTTTTCAACGTAATTTTGCATTTTATCGCATGATTTGATGATTTTGGACGTTGTTAGGTGGAAATTTCGTTGTGAAGCTTGGAAAATTTCGGATGATTGTGAAATTCATTGTGGTAAAAGACAATGCTTGGCAACGGTCACATTCCCGTTGATGTTTCGATTGTATTGATATCGTTTCCGATTCAAAGGAGATGAGTCCTTATCCCACGAATTCCGATTATTCTAACTAATCTTCCATTCCAATTCAATCGGATTCAGTTCCCCGTTCGATTGGCTTTTGCGATGACAATCAATAAATTGCAAGGCCAATCGTTGGAAGTCTGGGGGTTATTCTCGAATTCCCCTGTTTTTCGCACGGTCAGCTGTACGTTGCCTGTTCGAGTGTTGGCAAACCGTCTTCGTTGTTTGTTTTTGCGCCAGAAACAAATCAAGGGGCGGGTTTCCATTATGAACACTAAGCAACATTTATTATACCCGGTACCACACTGTGGTGAGGGTATATTCACTTTGTCATTCCATTTGTAACGCCCATAAGGAGGCGTTGTAGGTATGACAAACTATATATATTATTGATCAGCATCACTTTCTTAGTCGATCTAGCGATGTCCGTCTGTCTGTCCGTCTGTCCGTCTGTCCGTCTGTCTGTCTGTCCGCACGATTACGGCCGTAATTTAAGAGCTATCGACTTGAAATTTGGTACGTAAGCTTTTATCCACCAGACTGAGGCTAAGTTCGAAGATGAGCAAGATCGGATGAAAACTACTACTACCTCCCATACAAAAGTATCAGATTTATATAGCTTTTTATGTTAAAAATTAAATTTAAATAGCTACAGTAAAGATAGCAAGTTTAAACTTTGCACGTATTGTTTTAATAATATTTAAAATTTTTTGACAAAAAAGGAGCTTGATCGAATAAAAACTACCCATACCTCCCATACAAATATATAATTTTTTAATACTAAAATATTTTTTTATTTTACAATAATAGGCGTATTTTTTGGAAATCTATAGCTAGTTCACTTTTACTTTTACATGCAAAACTGGTATACTCACTTTTGGTTTTGTTATACCCACTTTTGGTTTTACATGCAAAACGGTTATACTCACTTTTGATTTTGTTATACTCACTTCCCAAAAAATACGCCTAATATAGTACCGGGTATTTGAGCTTCGGCATAGTCGAAGATAATTGTCTTACTGGTTTTTTATTTTTTTTTTCTGGCTTAAAATGGCTTAAAAACATAAATATAATATTTTTTTCCTGAGGAAATTAAATTTTTTTCTTTGTCTAAATTTTAATATTTTTTTTTTTTAATTGAAAAAATTGAAAATTGAAAACTTTAGAATTAAAAAAAAAATAGAAAATAAAGTTTCCTAAGAATAATTATATTACAGTACATCTTAGAATAAGTCAATTTAAGAAAAAATAAAAAAAAATTAAAAAATTGTTTAGAAACCTCAAGCAAAATTTTTAAAAACAGAAAAATATAGAAAAAAAAAGTTTCCGCAGAAAAATTCTTTTACAGTACATCTTAGAATATAAGTCAATTTATACAAAAAAAAATAAATTTGCTTAGTGTTCGTAATCGAAACCTGAGCCCAAATCAAAAAACATTGTTTATCACATCGCTCTCTATACTGATTTCGATTCCATTCCATGAAATTTTAACTATCTGTGTTTTATTATCACTCTGGAGTTTAAGGCGTTAAATTGGGGCGAGATGAAGTTCGCCGGGTCCGCTAGTAAATTATATTTCATATATGTAGTTTTATTATTGTTCTTGACCTGCAAACAGCTGTTTTACCATCAGCAATTAAATATGCCAGAGTCTTGCACTACATTCGTGAATATGGAATATGGGCAAACAGATTCAATTTTAAATTGAAGCAGAGAGTTAATGCTCTGTCTCACTCGACCTAACAGACTAAGAGCTGGTGCCATTGTTTCATGATTATGTTGTAAACAAAATGTTGCTTATTTCTGGGTTGTCGTGGTCGAATTTATCACAGATGTGAAATTCTGGCGGACCTGGGCCGTGTGCTTTAGGGGCTACAAGGTCTCAAAGTTGTAACAAATATTTAAAAAAAAAATATATTGCCAACTTTGAACTTTTGCATGAAAAACATTATTATGTAATTGCCAGAGAGATTGAGCGGTCGCAAACCCCTCCCATAGAGTGCCGGATGATTCAGATTCCGCAACATGATTATGATCGATCCTTCCTTCAGCTGTAAATTATGCGGTGGAGTTCCTGGCACATCAAGCGAGTTCAAAAATTCAGTCGGATAGTTGGTCGCTTCGTCCTCGTTACGCTGTCAACGGAGTTGTACGAATGCAGTTCTCCAGCGATTTGACTTTGAATAATGAAATTTAAGCTATCGACGTCCTTATTCTTCGTTGTCTCGAGAATTCAGCAGCAGATGGGTCGTTCTGTAATGCCACTCTCATGTTCGTGGTCAATTTCTACTTCTTCTTCTCGGAATGTGCAGTTCGACCGCCTTCCAACAATGTGGCAGCAATGCCGAAGGAGGAGGTTGCCAAAATCAAAGAAAATGCAAAATTTCGTCGAAAAAAAAAATTCAAATTTTTCGCGTTTTTCCCGACTTTTCCGGAGTTTTTTCCCAAAATTTTCTTTCAGATGAACCTTCTCCTGGCAATTAGGAACAACTGAAAATAAATTTGGGCCAAATCGCCCCAGCCGTTCTCAATAATTGATGATATAATAAATTATAATTTATATATCAACAAATTCTAGAGCTTTTTTTAATAGATCAGTGTCATTTAACATTTGCAAAATGGGAGATTGCAAAATACTTAAATTGGAAACAATTATTCAATTCATTGGAAGGAAACGCGATTTTAGTTGGTTAATAATGATGTCCAATACTCGATAAAATTATATTCACTTTGAACAAACTTTCCGGATCTTAGAGACGTTCATCTTCGCAAAGTTCGTCAAAATGGAGTTTTACCTTCTTCTGACGAGTTTTAGAAATTTCAGGGTTGATGGACCATTTTTCTGCTTCACTATTTGCTTCCATTTTTAAATTTACAAATTCATGTCAATCTCTTTTTTTCAATTCTTCTTCTTTCAAAAGTTTTAAGGCATTTGAAAGATCGCCGACTTTAGACTGAAGTGCTTTAGAGACATTTTTTTAAACACTTGGGTACAACATTTTTATAAAAATGTTAGGTTATTTCTGAGCTCGCGGCTTCTTGGGCTGGGGCCCGTGGCATTTTGCCAGCCCTGCCGCCCAATAGTTACGCCACTGGATGCAACGCTTAAACAACCAATTGAATATGTATATTTAATATTGGTCCGCTAAAACAAAATGATCCTTAGACACGAAATTTAATTCTGTGTCATGTAACTCAGAAACCGTTGAATAAGAAAACGAAAAGTCTTCTAGGTAATTAGGACGATAATGTCGAGGGAAATTAGTATAGCCTCAAGCACATATTAACCATACATACATGAAAACCCACAGTAAATACCCACTAATAGGATTTTCGAATATCTGCTTCTTCATGTTCATTAGACTGTTGAACTTTTGTTGTTCGCTTCCCACTGATGATTGATGAACCATATCAGTCAGCAAAATGGAAGGAAGAAGGAATTTACATATTTTAAATGTCGACTGATTTCAAAGGCTTCTCTTTCGTGCACACATACCTACAAGCAGTATAAGTTCAATGTCAATTTAACTGAAACGTATATATATATTTGGAAAATCTTTAATGCAGGATATCATTTTGCTGATGCCACAGAAGACCTGCGATTGAGTACATGCAACAAATTGGTTTCTGTGTATACGTAATAATTATACACATAGTACCTAATAACCTATGCGTAAGTTCGATATAATTTATTAATTATTTTGACGTATACCTGCATGTCAGTTACCATTCATTCATTTCAAATGGTCCGCTTGTCCATTAAGTGGGTCGCGGGTGTAGGTTGCTCAAGTGGACCCTCCATAGCTCTCGATCCTCCGCCATCGACTCCAAATCATCAAGGGCAATCCCCATACGGGTAGAGGTGAGATTATGTCAGTTGCCATATTGTATAATCCAATCGTTATTTCAAATAGTTAATGGTGAACCAAAATTCACATGCACACTCCCAAATCCATATTACCATGCCATTCCTCAATGTCTGGAAGCAATAACATTTCTTGAATAACATTAATTTTAAATAGGCATCAAGCTCTACACCGGTCGGTCCCCTGACGGGAATACAATGGAATTTCCACATCACGGCATCGCACTGTCCTCCAAAAATAAATACCAAAAAAAAGCACAGCAGCACGCACAACGCTGTGAAATGGAAAAGAGTCCTTGATTTTCAGCCGCTTCTTCGTGAAATTCTCCTGTTCTATGCAAACAAATTTCATTGTGTAATTCATCAACTGAATTGCTGGCCCTCGAAAGAATCTTGTGATTGCCAAATTGTTTACCGAAGCTAATATTCCGTCGTTCCTTTTGGCGGGATGTTGGTTATCGATTTGGGGAAATATTATGCAATTGGCAGTTTTGGGATCACACTAAAGCAGCTATAAAACAAACAAGAAAAGGCTTTTTTGCACTTGAGAGACGAAGGTCGCTCGAAGTTGCTGAATTAAGATTGAGATAAAAGGTCCTTATGCCGCCTTAACTGAAGTTATTTTTGATACTATCAGCGACAGAAGAAAATGTCACTCGAAAATCTGTTGATTTTGTCTCCGATATATTGTTCAGATTTAGAGCAGAGCAGTTATACTTTAAGGTGTGCGCAGTGACTCAATATGGTTTGGTTAGTGTACTCAAACTGTTGTTTCTTTAAGATGTTGTTTCTCTGTCTGACAAACATTCGAGAGTATAAATGCCAGGAAAAAGCTTCTCAATTCAGCCGTTCGGACTTGGCATAAAATTGTAGGCCGTCCCAAATATAAAAACTCGCACAAAACGAATGACTGTGAGAAGTTAAGCCTAGGGTATCCATATGCGGACCTGTTGGGCTGACTAATATATTTTTAGTTATTCTCTAAGACCTTTATAGTGAGATCCTCATTGAAGGACTATGTTCTATTGTCCTAAATAAAATACGCATAGTATGTTATTCCCTCCAAAACTGCAGATTTCAATAAGAGTGTTGAACTATGCCGCAGAATTGAAATGAACATTGGCCTACGTTCCGCCAAACGGGTTGGTGATGATATCTCCTTTTCCAAAATCCCTTTTCCAAAATCCCCTGTGCTGGAATCCCTTACTCCAAAAGACCTTGAGAGAAAGTCCCCACGGGACAAAATCTCCCATTTTAAAATTTGGTGTTATTAATTCTGTCGCGCGACAGAGTGAGATACGTATGGGGGGTCATGCTGCCCCCCTGCAACCCCCCCTGCTTGGGTTTACTGTCAGATTTGCGGTATATGTGCGAAATTGAGTATATGCAAAGTTTATATTATGTTGTTTGCTTAATTTTAATGCCAAAACTACGCGTTTAAAAAACGGATAGATTCTAAAGTGTGGAACAGGAGATTTTAACGAGGGATTTCATAAGTATGTATGTAAATGGGAGATTTTGGCATAGGGGATTTCGTTCTGGTAGATTTTGGAAAAAGAGATAAAAAAAAATGGGAGATTATGTCCAATAAGGGATTTTGGGAAAGGAGATAACGTAGGGATCCCCTCTTGATGAGTTTTTGATGACTTTGCCGCAGCGCGCAACATTAATAGTAGAGCTTGCACATGATTTCCTAAACTCAATATTTATAAAGAAATATGGTGTTAACGCGAGCCGTCTCAAGTTACAAACACCATCTAAAAGTGAGGTGTGGACTAGGCTTGCGCTTTTACCCTCAATAATTTAGTGAACTAAACAGGATTATTTGTCATTGTTTTCCTTGTGCCAATTTCCCAGCATTTTTCACAACATCGATTTTTCCTCACAATTGTTGGTAATTACAACTTCTAAATTAAATTTAATTTTAAACTACGCTGTATTCAATTAAAAAAAATATTGGCTCTTAGAAACGCACACAAACGAATGGTTGCGAGAAGCGAGAAGCTAGGCCTAGGGTGTCCTACCCGCCTGTTGCGCCACCTATTTTTTTTTTTTTTTATTGTCTTTGCTGTTTCAGGACCGACAATACCACGGACCAAATATTCATAGTACCGAAGATTTTTATCAATTTTAAGGCCGCATTTGGCGTATTATATAGGGGGAATGTCTAATTTTGGCAACCCTGCCAAACTCGCCGGGTTGTACGATGGAGAAACTCGCTACTCAGTTAAAAAGGCACGATTTTTCCAAAGTCCGTGGATGTAATGTGGATGCAGCAGGCAAAGCAATTTACAGATATGGAAACATTTAGGATACTGCGATACTGTTAGGCTTATACCTGGCCAACTCTGGATACAAAAATATCCAAGGAGCTCCTGCGACTTAAAAGATCTAGCATCTTCTGGGTCGTTCGTTAATGGCATCTCCGAGCACTGCATATTAGGTAAACTGCAGAAGCTGCTGAGATGAAGAGTAGAATGAGTCAATCACTTGGCCCTAGCCAATTTAAGAAAGGCCTACTTAGAAAACTATTCTCTTAATGATCTCAGTGATCTATGTAACACCAACGCCGCTAACATTCTTAGCTTTATAAACGGCAGCAAATCGTTTGCATGAGTAGTCAGTAAAGCAATCATTCCCCAAATTCGATTGGTATTCACAAGGGCTGACTAATGGCTTAAATGCTTCTCGCACCGAGATCCACAACAACAACTAATACTACTAGGACTCATGGCCACCGCCTCTATTGTTACAGATGTCGATATCATGGACTCTTCTATTTTATTTATGTGTTATTCCATTTCAATTCCATATACAAGCGAACGCTATTTATGGTATCTACTGTCAATCTACATACAATCTACGACCCATTTATCAAAAATAAAACAAGCAACTTTAACTGATATACACTTTTTCTATGTATTTTGAAGAGCTAAACCGAAATACCGGAAATGCAACCACAATTTGGACACAAAATCGTGTGGGATCGGAATATACCAATGGAATGGCTACGGTCACTCTGCTCAACCAATTGCCTTAGGTTTCACTGTGGTGATATACGATAGTATTCGCAGTAGGATTGTGCTTCTCATATAGCAGAGTCAACCAACATCATTTGGTTAGCGGTGTCCATAAAAAAAAAACAGATTTTCCCAGTTATCTAGGTTTGCTTTAGCAATGTGTTCACTCTGTCATTGGAATCGCTTTTAACTATGCATAGACTACATCCACGTAGAGGGTGTCCGGTAGAAGATTTATAACAAGAATGAAACTAAAACTGGCACACATTTTGTTTTATTACGTATCTTAACATAGGGATAAAATACAAATTTTATTTTTTGAAAATAATTTCGTCGAAATTCCGTCCATTAGGTCCCATACACCTGTTGAAAACGGACCACCTTGTCTCCCACCATGATGTGGCTACCGAGGTCTATGATGAATATTGTCGCTAGTTAGGTAAACAAGTATCAATCATTCGGGCATTATTTTTGCTATTCCCATTCAGCGCCTGTCCTCTGGATTTAAAAATAAAACGGCAAAGTGCGAGTATCACTCGAGCACCGAAGGTTCCGTACTTGGCCAGAGTTGGTGTCTTTAAAACGTTAGTGTGTCGGTTGTTCTTTGATTTGATAGATCTAAGTACCTACAGAATTAAACAGTTTTTCTATGATGAAACATTTTTTTCAGTAACTTATTAATTACTCAAAAACCAGACTATGTTTCGCTATATTTGTCGTTTAACTATAGTGGTGTGCAAATTTCGGCTTTATACATCAATTAGTTTTTGAGATAGACATTAGGTACAAAATTGGCTAAGTGGGTTCGGACAGAGGGACATACATCGTAGCGCAAGCAATAAGGTTCCGTTTTGTCCCTATGGGAACGGAACCTTAAAAAGAACTAGGGTCTAGAGCCTACCAAACACTAGCTCTTCGGCATTGTAAAAGCCGGTGGTGTTTAAGTAGCGTACTACGTATCGGACTACGTATGCAATTCATACTGGGAAATCTCTCCAATATTCTTTCTTAAAAGTGTTTTGTTTTTTAAGTTAAAGCAGCTCTTTTCCGAACTGCTTTTATTGGATTTCCACGAGAGCCTCATTTCCCGTAAGCTTATGATGTTGTTGTGGGTCCTGTTCTGAAGTATATATTTAGATCTGACGATATTTCAAGGAAACTTTGGACCTTCGTTCGATAGCTGAATATTGGCATTTTGTTTAAGACTGACAAACCCGCAATCTCGGTGGTAGCAATGACTCAACATCCACTTATGCCGTATATTATAACTTTTCCAGACTTTTCCAGGTGTAAGTCCATCATCGATCACCCTGTATTTGTGCCAAAGATATACTGCTTACATAATACACATAGCTTGACCTATAGCAAAGTGAAAAGAGGGTCTCGCTGTTCTAGTCTAGATAAATAACCTTAAAATATCCGAAGCATAAAATCAGAGATAGTTTCGTAAAATCAACGAAGTGTTTGGTGCTCTATTTGACTTAAATGTATATTTGAATATCTAATCTGAGATATTGAAAGAAAAGTCAACAATTTCGAGATCACGCAATAATATTTTACAAGTAAGTCGGTACATTATATACATATATAAATTCGCATACTCGGATAATGTGGTAAACGAGGCGGAAATTATAAACATAACTAAGAATCAGCAATCTCTTGACTTTAAAGGGCTCAGAGTCTTACTGATATTTATAGGTACCAATAAAATTCCAGTAGGCTAAGTTAGAGCGAGAAGCAAATGAAAACAATCCTTTTAGCAAATTTATTTATTAAATTACATATTTGTATGTAGGAAACTCTCCTAAAGGGTTGTAAGTTAGAAAAGAAAGAAGAAAAAGCCAAGAAGTATTTTCGATATTTGGGACCTCCTCAGGTCTCTATGTTTATATTTTTATATATACGGGAAATTAATTTCGGGATAAGAATATTAACGCACATCCTTCTGTTGCTATAGATAAACATTAGGTGCCTGCGCCTGCATAAAAAAATGCCTGAAAGTGCTTTTTAGTTGTAGTTAACCCTCGTATATCAAGGTTCTGGAAAGTTCCACTATAGCAAGTTTCAAGAGAGTGCGATGTACTTGAAAGTTGAAACATTATGTGCCAACAATTTTTTGCTTCCGGAACGGATATTTCCTCCAACACTAATGCCTTATCTTCCAAAGTTCGTCTTAATTATCTCCATCAACAATATGTGCTAGAGGAAGAGGACGTGTATACCATTGGCATCTTGATTTTTCTTTTCTAATTAAGCGCTGCTTTTGTGGAAAGTTTCTTAGATATTTTTATATGACAATGAATAACAACCTAGAGGCACCACTTATAATTTACTAGTGCGAACAATGCAGGAAGAACTATTTTAAACTGAATGGAAAATGGACTTATTAGATACATACCTACCATATGTGAAGTTTAATTAGCCAACTTGATGAGCTGACCATCAAGTCAAACACTTAAAGATTTTTCATGAAGAGCGCTTTTGGCAGCGAGGTCTTCACACCGCACAGTGTGAAATTTTCGCATTCTAGGGGAACTTTATTCAAGATATGGAGTCGGTCTTACATGAACAAAAACTTTTTTTCTCAGCTCCCAATATAACAGAAAATTTGTTTATGCCTATTTTAGCTGTATATTTGCATAATTTATTGCGCAGGAAGAGGTTAAAGTCAAGGTTCTCTGTCGAAAAACAGAGTATATAGAATTTTTCGATTTATTGATAAAATTTAGTAAATATTCCAGTTTTAAATTTTTAGTGATTGTGAAAAAATTTCACGAATTTTTGATATCTACTATACTTTATGCGAAAGTAAGTAGATTTTATTTCCTTTTAATTTGTTTATACTTTTTTGCCCGATTTCCACTCAGGCTAAAGAAAACAAAAAACAAGGTGAAAGCTTGCACTTTGGGTAGAGTTTTAAAATTTGATTCACCTAGATTCAAGCCAATTTTTACATTTTCTGTTTCTCTGATTATTTTAAAATCAGAAAAAAAAGTAATCTCGTGCACGTTTTTGCAGCACCCATATAATTTTTTTTCAATTACTATTAGATGTTAAGGCTAGATGTTTTTGAGCTATGGCGACAAACTGACGATACCGCATGTAACGGGAAGAAGGGAGAAGGTGTAAATGGGTCAAAATCACCACACTGTTACTGAGTACGGGCTCAGTTTCGTCTAATGAAGATTATCACCTCCCAGCGTAATAAAAAAAAAATAAATTAAAAATCAATAAAATTAAAAATTAAAATAATAAAAAAAAATAGTACGGTAAATTTTAAAATTTGACTTGCTTTAACACAAAACGGACTTTTTCAGTCAAATTAGCCTACAAAAGATGCCAATAGTAAGATTTGGAATTAAGTTTCGCTAGAATGCGAAAATTTCACACTGTGCACCGGTTTCCTACAAACCACAAAATGTGGTGCTGAAGGTTAAAATTAAGTAATAAGTGAGAATCGTGAGCAAGACACTCAGCTACTAAATATGAATTGTGATGAGATGGTGAATTTAGGAATTTCCGTCAAATTGGCAGAGCCACTTACTGTCAGAGTGTCAGTCTATATGCGATGGTTGACATAATGGTGAACAATTGATGAAACGCCCAAGAGCTGCGAGTAACGCTTCCGTTTTAATGTCACTCACTATAGCTCTAAGTGTTCTTTAAGACAAGGGACATAAACAAAGATATATAGATAGTCTTTAGTGTGACAGGTTTTCTTCTCTATTTTAGTTTTTAGGACGATAAAAACAATAAATAGTTGGCGCAACAGGTCCCTATATAGGCACCCTAGGCCCAGCTTCTAGCTCTTCTTTAGGACGATAGGACCAGTATAATCTAATCACCTCCACATTGTGAGAATGTACGATTTGTTTGCATCCGCTGTGATGGAAGACTTCCCATGACATGTGGTGCTGTAGCAGAAGTACTCGATGTAATCAGGGGTTATTTTTCGAATTGTGAAACTACTCCCGACAAAAATAGACACAGTCATACCAAAAACGGTGGGACCAGCCGTAACAATTCAGTATTTTTCAACGGTCGGGCTCTAGCAATCAGGACAATTTGGATATTTTTTCTCCATCACCTATGTATGTAGCCTCACCTATTGCAGCCTCTCGATTTGGTTTTCATCTCTGGAAGCAAGGACTTCATTTCTGCAAATAGCGGATAATGTGGATTTAGTCGCATGCTTTTATTAGCAGCTTGAAGTCGATGGAAAATTCTTTTGTCTATTTTATTACAAATGAAAATTATTTATTAAATTCATTTCCCAAGTTAAAATAAAGATAAATTTACCTACACAGTATATCAAAATGTGTCCCTTTTTGATTGGCAAATAGTTCAACATTAGCTATGTTTAATGATTTTTCACTGTCAATTAATGAACAAAGCGACATTTTGTTACTCAATGGAATGACTGCTGTTTTCTGTTATATCCATTTACCAATTTTCTAAATGATGTAAAATTACGTCATTTGTCATGTTCAAAACAACAAGTGGAAACCTAGCATCTATGTATAGGTATACTTTTTTATAGACTAAAAATAGTCGTGCGGTGGAAATCACTACCCAATGATAACCAAACACAACTCTACTACATGCTTAATGGTTTCATTGTGCACTCTAAAGTTCAAATCGCAATCCCTTTTCTCCGATGGAATTGAATTACATCTAATAGATTTATCTTCCGGCAAAATGTTCAAGAGCTCTATGCTGACACCAGAACGAGATGTTAGCAAAAAATGTCATCATTGCCAAAACAGTGAACAACGTAAGTTCCAGTTGAAGAACATAAATTGTGTCGCTGACATCTCTGTTTGTAACTCGATATTACTCTAAAGCGTTTTCATCCGATTCCTTTTTCATTTATTTTTCGAACTTAACATTGTGATAGTCTGTAGCCAATATCACGTGATAGGGTACGAGTACGATAATTACGGCGCCTAAATTTGATAACGGTATTTTGTAGAGGGGTTAAATACAAGCATTTTTTACTATGGGATGGGATGGGGGTCTATCTGTCTTCGTTTAGGCGGGGCAATTAAAAAAAAATAATATCTACTTAAAATGACAAAAAAAAAAAAAAATATTTTTGGAAAACAATAGCAACACTTATAATAAAGGACTTTAGGATTTTTGGAAGCCAGGAATCTGTTCTTTGATATTATTTTTTAATCAAGTTATATCTGTTAATTGATATTGGAAATTGATAATTGATATATCTTTATGTTGATTTTTTCAATATTGAGAAAATAAATACTTAATTTATTTATAATTTTTACTGTCCAAATCAATTCTTGATCGAACACTAAAAACTAGATTCATTGATGCATTGATGGCTTCTAGTTTTAAAAAAAAATGGAAAATTGCTTTTTACATATGTTGCTCCCTTGTACCTGGAAATGTGCATGATGCCCCCTGGAAACCCCCTGCTTGTGGTCACTGTTAGATTATGGGATGGGCGCAAGGTTGAGTATATGCAAACTTTCTTTAAATTATATTATTTTACCCAATATCAACAACATTCTTCAGCTACAGTCTCTGACTTGAATTTGAATATTATAAACAAAATTTTGCTGATTTGCATTATAAACAATATAGAACAGTTCCTGTTGGTTCCCAACAATGACATCAGGATCCACCACCACGCCACAATCAGGATCCACCACCAGGCCACAAATTATATGGGCAAACAATTTAGCACTGGCCCAGCAATATCGAAGTTGTGCACTGGGTTAGACATTGATATGCATCCTATTTTAGCTGTAATCACAGCCTGCACAAAATCAATGTTTAGCCCAAGGCACACTTCAAAAAAGGCGCAATAATAAACACGCTCACAAATCAATTAAAACAATTAATTTCCACGAAAACCGACGAAGACGCCACCGCAATACCGAACAATGAAAAACCACACGAGACCATGATGGAATAAGTATAAGGTGGTCTCGTCGGCTGCCGACTCCTTCGGTTTTTGGTCCCTTAACGCTTCGTTAACGTACACTTACTACGCTGAATAAAGAGAAAAACGTGTCGTTAAGGGACTACTTTTTGCCGACGAGACCACCTTATATAGCGCGAACCAATTCACTTGGCCAACCGTCGGTTGCGCAGAGAGAGGATTTAAGAGAATATACACGACACAAAACAAAATACACAGAAACCTGCGCAGTAGAATGGCCAAGTGAATTGGTACGCGCTGTACTTATTCCATCATGCACGAGACAATGAATAACTTAAACGTCAGATGTGCAAAACCTACGATGAGTCAAACATGCTATCTCCCTCTAGCCGATCGCAGATGCAGCAGACCATGATGGAATAAGTATAAGGTGGTCTCGTCGGCAAAAAGTAGTCCCTTAACGACACGTTTTTCTCTTTATTCAGCGTAGTAAGTGTACGTTAACGAAGCGTTAAGGGACCAAAAAACGAACGAGTCGGCTCGGCAGCCGACGAGACCACCTTATACTTATTCCATCATGCAGCAGACCATCTCATTGTTCAGAAAATCGGTAATGAATGATGGCCGATATCGAAATAGAGGTTATGATTATGAGTGCATCACACTCCAACTAACACCCGCAATGGGAAAAATGTAATTGTTTATTGTAGTATGTGTTAGAAATATTGGAAGTAATTGTTTATGTATTATAAGAATATTTGTTACACTTACAAGAAGGGTTGTTGACCCTGGAAGGCCTGATCAGCTGGCCAAAGGTAAATAAAAACCGAGATTTCTTGGAAGGATGGATGACGATTCGGGGACATTCGCTAGTCATCTAACAGCCAAAGCCATCAGCTTGAAACATCGTCGTTTGTTAATAGTACCAAATAAAGTTTGAATTTTATAACGTTTTAAATTAACGTCTTTTTATTCATGTCGATTGCTTCGTCTTTTGCATCGACGTATATTCGCTTTGGGTAGCAACTCAGCCCAAAACAGTTCCCTTGCTTTAAAAATACTATAGTACTTTGTTACAAGTGTTGCCAATGTTTTTTAACATATTATTTTAATTTTATTTATAAATTTTTTTATTTTTTGAATTACCCTTCCCGCCTAACTGGAGCGAGATAGTTAGTATGAGTTTTCGATGCTCTCGGACGAGCTCATTGATAACACACTTCTTGCTTTTTATACAGCCACCCGAGTCCGCCTACACAAACAACGGCAGACTTAAGGATCAGGTCACTTTGGTATAGCGACAGGCGTTCATGGCTAGCATCATGGATACCGGACCGGTGTATGAAAATAAAGAAGACAGAAGACACCCTTTCATGTTTCCATCCCATTAAATGGTCTCTTTCCACGAAACAGTCGCTCCCTAGTCAAGTAACTAGCATACCGGGCGGGGAAGCATAGGAGGTCTTAAAACGACCAGACTATATTGACTATAAGACGAAGATTCCTACACACGAGGTGTCAAATGCCTTACCACGAGATTAAAATCAAGTCTTTAAGCGTTCAAAGATAACCTAGTAAACGTGAAAACCCAGTTGGGTTGAGACTCACATATAATTCATTTTTGATTTCAAAGTCCTACCAGGATTTTTTTCCTATACCTTATTGGAACACTGAGAGTTCTCCATAATTATTATTCAACAAAACTTGACTAATTTGACAGATATTCCAAAATTATAAACATATCTATATAACAATTATTGTCAGTTTTAAATTCAATAAAAAGGTGTTGAGTACATATGTATTGGAATTTTTAACTTTCTCGTATACGTAATAAGAGAAATGCATATATTGTTTTCGTACAAAATTTCGAACTCGAGATTTTGATCAATTCTGATATTACGATGATAGGCGAACTGCAAAAAGAGTGTCTCGCAATTCTGTCCGTCCGTATGTATGTCTGTCCCATAGCTGGGGTCTGGGGAATCTAAACGCTTGGGCGGATTTGTTTCAAACTTCGTATTTAGAGTGTGTGGGCTTCCCGCTAGGAGGGTTTTTTTTATGCTAGCCCTAATATTAACGGTAGGTACTTCTCATATAAAAATTTTACGAAATATTAAACAATTTAGATTTTTTCGAAAACGGCTCTAAAGACATTATGTACTTAGTTTTTCTCAGAAAATTCAAATATAGCCGTTTTATGAATAATAATAATGTTGTAGTTAATACCTATGTTTATGTAGTATGTATTACTTTTATAATTAACAAGGGCTCAATTATTAAACCTGAGTACATCTTAAGTGGGTATGATTTTAAACGTAAAATTTGCTGAAATAACTCTGAGGCTCTTCGAGATTCGCAATAAACGAGAAAGTTTCGTGCGACCCAGTCGTGCACATTTTTTTTATTATCTCCAAGATCTGTCGGTTGGACTTCTTGAAACTAAAAACGGACTGGTAGGGTCCAATAAGTTAGTTGAGAAATGATGAAATGATTTCATTCCTTCAGTCAGTCAGTACGCCGACCGTACTTGTTCTGCCTTAGTTCAAATTTAAATACCCGTATACAGTATTTCACAGAGTTTTGGCGTATGAAATGCCCACATTCGTACATTGGCTACAACATAGTGGTGATCGGAGCTCGAAATATTCGGATATCTACTAAATTTTGTAAGTATGTATATTCTGATCAACGATAAAATTGAAGCAAATTGCGGTTGATAGGACTAGCATACAATTGATATAACCATTCATTTTGATAGTATAATGTTGTTGTTCTTTTTGTGCGATTCAGTGTTTACAAAAAGAAATAATCATCAGACAAATACATTCCAGGATTACCCGCTTTTCTAAATAAATCCCAGTCAATCAAAGCGATTTAGTGGTATCCCCAATTCGATGGCATCGCCATTATTACAATCTTTGAACTTAAATGAATCATTAGACGGCATAAATCACACGCTATATGCCTTGGGATGATCAGATGGGAGTACTTAGTCCTGAGGACGATATCCGCAGTATAGACAACATAAATAGCCCATTTATTTTTATCACTTCAATTGCACGGCAATAACTTGGTCATACAAAAGTCGTTGCGTCGCTTGCTTTGACTCAATACATACATATGTACGTACACACATTACATAAATGCGTGTTTATGTTTATGTGTGAACAAAATTGAACGTAGATATACAAGCTCGCACTATGGATGAAATTTTGGGGATTTGTGGAAAAGGAAAATAAAAACCGAATACCACTATATTATGCGTTAACTTAAATCTGATGATCTACTAAAATGAATGTTCATTAAAAGGAAACGAAAATCGATAATATACCATTTCATCATTTTTATTGCGACAGTACCTCAGCCCATTTTTGCTTATGAAACAAATTCCCATTTAGTAGATTTATCGACTATTATACACAAGAATCCGAATGTGCCATTAAAGGACTTCCGTTGAAGATGCATATTGAAACTAGAGCAGGTAACAAGAAGTGCCGCACATCAATGAATTCACTCAGCTGAAATAATTGCGCGTCCTTGTTGAAAATAAGACGTGTTGGTGTTGTCATCGCTCAAGGACATATTATATTCTTTCAAGCTCATGGTTATGTTCCTGGTTACAAGTATTTAACATGTACACACGACAATGTTAAAAGGTGTTCTATACATACGAATTTATGAAGTGAGAAGACAAACACAATTGATAATTTCATTTCATTTCTTATTCAGCGATTTTGCAAAAAAAATTAAGTATTAAATTTTCATAAAATTGTGTAAGTTTAATTTGATGTCTCCTGATGACAGGAATTTGATTTAATATTACAATTGTGGTTTATTTTTGAATAAACGTTTTATCTGTTAAAAGACAACTTTGGTGGTTGGGCGTTGAATGATTAGGGGAGGCGTATCAACTATGCGATGCCCAGGTGTCGTTGGAAATGCCGCATTATGCATCAATTGTCCACCCGGACTGCTGATAAATTTATGGATTAAACGAACAACGGTGTCATCAACAGTCTGGAAGGTAGCCGATGAACCCTTTATGGGCAGTTCTCATACCTCCGAACTGTGTTACTGATACCGAAATTTCCGCCGTGCTATTAATAGCCCGATAGGGAAAAAAATATCTGATTACGAAGCACCCAAGAGTTTCGGATAATGATGGATTTACCAAACGGAAAAAGAACAACGAATTTCGGATCTGCAAGCGAGATGTACGGAAGCAGCAAGGAAGCAGAGGCAAGATATACTGACACTGAGACCCCCAAATCGCCAACCCAGAAAAACAAGAAGCAGATAAATCGGAGTTGCGAAAGAAGACAAATTAAAAACCAACAAAGCCAGCTTCCCAGCCGAGATATTTAGAGCATTCGGAACTGGAGATGACTTATTTTTAAGTATTGGCACAATCCCATCTCATTTTCAAGATTTGATCAGATGAATAATCTTAATGCATAATGAATGGACTATCAGCATCGTTTGCCCGGTTAAATGAGACCCCTTTTTACTGCACCACATACAGAGGTATCAGTCGCTCTATCATATTTTGTGAACCTTTAAAATCCTTCGTAAATATCTTAGTTTTAAGCAAGGAAACTCTACCGCCGCCGGTCAAATTTTCACACTACACCAAATCCTTTAGAAAATCCATGAAGTCTAAATCAATACTCACCATCTTCACCAGCTTTTTCAATGAAGTACTTCATGATACGCGCGAGCACGTGTCACGAGAACAAGGTCCGAACAGAGACCTGTAGAGGCGAACAAGGAAACCTTGTAGTGGAGTCACAGTCGGTGCTGAGAACATGGAAAAACCATTTCTGCAGACGGTTAAACGGCGAAGACGACACAAATTCCGCTGTCATGCAGAATGAACCATTCAACCTGGGCGATGAAAGCCAAGACTTCCGTCCACCTGACCAAAATCAGCTAAGGATAACAATATTCAAGCTGATGTCCAACAAAGCTGCAGGACCGGACGGTTTATCGGCCGAGCCTTTTACGGCAGCGGGAGATGACTTAAACTCGGTTCTAAAATTTGGTCAGAGGAAAGTAGGTCTGATGAATGGAGCCTCAGCATTGTTTGTCTGATCTATAAGAAAGGAGACCCTCTAAGCTGCGCCAATTTTAGGGGCATCAGTCTCCTTAACATCGCTTACAAGATCCTGTCTGCCGTACTGTCTAAACGCCTGAAACCACTTGTCAACGAACTGATTGGACCCTATCAGGGGGTTTTAGGCCCGGTAAGTCCACAACCGACCAAATTTCACACTACGGCAGATCCTGGAGAAAACCCAAGAAGTCCAAATCGATACTCACCATCTATTTATCGATTTTAAAGCCGCATATGACAGCATTTATAGAGACGAGCTATACAGAGCCATGTCTAGTTTTGGCATCCCTGCCAAACTTGTCAGATTGTGCAGAATGACGATGGAGAACGCTCGCTGCTCCGTAAAGGTCGGAAACAATCTCACCGAGACCTTTGATGTTAAAAAAGGATTTAGACAAGGTGATGCGCTGTCATGTGACTTTTTCAACTTCATTCTTGAGAAAATTGTGCGAAACTCGCAAGCCAACACCAGGGGCACAATATTCCAAAAGTCTGTGCAACTACTTGCATAGGCTGACGACATCGACATCATTGGCAGAATACAGCGAGCTGTCGCTGGTGCATTTGCAAGTGTCAGTACAGAGGCGGCAAAAATGGGTTTAGTGGTGAATAAGGGCAAAACAAAATATATGCTGTCGTACAGAACGTCACGATAGACATATATATAACCTTGAGGTTGTTCGGGACTTTGTCTACCTCGGCTCCGCTATTAACTCTGAAAATGATATCACATCAGAAATCAAGCGAAGAATTACACTTGCCAACCGATGTTACTTTGGCCTAAGAAGGCATGGCTGTTTAGCATGTCGTACTCCCAGAAGATGTTTCCTTCTTGCTGGAAGACCGCTCGCATTCAACCTATTCCGAAGAAAGGGAGGAAATGTCTGCCACAAAACTATCGTCCAATAGCGTTACTTTCAATGCTCTCAAAAGTAATGAAAAAGGCAATAAATGTCGAAATAATCAAATATCTATAAGGCCAGCGATTAATAAGCGACAGGCAATACGGATTTCGGAGCCGTCGTTCCACTGGAGACCTGTTAAGCTACGTGACGCACTTATGGACGCAAGCAATTGAATAACACGGCGAATCCAGAGCGTAGTCTTGGACATATCAAAGGCATTCGACCGAGTCTGGCATAGGGCCCTATTGGGCAAGTTAGCGTCTTATGGATTACAACAACAACTCTGCGGATGGATGCAAAATTTTCTTCTGCGAAGATCGATCCAAGTTGTTGTAGATAGTGTATCATCCAATTCGTTTGCTATCAATGCAGGAGTGCCTCAAGGATCTATTCTTTCTCCAACTCTATTTCTTCTCCACATCAACGATTTGCTTGGATCGACAAATAATATCTGCAGATGACAGCACTCTTATATCCATGACCTCGAACAGTGGGTCTGTGAGTGCGGATACATCACACATTCAGAGATGTGAACAAATTAGTTCTCTAAATGATGATCTGGACAAAATCTTAAAGTACCTCTTGAGCAAAGAGATACTTTAGCCCCAAGCAACTTCTCCTTCTCTACAAAGCACAGGTTAGACCAGGCGTGGAATATTGTTCCCATATATGGAGCTCGGCCCAAAACATTCTGAGGAACTCAAAGTCATGACCATACAGTACACCTGACAACCGCGAGGACATCAATTTTCCAAAACTCCTTCTGTTACAGGACAAGCAAACTCTGGAACTCGCTTCCTGGGGATATATTTCCTGAAGACTACAATTTGCAGCAATTTAAGTGCGGAACTAACAAACATCTTCGCAATTCGGGGCGCTGTTGAAGCGTTATAGGTTCGCCTTTCCCAAGAGAAGTACATACTTAAAAAAAAAAAGAAAAATTGAATTATGGACGTTATTAAAGGCGCATGAAGATCTCCTTGGTCGCTTCGAACGCAAAATTCTTCGAGTGATTTTCGGTCCCGTTTGCGTTGACGGGCTTTGGAGGAGGAGATTTAACAGCGAACTCATCGAAAAATACGTATCAGTCGACTAAGATGGCTAGTATATGATAAGCATTTTTTTTTTTTTTGTTCTTTTCTTTGATGCATACACGTACAAACCGACAAGTGAGCACGCCACATACAATTGACCATATATGAAAAACATGGGAATTCAAGATTGGTGGACATTTTTGTATTAAAACACAATCTTTTGACATTTATGGTAGCTTTACCCTTAAAAATTGGAAAATTTAAATGTATATTGCCTGCTGGAAGTATTTATAGGAAATTCTAGCTGGATTATATACAGATCATTCATTATTGTAGATATATTATTATATATTGAGGCAAATAAATATACGAAGCCAGGACAACGATTATGTGTCAAGAAATTGCATGTTGCTTTCAGAATTCCAAAATATTGCCGTCCTGTCCTACGGCTATGTTAAATATAGTAGCAAAAATGCCTCTTATTTTACCTTCTTCAATTTCAATTTAGGTCACTGTACAGATAGAGGAGGAATAGCTTCATACCTTATGTGTTATGATGTCTCAAGAACACATTCATTTGTCATCCACACATCGTGAGCATATTCCACGTCTATTTAAAGTAATTAAAATGTAATCGTACTTCATGGCGGAGACTCACGGGATATAATAGTTCATAGAAAATAATTATGCCAACCAGAAACAATTTCCTTCATTCTGCTAACCACAATCCTTTATAATTTATTATCATGTCGGAACAGAAGAAAAGTAATTACAAACGAATGATATATGTTTCTGTTGTATAGTTAAATGAGGACATCATCAAATTATACACAACATTCTTTTATGACTAACAAACATTCGCTTTAAAAACGCTCAGAAATGTTCTTGTATTTTGAATTTCACGACATGCCATAGTTACGTAGGTCCAGCATGAAATGGTTTTATCAAGTCAGCCATCTAAACTCTTCAAGGGAAGAATGTAGATCAAGACTGATCGGCTGACTGCAAGATCGGAAGTTATGGAAGTTGTTCTTGTCTATCAGGATAATATAAATCAATATTCTAAATTTTATAAGTCGAGAAATTGAGCTTGGTCACCAAACCTGGTCTTGGCGTCGCCGATAGTCGCGGAGAGTGCTCTTCGCAACAACCATGGGGATGCATGTCGTACTACTTTGGCATGCAAGCCTATTCATTAGGCAATATAGAGAGCGAGGTACCGCTTCCAGACTTCTGCTTTAAGGTCGTCCCCATAGACCAGCTCCCTGAAAATGGAAAGAAATCTATCTCCTGGCCAACGAAAGTTGTCAAGGCCAACGAAAGTTGTCAAGGACATCCTGGACCTCCACCCTCTTGTCGCGAAGGCGTATGGCATCAGGGCCATGTGAAGCTGATCGCAAACTGTCTACGGATACTTAGGCGAATGAAATTTTGTGAGATGAAATCTTTTTCTCATCGTCAGGTTGTTATTGAAAATGGGCTATGACGGTCGAGTAGATCCCATACAAAACCAATATTAGTCACATGCGTGTACTGTACAGTACATCCTAACTCGCATGGCAAACATTTTGCTTGACTTTTGTACAAGTAGAGGGTATCAAAGTATCGGCCAGGCCGATGACAACAGTTTTACTTGTTTTAATTGGGGCAAGCTACTCGAAAGACCTGTACTTACATTTATGGCGTTGTCTTCTTGTAGACTGCCCTTGAAAAGGCTATTCACTATACCTACTCATTCCGCGGAATGAGTAATGATGAGTAATGTAATGATTTTCAGGCGGAAATCAGGGCGATTACGGAGGCATTGTCTGACAAACATCCGAGAGTATGACTGTCCTGAAAAAGCTTCTCAATTCAGCCGTTCGGACTCGGCATAAAATTGTAGGTAACTTCCATTCGTCCCGACAGTCAAGCTGCGTTTAAATCATTGGTTGTTATTGTTGTTGAAATTTGGTAAAGCACAAAAAGGAAAAAATAAAAAATTGTATATTCTCCATTCAGGGGTTTTGTTAGTTGTTTTATAAAAATACAAATTTTTAATTAAAAATGGAATTTGTATGAATAGTTTATAAGAAAGAAAGCCAAAGTGACGGTAGTCAGTGTTTGTTTTTTTTTTACATTGTTTTTGACGTTGAACCTTCTTAAGCTAAGAACTAGGCGTAGGTATATTTAGATGTCATTACTTTTCGTGGCTAACTAGTTACACATTTTTTTTTTATATAATTCTTTTTAATAAGAGAAGGCTAATTTTTTTACATTTATGTTTTTGGTGTGATAAATTTAACTTAACTGAAATGCATTCTTGATTTTATTATTTCCAAAACGTAAATAATAAACATAATTATTTATACATGAACTTGATCTAAAGAATTTTTGGCGAAATTTTCAAAGAAATGCCGCACTGTACCTCGTCTGAAATACGTGGAATTAATTATTACAAAAGCCACTCAACTGTATGTAAAGTTTTGAACACATATTAAATAATTCTCCGAGGAAAACTGTATATGTACAAACATGTCAGCATCAGAGGAAACTTTGGTAACGCAAATAAAATGAAACATGGCTGCGTGAGTAAAAGCAACATGTAAAGGAATTTTTATTTTTTGTCTGCCGTCAATGTTGATTATAAAAAAGATATTTGGTGTAGTGCATAGATTCAGGAAGGAAATTTAAAGCATGCAGAATTTACATTATTTCCTTAAGCTTGAGGCTGTTTTATGAATAGCAACCTTCATTTAGTATTATTAAATTGATGGCATGAAATTCTGGATGAATATTTTGAGGTCGGTTGAGTTAAGTGAGTTATAATTAACACTTGCTTCATAGCGGTACTAAAGTCCCCCATTTCGTACAGTACACTGTACAGTCACCCTAAACTACCCTAAAACCCGTAAAGGGAATTAAACATAATGGCTGTCTAAATACTCGTACCACCGAAGCATACTTTTAGCAAAATTATAGTGAGTTGTCAGCTGTGGTTGAGTGATGCGAAGCCTTGATTATTTATCAGCAGAAATAATAAAAGTTATTGCCCAAGCTGTCTTTCTGCGCCCACTGTGCCCACACATAGTTTTAATGAGTTTTAATGAAATAAAATACGATATATCCAATAGCACGCATAGATAATCTTCGAAAGTTTAAAAAAAAAAAAAACAAACCTGTCAAGGCAATAAGACCCAAACAGTGAGACCTGCTAGTCCAGTCATTTTAGCATAAAAAAGGGGTAAATCTCGGAATGAGAGATAATAAGCTGAATTTTTGTATATACCTTAATTTTGGTGTTCTAAATGTTCTCTCAAAAGTCTCATAAAATCTCGTGTCTGCGTCGTAAGTTATTCTCTATCTCAAAAACGGTTGAGCGCATGAAAAAAATGGTTATTATGAAATTTATTGAAAATTTTATTCTCTACAATTTTGTAGTACATGTTAACATCATTGGAGCAACAGGAACTGAGATAATCGCGAAAAACTGATTTTGTTGACCTTTGACCTTGAATAACTTACGACGCAGATACGAGATTTTATGAGCCTTTTGAGAGAACATTTAGAACACCAAAATTAAGGTATAAACAAAAATTCAGCTTATTACCTCTCATTCCGAGGTTAAACGCTAAAATGACTGGACTATGTGGAGAGGAGCAGCGAAAAGATTGTAGTATATTATTTCTGAGAATATGGAAGATCACTCTGCAGACAGTTATAAGGCGCCGAA
This sequence comes from Cheilosia scutellata, assembly GCA_955612985.1. Taxonomy (NCBI): domain Eukaryota; kingdom Metazoa; phylum Arthropoda; class Insecta; order Diptera; family Syrphidae; genus Cheilosia; species Cheilosia scutellata. The sequence continues at coordinate 55,915,115 of OY015312.1, read as the reverse complement.
GACAATCGAAATTCTACTACCAGAATGATAGAATTGAACATTCAATCTGGACTATGAAAACCAAGATTTCGTCCTACCTACGTATTCATACACATACCCGCACTCCGTTTTTATTATAGTTACAGAGATTGCTCAGATGCTTCTTAACATGGGTTAAATTATTGTTGACCGATGTTGCTTCGTTCTTTGGCCTTAATTGCTATATGCTAGTACTGGCCATTGAAGTATTCTGCTCGACGATTACCGCTCTCCATCGAAAAACAAAAATTAAAGCCAAAGGCATTTTGAATGGAACTCATTGTCATTTCAATTCCCTCATACTCACCCTCAGACAACATTATCATTTGCGGCCATATGTGAGTAATTTCCTCTTATGGTTATGATTGGGATTGTGAGCCTATGTGAGTATGTGACTATAAAACTTCCTGGCTTGCCTTATCGTATCGTAGCGGTAGATACCTTTTTACATTGTTTGAATCCTGAATCGTTTAGCTCCCATGTAGCTGACCTCCCCGTGGTGGGGGCGGGCAACATGTCAGGTTCACCTACACAAAGATGACAAGACGAAAAAAAGCAGCCTCGGATATTGCCAAGCCTGTCATATTAGAGCGCCCTTTGGAGCCAGGTCTGAAGGGTAGCAGTTTGCGAGCTGGTCGGCTTGACACGCTTGGCAGTCAGCCGGGTTTAAGCCGAAACGGCTACGAGCTTCATATCAATGGTCTCGCAAACCATTATGGTGGTCAGAGGGTGGATGCGATATGCACTAATAGGGGCATAAGTGGGCTTTCGGCTACTCAACAACGGCATCGACTTAGGATAGGCACGTGGAACATCTCTTCGCTCACGGGAAAAGACCTGGAGCTTTTTGGGGAGGCAGTCAAATATCGACTAGATATAGTTGGTGTCTCCTCAACAAAGCAAAGGGGTTCTGGAACTGCGGACCTTGCGGATGGGTGGAAACTCTTTATGTCGGGAGTAGCACCTTCAATGTCTGGTCAGGCGGGAGTTGGGATACTCACAAGTCCCAGGCTGGCAGGTTTGGATACTATTAGGGGGGAGAGTTGCGATCTTAAACTTGAAAGATCAACTCTAGCTCTACCGCAGGTGTATGCACCGAATCTGGAGTCGAGGTACGCAGCTTTCTTAGATTAAGTTGATGTAGCCCTTGAAAAGGTTGCAGATATGGATTCTTATATCCTGATGGGTGAGTACAATGCTCACGTTGGTGTGGATTTAACGACATGGGGCAGCGTGATTGGGAAAGACGGAGATCGCATTAGAATGAAGCCCTTAGCTGTGTTGAAAGCTGTTAATACTTGTCTGTCAGCTAATAGTACGTCCATTTCAGAGCCGCATCTGGCCAGTTTATCTGCGGCCTCGTTTCCTTCTACAACAACAAGTCCAGGAACCCAGCATAGCATTACTGTGTGATAGTTTAATGCTCTTCATGCCGAGAGGCACTGGCTTAAGGATTTGGAGTTTACCAGATTGGAGTTAATCGCTTTAAGTGATGCTTGGTTGTCCATGCAGAAGGTAATATCTATTGCTGGTAGTTCCCTCGCTAAGACAATTTGAGCTGCTTCGTCTGCCAGTCGGTATGAATGGCTGATGTTTAATTCTTCTGAGAAGACGCCTTCATGTGAAGTACTAGGCTGCACTTAGTTCGATTGAGATCGAACTAATATCACTCACACAATTCTCTTATCTGACGAGAACAACAAGGGATCATAACGTAATCTCGAATGACAAAAATCTCGAAAAGTTTTTTTTTTTAATCTCGAATGCAAAAATTTCGAATGTACAAAAACCTCTAATGTACAAAAATCTCGAAAGACTATATCTCGAAAAAATTTCGAGAATAAAAAGTAAATTCGAGATTTTTTTTGCACCCACCCCATGTCCAAACAGTAAACCCAAGCAGGGGGGTTGCGAGGGGGCAGTATGGCTCCACAAACGTATCTCACTTTTTAACACCATTTTTAATATTAATTCAAAAATTTTTTTTCGGGATATCGGCGTAGACCCGAACAACAACTTTTTAAATTAATGTTTTGGTTGTGTTTCTATAAGTATATTCTAATGGATTTATACATCAATCACAAATCCGATCCACTTGTATTTGTTACCATTTCACCAAAGTAACCCAACAGCACCCTAGACCACTTGACATGTTATTGTTCTGATTTGTAAGTTTAATTGCTGTAAAAATAATCGGGTCTCCCCAATGCCAAATATAATCCTTCAAAAGCAAGAACAAAGATTTAATCTCTCCATGCTATTACCTTTATTGCCGGCCCATTGCTTTTGTTGAATTGCCCATACTCTGTCTCTGTACGAAAGGAAATATCATTTGATTCAACCAAACCTTCCATATAAACCATCCGACGAACCTGCATAAATATCTCCTTTTGGTGAGCTGACTTTAAAGAAAATACATCCCTCAACCTTCGTCAAATTTTATTCACGCGCCTGGGGTTTGACAACAATCAAGGACATCATAGCCCTCAGGGAATGTGGTATACCTTCGTTTTAGGGTCGTGTTACCCGTCAATAATGTATGGTGTTGAGAATTTTGAATTAATCTATCAGGTTTTTTTTTCTTAAGAAAAATAATAATTTACCTAAAGGGAAAAATGGAAATAATAGATGGATACTGACAAAAAGGATCATAAACTGGAAGTAACATAGATAATGGCCCTTGGAGGATAATATATAGTGTTTACCTCTTGTGCGCCCCTATAGTAGTCAAATGATATAGATACTTTTGTTATATCTTTTAATACATGAATTATTTATTAGGGTGCTTAACAGATGAGTAAAATATTTAAGAATTTGCAGACATGGTGAAGGCATACACAGTTTCACTTTCTTTTTTCTATTTTTATACATTTTATGATGAATAATCTCTCGAGTTCAGGTTTATTGATTGATTTCGTTTGAACGTACCTACTTATACCATTCAGTAGGCACGTGCCACATGTTGTTTATCGTTAGCAGCCGCCAACCTCCGTCCCGGTTAATACATTTGTATGGGCTGGAACTGGAAGTGCCAAGCTAAGGAGTTTATAAAGCGAAATTGCCTCAATAAGAATAATATTCACACTCTGTGATTAGGTGCTATTTACCTCTGTACAAAGAGTTGTATTTGAAAGCACTGAAAGGTAATTTTAAAATTAAAATTGAGTTGCACGCGAACAATTTATAAATTGTTGTTATAAAAATGTTTGTTCCTTTGAATAAAACAGAAACTGCCGTGCAGCAATCACGTAACTTTTCTGACACTTATCGTCGAAATCATGAACCGCTAAAAATATAAACTAATGCTAAGACTTCATACCTAGTGAATTGTAGGTATTGCATCTCTTCGACGAAGAGTACACATCGCAAAGGGCCAATCTTTAAATCCTATTTTACCAATCTCTTAGAGGCCCGAAAGCAAACCCAAATTTATAGTAGGAGAGCCAGTGAACATGTTTTAGTACTTTTTTTTACAACTTAAGGGCTTCTGCCACCCTCCCATACCGTTACCGGGGTCCATCCTCAGCCTCACGAATGACACTTAGTCAAGTCTCCCACAACATTCGCTCAAAAAATAGACCTTAACTAAATCATCACTAAAAATGTTCACTGGCTCTTAGACTATTATCAATTAACAAATTTGTTGACAGTCTGGTGTATATGCGTCACCCGTATGCCAAGGCTCTCATTGATTGATTGTAAAATCTTATGCCACACACCACACTTCATTTCCTTTAAGCCAACACTTACTTTGGGATGCATTTCAAAAGAGAGTAAAGTTTCAAATGCAATTGCACCCACTCTGTATTGGTATTGATGTCTTTTTGAATCTATTCATTCATTATAAAGATTGTATTTCGATAATGGTCGATTAGGATTATATACATTTTGGAAATCTATAGTTCGCATCTGAGGTCCAACTTTCGAAGGATTCCTAAAGTAGGTTGAAAAGTTGAGGAACTTAAAATTCTTAATTGACCCCTTACCTCTGGTGGGGGGAAGTCAACATAAATAATCACCCCTATTGTCGTCGTCGTCTGTCGCAAACGACTGGCGACGTTTGTCGTGTCGAGTCGTTTGGAATTTGGTATTGCGTAACTGAAACGACTCGACTCTCTGAACTCTCACATCCCACATACATTCCACAAACTATGACACATTGGATTTGACATTTCAGTCGACGAATTTATATTTGGTCTGGTGTTTTGTTTGTGACTTGGTTAATTATTTAATAAAACAAATCAAAAATGAATAGTGTGACATGTTTTTTGGAAGCAGTGACGAAGAAGAAAACCAGAAAAAAGTGCTGGTAAAGTTAAGGAAGGAAATTCGAACCAAATCCAATCCATTGGATTTGCCCGACATTAAGTGGGTGGTAGATATAATTTAAATTGCATACATTGTGTTAATAACAATTATTTTCAGATTTTAAATGTATTTTAGACTATCGAAGTCGAAGGTGGTCCAAGACAATTCAGAGATAAGGATATGCCGATTAAAATCACTTGTTAGTTGTTGTTAGTCCCTTTTCTCCATTTCTTTCATTAAATGTTGAAATTGTCTTTTATTTGTGATTTTCATTTTAAAGAATATGTAACTATCTTTTCGTTAGTTAAATATTAAATACACAAACTTTTCTTTAACACTTGATCACGCAGTTGTTAAAACTTATTGCAAACTATATCAGTTGCAGCTCTTTTTATACCCCTGTGGCACATCCGCAAGGATACAAAAATACGATACCCAGGCAGGGGCGTAGCGAGGGGGGGGCGTGGTCGGCAAATCAACGATCAATTCTCAAAAACTTGGTCTTAAGTTTCTATTTTAAACTTGTAAATGTATACAAAAGTCGGCATTTTCAAAGGTTCCTGGTGAACTCCTTAAAATCGGTAAATCGGTGAATTTTCCGACTAAAATCCCTAAAATTTAGCGAGTTTCCATTCGATTTTAAAAAGGACGGTCGGCATCGGTGAATTTGCCGACTGAAATCCTTAAAATTTAGCGAGTTTAGATTCGATTTTAAAAAGGGCGACCAACATCGGTGAATTTGCCGACTGAAGTCCTTAAAATTTAGAGAGTTTACATTCGATTTTAAAAAGGACAATCGGCATCGGTGAGATTGCCGACTGAAATCCTTAAAATTTATCGAGTTTCGATTCGATTTTAAAAAGGACGGTTGACATTTCTCATTGGAGGTTAAATTCGAAGGAACACATTCCTAGTTCGCGACTTATTGATGTGGAATGCGAACTTTATCAATTCGCGTGTGTTTGGGCAAAGAGGAGGATAATTAATTATCACATCAAAATGTATTAAGAATTCCAAACTTTTTGCCGCGGACGAAAACACCCGCGCGAATTGTCAAAGTTTATTCGCAATCCACATCATTTAATACGCGTTCCACAAACTAGCGAATTAAACATTCGTTCGAACTTCCTCAAACTAGACATTGTGGGTAGAAACTGATGGCTGAAATTCGCGAACTGCCGCGATCTATAAAAGTGTTCATTTGAACCGACTGTCAAAGCTTGCGAATAGTCGTTCGATCGTAGGTAGTTGGTCGCTCTAATGTGAATGGTGTTTTAGGTATTAGCCCAGGGGTGTTCCTGTTAAGATTGGTCAAAATTGGACAAAGGGGCGTGGCGCCTCCCATACAAAAAACATCTTCTATGGAGTGAAACTCGTTGACGTTAGATATAACTCTATAACCACTGGGCCGATTTTCATGATTTCTATACAGTCGGCAAATTCCTGAAATAAGTCGGCATTTCAATGAAAGTCACCCCCCCACGGCTCAAACCCTCGCTACGCCCCTGTACCCAGGTACTGCATCCTTTCGCTTTCTGTGTTTTTAATCATATTAATGATTTTATGGCCTTAATTAGGGTCGTCGTGTAATAACTCATTACTTGAGCGCGTAGATTTATATGGTCCAAGACAATTCAGAGATAAGGCTATGTCGTCCCATTGCCGATTAACCTCACTTTTGTTAGGCCTTCGTGAATGATTTTGCCAAAGGAATATTTTTCTGCATTTCGTTCACTAAATGTAGAAATTGCCTTTTATTTGTTATCTCCATTCTGCAAAATAACTATAATTGTCTTTTTGTTAACTAAACATTAACTAACTAAACATACTTTTTTTAACACATTATCACACAGTCGTCCGCAGAATAGTCGACGATAGAAATGTATCATTTCCACGACAAACGTCGTCACAAAACGCCTCACGCAATACCGACGATCGTCGTCGAAAAATACAATCCACATTTTTTGACATTTCAGACGCCATTTGTCGATCGTCGCCACGACAAAAGTCGTTTATTTTCAGTCGCCAATACCAAACAGTCGTGTCGCTTTTTTTTAGAGTCGTAAACGACGACGACAATAGGGGTGAATGAGTACACTCGGTGAAGTTTCTAGAATAACTCGCAGTCTTTATTTTTCAAACTATCTTATATACTAAAATAATGCTTATCTTACAATTTAATTTACAACTAGAATTTCCCAGATAGTTCATTTTGCATGAATAGTATACGGAATATAATACTCTGGCTTCGAATGCGAATGTCATGGCGTGTGCGTTGCAGCATGTTATTTGATAATATCATACTGCAGCGCGTGTAGTAATAGATAATGATAATTAAATAATATTATTGTTGTGCTGTCACAACAAGGTACTTATTGATTTGACTCAAACCCCCTATTTCTAAGCTTTTGTTTGTGTATTAGATAAATAGTGCCATTTTAACAGCTCAAATCAGCTGGACGCTAAGATCATGATGCTTTCTTCCTAGTTTGATATCCTGACTTGATATCCGCTAAAAAACGAAGAGATTTTCGGGTGCTGAGGCTGATAACAACTTTCGAAGATATCGTAGTATTATATATGTATATAAAAAATAGATTAATTCGAGTCAGTCTATAAAATATAATAAAGAAAATAAGAACATTCACGAATTCAGACACAGCAACAAGTATTTTCACTATATCGGACTTATTATTGTTAAAATTCGAAACAAATGTCATTTTTTATTCGTGTGGACTTTCCGCGCGCAAAAGGAAGTGTTGATCAGGCTAATGGAGTGGAGGGAATTCCTGAAATCTGGCGGGAACTATCAACAGACTGGCACTTGATAAAATAAGAAAAAATTAATTAAATAAATACGTTTTTCAGTGTTGTAAGTATTTAGCTATTCTGTCCCGAGTTTTTTTTTTATTTTTGGTGCAGGCTTTAACTTTACCATAAACAACAAATATTTTGCTTTTGACCGTAACTAAATGTATTGCAAGGTAATGTGACCAGATTTGTATTTAGTAAATGAAATGAAAAAATATAACTAATAATGCTTTGTAGTATTCTGCATACACGACTCCTACAACATATCACTGTTACTCAACATTTTTGTTATTCTTAGCACTTATTTTTGAATAAATTGTTGGAATTTTAAATATTCATAAAATTTTAACAAAATTTAATTTTTTTAAGCGTGTGCTTTCTAAAGTAAAACTGAACAAAGCAGCGGGTGTTGACAGAATACCATATGAATTTTTTATTTACGCTTCCGATGAATTCCGATAAAAAAATGGAGATTCGAATAAACCTTGCAACTTTAGAGTTTAGACGCATATCCTTTATGAATTGCATAGCCATAATTATGATGGGTATTATAAACGTCCGGTTGAAAAACTCAAAAAAAACTTAACGAATACCAAGCTGGATGTCGCAAGCAATACTCGACAGCAGATAATATCTACAACTTAACGGCCTTAATCCACGTTTGCGTTTTTTGTAGATTTTAAGGCGGCCTTCGAAAGAGTACTAAGAAAGCTCCTTCCTTATGTATAATTGTATATTGTATAAGCTTCTGTGTATAAAAACACAAGCTCGGTGACGGTAGTGTGCACAGGCTCCGAACTCCTAGACTCTTTTGAAACACATACCGGCGTGAAACAAGGATCCTTGCTATCACCAAATGACCAAATGACCTTCATGAACACATGGGGGGAGGCCTGCATTCAGGCTCACTAAACGTAAGTCTACTGCTGTATGCCGATGATATTGTTATTAGAAACTAGAAGCATATTGTGATACGCGGGGCATGGATGTCAACATGAGCAAAAGCGAAATAATGGTCGTCAGAAGAGGTGGCAAAATGACACGACAGAAGAAGAGGATATATAGAAGGGAACCTGTGAAAATTGCTGCTGAGTATAAGTGCCTGGGAGTTATACTAACATCGGGAATGTCTTTCTCAAAACATATTAAAGCATACATACAGCAGCTAAGGCCAACATAAATGCTACATGGAAAGACTGCTTTGTTCCTAGCCTCCTGCAGAGCAGTTCAAACATACGCAGCACATAGATATGGTTCTTGATTCGAAGATATTGCTAAATTACAGCGATATTTTATAAAACGGGTAATAAAACTGTCTGATTTTACACCAAACTACGTGATAGCGATAGAAACTGGAGCAGAAGAAGGCCATATCTACATACATTAAGTTTACATAGGAAAGGCTACCACATAAACTATCTAATATGATAAAATGCAAAAAGCTATTCTGGTTTAAAGAGATTCAAAGATTGGGCTCAGAGCTCGGCTTGCACTGGGATAATGATAATCAAAACGAGTGGCACAATAATTGCATAGCCAGCAACATTTATATCAAAAGCCACAAATAGACAAACTCGGATTTACAAGAATCTCGCATTTTGCTCAGTTCATGTAAATTTTTAACGATTTGAATCTTCCCCAATAAATAATTAGTGGAATATTATATGGGGTGACATGCTGCCCGATAGTAACCCCCCTGCTTGGGATTACTGCTAGGCTACGGGATAGGTGCGCGGTTGGGTACATGCTAAGTTTCTTTAAAATTAAGAGGAAACAATCCATCATTTTATGGGCAGATGCCCTGTGCTCAGAGAATTCAGATGCAAATTCTTATACAGGAATATAGCTACTCTCAGAAGAGAAATTAATTGATATTTTAAATGGAGGTGTAGATAAAAACTGGAAAAATGTTGCTTACTATATCCAGTGCCGTAAATAGGGCGGTGCCAGCGGTGCCAGGCACAGGCCGTAGGCCCAGGAGGGCGCAAAAATGACCAGGACCAACGTTTAGGTAATTCGGGTTGAAAGATCTTTAAACTCTGACATTCGTAAGTCTCGCTTCTCGCAACATTACAAACCCAAACAAGATAAGTTTACTAATAAAAATATTAGGTATACCTATAAAAAGATCGCAGGTGTCATGAATATGAACTTTGATTTAAAATGCAATCCATTTAGCGTCAATCGAGAAACCGAAATTACATAGAAAAAAGTATTTTCCTCTCATGAATCTATGAGTACGCACAATCACAATCAGACACACAATACCCAATGATATCTATTGGAAATTGTACCTAAATGTTTGTCTTTTTTTCCCAACTTCAATTACACGCATACGGCAAAAGTAAAAAATAAGAATATTTTTGATGGTACATATTGCATTTTACTGCTTAGGTATTTATATTTCATAATTTTCAATATCCCATTTCTTATGTGATTTTCCATTGGGCACATCAGATTTTTATTTCAGATCTTAGATTTTTTGTGGCAAATGAAATATGAAAGCAGATTGATCTGATTTTGTAAATGTACACTCAGAAAAAAACGAGCTAAAATCAAGAATATCAGTGTCATTTCAAGCCTATTCGTTTACGCAAGTATGGTAAATTCGGAAAATTGTATTCCAAGTACAAAAATCTTATTTTGAACTCGTTTCTTCAAGACCAAAAAATCTTCTTTTTAGATTTTTAGTTAGCTTAAAAATCTTAATTCAATCCTGTTTCAGGATTATTTTAAGATCATATCGACGAAGAATCGAAATCCACAGATGACAAGGAAGAATAATAAGATGACGAAGATGATAGCAATTGCTCCAAAATTAAGTCGTCCATGTCCATTATTTACGTTTTTGCTCTGAATAATTGCTTTTCAGAAGGCTTTTCGTAAATTTGTTTTGAAAACAAATGCAAATGCAAAGTAGATTGGCATTAGTGAGAAAATGTGTGAATCTCGAAAAATATCAAGATCTGCAAAAAGTGATCCAGATCAAAAAAAAAAATTAATTGTTTTGCCCAATGGATTATGAAAAGCGATCTAGATAAAAAAAAAAGATTGATTTTTTGTCCCAATGGAAAACCACATTAGACAAAATAATCTGTACATATTCATTCATAGTGATCAACACAAACCACATAGGATAGACCGTCGACTCCTCCCAGAAAACGGACTTTGCCTACAAGCTGCCTGCGGGCCCAAGATTTTCCATGTATTGGTACTGTACAAAATCAAAGGAGCGCCATTAACGCACGCATACTTGAATGATCGTAGGCCCATTGTGTGATGTCAAGTGTGGGACTCTGTTTAGGCTTTTTCTAGCCTCGAAGGAAAGAAAACACCCTTGGTGCGAATTGTCACAAGTTTATTCTATCTATCTCATAAAAAATCTTTGGAACTTAGGCCCTTATTGTGTTTGTCGATCAGCGATCATCACGACAATTGTCGAATGCGTCGATTGATTTTAGCTATTCGTATACGCACATTTTTTAACTTCCAAGAGAAAGCGGCGACCAGACTCATTTGTAATCGTCTGTCAAATCGACAAATATCAATCGCAATCGACATCACAATACTAAAATTTATAATCGACGATCGACAGTGTCGCTCTACGATCAATTATCGACACTCATAATAGGGGCCTTAAACTCAAATCAGAGATTGTTAAGTATAGTAGAAGTTGATGTGACATAAATGCCACAGAATTTTGGACCGAAAGAATCAAATTGAAGCGGCTTCATTATTTGAAAAATGCGAATGTCAGTCAAACCTAAGTCTTCTTATGAGGATAGTAAAACTGGACTTAAGGGAAATGTTTCCAAACGCTTATTGTGAAATATCATTCATTAAACTCAAACTGATGAAGTCATACTTGCGCTCAACGATGAGTCAGGAAAGGTTATCTGGCCTAAACAAAAAAATTTGGTATCCGAACCTCGCAAAATCCGTATATTTTTCGAGGGCGCAAATATAGAAGCTCGCACCGGGCGCATAAAAGCCTAGTTACGCCACTGAATATATCACAGAAGCTTTAAATTACAGAAAATTTATTATAGAAGAATTTAATTAAAATAATGAATTAAAAAGAAAAAAAAATTAAACAGTCGTTTCTACCGACAGACGGTTCAACCCATGTCGTATGTACTTAAGTACAATACTACCATATACATAGTTCTTAGAGTATAAGTAAATTACTTTTGTAAAAACTTTATTGAAATAAAGAGCCTTATTTACTTACTTAGGTACTTATTAAGATGAAAGAAGTTAAGTAAAAGAATTAGAAACAGATAATGAACCTACATTTTGAAGGTTCAATGTATGGGCAATATTATTAAGAGTTTAAGTTAATTCTTACTCCACAAACTTTTTTCATTTCTTGAATTTATTCCTGACTTGAAACATGTTTGGTGTATGTATGGGCAATAGCCAATTACAAACTTTATAAAAACAAATAACCACTCTTATTTTTCACATCCTCTCTCATATTTATTGTCATTTCGCTTGCTTCTGAAACTCCAAACATACCTACAGATATTCATACATTAACTGGTTGAAAATGTTCTTCACCTTTTCCACCCCTTATTTCCTGGTACTCGGTGTCCGTGTGTTAGTCAGTGTCTGTCAATGTCAATCGCTGTTTTGGGTACCTATCAGAAATTCGGTGTGCCGTTCATGCATAGCATATTCCTTTCCCTCTAATTTAAATAATTTTCTTGAGGGTGAAAAATGATGTTCCAAAGCGACAATTTCATATACCTCGTATTTCCGGATCGAATATCCGCCAAAGCGGATGCAGCAAAACGTGGTATGCCGAAACTCTATCCAACAGGGAAGTGGGCATTTTTCACTAGGCAGAGGCACTCGCACGCACCACAGTCATGGGTTCTTTAATATCTTTATTGATTTTGGTTACGCAATAGCCTTGCATGATGCGTATATTAGTCTAAGTTAAATAAATTATTACATCTCGTAAAGTACGTACATACACATAGGTATCGATTTGAAATAAGTTGTAAATTTAGAGGTTAGCTTTAAAAGACATACACATTTTTTTTAGCCGTAAGTGCTTAAGTTACACAGACACACAATCAATAATAATGGGCCTTACATAAGTTTATAAGTTTATTTATTTTTTTTTACGTAAGTCGCAAGTGTTCGAAAGAACACTTCGGCAGACTGTTAAACGGTGGAGACAGCCAACAACGCGCTGTCAGGCAGAATGATATGCTCAGCTTGGACGATGATAGCCAAAATTTCCGTCCACCCGACCTACACGAAGTGAGGATAGCGATATCCAAACTTAAGTCCAACAAAGCTGCTGGAGCGAATGGCCTCCCGGCCGAGCTTTTTAAAGCAGCGGGAGATGGCTTGGTAGGGATCATGCACCAACTCATCTGTAAAATCTGGTCGAATGAAAGCATGCCCGACCAATGGAACCTCAGCATCGTGTGCCCCATCCGCAAGAAAGGAGATACTCTTAACTGCGCCAACTACAGAGGAATAAGTATCCTGAATGTCGCGTATAAGATCTTGTCGGCTGTATTGTGTGAACGCCTAAGACCTTTCGCCAATAACCTGATCGGCCAATATCAGTGTGGTTTTAGACCAGGAAGACCAGCGTATATAGAGACGAATTGTAAAAAGCCATGTCAAATCACTTTTTCTTCGGGCTAAGAAGGCATCTAAGAAGTAAAGCCCTCTCTCAAAGAACCAAGGAGATATTATATAAGACCTTAATCATTCCGGTTCTGCTGTATGGTGCAGAAGCATGGACCTTGTCAAAAGTGGATGAAAACCTTCTGCGATGCTTTGAGAGATATTCGGTCCAGTTTGTGACGATGGAGTATGGAGAAGACGATTCAATGACGAACTATACGGGCTATACAGCGACGCTGACCTGGTCAAAGCTAAAAATACAACGGCCGAGATGGCTGGGACACGTGGAGCGTATGGACAACAACGCACCAGCCCGACGAGTCTTCGAACCCACCCCTGAGGGACAACGCAGCAGAGGAAGACCCCACCTTAGGTGGCGCGCATAATTGGAGAACGACCTCAACCAACTTGGTGTGCGCAACTGGAGGCAGCTAGCGAGGGACCCGACCGGGCTGGCTGGAGGGGCTTGTTGATTGAGGCCGTGGTCCACCCCGGACTGTAAGCGCCACCAAAAGTAAGTAAAGTAAGGCCAGTCCAGCCAACTCGGACCCTAGATGGTGCAGGTGGTTTTCAAATTGTGCGCTTCATATGCTTCGTTGTCTCTCAGGGGTAGAAACAAAGACTGGTTGGCTGGTGCGTTTTTTCACCCCCCCAAGTGACCTAGCAACTTCAGTCGTTATTTTTAAGCTTTTTGAACGGGTATACCATCCACGTATATCCCTTAAATTTCGTAGTTGATTCTTCTCCTAAACACTCCGTAAACTGAAGCTGCGAAGAATCGGTCTGTAAAGTCAAACACCTCCACCTCCGTTTCAATACTTGTAAGCGCGCTCAATGCGTTCTCCCTATAATGTCTTTATTATCAGCAATAAGTTAACATGAGTGTACCTCTCATGTTAAAGCGAGTTTCTTCCAATTACTTCAGGAGTGATGCTAAAAAGTTCACATGATAGGGCGTCATTTTGTCTTAAAACTTTCATTACAGATACACTCGTCTTAATTCCAACCGTGAGGCCAATGAGTTGTCAGGTCTGAAGAATCCTTTTCATACTTAAATATTTTTCTTCCTTTATCCAAATACTTTCTATAAACTTCTTCTTCACTGTGCACATTTTTTTCTTATTCAATAAATTGAAAAAGCAATAGTGTATTCTCATGACCGCATTCGTTTCCCAATGGATTTAGTATTCCTGAAATACACAGCAATTTTCTATCCATTTTCAACCCGTTAAATTTTCTTTTCTATGTTCGCTTTTTTTCTCACTTTTTACACTTTTGTATCAAAGTTTTTCTCGAAACTCGAAGTTTAAATTAATAGCTCGGTAAAACTATTCCTGCGAATGTGACATTATGTACCATCATCATAGGTGATATGTACCTAACCTATCAGTACACTCGACAATTGTGAGGACATCACTTTTCTAAAACTCCTTTGGCTAGATGACAAGCAAAACTTTTAGAGCTTGCAATACATTACGTGCAAACGTAACATTAAAGTTTAGTTTTCAATTCGGTTTCATTTGTTTAACTACAGCAACGTGTTGGAGGCACATTAAAGTAAGAATTTCTTAGTAAGAATAAAATTCTCTTCAATTGTACTGGACTTTATACTAAACTCGCATATAACAAATTTTTCGATTAATTTTGTTATTAGTAGGTAAAAATTTGAATTAGATAATTTCAAATTTAGTTAAATAATATTGGAAAATTAAAAAAAATAAAATTGAGGTGTATGTGGATACATATTGAACTAATTGAATTAACTTTTTATGGTTGCTGTCAAAATCCTCATTTTGTAGTTTAGCCTTGTTTGTGGTGCAATTCGAAAATTTAACATAAAACACAAAACATTCCATGTAATTTTGGTAGTTATGATTGTAATGGTTTCGGAAAGTATTCTTTGTATACCCTTGGATGTGATATCGACTACATAACATTGCAATGGGCCCCAAACACAAACAAAAAAATAAACAGTACTGTGCGCTTTGCTCGGAATTGAAGGAACGTTTGAAAATATCTCCAACAGCTCAGCAACAGATCAGTAAGAAACTCAAAGGGATCAAAGGATGTCGACAAGATGGAGTACTCCCTACACCTACACTCTCAATTCGGAGCCCAAAATTATTGTCAGGTATTCTATCGACGACATAGAGATAGAAATGATTGCCAGCGGAAAATTCGAGGAACCCGTCGCGTCGGCGTTATCATACAAAGGCCACTAAGAGTGACCCAATATTATTTCCATACTGCTGGGCTAAACATCAACCTAGCAAAAAACAAATTTAGTACGATTCACAAGGAAAAGGAAATCTCAGAGGCCGAGAGCAATTCGATTTTCAGGCACGACGCTGATACCAAGTCAACGAATCTAGGATTACACAAGAGGGGTGTTGTTTTGAAATCTCGCCATCTTGTTGAAGCCATCAGCCGAACTTTTATAATGCTATAAGTTGGTACACATGGTTTCCTTGAACAACCGATCATGGACATGACATTTCGATTTGGCTACACACAAAAAACAAGGCGTCATTGTAATGAAATAAAATTTGGCAGTTACAGGAATAGTGAACTTTGCACTGTGCACTTTGTGCCTTCCCACAAAACGTCAGCGAATAGATAGATTTGGAGTGAGCAGACTTGTTTCTTTTGCTCCACCTGCCAGCCAGCAGCTCTCCTGCGGGGGGCAATCAAGAGTTGAAGCCAGCAGTGGCCATCATGTACGTGTTTTATTTATTTATTTGACATCTGGAATGTGTATCTACTGGTACCTATCGGGTGGCGAGGTTTCAGAAAAACACGCCTATAGACAGTAAGCTCATCTGGACTAAATACACGGAAGGGATTAGCATGGCTATAGTATGAATCACCGCAATGCGTATATGTGATCCATGGAGGTACTCTCTTGCTTACGTATACGGCAGAAAAAATATTTCTACGGTAGAGATAGTAGAGAATGGAGAAATGAAATTGCTCAAAAGAAGAAAGATGCACATCTCGAGAAACTTTCATTTCAACTTATACCCAGGGATGACAGCAATTTATACTTGGAAAATTATTTCATAACTATATGCTCAGCAATCAGAAAGCTTGAAGGAATAAATCTACGAAATATAGACTGAGCACACTATAAAGTGGTATGCAATATGGATCGGGACCAATTAAAGGAACTGATGGAGGACTGGTGTGGCCAAGAATTACGAATCCATGGGCAAAAGTATACAAGCATTTTTCAAGCTAACATACATATACAACTATACATATTCTCAATAGATAACTGCGTTCGGAACATTCTTGAGAAAAACTACAGGATAATAATGCTTCAGACTCAATATTGTACATTCAGAAATATTCAGATTTTACTATTGTTTGCGTCTTTGCAATTTTATAGGGTTCTCCAGATTGATTATTCTGAAAATTGAAATAAATCGAAACCAAAACGCTTCCTTTGCGATTAAAAATTGAATTTTTATTCTCTTTGGCGCCTTTTTTGAATTAAAAAAAAATTACATTAAAAATGACAGTGGATATCCATCAAATTAAGCTTCATTTATTCCAGTAGTAGATGGACGTGTTCACCATCGAAATCCTTGGTGACGTCATAGTCTCCAACACTATAGATCACACCTCTTTACAATACAAGTATCATGATCATCCATATTGTCAACCATGGCGAACGTAAATAGTAATATTCAGTCACTTTTCCATTACTTTCAAATTTACAATAATGTATGCATATTTGTACTTTCAAAAACTTCTCCTATCCTATCCTATAGAATATTACTCCCAAAATGTCCTTCAAAACAAAAAATTTGTTTTACCTATATTTAATAATGTTTTACCAAGAGGTTATATTTGTTAATAATTTCGATTTTTACAGAAATGTTCTTTAAAATTCTTAAAAAGAACATTTTACCAAAGAATTTTGATATCATTTATATAAATGGTGGATTTTGATTTTCATGCATAGCTAAGCCCTGAAAAACAAATGCTACTACACACTGAAAATTGTATTTTTAACAGTTTAACCTTAACCATTCTGAATAGAGTTCAAAAGAATAAATACGAACAAAATTGTTAAAACTTTGAAAAGCCTTCAATGCCTTCAATGATTAGAGCAGCAAGGACAATTTTAAAGAACTACATACATAGCTATTGCCCAAAAAGATTCAGTGATATTATGAGCCTAAGCAAAAACAACTTACGAATAACGAATCCTAACAAACCAGATAAGATTAGGCAATATATCTGCCTAGGAACAATGAGAAAGTTTTTTAAATGTCATCTATTAAAATGTCAGCTAGTTCTGCTTCAGGATCTAGCGTAACGGATACAGTAGTTGGCACCCTTTTTTTTTTGATACAGTAGTTGGCACCCCTCGGTTCAATAGCGATTTGCTCTGTTCCAGTTACTTTTTTCGATAAAGATTTTGTTTTTTCCAATAATATAATAAATTTGTAATATTTTCCAGCAGTTCTTATATTAAAGGCTCTCTTCAGTCGATTTACATAAATCAAATTGTAAACGGCTATCAGTGAAATTTTTTTTAGCGTGAAATATTGTGAATTTTCATAAGGACTTCCAATTTGGTAAGTATAAACTTTTTCTGAAATCCTTAAAATAGGTAAAAAAATTTTAGATATTTTAAATGGCAATATGTTAAATTTTATTAATTTAAGTTTAAATATTCAAATTATTTGCTAATATATTAAATAAGAGGGGTGCCAATAACTGTATCAAAAAAAAACCATTGTTTCAATTATTGGCAGGGGGTGCCAATAACTGTCGCATATGAGACTACAGTTGTTGGCACTGCCAACAGTTTTATTTATTTTTTAAATAAAATTATTTTTATTTAATTTTCTTTTTCTTGTATATCCTGTATTTAAAACAAATGGATTTATATTTTGTTTCATTAATTTCAAATAACGGAGCGTTAAATACATTTTAATAAATCGGTAGATACTATTTTATCACATTTTTGGGTGCCAACTACTGTAGTTCCGTAGGGTGCCAACTACTGTACAGGGGTGCCAACTACTGTAGGTTTTGATAGGCATTTTTTATAATCCATTTAATTCAAAATTGAAACAACTAAACTCGAAATTTTAAATTTTAAGTAAAAAGAAATTTCCATAAGGAATATATAAATGTATAACATTTTAAAATCGCGTTTAAAAAAACAAATCTACGCTTGTTTAAAGTCAAAATTTCCTTATGGGTGCCAACTACTGTACCCGTTACGCTAGTTAAGGATAAGCAAATTAAGCACAACGAATAGTCCTGTTCTGTGTGCGGGATCGTTCGTTCTACCAGGGATAGCCATAATTTTTTAAACACCAGATAAACGCTTGATCATTATTATCGATATAAAGCTATGGCGGTCGCTAAAATATTTATAATACTCTTATGTATATCCAATCCACCCACCCACTTCAAAAGAACATTATTTCTTAGCAACGCAAATGCTTTTATAGCAGGAACAAGGAATCGCCCCAATGTCAGAAAAGAAGCAGTACGTTACGGTGATTTTGTGCTTGCAAATTATGACACCTGTCAAAGTGTCAAGTCCATAAATTCACGTGTTTTGCGATAATCTTTCGCAGCATAAATTTAATATGAGAGAATAATAATAAGAAGTATGTACATATGTACAAGGAAACACCATGAACTTAGAATTAATAGGTACATTTGTACATATTTATTTGCATAGGGAAGTGTATAATGTATGTCATTTTGATATAGTATATTATATGTCCATCACAGATTGTTTTAAAAGAGGATATTATAGTATATGGCACACTGTATAGTCAATAGTGTTATTCTTAACAACTGTAAATCACTTTACCCATATACAATCAGAGAAGATGGTACTACATTATTATGCAGAACTGCCAATAGCTCGAACATTACGAACCAGAATTGATTTTGTGTTAGTTTGTTTTGTATGCGGCCCGCGGCTCCTCTGGGATCATTAAGTTGGATACACGTGCATGTACATACATGGCATTTGCTGCTTGATGGGCTATCCTGATGAAAGACAACCATGTGATTAATAAATAAACTTTCCGGTATTCGACATTGTACATATGTTTTATTATAAATCGGGATGTTTTTATTTCCACGGAGGGATGTTTATGTCCACATGTGGTTGTGGTTGTTGCCCTTTTCTATATACAATATACTATACATACTATATATATATAATTATTGATATCTCGGAATCACGTGTATTTAGTGACAGTATGAGGATAATGTGCATTTCTATCGATTGTAAGAAAATCTACGTTAGTCGTGTACCTATGGGTACTTTTTGTTGAAGATACATAGATCATATGTTAGGAGAGCCTTCAGAGGGCTCTGGAACTGCAGCCTCTTTAAAAGGAGTCTATTTTGGAGATCCTAGAGCCATCATTTTAGTAAGGTGGTCAGGTCAGGAAGACAAGGATCTTCTCTGTGGGTATGTCAGCAAGAATTGCTGAAGTAACGAGTTCCTCCCCATAAGGGTATTCTTTCTGAGACGAAAGAGAGGAATTGGGGAGGATTTTTGGGAAGAATTGTCTGATGCAGATCTGATCAGGTGTTTTCAGACTTGATTGGATTTGGTTCGAAACAAGCTATCTTAATGTAGTTGCTGAATTATTTTTCACTGAATTTTCAGGTCGGATAAGTGGTGTTGTCGCGCCGACTTTAGCCAGTGAATCAGCTGTTTCGTATATCCCCTGTGAGCTGGAATCCAGTAAAGAATGACTATCAGCCCTAATTATGGCTATCATCAATCTATCAATTCATTGATAATTTGGTATTATGAGTATCAATTGATAAATTTTACCCCATTGTGAATACTTATCAAAATTTCATTGAGAATGGGTTATGTTTTGACGTTTGACGTTTCTGATTTGTAGTTGGTTTTTTGCTTTAGGGTTGACGACAAGTTTTTATTGAATAATGCTGTTGTTTTTTAAACAAAAGTCGTTTTTTTCGCTAATCAAAAGAACGACCAACACTGTTGATTGTGCAATGCCAGTGTTAAAGTTATTCCCAACGCTCAGTTGATAGTTTCCTTATTGACTAAATAATTTTTAAATCGCTGCTACTCGTAGTTTGAGTACATTTGGGATGTCTACCGAAGACATTTCGCTCTAAAGTCGTTATTTTACACTAAAAACAAGGATATACATTTTTTAATTTGATGCACCGAATGTTTGATACGTATCAACGAGAAATTTGTGGTTGATAGAAAATTTGAAGAATATAAATTTTTTTGACAACCGTAATACTAAGTTTATCGATAAAACTATTCACAATAGATCTTAAATCTAATACAATTCAGAATTCATCAAAATACGTATCATTCATTTTGTTGATACGTATCAATTATTATCAAATATCGTGTTGATATTTGATAGCTATAATAGGTCTGTATAAGTTTTTCTTTGCAAGTTAGTATAATGCCCATGTCTGTTTCCAGGACCAGCTCTGATTTTATGACAGATAATTTAAGATGTTTAAAAGCAGCTGTCTGAGAAGATAAATATGTATACTAGTTTGAAGAAGTGTGCCTGGAATATGGACGAGTTTTTATCAAGGCTGACTGAATCGTTCGCTTTCCATATTTCAACCGTCAAGTCGTGATGAATTGGATTTGTATTTTGCCCAGTCATCCCTTGGAAGGATGATGATAGAGAAGTTTTTATGGAAACCATATAAGCGAAACATGTCAGAATGGGCACTCAGGCTCCATAACCTAAAACAAAGATAGATCCTCCATGCTAAGAATAGGGGTCAATGTGGCTCGAATGAAACAGACGATTATGCTCAGTCTTGTTGAAATGGAACACAATAATAATAATAATCACCCCTATCGTGGAATCCGCCGGGGGGAATTATTCACGGAAAAGAATATTTTGGTATCGTCAAAATCGCAAAGTGAACAGTTTCCCGTTCGGAAAAAATTCGATTCGAACGTTTTTAACGATACAGTGAAACTCCTACACATTACCCACACGGGGAACTGTTCACTTTGCGATTTTGACGATACCAAAATATTCTTTTCCGTGAATAATTCCCCCCGGCGGATTCCACGATAGGGGTGAATAATGTTTTCGATGATCGAAAATCCCTGATAAAACACACATTACATCTTAATCTTAAAAACTCGCACAAAAAGTTTATTATGAAATAGGTGGGTAAATTTGTATTGTCATTTAAGGCTTGAATAAACGTAGAATTTCGTAAAAGACTTGGTGTGTACAATTGGCAGCATTGTAAAAATTATACTTTCCTGGAACCTGACATCAATAATAATTTATATTATAAATTCAGTTCGCATAAAATAAAAAAAAATCATGTTTTTTTTCGACAAGTTCAATACCATCTTACAACCGCTTCCACCGCTACTGGAGCAACTGACGGTCACTTTGGTCGTTAGGTATATTGTATGTAGTAGATGTTATGTTATGGCTATTATAAAATCAGCCGGCATACCGTCGCCCCAGAATTGGTTTGACGTAAACGCCAAAACAGCTTTTCTGGCAATTCGAGTTTAAAGTTTGAAAGCGATTTACTAAAATTCTGCCCGATAGGATTTCTTCATTTTTTCTTATGATGTTAATATGGAAATGGACAACTCATTTGTGTAGTTGTTTTGCCTTGGACCGATAGAAAATTTTAGAAATATTTAAGGATTTGTTCAGAATGGAATTGACGTAAACGCCATCTTACTTACAATTTTTTCTCCTTCATACACGTACGGCAAATAGAGTACCTTATACGTCAAATCAATTCTCACCAATAGAATATTTTAGTGACGTAAGTTGAGATTTAAGTTTAAGTCAGGAAAAAAGATTGCAGCTAATCTCGAATAAGCTTATGCTTGTCATTGTCCAAAGTGAATATTTTAATAAAAACAAATTTAGAAAACAATAAATCTAATTTTTATTTTTAAAAACGATTTAATTCATAGGTACAATGTTAATAGTACATAAAAAAAAGCCTTAAACTAACAGCCTTTTGATTTCATTTAAAAGTTAATCACAATTTTTTTAGTATAGGTAAGGAACAAATTAACATAAAGTATAAAATAACATAAATAATTCATTTTGGTGGAACTTGTTATCTTCTAGCTTTCATTTGAAGCAACGACTTAAAATAATGTTGGTCAATGGGCGGCAAAAATGGAAGAAGGCTTGCTATATCGGATTTCTTTTCCTTAGATATTGTTCTGCCATCTTGGCTTAAAATATTAAGTTTTTGTTCAAACAGATTCCTTGGAGTTTCAAGATTTCTATTGTTTGCCGTCTTAAATATTGTTTCGGTCTTAAACTCCAAGTCTCTTGCCGAAATTTTGAAACTAAGAGAAAACTCATATCCTTTTCTCGTTGATGGAAAGCGCGTTGAGAAAAAAGGTCTTGCACACCCGGAGAACCCTATCGCTTTCAGTTGCAAGGTAGTACTTGAAAGTTTTTTTTTCCTTTCTGACTCGATCACTCTCCTACGGCTAACTTTCTCCTTCTGGACAAATTTATAATAGAACTTACTTTTGTTTTCGTCTGCAAGACTCCAAAAAGATGAATGAATCCCAGCCCGTTCCTCCTCAGAGAAATATTTTTTGCAAAGAAAGAAACAAGTATCTTCAGCTTCACAAGCTGGTCCAACAATTTTTTGTGAAATACTGCTTCCTTTATAATTTTCGTAAGCTTGTCCTGATTCTCGCAATCGCTTTTGGATGTGGGACTTCCATATTTCAGGTCGTTTCTGGCGTTTTCTTGAAAGCGGTGAACTGCGACTTTCACCTTCTTTAGTATCAAACAAATAGAATAAAAGGATATTCTTTTCTCCTTATAATAGTTGTACAAACCTGAAGAGCTGTATCCTGGGGGTACTATTCTTTGATTGCTTTGATTTCCAGTTCCAGGACAGTTCAAAGTAAACTCAGAAGTCGCAGCATGTGGGGTCGCAGAACTAAGCAATAAATCCGAATCTGTATCTTCATTCTTATCTTATTCTGCAGGACTAGACAAGGTAAAATCTGGGATCTCTATAAATACAATGTTATCAAACATTATTGTTATGATTGTAATATTGTAATTGTAATATCAGAATTACCTGAAATATCTGGAGCGGATGACGAACAACTGCTGATGACATCCGAATCAGAGTCTACAATTTCTTTTTGGAGGCTAAATAATGTTATATATTTTAATTATTAATAAAGTAAATTAGAGAAAACAAATTATTAACTTACCGAAGCAAAGACGGTGACAAGTGTGAATCCATCATTGCGTCTTGATTCTCCGCCTGCTCATGGACAACTAACATTTTTGCCGCGCTGTCATGAACATGCGATCTATTTATAATTCAATGGACGTATGGCAAACCAAAACTTACAACCACAATTTCACAATCTGACGTACGTGCATTCAATCTATTACATTGGCCGAGGGGCTACGATGGACATAAGGCAAACCAATTCTCAGCGCTGTGTTTCGTATATCCAAAGGCAATGTTCGTACGGCAAACCAATTCTTACAGAAAAATTTACAGCTTTTGCTCCTAAAATTTGACGTAAACGCCGGGAATTGGTTTATAAGGCAAATCAATCCTACAAGGCTCCAAAGTTGTGTCGTTTACGGCAAAGTCGATACTCAATATCTTCGTAGCCAGGTGAGATAGGACAAAACTGTTTTCAGAAATGGAAAGAGCATCCTCAAAAACATATTACTGCATACCTAACTCAAAAACGTTAAAATGGCGTTTACGTCAAAACAATTCTGGGGCGACGATACGATGATTAGTTCAAAAAGACCCGGCACCCGGGCTATAATAAGGCATCCTAAATGACATGAAGCAAAGATCCAGTGGAGTCAAAGTCCTTCGTTAATAAACAATATACAGACAATGCCTTAACAAATTAATTCATCAAAATAACTTAAAATTCAGAGTTAGTCTTGCTCGGTGTGAAACAAGCGGATTAATGAATTGCAGACGAAAGTTCGTTTGCTTTCGAGCAAATAGGAATATAATTAACTAAATGAAGTACCCATTTCGAACGAAGGGTCGGAATATCCCTTCTTTATAGCGTTATAGGTATAGAGCAAAGTAAGAGCACCCTTTCTGCTAGCGATTTCGTATATTGAAGCTCGGTGTACCATGAAATTCCATTAGCTTACACACCAAACTTTTGGTGTAACAGAATATTTTATTTAGCATTAGGTATGCGTTATCCTATTCCACATTACCGATGAATGGAGGAACATTTGTATGACTGGATTCGTTGATGCGCGAATACGATAACATATTGTTATGTGTCTTAAAGTCAAGGACGTCTACATCTACAATAGGAATTTCCCATGAGTGAATATATATATGTATGTACATGTACATTAGTACTATTCTGGTAATGTCAAAGATTAATGGAAAAACACATTTGTAGATTTCAATTAGCAGGAAGTGCTGAAGTCGTTGCCAACAAAAATCCAAACTGCTTGCTTGATAACTTGTATATAATAAATGTCGGTCATTCAATTGAACTGATTTTCGTTTATGTAACTGACCATACCATATAGTTGACAGTGTATAATGTTAAGATAGGTCGTAAGTTAGAAGAATAATTTAAATAGTCAATCAGAATCACAAACCAGAGACAAACTCTGGTTTGTGATCAGAATGACATCACTGCTCTGCATCACTGACGAGTACATCCCAGCCTTCCATAAAAAGCACGACATACCGGTCATACTGAATAGCAGATTACTGCAGTAATTTAAAAATAGATGGAATTAAGAAAATTAGTAAATAGATGGCGCAACAGGTCCATAGACATCCTAGGCCTATAGCTTCTCACAACCATTCGTTTGTAACTTTTATTTTTTGGGACGAATGAAATCGACCTCGAATTTTATGCCGAGTCCGAACGACTGAATTGAGAAGCTTTTCCATTACATTTATACTCTCGAATGTTTGTGAGACGAAGTCACAGTGGAAAAAACGTTGAAATGTAATTTGTGTTTTTCCGGGGATCATACCTGGGACCCCTCGCACAATAGTCCAACACTCTAACCACTGAGCCCACTGCTGAGAACTATGCAGCTAAAAATTCAGCTCAAACTATCCTGGCTATGAAGTAACCGAAATTATAGTTTGCGTGGACAGGATCTGAATTATGAGAACTATGGCTGCTATTAGCTACCAGACGAGTACTAGGCACCTACTTGTTGTCAACACAATTACATTGTAATTGAATTGTAAGACAAAACTTTGCCAAGCAATAATGGAACTACACTCCCGATTGTCCCATTACTCGTAGTTGTAACCCGAAATCGATACTCAAAATTAAAGATCGTAGAGTAGGTATTTTAAAAGAAAACAAATTGGAGTGCTTGGTGGGGGTAATATCCGGATAATAAAAGTACCCTTAGAAACATGTCAAAAGGTTGGTGGCATTTATAAAAGACATCTGCAGAAGCTGCAGGGAAGAACGAGTTTAAATATGTATGTCAAATCTACGGAATATCTTGTATGCCATTGCCGTCCAAGATCATCTCTTGCAGGGTAGCATGATTTTTTCATAAATAACGCTAACGATAAACGAAAACTAACTTGTCTTTTCAAAGACAACTTAGCTTCATGCCCCAGTTCCATAATTCATCAACATTGTCAAATAAATAACATCCTAATCTAAAGGAAGGACGTTTATCTTTCGGATTCTGTTAAAAAAGCAAATTCTTCTATTTCAATTTCCTTCACAATCACCGCACTAATATGACACTATTTCGTGTTTGACACTTATCACTATGAGGTCCTTTTAGCCACTTATAGCTTGGCATCCGCCGTTTGGTTTGTCATTCAATACAAATTCAAATACCAAAAGTGCAGAAAGGTCAAGCAGGGGTTCAAACTCAAGCTGATGATCCAAATTCAATTTTGTATTTGAATTTCGACTGAGTATGACAAGTGCTGCAAATTGAATTCAATTTGAATAGGAAATTGGCCCCTTCACACTATTCCGTTTTTTGTTGGTCGGTTCACATGCACAGTTAGTTCAGTGTGTCTCGTATCCATCCACTCCATAGCGCTATTCTGCGACCAGATAGGTATGTAGAGTTGCTATGTATTGATTTCTGTATAGAGAGGGAGAAGCTATATCAACTTCAACATTGTATGAAAAGCAGCACATGGAAAAAAAATAGTGAGATTGGGAGAGATTGCTTGTGACAAACAAGTTCCGGTATTTATATGCTCAACATAAACTCAAGTTCAACGACCTATTCAAAGTTGCTTTCTGCTTTCGTAAGCATGAGGATAATAATTGAAAATCAGTTCATTCCACTGAATGGAGGACATTCCTTTGTAAAGGTATTGGAAGTTGATACAAGCATTCAACTATTTTAAGTTGTTATACCTAATTAAATTTATATTCCTTAATTACCAACAAAAGTACAAAAGCATATAAAAGTAACGTTGAGTTCTCTAAATAGTTGGCAGTCTAGATAAAACAAATAGTTTTCGATACTATCTACAGGTAATTAAGAAATTCATAAAATTTCACAACCCTCACAAACGAATCAAAATGATTACCACAAAAAGAAACGTGGGCACAAAATATTCAAAAAGTTTCTTCTGTAAGAGTATCGTGTGCTCAAATTTCCTGGCATCCTTCAGATCAAAATATTAGCATAGCAAGAAAAGGAACGAAGAAAAAGAGACAAAAAGTTCAGGTAAATTTATTAACCTCGATTATACGGAATGGAAAAACATCTCCAAGTTGGTAGTGAAAAATATTTGTTGAACATGACATTTTGGTATATTGGTCAATTACGGGAGCATAACATTTGAATGCAAATTCCAAATAGAATTACATTTTCGAAATAAGCAATGCAGAGTAGAATTGTGGCTTCGCTGAATTTAAGTAAATGTAATTACATTTAGTAACATTTGTTAAACGAAAAAACATCATGTAATTTAACGCGTTTTGATTTACGATTTGTTACTTTTACTCTAATTAACCATTATTCTGCTTAGCAACCCCTTACGACTAATGTTTTATAAAATATACACCCGCTGTAAAAGAAACAGTTCTCTGGTAAAGGCACACAACTTTTTTACAGGAACCAACTCCTGCTGTTTTCGACTCCCCCCTAACTTCTGAACCAATTGAGCCAAAAACTTCAAACTCTTCTAAGCTCAATAAAATGGTATACATCTTGCCAAATTTCAATTCTGTACCATTAGTGGCTCTGAAGATACAGGGCTTCAAAAATCACAAAACTGACTGACTCAATCACTCACTGACAGATCATCAAAATTATGAAGCACTTCCTGTTATCCTCGAATCGTGAAATTTGTCAAAATGGCAGATTCTATGGTGCATACGCTGGGAAAAGTCGAAAACTTGAGATTTTTCATTCACTAGGTGTATGGTATATGCCAACTTTTAACAAATAGTTATCATTTATTTGTAGCACCTCATATTGTCGTAGAATGTTGTATTTTTGTAGAGCGGTAGGACTTGCAGTTGCAGTGTACAAAAAGAAAATAAAGTTCACGACTGGTATTGAAAATGGGCTATTATATCGTTCGATTAGTTCTGGTACCTCCGAATACAAAACTAATATTAGGCCCATGGGTTTACCACGATATTTTGAAAAAAAAAATTGCGAAAGCAAAAATCTCGTAAAAAAATCTCGAATTAAAAAAATCTAGAAAAAAAATCTAGAATTAATATTAATTTTTGAGACAATGGCAACATTTCACGCGCGACAGAATTAATAACACCAAATCTAAAAATGGTGTTAAAAAGTGAGATACATATGGGGGGCATGCTGCTCCCCTGCAACCCCCTGCTTGTGGTCATTGTAGGATTTGGAGTAGGTGTAAGGTTGGGTATATGCAAAGTTTATATGTATTATGGGATCCCAAAAAAAATCTCGAATTTACTTTTTATTTTCGTGATTTTTTCGAGATTTAGTCATTCCAGATTTTTGTATACATACGAAATTTTTACATTCGAGATTAAAAAAAAACTTTTCGCGATTTTTGTCATTCAAGATTACGTCATGATCAGTAGGCCCATATGTCGCGTAGTGCGTGGGCGCAGCAGCGCAGTGGTTAGCGTGCTGGACTACTGTGCGAGGGATCCCAGATCGAACCCGGAAAAACACAAATTGCATCTTAAGGTTTTTTTCTACTACGCTACCTCTCGCGAACGTCTGACAAACATCCGAGAGTATGTCTGTCCTGAAAAAGCTTTGACTTGGCATAAAATCGTAGGCCCCTTCGATTCGTCCCAAAAATAGAAACTCACACAAAACGAATCCTCTAAGGAAAATTATTTTTTTCTCATTGCATTGTACGGGAATCTATTTTAATCCGTATGCACCAGCCATATAATGTTGTCCACATTGAATTTTAAAGCTGAAATAAACATTAGTGGAAATACATTAGTATATTTAGGTGTGTTGATTTTCCTCAAAAAATCAATAGAAAGAAGCAGATACTCCACCAGATCATTTCGGAGTAGACTTCTTCTATAACTTCGCATTATGGTAGAATCCAAGCTTTGATATGGGATACTGTCTGCTTTTTGGCGAATGAATGCCTTACATGTATACATTTATGTATATTGTATCCAGATTAGAAGAGGTAAAATATTCTTTTCAACGCTTGAGGCAACCTATACATTTCACAGCCTTGTTGGCCGATTATTGTATATTATCTTCTATAACTTCGCATTATGGTAGAATCCAAGCTTTGATATGGGATACTGTCTGCTTTTTGGCGAATGAATGTCTTACATGTATACATTTATGTATATTGTATCCAGATTAGAAGAGGTAAAATATTCTTTTCAACGCTTGAGGCAACCTATACATTTCACAGCCTTGTTGGCCGATTATTGTATATTATGTAGTTGTTCCAACGCAGGTTGTCTCGTTAATATACATACCGAAAATAAAAAGTCTTTCGGTTTCATTGATGCAAGTGCCATCAATGTAAAAATGTCTGAAGGCTCGGATTTCGCTTTAGAGACAGCTCTGCGTTTTATAAGCATTAAATTCCTATTGGCTGAATCTATTTGTATAATGCTGTAAAAGTCGAGATTTAGTGAGTTAGAGTTCCAGTTTGTTGAAGGAAGAGTACGGATACGAAATCGGGAATGAATATGAGAAGCTCTTGTCATCAGCGAATGAATGAATTGGATTCATTTAAAAAATCACTGATTAAAATTAGAAATCGATCATTTATTTATGGTAAGTCTTAGACTAAGCTATCAAAACGATCCCTACTAGCGAGAATCGTTGTTACTCCTGGCTTCCCCGCTCAGTATAATTAACAAACCATGGCCTCAGTGATGCCAGATCGTGGGTAATTACCCATTGCGTGGGCATTTTGCATTTCAAAATTAGCCTAAAGGGCGAAAGGGCATTTGTATATTTCTCAGAACAAAGAAAGGTATTTGAAATACTTCATCTAATCTCTTTGCAATATTCATTTTATTAAATTATTTTTATATCTGAATGCAATTATTAAATAATGCTTACTCGGAAACAACTCATTTAGATTCATTCAATGAATGCACTCATTTTCAATTTTGCAAATGCAAAATAAACATCTGTCTGTCATTGCGTTGTAGTTTCGTTGTTGTCAACGTTAATGCCTAAAACACAATCACGCTTTGGAGCTTCGCGTTGACAAACGCATTCAGTTCAGCCATAGGAAATCAATGGAACCTATCACAAAGCTGCGTTGCGTTTCAACTTCAAACTGGCAATACGTAAAAGCAGAACGGAATGTTATGTAACGTTGCTATAAAGCGCAGCCAGTCAACGCGAAAGTTCAAACATACCTGAATTGTCAAATATTTCTAGGTTGTTGTTGTTGCTGCTGCCTTCGTTTGGTTTGGTTGGAGAATTTTTTGTTTTGTTTTGTTTGAGGTAAGTAAATTGAAATATTTTCTTTAAAATAAGTTAAAATAAACAATTGATTCATCCTTACATAATATATAATAATGATGCTTTCCCAATAGCTTACTTGAATCATGATTTCTGTGTTTCTTTCAGATGTCTTTCGAAGAATCGCTCATCGCTCTCGTAAGAGATAGGGAGTTTATTTACAATACAAAACTCAAACAGTATAAAAATACCACCAAACGGTTTGAAGCCTGGGAGGAGATAGGCAGATTGCTGGAGAGACCAGGTAGTTTAACAAATAATAAGTATTAAAGTTTTGTCAGTATTGTAATCTAAATCTTTTCAGCTGATGATTGCAAACAGCGATGGAAAAGTTTAAGAGATCGCTTCGTCAGGGAAAAACGAGCTAAGGATCTTCCATCAGGTAGTGCAGCCAGATTAAGGGATGAATGGGAGTATTACGAGAATTTGGAGTTCCTCATACCATCGATTTCGACAAGAAGGTAAGGCACTTCAGAGCAATTGAATATCCATTTGCAAAATAGTGCTTTTCAATATTCGGGTAGCTACCTACCTATACCCGAATCTGAGTTCTGAAATTCGAATCTGTGTTGTGTGTTGTGTATGCAATTCTTTCAGGTAGGGAAGAAAAAAACACAAACATTTTAAAACCATATGTAAAACGGTTTGGCAGGTAACTACTTGCAGCGCGCTATGTCACCTTGTTCTGTTGTTAGATATGTAGTTTTTGTTGGGTAATTCTACGTACGTGTGATATTAGGGGTGGATTTTAATTAGATAATTCCAAGCACATATTCGATGCCAGATACAGGTATCCGGGTAGGTACCGAATATAAGATCATATATTTTTGCGGATATGACCGGTTGCGCGAAATTGTTTTTTCGATAATTTGTTTAACGATATACAATTATGTTTGCTACATATTTTTTTTCTGACAAACCGGAAATTATGCGGCGAGAACAACTGATGAGAACCCACCCGACTGGTCTGATGCAAATGAAAATCAGTTATTGGAGGAAGAGGAAGCTACACCAAGAAGAGGAAAAAAACGACAGGCAGCTGATAACGATTTCAAAAACTTTTTGAATGGTCTCTCTACGGCAATGATTCCCTTCTCTGGTCCACCTCCAACATTGGATACCGATGAAGAATTCATGCTAAACATGGCAAAAAGGATGAAACCATTGCCAGAAGAGGCAAAAATGCGGCTTCATTCAAAAATATTGGGGGAGATCAACAACGAGCTACTAAGGAACATACAGTAGGCCCTTTTTTTTTTATTATTTTTTTTATTTTACTTTTTATTTAGGTATATAATATACTAGCTGACCCGGCAAACGTTGTTCTGCCTAAAATAGTTACATATTTTAAGATCTAGCTAGTATTTTTTTTTTAATAAAAAAATGAAGGCGGATAGCTTCACTGGTTCAGCGGCCATTCTGAGAACGGCGGCTACTGTTACCATTGTCTCTTCTTGGCATCGTAACAAATATCGAACTGTAAATGATCATTGTATAAATCGCACATAAATATTTCACTATCAATTATAATTTACCTTTGAAATAGCCAGTGAAGAAAGTTAACGAACGAAAAAGATACAATTGAAATTTGGAAATCAATTTAAGAAACAAAACAAATTGATTACTTTAACGTTTTTTTTTTTTTCCTAAACCTTCTGGTGGCAATTATGAACAAACGCGTCGAAAAAAGTATCCAATTTGTTCGCGCCCCCTTTGTCCAATTTTGGTCAATGACCACTCCTGGCCAATACCTTTGATTGTCTGCAAATTCGAACTGAATTGCTTCGGCGGTTTTCGAGATATACGATTTTGAATGTTTTTTTGTATGGGCAGTGCCACGCCCTTTGTCCAATTTTGACCAATCTCCAGAGGAGCACTCCTGGGCCAATACCTAGGACTGTCTGTAAGTTTCAACTCAATCGATTCGGCGGTTTTGGAGATATACGATTTTGAATGTTTTTTTGTATGGGAGGTGCCACGCCCCTTAGCCCAATTTTGACCAATCTCCTTCAGTGCACTCCTGGGCTAATACCTAAGATTATCTGTAAATATGGGCTCAATAGAGTCGGTGGTTTTCAAGTTATACGTATCCGAACACAATTTAGAACTCATTTTTATATATATAGAATTTATAGATACATAGTATTCATGAAGTATTTTTTTTTTTTGTTGTTTTGTTTGTTATTAATTAAGGTAAAAAGTGTTCTCTTATGTGAAGGAGGCTGTGAATTTAAGTTAAGAATCAAAAATAGTTGTGTATTTAGTATTAATTTTTTTTGTTGCAAACAAATGACTGAATTACTTTTTTTTTTTTAATAAAAATGAATTTTGAATAAATATAAAAATTAATCTGTTACTGTTTTCTTTAAATTTGATTGGCATATAAATATTCTTTAATTTTATCCCTCATGAAAAAGGCAACTTGGGACGAGTTGTGAGATCTTATTTGTCTAAACTGAGAGAGTGGTGTTATATCAAGGCTCCAAAGTCCATCACTTATGATATCATCATTTTCGTCATAGCGATCCAGGAATTCAGAATTATAGTAAGCGGTATCGTTAACTTTTACAAAGTTGTGTAATACTACCGTGGCCTTAACAATCTTATCAGCATTCATCGGAATCATGTGTAGGGTCGTAACTCAGTATTCGCCACTTCGCAACCAAAATGCCAAAAGCATTTTCTATCACTCGTCGAGCCCGGGAAAGTCTCTTATTGAAATTGTATTTTTCTGGGTCTAATAATTTGCCCGGGTAGGGACGCATTAAATATGGCTTTAAAGGAAAAGCCGAATCTCCCACTATATAGTGATTGCAAATGTAATCAGAATTCGGAAGCTTTTTAGGAGGAGGAAAGTTAAGATCGCCAGATATCACTTTTCGTCCAAATGATGACTCAGCGAAAATTCCACCATCACTCTGACTCCCATAAGCACCAATGTCAATTGCGGTGAACGTATAATTGGCATTACAAGAAGCAAGAAGCACTACGGAATGATGACCTTTATAATTGTAGTATTCAGATCCAGCTCCAGGTGGACAGCGAATATTAATATGCTTCCCGTCAATAGCGGCGATGCAATTTGGTAAGTCACACAGCATCTCGAAATCCATTGCGATTCTTCTCCAATCATCTTCGGTTGGTTGCGACAAATAAATAGGCATCAGATCATCCCAAAGGATATCGCATGTTTCGTATATGATGCTCGTAACAGTCGAATAGCCCATGCGAAACATCCAAGCTAGGACTTGCTTGGGAACTCCTTGCGATAGATATCTAAAGCAAATGTATATTAAAGTATGTATAACAAACCAATCAAATGAATTGAAAACTTACAAAAGTGTCAAAAACAAGCGCGCGCTGGGCTCGATTGGTTTTCTCCACGATGTCTTTAAAAGTTTAGGCTCTATTAGTGTCCGAAGAACTTCAAATGTTTGAGGTGACATTCTTGTTATTTTATAAAAATGTTCCGGATCTCGCTCCCTCATTTGTTCAAAATTAATTGCGTAGAATCCTTCCTCATCTCTTTTGAGATTTAGCTCTCGAACCCACCAACGCCTTTCGGTCGGTTCTTCGACTTCCTCCAGATATCTGAAATATCCCCTATATGCGGTATATCGGTCCCTTTCTGCATTAACCTCGTATGTGCATTTTCCATGAAATTCGCCTTTTTTAAAAAACAACACTGGGAAACTCTAACAAAATATTACAGAAAAGAATTAATGTCGAAATAATACAACTAACATATTTTACAGTTCATTCTTCTTCCTCGTAACTACATTCATGTTGTTAAGTTTCGATGAATTCCTCGTAAATACTTGTTACTATGCTGTTTATCGTCTTTGCACGATCAACAATTATTGATAGCTGTAAGTAAAGTACCTTAAGTCTGATTTAAGTTGGGTGGGAGCATTTTTTCACATTGCACGAGTAGTTCCGTTATCTGAAATAGTAATAAGCTTGAGTACTGCAGCGTGTTCATTCGAGTGGAATTGACTGTGGGTTATAGGTATACTTTGTGAGAATTCTGGTATAATTTGACATCTAAGAATTAAACTAATTTAAAAAAAAATCCAGAATAAAACACAATATGGATCGGTAAGCATAGTTATATTATTCTATTATAAATTAAATACTCTTTAAGGTTCACATTAGACCAAAGGAAAATTCGTTGGACAAGGAATTAACAATTTTGTCTCAACATATTTTGGTGTTAGATGAAACCACAGGTGAATTTAGGTTTATTGAATGTGGAGCCGAAACAAATAGTCCTGCATCAGATTACTCAGGACTTATTTTAGATGATCAAACAGGATTATTTATTGAGCAAAATGATTATTCAAATTCTATTGATGATTTATCAAGCTGTTGCCAACCCTCAACAAGATCTTATACTGAGGATTCTAACCATTCTGATTACCGAAACAATGAATTAGATGACGGTTCCGGTTTGATTACTAAAAGAAGGAGGAAGAAAGGTAAGGGAAATCCAAATAAGTGGCAGAAAAATATTATAAAAAGAGCTAGGCAAGAAGGAAAACAATATTACAGTGCTCAAAAAATAAAAGGTCAAATAGTGGGAAAACAAAAAAGAGAAAAACGTGTGCTTAAACCTGGTTGTAATTCAAGGAAATGTAAAGAAAGCAAGTATTTTAAATGTAATGAAATTACCGAGACCCAAAGGAAAGAATTATTTCATTCCTTTTGGAAAAATATGACTTGGGAACAACGTAGAGTAATGATTGGAACTCTTTTAGAAAAGCGACACGTAGCGCGTCGTACAAATAATTGTGATAATTCAAGACGTAATACATCTGTGAAATATCAGTTGAAAACTAAAAATGGGCTTGTACCCGTCTGTAAGAAAATGTTTTTGAACACATTCAGTTTAGGAGAATGGACAGTACGAAATTGGATTACAGAAAACAGTACTCATGGAATTCGTCTACAAACTGAAAAGTTAAAAAAGAAAGTTTCTGCAATTAACTTAAAAAAACAAGAACATGTCAAAGGTTTCTTAACAGGCCTGCCCAAGCTTGAATCGCATTATTGCAGGCAAAAAACGGATAGGCAATATTTGGATTTTAATTACACAACCTTTAAAGATGTTTATAAAATGTATGAACAGTTTATGAAAGATGAAAACATACCACAAAATGAAAAATCATCCTATTTGTTCTTCTTGAAAATGACACATTCTTTTAATATTGGTTTGTATAAACCTAAAAAAGATCAGTGTGATTTGTGCTTTAGTTTCAAGAACGGAAATATTGACCAAGATAAATACAATGAACACGTTGATAAGAAAAATAAAGCAAGATTGGAGAAAGACACTGACAAAAATAAAGCTTTAAAGAATGAAATAAATGCATTTACTGTCGATGTCCAAGCTGATCAATTAGTCCCTTTTATAGCTGCATCAGCATTTTACTTTAAGCAAAAGCTTGCTGTGCATCAGTTTACATTTTTCAATCTAAAAACATCAGAAGTTTTTTGCTATGTGTGGCATGAAGGAGAAGGTGGAATGGACTCAAATGTTTTTGGTTCTTGTGTTTCTCATGTCATAGAAAATTATTGTGATCTGAGTGTGCCAACAGTTCTATTTAGCGACGGTTGTAGCGCACAAAATCGAAACGTCAACTTAGCTAACCTTTTACAATTTATTGCGATGAAATATAATACGACAATTTATCAGAAGTATTTAACCGTTGGACATACCCAGATGGAATGTGATTCTGTCCACTCAACTATAGAAAGAAAGAAAAAGTCCAAGGAGATGTACGTTCCTGCAGATTTTATTCGAATCATTGCAGAAGCTAGAACCATTCCAAAACCGTACAAAGTGACCTACGTAGATCACACATTCTTTAAAAACTTTTCGAATATTAATTTTTATAAATCCATAAGACCAGGCAATAATACGGGTGACCCGCAAGTTACAGATCTTAAATGCATAAAATATGATTCCACGGGAATGTATTATAAACTTGATTTTGACAATGATTGGACATTATCTCCCCATAGAAAAGCGAAAATAAATATTTCGAAAATTGTTTTAAAACCATTGTATAAAAATTCAATTCCTTTACCGCTAAAAAAATATAACGACCTACAGACTTTAAAGAAACTAATTCCAAAAGACTATCATAGCTTCTATGATAACTTAAGGTTTAATTCTAATAAAGAATAGAAACATCTTCATTTAAAAAATTAAAGCTTCTGCTCCTTTTGTTTAAACTGATTATAGTACCTACCTATGATAAGAAGAATTTAACTACTTCATGACATTAAATTTTTATAGCATAGGTACATACAGTTGTAAGGATTAATGTAACAAAGCAACTATATTGTCAACAATTTCATAATGAGATTATTTCAGGAATAAATAAACATGTATCAGTAAAATCTTTGTATTATTTATAATTTGACAGTTTGACTAACCTGGAGATCAATATAATGTCAGCATGTCAGAAATGTACATGATTTTCGACGTGTATAATAGTTAAAATCATAAAAAGGTTTTTCATATATAAAAGCAACAACCTCGTATCTGCTAAGTGTGCATCAAAATATCTGAGATGGAAACTCGTATATAGCAAAAACATTTATAACATGTATGTATTTATATTCAAACGAGAATGAAAACTGTTAAACATTAACAAAAGTGATGATATATAAACGAAAAAAACTTAAAGTTTCAGTATTGTGTTCGATTAAGGAAAACTATTCGTTTTTTTTAATTCCTGAAGAATGATTGTATCTACAATACGTGCTTAACGCAGAAAGGGAACGATATGCTACTTTTATTCCATATAACATGGCAGATATTCTGGAATTCATTTTCACTTTACAAGTGGACTATTTGAATATTGTTATTTTGTTGAGAAACAAACATTTGTAAACAGCTGAGTTGAGGGAATTGTCAAAGCACACGTAAAGCTTACTACGTAAGGTAAAGCAACGCACGCGCCAAAGCGTGATTGTGATACAGGCATAACGTCTTCGTGTTCCAACATAAGCATTAGCTCTCTTGGTTCGGAGCGGAATAATAAATTCACTAACGCCCAATAGGTGTCTCTAGCATTCTATGGGGAAATCCAAGATGGTTTGACATTTTGTTTGTTAAGGTCATCTTTTCAACAAAATATTTTACTTGCTTTAGTTTAGTTGTAAATGAGGATCACCTATCTTTACATTGTGCAAAAAATGTACATATATTCTTAATATATAAACTTTTAATTTCTTATTATTTTTATTTATTTCTACATTGTGCCTACCTTATTAATTAATATAAAATAATAAATTGAATAAAAAATACATTTAACGTACATTTTTAAAAACATTACAAATGTAAAGAACTGAATTAATTGGGAATACATTGTTTTTAAGTCTCTTAATTTATTTTTACATTTTATCAACTCAGAAACATAATTATTTATGATATAAAAAAATATAAATATGAAGAAAAACCAATGCGGGCATTCAATAATAAGAGAAGACTGTTTTTGTTTTTGTTAATTTTTGTGCTTATGATATGTATGTAGTCTTATTATTTTGTATATTTTCGTGTGGTTTTTTCTAACAACGGCATGGGCAAAAAGGGTATTTTTGATAATCGTCGTGGGAAATTCAGTGCGAAAAGTCTGTCATCACTCATGGCCTGCGTATCAGCTAACAAATTCTTCCCAATAATAAGCCTCTCTAGTCTCTACTCGTCTAAATCTGTTAAATCTCACAGCTTGCAAAAAATAGAGGAAAAGGCGAAGAAAACCCGAGAGAAAGACAATAAATAAAAACACCTCGTAGCAACAACAACGATCTTCTCCTCCGTTCTAATCACCAGTTGGCCTTGGCAGGCTTGTACCCATACTCATCCGCTCATTGGCGCAAGTGGTAGTCACTTGGTCAATTGATAAAATGCAAGTTCATTCCGTGACAGGGACAGCACTCTTCCCAAGTGGATTATATACGCCATATGAAGAATTGACTGTCAGAATTCAAACTATTCACAAAATCACTTAAAAGGAGTTTGATGATAAATTAGTGGTGTAATTCGAAATAGCTATCATTACTACCAAAGTGACTGTGTCTACGAGTTGTTGTTAATGTAACATCTTGAATTGAACGGCCAGAAAGGTAGTTTCTAAAACATATTTTAAGAGTGACAGCAATTCCATAAGCACACATTCTCGTCAAAACACCAAACGGGCAAAAGTTGTACTACCCTTTGGATATTCTTAGATTTTTTGTTAGTCTCAACTTATGTGTGCATATAATGAAAATTTGCCATGCTGGCGGCCATAATGGCGGCATTCATATCGCTATCGAAGAAAATTACCTCTTATGGTGTCCTTCACAACACATGAAAAGTACATAAATACTCGTATCTGCTTTTTGATTCAGATTGGACAAGTAGTGACTCATGGCTTCGCTCACTAAATATTTGTGTTACCTAACTTATGCAGTCGTCATACCTTTGAGAGTTAATAAAATTAACTTCATTTAACAGCCCTATTATGGCTATCAAATATCAATTATTTGATACTTGATAAGATCTATCAATTCATTGATCATATGGTATTATGAGTATCAATTGATAAATTTTACCCCATTGTGAATACTTATCAAAATATCATTGAGAATGGGTTCTGTTTTGACGTTTGACGTTGCTGATTTGTAGTTGGTTTTTGTTTTATGGCTGACGACTAGTTTTCGTTGAATAACGTTAGCTTTTTTCGCAAATCAAAAGAACGACCAACACTGTTGATTGTGCAATGCCAATATTGAAGTTATTCCCAACGCTCAGTTGATAGTTTCCTTTTTGCAAATAATTTTAAAATCGACGCTACTCGTAGTTTAAGTACATTTGGGATGTCTACTGCTGACATTTCGCTCTAAAGTCATTATTTTACATTAAAAACGAGGATACACATTTTTTAATTTGATGCGCCCGAATATTTGATACGTATCAACGAGAAATTTGTGGTTGATAGAAAATTTGATGAATATCAAATTTGTTGACAACCGTAATACCAAGTTTATCGATAAAACTATTCACAATAGATCTTAAATCTAATACCTACAATACACAATTCATGAAAAATGTTGATAGGTTGATAACCATAATACCGATTCATTCATTTTGTTGATACGTATCAATTATTATCAAATATCGTGTTGATATTTGATAGCCGTAATAGGGCTGTAAGTGTGTTCGACTTATAACCCTGTAAATGAGGATTGGCGGCCATTTAACAAATATGCGAAACTAAACTAAGCAAATAACGAAACTGATCGGCTGTTCTTAGTTCGCGACATATTCTATTTAAAACGCATTTAAAACGACATATCTCCGCGCGGAGATATATGCATAACTCCGTCAGAAAAAAGCGACATAATTCCGCTCGAGGGCGGAGATATGTCGCTATGCCAACAAATAAGGCTAATATTAGACGTTAAATAAGCAGCATTATTCCAAAAAGATAGTTCCAACGACTATACTATGAACATCGTAAAGTTGAAGCCAAATCAAAGTCTTCATACAACACCCAACCACCAAAAACTTGCATTTTTATTTTGATTGACAGACAGAGTAAAAAGTACCACGTTCGCAAACATATTCAAACAGATTCTTCTGCAAAAGCATCCTGATGTGCTTGAATAATCTCCTGCCATCCTTTATATCCATTAGCATACAGAAGAAGGAAGAAAAAGTTACAAATTCGTATACCAAACTTCAGGTAGATTTATTACCCTCGATTTCATGGAATGAAGGAACATCTCCAAGTTGGCAGTGAAAAATATTTGTTAAACATGACATTTTGGTACATTGATCAATTAAGGGAGCAAGACTTTTGAATGTAAATTCCAAATAGAATTACAGTTCGAAGAAGCAATGTGAAGTAGAATTAGTAAGTAAGTTATTCATTTATTTACATTTCAATATAATTGTAGGGAACAGAATATGAATTTAAGTGCCACCGCTAAGCCAGCAGCCTATTTAGAAAATGTATACATATGCACTTTATTAAGTCAATTTCTGTACGTGTAAATTAATTTTAAAAAAATTGTTCGGGGTTTCAATTTCAAGTATTAACTCTTTTCGAAGTTGGATAGTTTCCTGAATAGTTGATGTAATGTTCTTTGTATGGTCTGAATTTTCAGTTTCAGCGTACAAAATTAATTAAGGGTCACCATTTAAGAATAGGAGCTTGCACATTGCCTTGAATATCAAGGATATTTTCAATGCTAATATTTGTATCAATATGTAACGTAATCCGGTTTCCAAATATATACCTTCACTAGGCGTATTTTGGGGAGATTGAAAAGTTTTTTATTACGTTTTTCTTTTTCTTCGTGTGCTCATATATATGCTTCAATCTTCATTCTTTTGATTCCCATCGCGCTCTTTCAGCTATCGTTCTAGCTTCTTGTTTGACCCAATGTTAAATTGTTTAAGGCACACGATTTTGTAATGTGGACCCTAATTATTGTGACTATTGCAGTGTAAGCTCGCAAAATATAAGTGAAAGTGGGAATGACATTTATTCTGTAACCGAAATAATATAAAACTAACATAGAAAAATCCCTAAAATGACTACGACATACTGTAGTCCGAATTTATTTATACCTCTTCTTCCTTGAATTAAGCATTCCATAATTGGACAATCAAATATTTTAAACTAAAGAATATATCATTTCCAACAATATATCTATTGTAAAAACGGTTCCCTTCAGCGAATATACTAACAATCTAAAAGTTAATAATATAATATATCATTTGTAATCGTGGTTAAACTGTATATTCAGGTCCTAGAATTCACACGTTTAATTGAGCAATATAGCAATGTCATCTCCAAGAAATCTTTTAGATTCCCTCTTGGAAACATAATTTCATTTATATTTCTAAAGTAATGAATCTCCATAAAATAGAAATGATTTAGCTAGCACTGGAGAATCCAATCCAAGTTTTAAATCGTTTTCGTTATGGAGATGAATCCCCCAAATCCATCATCTTACAAATCCGCGTAAGCTGATAAACATACCTAAAATACAGAACGCCGCCGTGGAGAATATTCGAGTGGAAAATTTGATTTTCAAAAAGTTATGTAGATAATCGTAGGCCACTAACACTTGAAGGTAAACATAAATACATGATATGTCTTTTAGCGTCATCTGTGGTTAATATAAACATCTTATTTTCATTTTGTCACGCAGAATAAATATCTTTTGGCTTTTGGGTATATCGAATCCTATATAATCGTATTTAATAGTTCCCTTCTCATGTTGCCCTTAAACCTGTAGGACAGGCAACAAATCGTATCCCAATTGCTCCGTTTGAAGCTAGGTACCTACATGTTTTAATTGTGGCCATGTTTTTGCCTTTAGTTGCTTTTGCTAAAAATTTAGGCCTTCAACACGGTGCCGTGAAATAAGGCCAAATCTGAAAATTTGGCCTTATTTCACTTTGCAACAGTGAAATAAAGCCATATTTCAACGTTTGGCTTTATTTCACTTTAGTAAAGTGAAATAAGGCCAATTCAGTTTGTGAAATAAGACCAAATATGGTTTAATTTCGCTTTACGAAAGTGAAATAAAGCCATGGGAAAATATGGCCTTATTTCACTTTTCCAAAGCGAAATAAAGCCAAACATCGCGAGATGAAGTACGAAACTGTGGTGGAGTGACATAATGTCCACGGACATAATCTCAAAGGACATTTTGTCTGTTTGTAAGCAAGACATAATGTCCATCAATGCTCGGTGGAATTCATTAGACAATAATATATCTAATAATTATAATTAAAGAATAATTGTCGATCAATTTAAGACAATCTGCCTACAATAAGGACACAGACTGTTTTTCCGCCTACCCGCATTCTTTCCAAAATCGAAGAAAATTGTTTTTACCCCTTTAGGGCGCAATCTGAAGTGCCCCAATATCTTAAAATCATTTTCATATAATGTGTCCATCATGGTAAAAATTTCATGCTTTCATCACAAAGGGCACAATTGTTATACAATTTTGTACTATGCCGCCTCACTAAAATATGTATGTATTTGCATAGGAGCTAGAAGAAGTAAGTTTCCAGTTTATTCCGGGTCTGAGAAAGAGCATGTAAGTAGCTACTCATACGTGAATGTGAATATTACTATAGGATAAAGATTTCTGATATTGATATTTAAAGTGTGGTGACCGCGGCAGCGCGGTTGGGGAGGGGCGGCGGGCGCGTGACGCGTGGCGCGAGGCGCGCTTGGCGGCACAATCGCGGACGCGCGAAAGGCGGTACATGTCGCAGCGGCGCGCGCAGCGGCGCGCGCAGCCGCGGCCGTTCTCCGCGCCACAAACCGCGCCTCGCGTTACGCGCCCGCCGCCCTTCCCCCCCCGCGCCGCCGCGGTCACCACACTTCAAATATCAATATCAGAAATCTTTATCCTATAGTAATATTCACATTCACGTATGAGTAGCTACTTACATCCTCTTTCTCAGACCCGGAATAAACTGGAAACTTACTTCTTCTAGCTCCTATGCAAATACATATTTGCGAAAACGCAAAATCAAAGAATGCAAACAAATATTAATAATATAGTTTATATATTTGTCTAATGAATTCCACCGAGCATTGATGGACATTATGTCTTATTTATAAACAGACAAAATGTCCATGGACATAGCAAACATTTAATTTTTTTCAACATGAATAACTATATGCTTTAATGTGTGTAAATATAAAAAAAAAAAAAAAAAAAAAAATAGGCGGCGCAACAAGCGGTAGACACCCAAGGCCTAGCTTCTCGCAACCATTCGTTTTGTGTGAGTTTCTATTTTTGGAACGAATGGAAGGGACCTACAATTTTATGCCGAGTCCGAACGGCTGAATTAAGAAGCTTTTTCAGGACAGTCATACTCTCGGATGTTTGTCAGACGTTCGCGAGAGGTGGCGCAGTAGAAAA
The DNA here is from genome assembly GCA_955612985.1 of Cheilosia scutellata. Classification (NCBI taxonomy): domain Eukaryota; kingdom Metazoa; phylum Arthropoda; class Insecta; order Diptera; family Syrphidae; genus Cheilosia; species Cheilosia scutellata. Next base: position 55,872,426 of record OY015312.1, on the reverse strand, counting down.
AACCTTAAGATGTAATTTGTGTTTTTCCGGGGATCGAACCTGGAATCCCTCGCACAGTAGTCCAGCACACTAACCACTGCGCTACTGCGCCCACAAATAAATAAAATATACACATAAAGAATTTTCAATAAGATTGCTATTATTGCTTTCAATAAGAAAATTGAAAATTCTTTCAGTGTACATTTACACACATTCAAGCATTTAGTTAATCATGTTGAAAAAAAATAATGGCAAAAAGATCGTTTTATTCAAAATTACACTGCGTTCAGGATAGCCACATTTGGCCTAGTTTCACTTTCTCAAAGCGAAATAAGGCCAAATGAGTTAAAAGCGTAATAAGGCCAAGTTGGCCTTATTTCACTTTACTAAAGTGAAATAAAGCCAAACGTTGAAATATGGCTTTATTTCACTATTGCAAAGTGAAATAAGGCCAAATTTCCAGATTTGGCCTTATTTTACGGCACCCTTCAACACACAAAATAACAAAATAAATAAATAAAATAATAGATATGAAGGCGGATGAACATTTTAATGGCCCACGGCAGCTCTCATATTCCGAAGTGATACTGGGGATGGCTGTGCTAAGATCAGGTAAAGGTCTGGCCGTCCAGTTTGGGGTTTGTGGGTGAAAAAAAAAAAAAAAAAAAAACATTTTGTTTAGGAGGCAACCACGACCACTGTATAAAATGACATATTAACTGTTGACGAGTGATGTTCTGTACCGTTTTCGTCGTGTCGATACAGGATTTGGAGGGGGTGATTTAACGGTGAGATCTACGTGCTATACAGTATACACTATACACCGACATCGACATGGTCAGAAAAATGTGATGTGAATCAATCGTCTGAGATTGCTAGGATATGTATTTGTAAATCAGCTTTGCTGATGACAGCACTCTTATATCCACCATCTCGAACAATGGGCATGTGAGTGCGCCTACATCACACAGTCAGAGATGTGAACAAATTAGTTCTCTAAATTATGATCTGGACAAAATCTCGAAGTGGGGAAAAGACAACTTGGTTGTATTTAATGCAAACAAGACACAGCTCACAACTTTTTCCAAGAAAAGTGCATCAACAGTTTCTCAGGTCCAAATAGATGACCATCCAATCCATCCCAAGGACTCAATTTTTTTTTTTTTTTTTTATAATTAACTGGTGCTCAAGGGGTTTTTGTTCCCTTATAATGCTAATGCACAGCACGAGTGGAAGGGTTAATAGGGAGGATAGAGAAAAGGTACTGGTGCACATTGGTTTTAAACAATTGTGGGTTGTAATGAGAGGGGAAAACCGTGTGAGGCAATGCATTCCACATGCGTGTTGTTCGACTCACAAAAGAATCTCTATATTTAACAGTACGTCCGAAGGTAGGCTTAAGGGTGAACTGATGTGCATTCGATGTGTGACGGGTGTTGCGAGAAAATTGTTGAAGGGGCGGAATGCAGTTAGCTATTTCATCAGAGCATTGGTGGTGAAAATAACGATAAAATAAGGAAAGGCAAGAAACATTTCTGCGATGTTCGAGCGGGTCAATAGACGCCGCTATATTTCTATCACCTATAAGTTTTATCGCACGCTTCTGAATTCTATCTAGTAGGTGCAATGAAGTTTTAGGTGCACCTGACCAGATATGAGCGTTGTACTCAAGCTTAGGCCGAATAAAGGCCTTGTATATTGAAGCTAAGTCGGAGGGTGTAAAGTACTTCTTACATCGATTGAGGAAACCTAGACATTTCGCAGCGTTTTTGGCGACTTCATATATGTGGTCATTCCAACGGAGTTTGTCGTTGACACACATACCGAGTATGGAGAGTCGTTCGGTTTCGTCGATGCAAGTCCCATTCATGGATAATGGGTGAGGGTTCAGGTTTCGCTTTAATGATAGAAGGCAGCATTGTGTTTTGGAAGCATTAAATTCCACTCTATTGGTTGTACCCCATTTTATAATGCTGTCAAGATCGGAATTTAATGTGTTTAGCATACGTTGCCGTTCCAATTCCACGGCCGAAGAGCAGGGACGTGAGTCAAGGAACGAATATGAAAAACTGAGGGTGCTATCATCTGCGAAAGAGTGTATTGGATTAGAAGTAACAGACAAGAGATCGTTGATGAATATCAGGAAGAGTGTCGGAGACAAAACAGAGCCTCAATGCACCTTTTAGGAGTCACAGTCAATTCAGGAATCACATGGCAGGACCACTTTACCTATATCGCAAGATAGGCGTCCTCTAATTTGAGCTACCTATTTAGAGAAAAGAGGTACTTTATCCCCAAGCAACTTCTCCTTCTCTACAAAGCTCAGGTTAGACCAGGCCTGGAATATTGTTCCCATATATGGACCTCGGCCCCAAAATAGCATACAGACACGAGTAGTTCGACTTATTGGAGACCCTACACTCACATCAAATCTACAACCGTTGGTGCACAGAAGACAAGTCGCTCATCTATGCTTGTTCAATAGGTACTCCCATGGTAGATCTTCCGAGGAACTCAAAAACATTATCTCTCGAAATACTACTTTTGGGCGCCACACAAGACAGGCAGTTAATGCTGATGACCATACAGGACACTTGACAACCGCGAGGGGCGAGGACATCAACTTCCAAAACTCCTTCTGTTACAGGACAAGCAAACTTTGCAACCCGCCTCCTGGGGATATATTTCCAGAAAGCTACAATTTGCAGCAATTTAAGTGCAAAACTAACATACATCTGCAAGCATCTCGGGGTGTTGTTGAAGCATTATAGGTTCGCCTTTCCCGGGAGAAGTATTTAAAAAAAAAAAAAAACTCTTGTATTCATCTAATATGTTCTCGCGAATTTCTACTCTTATTTTCTTTAATTCTCAGGAGCAAAATTTTATTTTACTTTGCTTCTCTTCGAATATGAGAAAATTGAAATTCCGCTTTTTTGCCACTTTCCACTGCATATCGGAATTTTGGCAGCCTATAAAAGTGATTTTTCCATTTCCTGAATATCGTGATTCGACATTCCTACAGGGGTCTGTTCACTTTTTGTTGCCTTGGCACGTTCTTTTTACCTTTTACTAGAACTAACATGCTCTTGCAGTCTTTGCCAGCATCATCTGTTTCAGGATTCCAAATCACGGAGCACTTAAACGAAACCAAATCCGTTTCCGGTGTTGTGGTTGAAAAACTCTGAGCTAGCTCAAGCTGATGTAGTATAATTTGATACGCTTCGTATGGCCTCGAGGAAACATTCCCGTAATACTAACCGTTCGGTATCTGTTGATCCAAACCGATTGTGATTCCTATTTTAATATAATTCCGTTTACCGACTCTTGATTTACTAAGGTTTGTTGACATTTCAGTTAAGCCGCTTATTTTTATTTGGGTCAAATATTCTTTCAAATAGCAAATACAGACAGAACAGATTTTCGCACTACTACGATTTCTATCTGCATAATTTTTTAATCCGGAGCACCCTGTATAACCTCCATACATACCACCGTACGGTGTTCTTATCAGTGGACAGTGGTGTAAGTTCGAGTTGAACACTTTAATTTAAGTCAAACATTTCATATATCAAAGCAAACATAACACAACCGATTTTCCACTCGAACCATATTCAGGGACATGCGCACAATTACATCTTTCAGCTCCAATTGAAACAATCACTCAGCAAACAGACCAACTCAGATGTCCTTTGAATTTGAATCCTCACGAGATATTCCAATCCAATTCATCGACAGTGCCAGTTCATTTAGTGTCGTATATCTGAATTGTTCAGTAACGGATCTACGTTTCGGCGGTTTTCGAATTACATTCGTTACCTACCAGTATCCGCTAGAATCCGTTCAGTGCCGGTTTATTTTTATGCGGTAGAAAAGTGCCAAGCAATCATCAACATTGGTGTCGCCGTTGCCGTCATCGTCATCGCATACAAGCAAACTTTTCGCAAATCCAATCGATAAAACAATAAACGAGCAGCATTATACCGCGGTACGTTTGTCTTGAATGTTTCTATTCTAGCGGCGCGTCGGGCGGCGAAAAGGACGAAAACGCTGAGGTGAATACATACTTCCGCAGACCGAAATGTTGTTGTGACCGCAGAAGATTGTTTTATCGGTTAAATCGCGAGACATAAACGTGGTGGGTTTTTGCGCCATCCTCGTCCCATTGCGATTGCTGTTGTCCTCGTTCTTGGCTTTGTTGTTGTTGCATTGTCCTTTCTTCGAGTTTGAATGGCCATAAAAGTGAAAATCTATGTGAAGTGAGCTTCTATTGTATCAGCTGAGTGGGGTTCCTTGCCCTATAGGAATATCAAATTGGATACGGTATTATTACCGCAATAGACATAAACAAGTGTGTGTTGTGTATTCGTGTATGTGTACATTAATGTTGTGCAATATATTTTTTGTATTTATTGGATCTTACTCACTTTTCGCATTGTAGCGAGTGATTCGGATAAAGAAAGAAAGTAAAACTGATAATGAAGTCGATTTTATTCTCCATTCGAAACGATTCATTCCAGACGACTTAAGAGATTTTGTTATTTGGTCCCTTTTCGTCGAATTCAATAATTGGAAACATCACGTGGCCGCTCTCTAAACGAAGCCCAAGGATTTAAAAAGGTAGGTAATGGCTTAAAGGGTAAAGAAAGGCATTAAGAGGGATTTTGTGTGTTGTGTTTTGGTTTCTTGGATTTGTGAAAGGATTCACCAGATATAAGAGTGTCAGATATTTTTAAAGTGAAGTACTTATCCCAAAGAGCTAGAGTTTAGTGCGAATGACTGGACAGTTAATCATTCAATCCGCACCCCAATAACGCCGGCATTATAATAGCTAGCACATGCGATTAAATCAGTGTAGGGGCATTATAACACAATATTTGATTTGGTTTATAGATAAGGCCGCAATATGTTTCAATTTTTGCTGAACTATCGGTTATCTCAACTTTATCTATCCTACGTATTATTTAACTAAAACACTATAAATATCTTGATATATATATAACGGCTTGACCGATTTTAATAAAATTTTGTGTGCTTGTTTGAGTGGGTCTATGGATGGTTTAGACTCACAATTGGTCCTGGTAGGTGGCGCTGCGATCCGATTCCACAAAATTTCAAATAATAACCACTCAACAAAAAAAAAAAATAAAAAGCAAAAATCTCATAAATAAAATTTCAAATAAAGAGCAACTCAACTAACGCCTTCGAGTTAAAAAAAAGTTTGATGAACACTTTACATAATGCAGGCAGGACAACCTCTGCCGAGTCCTATCTTTATATATAATAATTCTTCTGTCCGTGTTTATTACCGTACTCCTCCGAGCAGGCAAAACAACGTTTGCCGGGCCCGCTAGTATATTATATAATTCTTCTCTACGTGTGTTGTAATTTAACTCCTCCTAAACGGCTGGACCTATTTTGATGAAATTTTGTGTGTGTGTTTGAGTGGATCCAAGGATGGTTTAGATTCACATTTGATGAAAATTGGACAAAAGGACGTGGCACCTCCCATACAAAAAAAATCTTATATCTCGAAAACAACCGAATAATTGAACTCAAATTTTAAGAAAATATCTGTTATTGACCCAAAGGTATTTCTGTGAAAGTTTGATCAAAATTGTACAAAGGGGCGTGGTACCTCCCGTATAAAAAAAATATACAGTCCGCTAGTTCATTACAATAAAATGATTTTGTGGTATTGGATAAGTGATTCTGCCACGTTATTCAAGAATTGACTAACTGCAGGGAAGTTATTGTATCTGGTATGTCCACGGCCACGATTATATTGCTGTTAAACAGAAGTGTAGATAACGCTATATGAGCAGTAGATAAATTTACCATTACCTATATAATATGTAAACCTAAGCCGGGTATTTACATATAATATCTCTAATATAATTTTAAGCTCCTTTTTATAGCAAATATCACCAACATTATGCTGTATCCATGATACCAAACGACTAAAAAATCCATCTTCATATCCGCTCATTATACTCTCCACAGGAAGATATATTCACTTTGCCATTACATTTGTAATGCCAAGGATTCACCAGATACCCCATAAAGGATTTATATATTCTGAATCAGGATCATTCAAAATTCTAAATTAATCCGTCTGTCTGACTGTCCGTCATGATAGCATCCAAACAAATCGACCTAGGCGAATGAAATTTTGTGAGAGGACTTCTTTTTATAAAAGCATAGGCCATTCCGATGCGATGGTTACTCGATGGTTTACTTGTTCGCACTTTATACTTTTCATTATAATTGCTTCTTACCTCACATCCTGTTAAATATGTACTCCATTGAAGTATTATCGCCTCTAGGCTCGTCGGGGTACATCATCATATCCGCTAATTTCTCGTATTCTTTAAACATAGTTAAAGAAAAATCTACGACAGTAACTGAATGGCAACGGTTGACTTAGCAACTCCTTTTGGAGTTTTAATTGATCGTTATGATTCCTCGATAACGAGGTGGATGGCATCGCTGATAGGTTGTCATATGTAATTACCTTAGGTATCAAATCCTTTATACCCTCTTTAAGCATGTCAAATCTCATATGACCAAAAGTTGAAGCAGCAATAATACCTACTGCAATGTCCCCAGGGTAGTACCTAGAAATGTTTGGTCATTTGTAAAAATATTAAGAATAACGCCTCATTATCGATCCTAACGCTCACTTACATCACCTCCAGCTGTCAGCGCTTTAGACAAAGCTCATTTATTGTCTGCCTTAATAAAACGGCAGTGGGGTTTTCGTGGCAACAGAACAACTGGTGATTTGATGGCCTTCCTCACTTTTGGAGGCTCTTACAGTCCGGGGTGGACCACGGTGTCAACCAACAAGCCCCTCCAGCCAGCTCCGTCCCTAGCTAGCTGCCTTCAGTTGTGCACACCAAGTTGGTTGAGGTCGCCCTCCAAATGTGCACGTCACCTAAGATTGGGTCTTCCTCTGCTAGGTTGCCCTAAGGCGTGGACTCAAATACTCGGCTGGTGGGTTGCTGTCCGTACGCTCTACATGCCCCAGCCATCTAAGCCATTGTATCTTCAGCCTTTTGACTAGCCTTTGAGCCCCTAAAGCTCGTCGTTAAATCTTCTCCTCCACACGCCTTCGATACAAACTGGACCGAATATCGTCCGAAGAATCTTTCAGGCAAGTCTCATCGAAAAGTGGAACCAATCTCTGCTGTTAACATTGGCTAAACTAATATAATTTAAAGAAAGTTTGCATATACTCAGCCTTGCACCCATCCCAAAATCAAACAGCAGCGGGGTTGCAGGGGGGCTGCGTGCCCCATACACATTTCAAGGCGCAAGGGTAACAATTTGTACTCTAAGCGGAGCGACATATAAAAGTAATTTTCAATTTTCTCAAAAATTAGAGGACATAAATCAATCTTAAGAATTGATTTATGCAGTAAAAACTACAAACAAATTGAGTAGGTATATATGTATATATTTTCTCAATATTGAAAAAATTAGAATACAAGTTTTGTTTTTTATTTTTTTTTTTTTTTCCATAAATTTCAGGTTTGAAAGCATTTTTTTTTTTTTTTTTTTTTTTTCAAAAACTATTAACAGATATAACTTGATTTAATAATAATATCAAATAACAGATTCCTGGCTTCCAAAAATCCTAAAGTTATTTATTGTAAGTATTGCAACAAAGCATACTGCTAGTAGGGAATGATAAACTTCTCAGACATCATTTCTTATTCGTACGATTTTAATGTGGCACTCCTTGTGTTAAATAAAAGACTTGTTTACCTATTGACACATACACACACACACCTTTGTGTACGAACAAAGAAACTCTTTTTTGTTTCCCTATAATTAGTCTAGCCACCTTCAATACTTACGTACGGATTGGGTGAGGTTGTCAGGATTGTTGTCTTTTGTAACCAACCACCTAGAATCATCCTTTAATAGCTTAAGTTGGAAAATTGCGAGTCATCAAATATCCATTAAAAATGGCAGATTTATGAAGGAATATAATATACATTTTCGTAATTAATAATTTAAAAAAAACAAAATATCCTATGGTTGTGAGGATTTTACGGAACAAAAGGGATGCTATTCATTACGTGAGGGATTACAAACTCAGATGTCTGAGGACTGAGATACTTGTTTCCGTCGCAGGAAACTTTCTCGTTGTTTTTGTTTCGCTTTATTTTATTAAGTTGGAAGGTATCTTAAAGCTCAGCAGCTATACCTGATAAAACAAATATATATAAATATTTGTTAAACAATGTACAATTTTGGCTAAAACATTTTCATTTGAAATGGTAGCTCATAATGTACAACAACTAGTGTATCTAAAAATTATGCAATAATATATATCAGTTTTAAGCGCTTACAAAAAATATGCCCTAAAATACATTTTAAAAATATACTCAATAAATATTAAATATTATTGTAAATATTAAATATTATTATAAATATTAAATATTATGAATTAAGTATTATTATAAAAACGTATTTCTTGTAGCAAAATGTTTAAACAAATTTATTAAAACAATAGGTACCAACCCAAAAAAGATAAATTTTCCATAGCAAATCCAAATAAATGAAATATAGGGAGAAGTGATAATATATATTTTTAAAATAATAAATAATTTAACTTCGAATTTATTTAAGTTCGCATTTTGTAAAAAATTAATTGAATTTGCAATGATGAACTATTACTATTTACCCTAATATGTTAACGTATTTACTACTCTTCTTTCCGTCTATTATTATCTCTTTCTTACATGAATTGTAATTATCTTTTATCCACTATTTCTATTCATTCGCTATTGTACTCTCATTGAATTAACATTAAATACCAATAGTTTCATAAAGTCTTGGCCTTTCTCATTTTTGTAAGTGACCGCATTTTTCAACACATTTATTTAAAAATAGAAAAAAAATTATTGAAAGTATTGAGAAAAGCATGTAGTAACGAGTTCAATGTCAACCGAAGTGATTGGTCTGTGTTTAAATTCTATCTCTTCACCAATCATATAGTTTTCATTTTCAGTTATTACGGAGTTATTAAGTAGGCCACTAACACATTCATTAAACTCAATCAAATTTATTAGTATCTTCAATATAATTTTTCATAATTAGAAGCCTTTTTTTATTTTGAATAAAGCTATTTAATTTTAAAAGCAACGTGGTTGTGGAATAACCTTGACAGTTTTTTTTGACTTTTTCGTCGTACCGGCAAACCTCACAAATGAGATTATGTTGTCATCATGCAACGAGTCTTTTAACAACTCAATAATTTCTGTTAAATACGAATGGTCGGCACTCGGCAGATCATGTGCATGTGCGCGAACTTTTGGAAAAATCCGCTACTGACGGTGACACTAATGCCCAGTTGCACATTGATTACTTAAGTGTCGATTCTCCCTAAAATTCTACACAAAAGTCGATTTCTGTGTTATAGAGCCATATTTGATTATAAAACTTAAGTGCCCACTATTGAACACTTAAGTGTTAACTTCTCGTGTCTTTGACAGGTGACAAGCTATATACAACTGTCAGTAATTTGACAAGTTAAACAAAGTAATTCTTTATTCGCTAAATTTAGTTGTAATTTGTTGTTAACAACCCAGAAAAATGCGACATAATTCCGCTCGAAAAGTGTACCGGGCGAAGATATGTCGCTATGCCTAGTATAATGATACCGCTAGCGAATAACCGCACCAAACAATGTATTCGCCTCGGTCCAAATGTGACAGTTTAGATTTTTTATGAGAAAACATGTTATAGTCCGTCCCAAAGCAAAAGAAAGATCCCAACATGCGCAGTAGCACTTTATTTAAGGGAAATTTTTCCCTTAAGATATTTTTGATCGCATGAAATTGTTAATGCTTTTCTCTACTTTATCACAAAGTATACTGAAAATTCCATTTCAACCCTTTTCAACACATAGTGGGTTTCACGCTGTTATAAAAAAGTTACTCAGAACTCTGGCTGTCATTACTAAACACATAGCTATTTGAGAAGTGCAACACCCAGCAAATTTCCCCCTTCTCTGGGGTGGGTAAATGTTTATCTTGTGCACATGCCAAAGACGCTGCTGTGTGGAAAATCAGTCATGGCTCGATCGTCGATCGATCGAGATATCTTCGGAAGCAGGGGTATGTTTGTTGTTTGATATGCGCATATATTTTTTTTAGCTGTAGTTCTGGTTGGATAAGTTGTTTTCTTGTCGCTAAGAGAATAAAATCCCTAATGTGAAGAGACCTGCGCAAGAAATTTTCACTTAAGTTGGGACGGGCTATACGATGAGAAAGTGTTCAAGGGCCCACTCGCTGAACTCCCGACTCAAACGATGTTCGTTTGATGATTTGAGTAAGCTGTCATATTAACTACCCTACCAGCTGCCTGAATGTTTCCATACTGAAAAATGACTAAAAAAACTCTCTTTATATTGTTTCCAAGGAATAGTGTCCTGCTATCCAAAGAAGTATTAAACTGATACTGATCCTTTATTTAAAATGTGGTTTCCGTAATATAGTAGGTATATCTATAAGTATGTTTGCCTTATGTATGTACCTGTTCAATACTTAATACAACAAATAAAGTAAATACATGCATAAAGTAAACCGATATCTACTGCTACTACCAGAGGACCACATAAAAACTTTATCGCCCAACGACTGATAATAATAGCGATGAATAAAACGCTTTTTCGAAATTCCCATATGGGACAGACTACCTAGTATTTATGATGATAGCAAATATGCCAAAGGTTTGCCCTGGCTTCAAACAATATTTACAATAAAAGCCTCAGTCATATCCACACCACATGTGGGAAATAGGAATACCAAACCAGCTATTCGTATAAAAGTTGCTATGCCTATTAGCACGCACTTCCGTGATTTATAGGCGCATGGGATATATTGCTCCGAGCTATCTTCCAGATGGTAGCGCGTGTTAATGTGGTGATACGTAGCATGTATGTGTGCAACTAATTTAAATGTGACAATTAGTTTTCGTTAGAGTCCCCTAATAATAATGAACAGTTTCGTCCTCTCCTATTCTATCCTCTGTCTGATTAAAAATTACTTGCAGGCTATAGGGGAAGATTAGTTCTGTAGAGAACCGCTTCAGGAATATATTTTGGGCTATCAATCTTAAATGAATCGAGGTTAGCGTGGAAGAAAACCGTTTACCGTTAATTTGGACAGCAGCCCCTGGCAATTTCTGGTTGTAAATTGATGTCGAGCTTTAATTTGATGTAGGTATTATTGGAGCAAAAACTTGTTTAAGAACGCTTTAGTTGGAACATTGTTTTCTTTTTCATCAATATGGCCGATCAGAACGAGAAAGCCTTCCAAAAACAATTTGGTATCAACCTAAACCGTAAAAACAAGCCTGGCTTGGCTAAGAAGAAGTCTCTTCGCCGTAGTCGTAAAATTGGTTTGGGTTTCAATACCCCGCGGGAGGCTATTGCTATATAGCACTTACATTGACAAAAAAGGCAATGTAAGGATTCGCGGACGTATCCTAACCGGAGTTGGCCGTAAATGCAAAATGAAAAGGACCATCGTAATCCGTAGGGACTACTTGCACTTTGTATGAAAATACAGTCGTTTTGAGAAACGCCACAGGAACATGAGTGTCCACTTCTTCCCAGCTTTCAGGGATGTTGAAGCCGGCGATATTATTACCATATTGGTGAATGCCGACCACTGTCAAAGACTGTGCGTTTCAACGTGTTGAAGTGCTCGAAGGGAGTGGGCGCCAAGAAGAGCTTCAAGAAGTTCTAAAGATGCAACTATTTAATGAAATAAAATAAAACCAAAAAAAAACTTACTTTGTAATCAGAATCTATATAGTATATAAAAATGGTGGCAAAAATGTACCTATAGTAATTCATCAATTGAGAACGGGTGGACCGATTTGGCTCAGATCAGTTGTTCGTAATCGCCAAGAGAAGGTTCTTCTGACAGAAAATTTTGGGAAACCCCTACGGAAAAATCGGGAAATTGGAAAAATCGAAAATTGAGAACGGCCGGGGCCGATTTGGCTCAAATTTTTCGTTGCCAAAAATTTCAATTTGGAAAAAGCGAAAATTGATTTTTTGTATTCGAATGGAAAATTCCGGAAAAACGCGAAAAATTGATTTATTTGGAAGCTTGCAAAATTTCGGATAATTCAGAAGTTTATTGTGATAAAAGACGTTTTGTGTGCATTTTGGATGGAGAAGTTAACGACATAAATAATAGATGGCATCAGGTGCCCTTTTCGCATTGTTTCTATTGAGTAAATGTGCTATTTTTCTTGCTGCAATTGATTCTAGTTTTGCGTATTATTACACTGATTCCGGATAGTCGTATATCGCGCATCACATCCACAAACGGTACAAGCATTACGATCAATTGAAATTCAATGCGATAATAATCAATTGGACCATTTTTTCAGAGAATAAGTTTAAGTGTAAAAACTGAAGTTATCCAATTGGGTTGCGGGCATTCAAACTCGCTTGATGTGCCAGGAACTCCACCGTGGAGTGGGGGCAAAAACCTCCATTTATTGGGCTTAATACAAGCTAAAATAATAATAACTTAAATCTACAACTTAAATCTATGATATAAAACTAGAGCTTATTACTAAGGAGTGAAGCTAAGGATGCTTAAGGAGATCAATTTTTAAGGAGGGAGAGCTGCGGTTGAAGTCAAAAACGGTAAGGTTTGAGTTCACTTTACGCAGCATACGTGAGATGGGTTCATTGGAGCCGTACAAGGTACGGTGATTTGGGAGATAGAAGAGCCGTGGGCAACGTAGACTTCGAGGGTTAGTGTTAAGACAGATAGTTATAAAGAGACGCGCAATCGACGGAACCCGAAAGGAGTCGGTGAATGAAGAGAATGTCTGCTACGTCCCTGCGTTCCTCAAGAGTATTTAGGTTAATAAGTTTGAGACGGTCGCGATAGGGAGGTAAGATTAGAGGATCGTTCCAAGAAAGACCACGAAGAGCAAATCGAAGAAAACGACGTTGGATGCTCTCGATTCTGGAAACATGAACTTGTTGGAAGGGACACCATGCTTGGCTAGCGTACTCTAGGAGGGGCCGAACAAAAGTGATGTATAGGGATCTGGTCACGTAGGGGTCGCAGAATTCTTTTGACCATCTTTTAACGAAACCAAGTGATGAGTTCGCTTTTGAAATTATCTCATCAATATGCGAACGGAAAGTTAGTTTTCTGTCACATAATATGCCAAGGTCGCGAATGGATTCGACGAGGGATAAGGGTTGACCGTGGAGTAGGTAAATTCGGGGAGATGACTTAGTGCTTTTACGTGAGAACGTAATAGACTGACATTTGGAGACGTTGAGTTCCAGGCAGTTCTTAAGGCACCAGTTGGAAAAAGCATTTAGATCTATTTGAAGGAGGCTGGAGTCATGTTGGGAGGAAATGGTTTTGAAAAATTTGGTATCGTCAGCATAAAGAGAGAGTGCTGCGTGTTGAATTACCCTATCAAGATCGTTTATTGTAAGAATGAAAAAAAGAGGACCAAGATGACTGCCTTGTGGAACTCCAGAGCTGGCTAAGAAAGGTTCCGAAAGAACCGACCTGAAGCGAACACTGTAAAAACGATTTTCCAGGTAAGAAGATATCCATTTTAGCAAAATGGGTTCAAAGCCAAGGGCAGACAATTTAAACATTATTAGTTTATGGGAAATCTTGTCAAAAGCCTTACTGAAATCTGTTGTAACAACGTCGACTTCATTACCACTTTCTAGGGCTGAGAGTGTTGAGGATATGAATTCAACGAGGTTAGTGGTCGTTGATCTGGCTTTTAAAAAGCCGTGCTGGCTAGGGGAAATGAAAGATTTGCACTGGAAGCTTAAGGCTTTATACAAAATACTTTTAAAAAGTTTGGGGATATGTGAAAGTTTAGCTATGGGGCGGTAATTAGTCACCTCACTCTTTAATCCTTTTTTGTGTATTGGTGTTATGAAAGAGGATTTCCATATTTGAGGAAATAAACCTTGAGAAAGCGATAGCCGAAAAAGACATGAGAGGGGGACGGAAAGATTCGAGGAACACTTTTTAAGAAATATGGCTGGAAGGCCATCTGGGCCGGGTAAGTATTCATCATTAAGTTGTTGTAACTCCTTTTCTATTTCTGTATGATCGAACCCATGAGATAAAGAAGGACCAATAGAGAAGTTTTGAAGTGTTGGGGTACTATTGGTATCTTTGATCGAAGATGTGGGGTCAACAAACTTAGTAGTATGTTTAACTTTAGGTGGAAGAAGCGGCTCAAAATTCACCGGATTATTAGTAATATGCTCAGGTGGAGCGTTTTGGGGTGTTGGAGTGCTATTGGTAGAGGATGTGGATGGGAGGGAAGGTGGGGTGGGATTGATAACGTGGGATAGGATGAAATTAGGATAATTCGTCGTGGAAGGACAGATTTGCGTTAGAGTTGGGGGAGAGGGTACAGGAGGACAGGGCGTTGGTGGAGAGGGCGTTAGTGAGGAATTAAAATTTGGTTGGAGGTTAAAAGATACTCGCTTTGGTAAAGAGTTTCCGGGAGAGCTTTTTACAATTGGTTGGGTAAAATTTGGAAAAATACCGGTTTTAAAAGACCAGTTGGGGTCGGAGGAGATCGAGTGTTTAGGGACTGGTGAAGAAGATGGTTTATTATTTTTATTATTTTTAGAGGAAGGCTTATTGTTAATATTCGACTTAGGGCTAATTTTACTCTTCTTTTGCTTCCTTTTAGGTTTTTGTATCCATTTGGACAGCTGCATTTCCTCCAAAATAAAGACGTCCTGGTCGGGCCTCGAAAACAACCAGACATATTTGGTGGGAATGTTGAATTTAAAATAGATGCTACTTCTAGAAAACGCTACGAAGATACTGCTTGTTTCTATTTTAATATTATACTTTGTTTGAAATAAGCTTTGTAGCCAGGAAGCATCAGCATGTGGGGGAGCGCCTTTGATGATGAAAGTTGTACAGTGGGGGTTGCGCTCGTTGCCTTCGTTTAATTTTACAACCCTGTTTTCCCATTCGGAGACAGTCCAGGAAGTCCCTAGTCGATTTATAACAGCGGGGATGTTTTCAGCAGGAATCGGTTGCTCGATTGACGGTTCAATCTCAAGAAGAGGTGATGTTGGCAGCAAAGTGTCAGTTGTTTGGGTTGCAACGGGGGCGGGTTCATCATACGTTTGATGACTAGCGACAATATCATGTAGTTCGGATAGAATTGATGTGTTATAAGGATGACTGTGGCTAAGGTCGTTTTGAGCAAATGTGTCGATTTTACCAGCTATTGACTGCAGCTCATCGACTATGCCACCGACTGTCATCACTAACAGCATCGATTTTATGGAGCACGGCATCGATTATCGGTGAAAAGTCCAAAACGGGGTAGTTCGGTGATGGTCTAGATTTAGATGAGCTTTGTATGAAGTGATCAATGTCGGTGCGCAAGGATGTTATGGAGTCGGTTATTTCTTTGTTCGAATTTAAATTTCGAAGGGCAATAAGTAAGTCATCTTTAAGTTCTTTATTTATATTGGGGTTGGTGGGCGTGTCTTTGGCATTAATTGCGATTTTTAGTTGCGTTTCGATGCTCATGAGTTTTGATTTGAAAGACGCGTTTGATGAGTCAATCGCACTACCGAGTTCATCTACACTTTTGACCACTAAATCGAATTTGGACACTTGATCTGCAATTTTTTTATTCTGCATTGCAATGTCTTTGAATGTGGAGTTCATTGATTCATTTAAGCATTTAATCGCAATCATGACATGTGAGAGCGATATTTGCTTGCACTCATCACATAAAAATTGGAATACACTTGTGTATTCTTTGAGGTAGGTGACGGATCGTTTTTTCAGGCCAATGCAAGTTGGGTGGAAAGAATTGGCACAAATTCCGCTGCAGGTCACCCATTCTGTTTCATCGGAAACGCAGTTACCGTAGCACTTAAACATTGTAGTAGGTCACAGAAGAAAGAAAAGATGCAAGGTAATCACAAAATTAATTAGTTTGATTTAATACGCGAATGCAACTGAAATTGCAACACTAGCGAATATATGGGTCGATTTAAATAAGGTGGTGTCGCGGAAAAGGTAAAAGAGAAGAGAAATTGGGGAGTGAATTTAAAGCACGTCTTGACTGGGCGGCAGACAAAAACCATGTGTGTGCGTGTTGGCAAACCGTCTTCGTTGTTGCGCCGGAAAACAAATTGAAAAAAAAAACATTGTTTATCACATCGCTCTCTACTGATTTCGGTTCCATTCAAATAAATCACATTGAAATTTGAACTATCTGTGTTTTATTATCACTCTGGAGTTTGTCTGAAGGCGTTAAATTGGGGCGAGACGAAGTTCGCCGGGTTCCCTATAAATATTCACAATTCCGTCTGGATAATGTTTAAGGGTCCTACCAGACATCGTCAGCGGCCATAGCACTCATGCCTCGTTCACAATGTGCAGTTTTTAGGCGTCGCTTATATAACTTATATAACGCTTTATATTTTTTAATTAAAACTTTCTTTATTTACTATAAGAATGCATTAAATAAGTCGTTTGTAAATGTATTTTGTTAAAAAAGTTATTGTTTTATTAATAAAAGGGGTGCCAATAATTGCGTTAAAAACCAGTAAGACAATTATCTTCGACTATGCCGAAGCTCAAATACCCGGTACTATATTATTGTAAAATAAAAAAAATTTTAGTATTAAAAAATTATATATTTGTATGGGAGGTATGGGTAGTTTTTATTCGATCAAGCTCCTTTTTTGTCAAAAATTTTTAAATATTATTAAAACAATATGTGCAAAGTTTAAACTTGCTATCTTTACTGTAGCTATTTAAATTTAATTTTTAACATAACCAGTAAGACAATTATCTTCGACTATGCCGAAGCTCAAATACCCGGTACTATATTATTGTAAAATAAAACCAGTAAGACAATTATCTTCGACTATGCCGAAGCTCAAATACCCGGTACTATATTATTGTAAAATAAAAAAATATTTTAGTATTAAAAAATTATATATTTGTATGGGAGGTATGGGTAGTTTTTATTCGATCAAGCTCCTTTTTTGTCAAAAAATTTTAAATATTATTAAAACAATACGTGCAAAGTTTAAACTTGCTATCTTTACTGTAGCTATTTAAATTTAATTTTTAACATAAAAAGCTATATAAATCTGATACTTTTGTATGGGAGGTAGTAGTAGTTTTCATCCGATCTTGCTCATCTTCGAACTTAGCCTCAGTCTGGTGGATAAAAGCTTACGTACCAAATTTCAAGTCGATAGCTCTTAAATTACGGCCGTAATCGTGCGGACAGACGGACAGACGGACAGACGGACAGACAGACGGACATCGCTAGATCGACTAAGAAAGTGATGCTGATCAATAATATATATAGTTTGTCATACCTACAACGCCTCCTTATGGGCGTTACAAATGGAATGACAAAGTGAATATACCCTCACCACAGTGTGGTACCGGGTATAAAAAATATTTTAGTATTAAAAAATTATATATTTGTATGGGAGGTATGGGTACTTTTTATTCGACCAAGCTCATTTTTTGTCAAAAATTTTTAAATATTATTAAAACAATATGTGCAAAGTTTAAACTTGCTATCTTTACTGTAGCTATTTAAATTTAATTTTTAACATAAAAAGCTATATAAATCTGATATTTTTGTATGGGAGGTAGTAGTAGTTTTCATCCGATCTTGCTCATCTTCGAACTTAGCCTCAGTTTGGTGGATAAAAGCTTACATACCAAATTTCAAGTCGATAGCTCTTAAATTACGGCCGTAATCGTGCGGACAGACGGACAGACGGACAGACAGACGGACATCGCTAGATCGACTAAGAAAGTGATGCTGATCAATAATATATATAGTTTGTCATACCTACAACGCCTCCTTATGGGCGTTACAAATGGAATGACAAAGTGAATATACCCTCACCACAGTGTGGTACCGGGTATAAAAACTGGGGTTCAATTATTGGCAGGGGGTGCCAATAATTACATCCTATGTAGCTAAAATTATTGGCACTGCCAATAGTTGTGCGTTTGTGAGTGCCAATAGTTGTATCATGCAACCGTTATTCATTGATTTTTATGGTAAATGCGTTTTTCTGCACCAATTTGCGGTTTGTTCAGAGCAACAACATCTAACATCTTATATGATCAGTGTTGCCACTAAAAAAAAGTGAGTCCGGTCAAATCTGACCGAATGACCGGATTTTTATTTTCTAAATCCGGTTAAAAAATCCGGTCAAAAGTTAAAATGAGAATTTTTGATCTGAAACCCGGTCAAAAAGAGAAAATACCTACCTATACAATTTACGAATTTTTATGTTCACCTCCATTATCGATGTTTAGAAAACGTTTTTATAATATGTGCATCTTGAGTTTGTGAATTTGTTTTTTATTTCGTTTGCTTAAAATTTACTGAAACTAATTTTTAATTTTATATAACATGTTTTAAGTTCTGAAATACACTTTTAGTGCATGGCCATACACGCCTTCCAACGAACGTCGTGTCCAGCGACAGAGGTAGATTTTGAGTGAGTAAAGGAGAGAGGTAGATAGCATAGAAAATGTACAGAAAATCCACTTTCAGAAGATACAAATCTTCATTTGATATTTGCGTTGATAGAGTAAGGACGTCAAAAACGGGCGTCCGCTACGGCTTAACTATAGAATTTGTTTCTGTTTTCAATTTCACTATTCTTTTACCTTCCAAATTTTATTTCAGTGCAATGACGCCTGGTTTTTGTGTGTAGCCAAATCGTTAATGGAAATGAAAGTCATGGGAAGACGTGTATGGTCAGGCCATGTACTAAGGGCGTGTGTCAATTGGGCTAAATAAGTATTCTCGGATAATTTTCTGACACTTGAAAAGAGTAGTTCACCAAACTCCAATCTGAGATTTATCGAATTTCACACTTTAATTAATTGAAATTCGTTGTTTAATTTCTTCTTCAACATTCTAGCAAAAGAAAACGTAAAAAAATTAGCCTATAAGATAATTTATTATCCTGCTCCCGGAGCAGAATTCCATGCGTGATGTTGTAGTCCCATTATTCGCATTAAATTGGTTTCTGCTTGAACTTGAGAGCATGTTCGTAATGTAGCTATGGCAAAGTTTTATTCAAATTATAGAAATTTATCTCTATTTATAGTCAGTAGGGCAACTTTATTTTTCAAGTCAAAAAAGAGTTTTCCGGTTAAAAACATTTTTCGTTCCGGTCAAAAAACGGTTAGGCCGGATTTCAAAATTTTCTCCGGTCAGAGTAAAGAGATTTCGGTCAGATATGACCGGAATCCGGTCAGAATGGCATCACTGTATATGATATCCATAGGTACATATTGCTTAACAGTACATTTAGGTTGCCTTTTTTGAAAAATACATACAATGATTTAAATAATATTAAAAACAAATTTTTGTTTGTTTCCTTTAAAAAATATTAATTTTATAATACTTATTTAAATTAATTAATTTTCCAACGAAGAAAATAATATTTTTTGTTTATTTGCCTTAGGAAAACATGATGTTTTTCTGTTTTAAAGAGTGCCAATAATTGTAGTTTTTGGGGTGCCAATAATTATAATAATTGTGTTTTTTTGTAAGCTTTTACTAAATTGGCATTTTAAATATATTTTCAATAACTAAACCGTTATTTATAAAACTTAATCAACGAGGAATTTAATAATTAATACTTCTGTATACAACAGATTCAAATAGCTCTATAAACAAAAATGTTATAGTTGATCAAAGTTGAAATTTCCTTAGGGATGCCAATAATTGTAGTCGTTACGCTAGTTCAAAAAAAAATTAAGCAATTGTTGTCTAAGGTTGGAATCTCACCCGATAAAGCAAAACATGTTTTTTGTTTCGTGAAACAAGAGCACATTGTTTCTTATGAGCCAACACACACCAAAGCAAATGAAACAGAATACATGTTTTTGTTTTTAAGTGTTTCGGTGGTGGTTGTCAAAAATACACCGAATACAACAAAACTGTTTCGAACCAGCGTCGTTGACGATAATTGCAACACTCGCCAACGAAAGCAAAACATAAAAACCAAAGCAAAACAGAAAAACATGTTTCGTTGCCGATAGTTAACTTGTTGTTTTTGCGAAACAAAATGTAATTTTCGTTGTTTTTAAAATGTAAATAAGATTTGCACAACTTCATCGTCTGAAACAATACGTTTTGTTTTGTTTCGTTCTGTTTCGCTTGGTGTGTGTTCAAATAAAAAAAGTTTTTTTGACTTTCGAATCAAAAACGTGTTATTTGATCTGATGTTTAAAGAAATACGAAATTCCCCTTTTCACCGTCATTCATTATTATGGGAAAATAAGTTCTAACATTATCGCTGACTTATTTAAAAATTTCTCAGAATAATGAAACCGTATCAAAATAATAACAAAAAACGATAAAAGTGCCGCCCTGTTTGCTTGAGAAATTACAAGTGGCAACCTTAAGTACATTTCTATGAAAATGGCGTCGCTTCTCACTCAGAGAGTAAATGTCATCGGTGTCTCGGGCGAGATTTTTCCAAATTTCCGAAATGGTCGCAAGACGAGGCAACGAGTCTCCATTGATTGGAAATAATTTGACAACTCGAGCTAGACTCGATCTCGCTCTCTCGCTGTATTGTGAATTGGCCATCATAGCAGTGCTTGAAATGGCCGTCAATCACCCCACTTTCCAAGTCGCCATGCACTTCCCTGTCTTGAACTTCAGACAGATTTACCAAATATTAGTCAACCAAAGTAGCTTTTTCTATACCACTTGTCTGTAATCTGGTTATGGCAAAATAATTACAGAGGAATTGCCTCGCGGTGGTACCGCTATTTCCACACAAACTCCCTATAAGTCAATATTTGTATCACATAAGCCCAATGTCATAAAATGCTTCCCAAAGATATGGTGGCCCAAGTGAACTCCTGCAGACTTTCCTCAGTAATGATACGTTTTGTGCAAAAATGTTTTATCGTCTAGATTGGATCATTAGACTCATAGTGAGTTTTGGCTTCTATCGTCATTTAATTATACGCAAAAGTAGCAAGAGTAATGTAAAAGTGTATAATTATTGTTGTCAATTCAACCAAACGGCTTTAAGTCAAACCTTAAAGTGTATATGCTATGCAGATCTTAAAGATCATTGTTGGCGCAGACGTAAACAACAACCAAACGTCAATACACGTCGACTGTAAAAAACATCCTCTTGCAACTTACTCAATAAATATTATTTACTAATGGAGCTCGTATATGCTCAAGCTAAAAGGCTTGCCGCTCTGAATAGAGTAAATTCCCAGCCCCAGCCAAGTTCTCTATAGTAAGGGCACTTACCCTTTTTACAGGCTGTTTTCGACCCCCCTTTAGCTTCAGAACCAATCTTCAAATTTCAAACATTTACCAAGCTCATTAAAAACGTCCACCTCACCAAATTTCATTTCTATAGCATTAGTGGTTTTCAACATACAGGAATTCAAAAATCGCAAAAATTGTAACTGACTCACTCACTCACTCACTTAGATGATCATCAAAATTATGAAGCACTTCCTAGGCCATCCTAGAATCGTGAAATTTGGCAGATCCTGTTGTGCATAGACTGGGAAAAGTCAAAAACTTGAGATTTTCCAATTAGGGGCCTCTATTAAGGAGGCGTGGTATCCGCCCATTTTTGAAAGTCGGTTATTATTTATTTGTGCCACTTCCCATTGCCGTAGAATGCTAAAATTTGGTATAGAGCCGTGTATTGAGCGGTAAGAATTGAAAAAGCTGTCAGCCACTCACAATTGACAATTGACAGATGATTTAATATTTGTCGTCATATTTGGCATATCCGTGCAATTACTATTCGCATTTATGGTTTGTCATCAAAAATATGTTCGATTAATTCCGAACCACTTTCGCCGGTAGATAAATATTTCTAACAAATTAACAAATTATTCGCCCTTATCAGACTTTTTTAACACTGCAATTTATGAATTGACAAACAAAAGGGTCACATCACATACCCACTGCACTTTACGCAAAAAAACAAAATGCAACTGTCATATTTTTCATAGACTACCTACTACAAAAGCGTTCCTTAACTTTTTCGTAGTTTGTCTCTCTGAGAAAGAATTCATCCCCACAACTGCCAGTTTGACAGTCTTTCCATTCTTACTACAAAAGTAAAGAAAAACAGGTTTTGTTGAAAATACATCGAGTATTAAGTTTTATTTGTATAAATTTAAACTTTTGGCGGTTTTTTTGGCGACTTTATCATTTTGGCCATCGGTAACGCTGGTTCTATATAAGAGAACTTCGCTCTTTTTTTTACATTTATGTTTTTGGTGTGATAAAACTCCCACGAATAATGAGGAAGTTGATTCTTTAGATATACACTGGAACTGAGTCAAACCTTCACCAAAGTCCAAGAATTGACTCGAGGATCTGCCCACTGCCTTTTTGATACATTTTCATACTATTGGGGTAGTAACTTTTTGTCAATGCTTTTCGTATTTTGCACTTTTTCAAAAATTTTTAAAGAAAACTGTGAAAAATGGTCTTGTTTTGATACAAATTTATTTGATGTTTAATAAATCAAAGATTAATAACTGAAATATAGCGCTTTGCGAAAAATGTCACCCAGCTTCGTCTTTATTTGTTTGGGAATATGTAAATGTAAGAAAAATAAAAGTAACAGCGATTCTCACGTACGTTGGATTGCTCCTGACAATTTATATTGGGAAATTAAAGTCGAATTTACTAGAAATGAATGTTAAGAAAATACGATATAGTCACATTGGTCTGAATTATAGCTTTTTGAACAACGTCTTTTATTCATTATCGGTCTTAAAAATTACTGTTTGAATATACCTACGAATTCTAACAGCTTGGAAAAAACAGCTCAGTTTATTTATGTACAGCAATGTACTCGTAGTCTCAAAATCAATAAAATTACAACTAAACAATTTATTGAAAAACAAATCACACCATACAAAAATTAAATACAACGCCACACTATTTTGATCAAATTTGTCTGTGAAAATTAGCATGGCCGCGTGTGGTTATTAGGTCAATAGATTACTGATTACTGATAGAAATGGTCTAATGTTCACCACTTTTATACATACATATAACTAGAAAGTACAC
Source organism: Cheilosia scutellata (assembly GCA_955612985.1). Lineage (NCBI taxonomy): Eukaryota > Metazoa > Arthropoda > Insecta > Diptera > Syrphidae > Cheilosia > Cheilosia scutellata. Next base: position 55,849,302 of record OY015312.1, on the reverse strand, counting down.
TTTAGCTGCATTGTGAGTAGACGTACTACCGTGGAAGCCATTTGACTACTATTTTCCATAGAGATGCGAACTCTGCCTAACCAAAGGGAGGAAACGCTGACCAAAGGTGGGTATAGAATCGAACGCTGCTATATTTTCCTCTGAACTAAGCATACGTAAACAGCTCGATGAGACTCCCTGTCTATAGATTAAAACAATTATAACAAATACATATTATATGTACATAACCGGGATTAAGATCTGCTGAAAAGGTAAACTATCTTAAGTCCATTTAAGTGAATTTTGAACAGTTTAGTGCAAAAGATTCCCTTATACAATACGCGTAGTTGTACCAAACCCTCGTCGTTGTATCTGAATTGTATCCCGAGTTATAGAAAATCAAAATCATCTTAAGTCGATAAAAATGCGTATTAACATTTAATAAATTATCTTAAATCCACATAAGATGATATACTACTTGTAAAAAAAACCTCTTATTTCATTTAAGATGTTTTGGTCAAAATATAATTGGCATTTCCTGAAAAGCTAAAACATCTTATGTCGATATAAGATTGTTTGCTCCGTGTAAGTTACTATAAATTGTGTAACTAACTCGACATAAGATAAAATGCATGTGAAATATAATCAAATGTGTGAAAAAGTAAACTATCTTAAGTCTACTTAAGATGATATTTAATTAAAAAAAAAAAAATATTTCTCAGGTTTATGTCGACATAAGATATTTTGCCAGGTGCTACCAGATGTACCGTTACCAAAAATGACAGTCAACTTAAGATGTTATTTCAGTGCATTGCAAATAGCAGTCAGAGTGGTTTATAGTGGTCTATAGAAGTGTCTATAAAAAGTAATTGTAATAACATAGCATCGAATTTAGCAAGTATTTATAACGGTAATTTTTGTTAGTAAATTATCATAAATAATACAAAATAAAAGTAGTTTTTATACTCATAGTTCCGAAAAGAGTGTTTGTGGTACTATAGTGTCAAATCATAAACATTTAAGGGTCATAATCTACATACGTATTCATTAGAAAAGTGTATTGTAATGAATTAGATACCATTTATTTATTTTCTTTCGTAAGTTTTTAAACGAAAACATTTTATTTTATGACCTAAAGTTTAAATAAAAGAAGAATATATCTCGCTGATTTTTAAAAAATATTGTTTTAAAACGTGGCTAGGAAAAAAGAGGATAAAATTTCCCTTCTAAAAAGCCCTTGCATTAGAGTTAAAAGTTGGAGGCTTTTTTCAAATTAGGTTTTTTGATGTTTTTTTGCTCTCCTGAAAAACTATGAAAATTGACTTAAGATAGTTTACCTTTTCAGCAGATAGTTATCTGACATACTTGCAAGAAATAGGTTTCCAATAGACAAAAAAAACCATAGGGAACGAATGATCTTAATGGCATCTAACAGTTTGTGTAAATCTTACTACTTCTAATGTACCAAAGAATTTTTGTCCGTGAAACGACAAAGCTAAACCCAGCCAACTCCTAAAAAATTACATAAAATCGATTTCAATGTTGGTGTACTTACCGGCTGTAATATCCTCGTCAACCGTACAATGAAACTAGAACTCACCGATGAAAAAGAGGATGCTGTGAAGAGAAGTCACATAAGGATCAACCTCACTACCTGTGTCAATCCCCAAGCATTTATGACCTGAGGAACAGAAAGAACACTATAAGAATATATAGCTACAAAAAGAACTATCTAATGTCCCACTTTACAATACCTCCAGGTTTCTAAGCTATTCCCCTGATATTTGCATGACTTTTATGCAGTGGAGGGTATCATATCAAAGCATATCGGCCAGGTCGATGATAACACTACAGGTAAAAGTAGCTTATTTTTCATCAGAGAGTTCTTTAAACCTAACCTGGACACCAGAAATTTAAATTAATAATAAACCGAACCCATATACAACTGAAAATTAAATTGCATGAATAAAGAAGCAATGTAATCTTAATATCTGTACAAGTGTACATACATAAATACTAAGTAGCCTTAAGATTAAAATCATCATCATGTGAAAGTTTGATAAAAAATATCTTTTTAACATGAAGCTTACCTTCTTACTTTGAGGGACAACTTTTATTTAAATTAAACCTGAGTTTCTGTTTCCATAAAAGTTTTCCATCGTCTTCGCCACATATGCTAATGGCACATCACTCAATGTCACCCTCGCTACTCACTTTTCCAATTTGTAGGTATTTCATCTGGGAAATGTAATTTCTTTTTTTCTTTTTCTTTTTTTTTGTTAACATTTTGAGGTATTTTTTAAAGCCTTTCCTATACCAATGTCATCTTGTGTCGCAAGAGTACTTTCCAAGTCAAATATCATTCAAAGAAGCTGCAATTTGCAAAGGTAGACACTATTTGCTTTCAGCAGATACAATGTATCTGTTCAAAGTTAATATTTACTTCTGACTTCCTCTCATAACAAACCTTATATCCCTTAAACCTGAAGTCAAATATGAAGGCTTATGGAAAAAGTTAACAGCTGCGCAAAAACTCTATTAGAAGTGTATTCTTATTTTTAAAGCATTATCTTTACACTTTACCATTATCGGTTCTATAGGTACAGGGATCAATATTTTCATTCATTTCGCTTGTTTTAATAATATCGCTTTAACATGTGAAATGTTATCTGTAGGTACGGAGGTAGATGAAATATATTTAAGGGTCAAATGAAAATATTTGCTTACAGTCTGTGATTGTATCATAATTCGGAAAAAATATATAAATCCATCCATCTGTTGACATTTGAAAATCCATAGATAATTTCAAATGTTTGTGCCTTCCATTGAATTAATCCCTTTTTGTAAATTTATTTGGCCGAATTATAATTGGAATTTATCAGTAGCCATTGTGGTAAAGGTATAAAGGGATTCTCTTGAAAATCAAAATTAAATGCTGGAAAGCCAGTGAACTACTAAATTGGAAGGTATACATAAATTTAAAGGTAGTATTTGTTGTCCGGAGTCCGGAATCAGTGTTTGTGTTCATTGGATTGGACGTCCGAAAGAATAAAAGACTCTAATAAGATACACATTGAAAATAATTAATGGATATCAAAGTGTTAGTTCAGCCTTGTGGGCTACGACGATGAATGTATCGGACCACATATTTCAAGAGATTGTATAGTCTATTCAACATCCGCTTAAGATTGGGTTGGGGTCAAAATGAAATGCTTGCTATGGCAGAAACACGTTTGCGGGAAATATTAGCTGAGATTGGTTGCGGCCATTTATGTCTCACTTGGGTTGATCGATGACAGCTGGGACTTGGGAGTTCAATAAAATAAAAGGCATTTCAACACTTCCTTGAAAAACCAGTGATGGTGAGATTTAATGTCCGTGCCTATGTAATTGAGTTAATTTTTTTATATTTGTGAAAAACAATTCCCTACGGCTTTTCGAGAGAAAAGGGAAAAATTAAATTTGACACTTAACAACAAACCCAGTTGAATTTTGCATTGCAGATGAATTATAGGAACTTATGCGGTATTCATTAGAGTTAATTAGACCTGCAAACTAATGAAGTTTTCCATGTCTAGGCATAGTACACGGTAAGATTGGAGCATACTCTTGTTTTTAGGTAATGTAATCATTTGAAGAATATGTTTCTTTTGACAACCGAGAATATTAGCATATATTCTCTTATTACTTTATGTCCGTTTATAATTTTTTTCTATTATTTTCCATGTGCATTTTCTTATTCCTTTATTACAGTAAGTGCGATGCTGCTGGTACACTATAATACAAAATAATAGTTTAAAAAACAAATGCAACCCTTCTTCCCTATGTTCTTCCCTCTTCCTTTGTTCATAGAGCTTATGGTTTAAAGATCCGAGACGGTTCTGGCGGATTGTTGCGATTGTATAGTGTTTCAAGTCAAGTCACCTCACCGCTTTGGCTGCTCGAAAATGTTGGTTGTTCAATCTAGTAAATTCGTCCTGCTTCTGAGCGCATCATTTTAGATTTCTGAGACTCATTAAGCAAGTCAATTGCAACAGAGGATATAATAGTCTTCAACACTTGCACTTATAAATTTACCAAGTCGAATCTGGATGGACACCACGACAGTATCGGTGCGGCTCCCATTGAATTCGTTGCATATATGGATGACGTGCTAAAGGCCAGCCGAAATCTTTAACGTCAATTTCACGAAATGGGGATAAGATAATTAACTATATGGTGGGTTTCCATTGTATCTACCTCTCTATACTACTCTAGATTGATCTTTGCAGTTAGTTAGATATGAAATTGAGCTGTGTTTTGCACCAATCTTTCTTTGGTGTCCTGTCCATCACCATCAGAGTACCCAATGTAATAAAACAGTCGAGAGTAGTTTAAAAAAACAACCCCAACGTGCACTTCTGATAAATAAATATACCTCAAAAGCCAAAAGTGGGTACCACAAGCACTGTATTCTTGGGCTTTTGTTTGTTCTTGTTCCGCGACTTGTATTTGCTGAAGGTATCACGTCCCATCTCTTCAATGTTTCTTCTATATGTACGGACAATCAAATACAGCATTTAATAAATAAATAAACTGTAAGTCTGCGGAATACAAAAAGAAATGAAAGCCCTATTATTTTGTATGTGGGTGCATTTTCATTTTCTTGTAGACACTTCCACCCTGTCACGTTTAGGATGAATCCATTCGACATAAATCAATATTAGCTTTATCCTTCCAGGTTATACTGTACATTCCCACGTGCGTCGGTCGGTCTCCAATTGCGATCGTTCTATATTTGTCCCAAGGAACCACAACGTGTTTAATCAGATTGTTCTCCGGGATAGGTACTTTTTGGTTTCAATTAAGTGCTATAAAATAAATAAGGTCAGGTTCCTGGCACATTTAATTTAAGGTCTCCAGTCCTACAAAGGGACACGGTATTATTCGACTATATGACTCATTTCGAGAAGTATATTACCTCTTTTACTTTAGGATAGTAGCATCGTATATAAAGCATATTTGTATGCGGTTTTAGAAGGAATGCCAACAGGTAGATACTCTAATTAAAAATTAAGTCAGTTGAATGACCTATACGATATTGACATCCTTACACATCATCAAAAATAAAGCCTTCTTATTAAAACGAATATTTAATCATAAGACCCAGAAAGGATTGGGAGGGCAAAACGGATTCTATTTCAGAAATCATAATCTCGTGTGTCATATGAAATGTAGTCATATTCTTCTGCTTCGGCAAAACAAAAACTCATTAAGAAGACGGAGAGTGGAAAAAGACAAAGAATATCGATTTATTATCCCATGATCCTATGGACATAGTTGGTTCGATATCCTCTCGTTGGAAAAACATACTCGCACAGGTTGAGTATGGAACAGAGATTGTACATGTCCGTTGCTCTTGGGCGTTATTTACGTATTCGGTCATGGGACCTTTGTTCAGACACACATTACCTTTTGAAAGTATGTAGGTACGGCTATTGGTTGAAGGGCCGTATCAGGTAAAAATATGTCTATTGAATATTGGACAAGAGTGGTGTTACTCAAGTGACCTGGCTATTAGCAAATTTGCTCCATGATGCAAACAACGAGTGAATTGAATTACTTCAGATAACCATAATAAATACATACTATAGGCGTCAGATATAATACCTAATATACCTTTTCATACCTAAAATGCTGTCATATTTGTATGCTCGGAATTATTTGAATTGCTTTTCGTATAGCCCTACACTTCAGGGGCATACATTACTCTCAACCAACGAACCTCTACAACATGCGAGTAAGGCGTCGGTTATAGCTGTCAGTAAAATGTAGCAGGACAAAAAATCGTTTTGGTTTTTTAGAACACTTAAACTTAATCATTGAACTCAATCTTGGTCTTAAAGCGTTCCTTTTGAATTATAAAGTCAGTTCATCAAAAAAATTTGGCAATTTTTGTCTATATTTTCTAGAAAACGAATTTATTAATTTTTCCGTTATAGCTATACGTAAAACTTTTTCTATTCAACTTCACAGTCAATTAACATTTTCCACTGAATTCATATAATATGCTATGGTTAATTATTTCAGTTTTGCTCTGTTTCATGTTTTACGGATGCATTTTACTGATGGCTATAACTAGCCCATAAGAAGTTCTTCTTTGTTTTGGGAAAAGTTATGTAATCGAATCCAATCCAAATTTTACTCTATGTGCAATATCATAACAAACTTGTTGTTGGGGTCGAAAATTGTTCATTTTCATTTCATTTTCATTTCATTTTCATTTCATTTTCATTTCATTTTCATTTCATTTTCATTTCATTTTCATTTCATTTTCATTTCATTTTCATTTCATTTTCATTTCATTTTCATTTCATTTTCATTTCATTTTCATTTCATTTTCATTTCATTTTCATTTCATTTTCATTTCATTTTCATTTCATTTTCATTTCATTTTCATTTCATTTTCATTTCATTTTCATTTCATTTTCATTTCATTTTCATTTCATTTTCATTTCATTTTCATTTCATTTTCATTTCATTTTCATTTCATTTTCATTTCATTTTCATTTCATTTTCATTTCATTTTCATTTCATTTTCATTTCATTTTCATTTCATTTTCATTTCATTTTCATTTCATTTTCATTTCATTTTCATTTCATTTTCATTTCATTTTCATTTCATTTTCATTTCATTTTCATTTCATTTTCATTTCATTTTCATTTCATTTTCATTTCATTTTCATTTTCATTTTCATTTCATTTTCATTTCATTTTCATTTCATTTTCATTTCATTTTCATTTCATTTTCATTTCATTTTCATTTCATTTTCATTTCATTTTCATTTCATTTTCATTTCATTTTCATTTCATTTTCATTTCATTTTCATTTCATTTTCATTTCATTTTCATTTCATTTTCATTTCATTTTCATTTCATTTTCATTTCATTTTCATTTCATTTTCATTTCATTTTCATTTCATTTTCATTTCATTTTCATTTCATTTTCATTTCATTTTCATTTCATTTTCATTTCATTTTCATTTCATTTTCATTTCATTTTCATTTCATTTTCATTTCATTTTCATTTCATTTTCATTTCATTTTCATTTCATTTTCATTTCATTTTCATTTCATTTTCATTTCATTTTCATTTCATTTTCATTTCATTTTCATTTCATTTTCATTTCATTTTCATTTCATTTTCATTTCATTTTCATTTCATTTTCATTTCATTTTCATTTCATTTTCATTTCATTTTCATTTCATTTTCATTTCATTTTCATTTCATTTTCATTTCATTTTCATTTCATTTTCATTTCATTTTCATTTCATTTTCATTTCATTTTCATTTCATTTTCATTTCATTTTCATTTCATTTTCATTTCATTTTCATTTCATTTTCATTTCATTTTCATTTCATTTTCATTTCATTTTCATTTCATTTTCATTTCATTTTCATTTCATTTTCATTTCATTTTCATTTCATTTTCATTTCAAGTTAACTTATGATTCCCCACAATTATGTTGCATTTATACACTTACACTGTTTCTGGAAGATCCAAAATGTTGGCTTTTTCGCGTAAAACTTTCCTGCGAACTCTTTCTCCTCGATTTTCCACTCTCCTTTCTCTTATGACTGACAATAATATTAATCCGTCCATATTTAAAAGAAATTTGTGTTTTTCACATTTTCAAATTTCACGAAATAATCAATTAAAAAATACGAACAGCTGATTTAGGCATTTCGAAAATGTATTCGAAGTGAATTGAAAAAAAATTTATTTCACTCGGAATGTAAAACACGTAAATTGATTTCGAGTGAAACTGAAATTCGTTTTCAATTCATTTCACACGGAATGCAGAACATGTGTGATTATAAAAAAAAACCACCGACTGCGCATGCGTATTTCCAATTAATATACATTTTCCAAACGCATATTGTCAAAAGCTTTTCCAGCTGGTCAGAAAAAGCCGGAAAAAGCTCTATCGAGCAAGTATAAAAGATGGAGCAAATGACCAGAGCTCATTCACTCACACACATTTGGTATTTCGCCTGATCGCTTGGTTCCGATCGTGAAAAGTACTACATTTGAGATTTGAACTTGCCTTTGTCCCTTTGATGGTTTTTATTTGTTTCTTTTGAATACTTACTTCGGTCCCTAGACTGCATAAGTGGCCAAAAGAAGTGAATCACTACCAACCTGACGACCGCCGCGTGCGCCGGTCTGTGCGTGCGTGCGCCGGTCTGTTTTCAACAGAAATACAGACAGACAAACGGACATGGCTGAATCGATTCAGAATTTGATCCTGATCAAATCCGGTGACTCCTTCTTGGCGTTACAAATGTAATGCCAAAGTGAATACACCTTTCTGTGGGGTTACTATACAAAATGTATTAATGCATAAATGTTCATTACCTATAGTAATCTCTCTGAGCGCTTCAATTGTCTCCTCATAATGTTCATCTACATATGTCAGATATTTTATTGCTGCTTTTGTAAGGAATATTAGTACCTACCTACCAATTTTTTTGTTACTTTGGCCGATATAAGAAAGTTAAACCTCACACAACAGCTGATAAATTTTCAGTTTCAAACATTTGTTTGTATGGTTAATTGTATTCATTGTATGAGTGGGATATGCTTTCAAGCTCAATGAAATTCAAGCAATATACATATGTTATTCCTTTCATTTATTTTTTTATTGTCACTTTGAATTTTAAAATGTATACTGATAGAAAATAAATTACACGAAACATTTAAAAACAATCAAACAAAATTCGTATCCAGCTAAAAAACCAGTCGGCTTGATTTTAAAAAATCTTCCAGCTAAATGCATATCAGTCCAGTCAGATCTGACAGGAAAGCAGTCAAAATGGCAACGCTCAATAGTTATGTTCCGAAAGTTCAGAGAGCAGAATCATCAGTTTTGAATGATCACTTATGACTGTGGTTTGATTAGACCAAACTTGCGCAAATTTTTCATTTTATATAATTTTTCGGGATCTCGTTTTCGAGATTCTTTATTTTGTTTTGAATGTAAAATAGACAAGTGTTTGTCCATTCCATTTACCGTAATAATGTTTAGTAATGTTGCGCTGCAATTCGCAATGTGCATTCAGTTGTGCTGGTCTCATATAGTGTGATAGCTGACCGACTAGATTTTAGCCAGTGAACATCGTAATAAAAAGTGAGTAGAAAAAGAAAACGTTTTTGCAGGTAGTCCTGCATACTCCCCTAATTTTTAGTCGGTTTGTAACCTTTTGAAACAAAATTTGCCGCGGACACAGTCCAACGTAAAGGCGTGGCTCCGCCGCCGGCTGAAAGTTCTCGCAGGGCATTCACACATTGGTGTATATTGATTCACTGATTGCTAATTTATGTGAAGATGAAGAGCAAATCCGTGCGAAAACATGTTTGGCTAAAATAAATGCCGGTGAGATGCAACAACTAAGAAAACGTTACGTGACGAAGGAAAAAAAATTACAAAATTTTACGCGGAACGTAACGAGCGTTCTGAAATAAGTTTTCTAACAGGAAATGCGTACAATATGAACTTGTATTAGATATGTTTTGTCATGGATCGTTTTTTATATGTTTTTCTTAATAAGACTTAAACTGTTTTTGTTATGTTTTAATTATTTGAAGTTTGTTATTTTGTTTATTTTGTTAAATAAATTTGGCTTTTGTTGCTACAATAAAATTTTTATTTTCACTTTCGGGATTTTGGTCTTTCGGAATTTTGGATTTTCGGGATTGTGGATTTTCGGGATTGTGGCTTTTCGGGATTTTAGTTTTTCGGGATTGTGGGTTTTTGGGATTTTGGATTTTCGGGATTTTGGGCTTTCGGTATTTTGGATTTTCGGGATTTTGGGCTTTCGGGATTACATTTTTCGGGATTCTGTCCGACTCCCTATTTCGACACATTGTACATTTTTCAGCTTTAAGATAGCAGTTCACACAATTATGACGTAAAATGTCTTACATTCTTACATAAAACTGAAGTGCAAATCGCAGTTACTTAAAGATGATTTTGATTGATTTCTAACCGTAATGTAAGCTCTCTAATAAAGTGCCTTTTTAATCAAAACTAACCCTGTGCACAAATTCTATGTTAACGAAAACACAACAATTTGATAAATCTGTCATTGATTTGATACATTTCTAAAGAAAAATAAAAAAAAAACACAACACCAACACAACCACCAATGATTGACAGATTTCTGCGAATTGAATAACAAATTCACCATAAAATCTTGACAGAATACCGTTATCAAAGTCAACTCACAAATTGGTCAAAAGTTAAATCACACTTTGAAAGACCCCAATTCATCAGTTCAAAAGTTGGACAGTTCAAATACTTTTGATGATAAGCACATTTTCTGCATTTAAAGAGTAAAGGTATCTACCTACAGTGAGCAGCAAAAGCGTTGATATCATTACATATTTGTTTCCTTGGCCCAAGATTTATGCTTATAAAAACATAACAAAATTAATATATTTTTTTTTAAATGTTTAACTTTAATTAAAAAAAAAATAATTTAGGTATAATATGTGGATATCCTTAAAATAAATAGAGAAACGTTTTAGAAGAGCTTTATTTTGATGAAATAACACTTAATTAATATCTAGTTGGATGCCCTTTTAACCTCTTAACTTCTTTCAAGCAATCTGACATGGAATACGTAAAGTTTCTCAGGTAGTCACATGATATTTTTTGCCACTCTGACAGAACTTAGCGAATGTAAGCGAATAAAACTCGCAAACTTAGCGCGAACAGAGTGGTTCCGTTGCAAGCGAGTTTACTCAAGCAAAGTAAGTGAATTTAGTGGGAACGAAACATTTATCTGCAGGAAGTACTATACTAAGTAACTTTGAGAAAGTTTTATAATGTCGTTGTCGTTTTGTGAAGCACAATTTTTTGTTAGAAGTACAAAGCGTTGTTTCTTTTGTAATTAAAAGAGGTTAGGGGTCCAAAAAATTAGGTTGGGTTTAAAAAAAGTATCTATGTACTTATGAACAAAGGAATTTAGTATACATATAATATAATGAAAGATCAAGAGCTCCGTTTCTAACAATGTTCGTATTTTATTCGCAATTTATCTCTAGATAATTATTTGACAATTAATGACATTTTAATGATTCTATGTTCGTTTGTCTTTTTGGTCTGAAACTCTACTCAATGTCATGTTTTGTATTGTATAATAAAAAAATAAACAAATTTTGACAAGTACCTACCTATAGAAAATCAGTACACAACTAAGATGGCGGTGATGCTACATCCAAAAAATAAAAATACCTACCACGCGTCCAAAAATTCCCTACCGACGTAAGATTTCCCCTACAAATCTGTTTGCCTACATAATATTTGGAAAAATTAAAAGAAAAGTGTTCAAATGCTGTTTTTATTTTAATTAATTTTTATTTAAAAAAGGCATTGATTTTCTTCTTCATTTTTATTCCCTTTGAGTGGTAAATTTCAGAATAGTTGTATTTCACAACCTTTGCCGGCAGAATCAAATAATTTATTTCACTAATTCTGACGTCTATACAAATAAAAAATCACAGCTGTCAAGAAGTGACATACCGACAATTTAAGTTAGTTTTCACATTCAGGTAAATTTGAATCCAGACAAGTCGACTTACTTTGACTAGATTCTTGAATACGGCCAACGCCTTTTGACAATGACGTTTAAAGAAGAGTATGCTTGGGCGAAAAACGTTAAGGTGGAAATAAAAGTGTGAATTCAGGGTAAGAGGTACGTACATATGATAGCAAGATCTCAAATCTAGTTTCTATAGAGTATAGAAATACGAAAACATTGGAAAAAAATATCGTACACATTACCGTTTATCAGGAATTTTCTATAAAATATAAAAAATACCTACGTTTACAGCAAACGGTTTTAAGTATTAAAAATCTGTCCTTTTTCCCCTACGGAGCAGTTTTTTAGTCGAAAATACCTACATGTAGGGATTTTTCCCTACGTGTACTATCACTGAGATGCATACAAATCAGTACTCAAGTAAGCAAAGCACACATCTTACTTAAAAACATATCTTGAATTCGCTTTGCTCGCGCGAGTAAAATAGAAATGAAACTATATCACATTTTACTCGCTTAGTTTCGCAAAGTTCGCGCGAGTAAATTTTGAGCACTCGAACCACACATAGGAAATGCGTACTTTTAAATGATTTCAGCGAACTTTGCGAATTCGCGCGAGTGATATTCGCTGGCACCAGAACCGCAGCCTTAAAGCTTTCAGCTGAGACTTCGACTTTGTCTCAGGTTTTCGCAACCTTTTGTCTAAATGATCCCAGAGATGCTCGACTGGATTCAAATCGGGGATCTTTAGTGGTGTTACAAGCAAGTGAGGAACTCTATGAACCAACCACATCTTCACAATGTGAGCGACATCTTTGGGGTTGCTGTAAAGTAAAAATATTCGATGATCCAAAAAGTTGTTGCAATATTTTTTAGGTATACACTTCTGTCATCATCATCGTGTATTTTTTTAGATTTAAAACTTCGTTTGGCCTCCTCCATAAATTTAAACGCCCATCTCCGAAAAATTTTTGAATTTTGACTCGTCTGAAAAAATTATCCCAGAAGTCAAAACCTTTGTTTTTATAGTCATCGGTGAACATTATTCTTTTCTTCTTATTCACTTCATTAATACCTAAATAGTTTTTTCCTTGCCACAAGGATTTATATCTTTATGTAGGTATTTAAAGATTCTTCCATCGTTGTAGCGATATTTGGGACACTTTTAAATGGATATGTTTTAATAATTCGCTGTATCATTCTTTCATCTGTCATAATTCGCTTCTCCGACTGGATGGTTTTAATTACTTTTTGAATTATTGCTTTGTTTCTTTTCAACTAGCTGACCAATTTTTGAATAAGATTCTCCATTTTCATGACACTTTAAAAAGATTTTTGTTTCTTCTAAGGTCAATCCTTTTTTTGTCATTTTGATTTCACTTACTTGATTTCGGTCAAACTAATTTTGTTTTGATAAAACAAGGTCAACACGTAACAAGAATTTCTTTGTAATTCAAATTAACCGCTATTTTAGAGATAAGAAAATACATATAGTAGCTACATATCACCACTTTAAATTTTCGATATTCGATGTTTTGTCACATTTTAATTTTAATATGTATTTTGTTATTTTGAAAAGTTGAAATTTGTTTAATATTTTTATAAGCATAAATATTTTGCAAACGATAAAAAATCTTAGTTCCGGTGCGCACTTGCGTTTTTTTGTCCATATAAATATATTATACAATTTAAATTTTTTTCAAAAACGGTTCTAACGATTTGAGCCAAAATTGATAGTTGAGTTAATGTATAAGCATGCTTAACATGACTGCATACCAGTGGCGTGGCGTCCATATAACCCGATTCCTACCGGGTTACCTTTTAAAAGTTTCAGTTCAGCTACACAACAATGTTTACTTAGTCGGCTCTCACATTGAGGCAACAATCAATAAGCAACTGGCAATAGGAAACACGCAAAATTATCGCTCACAATTAATTTACATACTTTGAATTAAATTAGAGGTCTCACATCAAAGCTACTAAATATCGTTCGAACGAAAAATGTTGCTGATTGCTTATTGGCAGTTGCTATAGTAACTATAGTTGCTTATATTGCTTGTTGCCTCAATCTGAGAGCCGCCTTAAAAACGAGCAACATAAAACCCACGGGATAAACTTAATAATATGTATCTATTCATCTGCGCAAGCTACATACCCCGACCCCACCAACTTAATTGAGCATTATACACACGGAAACACACACCCTTCGCCATCATTATCATTAGTATTAGAGAACTGCCCACACTCTCTGAGCATAGCCCAACAAAGCTAAAATAACCCGAAATATGTCGGGTTATAAAATCTCTCAGTGGATAGAACAAATTTGTCTCCTTTCTCTTTTGTACACTTGCGATTATCTGAGTTTGATCCTCTCTGTTCAACGCCCGCTTTCTTATGCAAAAAAATAACCCGATGAAAAGCGGGTTATTTGGTGGGTTTTGTGTGTATCTTTTACCGCTGCGCTGTGGTGTAATTGAGTATATCTGGAAAATAACACGCTTACCGCCGAGCCGACATAAATTTGGTGAATTTGAATTGTGTGTGAATCTCCTATCGCTGCGCTGTCGCTGTGATGTAGTCATAGTCACTTAGTCAGTTCCTTTTTTACCTAACGATTTTCTGAGGGGAGTATCCTCTGTTCAAAGGCCGCTTTCTTATGCAATAAAATAACACGCTTTTCTCCGAGTTATTTGGTGAATTTTGTAAGTATCTTTTAAAAAATAAACAAACTGATGTGTTTATAAAGTTTATAAACAAGTCGCTAAGTGAGAAATCAAGTGTTTTGAGTCTTGGCTGGCTATGATCTTCGTAGGTACCTAAATACGTTTGAAGAAATGTTTCAAAGATTAAGTAGATGATTTTGCTGGACCTCCACAAAACTCCACAAAAATTATTTTTTGGATTTATTGAACAAATCGAAATATGAAAGTTGTGCACTATTGAATCAAGATGAAAAAATATCTTCATTAATTTAGTTTCTTCCTGGAGTTTTCGATTTTATGGCTTTGAACAATTAACTAAGGTTTTGTAGGTTTTGTATGCCTACCACATCTTCCCTTTGACATTTTGATATTTTTCGACTTCGACTTACCATTTAAAATTATTCACGCCACGCCACTGCTGCATACCCAGTTTTTCGCTAAAAAGTCCAGCAATGGCAGTTTTGAAAATTGTTTTTTTCTCGAAAACAGTAAAAAAAATTAAAAAATATATATATTTTAAGGCCTACTATTATCATTCTTAACTTGATAGCAAACTCAGTTTTTCTCTAAAAAGACTGCGTCCTTTGATATCCACCAAAATCCCTAATAATATAGTAATTTACAAAACTGTTCATATTTCAAGCACGCCATTTTCGATAATGATAAAAATGTAACTGACAGGTAATGCTTAAATCCATAGTAATACTATATTCTCAGTTTTGAGCTAAACAGTTCCAAAACAGTGTTTTTTGAACCATGATTTCGATTTCCACCCCAATCGCTAAAAAGGGTACTTTAAAAACTGCTCATATCTCGAAAACCGCATTTTCGATTTGGATGAAAATGTAACTGCTAGGTAATGTTTATATCCTGAACAATACGTCGTACTCAATTTTCAGCTAATAACAGTGCTTTTCGAATCCAAAGTTGTAACAATTGTCAGCATAATTTTACAAAAAACCGCTCTAACGATTTTGATCAAAATACATATTTAAGACAACATCAGGTTCAGTTACTAAACCTGAATACATCTTGAGTAGGTATGATTTTAAACATAAAATTTTCTGAAATGAATCTGAAATTCTGCGAGATTCGCAATAAACGAGAAAGTTTCGTTCGACCCAGTCGTGCACATTTTTGACTTTTTTCCTCGGTCTCAAACAAAAAATGTTTTGATGCAAAAAGTTTGTCCAAACAAAAATCTTCGCTTATATTTTTTATGATTTTTTGAAAATTGCGAAAAATGACTATTTTAGCCACTTTTTCCTCCTTTTCATACAAACTTTTTCTGAGATCATCCCATTCAAAAAATCATAAAAAATATTAGCGAAGATATTGTTTTGCAGTCAATATTAGAATTGTTTGGAGAAACTTTTTGCTTCAAAACATTTTTTGTTGGAGTCCGATGAAAAATGTCAAAAAAGTAGACTTTCACAAAAATAAATTTTCATTTTCTGTTTGTAAACATAATTAAGAAACTCACTTGTTAATAAATGACTAGTTTATTTTGAATTTTTCATTGAAAAATTTATTAATTTTAAGCAAGCTTTTATAAAGTACGTGGGGTGCCATTACTTTTGCTAGTCAGTGTATGTATGGTTATACATTAGTAAATTTTATTTATAATGAACCCCATGGGTATATACTATGTAATTAATGTGTAAACATTTCCACGTGAGAAACACAAGAAATCTGAAGTAATCCTAGCGAAGGATAATACCCTCAAATGTACATAATTTCAAGAATACTTAAGGGATTTTGCCACCCGTCAATGTGGGAATTCATGAGAAAAATACCGCTCAACAAACTGTCATAAAAGCAGTAGGTAGCTCTTATGTCAGCGTCATTTATCTGTTGGGTTTTTAAATTTGATGCAGGGTAAGCCCAGAAATATTTCAGCGAAATATGGTTCTGGGTTTCGCCATTTTTGTAAGGAATGTTTTTGAAAACAAAAGCTGTCATGACAGTCGGTATTCACCCAGGAGAAATATATTCACGAAGCATGAATAATCCACATAAAACTTACATAAACAAGAATGAACTTTATGCTGTTTCGTGAAATATTATTTTATTTGTGTGGGTTTATGTGCTTTTTTTTTTTAATAAATACATGTAAGTATACTTCCATTTTTCTGAAGTCAAGCAGTCCTACTTCGTTGGGTTAGAACAATAATATAAAATTTCCTTTCACATCAAAACCAGGATATTCATTTTAAAACCGTTTTTTCTATGAAACCGCAAATCACTTCGTTTATACTGAAAATACTGTTTTACGATGTGAACAGTGCTCAAGGATATTGCATGTTCTTACCGTCATTTGTCGAAGAATAAAGGTACCTGAATAACAATGGTTTCTATTTAAGTCAATTTGTGATGTTATGCTTAAATCTAAAGCCTGGTAAACTGCTACTGATGGTTGGGTGTGCAGTGCATGATTAGGGTAGACGGCGATTAGCATCAATTTTAGGGTGCCGAGTTGTTGGAACTGTCACATACACATTTTGCTTATTTTACTGGTCTTGTTCATCAGGATGCGATTTGCTAAACTGATAGTCGGAAAAAAAACACAATAACGCTCTGTGGGAATTGACTGGCTGAAGAGGCTCCAAAGTCTAACATGGGCCCCTCAGAAGGAGGACATACCGCAAACGAAATTAGGGAGTTGATTCAACGTTGTCGTCAACAAAGCTACAAAGCGGACATAATGGATGCCTTGTTGCTGGTGGGATTATCCTCAGTCCTTAATAGTTGAAGATCTTCCTCTCCTTCGGAGTAGTATCGCTGCTTACTTTAGTTTAATTCGAAGTTCTAAACGATTCGAATCACTTATATGCGCAGGGTAAGAGTAGTTGTATACATCTTGCAGAATATTTACGAAATTCGATGTTACCAGAATTGATGGTATTCTTCTAAGATCCTTCGTGCGAAACAAACAGCCCAGTGAAAGCAAATGAGAATTTTAATTTACCCAATCCACAAATACCCTGGGGTATCATCCTGCCAGAGCTGGTGTCTGGCATTTGAGCTGCCACCTTTCACACAGTAGATGTGTTGATTGCACATAGCTAATGCTGATAGGGAGGGTTATACCTACGATTTATGGTTGTTTTATGTGTAGAAGAACAAAAGCTTGTCGATTTACCGTCACTCATTGCGAAATATAGCTAAAGACACTTTAAACATGAAAGGATTAAGACACGTATTAGGTCGATGGAAGACATACATACAGAAGTCTAGACGAGCACACATTTCGAGGCTGTATTGATAATTTGGTGTCGGCCACTCACACTCATCAAAGGGCACTGTAGTCGGGTAGTTAACAAGCCAAGTTCTCTAGCAGAGGCACACACTCTTTTTACAGGAACCAAATAAGGCTGTACATGAAAACAATTAGGCCCAAAACTTCAAACTTGCATTTACTAAGCACATCAAAATGTTTTTTCTCACTAAATTTCAGTTCTGTATAGCATTCTGTATATCAAGACACAGGACTGGAAAAAATCTTTTCCTTTCGAAAATCGGGCCACTTCCGATTATCGTAAAGTGTTGAGATTTGTTAGAGCGATAAGACCTGCATTGTACAAAAATAAAAAAGTTTAGGGAGCGTGGAATCTGCCTACTGAAAATATGAATAGAAATTAATATACCTGCTGAATGTCATTTTAATGAGTATTTTACAAGAAGAAAGCCGAAGTGACGTTAGTCAGTGTCTGTTGACATATTAAAAAGCGAAGACATTTCATTCAATGTTGTTTGAATTAAAAAAAGAGAACTGTTTTTATATAGAACAAAAAAAGTACGTAACACGAAATTCATAGTTCTTTTTTGTCCAACTCGAATAACCTTTTCTCTTGACAACGAGCTGGGCTTATGGCCTTTGGATTTGGATTTGGTCCAATATTCGGCAAGGTTTTGCAGAACGTTCGGTTACTTTGGCAACGATTTGCACTCGTTGAGCAAACCCTGCAATCTCGATATGATTAGGTTAGGATAGTTAAGCATGTTGATAAAAAGAGTCTTCTCCATCTTCACACTTAGCTTTATGCAGACTCATTGTAATGCCTTTTAAGGGTTTGGTCAGTGGGGTTGGTCTGCATTATATTCTTCCTACACTTGCGGGTGTCTAAGTCCTTTTAGCCAGCCTAATATCTTCGATAACTTTCGACTTCTATTCCTCAGGTGACCGAAGTTTGGATGTTTGGACACTCGCAGAGGATATACGTAAGGGATTTATGGCCTCCTCGTTGCATCATTATCTAAATAGGTCATTCTTGTTCTGTTTTAATTCCATGCGTTATTGATTAATATATTGTGACGGGTGCTTACGCCTAAGGAGGGAGGCCCCTTTATCTTTGCAGAATTTATCCGAATCTGCCTAGTCTATATCGTATCTTGCTAAAAATGTTCGTGATATTACGCATGCGTAAAGTTATTCCCTCTAGTGTCTAGTGCGTTAATTGTTTATGGTTCCTCTATTCATTCCGTACTGATTTATCAGCCCTTAGATTAGAGCGCGGGACCTTCTTTCGCAAGCTCATCAGCCGTTTCGTTTCGCCTGACACCATAGCACAGTGCCGTGGCAGGATATTGACATATTAGATCTATCTGTTTAAATGTATAGCAATTAATTTTTGCTATTAAGTTGAAGTTATGGTACCTTTGTTTGCGTCTTGCCACCAGGTGAAGGCCCGAAACACACTTGCGATTTCAATCGCGCGACTGCTTAGTCGCAAAAAATGAAGCACACACATTTCAATATGAATGCGCGCACATAAAATCCAAAATTATGTGCGCGCATTCACATTGAAATGTGAGTCGCGTGATTGAAATGCACCTTTGCACCTCTGATAAAGTTGTTTTCGTGTGTACCAGAGATACAAACATGTCGTGAAATGACTTCCATGTCTCATAAGCACCAGAATATTTTGGGAACGTGATTACGGGCAGCCTTAACCCACTTAGTTTTGCAACATCTGCTGAAGAGTCCTTTGTTTTTGCGGAAACATTTAGCGATTCATCGGGCGTTAATTTGTCGATGACACTTCCGTTTTATACTCAGCGTAGATTTCGCGAATCATCTCATTTGCTGTTTCTAAGTCTGCCACACTTAGATCAGCTTCCACCTTTCAAGTGCCAAGTATCTATTGATGATAGTGCTCAGTCAACGTAAATTGTTTTTCCATCATCTCGATGTGAGTTTTGAGCTAATTCGGTTTAGCTAACCTCAACTTATCAACTTTGCCGAAATTTAACCTGTCCTGCTTAATGCTAGTCAAAATATTGTACTCGAGCTTGCCGTAGGACATATTGAATTTTATGTATATTTCCAACAAATCGCAAGATTAGTTATAAAAGATAATGTGCTGACTCACCTGCCGAACACAAAAAATGTAAAATGGTGTTGGACGTCTTTGTGTTGAGACTTCTCTGCAAATTGTTGTTGTAAAAACAGTCAGCAGACAGCAAAAAAATGGGGTTGGGCTGAATTTCCTTGGTGATGATTTACAACGGCGTTGGAACTTGGAATTCCTCGGTGCGAAAATAACACACTGCACACTACAACCTGATAACGTAATTTAAATTCTTATAGAATTGTTATATGAAATGTTTAATAGCCTTTTGTTTTTTTACAGATTCACTACGGGTCGAATGAACCAAAAATGTTCTGGGGTTAAGTAGAATCAGTATACACAATTTTGACTACTTGAAAAATGGAGAGAAAATTAAAGGCGTCCTTTTGGCTTGGGTTGATAAATCGTTATAATATTTATTAGCTTAAATATATATCAAAAACTCTCGAAACTTATTACATTATGTGCTGTTTTTTTACCATTATTTACATTAACACTAACAGTTGACAGATTACGAAAAACTAACCACAATGTGTGGAATTCAAAATTGCATGGCATTGCAATAATGTACTTTACTTAAATATTTTCAATAGATTGAACTAAATTCAATTGAATTTTTATTTCGCCAACAGAAGGTTTTGTATACCCACTACATATTCCCTTCGACATTTTGATATTTTTCAACTTCGACTTACCATTTAAAATTATTCACGCCACGCCACTGGTAGGCAAACAAATTAATATTCCTGTATTAGCATTAAGGTCCCAAAATTAAAAATAAAAGAAAATTTCCCATGAAATGCAGAATATAGCAAATATAAAGAAAAACACTGGAATCTAGAGAGTCTGCATAAGTTCTATCCACCTACGAAGACGTACTAGTTCATAGGCTGTAATATGACCTCTTGACGTCAGTGTTGCTTTTTCAAATACACGCTGTAAGTGAGCAAATGTTTACTTTGACATCAATAACCACATTATCACATATAAAATTATCACATATAAAAAAAAAATTATCACATATGGCACACATTAAACACCAACTGTTCCATTTAACTGCCAAAAGGGATGTCTGGGTCTGCCCCCATACATTATGTGCCACACACTTTGAAAGACCTTGAAGTGAAATTCCACCTATCTACATGTGGCGATGACTTCTCAAACCCCTGTAGAGCTACATATACATCTTTTAATACGGTCTGCTAACCAACCTTAAGCTTCAATCGATTTCGTAAATATTTGTCTGGATAGTTTTGTTCTTAGAAAGAGACGAAGTAAATTCCAAACATTTATCAAAAATGCACGCAATGTGATTTAGTTGAAGATAATATTTCATACTGTATATCAGCATATCTTAAAGATAGTTGTATCTTTACGATTCGTCATTAACACGTGCGAAATGTACTACGTGACACGTCAATGACGTGATAAATGCAGATTTGTGTGTATCCAATAATACTTAATTGTTGGGGAATAAAAAATGAAGGAAATAATGACTTGATATGAAATATTTATGAAAAATTAAAATGTTCCATTTGTTAAAAAATACTGTAAATTTAAAATTGGTTGGTGCACAAATCGCTATTGGGGAATTTTGTCCATGCCATTCGAATGAAAATTATGTCATAATAATGCAAACAAATTCCATGAATGCTTCATATTGCCGCAAACCAAATAAATTCGCAAATTTCACGTTTTGTATTCATTTTCAGATAAAAAATGCAGATCAATTCGCTGGAAAAAGTGTTATACATTCCCGGAAAAAGAGAAACAAGCATTTCCATTGAAAATGGTTCCTTTGGTTTTTGTGAAAACTTATTTAATGGTGAGGAATATTTCCAAGGACACAAAAAAAAAAAGGTTTTTAATTAACAATTCATTTTTAAAATCAAACAATTAATTAGGAGAGAATTCAGAATGCAATCAAAAGAATAAAACAAAACATAAATCACCGGGAATAGGAATATACATGGTACACCTTTCATCACTTGACAGATGCCACCTTTTGGCAACCCTTTCTTGAATAAAGAATTACATTTAAATTTAAACTCTTTACAAAACATAAATATAACAAAATGTTAAATTTAGAAAGCTAGGCGACAGCAGTGGAACTTTATAGAGTTTTATAAAATTTAGAATAAGAATATTTATTTTATTTTAAAAACAATTATGCTGACGATGCTGATGCATTGCAAGTAATTCGTACATTGGGCACTCACCCATGACGCCCCCTTGTAATTTTCATATCAAAAATATTTAATTCAATTCTAATCCTTTCAACATTGTAATGGCGATATATTCCGGGTGAAAAGATATTGATTACTTAAGGTTAGCACGGGGTACGGCAAAGGAAGGGAGGATCTCTCAAAAAAGCCTTATTGGACATAATCTCTCTTTTTTTTCAAAATCTCCCAGGACGAAATCCACTATGCCAAAATCGTTCACCTACCTATCGGGGATCCCTACGTTATCCCCTTTTCCAAAATCTCTTATTAGGTAAACATAATCTCTCATTTTTCTTTCTTCTCTTTTTACTAAATCTCCCGGGACGAAATCCTCTATGCCAAAATCTCCCACAAGCAAACTTAACTTTGCATATACCCAACCTTGCACCTACTCCAAATCTTACAGTGACCACAAGCAGGGGGGTTGCAGGGGGGCAGTCGCCGCGACAGAATTAATAACACCAAATCTAAAAATGGGGGATTTTGTCCCGTGGGGATTTTCTCTCAGGGTCTTTTGGAATACGGGATTTCTACACATGGGATTTTGGAAAAAGAGATTTCATCACGAACCTAGGAAGGGTTATATCTAGATCTACTCGGCCGATTTTAGAAATTCTTTCAGTTTAATGCCGACAGCTTCTGGATCAGTATATGCTACTTAAGGACGGTGCGAGGCGTAAGGGGAGAGTAGCCCAATTTTGAAAGTTGTAATGGTGATACCTACTGTGGGCAAAGTGGCTCATTGGTTAGTGTGTTGGACTACTGTGAAAAGGGTCCCAGGTTCGATACCCGAAAAAACACAAATTGAATCTTAAAGTTTTTTCTATTGCGCCACCTTTTGCGACCGCCTGACAAAAATCCGAGAGTAAATTGTCCTAAAAAAGCTTTCCAATTCAGCCGTTGGCCGAACGCGGTAAAAATTGTAGGTCCATTCCATTCGTTGTGATGGTTGTGAGAAGCTAGGCCTAGGGTGTCTACTCGCCTGTTGCGCCAACTATTTATAATGGTGATACTATAGGTTATTTAAGGTTGGACAGGGAAGGGCTAAAGGTCGCCAACATTGGTGGAGGTGAATGCTGCCTGAAAGAGTCAACATTTTTTATCACCCTGAATAGGACTAAAATTACCTGCGCTCCAAATATGACGGAGCAGCTTATAAAACTGCTGACACATATCAAACATCGTGTCTATTTTGGACATGCTGACCTCATATTGAAATCCTGTGTAACACTGGCTTAGTGCCTCCGTTTATTGGTCAGCTGAACGGGATATGTTAACAGTCTAAACATTTCTGTCTCTTTTTCTTGATTTGCAGTTGAAGGATCGCCTAAAAGGAATATGTACGCTACCGCCTGGAATAACAGTGAGAAAGCAATTTAAAGTAATGGTTGTTTTACAGGCCAAATAAAGTTGCATATACCTTTCCGAGGTCAAACAAAAACAAAAAAAACAACATTTAAATGAAAAACAAAAACTTAAGTCCCCCGGTGACTGTTCTATTTTTCACAAATTAAGCACGTAGAAAAAAAACCTTTTTGTTTTTTTAAATTTATAAAAGTTTTGCTCTTTTCCTGATTACACTTTTGTCACCGCTCCCATAAGGGCTGAGGTTAACAATTTGTTCTTAAACAATTTTAGGGAAATAACTTTTGCAATAAATTAGTCATATTTTGTTTTACTCTGTCAAGTTTATCGTTTGTAAGTTTTACCTTTGTATGCTTTCGCAAATTTATTTTCCCCTCCCAAAACGCAAAGTTTTTTATTATCTCTTCCATGTCGATCCATACCACCAGAATGGAATTATTATATGTAAACAGTGTTCACTTAATAAATTAATAACGCGTTAAAAAAAAATACTAAGTTCAACAACATCATAAATGAAAGTAATACGAAACGTGCTCATCAGTTTTTGTAATGTATATTATGTTTTTTTACCAAGTGTGGTGGTATACTTACAAAATATGCCACTGACACTGTCCTCCCGCAAATAGAATACCAACAAAATTCGTACACAAAAAAGAAAAGCGTATATGTCATCCTTCTAAAAGAGATTGTCATGACCTCATTGCTGTTTTGTGAATGAAATTTAAATCCTCGTTCCTCTACTGGTAAGAAAATTCATAATAGTGTTACACATTTCTCATTTGAATTCCATTAAATTTGTTCATGAAGACATGATGACAGGTTGAACAGACAGGTTTAGAAATTCCTGGTGGTTATATTGAATCTTCACGTAAATGATTTTGAGAAGGATTGCGTCGTAAAGTGTTTCCCTTTTTGTGAAGTTTCTGTTTTAGCCGCCATCCATCTGTTTGGTAGGTGGTACGACAATTACACTCAGTAAAACCTGAGGGACAACAATAGTCTGAGAGAGTGAAAATAGGTAAGCTCAGTGAAACTGAAGCTTACAGCTGCACTACCTCTTGTACAGTTTTAATGAGTTTTTGAATGAAGAGTGTATTCTTTTTAAGTATACTATACCCGTCAATGTAAAATTTTAATTAGCAGGTTAATGTTTTAGGCATAATTTCGTAGTTCCTGAAGAAAGTGAAAAATGTATTCTCTATCATCGGAAGCCAGGATGATGTTTTAGCCGCCATCCATCTGTTTGGTAGGTGGTACGACAATTACACTCAGTAAAACCTGAGGGACAACAATAGTCTGAGAGAGTGAAAATAGGTAAGCTCAGTGAAACTGAAGCTTACAGCTGCACTACCTCTTGTACAGTTTTAATGAGTTTTTGAATGAAGAGTGTATTCTTTTTAAGTATACTATACCCGTCAATGTAAAATTTTAATTAGCAGGTTAATGTTTTAGGCATAATTTCGTAGTTCCTGAAGAAAGTGAAAAATGTATTCTCTATCATCGGAAGCCAGGAGAGGTATGAGTGAGAAAGGTCTCATATAGCACGTGGTAATATAAGAACCCATCGCAGTTTCAGTTGATTGAGAATGTAATAGTCAATTATCGAGAAGGCTACTGATTAAAAAATGAGAATGCGAATGCTTGACTTAAATGGTTTTGATCGCTTCTAACATAAACCCGTACTAAAGGAGTTGGGATCTTATTGATTACTACAAAAACTCAACGATTTAATACAATACTTTCTTATAGGCAAGTGGTAAGAGTATATCTAAGATCTAAACCTTCTCTAACTTTATTCCTTCTTTATATCGATCTGCTGATCGAAGTATTATAAGGTTCAGAGCTTTACTCCTACATCATATATCACTATATCAGTCTACAATCATCGCAAGCTGACCCAATTCTATTGGTACCTACTCATACGACAGATTAAATATGAGAACCTTAGCCTTTGACAATTTACGAGTATTTACATTAAAAAAACTGAGACTGGTGGTGGTGCTTCGAGTCTTGAGAACTGCACTTCATCCACAGCGTCCAGCACTCAAAGATATTTTCACTTCAAAACGTTCTTTATGGTCCTATGTATCAAGCGTTACATTTACTGGAACAGTCTTTTAGTTAATGGGATTATAATGTGCACAACGTAAATGTGTACTTTAAATACACTGTGGCGTATACGTAACATTTTTTTTTTTTTTTTTGTTCTATGAAATTCTCATAAGCAATGGCGTCAACTCATTACGTTTGTGTGGCATTTGATTACATTTACTCATAAATACAGCAGAGACAGTTTCAAGAATTCTTGTCTTCTTGTTCAACAACTTTTTTTTTAACCAAAAGTTTCGCATCATACAACAATCAGAGCGTTTTGCCAGTGGAACAACAATTACATACACTCATCTCATTAGGGAGTATAATGTACCTAAGTAGCAAGCAAAAACAGATAAGGGGAAATAATTAGAAAAGTTTAAGAATACGTTTAACCTTACACCCACACAAAATTCACAGGAAAACCATCTATCAGATAAGGATTTCCTGTTGATAAATGCTGTATTTGGGCAACTGGTCTGGAAACCACACTGACAGGAAAAATGTGTGTGTTGTGTAGGTGTAGGTACATATTTCTATTTTTTTTAATGCATGCTACTTCGGGTTCAAACCATTTCAACAAAATTAGCATTGGGCCTTACCAGTGCTCACGTTCCTAACCTAACGTAACCTTCAACTTAAATATTTAGTAGATCACAATATGAAAACATTCGTAAAATGTAACCTCAGTTAAATTTATTTTTAATACAGCGCATTGAGTGGAATATTACAATACCTTTAGACTTTACTCTGAAATGATGGACCGGTGGGACCATTTTGCCACTAAATATTTTGCATTGAATATGACAAATCTTTATCTACCTACTTGGATAAAAAAGAACATCGAAAGAAAATTATGGAAAACAAAAGCAAAGCCACAATATTTCCCAGGATTTGTTCCTATATCTTTGACTGTACACATTCGGTACTACACTAAATAAATAAAATAAATATGTGACGCAACAGATCCGTAGGACCAGTTTCTCATTATCTATATATACACTTCTGATGAAAATGATTTAATGGCTAAAGATACACAATCAGCCTAATTATTAGATTATTACGAGACTTAACGTTAAATGATGATTAATGATCAAAGTATTCCAACAATATGCTGCCAATTAAATTCTTCCTTGGAATAATAGATATTGATGTTGAAGTGTTGAATGGAGGACCATTATTTATGGAATTGATCGCAATTGAGTACACCAATTTGTTTCATGCGCTAAATCCAATGGCTGGGTAGGTGGGTATTAAGTTCATTATTTTAAATACCCACTTGTGCCAAAATAACAATGAAAATAACCAAACAAATAAAATATTACCATGAAATTTAATAATGAGATTATTTTAATTTTGTTTTCAGGATACATTTTCTTAATTTCCCTATTAAACTAATGTTAGGGTAAGTGTTGTATTTTTTATACTTTTTTAAGCTGGTATTATATGAATTTAACTCATTGCATAACCTTTTTACTGTCCAAAAATAACAAGGATATTGTATCGTATTGGAATACGAGTTTTTGTTAATATGAAACTTTGTATGTAGTTGTAAACGAATACAGAGAGAGAGTATCGTCGTACTACTGCGCGTACGACTGTACCTCTCTCTGACTATTCACTCGACGTCGGACAGCCAAGCAATAAAGATATAATATGGGTTTTTTCTGAGCATTGCTCTTTTTCCCATCCAAAAAAAATCCTCTGTTTAATTATTGACGGCATATTTACAGTCCACTATTATACAGATATCTTTTATTGCCAATAGAAGAAACATACATAGTTATATATTATATACAATGAGCACATAGCCATGTTCAGTGATTTACTTTAGGCTTCATATGTAAATTTATGGTCGGCGGAAAGGTAAAGCTCTCATGGACTAAACTTTACTTACTTATTTATTTATTTATTTATTAATTAATTTAGGTTTTTAACTTTCTCGTATACGTAGTAAGAGAAAGATATTGTTTTCGTACAAAATTTCGAAATCGAGATTTTGATCAATTCTGATATAACGATGATAGGGCAATTCAAAAAAATGGGTCTCGCAATTCTGTCCGTCTGTATGTACGTCTCTCCCATCCCTGGGGAATCTAAACGCTTGGACGGATTTGTTTCAATCTTCGTATTTAGAGTTTGTGGGTTTCCCGCTAAGATGCGTTTTTTATGCTAGCCCTATTATTAACGATACTTCCCATGTAACAATTTTACGAAATATTAAACAATTTAGATTTTTTCAAAAACGGCTTTAAAGATTTGAACCAAAATAGATAGTTGAGTTAATGTAGACATGCTTAACATGATTGCATACCAGTGGCGTGGCGTCCATATAACCCGATTCCTACCGGGTTACCTTTTAAAAGTTTCAGTTTCAGCTACACAACAATGTTTACTTAAAAACGAGCAACATAAAACCCACGGGATATAATTATGTATATGTATCTATTCATTTGCGCAAGCTACACATACACACCCCAACCCGACCCGACCACTCTACAAGCAACTCAATTGAACTTTATTTTCAAGCACACACGGAAACACACACACTTCGCCTTCTTTATCATTTTCATTAGTATTAGAACTGCCCACACTCTCTGAGCATAACCCAAAACCAAAGCTAAAATAACCCGAAATATGTCGGGTTATAAAATCTCTCAGTGGATAGAACAAATTTGTCTCCTTTCCCTTTTGTACACTTGCGATTATTTGAGTTTGGTCCTCTCTGTTCAACGCCCGCTTTCTAATGCAAAAAAATAACCCGCTTTTCTTTGGGTTATTTGGTGGGATTGAATTGTGTATGTATCTCTTATACCTATCCTATCGCTGCGCTGTGATGTAGTAGGTCCGTCAGGCGTCAGTTCCCTTTTTACCTAGTTAATGATTTTCTGAGTTTTTCTGAGGTGAGTACCCTCTGTTCAAACTTCAAAGGCCGCTTTCTTATGCAATAAAATAACACGCTTTTTTTCGAGTTATTTGGTGAATTTTGTAAGTATCTTTTAAAAAATAAACAAACTGATGTGTTTATAAAGTTTATAAACAAGTCGCTAAGTGAGAAATCAAGTGTTTTGAGTCTTGGCTATGATCTTCGTACCTAAATACGTTTGAAGAAATGTTTCAAAGAGTAAGTAGATGATTTTGCTGGACCTCCACAAAAACCCCGATTGCTCGATTTAAACACTAATTTAAAGAACCTTTATGTAGAACTAAAGGACACTATTATAAAGTTATAAATATGAAAGTTTTGCACTCAAGATGGAAAAATATCTTCATTAATTTAATTTCTTCCTGGAGTTTTCGATTGTATGGCTTTAAAAAATTAACTGAAGGTTTTGTACACATAGATAAGTAATACATCTTCCCTTCGACATTTTGATAGATTTCGACTTCGACTTACCATTTAGAATTATTCACGCCACGCCACTGTTGCATACCCAGTATTTCGCTAAAAAGTCCAGCAACGGCAGTTTTGAAAATAGTTTTTTTCTCGAAAACGGTAAAAAAGATTAAAAAAAAAACTTATTTTTACAGTACTATTGTCATTATTAACTTGATAGCAAACTCAATTTTTCTCTGAAAAGACTGAGTCCTTTGATATCCACCCAAATCTCTAATACAAGTACTTTAAAAAACTGCTCATATCTCAAAAACGCCATTTTCGATTATGATAAAAGTGTAACTGTCAGGTAGCTGCTTAAATCCATAGTAATATCATTTGCTCAGTTTTCAGCTAAACAGTTGCAAAACAGTGTTTTTTGAACCATGATTTCGATTTCCACCCCAATCGCTAAAAATTGTACTTTAAAAACTGCTCATATTTCGAAAACCCGATATTCGATTTGGATGAAAATGTAACTGCTAGGTAATGTTTATTTCCTGAAGAATACGTCGTACTCAGTTTTCAGCTAAACAGTTTAATAACAGTGCTTTTCGAATCCAAAGTTGTAACTTTTGACAGCATAATTTTACGAAAAACCGCTCTAACGATTTTGATCAAAATACATATTTAAGACAACATAAGCTTTCTAAACATGATCACGTACTTAGTTTTTCTCAGAAAACTCTAATACAGCCGTTTTATAAATATTTCTCAAAGATGACCCAAATCCCGATCTGTATTCACACCCGGTATATTTTTGCAAAGCCCAAAACTTCAGTGGAAATATAATTCGAAATTCATCGCCTACTTGCTTTAAAGGAAATGCCAGTTCGCGGTGAAATTTGAAAGTAATAAAGTTTTGTAGTTAATACGTATGTTTATGTAGTATGTTGTATGTATGTATTACGTTTTTAATTAACAAGGGTTCTGTTACTAAACCTGAATACATCTTGAGTAGGTATGATTTTAAACATAAAATTTTCTGAAATGAGTCTGAAATTCTGGGAGATTCGCATTAAACGAGAAAGTTTCGTGCGACCCAGTCGTGCAAATTTTTGTTGTATTAATTTATATTTATGAACGTAATGACAAGTTGATTGAAGTAAAAACGGCAATGAAAAAAATGTTGCAACTTCTTCTCACACACCCTACATAGTGAGCGTCTTGTTCAGCGAAATACCATACAAAATTTGAAACTTTTAAGTCTGGCGAGCCGTTTAGGCAGGACTCTGTCATTTGCATTTGTTTTCATATTTTTCCATACTAATTCAAAAAAATAAACTTGGCAAGGAAGTTTCGTCCGTCATATAGCATGACCACTTTAAATAGTAAAACTTCTGAACTACATAACTACAAAGACGATTTTGTACATTTTGAGGAAAAAGTTCAGTAGCGCATAAAAATGACAAAAACTTTGTGTAATTTTATGAACCCACAAATAAGTTATGTCTCTTTAAACTAAAAATTATGAAAATTTATTGTACCGGCTTTCCCGTGCACAGAAATTGTATTGCTTATAGATCATAGATAATAATGTTCTTTCGTAAAATGCGAAAAATGAAAATAAATCGAATTTCTTTCTGCGTAAACCTGAAATACAGCAATACGAACCAAACAAAAAAGAATCAGGAAAATCGGCCCCCAGCGGTTATCGAATTTCACCCCATAGGTGATGTTTTTTGTATGGGCGGTGCCGCGCCTCTTTGTCCAATTTTGACCAATCTTCACAGAAACACTCTTGGGCCAATACCTAGGATTGTCTGTAAGTTTCAACTCTTTCGATTTATTGGTTTTCGAGATACCTATAATATTTTGTATGTTTTTTTTTTTGTATGGGCGGTGCCACGCCCTTTTGACCCTCCAATTTTGACCAAACTCCACAGAAACCGTATATGGACCAATACCAAAGATGTGTGAAAGTTTGGTTAAAAACGGTAAATGCGTTAAGGCGTGAATCGACGACAAACATTTTAGGGCTCAATTTTTATATACGTATATAGATATAGATATAGACATAGATTACTGAGTGCGGAAGCGAGGAGTAACAACGATTTTCGCTAGTTGGTATTGACCCTGATAATTTCTGTTGGGAAATTTTGTCGAATTTCAGTCAGTTTCAGTTTTGTCGAGTTCAGCATTATGAAAAATTGCTAGCAAAAGCGTTAAAAATTAACTAAAATATTTCAACAAAACCAAAGACCGCACCAATCTGGAACGTAACGCTAGCAGAGTAATCTTCCTCGATTTGACGAACATTAGTTTTTAGTTTTGCTTTTTTCAGCTTCTCTTTAATTTTCATTACGATTGCAGTCGTCTCTAAGTTCTTGTAGTTTATGGACTTTGGTCGAAAA
The DNA here is from genome assembly GCA_955612985.1 of Cheilosia scutellata. Lineage (NCBI taxonomy): Eukaryota > Metazoa > Arthropoda > Insecta > Diptera > Syrphidae > Cheilosia > Cheilosia scutellata. Next base: position 55,818,273 of record OY015312.1, on the reverse strand, counting down.
AGCTACTTGGGTAAGGTTTATTTTTATCGAAAAATTGAGCCAATGTTCATCCAAACGACGAAGATTACCTTTTATGTAACTTTTAGTGATCAAGTCGAGACAGTCACCCCTATTGTCGTCTGTAGCAAACGACTAGCGACATTTATCGTGTCGAGTCGTTTGGAATTTGGTATTGCGTAATGCGTTACTGACACGACTCGACTTCCTGAACTGTCACATTCAACAAAATAAGCCACATGTGTTTGACATTTCTGTCGACGAATTTATATTTGGTCTGTTGTTTTGTTTGTGACTTGGTGAATTATTTAATTAAACATATAAAAAATGAGTAGCGTTGAGATGTTTTTTGAAAGCAGTGACGAAGAAGGAAATAAGAAAAAAGAGCTGGTAAAGATAAGGAAATTCGAACAAAATCAAATCCATTAGATTTGCTCGACCTAATGTGAGTGGTAAAAATGTATTTAAATTGCAAACATTGTTTTAATAACAATACTTATTTTCAGATTTAAAATGTATTTTAAACTATCAAAGTCGAAGGTGGTCCAATACAATTCAGAGATAAGGCTTTGTCGTCGCCTTGCCGATTAACATCACTTTTGTTAGGACCTCGTAAATAAATTTTCCAAAGGAATTTTTGTCTTTTATTTGTTATTTTCATTCTGAAAAATAACTATAATTGTCTTTTAGTTAATTAAAAATTAAGTACACATACTTTTCTTTAACACTTTATCATACAGTCGTCCGCAAATTATCGACGACAAAAATGTATCATTTCAACGACAATTGTTTAGTCGACAATACCAAACAGTCGAGTCGTTTTTTTTTTTTTTTTTTTTTTTATTACAATAAGGGTGAGTGTAAGCGCTAATAAAAAAAAAATATACAACCAAGAATAACGAGCAGATAGATGCAATAAAAATAAAGAAAAGGACGCAGTCGTTTGGTCTGTGTGCAGCCAACACAGTCACGCCACCGACACACGTGTTCACGAGAAACCCAAGTATCAATGGGTGACTTAACCACAGATGCAGACAGACCCAACTCAGGTTCAGGTCCTGAGAGAGCCTCTTCTGAACCCAGTCTGGCGAGACCATCCGCGATCTCATTTCCCTAGATACCAGTGTGACCTGGAACCCAAACAAGTTTGACCGTGTTTAGTCTACCGACCAAGTTCAGAGAAAGCTTGAGTTTTAGCACTAACTTGGACGAGGTTACGCAGCGCGTTTAGTGCAGCTTGGCTATCACTGCAAACGCATATGCTTCTAGCTCTTCACCTATTTGTCACAATATAGCGCATAGCCATAAGGATAGCGAAAATCTCCGCCTGGAAGACAGTCGCATCGTTACCTAAGGGGTAGTGTAATCTAATGTTCTCGCTTTCCACGAAGACTCCAGAACCAGACTCCTGTCCGGTTTTAGAGCCATCCGTGAATACACGATGGCATTCTTTCCCTGGCTCAGAGTCAGGCCGAAGCCATTCCGTTGCCTGAGGAAAGTTGACGTGGTAATTTTGTCGCAATAGGATTTCTGGCGTCATTGAATCAGACGGCATATCCATAAGACAGGGGTCAAATGATAATTCTCGCACAAGTTCTTCAAAATTCCAATGCGCGTGGTACCAAAAGACACCTCTCTTTAACAGAGACATGGTTTTCAGTGTACACCCCATGATAAAAATATCAAGGGGGAAGGTTCATCATAGCATCTAGAGCAGAGCCCCGAGTGCTAGGGAAGGCCCCTGTGCAGCCAAGGCTAACCGTTCTTTGGAGTTTGGCGAAAGAGGCAGTAACACGATTCCGTGAAAGCCTGTTCCACCACACAACCGATGCATATGAGAGAAGTGTTCTTACTACCATTGCCGTATAGATCCAAAGGACCCTTTTCGGAGATAAGCCCCATGTCTTACCAAAAGCGCCTTTGCACTGCCAGAAAGGCGCCAGCGCTTTATCGGTTTTCGATTCAACATGCTTGCACCAAAGAAATGTTCTACGAGGATTATATTCGATTAGTAGATTAGTAGTAGTAGTAGTAACCTATTCCAGTTCCACCTTTGGTGCGAATTTTATTAAACCCTCTATAGTATATATCCAGACAATCAATTCTCTGTCATTTCTGTTAAGATTCTTGAGGCAGGGTTCAGTGGTAACAGCCTTCCGCCAATTAATGAACCGAAGTATGGTCATTACATAAAATGCAATCTTTCAGTCCTTTCTTCATTATTATTTTTTCTGCATTATTTTTCCTGTGTTATTTAAAGTTGAATAAATCCCACAGATACTCAACCTCGAATAAGAGGTTAAGGTGAATAATTGAATTTCGGTTTATATTTCCTAGTGACCAAAATGAGTTCAGTCTATTATGAATTAACAACTAGACCGTTGATCTTGGTCCACTTTGATAGTTCTGGGTATTTACAAAATAAGATATTAAAAATGCATGTAAATAAGCTCTTTAATTAAAGCTCCGAATTTCACAGATTAATCTAGCTGTCACATGTATGCCCAGCCCCACATGTATCTCTGTCACACACTGCAACAGCTTCACTTTAACTTACTACTTGCCTAAGGCTTTGTCAATGAATTTATATGAAAGCACACTTAATTGTATATTCTGACTGACAATCGAAAAAGTTCAAACCCACCCCTTACAAACTCAACATGTGTTTACTTATGCCTTGTAAATCCTACCGTATCGCCTATGACTAGTTACTAAGATTGATGATGACATCACGCTCACCATCAAAGTGGCTTAAATGTTTTCAAGTGGAAAGAAAGAAAAAATCTACCAAGGCCGGTATGGTACTAAACTTTCATAAAACAAACTAGAAGAAGATTCGGATTAAGGTGAACCCACCGACACAAACAACTACTCACCTGAGTGGAAAATGCCGCATGTAAATCCAAATGTTATCGTTTAGGAACACTTGCTTTCAATGAAAATCCTTTGAATCCTTGTTTCCAGTGTTTATCCGTTTTTCGTGTATACAATTTCGTACCGGTGTGTAACAGCACTATGCAAATTGTGTGATAGATTAGCTGAGAGAAAACAGAAAATACGAAAGCTGGTTAAAGAATGTGTAGGTTATTGAATCATTTTCTATGCAAATTCACATCATAAATAATAAACTTGAAAATATGAGTTTTTTTTATGCTGCAAAGGATAGTATCGTTCACCTAACTTTGTCCATAGTTAGAGAGCAATGAAATCGGATTTTGAATTTTTACATTGTTGGCCAGACAAACTGGAACTGACATGAGCTCCAATAAATAATACAGACGATATAGGATTCTGGCATCTCTCTAATGAAACTTTTTAAACAGATTATCACAAAGTTTAAAATTGTAAAACAACTGTGGGCTAGATAAGCTTGTTTGAAACTTTTCGAGAGAACTGTTCCTATAAAATAATGATCTCATGGTCGAAGTATGGATGAAACAATCGAATTCCTTTTAATACGGAAACTTTTTAAGGAAGGCAATTTTTTTTTCGGATCCTTTGTACGCGTTAGTTGTTTTGATTGGTTGTGATTTATTCCTTAGTAAATACCTATACGTAAATTGTAATTCTTTGAGAATCGATTTTCGCTTTGGGCGTCTTAAATTCTAACAAAAACCTATTATGAGTAGACATAAAGAGTCCCTCTCGGTTAGTACACGTACAAAAGTAACCTTTCACGTTGGATTTTCTTTTATCCTACCCGAGAGACACCCTTGAGGATTTCTAAGAAGCAACGCATCAATCTAATGTTTATTCAAATTCGACGCCAAAAGGAAAATGTTGGCTATTGTATTCTTTGCCGTTAACTCAGGGTTACACTACGAAGGAATTATGGACGCCAGAAACTGGCACCCAATACTTACCTATAAAACGTAGTGTGCGTCATTGGACATTGTTTACCAGCCCTAATATTGAAATCGTCCCAGTTAATAATTCTTTCTCTCTCTCTCTCTCTCTCTGAACAATTTTAAGGCAAATTGGACTTTGCTATATTAAATTATTTTATTTCGATTCCATGGTGATTGGCGTTTCGAATTAGAGGGTTTCATAAAGTTCAACTTCGCAATGGGGTGGTGCATAGTAATTAATTACACGTAAACCAGCATCGGTTTTATTAGAGATTTTTGGAATAATCCGCCACAACACAACTTTCTGAGAAATGTACGAATGAGAACTGAGATTATATTGTTGCGTGAATTCAAATCACAAACCAGTATGTATACAGGCTATACAGCGACGCTGACTTGGTCAAAATGCTAAAAATACAACGGCTGAGATGGCTGGGACACGTGGAGCGTATGGACAACAACGCACCAGCCCGACAAGTCTTCGAATCCACCCCTGAGGGACAACGAAGCAGAGGAAGACCCCACCTCAGGCGGCGCGACCTCAACCAACTTGGTGTGCGCAACTGGAGGCAGCTAGCGAGGGACCGAGCTGGTTGGAGGGGCTTGTTGGTTGAGGCCGTGGTCCACCCCGGACTGTAAGCGCCACCAAAAGTAAAGTAAGTAAGTACCGGGCCGAAAACTGCACTGAAAGGGTCATATCACGTAAAATAAAACGATTGAACGATATCGTTTTCACGCATGCTGTCTCTAGCATATATGTGGCAATAAACAGAGACTGCTATTGTCGAAACGATGTCGTTCGATCGTTTTCATTTTACGTGATCTGGCCCCTGGCTTTGGAGTACATAATTAGTAATTTGGTGAAAAAAAATATTTTCCTTCATACAAAAACTGTTTAATTTTGTACCTAGGTATATTATATCAAAGAACAACCGACTTTTCAAGACATCAACTCTGGCGGAACAAGTACGGAACCTTCGGTGCGCGATTAGGGGCGGGTTTCCATTATGAACACTGAGCAAAAAACATTTTTTTTCTGGCTTAAAATGGCCTAAAAAACATAAAAATATGTATACAGGGTGTCCCAGTTAAGAAGGACAATCCTTTAAGGGAAGATTCCTGAAGTTATGCCGAACAAAAAATTTTATGGCAGGGGGGTCTATTTTCATCCTATTTCCCGTTATAGACCATCAAAGTAGGTGACCTCTAATTTGGAGGTGTTACGACTAAAAACGCTATAACTTCTAAACTATTATAGCTACAAAAATTTTTTTTTTGTACATTTTGAAAAGACAATTTAGTAGCGCATACAAGTCTTAAGCACTTCGGCTACATCTGGGCAGCTACAAAAAAGTTCTGGCTCCTTAAACTCAAAATTTTGAAAATTTTTGTTACAATTTTTTACTTAAAATGCCTTTTTCTCAAAATTTTGACTTAGTAAATTTTCATTTTTTTTATGAAATTGTTACCCTTGAGAAATTTCCTAAAAATTATGTTAAGCAACTTTTTTACGTACGATCCTCTAATTTTTGAGAAAATTGAAAATTACTTTTACAAATTGATACACTTGCGCCTTGTGTAAACCTGCAACCCCCCTGCTTAGGGTCACTGTTGGATTTTGGGATGGGTGCAAGGCTGAGTATATGCAAACATTCTTTAAATTATATTATTTTACCCAATGTCAACAACATTCTTCAGATACAGTCTCTGACCTGAAATTTCACATTGGTAGACAAAATTTTGCTGATTTGCATTTTAGACAACTTAGAACGAATTCTTGGCTTTGAAAAATACTATAGTTCGTTGTTGTAAGTTTTGCCATTATTTTTTAATATTTTATTTTAATTTTATTTATATATATTATTTTTTTTATTTACCCCTCCCGCCTAACCGGAGTGAGATAGACCCCCCTTCCATAGTAAAAAAAAATGCTTGTATTTAACCCCTCTACACAAATCCGCCATTAATTTTCATCGCCAAAATTATTTTACTCACCCCAATTTGTGTCCTTAAATTTCAAGTTAGAAATTGTTTTTTTCAAAAACTATTTAAAGAAATAACTTGATTTAAAAATAATATGAAAGGACAGATTTCGGGCTTTCCAAAATGATATAGTCTTTTATTATAAGTGTTGCCATTGTTTTTTAACGTATTTTTTTTTTTTTTTTTTTTTTGTTTTCATTTAAAGTATCATTTTCTTTAAATTACCTCTCCCGCCTAAGCGGAGTAAGATAGACCCCCGCCCTCGCATAGTAAAAAGTGCTATTTAACCCCTCTACAAAATAGCGTTATCAATTTTTGGCGCGGTAGTTACCGTACTCTCCCCTTTTTTTTGTTTATTTTTTAATTAAACCATGTTTATGTGACTCATTCCAGTTACATAGCTCATAGCTAAGTCTATACCAAAAACTGTCAGATAAGCGCCTGTAAGAAAGTATGGTGCATTTAAATTTTAAAGTATGTGGTGTGTGGCTCGCTACGCTCACTAACAGGATTGAAAACTTTAAAAAATAAGAAAAAAAATAGAAAAAAAGTTTCCGCAGACAAATTCTTTTACAGTACATCTTAGGATAAGTCGATTTAAAAAAATATAAATAAATTTACTTAGTGTTCAAAATGGAAACCTGTGCCCGCGATTGTACTCGCACTTAGCCGGTTTTTCTCCTTTCTTGTGTATTGACAACATTTTGGAAATGGATCAGTGTATGTTCTTCAAAAAGTCATCTCACAGTCCTGCCAATTCAGCAGTCTTACTTGATCTAATATTAGATAATAATAGGTGCAGTCATTGGTAGTTGCTATGTACCAACTATGAAATAATAACTGTTAGCTATGTACATGTACATGTTACGGTCTGAACGTTAACATCATGCCATGTACTTCGAATCAGACTTAGCGTTAATATCGCGCCATGCGTACCATATATGAACTATATACTAACGGACAACTAGTTCTCTCTCTGGCAGTGTCATCACACACATTTAAGTCGTCCTCCGTTGCACAAGTATTTATATTACCTCTTTAAACTTTAACTCTCTGTAATAAATGAATTTCTTCTGAACTTAAAGACAGTGTTTCATTTTTCAAAGATACAGAACAGTAGTATCGTCTTTTCTTCTATTGCAGCGTAAGCATGGTGTCAAGACTTCTTGTTCCAATCTTCCTAGCAAATATCACAGTTTTGTTGTTTTTTTTTTTTTTTATTCAGCACGTTCCACCACCTTCCTGGATAATAGTGATGTCTGCAATAAATCAGGCGAGAGCCACAGCTAATACTTCAGCTCCGGCCAATACAAGGTCCAAATATTCCACGTGCAGAACTGACCGACCGACGCGACGGTCTTTCTCTTATTTTCCATTCTGCAATGTAGCTAATAGTACCAGCATCGTAGCATTTATAGGATGAAACAACCACTAGGATAAAAAATGCAGTATATTCAGTCAATAACCATTTTCGAGGATATTAAAGTTATGAGCTCCTCTGCCAACATGTCCATTTCAAAACTCTAACTAATATTGAAGAAAGGGAAAATAATTTGAGGAAGAAAACATTCCTTCATCTCCCTCACCTGCAACTCCAAAATGTTTCTACTTGGTTTGATCCTTTACCATGCCGCTTCTAAAATAAATAAATTAATAGGCGGCGCGACAGGCGGTAGACACCCAAGGCCTAGCTTCTCGCAACCATTCGTTTTGTGTGAGTTTCTATTTTTGGAACGAATGGAAGGGACCTACAATTTTATGCCGAGTCCGAACGGCTGAATTGAGAAGCTTTTTCAGTACAGTCATACTCTCGGATGTTTGTCAGACGTTCGCGAGAGGTGGCGCAGTAGAAAAAACCTTAAGATGTAATTTGTGTTTTTCCGGGGATCGAACTTGGGATCCCTCGCACAGTAGTCCATCACACTAACCACTGCGCTACTGCGCCCACCATGCCGCTTCTACTTTTATTAATATTTCATTATTACGTTTTTGAAGGTCCTAATATGAAATTTGTTAGTCAACCGTTTTGCTGTAGCAATTGAGATGATTGCGACATTCAACCATCAACGTGGTGCTTTATTTACCTGATGCTTATCCTTCCCCTAATGTTGCTAACATTTATTAAACGCCCAATAAGTGCAGTGAAATGTGCGGGGTAGTTTTAATCCACAACATCCTGAACCCAACCCATATGATGCAGCATCATTGCAATAAATATTAAAATCCCTTTGGCTTGTCAATTTGATCATTTAAGTCCGGAAGGACTAAAACTGATTGAGAAGAAAATCGATTCATATTGAAAAATATACCAATAAATATGGTTTATAATTTATATAGAATTCACATTATTAATTTTGCAGTCATTTAATAATTTTTTTTTTTATTTTTTTTTTTTTTTTTCAGTTTATTGTTTTTATACCCTCCACAGGAAGGTATATTCACTTTGTCATTACATTTGTAACGCCAAGAAGGATTCACCGGAGACCCTATAAAGTATATATATTCTGAATCAGGATCACATTCTGAATCGATCTAGCCATGTCCGTCTGTCTGTCTGTCTGTTGAAAACACGATAGCGTCCAAACGAATCGACTTAGGTGAATGAAATTTTGTGAGAGGACTTCTTTTTACCGTCGTCAGGTTGGTATTGAAAATGGGATATGTCGGTCATGTAGTTCTGGTACCTCCCATACAAAACCACTATTAGACCCATGTGTCTCTCTGTCTCTTGAAAGCACGATAGCGTCCAAACGAATCGATCTAGTCGAATGAAATTTTGTGAGAGGACTTCTTTTTATCGTCGTCAGGTTGGTATTGAAAATGGGATATGTCGGTCAAGTAGTTCTGGTACCTCCCATACAAAAACAATATTAGACACAGGCGTGTACCTGTACAGTACATACAGTGGCATACAGTGGAGGGTATCAAAGCATCGGCCAAGCCGATGATAACACTTTTACTTGTTTTTTTCTTTTATGGGTTGAAATTCTGAGGAAATTTCCAACCAATTTCAATGCCATTACTTTTGCTAATATAAACATGTTAATTGTACCTAAATATTATGATAGTCAAAGTATCAAAGAGATGAAAAGGAAACCGAATGATACGCAAGAAAATACTGCCACCCTTCATAGGGTCGGTCGGTGGTAGGATGAAATCAAGGGTCCACCAACCATCTGTTGGGTTTCCCATTGTTTTCTTGTTTTATGAAATTAAAAAGTGATATATACCAGGAAGTATTCAAATTGAATTTTGTAATTTTTGTTCCCCCAATAATTTGTATTTTTATCTTTCTCGTAAATGTAGTAAGGGAAAGGTATTGTTTTCGTACATGATAGAGAAACTCAAAAAGTGGGTCCTGCTACTCTGTCTGCCTATCCGGTTGTATGGCCCATGGCGAAAATTAATATTTAAATTGAAGTAGACATGTTAATATGGCTTATGGTTAATATCTTGTAAGGTGTAAGACTTCAACCAGTTTTTATCGTCAGTGGTTAACAATAATTTAATTATATTCGGTAATCTTTTGGATCGTCAACCTGCTCAGATATAATAAGAACAAAATTTCAACTAAACTTGCAATAAACGACAAAGTCTCATGCGATCCGGTCGTGCACTTTATTTTAAGGTTGAGGTTGTGGTAGATAAGTGTGGTAGGGTAGGCAGTAGATGGGGGTAGTAGTTAAGGACTTCACCTACCGCAGGGAGAAAAATCGTATCTGAAGGGATGGGAATAGGACGAAAGAACAAAGAGAGGCTATATCCCAGGGAGAGGATGATTGAAGAAAGAAATTCTGTAGGCAAAAAATAATTTGATTGCAAAGGAATGCGTAGTTGATTCATTGGGCTACGTGTCAAATTCGTACATGTTTTGCCTTGAGAAAAGCTGTTGGTGATAGGATAAGTGGTTATATGATGGATTGAAGTGTATATGAACAAATTTATTTTATCCATGTAGTCGAAAAAAATTATATTCAATTTGGGAATGAGGGAATTTAAAAATGACAATGGTTTATCTTTCGGTTATGGTCTGTACTTTGTTTCTGGTACAATTGTCATCTATTCTCTTAATCCCAGTTGCTGTTAAAATAATTACAATGTTGTCTTATCATTTTTTCCCAAAATGAAACAAACAAGGGTATTCCGTTTACAATAGTCCCTAATCCTGCGATCTTTGCCCTGTGTAACAACTTGTTTTATACGAATCACCAAATATTACTTTGACAATTAATCCGCGTGGCCCACACAATGTTGTTGTTGTTGTTTTTTTTAGTACAAATTAGGGGCTGTGAAATGTCCTTTGGAATAAATAGACCTACCCTGTAATCTTGATTATGTACTGACTTTATTTACCAAATGAATGAGGGTATCACACGCAGCACGTTACACGGATGAGATAAAGCCTTAAAGAGAATGCTGTATTTGCGTGTGGAAATTTCTTCGGGCTAAATATGAATCGTCACCTCGTTTGGGGTGACTATTGTATGGCCACTAAATGGAAATCGTGTGGTAGCGTCCATACGTAATCTTCTATATATATAAAAATGAATTGCTGTTCGTTAGTCTCACTAAAACTCGAGAACGGCTGGACCGATTTGGCTAATTTTGGTCTTGAATTATTTGTGGAAGTCCAGGGAAGGTTTAAAAGGTGAGAAATTGGACAAAGGGGCGTGGCACCTCCCATTACATTCAAAATCTTATATCTCGAAAACCACTGAATCGATTGAGTTCAAATTTACATAGAATCTTAGGTATCGGCCCAAGAGTATTCTTGTGAAAATAAGTCAAAATTGGACAAAGGGGCGTGGCACCTCCCATACAAAAAAAAACATTCAAAATCTTATATCCCGAAAACCACTGAATCGATTGAGTTCAAATTTACATACAATCTTAGGTACCGGTCCAGGAGTATTCCTGTGAAGATTGGTCAAAATGGGACAAAGGGGCGTGGCACCGCCCATACAAAAAAAACATTACAAATCTTATATCTCGAAAACAGTCGAATCGATTGAGTTGAAACTTACAGACAATCTTAGGTATTGGCCGAGGAGTGTTGCTATGAAGATAGGTAATAATTGGAAAAAGGGGCGCGGCACCTCCTAAAAAAATATCTTGAAAATCGCCGAATCAATTGAGTTGAAACTTATGTACAGACAATATTAGGTATTGGCTTAGGAGTGTTACGATTGGTCAAAATTGGACAAAAGGGCGTGGCACCGCCCATACAAAAAACATCTTCTATTTGGTGAAACTCGATGACGTTATAACTTGATAACCGCTGAGCCGATTTTCATGATTCTTTTTTTGTTTTGTTCGTATTGCTGTATTTCAGGTTTACGCAGATTCCAGAAAATCGATTTTTCTCATTTTTCGCATTTTACAAAAGAACATTATTATCTAAGAACTATAAGCAATACAATTTCTGTCAAAGCCGGGCGGGTACAGCTATCTTATTTCATTTTTCTGTACGTGTGTTGTAATCGAACTCCTCCTAAACGGCTGGACCAATTTTAATGAAATTGTGTGTGTGTGTGTGTTTGAGTGGGAAAATATTTGTTATTGATCCAAATGTGTTTCTGTGAAAGTTTGATCAAAATTGGACAAAGGAACGTGGTACCTACCGTATAAAGAAATATACATTTTAAATCCTATTTCTCGACACCCATGGGAGCTAAAGTGGGTGGGATTGGAAAACGGCCCATGGCACCACCCTTATAAAAAAAGTTATTTAAATCACGATATCTGAACATTGCCTGATTGAAGCATTTTATTAAACCTGGCGCGACTGGACAAAAGGGCGTGACACCTCTCATAGCAAAAAAATACATTTCAAACGTTATTCATGGGAAAAGATATATCTAGACAATACAATTCGTGGGCACACGTCTGAGGAAATATCGGTCGAAGCACACGGAGTACAGAATCAGTCTGGACACATCGGTTAAATAAAAATGAAATGAAAATGTTCAAGCAGGCAAAACAACGTTTGCCGGGTCCGCTAGTAAACTATATTTAAATCGGAACTCATAATTTACGTGGAAAAATCAAGTTTAGCGTTGAGGTGCAAAAGCACCAAAATGTGTTTGTATGCTTGCAACACGTTGAAATTTTAAATAATTGCCCGCATAGATTTTTCTTCTCGGTACTGCATTATTGCAAAAATCAGTATAAAGCAGAACTGGCAGGATAAGGGTTTTTTAGAGCATACATTTCGTCCTCCGAGTTAGGAGTTTTGAGCCCAATTATTTGGCCAAACCGAGTAGCAACGGTTTCCTAGGGTAATTCTTCGCCGGATCTCCACCAGGGAGTCATTCGTGGAGTTTATGTTTACTCCGAGGTAGGTGAACTCCTTAACTAACTCGAAATTGTTGCTATCAATAGTGACGTTATGTCCTAGGCGGTGGATAGATGCTTGTTTGTTTGTTGATAGCATCCACTTGGTTTTGTCCTCATTTACTTCAAGGCCAACGGATTTCACCTGTTCTTCAATCGCGGTGAACGCTTCAATCACCGCACGCTGGGAGTGACCGATGATGTCAGTATCGCCCGCATAGCCCAGCAGCTGGACGGACCTGTTTAAGATAGTTCCTTCCGTGTTGACACCTGCCCTGCGCACTATCTGCTCCAGTACGAGATTGAAGAAGTCGTATGAAACGGCGTCTCCTTGCCGAAATCCGGTTCATGTTTGAAATAGTTCGGAGGGACGACTTCCAAACTGCACGTTGAAGCGCGTTTTTTCCAGCGTCACGCGACACAGCTGAATCAGTTTTGTCGGGACTCCGAATCCCGCCATATATAGACCTCCTGACGATTTATGCTATCATACGCGGCTTTGAAGTCGATGAATAGGTGGTGAGTTTCGACTTGAAATTCGTTGGTCTTTTCCAGGATTTTCCTCAGTGTGAAAATTTGGTCTATAGTCGATCTGCCGGACCGGAAGACACACTGATACGTGCCGATTAGTGTGTTGCAGAACGGTTTAAGACGATCACACAGTATATATTGGATAGGATCTTATATGCAACATTAAGCAGGGATATGCCTCGATAATTCTTGCAAGCATAGGATTGCTTTTTTTGTAGATGGGACATATTTGGCTGATAGTCCAGTCATCGGTTGATGATTCGGTGCATGCTCCCTACCAAAACATCACCACCGTAAACCATCAGAGCCTGCGGCCTTGTTGTTCTTAATCTTTTGTATAGCTAAGCCAACTTCTTATATACTAGGTGGTGGAAATGGTTCTTTATTGAATGGACGAAGGTTATTTTCTTGCCCTATCACTCTCTCTAGATGATGCACATTAAGCAGCTGCTGGAAATGCTGCTTAAACACATCTACTATTCCCTGATGCGCTTCGGTGACTTTATATTGCTTATAGATCTTAGATAATAATGTTCTTTCGTAAAATCGAATTTCTGGAATTTTCTTTCTGCCCAAACCTCCGCAAAAAATCATGAAAATCAGCCCAGCGGTTATCGAGCTATAACGTCATCGAGTTTCACCCCATAGAAGATGTTTTTTGTATGGGCGTTTCCACGCCAGTTTGTCCAATTATGACCAATCTTACAGCAACACTACTAAGGCAATACCTAAGATTGTCTGTAAGTTTAAACTCAATCGATTCGGCGGTTTTCGAGATATACGGTTTCTAATGTTTTTTTTTGTATGGGCGGTGCCACGCCCCTTTGTCTAAGTTTGACCAGATAAAGTCTATATGTTTATTGTTATTGTTAAGGCCTACCTTTTCCAAAAAGACCATACCAATCGGCTTAGTAGTTCTTACGTCATTGTGGAACAAAAAAAATTCTACAATTTTATTATTATGTATAGATGTATAGATAGGTACTGTCATTAGAAATTAACCAGTATGCAAAATTTTCAAATCATAAGTCAATGGACATAATATTTCACATAAATGACAACTCCTGAGAGGTTTCATTTTATTATTTTTATACCACGCGATCATATCGTTACACTTTTCATAGCCGCATATTTTAAATATATGTATGTGCGATTGTGTATACCTACTTACGCATCACACCCTACTTATATGTACGTACATTTGTTTGATTTATGTATAACCATTCCGATTCCCTACATCAAATTCAAATACGCCATTCATGAGCATGTACAATGTGCATTCTGAATGCCCGTGGTACAGTAACATTTCTATTTTTAGAACGCAATATAATACTACCCCTAAGCACAACTACTACAATCGAGAAAACAATTTTTTTCGCATTTGGCCAAATAAGATCTATTTTCAATTTATTATAGAAAGAAAAATAAATGTTAGTTCAAAATACTCGGTGAAGTATTGCCTAATAATTAAAAGCATATTTTGAATTGGCATACATAGATTTATGAGTATAATGCCAAGTTAAGTTTGCGCCCCCATTTTTCAACCCTTATAGGACGAATTTTGAAAAACAATGAATGGGGCATGCAATAATTTTGACTTATCTATCAACATACAAACTTTCAAGTTCATACAGCTAACGGTTCGTTAGACCCCTTCTTACTCTCCGCGACCCCTTTAATCCTCAATAATTCTATACGGCCTAATTTGGCCACACATCTATAAATCAGAAAAAAAAATCATGATAATCGGACGAATGGTTCTCGAGTTGTGGAGGGACGAACAGACGGATGTTGCATTTTATTATAATAGTATGGATATGGATTATAACTTCTAGTTAACCAGAACCTTTAAAATAATACATCCTTACTCCCAGAAACTATCTTATGTAGTAGGTACTCGTATAAATGTCAGTACTGCATTATTTCGTACATACCTATAGTTTTATTTATGTAATATGATTTTGAGAAAAAGCACGATTCTTAGAAAATGTATATAAAAGCTACTCTGGTACTTTCGTCATGTATGCCATAAATTAAATATTAATTTCAAATGTCCATAGTGGTCGTAATTTTATAGGAAAATGGATTTATGTACCTCCCTGTGGCGAGCACATATCGTTCTATATGGGAATATACATTTGATATTCTATTTATACCCATCAATAATCCAAACATCGTGTTCACAAGGGAAAAAAATCGATAACCTCATGGGGAATATTAAATATCACAAGAGCTAGCATAGAACAACTACTCCTTTACTCCTTGTATATAGTAACACCGTAAAGGAGTTAATTTTAGTTTAAGCGCGCACCTCACTGTTGGCCACTTGTAAGCACTCAATTTGTTTTTTTTTTTTTTAGGATGTGAGTTAGCTTATCACTAAAAGGGATTTTCACTTAGTTTAAAAGTTTTGCTGCACATTAAAACTTTTGTTTTGTTTTATGGTTTTTTCTAAACTTTTGACGCATTTAAAATGAAAAATAGTATGGCATAGGGAGCAGGGTGGTTTCTAAACCTTTAAGTATTACCTGTATTTCATTGGTTTGCGATTTCAAAAAATGTATATTGCTCTTCAATTGCTATGGTTTTCATAAATTTGCTAAAGTTATTTAAAAACTTTACAAACAACCAGCACTTCAGGCTAAACAAAAACACGAGAAAGTTATGCATAAATACAACAGGCAACATTTCTACACAGAAGCTGGTGAAAATTCAGAAAAATACATTTTATTGGGGAAAGTTTAAATGCCTTCATGGTAAATTGCTATTTTGCTTGTGGCAGGTAAAGTTTTCCGTATTCCAGCTTTCAAAACCTGTTGCTGAAACAGGTTTTGAATCAGGCCCACCTTTTGTAGGATTCAGCGAGTTAAAAAAAAAACTGCTTCTTTCAATTACTATAAATTAACGATTATCAAGTAGATTCCGTAGCGAGGGTACGAGCCTTGGGGGTGTGACTTTCATTGAAATGCTGACATATTTCAGGAACTTGTCGACTGTATAGAAATCATGAAGATCGGCCCAGCGGTTATCGAGTTATATCTAACGTCATCGAATTTAACCCCATAGAATATGTTTTTTGTATGGGAGGTCCCACGCCCCGGGCCAATACTTAAGTTCACCTGTAAATTTGAAATTTCAATCGATTCGGTGGTCTTCGGGATTTAAGATTTTGATTGTTTATGTTTGTATGGGAGGCGCCATACAGGAATACCCCTGGGCCAATACCTAAAGGACCATTCACATGAGAGCGACCAACTATCTACGAACCAACGAACATTCACAAGTTTTGACAGTCCGTTCACATGAACACTTTTCTAGGTCGCGGCAGTTCGCGAATTTCAGCCATCAGCTGTATTAAGAAATCAAGTTTATAAACAGTTTAAATAACGAAATTTCGTTTTCCAAACTTTTTACCGCGAAGAGAAAACACTCTTTGCCGCTAATTGTCAAAGTTCGTAATCCACATCAATAAGCCGAGTTCCAAAAACCAGCGAATTCGAATTCCTTCGAATTTAACCTCAAAATAGAAATGCCGCCCGTTCGAATCGAATCGAATCGAAACTCGCTAAATTTTAAGGAGTTAATGTGTAACCTTTTAAAATGCCGACTTGTAGGTATACATTTACAAGATTAAAACCTATAAATAAATAAAATAAATAGGCGGCGCAACAGGCGGTAGACACCCAAGGCCTAGCTTCTCGCAAACATTCGTTTTGTGTGAGTTTCTATTTTTGGAACGAATTGAAGGGACCTACAATTTTATGCCGAGTCTGAACGGCTGAATTAAGAAGCTTTTTCAGGACAGTCATACTCTCGGATGTTTGTCAGACGTTCGCGAGAGGTGGTGGCGCAGTAGAAAAAACCTTAAGATGTAATTTGTGTTTTTCCGGGGATGGAACCTTGGATCCCTCGCACAGTAGTCCATCACACTAACCACTGCGCTACTGCGCCCACCTTAAAACATATATGATATGAAAATCTAAACCTAAGACCTAATTTTTGAAAATGACTCGTTGATTTGCCGACTCTTGAAAGTTTTCATATGGGATTGTCCGTTGTGACCGTCCGAGTATTTGGGTTGAGGATTGGAAGTGATTATTGGTAAGGTCCCACTAACTCCAGATATTTTGACGCGAGTTATAATCAACGAGAAGTTGTTACTCTGTCCGATTGCTCCCTAAGGCGTCAGTCATAGCCGTCAGAGGGGTCCAACCGTGAAGGAGGTACGAAGCAGAACGGTGCTGACACATTTAACCATTGCATATCGCAAGAATTCAGTGGAATACTTCGTGAAACTGATTGAGAGGTTGAACGGAGGAGGTTTTTCGTGCGGAGAAATTGATAAGTTCGTTTTCTAGAAAAGTTGTAGATCAATTGCTTGTTTTTTTAGATGAACTGACTTTTTAGTTCAGAAGCAACATTTTAAGACTAGGATTGGGTTCAACGATTAAGATTAAGTGCTTCAAGGTAGCGAACAAATATTTTTGCGGTTGCATTTTGCTGTTGGCTGTAAACGGGGCCTTATCAGGTCGGATATTGCCAATAGAATAACTGAAAAGAAAACATCATCCTTTCTCTCTGTGCAGAAAATTGCTGAAGAAGAGGGGCAGTATATGAAAAATGAGATTGTGGTTAGGGTGTTATGGTAGATGACAGGCTAGTAGTAATTGTTGTGAAAGCATGGTGATGGTGGTGTTACGTGTTTTTATCTTGAGCATCAGTGTTTCAGTGTGTAAATGGTTTTCATTTGCCATGAGGTGGTATCCTGTGATGGCATGGCTGTGTTGTGACATGTTTAAAGGTGTTTCCAGTTGGTTTCGCTTAATTGCGGGTTCTAGATAGGTCCAGCATAGTTGAGCAGGGATAAAGATGTTTTTATCCCGGCTATTGATATGTCCAGTTCGAGTGTCACTTCTTTCACTCAGGATGTCAACAGAGTAGAGTTGCAGTAGATTTTTCTGATAAGAGTTTAACATTGCGATCGTTGAAGAATGCTTCAACTATTTCTAGGTATGCGTTAATGGATGCGCAGAGGTCTTGTATGTTAGTGCCTGATGCTAGGATTGCGCAGTCGTCTGCATATGAGATAAAGTTTATACCTGCCGGAGGCGGTGGTAGCTTTGAGATGTAGTAATTGAAGAGAAGAGGCTACAATTATCCGCCTTGGGACATTCCTTGTTTGGTTTCCCTGTGTTTTGAATTGGAATTCTGGAATTCTATATGTATGGTTGTCTGCTGCTAAGGTAGTTTGTAAGCCACTGCTTGATGGAATTTGGTAAAGTTGACTCAAGGATGTCCTGGAGAAGAATAAATAGCATGGCTCACTGTGTCAAAGGCTTTGGATAGGTCTAGGGCCCTTGCTATGGTTCTATGACAAGGTCTTGGTTGGTTTAACTAACCACTTGTTGACTTGACTGGTGATGGTATTTAGGGCTGACGTGGTTCTGTGGAGTTTGCGGGATCCATGTTAGAAGTTGGAAATTTGTTTGGTCATAGAAAAGCTTAACAGTGCCTCTGAGCTATGGAACTGTTCGAAGTTAGAAATCGATTAGGAACTGAAATTTTAATTCACTATACGGTTCTTTCCGGATGGGTCATGCTGAGCGATAAATACAATTTCGAAAAATATCTGAGCTAAAGTTGGAGAATATCATCATATAATTCACCTTTTGCAAGTTTTTGTGAATCTTGGTAGGAGATGATCGTTTTTGTGTAGTTTTCAGGGTTCAAATTGTTATACAGTCAGTGATCGGTACATAATGCCGATTTGAGCACCAAAATCATATGAAACGCAACTAGGTATCACAGTGCTGGATGTGAAATTTATATTACGAAATGATATGACTACATAAGGTGACGAAGCAAACGTAAACCGGTCTAATACATCGTGTTGCATGGCTGTGAAATTATGTACTGAATTTTAATTTGAAATTGGTTACCGGAGGGGCAAGTTTGTGCTCATCGTTAACTAGGAAAAATATTTGCAATTTGTTTAGGGGCATTGAGCACAAGAAGGATTCAGGTATACCTACAGTTATCATTTTTATGTTGAAGAGGTGTTCTGATATGTAGATAGGATTGCTATATCGCGAAATTAATTCGTCAAGTAGTGCTTTTAACATGTAAATTGTTCTATTCGTGGTTAAAAAAAAAAAAAAAAAAAATGTAATTGTGATTGGCTTCGCTAGAAGAGCGGGAGCAATAGTTACATGACTGTGTGAATTAGGTATAGCGTATCGAAAGGTCATTACATACCGTTGTCGTAGCAGTCAAGGTGACCCTAATAGTCGGCATAGCTGTTGTCATTGATTATGATTATATTACGAAAATTTGTAGCATTATCTTTATCCTTTACCTTGTAAGAGTCTACTGGCGTCGGAAACGTACACGGAAGTTGTAATTTTGTGATGCTATTTGGTGTGACTTAGAAGATCGTTATTCGGAGGGTAAACTTTTACGAGTCAGAAGTTCATTAGGTTATGCGTTTAGTCTGGCTTTTAACATCACACGATTGCCCCAGATGGCAATAGTACAAATATCAAATAGAAGGGTGTCGTGAACTATATAAGGTGGTTGAAATATATTGCTTAAGGATCGGACAGAGGAATCGATGTCTGAAGTGGAACATGGGATATGTAGTCAAGAGAATTCTATCTTTTGGTGTTGAGCGACATGTTTATTGTTTTACTGTATCATTTAAATGGAAGAGAGATTATTTTAAGTAAAGTGGACTTGCTTTATTTTGCTGATACAATTCATAGACAAGCTGAATATCGCCTCTGAGCTATGGATCTAATGTTAAATTTTAGTAGATCATAGACAAGCTGAATATTGCCTCTGAGCTATGGATCTAGTGTTATATTTTAGTAGATCATAGACAAGCTGAATATCGCCTCTGAGCTATGGATCTAATGTTATATTGTAGTAGGTCGTAGACAAGCTTAATATTTCCTCTGAGCTATGGATCTAATGTTATATTTTAGTAGATCGTAGACAAGCTTAATGTTGCCTCTGAGCTATAGACCTGGTGTTATATTTTAGAAGGGTATAGACAAGCTTAATATTGCCTCTGAGCTATGGATCTAATGTTATATTGTAGTAGGTCGTAGACAAGCTTAATATTGCCTCTGAGCTATGGATCTAATGTTATATTTTAGTAGATCGTAGAAAAGCTTAATGTTGCCTCTGAGCTATAGACCTGGTGTTATATTTTAGAAGGGTATAGACAAGCTTAATGTTGCCTCTGAGCTATGGATTTGGTGTTATATTTTAGAAGGGTATAGACAAGCTAAGAATTGCCTCTGAGCTACAGTCCTTCATTGTTTTATGAAAATGTCTTAAATCTTATTGAGTAATATTTGAGAAGGTACGGTGAAGCTGAAGATGGTGGCTACATTATAGTACCTATTATTGCGTTGGTAAAGCGTTGGCATGCTGATTAAATGTTGTTTTGGGATTGTATAGACAAGCTGAATATAGCCTCTGAGCTATATTACACCCTGAATGTAATATTCCTAATTATGAACTCTACAATTGAATGAGAGATAGAGGAATTACAAACAGTTTTGATTTGCTATTTTGTTTGGTAATTAAGGTGAATAACATGAAAGATGAAACTATATAAGAATTGTGAAAGAGAAACTTATCAAGTTTTGTATCTTCATCGAGAGCGATGAGTTTGCAGGATGGCCGTGTTAGAGCACATAACATAATTCTGCAGTACCCGACTGTGTTTTACGCCTCTCTGTATGTCAAGAGGATATTATGACTAACTGCATGGTTGCATTTACATGTGGAGTGGTGAGTGTAACGCACTCTCACTCACAAGGATATTGAGTGGAAATCTGTGAGAGCTCGGATCGTCAGTCGATCCGCAGGAGCCGTCGCGAGTTGTCGATGCGCCACAGAATTCTCGGAAAATAGTTTTTACTTTTTGTTGTTTTGTTTTCTATTATGCATACTCGAATGTCATCGTCCTTACTTCGTTTGCATGGGTCGGCAAACGATGCTGTTTGTTTTTTCTTCACTTTTTCTTTTTATTCTTTCGCAAGACCACTGCCGAAGCTGTTTACGGATTTTGCCAGCACTTATTGCTCACTTTACGCCCGCTTGTTTTTTGTCGGGCTTTTTGTTGATGACATTTGAGAAACATTAGATGCAATCAGGTCAACCGGATTTTTTGTCTTCGACATCACCGCATCCGTTCACAGATGCATCCAAAGACGCGTTTAGACACTCTTGTCAGTAAAAACTAATACGTTGATCGACAGGCATTCTGAACTCCACGCAGATGAGAATTATTTCCACTTGGCGTAGTGCAATTAACCCGCCTCTCTTCTCAAACAAAGATTCCACTCAAAGAAACAAGGTGGCGCAAGAGTTATCAACCGATGTTTTTTTTGCTGTAATTTTTTTTTATGAATAAAAAACGTTGGTTCTGCTTTTGGGTTATATATTTATTATTATATATTATTATTTGATGTCTAATATTTTGATTCATTAAATCGAGGAAACGATATCGGCTAAGTCGCCCCGGCCACCAGAATTGATGACCATACGGAACCGATTTATGATATCTTTCATTACTCCTGCCAGCGATAGATCCTTGCTTTCTTGACGGGTATTCTCTTTGAGGGGTGGGCGCAGTGGCTCAGTGGTTAGTATGCTGGACTACTGTGGGAGATCCAAGGTTCGATCCCCGGAAAACACACAAATTAATAATTAAATAATCTTAAAGTTTTTTTTTCCACTGCGCCACCTTTCGCGTACGTCTTACAAACATCCGAGAGTATAACTGTCTTGAAAAAGCTCCTCAATTCAGCCGTTCGTTGCTTGGTTGCAAACAGTCAAATAAAAGGACATCATAATGCTGTAGCAGAACACAAGATTGAAATGCGCCACACATATAGCAGGGTACAATCAGTCAATCATTTTGCCTTGGTCCTTAACAGAAACCACAACAAGTCTCAATTCATAGTAAAAGCAATTAAAATAAAATCGATTCTCCTTGGTTTTCTAATTAATTATCTTTGTCACCCATTTTAATTTCAGTTGCATGATGTTTGCATTCGATTTTTTTCTTATAAAAAAAAACCCATAAAAAACGTATTCCAATAAATTAGCAATATTTTATGGCACTATTCATATTTTATCGCTTTAGAATTTTTATGATTTTGATTAATAAAATGTGAATTTATTATCGCTCACGCAAACTTTATATTCTCCTTCGCAAATCAATCGAAATGATTTATGGGTATTTTTAGATGGCAAAATATCAAATGCTCTGCTCATGGTCATTAATTAATTGAAACCATAAGGCGATGTCATTTACTCAGAGAAAATTACATCAAAATGTAATATTATACGTGCGTACCAATATTTTTACGGAATACAGCGTGTGGGCCTGGGCATGTCAAACAATTATGTCAATTTAAAAATAGACGTTTCGCATTGACGCAGATAATACTTGTATCTGTTGTGTGGCCTCATTGCTTGCTCTTTCATATTTTTATTCGAAATTAAAGCTTCCTAGTTTTTGCTTGAATTATTCGAAAAGACATTGTGACAAGTTCAACGCACACAGAGGAGTGCCAATACTTCTCAACTATTTACTTTAATGAATTTGGGTAGGATTTCTAAGTTTTACTTTAATGCGGCAAAAGTTTAACCATCTTCACAGCCCTAATGGTTTTTCACGTAGGATGGCAATTAAATTCGCTTAAAGTTTGGATATCAATAAAATTAAACACTAAAGAAATATTAAGGAATATTTAGGTTAAGTTGAAGAAGACGACTCTTATACAACCTGTAGAACCGAAAACAAAGAACAAAGTAATTTCTCTCGAAAAGTGCTGAATTAAAGTTGCCCCCTGTTCAAGTAGTAGTAGTAGTAGTAGTAGTGCTTCGAATGTAATTTATTCAGATTGATTTAATTTAGGAAAATAATATTTGTAAGCTGATGTAGGAAGAAGCTTTAAAATCTCCGATGAACGAGATACTGGATCCCCTAGATTTGGTGCAATGCCTTGTAATATCGAAAACAACAACACAATATCTGTGAGGAAAGAAATGGCTGTCGAGCAGAACTATGTATTTATTAATTGCATTCTTCCAGGCACTCTTGCTTATGGTGTGCATTTCTTTTCAATACTAGGGTAAAGTCGGCAAATATGGCACCCGGAGGGATATGGCACCCTTTCAATAACTCCCACTGACGACTTCTTTTCAAAATAGAGACACCAAAATATCATTCATTCTACTGAAGTATGTTGATAGGTACTGTAGACATCGCCGTAGCTCATACAGTTTTTTTGTGACAACGTGAGTAAAAATAACTAGTGTGAATTTAAGAGAAAAAGTTTTTTTGTGGTTTACTCAAGTAAGTGTAGATAGGTAAGTTTTTGGCGCCGGCTATCCGCTTCAGCATAATAAGAGAGTTAAATCGATATGTAATTGTTTCTGTTAACTGTGCTGAGTGAGTTTGCGTGTTTCATCGTGTTATTTTCAATATCTGTAGTACCTTCAAAAAGGAGAAATGGCACCCAAGAATGTGGGGATATATGGCGCCGGTGCCATTTCACCCTCTCAGTACATATAGTTGCTGGAAATGACGTCATCTCAGACAGAAAAAAATTTATAGTATGGAATAGACCGGATATCAAATCAATAACCGATCCTCGTTAGTGATTGCAGAGAAGGGATCACGCAATGTAATTGCAGTCACATATGCAGAGACGTAAGACCATAACGGTTATCGCATGCTGCAACGCATAAGAATTTTTTTTATCACCAGCCAGTTGATTGGATTAACTGTATAATGTGTCATTTTTAGTCACATGACTCCTGCACATCGCATATTAACACATCCAACAAGTATGACAACACTAATCAAAAGAGAAAGTAGGGTGCCATAATGCCCTTTCATATGGCGCCATATTACCCTCCATCTTTTTTTTAAGTGTTTTTTGTTGCAAAAAAAAATATGTCTTTTTAACTCTGAATTTCTTTAATGTTCATATTTTACGCTTTTAAATGAATTGAAAAATAAAGTTATTTTTGTTTAAAATAAAAACCTTGTTTATTTTCTGAGTTAAAAACAAAAACAAAAAGGGGTGCCATATTTGCCGACTTTACCCTATAAGCCAGGGGTTCCCTAACTTTGCGTCGCGACGCCCGGCCCTGAGAAGTCGTCGGGCTGTAGGAGTTAATATCTGAAACCGAAAGTTCTAAGATCTAAAAAAAATCTTTATAACAATATTGGTCCATTTAGAAACTGCTTCAGAAAATATGGTTTGAAGATCCCTTCTATCACGCAAGCGGAACTACTGGATCTATGCAGATTATTCGGCGCTAGTGGGTCCATCTACAAACATTGAGCATACAAAAAGCTTTGTGTCTTTTAGAAAGGGTTTTTTAAGTCTATGGAAAAGCAACGTTTGGTAATGCTCTTTATTGGGATTAAGTCACTTAATGAACGGTCATAATACCATATTAGATAAAGAGTAATAAAAAACTGAGTGGAGGAGAACAAAGGGTAACTACAACCTTATACGAAGCGGATGGAGAAATGCGAAGCCGATGCACAGAAATAAATTGACATAATTTTCTTTCTATGTCAAAATAGCAAACTGTGAACTCTGTCAAATTTGTTCGTCCTAAGTGTTACCGCACGGTTCTTATTTCTTATTTAAAATACTCTGAGCTATTTAGAGAAAAGTTATCTACTCTTCGATTTCGATACCTATGATAAAGCAAAGCCATGCACGCGGAAGTACGGGCAGTGGTGAACACAGCCTTACTATCCTAGAGTCCAATGATATAAAAAACAACTGAAACGTTTCTCCTATGAAAGTCTGCTGGTCGTATGGATATAACAGTAGAGCTAGCCAACCACCTGAACAAGCTCCAGGTATTTTATGGAACTATTTCAACCCAGGCATGTCGGTCCTGAATCTTTGTTAATTGATATTAGGGCTGATATTAGATCATAAACAAGCAAGTTCCCTAACGAAACGCGATATTTATTTCATATCAGCTGTACCAGCTTTGCAAGTGTTAAATAATATGCTCTTGCCTATAAACACAATGTACATCAATGCTCAACATTTTAGACCTTTAGCTTTAAGCGTGAGAGCTGTTATTCCCATTTTGCTCAATCCCGCCTGAATTTTGTAAAATGCTTAAAACAAGCATTACATCTATTAACAAAAGGTGTTATAAATGTGAAGATATATCATGTGTTTTAAGAAAGTTAGTTGTATTGGATATGCCACACCCTGATTTTCAATCCCCCCCACATTTCGCTTGGGAGCGGGTCATAATTCTGCATTTCAAAATTCTGTATCGACAAAATTCTGTATATTTATTTTTTGAAAATACTGTATGAACAAAATTCTGTATTTCAGAATTCTGTATTTCAAAATGCTGTATATCCAAAATGCTGTATTACCAAAATGCTGTATATCCAAAATACTGTATTTCCAAAAGGCTGTAAATTCAAAATTCTGTTTTCCGAAATACTGTTTATGCTCCAATAATTCTATACTTTTTAAAATATGTAAAATAAACTGAGATTCAGGTGCCTACATAATTTAACAAAAACATAAGCCAGAAGATAGTGGCAGTGGCGTTGTGACTAAGTGGAAGGTGGCATAGGAGTGCTGTGGTGACGGCGACGGAATGGAAGTGGTTCAGTTTAAACTAGTCATATCATATTGTAGAGGCTGGTGACGACGTGGATTTTTACATTACAACTGCGTACTTTTGTTTACCCGGAAACTAAAAACATGCGAAACGACCAAGAATTAACAGGGTACGACATTTTAAGAACTGATGAATTCGTGGCACTATACGTTGTTTGCCACTTAAGTCCCTTTCATACCACTTGCCGCCCTTCCATCGCCACACCACTCCTATGCCACCGCTACGCCACTGCTTCACCACTTCGTTGTCTAAGAGTAAACTTAATACTTCAAAGAAATAATATGAATTACTGCATAAAGATAACCACAAGTTCTAAATTGATGCAAATAAAAATTCGGCAAGCGCTAAAGGTAAAGCTTTGATTGCTGTAGCAAAATTCTAAAGGTATTCGTCCCACTTTGTTGTCATAAATCTATGTTGACATTCACGGAGACAGTAAATTATGCAAAAAATTTAGTTATACAAGAATTCTGTATTTAAAAAAAATGGTTTTGATAATGTAAAAAAGTGCGCACTTTTTTTTAAATACAGAATTTTGATATACAGAATTTTGAAATACAGAATTTGGAAATACTGTGTTTTGTTCATACAGAATTTTGCTCATACAGAATTTTGTTCATACAGAATTTTGTGCATACAGAATTTTGTGCATACAGAATTTTGAAATACAGTATTTTGAAATACAGTATTTTGAAAACAGAATTTTGACCATACAGTATTTCAACCCCAACCCATTTCGCTTTGGTCGGACAATCCACATGAATGTTCCAAATTTTACAACTTTAACTGCCATGGATGTCGATAAATACCTTGGCAGGTTTTTTTTTTTGTGTGGGAGATGCCAAACCCCTTTTCACGATTGTTATGGGCCAATAACAAAGAATGCCTAAATATGTTAGCTCAATGGACTTCTTCGTATTCTGCATACAACCATACGAAATAAGAGAAACTTTAAAATACGTACCAGAAAAACTGTCTTCTTGCATAGATTCTAAATTTCCCATTGGAGCCATGCAATTAGGTAATTGCATCAAAGGTGAGTGCTGTTTAGCAATTGGAAACTCGTAAAAGTTAAAATGCTGCCGTCGTTCTTATTTTAAGTAAGTTTCACCACCCACCCTCTTCAAGTTCTTGCGAGAATATTCTTTTCCAGTGTGTGCTTTTAAAAAGAACTGCATTGCAGCTAAACACATCGACCGTAGCGAAATTTAATATATACAACCCCCATACAAAGTGCAAACGTTCATCAGTGTAATCTAATTTAGGGAATTGCTTGAGGCGAATTGAAATGAGTTCAAGTTCATTTACGAAAAATGCTTTCTACATCAGAGTAACAAGACCATTAAGTTCATTATGTAGTTACACCTTTGTAGATTCATGTCCCGCGGGAAAACACAACTTGTTTCTGGGACTTTTCTCTTTTTTATCGAGTTGGAGCCTTCTTTCGTGGAACAATTTTATAATCGATATGGGGCAAAAATGGTTCAGCTGCAGAATCCGTCCTTTTTATGTTCGAAATACATGGAAAACCTTTTCGTCGGTTAATAAGAGCATGACAAAAGACATCAGTCTACATACACGAATTTAAGTCATTTTCCATTGTACTGTGTGATAAAATGGATAGGAAGAAACACCAACACAATACACAATAAATATAATTTTTGATCACAGCACTTCACATATCCCAGTGGTATAGTTGCATTTAAACAAATAACACAAACAATTGTTTTGAAAGCCCAAATTATAAAACAGCCAGCATTTCATTTGAAAAATTGCCAGCAAACTGAAGCCAGCTGAACTTTTATATAGCCAAGTTGGTACACATGATTAACCTTTGTGCATGGACACACGGTCATGAGCATGACTTTCATTCCCATGAACGATTTGGCTCACAAAAACATGGCGTTATTGCAATCAAATAAAATGTCGCAAGTACTGGAATAGTGAACTGTGCACTTGTGCCTTCCCATGAACGTCGTGTCCACCGAGACAGGTAGATTTTGAGTGAGTAGAAATATGAAGTAGATGCCACAGGAAATGCTACGAAAATCCACATTCAGAAATAATTCTAATTAACTCCAAGGAATAACTCCGAATGTATTCCAAGAGTCAGTCAAGACCTGTTGTGAAAGTGTGTTTTTTAAGTATATATAAAATATTATTATTTAATCAAAGTTCCAATCTAGATTTAAGGCGGTGTTTTTCCTTATTGACAGTGAAGGTAAGCTCTAAACATTTTCGTATGTTTTTATACAGGGTGTCCCAGTTAAGAAGGACAATCCTTTAACGGAAGATTCCTGAAGTTATGCCGAACAAAAAATTGTATGGCAGGGGGGGTATATATTCATCGTATTTCCCGTTATAGCCCATCAAAGTAGGTGACCTCTAATTTATAGGTGTTACCACCTAAAACGCTATAACTTCTAAACTATTATAGCTACAAAAATAGTTTTGTACATTTTGAAAAGAAAATTTAGTAGCGCATACAAGTCTTAAGCACTTCTGGCTCCTTAAACTCAAAATTTTGAAAATTTTTGTTACAATTTTTTACTTAAAATGCCTTTTTCTCAAAATTTTACTTTATAAATTTTCATTTTTTTTATGAAATTTTTATCCTTGAGAAATTTCCTAAAAATTATGTTAAGCAACTTTTTTACGTACGATCAACAGAAGTTGTAACATACGGAAATCCTCATGAAGTACTGTTGTTTGGCAGAACAATGATAATGGACACGAAAGGTGAAACTATCTTTCAAACGTTGGAAGACTTCCTCACACAAAAAGAAATACTATGGTCCAACAGTTTGGCTATAGCTACGGTACGGGTGGAGCCCCAGCCATGGTTGGTCAATACAAAGCTCTCATTGCTCATATTAAAAGGAAAAATCCTGGTATACTTGCTGTTCATTGTATCATTCATCGCCAACTTCTGGTAGCTAGAAATTTTAGTGAAAGACTTCACAAGTCTCTGCAGTTAGTCATCACAACTACTGTGAACAAAGTAAGGAGCAGTGCTTTGAATGATCGATTGTTCAAACAACTCTGCATAGAAAATGACGAAGACTTCAATCGGTTACTTCTGCATACTGAAGTGAGATGATTATCAAAAGGAGCTTGTCTAAAAAGATTCAACAATTTACAAAGTTCTGTCTTGGAATTTCTCAAAGGAAAGGATCCTATTCTTCGTGAAAAGCTTCTGAATGCTGCAAGTGATGTCACCTATTTGACCGACCTTTTCAACAAGTTTAATGATGTCGATTTGAAACTCCAAGGGGAAGATATGAATTTGATAACTACCAAAAAATTTCTCAAAGGAAAGGATCCTATTCTTCGTGAAAAGCTTCTGAATGCTGCAAGTGATGTCACCTATTTGACCGACCTTTTCAACAAGTTTAATGATGTCGATTTTAAACTCCAAGGGGAAGATATGAATTTGATAACTACCAAAAGTGTTCTGTCTGCATTTGCTGCTAAGCTGATCTAATAGAAAAGAATTCTTGGTCGAGGAGATTTGAGCCAGTTTCTTGCTTTTCAAAAACACCAACTATCGATCAAGATAGACTTGATTACTGTGCCCACTTGGAAACTCTGCATTCTGACATATGTACACGGTTTGACGACATTTTGCCACTCGACATACCGCCTTGGATTTTAAATCCTTTTACAAGCATGTCAATGTAGATGTTGAATCCTGCAATTGAAGAAGATCTAATTGAGCTTATATTTATACAATGAGGAACTAAAGTGCAAAGTTTAGCGAATACCAACAACATCCCATGTCTAGCAAAAGGGAAAAATTTGAAATGGAAAAAAATAAGTTGGTGGGCGCTGAAATAATTTGGGTTGTCAGTAAAACAGTTTGAGAACCCCTGGTATAGATCAATTGCCATTGCATATCCCAATCCAACCTTACCCCAACTGGACTGACGTAAGAAAAAGTGCTCTCAATCGTAGCTAAGATACATATCTGATTAACGAAGAAAATACAAAGAACATAATATTGACATATCGGAAATAAGTGTGCTCAAACTTCAGTCTCATAGGAGAGAGTTTTGGAAGTACATAATTCGATTTAGCGGTCATGCTTGTACAGTTTAGTTTGACACAGTTAGTTTCACACACGCTTCTTGCAAATGTTTATCATTAAACTTGGCTAAAATATCAATCCACACTCCATATTTGTTCATTGAATAAAAGATAAATCATTCCACAAGCAAATATTAGCCCTCATGTCAATACCATGACATATCAAGGAACTTTCGCAACATAACATACTCGTAGCCTCGTGTGCTCTGGCCTGGACTCACCTCTAAAACTAAGCTACAACATTACCTCTCATAAATAATAGCGTTATAAATATTAATGGACACGTTACACGTACCAGGAGGCACAGACGACCTCCTTATCCTTATAGCAATGTTAATGATAATGACAATGATCCTAATGGGACTATAACACATCGTGTCGTGCATTTTATTCGTTACCTGTGGCCTTGTAGGTACTTATTAATGAGTAAACATTTAGTAGAACAACGGGTACCATCGAATTTTATTATTCAAAATTCACAACACAACGTAACCGGATTAACGCACAAAATTGCTTTATTCAAAATTGGCTGTTTCTTTCTGGGCTCGAAATTAAATGGTATACGGCAAATACATACTCGCTAAAGTGGAATGAAATATAAATTTTATGGATACTTAGGTACTGCTAATTATGCTGGAGCTTAATGCAGGGATGTATAGTAAATTTGAATAGTCGATTGATTTGTATAATGTAGAGCCACCACTCATTTGTTTGACGTTTTCAATGTTTCGATTAATTTATACTGCGAGTGGTGGTAAGTTAAATAAATTTGTATTCCGGACTACAGAGTGCTTGTCATTTTCAATATATCCACTAATTGTGTAGATAAAATAATGAATGTATAATTAAACAAACCCGAATTGAATTAACTTCAGAGCTTTGGCGACCATGGGCTAGGAAATTGCATGATTAAGCAAACCAATTCGCGCTCTTATTATGGCTTTAACGGTGAAGAGCAAGGGGGAGTTGATTCGATCGATTGATGGGAGAAAAACATTGTGGACTGATAAAGATATACTTGATAGAGTTGGTACACTATTTTAACACACCGAGGCTCTTAAAGGCAAAGTGATCATGTTGCTATCAGAATGAGGCACTCTTTCAGTGTTCTAGATATCCGAACATTAAGTGCAGCCAAAATGACTCGGATCGTGCCTTTGAATTACATCGTGTATACGTCATCAGGGGGAGAGTACGATAACTTAGGCGCCAAAAATTGATAACGGTTTTTTGTAGAGGGGTTAAATATAAGCATTTTTTACTATGGGATGGGGTCTATCTCGCTTCGTTTAGGCGGGAGGGGAAATTAAAAAAAATAATACTTAAAATGAAAAAAAGAAAATGTTAAAAAACAATGGCAACACTTATAATAAAAGACTATATCATTTTTGAAAGCCTGGAATCTGTTCTTGAATATTATTTTTAAATCAAGTTATTTCTGTTAATAATTTTTGAAAAAAAAAACAATTTCAAACTTGAAATTTAAGGACAAAAATTGGGGTGATTACAATAATTTGGGCGATGAAAACTAATGATTAATTTATGTAGAGGGGTTAAATACAAGCACCCTTCGCTCCGTTTCGGAGGGAGTGGTAATTTAAAAAAATAAAACTTAATAGAATATTAAAAATAAATGGCAACACTAACAACAAAGTACCTACTATATAGCATTTTTCATAGCTAGGAATCTCTTCTAAATTGTCTATGAACTTTTAGGTCAGAGACTATTACTGAAGAATCTTGTTGACATTGGGTAAACAACTATAATTTAAAGAAAGTTTGCATATACTCTGCCTTGCACCCGTCCCAAAATCCAACATTGACCCCAAGCAGGGGGGTTGCATTTCCATTTCCATTACCCATTTCAAGGTGCAAGGGTAGCAATTTGAACTCTAAGCGTTGTGACATATGAAAGTAATTTTCCATTTTCTCAAAAATTAGAAGACATAAATCAATCTAGTTTTCAGTGTTCGATTCAGAATTGATTAAGGCAGTAAAAACTACAAACAAATTAAGTAGGTACCTATATTCTCAATATTGAAAAAATCAACATACAACATTTTTTTTTTTTAATTTTTTTCCTTAAATTTCAAGTTTGAAAGCATTTTTTTTTTCAAAAACTGTTAATAAAAATAACTTGATTTAAAAATAATTTGAAAGAACTTGGCTTTCAAAAATCCTAAAGTCCTTTATTGTAAGTGTTCCCATTATTTTTTAATATTTTATTTTCATTTTATGTTTCATTTTTTAAATTACCCCTCCCGCCTAAACGAAGCCAGATAGACCACCCCTCTCCCTAAAAAACGCTTATATTTAAATTTTTGGTGCCTAAGTTATCGTCCACGATCCGTCATCAGACCTCTGGCATTGTCGTCTAGACTCTAGAGGACTCTGCTTGAAAAGACCATCCACAACAACCACTTTAGTCGTGTGCAAAGAACTACATGCGTCTGTGTCAGTGGAACGCTTAGGAGTAGGACCCATCCAACTACGTTGGTTGACATATTGTTATACATGCTACCGCTAGATATCAATAAATGCAAGCAAATGAGTCCCTCCAGTAAATACGCAACTGTTTTGGCTGTTGTGATTGAAGCCGCACATCGTTCAAAATCCTTATAGTATTTCTATTATGTGACATCGTATGGACCCAGTGGGCTGGGATACTTAAGCGAGAGGTATCAGGTTTGATCCCCGGAAAAACACAAATTACACCTTGAAATTATTTTTCCACTGCGAAAATTTGCTCGATTCAG
This sequence comes from Cheilosia scutellata, assembly GCA_955612985.1. Classification (NCBI taxonomy): domain Eukaryota; kingdom Metazoa; phylum Arthropoda; class Insecta; order Diptera; family Syrphidae; genus Cheilosia; species Cheilosia scutellata. The sequence continues at coordinate 55,786,037 of OY015312.1, read as the reverse complement.
CCAGATTCGGAATTCACTACATTGTAGCCCCTTGCCAAAATAAAAACTCACACCAGCCAAACAAATGGTTGCGAGAAGCTTGGCCTTGAGTGCCTATACGGCCTTTTGCGAGAAATATATGTATTTTTTGCATTGACGGACTTTAGACGAAGACCTTTAACGGCCAACACTACAAGTTGTACAGTGACAGTGATCTTGGGAGTAAGTGCGAGTCACTCATCTGAGAGTCATCTAATAAAGTGAATAGCAATACGTAACTAAATCTGATCCAAATAAATATAAATATAAATATAAATATAGCCGTTGGTGATGGCTTTGAGTTGGCTTCATGTCCCTGTTTCTTGTAGTTACACTGTAAAAATTGGATAGTGTGACATCAGAAAGTTCTTCCATGTTATGGAAGGTGTATTTATAAATCTTTTATGCAATTTGTATCCTAAAAATTATGTTGAGCAATTTTAAACAAAATTAAACATACGAGCAACAGAAGTTGTAGTAAAAGACATTTACTGTCAGACAAAAATGGTCGAGAAGCGAGGCTCGACATTTCTCTAAAATGAACTTTTTCTTCCATAGCATCCCGGAAGAAAAAATCCATGAGTGTTATAGGTTAGGTCAGGAGATCTGTGTGGCCAAGGGTTGGGGCCAAATCGACCAGTCCACCGTTCGTTAAAAGTATGGCGGAGGAAGGGAATTACCCCGCTTCTACTGTAAGAAGGTTTTCCATATTGTTGAAACAACATCGCTCCGGCAGCCATTTTCTAAGAAATTCTACGAAGTAATGGGAATTAACTGTTTGTGGAAGAACGCGCGATGCTCCTTAAGTGTTTCCAAACATTTACGCTAAACCCCTTTTGAAATTAGCAACACATTTTGAAGAATTTGTTTACAATAATTAAATTCTTACCTTTGAAAGCATGTTGTGCATATTATGTGGGGATTGGAGATTGGAGTCTGAAAAATGGTGCAAATTATGGTGGTTTGTAACCGCATATGTCTGTGAATTGCTGTTCGTCAGTCCACAGACTTCAGTAGCGATTGGCAAAATTCCATTCTTCTTTGTGCATCTCCTGGTAGTAATTCCTGTACTTGTGTTAAATGAAAAGGGTGTTCTGGTTCAGGGAAGTTCCAACTGCATAGCTAGTCGGCGGACGCTGACAGAATGCTGAACTTCCACAGAGCGCTAGTTAGTTTTTTATTCTCACTTAATTTTGTTTGACCATTTTTGTCTGTCATAAAATGGCTTAACATAAATTTTAGGACATTTTTCAATGATAGAAATTTAATTAAAAAAAGAAATAGCATACAGTTCCAAAGTCATCTTTACAGAACCATTAGCCCATTAGAGGGAGGAAGTAATAACCACATACCCCCTACACCATCGTCAACATAGAGCGGGCAGATCAACAGAGACCGCCTTATATCAGCTAACGGAGGTTAATTAAAAAAAGAAATAGCATACAGTTCCAAAGCCATCTTTACATTACATTACGTACTATTTAAATGTTTATCAAAATCGAAAATGCGCTTTTCGAGATACATAATAAGATTAGTTTCTTAAACTACCGCTAAACTCTCATTTGACCAAACTTGTTAGATACCCCCATTTTCATGTTGTATATTATAGAAAACCAAATTTTGAAGAAATGTCTGTACCTAACTGAAAATCCCCGTTGCCAGCCGTTTTAAGTGAGATTACCCATCACAGGCCTTAAAATTTCCCTTTTTCCGCATTCTTCGTGGCGGCATTCCTCATGGATTCCCCACAATGCTTTTCAAAAAACACTAGAAATTGTACCAGAATTTCAGAAATGGAGTGTAAAATTTTTCTTAATTTGATATTGTTAACTCATAAAAGAAGTTTCATCAAAATCGGATTAAAAAAAACCGGAGATACAAGGTAATTAGAATTAAAAATTGTTAAGTTTTGGCGGTGAAATTAAACAAACAACATAATATAAAAAAAATTATTTTGATAAAGTTGTACACTTCATTCCTGAAATGTTGGCACCATTTCATATGGTATTTTCGGAATTTTGGGGGCGTGCCACGCCCAATGGGACAGAGAGCGCCAATTTTTTTTTTTAGCTTAGCGAATTAAAGTCAGTACGATTTTAAAGTATTATCCTTACTTGGATCAAGTCAACTCTCCGCAACAATCTTCTGCACTACACGAATAAAAAAATTGAGTAAACTGACTGTTTTTAAAAAATTGGGCACGAGTACGATAACTACGGCGCCAAAAATTGATAACGGTATTTTGTTGAGGGGTTAAATTAACAAGCATTTTTGTACTATGGGAGGGGGGTCTATCTGGCTTCATTTAGGAGGGAGGGGCAATTTATAAAAAATAATACTTAAAATGAAAAAAAATAATTTCATAAACAATGGCAACACTTACAATAAAGGATTTTAGGAATTTTGGAAGCCAGGAATCTGTTCTTTGATATTATTTTTAAATCAAGTTATAGCTGTTAATTGTTTTTGAAAAAAATATTTTCAAACTTAAAATTTAAGGAAAAAAATTAAAAAAAAAATTTGTATGTTGATTTTTTCAATATTGAGAAAGTAGATACAGTCTCTGGTCTGAAATTTCACATTGGTAGACAAAATTTTGCTGATTTGCATTTTAGGCAACTTAGAACGGATTCCTGGCTTTGAAAAATACTATAGTTCGTTGTTGTAAGTGTTGCCATTGTTTTTTAATATTTTATTTTAATTTTATTTATAATTTTTTTTTTAATTACAACTCCCGCCTAACCGGAGCGAGATAGACCCCCCCCCCTCCCATAGTAAAAAATGCTTGTATTTAACTCCTCTACACAAATCCGTCATTAGTTTTTATCGCCAACATTATTTTACTTACCCCAATTTTTGTCCTTAAATTTCAATTTTGAAATTGTTTTTTTCAAAAACTATTTAAAGTAATAACTTGATTTAAAAATAATATGAAAGGATTTCGGGCTTTCCAAAATGATATAGTCTTTTATTATAAGTGTTGCCATTGTTTTTTAATGCATTTTTTTCCATTTAAAGTATCATTTTCTTTAAATTACCCCTTCCGCCGAAGTTATCGTACTCTCCCCAAAAATTGTTTACCCAAGTTCCAATGCAACAACTTAAATGCAGTTAGAATGAACACGCACATGAATATGTCTAATTTTTCAATTACTCATACGATTGTAATGAATGACAGCGTTTCAGTTACGTTTACTAATTCATTCATTCATTCATTTTTAATGGCCCGCTTATCCATTAAGTGGATCGCGGGTGTGGGTTGCTAAAGTAGACACTCCATTTCTCTTGATTCTTCGCCATCGACCATAAATCATCAAAGGCAATGCCCAGCCCATACGGGTAAAAGAGAGATTATGGATTTGATCTAACCATCTCATCCTTGGTCTACATATAGACATAGAGCACGCCTGCCTGATGGTACGGATTCCATAGCACGTCGTGGGATCCTGGTCGAGGGCATGCGTTTAACATGACCAAAGCACCGAAGCATGGACGATGTCTCGCAAACGTCATCGCTTACCTCAAAGATCTTATTGCTTTAACATCGAGCTTGTCTCCACTGTTTCCTTAATCCGTGATTTGGACATTATCTGCGATGTTCAACTTAACTTCCGTTCTAACATCGACAACGCTATTAGCAGAGCTAATTCAGTACTCGGTCTTCTAAAACGTTGGTCGAAGCAGTTTTTTATATATGACGTTTATAATACCACTTCTAGAATATGCCAGCCAGGTCTGGTCACCTTACCATTAGTGGCATATTCTGAGAATCGAAGCTTTCCAGCTTAGGAACATTATATACCTAGTTTGTCCTCATCTACTTTATCAGATCTACTAATTCTCATCGTTTAAGATCAGTCCCTTATTTCACCATAAAATTGTTAAGAGTAATATGTGTTGGGTTTAATTTATAATTAACTGTTAATATATTTGTTTTTCTTAAGTTTAGTAGTTTGTTTATGTTTTTTCTGTAAGCAAATAAATATAAGTATATATAAGTAGCAGACGACAGATGGACGGAATAGCGCGACATATTTTTTTCAGTTCCCAAATCATCATAGTATCAGTATTGATTAGGTAAATCACATAATAACATCTTTCTCTTACTATGTACTTGTACATATACGAGAAAGTTAAAAGAGGGTTTTAAAAATATCCTTCTTTGAAATTGATCCAATGGAAAGCTTCCCATAACTCATTCTCAAGAATTTCAATTTCAAGAATTAATTTCCAGACTTTCCCAAATGTGAATACTTTGAATCCGCTTACGCTCACATTTACAAGCACATGTACGGTACGTGCTGTTCTCTGATTTAATGAGCTATTTAAATCTCGAAGGTAAACGCGTTGAGTACCAATTAGTTTAAGATGTCTCTCTGACATTCAAGAATCTACCTACGACCCTTAATGATATTTTCCAAACCAGCACCATCATACTTATACAAGAGTTAGTTACCAAATCCACGGTTGAGCAAATGCAAATCGCTAAATCATTTAGAAAATGAATGATCCTTTTAACGAGGCATACACTTGGTGCTGCATACATTAAACAGAAATCGTCTATGGCCCTTTTAGTTTCGATATTATGCGCAACCTAAAACCCGTGATTAATCACAAATATCCCACCACCACTCTCATGAAGGTCATTAACTCGATTGTCCCTTGAATTTCTTTTGAGGGAGGCCATGGGATTTGTGAATCCCTTATTTGGTCTTGATTTTTATTTTTTTATTATTATTATTGAAGGATATCGATTTTATTCTGCTCGTCATACACATTGTCTATGGTAAAACAAATATGTTCTGAGGGCCACCTAACTGACATTGCTGTATATGGTTCATTGATTATTCATTAAGAGGACGAAATGTATCTTGAGCTTGTCTACCGAAACAAGCTATGCGTCTAATTAGTGAGAAAGTGATACGAATTACAAAAGTGGCATTTCATTTCAATTCGATATGGTAATAATAAAAACACCCACAACTGTATGATGAAATCTATACCTTGGTTGTCTCTATGGTAAGGAAACCTATACGTAATTAAAAATTCTATTGGTGTGACCTCCTTCTCAAAATCTCAATAGCATTATATTCACATATATTCGTTTCCATGCGTTCTTCTGATCCCATAATATTTTCAATTATGCAGGGTACTCTGGCAAATACCAGTATATCGGCCAATAATAATACATACTTATGGAGCAAATTCGGGGAGACTCCGCACATGAAAGATTTACAAACAAATGGTATGGCTGGTGATTGCCCTACATTTCCCTTAGGTATAGTAGCTATATAGCACTCGAGTTTTATGTTTCTATCTATGATGTTCATTGTTCAGTTCAATGTTGATTTTGGCCCTTGGTAACACAATTGCGTGTATCGAAGGCTTCTATATAGCAACCGATAACTCTATTTTACTATCAGGAATATGGACTCTGCATATACTTAGAGTCGTTTAGCCGAAAACTTTGGAACTTTAAAAAAAAAAACTTCCTCAATAGTCTTTCAAAAGGTCCTTCAAATGAACATGTGTTCCTAGGTTAATTGTTATGGCATCAGCAAGAATATTATGTGTGAAAATGAGGGGAATATAAAAATAAAGTAATTGGTTTGTATAATGACCTGAAATTGCCCACTTAACCCATTAACAAAGGAGATTAGAGCGAATTGATGGCTATAAATGAACTTCCCTATCTGAAGACGTCCTCGGTATCAAGTGCTAAATGGAATAAATATAACAGGATTATCAGTTAAGAATGGTAATATTTTTTCAAAGCCATACTATGGTTCTTGCGGGATTAAGTGGAGGGTGGAGTTGTAATGGCTTTTGTATTGCTGATACTTAAAATACTTACCTAACTGTGGGCATTACTGGGAAGCATTTTTGTTTCGACTTTGTTTCGACCTTGAAGCAATTGTACGAAACACACAAGCCAACTTCAGAGGTACAATTTTTCAGAAGTCTGTTTATCTGCTTGCATATATAATGACATTATCGGTAGATCGCAGCGAGCTGCCAGTGGCGCATTTGCAAGTGTTGAAACGGAGTAGAAAGGCGAAAGGAGTCTCAGCATCGACGGCTCAGACAAAACGTCAAACAAACTAACTTCGAAGTAGTTAAAGACTTTGCCTACCTGGGATCCACTATCACCTTGCAAAATGACATCAGCGCAGAGATCTCACGAACAATCGCTCTTGCCAATCGCTGTTTCTTCGGTCTAAAAAGGCATCAAGTAAAGCCCAAGGCGATATTATATAAGACCCTAATCATCCAGTCCTGCTGTGCGGTGCAGAAGCATTGTCTCTGTTTTCGCGGTTTTCCTTTCGTTTTTTACAGAATCCCACCCCTGGTCAAAAAGCTGGAGATACAATGATGGAGATGGTTGAGAAAATCCCCAAACCCAAAATACCCAAATAGATTGCGAGTGTACCTATTCACAATGCATTAACAGTAAAATAGGTATGGAGGGGGCATGCGTTTGCAAAGTTATTTTGCATGGGAGATGCAACACCCTTTTGCTCAATCCCGCCCACATTTCGCGAAACGATTTGTTCAGACAATGTACATCAGTATTCAACATGTTACAAATTTAGCTTCCATAAGTGCCCAGAAATATCGTTTGAAATATTTTCTTTTTGTATAGGAAGTGTCAAAAAAACATTTTAAATGTTCTTTCGTAGAAAAAATATTTTTTTTAATTTGTTTTTTCAAGTCACCTACATATATCCTTCCTCCGCCTTCAGATAAACTCCAGAGTGATACTAAAACACAGATAGTTCAAATTTCAATGTAATTTATTTGAATGGAATCGAAATCAGTGGAGAGCGATGTGATAAACAATGTTTTTCGATTTGTTTTCCGGCGCAAGAACAAACAACGAAGACGGTTTACCAAAACGCGAACAGACAACGTACAGCTGACCGTGCGAAAAACAGGGAAATTCGAGAATAATCTCACAGACTTCCAAAGATTGGCCTTGCGATTTATTGATTGTCATCGCAAAAGCCAATCGAACGGGGAACTGAATCCGCTTGAATTGGAATGGAAGATCAGTTGGAATAATCGGAATTCGTGGGATAAGGACTTCCTCTCCTTTGAATTTACCCTTGATGAATCGCTTGAATCACATTCTTCATCAGTTTCTTGACGGACAACCGAGTACCGTTGCACAATTTCGGATGATTCAGATTCCGCAACATGATTATGATCGATCCCACCTGGCATGTCAAGCGAGTTCAAAAATTCCGTTGGGTAGCAAGTTGGTCGCTTCATTCTCGGCGGTCACGCTATCAACGGATTTGTACGAATGCAGTTCTATAGCGATTTGACTTTCTATAATGAAATTCAAGTTATCGACGTCCTTATTCTTCCTGCTAGTATTGCCCGTTCACTAATCCAAACGAGGGCGCAGTAGCAGTAGCGCAGTGGTTAGTGTGCTGGACTACTGTGCGAGGGATCCCAGGTTCGATCCCCGGAAAAACACAAATTGCATCTTAAGGTTTTTTCTACTGCGCCACCTCTCGCGAACGTCTGACAAACATCCGAGAGTATGACTGTCCTGAAAAAGCTTCCCAATTCAGCCGTTCGGACTCGGCATAAAATTGTAGGTCCCTTCCATTCGTTCCAAAATAAGAAACTCACACAAAAACGAATGGTTGCGAGAAGCTAGGCCTTGGGTGTCTACCGCCTGTTGCGCCGCCTATTTATTATTTTTTTTTTAATCCAAACGTGATTTGTATAATTTTGTGCCGGAACAATTTGGTGATGAGTTCCTCCTTCGACGATGTGAACTCGCAAAAATTTTCCGGGAACGATATCAATCCAGTCGAAACATCAAGAGGAATTTGGCCATTGCCAAGCGCCAGCAGGTTAACTTCTCCACCCAAAATCTACGCAAAACGTATTTTATCACAATGAATTTCACAATTATCCGAAATTTTCCAAGCTTCACAACGAATTTTCCACCTTTTTATCATCCAAAATCATTAAATCATGCTATCAAATGCAAAATTTCGTCGAAAAACAAATTAAAGTTTTTCGCGTTTTTCCGGAACTAAGAATTTTCTATTTTTCCATTCGAAAAGCCATTCCAGAACATCAACACAAAATTCCATACAAAAAATCAATTTTCGATTCTTCCAATTTCCCCACTTTTCCGGAGGGTTTTCCCAAAATTTTCTTTTAGAAGAACCTTCTCCTGGCAATTACAAGCAACTGAAAAAAAATTTGAGCTAAATCGGTCCAGCCGTTCTCAATTGATGAATTACTATACATTTTTGCACTATTTTTATATACATTACGATTACAGATATAAAAGATATAGATATAAATATAGATTAGTAAGGATTGTACTTGGGATTTTCCGACATTTTATGTAGTTAGATTTTTTTTATTTCAGAAGGAAGTTGTTGGCCAAGTCTTAGGGCGGCTATGGCAAAAGTTCCACGTCTTTTGATTGAATCCAACTCCTAACAACCCTGGAAGAGTGGATAGGGACATTTTCTTGTTGGAAAATCCACGACAGGGGTCCGAAAATGTTTTTCACTTTTGGAAATGACCGTTCCAGCGACCATTTATAGTTGTTTTCGTTCATTGTTGTGGACAAAAACTCCAACTCGATTGTGCCATAGTAGGTAATAGCTCCCCACACCATCACACATGATGTACGCTCATCCTTTCTTAGATCATGAAAATAAAAGTTGTAACCACCGGGGCCGGCAAGGTTAAACTTTTTCATCCGAAAAGACAACGCGTTTCCATTCACTGCTCCAAGCAACATGTTCTCTTGCAAAATTCATTCGATGCTCCTTGTATACTTGCCTCAAAACAGGTTTCTTTTTAAGTTTTCTTCAGTGTATAGTACCACTTTTTCGTATTATCCTTCGGACCGATGCTATGCTGGCTGATACTCCGCTGTTGGCCCTTATTTTAATCACTGGCTGGTAGAGTAGAATTTGAGGCAAGCCGTAGAATTAAAAGCTTTTCTCGCAATTTTGTTGCTTCTGCCGTGTTTGATTTTTTACAACAGTCTTACTTCTATTTAGCCTCCTTGCAATTTCTCGGCCTGAGAGTCCTAACTCCTTGAAATCTATTTTTGCTCTTTATGTTGCTGTCAAAGTCTTTCCGGAACGCATTTTTTTTTTTTAAACTAAATAAAAACAGTTATTTTCATCTCTTTTTAAAAAATTCTTAACAAAACTTTGAAAAAAATCGCTGATGTGAACTCCTTCAACGGAATATTCGCAATGGCCATATCCTCAATCCTAGTGGCGCATCTTTTTATACGCTTTTCAAGTAGTTCATTGTTTGATCTTGGGACATTCCGGCCGTCGTTTTTTATTTACTCTTTAATTTTATGACTTACTGCACCTGTTCGAAGGTAGTAAAAGTTTCCAGGTACAACATTTTCAATAGGTAAGGGTCCGCCAAATAATTTTTTTTTTTTTTTGAAAATGGTATAAAAAAAACTACTCAATATTTTCTCAAATTTCTTTTTTTATTTGAAAGTACAATCCTTCCGGTTAATAATGGAAAATAATTTCATTCAAATGGCTGCCTCGGCTGGCCATGCAGTAGCCTACACGATCGGTCCAATTTTTAAGCACATTATCGATGTGTGTAGCTGTATTTCACCAATGGCTTCACGAATATTGTCCTGTAAAGCGTCAATTTGTCTCTGGCATGTCGGCGTAATACTTATCTTTTACGGCACCCCACAAATAATAGTCCAACGGTGTCAAATCGCAGCTCCGCGGTGGCCAAACGACATCAGCTCTGCGGCTTATAATGCGATCTTCAAAAACAGGGCGCAAAACATCGAGTGTAGCTTCGGCTGTGTGGCACGTAGCGCCGTCCTGTTGAAACCAAATGTTGCCAATATCCTCCTCTTCAATTTTTGTGAACAAAAATTCGTTCAACATGGCCCGATAACGATCGCCATTGACTGTAACGGCCACTCCTTGCTCATTTTCGAAGCAAAATGGCCCAATTATGCCTCTGAACCAAAATCCGCACCAAACAGTGACTCGTTTTGGGTATATCGGCTTTTCAATGTATGCGTGCGGGTTTTCTGTGCCCCAAATGCGACAATTTTGCTTGTTTACATACCCGCCAAGATAAAAATGAGCTTCATCTGAAAAGATGATTTTTTTGGCAAAATCGGCATCTTCTCTAAGTCGATCGCAGGCCCACTTAGCGAAGCGAAAACGCAATATTTCCCAGCGTTGTTCAAGCGTATACACAACCATATTCGTTCAGCGTAAGGATATAACTAATTATCTGTCAAATCAGACATGAGCTAAGTGTTACCATTCGCGAAATAAGCACTAGTTGAAAAAAAAAACGTTAGATGGCGGACCCTTTATAATGAGTGAAAATCGATGTAAAATGTATCCTAGTGATCGCCCAGTGTATGTCTATACTTAGAGATTTAATTAAATGCATAATATTCCATTGAACATTGGTAGAAAATTAGAGCTGCCTCTCGAATGCACTTTGTAGACACTTAATCCTAAATGTCTTAAAATATCTACAGAATATTATAAAAAAAAATTTCCGTCATACAGAATTTTTGTACAACGTTTTTTTTGATTTTTTACAACAGTCTTACTTCTATTTAGCCTCCTTGCAATTTCTCGGCCTGAGAGTCCTAACTCCTTGAAATCTATTTTTGCTCTTTATGTTGCTGTCAAAGTCTTTCCGGAACGCATTTTTTTTTTTTAAACTAAATAAAAACAGTTATTTTCATCTCTTTTTAAAAAATTCTTAACAAAACTTTGAAAAAAATCGCTGATGTGAACTCCTTCAACGGAATATTCGCAATGGCCATATCCTCAATCCTAGTGGCGCATCTTTTTATACGCTTTTCAAGTAGTTCATTGTTTGATCTTGGGACATTCCGGCCGTCGTTTTTTATTTACTCTTTAATTTTATGACTTACTGCACCTGTTCGAAGGTAGTAAAAGTTTCCAGGTACAACATTTTCAATAGGTAAGGGTCCGCCAAATAATTTTTTTTTTTTTTTGAAAATGGTATAAAAAAAACTACTCAATATTTTCTCAAATTTCTTTTTTTATTTGAAAGTACAATCCTTCCGGTTAATAATGGAAAATAATTTCATTCAAATGGCTGCCTCGGCTGGCCATGCAGTAGCCTACACGATCGGTCCAATTTTTAAGCACATTATCGATGTGTGTAGCTGTATTTCACCAATGGCTTCACGAATATTGTCCTGTAAAGCGTCAATTTGTCTCTGGCATGTCGGCGTAATACTTATCTTTTACGGCACCCCACAAATAATAGTCCAACGGTGTCAAATCGCAGCTCCGCGGTGGCCAAACGACATCAGCTCTGCGGCTTATAATGCGATCTTCAAAAACAGGGCGCAAAACATCGAGTGTAGCTTCGGCTGTGTGGCACGTAGCGCCGTCCTGTTGAAACCAAATGTTGCCAATATCCTCCTCTTCAATTTTTGTGAACAAAAATTCGTTCAACATGGCCCGATAACGATCGCCATTGACTGTAACGGCCACTCCTTGCTCATTTTCGAAGCAAAATGGCCCAATTATGCCTCTGAACCAAAATCCGCACCAAACAGTGACTCGTTTTGGGTATATCGGCTTTTCAATGTATGCGTGCGGGTTTTCTGTGCCCCAAATGCGACAATTTTGCTTGTTTACATACCCGCCAAGATAAAAATGAGCTTCATCTGAAAAGATGATTTTTTTGGCAAAATCGGCATCTTCTCTAAGTCGATCGCAGGCCCACTTAGCGAAGCGAAAACGCAATATTTCCCAGCGTTGTTCAAGCGTATACACAACCATATTCGTTCAGCGTAAGGATATAACTAATTATCTGTCAAATCAGACATGAGCTAAGTGTTACCATTCGCGAAATAAGCACTAGTTGAAAAAAAAAACGTTAGATGGCGGACCCTTTATAATGAGTGAAAATCGATGTAAAATGTATCCTAGTGATCGCCCAGTGTATGTCTATACTTAGAGATTTAATTAAATGCATAATATTCCATTGAACATTGGTAGAAAATTAGAGCTGCCTCTCGAATGCACTTTGTAGACACTTAATCCTAAATGTCTTAAAATATCTACAGAATATTATAAAAAAAAATTTCCGTCATACAGAATTTTTGTACAACGTTTTTTTTATATAAGAAAAACACGCTTCACATTTTAATTGGGTTCATGTTATTTCGAACCACTTCACTTTTGTTATTTTCATATAATGCACCTAAATTCAGTTAAATGGGAATAGAAAGATTAAAACAAAAACTGAAGTACCTTTTGAAAACCATCATCATACATCCCAGGCACCTAACAAAAAACTAAACGCATTGTTGCGTATAATATTTCCCCCGAATCTGTTGAAAACTCGAGCTTCATTCAATGTTAATTCTTGTAATGCGGAAATAACAAAATAAAATAAAATTCCAGGGATTTTCCATGTTTGTTGTTTTCGTTAAAATAACTCCAAAGAATTTCTTTTTTTTTTTCGAAAATAAAAATTTATAGAGCGTAAACATCAGGCCGCTAAGCAGATTCACCATCGGATATTCTATTCACTTTAATTCTTTTTAAAGGCACAAATAGCGGATGAAACCGTTTTCACTGCGCAAGCATGCTAGCGAGTATTAGGTACATGACGCTCTACATCTACACTCTGTATACATTTTACAGTTTTCGTAGCAAAGGATTGTTTAGTTTTCGAAGGGATGCTTTCGCTTTGATGTGACTTAGTGAAAATTACATGTATAAGCTTTTTGAATTGGCTACAAGATGAAAGATATATTTTTTTTAAATTAAATGTCATCTAATAGCAATTATGAAACTTCGTTAGGTAAAGTATCTATTTACGAATTCAAATGAGTAGTGGTTTCGGAGTTCTGTTTGCCGACAGCAGTGTTAAATAATAATCATTGGTTGCAGTGCGGGCACTATCGTGATGAGTATTACGTAAAAAAATAAATAAACGACAGCTAAATACATATGTATATAAAAAAAATCATTCTGGTTTAGTTGCTTCGCGCCGTATTATCAATTATGACAACAGCTGAAATTTGTCTGTACCCTGATGACAAATCCCTATTAGACCGATAAGTCCATAAAATCCAGGAACTCTATCAGCTTTTTATTGATGAATGTCGCCTGCATATAAGCGCATTCAAACAGCCTTTGAGTCATGCATCTACAAGCATTCCTTAGTCGGTTTTACAAAAGTTATAATAAAGAGTTTCCATAAAACTTTTCCTATCTTTAAATTTGAATGAAACAAACTGTGAGTGAGATATCATTGAATTTTTTTATTTATTTATAAGGCCCTGTATGTAATTATGACGTATGGAATATAACATCGCTCAAATGTCCGCCGCAGCTTCGCTGGGTGGCACGCATCCGAAAGTTCCAATTTTCCATAACTCTGGCGCATAAATCAGGCTGTATTGGTCCAATGGCATTGATTATGTGGGCTTTCAGGGCTGTGGTGGTTTGTGGTTTATTGGCATAGACCTGTTATTTAAGAAAACACCACAAGCAGAAATCTAACGGGGTTAAATCGCATGATCTCGGTGGCCAATTCACATCACCTCCGCGTGAGATAACCATGTTCGGAAATCGCTCGTGCAAAATGTCCATTGTGGCACAAAACAGTGACTTTCTCTGGATGCATTACAATTTGGTGGATCTCATGTGGATTTGTATACAGTCGAGTCCGCTTAACTGAAACACCAATTTGCCATAACTTTTTTTTCAGTTAAGCGGTATTTTCACTTAAGCGATCTTCGAATAACTGAAAAAAAAACACACTTTACCGGAGTTTAGATAAATATAATACAATTTCACCAATCCAACCTAGAATCCAAGTAGGTAGGACTTCTAATTTGGTAGGTAGGTACAGATTTTTTCTTAAATCCTTAAAATAAGTAAAAAAAACTTTAGCTATTTTAAATGGCAATATGTTAAATATTATTAATTTAAGTTTAAATATTCATATTATTTGCTAATATATTAAATAAGAGGGGTGCCAATAACAATTTTGAAAATTCCTATCCTAAGGAGAAGAAAACTTATGATGCGGATCGGTATCAACTAGCACTTTCGGCAATAAAAAAATACCGATTTCAAAGAAGGGAGCTTCGGAAGTTTGCAGCATACTAAAATCAGCTATTCAATATCGACTTGTGCTATTTTTAAGAAACCCGGTCGGAATAGACGGAGAAATGCATTTACTTATTTTTGTTTATATTTTTAATAATAAGTTATCAAAGTGCCGCATTTTTTATTAATTTCAAATAAAGGAACACTAAATGCATTTTAATAAATCGGTAGATATTATTCTATCATAATTTTTGGGTGCCAACTACTGTAGGTTTCGAGAGGCATTTTTTATAATCCATTTAATTACAAATTGAAACCCTATAAACTCAAAAATTAAATTTTTAGTAAAAAGAAAATTTCTTAAGGAATATATAAAAGTATAATATGTATTTTGAACTCGCATTTAAAATAACAAATCTACGCTTGTTTAAAGTCAAAATTTCCTTATGGGTGCCAACTACTGTACGCTATAAGTAAGGAAAAAAAAATTAAATGGTAATTCACAGCTCAGTTATTAATATGTATTTCAGTATGTACTTAAAAATGGATTTATTGCACCAACCGTTTACTTAGACGGCTTATAAAAGTCGCATATCTGATGCGTTTGCTTATGGTTTCGGAAATCTATTGGTTAAAGATATTTTGTCTTCAAGGTCGTCAATTGAATCGCATGTCCATGTCCATTATTTACGTTTTTGTTCTGAATAATTGCTTTTCAAGATGTTTTTTTCTTTTTGTTTTGAAAACAAATTCTGAATGACGTAAAACAGCTGTGCAAGGTATATTGGGATTAGTAAGAGTATATGTGTAAATCTCAAAAAATATCGAGATCTTCAAAAAGTGATCCGGATCAAAAAAAATTGATTTTTTTGCCCAATGGAAAACTACATAAGTGGTGGGCGTATTCAGCTTTTTTATTTCAGTTATGCGGAGCAGTATCAGCATAAATGAATGATTTTTCCCGTAATTATTTTTTCATTTAACCGAATCTTTCAATTAAGCGGGTTTCAGTTAAGCGAAGTAGTTTGTATGAAAGTTGTGAAAAAATGCTGTGTGACAAATTTTGTGTTTCAAATAACCGAATTTTTCAGTTAAGCGTATTTCAGATATGCGGACTCGACTGTAGTCCCAAATTCGAAAATTTTGCGAAAGGCCAGGTTTTTGTGCGCGGCGCGGAATTGACAACTTCGGATTATTCTGCATACTCTCGCAGAGAGCGGCGATATTTTGAGCAGACTTGTGTTTCGTTGATGTAAGGGTGTTGGCAGATTATGCACTCAACCGGTCGACTCAAATTTATGCACCACGTTGCGAATAGTCCCTTCGAAAGAAAGGACTCTACTGGCGCGTTGTCCCTTTGGAATAGAGTTGAAGATTCTAGGGACCAGAGCATTACTATTCCTCTTCCAGTACAGCCCAAGGGGGCGATGTTGAATGTCTTTTCTTGTGAACAACGTTATTTCATTCACCTGTAGTTCCATTCTTGTCGCTTCTGTCTGTATTCCAGAATTAGCTTGTGAGTTTTGTAGAATTATTTCAAATATGATTTGAATCATATGATAGCGTGTCACTTTATCTAAGACGTTGTGGTGGTGTTCTTATACCTATCTTAATCAGCGAGAGTTCTCCAATGCCATTCTGCACAATCTAATGATTCTGTATAGCTCATCTCTGAATTCGAGTATATAGGTTATCCAAGCCAACTTTAAAATCGATGAAGAGGTGGTACTGTGTGTCGAGATTTGAAAATTTCAGAACTTTTGCCAACGACCAGGACCTATGTAGATGCTTACCATTGGCCTAGATGATTACGGACGACCCTTCTCACAACCATTCCTTTTTACGAGTTTTATTTTTGAGACCAAGAGAAGACACTAAGTGTCTTAAGCTACGTATAGACGAGCAGTGTTCTAACCAAAGAACACTATATGCTGATGATAACTGCTTCCATTAATTTTCTGCAAATTGATTGGCTAATATCTAAGTGCATTATCGTTCACATTCGTAAGCGGGCGCCGCGCCCCGCCCGGGGCAACTAGTTTCATATTATCTACAGTACAATCATCTATTGTACATAACTTACAAAATAGTTAAGGTTTATAAGGTTATAAGAAAATTCAAATATTCCAAGTATTTCCAAGAATATCGTAATATACAAGAAATTTCTTAGATATTAAAAAAGATGAATATTAAATTCCGCACTAATTTTTCTTTCTATATTAACCCCTTTGTATTTTTCAATTTTCAGAGGCTATTTCCGCCGTGCAGCGCGATGAAATGATATCATAGCAGAAAATAAAATAAGGAGCATCAATGTTGTGGATTCAGTGTCGTCTAAAGATGGGAGATTTTCCGCGTTCGATTCCAACAACTGCTGCATTTATACAAGGATAATAGCACGGACGAGAGACTACATTATACAGAGACACCATTTCGATAGGGTTTCATCTGTAAAACAGCAAATGCATTATGGGAGCAAACTCCTCCTCTCGCACGGATGCCAGTTTGCATTCCGATGATGATGGTGAGATTTTATTTACGATTTATGACACTGTTCAGTTTTCAAATGGATATTTGTTTATATACCTATATACGTTTTTCCTCTAAAGCATTCTATAGAAATGCATATCCGTCAGTTGTTGAAAGGGTATCTCTTCTATTTTTATTTTTATTTTTTGTATCCTGAGTGCACTTATGTCCATGACGCCTTTTGTCTGTTACAAAAACTCGTATAAATGAATTTTTTGATCGGAAAAAAAAACAATGAACGAGAATTTGTAATGCTTTTTTTATGAGCTCTATATAAATTTGCATTTGTATAAGGGGCTATTGTAAAGTTTATGAAGTAATCCGGAATCCTACATAGATGTAGCTTGTTATTGGGAAATGATGTCATTTCAAATTTTCAAATTCAAATCTTTATTTAATAGCCTTTACACAGTAAGATACAATATCTTATTTAGTTGTGCAAGTTTCAGTGAAAATTTCTAGTTCAAAATTAAAAGTATAATGTTATGTATGTATTATGAGTGGAAAAGTACTTATTCAATTACAAAAATATAGATTAAATTCAAAAATGCATTTCAAAGAATTGCTAGATAAATAACTACTACATATTTATAAATTCCTAAAGATAGACAACAAAAAACGAAAGAAAAGGAAAAGACTTAAACAAGCAATCATCATCATCGAAGTGTTTGCAGGTATTGCTTGAGTTCCACTTTGAACAGCGTTGTACAGCTTATCAACCTTATATGTCGGGGAAGGGAATTCCATAGCCGAATCGCATGAATAAAGAATTGTCTTTCAGAGACCAAGAAATTGTAGCGCATTGGTATGAGGTCAAAAGTTCTACTTGAACGCATAAAATGTATCTTGCTAAAAAGGTAAGATGGTTGGCGCGTCTGTAGTATAGTGTAAAGTAAGATCAACGTTCTCATCTTAAAAAGGTCTTCAAGAGTGATGCCATGAATCGATCTTGAAAAAGAGGATTTCGTTTTGAATTTAATGGTCACACTCAAACGGTCAACTATTTAATCGTAAAAATTTAGATGAGCATAAGGATTAAGGAATCCAACAAACAATTTATTTTACGGGCTACATTTTTTGCTTTTATTTTTATTTATTTTTTTCACGTTTTACAACTTCCAATAAAGTTGCCAAACATGAAAAAAAAATAAAAACTCGATTTTTGGAGGCAGGTAGGTTAGTTTTGGTTTGAAAGTAGTAAGAAACAGTATGAGACACGCAACTGGCCAAAAAACGCGAAATGCAAATTTTGCGAATAAATCGATCGATTGATTTTCCCGATTTTCCTTCCTTCATAAAATGCGATAATTGCGAATAAATCGTTTTTCAGAAATATTCTTTCTTCGTAAAATTCGAAAAGTGCGAATAAAATGCAAAAATGCGAATAAATCGTTTTTCTGAAATATTCTTTCTTCGTAAAATGAGAAATGCCACGCCCCTTTGTGCAATTTTTTTTATGTCATAAACTTGAAATACAGCAATACAAAACAAAAAAAATTATTCTTAAACGTCATCGAGTTTCACTCCGAAATAAAAGCTGTTTTTGTATGGGTGGTGTCACGCCCCTCTGTCCAATTTTAGTTTGCATATGCCCTACCTGCAATACATCAATAGAAACAAAACAATAAAAAATCATAAAAATCGGCCCAGCGGTTATCGTTATTTTTTAGTAGGCTACATTTGCGCCATCTATTTTTTATTTTTTTAGTATGTACCTTCTTAAATGCTATTTTTTTCGATTTTGTTTTCCAATCCAAATACATATGTCTCTACATATATTACTACTTTACAAGGTTTTTTAACCATAGATGAACCTAATGGGAATCGGTAGAATAATGAACCCTAAGTTAGAAACTTCAGTGGAAAAAAATAGGACGTTAAGTTTTTTTTTTAACTTAGTAAAAAAAAAAATAAATAAATAGGTGGCGCAACAGGCGGTAGACACCCTAAGCCTAGCTTCTCGCAACCATTCGTTTGTGTGAGTTTCTATTTTTGGGACGAATGGAAGGGACCTACAATTTTATGCCGATTCCGAACGGCTTTTTTTTTTTTAACTTAGTACCTACATATATATTCATTTTGAACAATTTTATATTATGTGACTTACAAAAAAATTGCACAAATTACTTCTTCTTTTATAAAGAGTCTTTCATTAGCGACTTGACAACTTCAAGGTTTCAGTGTGAACACAACCTTAAACCGATTACCGAACTGTCAATGTCAAATGTCAAATGCACATTTTTGGTTAAACGGCTTTGTCAATAAGCAAAATATGCGTTACTGGACAGGTGAGAACTCTCATGTGCTTCATGAAACAGCACTTCATCCGCAAAAAGACACTGTTTGGTGCCGGTCGCGTCATTGGGTGCAAAAATCGAGTCATTGAAGTCTAAGTTCAGTGAACGTGTTATCTCGAGAAACGGACCCGTCTATTGGCCACCGTGATCGTGTGATTTAACGACTCTAGCATTTTTTTATGGGGCTACATTAAATCTATGCCAACAAGCCGGCGACGTTGGAGGAGCTCTAAGCCAATATTGAACGAGAAATAGCGACCGTATCGGTCGAAATGTGCGGCCGAGTCATCGAAAATTGGGTTCAACGTATCGACCGCTGCATACGTTCCCGTGGTGGACATATGAACGAAGTCGAATTCCATTCATATTTTTTTTGATAGTAGATCAAGTCAATAAAATTTTGTTTGAGATACCTCAAGTATAGTTTGCAGTTTATTTAAAAAAGAAGTTGTCAAGTCCTTAATGAAAGACCCTTTACTAATTAGTGTCAGTTTCTCTTAATACAGACCAGCAGTAATCGACTAACATATTTTTATCCCAAAAAAAATTAAAGAAGTAGTGTTATTAGCACTTTTGAACACTTTGTCCTTAAAGATTTAAAAAAAAAATACTATTTTCACACGTTTTAATCTAAAAAAAAATTGCATCATTTTGTGCGTGAGATCCTTAAAAGCTTATAACTCTTAAACTATATGAGAATGCTATCAAATTTGACACCCTTATATTTGTGCTAGACATTTTTAATATAAATTATTATTTTTTGTAATTTGTTTTGATAACATAAAAGTTTCGCGTGTTTTCACATTTACGTCCATTTAGACAGATTCTGAAAGATAAATCCCCTAAATGTGATTTTTTTTCTAATTTTCTTCTACTCTGGGGACACATAAGGGTAGTAGATAGTATATTTAAAAGCTTTCACCAAAATATCTTTTAGAGTAATAATTTCAATTATGTTAGAATTTTTTAATAAGCAGATTAGAGTATAATCGTCTTTGTGGATATTTTTGAGTGTTTCCGGTTTTTAAATTGAACGAATAGAAAAATAGATCCTTGGGGAATAACTCAAGGAAGCTCAATATTTTCCACAAACCCGATAACTGTCCTCTTTCCGTAAGGGCTATATTAAATTTAATTTTTATATTCAAAAATTAAAAAAATTCTCAGGTTAACATACATAACAACTCCCTCCATTTCCCATCACTTATCTTTTAAGTATTTCTGTAAAGAATTTTTTTTTTTTATTTTCAAAGATATCCCTTTTTAAAATTCGATTAAGGCAGCGACCCCAAAAATGTTCTTTTTATCGATTTAAATCGGAGACATGGGTTCCTCTGCATCTCTTAGCAATCGCCTATCTATCGTATTTTTTCCTTTTTCTCTTTCATCATCAAATGTTAGCACAGAGTGAACATTTTCAGTTATGACGTTATTCATTACAGCTGAAATATAGAGATAGATCATAATGTAAGCACTCCATCTGACTGTGATTGATGTTTATAGTACAGTAATCGCTTGATGCTTATCGAATCAACTCTCCCTTTCAAAACATGATTACATTATCCTTTTATCTCAATAAATAATAATCGTTATTTGATTTATCATTTCTTTCTTTATTTCAGTCAATTTTGATCATTTTCAAATACTCAGAGCAATTGGAAAGGGTAGCTTTGGCAAGGTGAGTGTTTTTTCACTTTTATAACAATAACTTTATGAACTACTATACATATATGTATATCTTACCTACAATGAATAAATACAATTCAAATTCGATAGCAAATATCGTATATATTTGCTTTAGATCAGAGAAAAAAAAACTATATCGAGTCGAAATTTAACAGCATCCCGAACAAGGATAAGGTTTTTCCTAAGTCGGTGTTATTAGCGAGAAACCATAAGCCTACTTATGCCCCTCTTGGTGCATGAGCATGCCGCATGACCACCAAAATTGTTTGCGGGAGGAAATTACTGGGGACAAGTTTAATATTGAAACGTACAGTGGTTTTATCGAAAGTAGTCGCTGGTTCCGCGCGTTTCACGTCAGAATGTCACATTATATAGTACAGTAATCGTTTTAGGTTGGTTTTAGATATAATTTAGTTAAGTTGTAGGCGACATGCGTTTAGTAGATACCAGTAACATTATTTTCTTTCAAGTAGATGTAGACTAATATGGAAACAAGAACACAAAGTTATAAGTGCCCTATATTCGGTAGTGTAGAAGATATTAAGGACAATGTTCTGCCGACCTACGAAGATATCATGAAATGTTATAAATTTGATAAACAACAACTTAAAATTAGTAGAAATACTATCAAAGAACCATCATTTTTAGATATTGCCGATCTTGTGTCTCAAAAAGTAGATGATGTTTGGAGAAAATCGTCCCTTCCTACGGTTTCACGTACAAGAATCATTCAACTATTAAAGGCTTATCATTTAAAGTGCAAAAATCTCATAAAATCTTTAAAAAGATTATCCGCTGATCAGAAAAATGATTTTATATGCCACAGCAGAGTTCCTTTTCGACATTTGTTCATGTAAATGTAAACAAATTCAACTTTGTTGTTGTCCAAGAGAAAACAAGGTACCAAAAGAAGAGCAGGAGTTGCTGGATCAAAGAACGGAAAGGAAGATGCGAGTTGGTGGAATATACCACATTCTTACAACAAAATTACAAAAAAAGTTAATGCGAGCCTCGAAAACAAAAAAACCTAATTTGGACATTAAAAAAAATCAAGGGAAGTGTAACACTTAACAGAAGGAGTTGGTGTCACTTCCGAGTGAGTCGGAAAGCAATATTTCTTCGCCTGATAGGCTAAACTTACCCTCCACATCACAAACAAAGAAGAAAACAACAAAGTGTGTAAAAACGTTGCCTATGTTGTCAAAAACCTGCGACCGTTACGGGATTTCTGACAGAGCAGCCGCTGCGATTGTTTCTTCAGTTTTGCAAGATATATCTTCGGATATTGAAGTGGTTGATAAATCCAAAATACGCAGGGAGAGAAAGAAAGAACGTAATGAACTATATAAACAACAAATGCACCTTTACTTACCGGCTTTATACTTCGATGGCCGAAAAGATAAGACACCAAATATTGTAAAGAAAGGAGCAAAAAGGTACAGACAAACAGTGATTGAGGAGCATATATCTGTTATTAAAGAACCTGATTCAGTTTATGTAGGATACGCCACACCAGTTCAAGGTACTGCCAAAAGTATTGTAGAATCCATTAATGCGCTTCTTTTGTCACAAAAATTAACTAGATGATTTGGTGGCTCTTGGCTGTGATGGTACGGCTACTAATTCAGGAAACGGCGTGATTAGACTCTTCGAGAAACAGCTTCAACGCCCCTTGCAGTGGATTATTTGCATGTTACACTTAAACTCCGGTATATATGCTCCGGTATGGTTTCAAATAAAAACAAATCCAACTTGCAAGGATGGGTCTAAGAATTTGTGGAAATTAATTAAGAGTTCTCGATACCTAGACCTACCACCAGAGTTTAAACTAATGGTAGATCCCGTAATTCAAGGTAACGCCTATTTTGCTCATCCTGAAAATTTACTTCTGTCTATGTTGTCTGATGAAAACAAGAGAGTAAGGGAACTCGCTGCCAGGAGGATACTTAAAGCACGAAATTCACCTCATTCAGGAAAGCTACCTCGTATGTTTGAATTACCGCAAACCAATTTTGATGCTAATAGGTATATTGACCTCATACATTGGCAACAAAACATTTTCGATCCACCAATTCTTCGAAACATCACCAATCAAGAAATAAACGAAGTTGTTAAGTCTCAGGGCAACGGAAACTTAATTTTTTTAAAGCTACCATGTGATACACAGGCAATCGAACGTTCTGTAAAAATAGTAACGGAAGCATCTATTACTTTGAGCGATAAAAAATTGTTATCTGAATGTACAAAGTGTAGATACATTCTGCTCTGAAAAGTCTGAAAATGACGAGTGATTTTGACTATACAAATGCTATGTATCCTTTAATGATCACAATATTAAACGATACATAGCATTTTATTTTATTCAACTTTATTATATTAAAAGAAACACCTTAATGTTTGCCAACCGTAGTTGCAAATGTTTTACACAGCACTGTATATACTTGGGCTGAGGTTCATATAATCCAATCCGTCTATAAGACTTATATTACCTTAGACTAGTTTAGATAAAAGGACTTTATTGGTTTTCTCCCTGTACAGAAATCCAATATTAGATGTATAAATACTAATATACGCGCTTAACATTTTGCATGCAGTGGAAGGTATCAAAACATCGTACAGGCCGATGATAACACTCATACTTTTTTCTGGTTTACTAAAATATTTATATTTAATGTTTGCATCTAAAAAAAAAAAAATTAATAGGTGGCGCAACAGGCGGTAGACACCCTAGGCCTAGTTTCTCGCAACCATTCGTTTTGTGTGAGTTTCTATTTTAGGGACGAATGGAAGGGACCTACAATTTTGTGCCGAGTCCAAACGGCTGAATTGAGAGAAGCTTTTTCATGACAGTTATAATCTCGGATGTTTGTCAGACGTTCGCGAGAGGTGGCGCAGTAGAAAAAACCTTAAGATGTAATTTGTGTTTTTCCGGGAATCGAACCTGGGATCCCTCGCACAGTAGTCCAGCACACTAACCACTGCGCTACTGCGCCCATCTGGTTTGCATCTGGTTTTATATATTTAAGAAAATTAAGTACTATTCAGTACAATCATATCACTGGTTTGCGCTAAAAAAAAACACACAAATTTCTTTTGGCTGTTCAAGCTCTGTTCTGAACTAAAACAGAATAACGCCTAATGTTGTGGTGAAACGATGAGCTACTCTTGCCAATTTCTGTTTCTAGGGAAAAGTTTTCCATGTGATCTTTGACCTCGTTCCATTTTATTTCGGAGGAGGAGACCAACTATACTGAGACCAGTCGGAAAAGTATGCTCACATCATTGGTGTCCAAACGCTCTGGACTGGAGAATTTTTAAATCCACTTCAGGAGGACAACGAATGCTAACTACAAACCGTTAAAACTTACCCGTTTTCATATACCTTTATTTCCATAGCACACAATGAACTTCGAAGTTTGTTTAAGTAGTTACAGTTTTTTCCAGCAATAAAACTCTTCTTCTACCCATTCTTTTTTTTTTTAAATAAGTGCCACAAATTTAGTGGTCCTTCAGAGCTCCAGTTTTCTTAGGAAGTATTTTCCTCTTTCCTTTTTCAGATTGGTACTACAATACAACTATAGTATTTTATCTCACTGTAGCACTCTATTGTTCCTCGCTGAATCGACCACCCGACATAGAGCTCTATCTTGCTCTTGACATAGACAAACTTATTTTCCAACTTGGTGGGTGGTGTCAGTATTTAGGAAGGGATCGTTACGATGTATCGTATTCCTTTTACCTTTTTCAATTCAGTTTATAGTTGAAGGAGTGTAGCACAATCACTGGTGATTGTTTCATGGGGGTTGAACTTACAAACGCATAACATCACGACGCGACGAGTGTAAATGTTTGCACAGAAAAGTACCGTCAATAAGATTCCCCGAATTCGAATTGAAATCGAAAATTCAAAATTGCTTTGCTTGCAATAAACCCTCAACAATGTAAGAGATACTGTCAAGTGTTCTCTGGAAAATAAGTATAATGAAAGTAACCTCCCTTAGTTCGTCTACTTTAACACACTGAATAGTGGCGCTTTTGTTTTGTGTCTCTTTCGGCTTGACTAGTAAAATATCCTTAATTCCAGATATATGAGGAAGGTGCGAAAGTTAGAAACCCACATATAAGCATTCATGCGAAAATATCATCCTCATGTTGAATGATTCAACATATATTCCATGTTTATGTCATACTCTAACTTTATGGAGAGATTTTCGTTTTAATAAATTCAACCATTTCCGAGAAAGAAAAAAATATCCTAAAAGAAAAACGCCGCCCCAAGTATGATAAAATATATCCCCAACGAAAATAAGGATATTCTAAGGCAGCGTAAGAAGATATAACCCTTTCTCTCTATAGGTACATATATGAGGGAGCATGTGTGTGCGGCTATATTGTGTGTCAGTGTGTAGGACTTTATTGATATGAATAAAAATATCATGACGCTATAAAAATGATACCTTTTTCCAATAGGTGTGCATCGTTCAGAAACGTGATACCGGGATTCTTTTCGCAATGAAATATGTTAGCCGAAACGCTTGTGAGAGTCGTGGAGCTTTGGGTGGTGTCATCAAAGAAGTTGAACTACTTGCATCCTTGGAGCATCCCTTCCTAGTCAATTTATGGTTTTCCTTTCAAGGTAAGTTTGTATATGCGTGTACGTGCTGTATCCTTTTCGAAAGTGACACGTCTGCTAAGCTGTGAAGTTGACGGCATTAAATATCGTAATAACTTCGCAATTTTTATTACCTATTTTTTTTTTTTTTTTGTTTCGTTTTTTACGAGTGTCGTCCTTTTGAATTTCCCTTTTAACTTTTCTTTGAATAAATTTCCTTGAAATATTTTCTCTTCTACTCGTTACAGATGAAGAGGACTTATTTATGGTGTGTGACTTGCTCACAGGAGGAGATCTCAGATACCATCTACAGCAAAGGGTATGTTGCTTGTTATTATGTAGACTCGTGTGTTGGGAGTTAATCGTCAGTGATTATCTCTTTTTTTTTTTATTACGATGAATGGTAAGAAGTTTTGAGTTTCTCTGAAAAATTGTTTAAATAGGTATTTAGAGATAGGGGAATTTCAATTACTATCTTAATAAAAACTAATTTGAAAGATTTATAATTAAAATTAAAATTTTGTTTGTAATACCCACCATGCCCATGTATATAATATCAGTCTACTCTTTCAAATTATATAGGGAATTTATTTAGGAAATCTGGGGCAAATTCGCTGAATCTGTGAATGAACTATACATTCATAGAATTAAGTCTATTTTACATACTTATACGAAACAAAAACAAATGCATATTGCTCGTTCAATATTCAACAATTATTAAAAACTAATAAAATATTTTAGCATAAATATATAACTTTATTTTTATTTTTTTTTTTATAAATGTCAGGTGGAATTTTCTGAAGAATGTGTTGCCTTATTAGTATGTGAACTAGGTTCAGCATTAGAATACTTACAAAAGCAAAGAGTAGTGCATAGGTGAGATCATTATCCTTTTCAAAATAAACAGCGACATAAATACATTTTATATTTTTGTAGAGATATAAAGCCAGACAATATTCTTTTGGATGATGCTGGTAAGTTGTTGTTTTCGAAAATAATTAACTGTTAATTAAAAAAAAATAATAAATCGACAAATAAATCTACGTTAAAGCCAAGCCTTTCGCGAATCAAACCGGACTTACTCGCTAGGACCTGAAATACATATGTGATCAAGCATAAACAATTTATCCATCGTTAAATGCTAAGGTAAAGTAAGGTGGGGCTAGAAATCGAGAACCTCTTAGCTGGAGTATTATTGTTCATTAGCTTGATGTAGCTGAGCCAATTTATTCGACGTATTTTGGCTTTTTTGGACTACAATCACACCTTGGTACAGCTCATAGAGTTCGCGATTGTATGTTCTTCTCCTTCTTTTCAAACTTTAAGCATTCGTTTATTCATGTGGTCGCAGTCGCAGGGGCTTAGTGGTTAATGTGCTGGATTACTGAGCGAAGGGTCTCAGGTTCGATTCCTGGAAAAACACAAATGAAACACCCAAGAGTTTAATTTCGTAAAATAGTTTCTCGGCATAGAATTGGTCCTAAAAATAAAAGCTTACACATACGAATATTTGCGAGAAGCTAAGCCTAGGGTCCTCGTCCGAAACGGAAATGTTGCGCCAATTACTTATTTATATTTATTAAAAACTAGCTGTAGCTGCCCCAGCTTTGGACGTGGTCAGGAATTGTTTATGAGGACAGTGCACATCAATGTTCTTAATTTCAAACTTTAGCTCCCAAGAGTGTAGAGAAATATTATATATGAGGCACGACCCTTTGATTGAACCCACCCATAGTTAAGTAAATGCTTTATAAAGGCAAGAAACGTCTATTTACCAAATTTCAAGTGTAAATTTGGCATAAATGTCAATACATAATTTATATTTAATCGGCGCGCACTTAAGTATTGGTATTACCTAACTCCAATCGATACTGTAGGTACTTGACTTTTTCCTGACCTACATGTACTCTCTTCTTTCTAAGGATGGGTGGAAGTACAACTCCAAGCATCCCGCAAGTATTCCCTTTATTTATCTACTTACTATGAGCACATTCACTTTTGTTGAAATAAAAATCAGGATAACCAACATGGTACTTATATAAAAATGATGCAGATTGAGAACTATTCACCACATCTCCCGTGTGTCATGGCTTTTCTCAATTTGCTGCCACATTTCACATTGAATCTTGTTTGTTTTAATTTTGCAAAATTGCAAAACATCAACAAAACGATGTATGCTTGGTTAGAGCATGACACTTGACAATAACGAGGGCGAATTATTGCCCATAAATCAGTTAAGTGTCTCACACGACACGAAGGCGTCTTTGACAGTTCATTTGTGCCACTGGCATATGTACGCTAGTATCAACACTTTGTCTAATTAAAGTTTATTAAATCCAATTGGTAACACGCCGCTATCAGCGGTAACATTAAATCAATTTTTTTTTTCTTTTACATTACTCACACTAACCAAGCGAATTATCTTACAGGTCACGCACATTTGACTGATTTTAACATAGCGACAAGACTGCAAAAGGATGGCTTAGCATGCAGTATGTCGGGTACCAAACCCTACATGGCACCTGAAGTTTTCATGTGCGCGTTGGATGAAATCGGTAAGTACTCAGGATGTGTGCTCCATTGCAGAATGTAATTACATATGTAAAACCTTCCTCCAGCTGGTTATAGTTTTCCAGTCGATTGGTGGTCCCTAGGAGTAGTCGCGTACGAAATGAGGGCTGGTTCCAGACCTTTTATCGTGCACTCAAACACTCCACTCACAGAGATAAAGAACATCCTTAATACGCCGGTTCACTATTCAAGGTATTGGAGCAGCAGTTTGGTCGACCTACTTAACAAGGTAAGAGTTGCTATAACAAGTGTAAGTTGTGGGGGTATATTATTTTATATATAGCCAGCTACACCTAAAAGTGTAATTATATTTTGCGACGGTTCGCAGTGATATCGCGTTAGAAGCGTGGTATGAATTATTATGAAGGCTTTCTGAAAAGTCAAACTCTGACCCCACCGTTTACAAG
Organism: Cheilosia scutellata; assembly: GCA_955612985.1. Taxonomy (NCBI): domain Eukaryota; kingdom Metazoa; phylum Arthropoda; class Insecta; order Diptera; family Syrphidae; genus Cheilosia; species Cheilosia scutellata. Next base: position 55,757,809 of record OY015312.1, on the reverse strand, counting down.
TTTCTTTGTTACGTTCAGTTTAAATTTAAATTTAATATGATGTTTGTTGCAATTACACTAATAGCTAAGATACTTTGGGCTTTGACCCAGAATAAGATGCTCTAGTGCTCTTTAGCCGTGTGCTTAAAGTCGCTCGCAAAAAGAAATCCCATTGCCACTTTGAGGTTTTTTTATTTGCACACCAACGCCAGAAAGACCAGAAGTAAAATTTATAAAATGTTGTCATTAGTGGGCTGCCCATAGGCGGCGGTGACTTCCTCTCAGTGGATCTCAAGAAGTTTACATTTGAAGTATGTCATCCTTGTTGAAACACCTTTAGGGTAAGTGTTAATAGATTTGTTCGTGTAAAGGAATAGAAATGTGAAAATAAAATAAATGGTAAATTGCCGAATATGATCCGGCGTTTCTTTAACTTTTCCGTCAAAACTGTTAAAAATAAGATTACATCCTAGCTCTTTGCATAGTCTCCGCTAATTTGCAGGATCGTAGAGCTCAAAATGGGCTCAGTGGTTAGTGTGTTGGACTACTGTGCGAGGGGTCCTAGCTTCGATCCCCGGAAAAATACAAATTACATCTTTAGGTTTTTTTTTTTCACTGCGCCACCTCTCGCGATCGACTGACAAACATCCGAGAGTATAACTGTCATAAAAAAGCTTCTCAATTATCAGTTCGGAATGGGCATGAATTCGTAGGTGCCTTCCATTCGTCCCAAAAATAAAAACTCACACAAACGAATGGTTATGAGAAGCTAGGCCTTGGGTTCCTTTGACTTGTTCCCGAGCTGTTCCTGTTCCTGTGCTATTGGTACCTACTCATATGAAAGATTTAATGAGAACCTTTTATTTACATTAAAAAAAACTGAGACTGGTGCTTCCTGAATTCGAACCTTGAGAACTTCATTTCATCCACTGCGTCTAGCACTCAAAGATAATCTCACTTCAAAACGTTTTTTATTTTCCAGCGTATCTACCTTTAGACTAACTGCAACAGTCTTAAGGATAATGGGATTATAATGAACACTAATAGTAAATGTGTAGGTATTTTGAATACACTGTGGCGTATACGTAACATTCTTTTTTTTTTTTGGTCTATGATATTCTCATAATTCTAATAATGGCGTCAACTCATTACTTTTGTGTGGCATTTGATTACATGTACTCATAAATACAGAAGAGACAGTTTCAAGAATTCTTGTCTCTTGTTCAACCACTTTTTTTTTAACCAAAAGTTTCGCATCATACAACAATCAGAGTGTTGTGCCAGTGGAACAACAATTACATACACTCATCTCATTAGGGAGCATAATGTACCTAAGTAGCGAGCAAAATCAGATAAAGGGAAATAATTAGAAAAGTTTAAGAATGTGTTTAACCTTACACCGACACAAAACTCACAGGAAACCCATCTACCCGATAAGGATTTCCTGTTGTTAAATGATGTATTTGGGCAACTGGTCTGGAAACCACACTGACAGGAAAAATGTGTGTGATGTGTAGGTACATCTTTCTTTTTTTAAAAGCATGCTACTTGGTGTTCACACCATTTCGACAAAATTAGCATTAAGTCTTACTAGTGCTCACTTGTAACCTCAACTTAAATATTTAGTAGATCACAATATAAAAACATTCGTAAAATGTAACTTACTTACTTACTTACCTATCGGGCTCCCGGCCCGTGTAGTCTCTGTCTGAGACACTGCAGCCTTCCATCCATTATTGTTCATTCGCCTGATATGGCCGAGCCAATGCAGTCGACGTGTTTTGGACTACATCCATATCTTGGTATAGCTCATAGAGTTTGCGGTTGTATCTTCTGCTCCATTCGCCCTCCTCGCCGAAGTATTTTTCTTTCGAAGAAGCCCAGTATCAGCTCTCCCTTCTTGCTTATCGTCCAGCATTCGGCGCCATAAAGCTGAAATGGCAGGATAAGGGTTTTGTAGAGCACACATTTCTTCCTTCGAGTTAGGAGTTTGGAACCCAGTTGGTTTGCCAAACCGAAGTAGCAACTGTTTCCTAGGGCAATTCTTCGCCGGATCTTCACTAGGGTGTCATTCGTGGAGTTTATGTTTACTCCGAGGTAAGTGAACTCCTTAACTCCCTCGAAATTGTTGCTATAAATAGTAACGTAACGTTCCTAGGCAGTGGACAGATGCTTGTTTTTTTTTTTTTTTTATAGCATGTACTTAGTCTTGTCCTCATTTACTTCAAGGCCGACGGATTTCGCCGGTTCTTCAATTGCCCTGAACGGTTCTATCACGGCACGCTGGGAGCGATCGATGATGTCAATATCGTCCAATATATTAACCCAGCAGATTAATTTAATTTGTTTACGGACGGGTTAAGAAACACATGCCTCAGCCTCCGTCAATTACAAATTTCCATAGTAAGCAAAACAGCAACATTTTGTCGAAAAAATTTCGTTTGCTTAGTAATATGTAAATAAAGCAGCGACATCTATCGTACATATTTGACACCAAGCTCTTACTAAAGACTAAACGAGTTACCATAAAAAAAAGTTTTAAATAACATTTTCGGAAAAGCTGCGGAAAGCTAACCAACATCGTAGAGGCATTGTAAGCCGCAACTGGCAATATGAAACACGCCATATTATAGCTCACAATTATTTTACTTTTGATTAAATTAGACGTGCGGCAATATCGCTGGCAATACACACAGCGATGCCAGATTACAAGATATCGATATATATATATATATATATGTTATAAGTGTATGTGCATAGTTTATAAGTACATATTATATTACTAGCATGTATTAGGTTAAGTACTACAATGTATTGTGACATACATATTAGTTAGTCGTTGAATTAAAGTCATGAACTAAACACATAGTCGTCTGATTCTTTGAATTACAAGTCTTCACAATACATTTATATGTATATATATTTTTTTTTTTTCAAAATTTGTATGCTCCAATATATGTGCAAGACTTTTTACCTTAAATTCATCAAATTTCAAGATTTTTGATATCAAACTATAATTTCTATGGGTAACAAATTAAAACAAAATTTTATATTGAAAAAAGTGTTTTCCTATTCCATATTATTGTCAGTACCTGTGAACTATCTGTGGCATGTAAGTCATAAATGGGCTCAAGGAAGTAAAAATAATCCTAAGTATGTGGCATGTGACTGTATTAATATAGCAGAACATAATCACTCAATGTCACTAGTTATTTTGATAAATTTATTATAACGCAGTCATAGACTCAAAATTGTGGAGGGAGTCATTTGTGGTAGGAAGCAACTACGATTGTTAAAAATATATTGCGCACCTCCGTTTGGTAGAACGACCTAAGTGCATATTGATTCCCCAAAAAACGCAATTTAACATTTTATTAAATTAAAAAAATAATATAACAATTTATTCCTTTTTTAAAGGAAGTCAGTATTTACAGAAATAAATATTGAATATAATTTTTGATAGTGTAATATGTTATTTGGTGCTGTATCTAATGTAATAACACTAGGTACTTTACAAGGATTTTTTACCCATAGATGAAACTAATGGAATAATGAACCCTATATTAGAAACTGTAGTGGAAAAAAAATAGGAAGTTTTTTTTAAACTTAGTACATAATATTTATTTTCAAGAATTTTATATATACGATTTACAAAGAAATTACACAAATTACTCCTTCTTTTATGATGATTAGCGTCAGTTTCTCTTAATAGAGACCAGTATAGTAATCGACTTACATGTTTTTATCCCAAAAACCTTGATACCTATCTTTATAAGCCTTCAAGACTTGATGGATACTGTATGGTCAAAATTATGTTTTAAAAATACTGTATTTCAAAATTCTGTATGAACAAAATTCTGTATGAACAAAACTCTGTATGAACAAAACTCTGTATTTCAAAATTCTGTATTTCAAAATGCTGTATATCAAAATTCTGTATTTAAAAAAAATGTTTTTGATAATGTAAAAAAGTGCGCACTTTTTAAAATACAGAATTCTTGTATAATACAATTATTTTTTATATTTTACTCTCTCCCTAAATGTCAACAAAGATTTATGAAAACAAAGAGCGACGAATACCTTTAGAATTTTGCTACTGCAATCAAAGCTTTACATTTAGCGGTTGCCTTAAAAAAATTCATTTGCATCAATTTAGAATTTGTTGTTATCTTTATGCTTACTGTTCATATTACTTCTTGGAAGTATTAAGTTTACTCTTAGACAAAGCGCGCACCAAAGTGGTGAGGCAGTGGCGTAGCGGTGGCATAGGAATGGTGTGGCGATAGAATGGCGGCAAAGTGAAATATAAGTGATTTAAGTGGCAAACAACGTATAGTGCCACGAATTCATCAGTTCTTAACATGTCGTACTTGTTAATACTTGGTCTTTCGCATGTTTTTAGTTTCCGGGTAAACAAAAATACGCAGTTGTAATGCAAAAATCCACGTCGTCACCATCCCCTACAATATGATATCGATATGACTAGTTTAAACTAAACCACTTCCATCGCCACACCAATCCTATACCACCTGCCACTTGGTCACCACGCCACTTCTGTCACCACGCCACCGCCACTGCCACTGTCTTCTGTCTTATGTTTTTGATTATGTATAGACCTAGAGCCCGCAGTAAATTTTGGACGTGAAAAGCAACCGATTGAATTTTACATAAATACGTTGCTCTGGTGCCCAAGATTTCAAATATGCCCGTCTGGCAGCGCTTAATGGCAGCTAAAGCATGCAACTGCATCTTAAAAATGCGCTATGATTCACAAAAGGAATAAATTGGTGCAACCGCTTGAATCTACTACCAAATAATAGAGAATGGTCCCCTCAGTACAAATACATGTATCCAAGACGTTTTAGGTGTCGCCAAAGCCCTGCCAGACGCAGTGGAAATGCATTAAAAATTCCAATTTTGAATAATTAATGCAACCACTTAATTTTTATTTTAGAATTTAGAGAAAAACTCCTTGATAACGAATATATAACTCCAAGACGTTTCACGTGTCGCCAAGTCCTTGCCAGACGCATCCAAAGGTTTGAGATCCGCTAAAAATGTCCTATTTATAAGTATCTACACAAAAAATCGCAACTGAACATTAAATAATTGACGCAACCACACAAAATGTCTTTTAAGCGTGGACTGAAACACTAGAAACATAACTGCATAAGTCCAAGACGTTTCATTTGCCGCCAAGTCCTTGCCAGACGCATAAAACAAAATTCACGCTGAAAAAGTATTAATAAAAATGCATTTCATATAATTTTTAAAATTTATCAAAGCCTTTTTTCAAATATAGAATTGGAGCATAAACAGCATTTCGGAAAACAGAATTTTGCATTTACAGCATTGTGGATATACAGCATTTTGGATATACAGCATTTTGGAAATACAGCATTTTGGAAATACAGCATTTTGGATATGCAGCATTTTGAAATACAGAATTTTGTTCATCCAGTATTTTCAAAAAATAAATATACAGAATTTTTTCGATACAGAATTTTGAAATGCAGAATTATGACCCGCTCCCATTTACCGCATGTTCTGTGGGATAGGTGTTTTTTTTTTTTGCCATAAGAGGGTAGGTTGAAAACATAATAGTATGAACTATCTTTGGGTAAAAGAAAAACATTTTTTTTATAAAGTACAGTGTAATAAAGCTATAAGCTATAGAACAACAGTCATTTTAAATTAAATAATCTTAGAAAATGCTATAGAAAAGATATTTATTAGAAGCTTGGTATAATATTATTTTTACTTAATAGATCTGCTTTTTTCTTCGGTGTATTAACTATTTTTGAGGATTTTGCGGACCTTAGAGTACATAATACATATTTTGTATTTCATTTGATGTTTCCTAAATATTTGGAAACCGAAAATTAAAAAAAAAATAAATAAATAAAAACTTTGGACATTTCAAATACAAATAAGGCAATGTTCTTCCGGAACTTTTATTTTTAAACCGAGTGCCGTAACAAAGACGTATCTGTCTCCTGCAGACAGAATAGAGTATTATTAATTGGGTCTTTACCTATTTTATCATAATATAACCTTTTTGAAACTTTGGACATACCTACTTAAATAAAAAAAATTACTTCTTACACTTACGTAATTGTACCACCAGAGGTGCGATGTATAAATCCAAGTTTTCAGATTGTCTCGAAATGGATAAGAAAAATGGATAAGATTCTTTCTTCTGTCTCCAGTAGGTACTGAATCAGTTTAAAATTTTAGTCGTTTTAATACAAACGTATACAAATAAAACTGTTTCAAAATAACGAGCATACATTTTTTTATCGAAATGTAATTTTTGTATGGTATCTTATCTAATACAGTGACGGCAAAAACATTCCGGATTTTTTCTTGATACATGTAATATTTTTCTTAACATCAAGGAGAAATCCTTTAACTTAATACAATTAAGAATTTGAAGAATTCCATTAGAAACCTTTATAGTTACCTTTAAAATATAATACCTTTACAATATACCTAATATAAGGAAAACATTATAGAAAAAATCCGGAATGTTTTTGCCGTCACTGTACATATATAGATACTATGTACAAAGTTGCAAAATAGTTTTATTTAAATGGGTTTAAAATTGTCTGTTTTAGTTACTTCCTTCTATATTTCTTCTTTAGTAGAAAGGAGAAATATTCCGTTTCAATGCATTCTTATATCTGCAACGCATGAACGGATTGAAATTGATATGTATGGATATGAAGATAAATAAACTCTGGCCAAGGCTGGATTCAACAATCTTGTAACACTAAAAAGATCCAATATAAGTACACTAGTAGGTGTCATCATGGGACACTGCATGGGACCTCCCATCCAACTTGTTCACTTCCTATAATTTCCTTTTTTTTTTCACTTTAATGGGCACAGCTATTCTGCAAATTATAAATATGCCTTGAAATGATGACAAAAGAAAAAACACGTGAATCCCATATCAAAACCAGACGGATATTCGGTCCGCAAACTTTAAATGGACGACAGTTTTCTTTGTACCGGAAATTCTTTTCAAAGGAAGAAAATTCTACATCTGTGAGTAAAGTTCTTCCTTTTCTAATTGGCAGGTTGTTAAATATGCACTGTTGGCTTCGGAAACAAAAACTTTGTCTTTGAAAGGATCTGAAGAATAAATGTCTACGAACTTTCTCCATGCAGAAATATAGGACTTTATACTTTTGTTAGTTTGACGTTAATCCTAAACTCAGCTATTTGAATTTGTTTGTGTTATTTTTTTTAAATTCATTTTGAAATACATATAGCTAGCTAAAAAAGTTTAAGTTTGGTTTTCATTGATCCTGCTTAAAGAAAATCTGTCAACTCTTATGTAATCATCTTTGGAAAATTTGAGCCAAATGATTATAGGCAATATATGTAATGCTTCTCGGAGATTTCAATGCCCGATTGAGATAGAAAGTGATACGATTTTTTTATTATACAAAAAGTACTCTAGTCAGAATTTGGTACAGTGTATTAGTAAGTAGGTTGTCTAGTTTATACGCCTATTGAGCCAACTATTTTTTTTTTAGTACTAAGTAGGTAGGTAGTCGATATTATCTGATGGACCCTTGTCAAACTCTTGCTGACGATTGTTAATTGATCATTGGGTTAAGCGAAATTGGAAAACAGCTGAAGTACCTGAAACTTTCAGAAAGTCAATTGTATTCGCAATACACAAGAAAGGTGACCATATATCATGTTCAAAACTATTGCGGTATGTCATTATGTACAGAACATACAAATTGCTACAATATTTATAGTTATTATATTAAAATCTCTTGAATATATCTATGAAACTACTCGTCTGGTTTCAAAAATTCGTTCAAGATTGTAATGGCGACAACTCCTGATCAATATAGGTTATCTACTCAGAGTAAGGAGCAGGGTGGGGTAAAGGGGGGCTAGGGCTATCTCTGCGGAACTACTCAGGCAATTTTAAAAAAATGTGCACGACTGGGTCGCACGAAACTTTCTCGTTTATTGTGAATCTTGCAGAATCTCAGTCATTTCAGCAAATTTTACGTTTAAAATCATACCCACTCAAGATGTATTCAGGTTTAGGAACTGAAGCCTTGTTAATTAAAAACGTAATAAATAGGTACTACATAAACATACGTATTAACTACAACACTTTCTTACTTACTTTCACATTTCACGCCGAACTGACACTTGAGGCAAGTAGACGACGAATTTCGAATTATATTGCCACTGAAGTTGTGGGCTCTGCAAAAATATGCCGGGGGTGAATACAGATCGGGATTTGGGTCATCTTTGAGAAATATTTATAAAACGGCTATATTCGAGTTTTCTGAGAAAAAAGTACGTGATCATGTTTAGAATGCTTATGTTATCTTAAATATGTATATTGAACAAAATCATTAGCGCGGTTTTTTTGGAAAATTATCCTGACAAATGTTACAACTTAGGATACGAAAAGCATTGTTACTAAACTGTTTAGCTGAGTACGACGAATTCTTCAGGATATAAACATTACCTAGCAGTTACATTTGCATCCAAATCGAAAATGGCGTTTTCGAGATATGAGCAGTTTTTTAAAGTACTATTATTAGGGATTTCTGTGGATATCGAAGGACGAAGTCGTTTTATAGAAAAACTGATTTTGCTATCAAGTTAAGAGTGACCATTCTTGTTAAAATTGTTTGTACCGTTTTTGAGAAAAAGCCAATTTTCAAAAGTGCCGTTGGTGGACTCTTTAGCGAAAAACTAGGTTAGCGGTCATGTTAAGCATTCCTATATTAACTCAACTATCAATTTTGGTTCAAATCGTTAGAGCTGTTTTTGAAAAAACCTAAATTGTTTATTATTTCGTAAAATGTTTATATGGGAAGTACCGTTAAGTTTAGATTTTTCAGCTATGAGACAGACAGACATACGGACGGAAAGAATTGCGAGAACCACTTTTTTGAGTTCCCCTATGATCGTAATATCAGAATCTTGAGTTCGAAATTTTGTACGAAAACAATACATATAGGTATGTTATGTACCTATATTATGTATTTCTCTTACTACGTATACGAGAAAGTTAAACATTTTTCAGCGTTGTCATGGTGACATGTGACATCCTCCGAATCAATATAGCTTACTTTCGGAAAGGAGGGGAAGGACGGCTATCTCTGGAACTACTCGGCCAATTTTAAAAATTCTCTTAGCTTCGTTCGTCGGTGGGTTTATCTGAAAATTCCAGCAGGTACATATTTCTTGAAATACCATTATGAAGTAGTTAACGTCGCGTCGTGGTGAATGGCGGTGGAAGAATCGGCTGCGGTTCGCCAAAGTTCACGCCAAATATATGTCACTTATGACCCTATATATACAGATTTTCTGTAAAGATTTGTTTAATATTTAAAACAATTCCTTTATAATAACTGCTTCTGGGTCACATCAAGAATCTCGAAATTTTATAAAATTACCTACATGACATTTAACTTCCTAGTTTATTATCTACTTACTTATTTAATATCTTCAATTCTTCACAAGACCAAGGACAGACCAAGGGTATTCGCCTAAGATCAGGGAAAATGTCGAGGCCAACACAAATTGTGATGACAATCGTACACTCCAACGTTATTCAATTCATAAATATGTTTATGATTGAAAGTAGTTTGAGAAAATGTTCAATGTTCACATGGTAAAACCGTAAACCACTAAATTACCTACTGTCAATCACAGCAGAGAATTTTCATAGTGTCGCCGTTGTGGCTTAGTGATTAGTGTGCTAGAGTTCGTTCGTAGGTTCTATTCGATTGCCGGAAAGAGTAGGTAGTAGGTACATATTATCTTAAGTTTTTTCCACTGCGCCAGTTCTTGCGAACATAAAAAAAAGTCTTAAGAAAGCTGCTCAATTTAGTCGTTGATTTTCGGTATGAATGTATAGGTCCCTTCCAATTGTCCCAAAAAAACAAACTCTTTATGGACCTTTTGCCCAAATATATTTTTTGCCTAGACATACTAAATTATATGAGTGTGAAAAAGTGTTCTTTCTAGTCCTAGTCGTCTCAAATGCCACGCCCCACGATTAACTTTCTGACTTCGTTGAATTAACTGAGCAATTTTTTGTTCGTCGTTCTGTCCTTCCTAAAACGGGATCCGCAAACAGGTCCAAATATATTTATAAGAATTTTTCTCTTTTGGAACGGATCAGACTAAAACCTTTAAGAGACTCCATATCGAGATCTACAAAAAGGGATCCGAATCAACAAAAAAAATTGATTTTTTTTGCCCAATGGAACACGAAAAGTGATCCCGATAAAAAAAAGATTGATGTTTTGTCCCAATGAAAAACCACATAAAACTCGCCTATTAATATTTTACCCAGAGCCTGCTTAGTATTCAGAAAAGTACGTAAATACGCTGTTGTATGTTGAGCCTAAAGAAACAGCGATTGGTAAGAATTATTGCTCGTTCTTATCAACATGACATAAAATAGGGTGTTGTAGATACTAAAAATAGATACATCCATTATTATCCTCTAGCTATTTTAACTTTTATTTTCTACTTCTTTTACAGCTCTTGTGTGTTCATCCAGGTGGTCGCATCAGCTCCCAACAAGAACTACAACAAACACCAATGTTAAGACAAGTCGACTTTAAAAAAATTTTAGAGAAGAAAGCTAAACCACCCTTTAAGCCACCTGAAGATCATCTAAATTGTGATCCGTGTCTGGAACTGGAAGAAATGATTGTCGAAACCAGACCACTGCATAAAAAGAAAAAACGTCTCGCCAAACAGCGATCAGCGCAAAGGGATAGTGATCCTGAAACAGTTTTAGTAAAAGAATTTATCGTCTACAATCGTTACAAGGAACTTAAGCGAAAAGCTATGGAGAAAAAGGAAAACGAATGGCAAAAGGAACTCGAATTGGCCATGGCCAATTCTATAGTGAACAGCTTAGCACCAATTAAAGAACGTCACAATGAAGTTCCAAGCTGTTCAAAGGAACACGACAGCATGGACTACATCGATAGAACGCCATCGCCAAAAACATCAAATCCGTAAAAATTGTACTTAACATAAATGTAATTAATTTTGTACTTAGAATTTAAATAATGGACCACGAAGTTTAGAGCCTAGTTCAATTCTCCATAATACATACCTACATAAAAAAATTAGACCTACAAACGTTTTTTCTTTTATTGCAGAGTTTTCTTTTTTTTTAATTTAGAATTAACTGTAAAATTGCAGATAAGGACATTGCAAAAGTTAACAAGATTTTTTAAAACTAACGTATTACTAAATCATCTATGATTAGAAAGAAAAATGGTTCTTACAAAAAATAAACAAAATTTAAACAAAAGCATGTGTGCGCATTACTATGCCTATTGTTTATGTGTGCGGAAGGTGTTTTATATAGTGCGCGAACTTATTTATACAACGATAAGATCTTTACCGCCAGCGTTCCTCCATCAGGGATATTATGTACTAGACGACTAGCGGTCAATGGAACGAGGCCATTGACAAGAGATGTTGATTTGACAACACTATTGAGCACACGGAAATGGACTTCAAGTCTAATGTATGGACTTCAAGTCTAATGTAAAAGATATTTTCTAAGTCAATAAATGAAATGAAATGAAATAATTGACAGTTCCATGACAAGAGATTTCAATCAATTGACATAATGTTGACAGTTGCTTAAGTTTTGTCAAATTCTAAAAGGTTATTATTGGACCTAAAATGAAATCTCACATTGGCTTGGAATTTTTTTTTATTTTTGGTCACTTTATTATTATTATTTTTTTTTTTGTTTTATCGAATAAGTTTATTTGAATAATTGAATGATGTCGTAGAGTTTTCAAATTAATGATTTCTTCGAATGTTCTTTAGCCTCTTACTAATATAATAACCATTTTTGAAGTTCACCCTAAATAGATTGTAGGTCATAATAATCCTTTGATATGGCAAATTTCACAATTTTGAGCTAGAAATTTAGGCTGGACATTAGAAATGATTTATTAATTATTAGTACCTATATCGCGCAAGATTACCCACTCAATTAGGCCCTCATTATTTTAATGAATTAAGAATTAACTTATGTCAAATTAACTCGCTCCTTATTTAATTTTGTTCTCGCATATTATATATATTTATTTTATTATTGCAATTAAATATAAAAATGTAAAGATCTTCAATAGTTGTGTCATAAATAACTGTAAACTATTTATTTAGGTACCTAATTATTTAATTTTGTAATATATAGATAATGAAGATATATTGTTATCATTGTTAAACAACATACTCATACATGTGTTAAATAATGTGAAACCGGAAGGACATTTCTATCAAAAAAATATGTTGTAGACGTAGAGAAATCAAATTTATAGAATTTAAAACAATAGTGAATTTAGAAATGAATGGAATTTATTTATTAAAAGAAAAACGAAATTTCTCTGCACATACGTACATACCTACTAATATATTTTCATATTACTCGTATAATGTCACGTGTTTTAAATGATGTACCATTTTTAAGGACTAAATGAATTTATTCTTCCTTTTTAAATTAGAAATATGCATCTAATAAACTTAAATAATTTTTATAAAAGCTATGTTTTTTAATAAATTTTACGAAAGAATAAATTTAGGAACAGGGTGAGTACAGGTTGACCAAAAACATATTAAATTGATTTTAAATTTGATTAAGTTTTCCATACATTGGTATACATATAGTATATATATTTTTTGTCAGAGTTTTGATTGAATTGGATAGACCGTAGACCTTACTTAATTACATACTTACTTACATACTTACTCAGATGGCGCTACAGTCCGGGGTGGACCTGGGCCTCAACCAACACGCCTATCCAGTTAGCAGGATCTTTGGCTAACCGCCTCCAGTTGCATACTCCAAGTTGGTTGAGGTCCCCTTCCACTTGTCTGCGCCACCTAAAGCGAGATCTTCCTCTACTGCGTTGTCCCTCCGGGTTGGAATCGAAGACTCTTCGGGCCGGAGCGTTGGTTTCCATTCGCTCTACATGTCCTAGCCATCTTAGTCGACTGATACGTACTTTTCTGACCAGATCGATGTCGCTGTACAGCTCGTAGAGTTCGCTGTTAAATCTCCTCCTCCAAAGCCCGTCAACGCAAACAGGACCGAAAATCACTCGAATTTTTCGTTCGAAGCGACCAAGGGGATCTTCATCTGCCTTTCATAACGTCCATGAATCTGCGCCAAAAAGCAGGACTGGGATGATGAATTTCTTATATAGAGACTCCTTGATGTTTCTCGACAAGGCCTTACTAATCAATTGCCTTCTTAGGCCAAAGTAACAGCGGTTCGCAAGTGTAATTCTTCGCTTGATTTCTGATGTGATGTCATTTTCAGAGTTAATAGCGGAGCCGAGGTAGACGACTGTGACTCCACTACAATGTTTCCTTGTTCGTCTCTACAGGTCTCGGTTCTGGTCTTGTTCCCGTGACACTTTCTTTTTACCTTTTGGTAAAACTTCCGAACATTGTTCCTGGAGTAGCACCTCTCTATTTTTCCTCCGGAGAAGCCCTACTTTTTTGCTCATAGAGCTCAAGAGCTGCTCTCGTCCTTCTCTGCAACGCCGCTTTGTAGGCCAGTTGCTTTGTTGCATATGCTTGCCGGAACTCTTCATCCAATCAAGGGTTTCATGGTGGTGATCGGTGAAACCTAGCACATCAGTTGCGGCTTTTCTGATGGTTTCTTGGCATCGATGCCAATGGTCTTCAGCACTTGATGCTGGCTGCACAGGACTTCTCGAGAGGTTGAGGAAGACGCTATCGGCAAATGTTCTGGCGGTTTGTTATGTTTGTAGCCGTTCAACGTTAAATCTCCTCACAGTATTTCCTCGTTGTTGTGGTATCTTGGATATCCGTATACGCACCTTGGCTACAACAAGGTAGTGATCCAATATTAAGCGACGAGGTAACGAAGCGAAGGGACAAATGAAAGACCAGCGAGATCCCAACAAAATTACAATCGATTTATTGTCTGATACCAGTTTTGTTGAATGTTCAAATCCAAGTGGACGAGACAACAAATTAACAAATTACATAAATGAACAAATGATCGAGAAATGAGAAAGTACTAAAAACAATAATGACAAAGTATAAGCGAGAGAGTACTAAAATGACATGAATAGAGAAGAGATGAAACTTTACAGTAAACGTTAGCATTAATTTGATGACAATTACAGCAAGAGCAAGAGATTATGTATGAATATTTGTAATGTAAAGTATAGGGTACGATTTTGTATATTAAGCATAGAAAAACGCATTTTATTTCTAAACAAGGAGTGACCTCCAAATTTGAGGTCACCTACTTTGAACGCCTATAACGGGAAATATAATACAATTGTTTTTTAGGCGGAACTTCTGGAATCTTCCCTTAAAGGATTATACTGCTTAACTAGGACACCCTGTGACTATAATAAAGATGTGAAAACTCCAAGACTTTAAAATTTATTTTGAAGGGGCCCTGTTTGATAGATTTTTCTAGTAATCAATGAGCTTCGATTATAAATTAGCTCGTGGAAAGTAATGTTTATTGGCCTAAAAAATTGAATTTGAAGATGACTTATTACGCTCTTCTTTGTTTGTTTATTTTTGTTTTAATCTCTTGATACAAAAAAGCACCGAGATGATTAGATGAAGATACGGAAATCGAGAAAGCTTATATAAACAGGAGAGTTGGCTGTACTTCCTGAACCCATCTCATGTAGAATGTGGTACCTACCAGAATAGGAACCTACTTATCATTTCTAAATAACGAATTTAACATCAGTTGACCCGATTTCAAAGTGATTTACATTTTATTTGCTGGGAATGTTGAAGAAGAAAATTCCGTCGTAACAAAAATATATTTAGAACAAAAAATCCCCACTATTATTATTATTATTTTTTTTACAATACATACTTTGTATTCATCTCTTATCACTGCGAATATTGTTGACGAACAAAAAGTAGGTACCTATTTAAAGCATTGTTTGCAAAGATCTCATTATCATAACTCAATAATTGTAATCGGCGAAAGTAGCTACCGCATCAGAGCTCTGTCAAGATGAACGTAAAAGTTTTTCTCGGATTAATTTTCGGTTTAATTGCTTTGGCAACACAAAGTGTGCAAGCATGGCGGGATAATGAACATCAGAGAGGCCCATTTTCGGGATCACGCCCAGGACCATTTAGGCCTATTATGTCCAGTACTGGACCATACAATCCAAATCCTCCACCAACGTTGTTCTAAGTTGTTCCAAGTTCCAACCATTGGAATGTTATTATATTGTATGTTATAATAAGAATATGATTTTAACCTAATTACTTTTCGTTTTATTTTATTTTAATACCGATGGTTTTTTCTGTTTCAGCAGTTTTTCTAAAATATCGAGAAAGTTAATTTCCAAACATATAATGCAAGTAGCTTAAAGGACCATTCACATGGGAGCGAACGAACGAATTGATGAAATGCGAACAAACCACTTTTTATGCATTTATGAACAGAAAATTGCACATTTTATTATTCCAAGATATTCTCCTATCGGAATAAGGTTAAGATCGAACGAATTTTTTATTCGCTAATTTGTGGAACGCGATTTAAATGATGTGGATTGCGAATAGACTGACAATTCGCGTCAGGGTGTTTTCGTTCGGGGCAAAGGCTAGATTTTACTCTACTGCCCATTCGAAAAAAAAATACTTTTTTTTATTTATTCCGATTGACTTTAATGCGCTGAGCTCAAATATGCAAAAATAAGTTGGCGGTCTCTTACCGTTTGGGCGTGGCACGCCCCCAAAGTTCAAAAAATACCATATAAAATAGTACCAAAATTTCAGGAATGGAGTATCCAATTTTTGTGAAACTAATTTTTTTATATTCCCTAAATGTGCAGTTAACTTATAAAAAAGTTTCATCAAAATCGGATCATAAATACCGGAGATATAAAATAATAAAAAAAGCGCATAGTTTTTGGCGGTAAAATTAAGCAAACAACATAATAAAATCTTCGCATAGACCCAACCTTGCACGCACTCCAAATCCTACAGTGACCACAAGCAGGGGGGTTGCAGGGGGCAGCATGCCCCCCCCCCCATACGTATCTCACTGTTTATGCGGTTTTTGTAAGAAATAAAATGTGATAAGTCAGTAAAAAGAAGGTTTAAATACAAAACATTAGCCCGTGCCCTTGAAAGTAAGTGAAATGCCAGTACAAAAGAGCAAAAATTCAGTGGTTTAAATTTAGCTCTTTTTAATTACCTCATATCTTCGGTCTTTATG
The DNA here is from genome assembly GCA_955612985.1 of Cheilosia scutellata. NCBI lineage: Eukaryota > Metazoa > Arthropoda > Insecta > Diptera > Syrphidae > Cheilosia > Cheilosia scutellata. The sequence goes on along the minus strand of OY015312.1, from coordinate 55,741,557 downwards.
ATCCGATTTTGATGAAACTTTTTTGTAATATAACTGCACATTTAGGGAATATAAAAAAATTTATTTTACAAAAATTGGACACTCCGATCTTGAAATTTTGGTACTATTTTATATGGTTATTTTTGAACTTTGGGGGCGTGCCACGCCCAAACGATGAGAGACCGCCAACTTTTTTTTTCAGATTTGTGTTTAGAGAACTGAAATCAATCAGACTGTGCAAAAAAACCGTTATTTTCGGATGGGCAGTAAAGTAAAATCTTGCCGGGGCAAAAAGTTTGGAATTCGAAATTTCGTTATTTAAACTATTTTTAAACTTCTTTTTTTAATACATTTTGATGGGATAATAATTAATTATCCTCCTCTTGGAATAATAAAATGTGCAATTTTCTGTTTATAAATGCATAAACAGTGGTTTGTTTGCATTTCATCAATTCGTTCGTTCTCTCCCATGTGAATGGTCCTTAACTGTGAATTTACTATTATATTATAAAGTATTTAAAGAAAATTTCATCAGAGAAAAACAAATAATGAAATTCATATAATTAGGTTGACTCGAGTAGCGAGAGAACAAAAATCTATATACCATATAAAAATGAAGTTTACCACTCACTGATCATCAACGCCTAAACCCTTTGCTCTAGAAAGCTGAAATTTTTGACAGAGGTTCCCTTTATGATGTATATGTAGTGTGTGCCAGAATAATTAGAAGGCGACACCAACTTAAACTTTATAAAAATTAACTTTATTTCAGCAGAGTTCAGTATAATGGAAATTATTACAATTTAATATAAATACGCGCGAGATGATGTGGATGGCTGCCGGTTGAAGACTGGTTCATCAAAAGCGAAGATGATGACTTGCTGGTTGACTGCAGCTGGTCGCCGCACACGCAGAAAGGCGCAGCAAAGCAAAATGCAAATAACTGTTGCAGCGGCTCTTATATGTTATATAACAAAAAACGCATCGCGTGAGCGACACATTCAATCGTCGGATTGATTAACTTTGCGGCAGTTATTTACATAGGTAGGTATGTGTGAACTGTGGACAGTGGACACCACATATCTCCCCTTCTTAAAAGAAACGAAATTTTAAATGTTAAATGTTTGAGGAAAGAAAAAAAAAATTTAACGTAAGTAAGGAAATGAACAAAAAAATTAATTATGTTGGCAGGTTGAATCGTACTCGTTCTCGTACTGTTCTTTGTCTCCTAGGTGCGGAGGTTGACGGGGCTTCTGTTTCATTGTGCTGTGTTCCATTCTCTTCTTCAAATCGAGCATCTTCGTGAAGCATGAATGCTGGTTTGAGCCTATCAATTGTGATCGGTGTACTTCTTCCTCTGACGAGAACCACAAAGTACTTTTCATGATTTTCTAGTACTTTATATGGTCCATCGTATGGTGTAGCGAACGAGTGGCGTATATGATCGTGGCGGACGAAGACATGAGATGTGTTTCGGAGGTTTTTAAAAACAAATGTTGAGCGCTGTCCATGACGTGACATTTCTTGCGGGGCTAAATTATTAAAATGAGTTTGAAGGATTTTCACTAAGACTGGAGCTGATGTGTTTCGGATCGATGGGCGCAGAAATTCTCCTGGCAAACGAATTGGTTCACCGAGGACAAGTTCAGCAGGCGTTGCTTGAAGATCTTCTTTGAATGCCGCTCGGAGTCCGAGAAGTACGATAGGTAGAGCTGAAGTCCATGTGTCGCCATTGCATAGTAGTGCTGCTTTGAACTGTCGGTGGAAGCGCTCGACCAATCCATTTGACTGCGGGTGGTAGGGCGTCGTTCGCAGATGCTTACTACCAAGAAGTCTAGTCAGGCATTTAAACAGGTCAGATTCGAACTGTCTTCCTAAGTCCGAAGTAATTCGCAGTGGAACACCAAAGCGTGCGATCCACGATAAGAGCAGAGCCTCTGCTACAGTTTCGGCGGTTCCATTTGACAGGGGAACGGCTTCGGGGAAACGAGTAAATCGGTCGATGATTGTCAGGCATTGATTAAATCCGTTAGATGGTACGAGGCTGACGAGGTCAATGTGGATGTGCTCGAAGCGCTGCGTAGGTGGTTAGAAACTGGCGATTGGTGAAATTGTATGTCGTGTTGTTTTGTTCGCTTGGCACGGTATGCAGCATTTGACCCACTTTGAAGAATCTCTGTTCATAGAAGGCCAGAAAAATCACTGGGCGATGAGCTTCCTTGAGGCGCGTTGACCAGGGTGTGCCAACGAATGCAACGAATCGAATACTCTTTTGCGCAGAGGGCGAGGAACGTAAGGTCGTGTTGAACCGGTGGAAATGTCGCTGTAGATTTCGGCTTCGGAGTTGTCGAGTTTTATACGGCAAAGTTGAACGCTGGAGGATGGATTGTTTAGGATGTCTTGGAGCTCAGTGTCGTTAGCTTGTGCTTGAGCTATCTCGCTTGATGATACTGCTGGCTCAATGGCATCGACGCGTGACAGTGTGTCTGCGACAGTATTGTCGGAGCCGGACACATGCCTGATGTCGGTGCTGAACTGTCCGATGTAGTCCAACCTTCTAAATTGCCAAGGTGAAGCTCGCTCTGGATGTTGTTTAAACGCGTGAACAAGTGGTTTGTAGTCACTGTAAATCACAACATGTCTTCCTTCGAAAATGTGTCGGAAATGACGCACAGCTTCGTAGATTGCGTTGAGCTCCCTGTCGTAGGTCGAGTGTTTCTGCGTGGAAGGCGGCAGCTTCTGGCTGAAAAAAGCTAATGGTTGCCAAGAACCGTGACGTCGTTGCTGGAGTACCGCTCCAATGGCCTGTTCCGAGGCGTCTGTGAAGATAGCCCACTCTGCGTTGACGTCTGGATGAGCGAGTAGAGCAACCGACGCCAGGGCATTCTTGCTGTCCACGAACGATTTTTCCAACGCTGGCGTCCAGTTAATGGAGTGCGAGTTTTTGATGTCAGGGCCTTTGAACTGGTGGTTGAGTGGTCCGAGGATCTCAGCTGCGTTTTTTATGAACTTTCTGTAGAAATTGATGGTGCCAATAAACGCACGGAGTTTCTTTACGTTGGAGGGCGCAGGAAATTCCAATATAGCTTGCACTTTCTCCGAGAGTGGAAAAATCCCTTTGGCCGACACGAGATGTCCCAAAAATTTTACTTCACTTTTGCCGAAAACTGACTTGGCCACGTTAATCACAAGCCCAGCATCCTGTAGTCGTTGAAATAAAGCTCGGAGATGGTCGAGATGTTCCCGCTTGTTTTTTGATGCTATGAGCAGGTCGTCGATGTATGGGAAAACAAAGGGTAGATCCCGCGTCACCTCATCGATGAACCTTTGAAAAGTCTGCGCAGCGTTGCGCAGGCCAAATGTCATAAAAGGAAATTCATACAGGCCGAATGGCGTGATGATGGCCGTCTTTCCGATGTCCGATGGGGCGACAGGGATCTGGTTGAATGCTCGAACCAGGTCGATGGTAGAGAACAATTCCTTACCTTCTAGGTCTGCTGTGAAATCCTGTAGGCAGCGGATGGGGTACGCGTCTGGAATCGTTCGATCGTTGAGAGGCCTGTAGTCGCCACAGGCACGCCATTCTCCTGACTTCTTTTTGGCTAAGTGCAGAGGTGAGGACCACGGGCTGTCAGAACGACGTGCAGTACCAAGTTGAATCATTTTGGCAAATTCAGATTTGGCAATCTTGAGACGGTCAGGAGCAAGTCGACGTGCCCTGCTGGAGATTGGAGGCCCGTTTCTTGTTTTTATGTGATGAACGGTGCAATATTGCTCCTTCCTCTTGGCCGCACCTGGTTGTGTGATGGCAGGAAACGAATGGAGAAGTGCTGCATATGGTTGCTCGATAAATGCCTGGATTCAATTCAATTCAATTCAATTTTTATTTGCAATATTCTTAACACAGAAAGATACAGTATCTTCTAAAATTGTGCAAGCTTTAATAATGTATACATTATATGTTACTGTTTGGAAAAAACAAGAGAGAACAAGGAAACAAGTAATTGGGTTCATGGTATATAAGCATAAATAAAATACATTGTAATATGTTCCCAAGACTAATTTGAAATACAATGAAAACAATAAGAAAAAAAGAATCTAAAATATCGAAAATAATCTTCATCATCATCACCATCATCAAAGTGCCTCCAGATGCCGCCTAAGTCTGCTCTTGAACTGAGATGTACAACTTATTACTCGAATGCATCGTGGTAGGGAATTCCACAGCCTAATTGCATTTACTAAAAATTGACGCTCAGAGATTAAATAGGAGAAACGTACTGGTGCAAGACCAGAAGTTCTAGATCGCTGAGACGGTAACATATTGTAAAGATAGAGTGGTTGACAGGTATGTAATACATTATGCAGTAGATTTATTGTCCTAAATTTGAACAGATTTTCCAGCGAAAGGCCATATATAGATTTTGAAAAACTCGAAACATGGTCATACCTCCTTAGTCCGTAAATGTATCGTGCAATACTGTTATATGCAACATTAATTCTTCTTTTATGTTCAAAGTCACAATTTCCATATAATTCACAGCCATACAATAAGATAGGGATGATTAATGTCTTAGCTAGTATTATCCGTGTCTTAATGGGTGTAATTTTTTGAGTTGTCCATAGCATTCGGAGGCTCCCATACACTTTTCCTAGCGTCAACCTAATGTGGTTATTCCATGAAAGGGTTTTGTTAAAGGTTATACCCATGTTCTTAGCCGTATCAACAAAATCAATAGGTATATCATTTAGATATACTTTAGGCAAAGTAGAGGTATCAACAGATGTTCTCGAAATAATCAGACATTTTGATTTGGCTGGATTCAAGCATAATCCATTAGTTCTTGACCAAAGTAGTATATTTTTTAAATCTTCATTTACCTCATGCATACCATTCTCGACAAGACCCAACGGACACTTGTTATACAACTGAACATCATCAGCGTACATGTGTATGCATGAGTTAGATACATAAGAAGGAAGCTCATTAATGTAAAGTGAGAATAATAACGGACCCAGAATTGAGCCTTGAGGAACGCCTTTGCTCACTGGAAGAAATCCTGAGACGGTGTCATTAGCAACAACCGCCTGAGATCTGTCTTTTAGATATGAACAGATTAAGCTTGTGGCAGATATCGAAAAATTAAACTGATTTTTAAGCTTACTGCAGAGCATGTTGTGATTGATGGTATCGAAAGCTTTAGAGAAATCTAAAAGTGTCAGAATTGTTATATTACCATCGTCTACTGATTTTCTGATATCCTCTACAATCTTTATTAAAGCAGTCGTACAACTATGCCGAGGACGAAAGCCAGACTGATTAGCACATAGCATATTATTGTTGGTAAGAAACCTCCGTATCTGGCTATTCATAATCTTTTCCAGAACCTTGGATAAGTAAGGTAAAATAGCTATAGGTCTATACTCATCGGAACTTCCACTTTTCGGTATAGGTATAATTTTGGATTTTTTCCAAGCAGTGGGGAAAATCCCAGTCATTAAAACAGTATTAAATATGTATGTTATGTACTTTAAACAATATGGGAGGATCGCTTTTAAAAACACGGGATGCAGGTCATCAAAACCAACGGAATTCGATCGGATCGATAAAAAGCTTTCTAAAACATCTGCTTCATCGACTGCTGTAAATCCAAAACTTGGGAAAGATTCTCGGGAATATTCCGTATTGCTTTGGTGCGATACAGAGTTTATACTATTATCAGGATCAATAGATGAATTTCGAATAAAATGCTCATTCAGCATATCACAATCAGTGTTTAGGACATTATTATTACTTTTCTGACCTATTCCAATCTCTCTTATATTTTTCCACAGTTTCCTTCCAGCAAGGGAAGGGTTTAATCTTGAAGCATAGAATCGTCTTTTTGATTCGCGTATCTCGCATATAACCCTATTTCTCAACACTTTGTATGCATTATGCAGGGACTCTAATCTAAAACGCTTCCAACGCTTATAAGCCTGATTACGTTCTAAGACTAATGTTTTAATGCTGTTTGTAAACCATGATCTATCGGCATTTTTAACTTGGGAGACTTTTAACGGAACATGGGCATTATACAGATTACGTATACTATCTTGAACGAAATGAACTTGATCATCGGCGCACGGCATACTATATATTCGAAACCATTCTATTGATCTTAAGTCTTCTTCTAATAAGTTTCTATTAATGTTTTTAAAGTCCCTAAATTTATAAGAATTATTTAAATAGATTGGTTCACAGTGAAATGTTAAATGAATAAGATCATGATGGGAGAAACCGGAAGCTGATAGTTGATCGTAGAGAAGAACTTTATTTAAATCACTGACAAAGAATACATCAAGAAGAGTACTTCTTTCCTTGGTAAAGTGGGTTGGAGTTGTTGTATTTACGGAATATAAATTAAGCGTTCTCATACTCTCAACTAGGTGCGAATCCTCAAGAATGTTGCAGTTTAAATCTCCAACAACAATTACGAACGGTGACACATAAGATAGCTGATCTATTGCAGACAACAGAGGTGTAATGCTAATACTTCGCTTAGGTCTATATGCAGTCCCTAATAATATTTTGTTTTGATTGCATGTAATTTCGACAAACACATATTCAATTTTACTACCGGGTGGAGACTTGAGTAAAAAATCATGCTTTAAATTTCTTCGAATATAGACCGCAGAGCCACCGGCATGCCCAATTCTATCGGACCGATATATTTTATAGCCATCTAACCCATACATATCATCAGTACATTTTGGTAGGAACCAGGTTTCAGATACACATACTACATCGACTTCGGATTTTTCGAACAAATACCTAAATTCGTCCAATTTAGGACGCAAGCTCTGCGCATTAATGTGACATACCCGCAAACCACCATGCTGACGACATAAAATCTCAATCATTGTTCGCGAATTTTCGTTACTATTAAAGGCTGTCAATTCCCCATTACGCTCATTAGGACCAACCATTAGAAAACCTAAAAGTCGGCTGGTACTCAAACAAGCGTACCATATTCGCCAAAATATCGAGTTGTACATCCAGCTCCACAAACAATGCAACGACGACAGACGCAAGTAAGACAACGATGAAGATGAAGATTTCCCTACAGACTAATAATACCCTACAGTTCATTATTAGGTACATTTGTATTTAAAGCGATAAGGAAGGTGAACTTACAAAAGATAAAAGAAAGGTAAAAATTAAAAATATTAATAAGATGTAATGATAAAGAAAAGAAAAAATTTACGAAATTCAAAATTAAATTATTGAAGGCAATAATAACTATGTACTTAGTATGTGAGATTATTTGATTATATTTAGTGTTCTACTACTTGTTGATCAGCTGCGGTTATAGTGTTGTTGTTGTTTTCATCGGGGATGTTGCGGCAATTTTATTCAGGCTTTCAGCATTGGTAATCAAAACAGCATTGCTTTCAGGTTGATTTTTAACGTAAACAAGACCACGAGTTGTAAACACAGAGAACAGTTTTTTGTTTCGTTTCAGTTTCAGTGCATGTTGCAGGAGAGTCCGATTTTTCACAGTTAAGCATTCATGAATATAAACGGGAGAGTCACCGGTGCCATCAGTAAAGCCAAGATCGCGTATAGACAGTTGTTGTTTTTTAATTTTTCGGTAGTTTGCGATCGCACGTAGAATATAACTCTTGTCGGTGGGTGAATAAAATTTAATTATAATCGGTGGATTGAATGAAGTGGGTGAAGATCGAAGTCGGAATATATTTTTAAGTGATGGAGGTTTGGCGTCTATCAAGTGACATATTTTGTTGAACAGCAGCTGGAGATTTTCGTTCGCCAATAAAGGAACACCGTGCAAAAGAGCATCATTCATTGTTGCCATAATCTGCATCTTTTCTTCGGTAGTTTCGACACGTGTGATAATTTGTTTAAGTGCATCATCATGTTGTTGTATTTTACTTTTTAGTTCAGTGTTTTCCTTTATAATTATGTCGATTTCGGTTTGTTTAGACTCCAGTGATGACAAGCGGATATTTACGTCATCGATAGTGCTCTTCAATGCTTCTAAGTCCCTTTCAATTTTTTTCGTTATTCTCACTTCGGACTCTTCAATTTTTGACGTAAGAAGAGATGTTTGGTTTTGTAGAAGAGCTTCGAGTTTTTTAAACATATCACCCTCCAGAAAGAGATTTTTCGGTCGTTTCGGTGCGGGAGATGATAGCTGCTTTTTGTTGGAAGGTGAGTACGTAGGCTTGTTGCGTTTTCCAGACATTTTCTCGTTCGTAGTGGTACGTATATGGTAATGTGATGAGTGACAGTTTTTTGTGGTTGTATTTGTTAAAAGTTGGGTGTGTAGGTATATAAATTTATATAAAACTTCAAAACGCGAACAAGTGATCGAATTATATTAATTTAAACTGATTGTTGTATAAATGGTAACAAATTAATTCGAGATTTTTTGAGTTAAAGTTAGATTTGTGTCTTGTTTCAAAAGAATCAAGGCCTTGGCAGAGTAAATAATTACTGAAACCGGATTAAATATTGCCGCTCAATCACACACGTCCGCTCAGTAACACATCTCAACGCGATGACATGATTTTTACAATTGGATTGGATGATTTTACAAAATGGATTGTGGCTACAGATGAGGACTGGACGTTTGAAAGCACGCCCGCCGTTGGCAATCCGGTGTGTTTGTCGATGATTTGTTGTTGCTTCACATCCACAAGCAGACCATAGTGGCCTAAGAAGTCGGCGCCGATAATAGCGCGGCTGACGTCAGCAACGATAAACTGCCAGGTGAAGTTTTTCTGCAGTCCGAAGTCCAGGTCGAATTTGGTTGTGCCATAGGTGTTAATCAGCGAGCCGTTGGCAGCGAATAGCTGGTAGGTTGAAAGTGGAAGCGGTGGTTGTGTCTGCTGGAGCGGGTAGATCGAAACTTCGGATCCCGTATCGAACAAAAACTGTTGCTGGGAATTTCTGTCGGTGAGGAAGAGGCGGCGGTGTGAGAGGTGAGGATCGTGTACCGCCATTAGTGATCCTCGGGCCCGTTTTCCTGAAATTGACAACCGGGGCGACACGTGCGTGCCTCAGCGCCAAATTTAATGTGGTACCAACAGATATTTGATTTTGATACTTGCCTCGATTTGTATCTGTTTCTGAAACGGTGCGGCTGCTGATGTTTTGTTCGTCCACGTCCTGAAAATGATGCAGAAAGTGCTGCGACTTCAGCCGCCAGATCTGCGATTTGTCGATGAAGGTCATCTGTTGCTGCTACCGTTACTGGCGCAAAAACCTCGTGCAGTTTGTCGGCAATTTCACCCAAATCTGTGACATCCATGGCTTTTTGGGCGACTAAGCAGGCTTGCGTTTGTGATGGCAGATGTGAAAGCCAACGTGCCTTTAACACCTCTTCGTCTATATCGGGTACCAAACTTTTTAGGTGGCGAAGATGCTGCGATGGTGTGCGATCTCCCAAATTCTCTTTATCCAAAAGCTGAATGATTTTTGCTTCTTTGGATTTCGAGAAACGGGAAATCAGTGTGCTCCTCAGAGTTTGGTACGGAGTGTCTTCTGGTGGATTAATAATAATGTCTTCCACCTCTGCAGCGGAGCGCGTGTCGATTAGTGGTATAGTGCGATAGAATTTATCGCGTTGTCCGATGATGCCACAATTAGTAAATTGTGCCTCTAGCTGGGCAAACCATAGCGCTGGTCTTTCGGCGCTGAAAGGGGGCGCTTTAATGTCGAACGGAAGACGGCGAGTGGCCAGATCGACGTTGACAGGTGGGTTGCTCTGACTATCGGTGGCATGTGGCGTGGTATTGCCTTGTGCAGTCGTTGAGTCGAGCATTGAAAAAAAATTATTTGTTAAAACGCGTGAGAAAAAAAACGAACTGATTTTCAAGAGCAATAAAAAAAAGGAAAACGCGTAAACTTTCTGCGTATTGCGCGATGAAAATGCTCGGGGTCACCAATGTAGTGTGTGCCAGAATAATTAGAAGGCGACACCAACTTAAACTTTATAAAAATTAACTTTATTTCAGCAGAGTTCAGTATAATGGAAATTATTACAATTTAATATAAATACGCGCGAGATGATGTGGGTGGCTGCCGGTTGAAGTCTGGTTCATCAAAAGCGAAGATGATGACTTGCTGGTTGACTGCAGCTGGTCGCCGCACACGCAGAAAGGCGCAGCAAAGCAAAATGCAAATAACTGTTGCAGCGGCTCTTATATGTTATATAACAAAAAACGCATCGCGTGAGCGTCACATTCAATCGTCGGATTGATTAACTTTGCGGCAGTTATTTACATAGGTAGGTATGTGTGAACTGTGGACAGTGGACACCACATATACAAGGAATAAAAAAGGATATTTTGAAATTCAAACCCTAAAGGGGTAAAAGGGGGGTCAAAGTTTGTATGGAAAATTTGTAACTTTCACCCAATTGACTTCAAACTCGGTTTGTGTACTCTCTATGAGAAATAAAGAAAACTATTTTCTACGATTTTGGAAATTCAACCCTTAAAGGGGTAAAAGGCGGGTTAAAGTTTGTATGGGAACATTTTTATTTTTTATCCGATCGACTTCAATCTCGGTTTGTGTACTCTATTATAAGAAATAAAGATAATTATTTCTTCGATTTTGGAAATTTTGCTTGGGGCACGAGTTATTGGCGATTACCCCTTTTAAGGGCGGCCTTTTCTTAACTCACGAACCGTTCGTCGTATCGATTTGAAACTTTTTAATGCGTCCAAACTTCATCGCTGTTGAATATTCTGATCGCTTCATCTAACTCCAGCGTACGTACTCCAAAGATATTCAAGCGGAATTCTGTAAGAATGGGGTTATACTGCTATAAAGTGGTAAGGATATGCTCTTTTCGGTTGCATATGTTGCACAGTATAAGAAGATCTGGGCCGTGTGGAATATAATTAGGGATTTACTAACTAAGAAATAAGTTGTGTCCCGTAGATAGTGGCTCAGTCTGCTATAGTATAATCTGTGTTGAGATGCCAGCGCTTCGCCAAGAAATATTGATCATACAGGGTGTCCCAGTTAAGAAGGACAATCCTTTAAGGGAAGATTCCTGAAGTTATGCCGAACAAAAAATTGTATGGCAGGGGGGGGGGTCTATTTTCATCCTATTTCCCGTTATAGCCCATCAAAGTAGGTGACCTCTAATTTGGAGGTGTTACCACTTAAAACGCTATAACTTCTAAACTATTATAGGCACAAAAATAGTTTCGTAAATTTTGAAAAGACAATTTAGTAGTGCATACAAGTCTTAAGCACTTCGGCTACATCTAGGCAGCTACAAAAAAGTTCTGGCTCCTTAAACTCAAAATTTTGAAAATTTTTGTTACAATTTTTTACTTAAAATGCCTTTTCCTCAAAATTTTGACTTTATAAATTTTAATTTTTTTATGAAATTTTTATCCTTGAGAAATTTCCTAAAAATTATGTTAAGCAACTTTTTTACGTACGATCAACAGAAGTTATAGTAAAAGCCACTTTTTGTCAGACAAAAATGGTAAAAAATTGAGAAATTCAGGGATAAAAATTTCATAAAAAAAATGAAAATTTATAAAGTCAACATTTTTAGAAAAAGGCATTTTAAGTAAAAAATTGTAACAAAAATTTTCAAAATTTTGAGTTTAAGGAGCCAGAACTTTTTTGTAGCTGCCCAGATGTAGCCGAAGTGCTTATGACTTGTATGCGGTACTAAATTTTATTTTCAAAATATACAAAACTATTTTTGTAGCTGTAATAGTTTAGAAGTTATAGCGTTTTTAGTCGTAACCAGTGTTGCCAGTTTGACTGTTTTCCAGTCAAATTTGACTGGATTTTTTCGGTTTTGACTGGAAAAAAAAATCAAATCCAGCCGACTGTTTTTTTTTTGACTGGAGTTTTTTCGCATTTGACTGTAAATCAAGCTGACTGTTTTTAGTTTTTGACTATATACAGTACGCCCTCGGTAAAAGCAATCCTCGATAAACGCAATACCTCGGTTAAGCAACACCTAAAATTTTACCATTGGTGACTCAGTAATTGCAACTTTTAAAAAAACAGTGACTCGGTAAACGCAACTTTCCATCCATGCTCTTATTTCATTTAATTTTTGTTTCGTTTTTTTTTTTTTTGTGATTGGTTTTACTGGAACTGGACAGTTATTTTACAGCTACTTCTCTCAGAATTTTAAACACACATAGATCGTAGGTGCATTTTTTTTTTTTTTTTGCATCATACAAGAATAAGAAGAAAAGGAGGGGAAAATGTTTCATATTTCTTACCAGTGTTCACGTGATTTTCTCGCGATCGGTAATTGCTTTGTTTCGTGTAATAAAGATATCATAGCTATCGTAAAAAAAGTTCCCAAACTGTCTATAAAGCAGAAGGCTGAGATTTTAACCAAATTTAACCGATATCGAGCAGGTGCCTGTTTCCACTAATCTAGAAGCCGAAGAAATCGAGACAGGCTATCCAAGCATTTAGCATTTGTCTTCAATGGGCTGAATAAAACTCGGTTAAGATACCTTGACTCTTCAAAAACTGATAGAGCTGGCCGTTGACATTAATATATCCTCTAAGAAAAAGCAAAGGAACATTTCCTAATATTTTAAAGCAATTTAACCAAAAACTGTATTAACTTTACTACATAATGTATAAAAATATTTTAAAATGAATTAAATTATATTCCTTTTCTTTTCTTTTACGACGAACAATATTCTTTTATTTTTTATACTATGGTTTTCACCTTAAATTCTAATTCAAAGCACTTTTTTTTGTGACTCGGTTAAAGCTACAACCTCAATTAACGCAACTGCTCGAATTTCCATCGGTTGCTTTTAGCGAGGGCGTACTGTAATTCCTAAAAAAATTTAAATGTAAACGAGCATTCGCGCAGTGCAATGAACTAACACACCCATTTTCCGCTAAAAGTCAAATTGAATCTAGTATATTTCTTGCAATTTGCGCAGCGTCTCTTGAGAATTTTGAATGCCTTTGCATTTAATTCGGTTTGTTCTATGTTGTTTATGTTTTGAGTTATGGCAGCTGTTCACTCCAGATTTTAGAAACAAAAAATAAACACAACTCTATTTTAACCACTAGAAATACATAATTTGTGAGATAAAAAAACATGTTGTAAAAATTTTGAAATTTGGAAAGAAAACTAAGTATCAAATTTTATCCATGTATTATGGCTTTATTAATAGCAAATATTCCCATTAATTATGGAACACAACGTCGTTCAAGTGGCTGCCTCAGCTGGCTTCGCAGTAGCGCATTCTGTCACTACAATTTTCCAAGACCTTGTTGGTGGTTTCGGGCTGTATCTCACGGATTGCTTGGATGATATTGTGGCCTTAACTGCTTGAATCGTTTCCCGATTGTTGGCATAACATCGGTCCTTCAGTAAAAAAAAAGTCGGTTAACAAGGCTCTGTAACGTCTACCGTTGACCGAAAAGTTGTTCCCAGCCTCATTTTCGAAGAAAAATGGTCCAATGATGCCACCACTCCACAATCCGCACCAAAGTGTCTGTGCGCACCGTACGAAGATTGGGACCATGAGTGTTGTCCACTAGCACACCAGTTTCACGAACTTTTTGGTCAAACTTGCGTACAGCAGGCGCGGTGGGTGCTTCAGTCAAAACTTCTTTTCAAAAAAACGCACTGTTTGGGATACATAGCACTCACTTTGGAAATATTTTTTCAATATTTCCCAACGTTGTTCAAGTGTAAAGCGACTCACTTCGTTCCGCGGAGGTATGATACTGACTACTGTCAAAATTTCGAGTGGGAAACAGCTGTCAGTGTTAAAATAACCTATGATTTAAAAAGAAACCACATAGCCCACCCTGTGGAAACAGAAGAAATAGAAAACTGCAATGACACAGATTCAGAAGACTGTATATTAATGGTATAGAATAATAACCAGTTAATGTATTTTATAATTAATAATTGTTATATTTGTTAAATTGACCTACGTATACAAAAAACTATTGCTGTGAAATAAAGTACGACTTATTTTTGTTTTTTTTTTGTATTAAATAAAAACTATTTTTGTTTTATTTTGATATCAAAAAATAGCTGTTTTCATTTTCGACTGTTTTTTTGACTGGAATTATTTGTTTTTAACGTTTGACTGTTTTTTTTTGACTTGATTCGGAGGGAAAAAATCCAGTCAAACAGTCAAATTTGACTGGATTTTAACATTTTGACCTGGCAACACTGGTCGTAACACCTCCAAATTAGAGGTCACCTACTTTGATGGGCTATAACGGGAAATACGATGAAAATAGACCCCCCCTGCCATACAATTTTTTGTTCGGCATAACTTCAGGAATGTTCCCTTAAAGGATTGTCCTTCTTAACTGGGACACCCTGTATAGAGATTTGAAACTTTGGGGGCGTGCCACACCCAAACGGTAAGAGAACGCCAAAATTTTGTTTCCATATTTTTGTATTTAGGGCACTGCAATCAATCCGACTGTGTAAAAAAAAAAACGTTATTTTTGAATGCGCAGTAAAGTGACAACTTTTTAAATCAAATTTTCTCGAAAACCGTTAGTCTTACGAAAAAAAATAATCGGCCCTAGCGAGGTATCCGTCGGAACGGAAATTTCTCCGATTTCATACGAATCGGACGATTTTTGCTTCGAGGTATACGTCGGAACAGCTTTTCGGAACTTTGTTCCGACAAATATGCAACGCACACTGGCGTTTTGCGTTTCAGTGCGATGAAGTGCGTTTTTACTCATATTTTTGACAGTTTCATACGAATTTTCTTCCGATGTGCTCCGACAGGAATTGGTTGCGGAATTTGTTTACGATTTGCAGTGAAGTGTTGATAAATGAAAACAATAAAGAAAAAACATTTTAGCAAAGTAATTGGTTGTATTTGTTGCTTTAATTTGTGTTTCCAGTGCAAAAATAAACGAAAAAACAAGCACTTAATAGGAAAACCCCGATGTAGCACGAAACAACATCATGTCAAATCAATTGCGTTGTCGCATTTTAATTATTCTTTCCGAAGTCGGATACCTCGAATGTAATTTGAGTCTCCGACGGAATATGCGTTGCGGAGAATTCTCCGTTCCGACGGATACCTCGCTAGGGCCGAATATGATCTTTTTTGTAGGCAATTTCCTAAGCTACAAATTCGATGTACGCTATTTTTCGATAAAAGTATCTATTAACGAGATATTCACGAAAAACTGTTTTTCATGACCTTTGACCCCGCGTAACATATTTAGCGGCTCATGTATCGTTGGGGACTTTTGGGATATTGTTTAGAATCCCAAAAGGAAGGTTCATGCAAAAATCCAGCTTTCCCCTAATTTTTCCGAAGTGAATCGGCCCTAGCGAGGTATCCGTCGGAATGGAGAATTCTCCGCAACGCATATTCCGTCGAAGACTGAAATTACATTCGAGGTAACAGTCTTCGCAAGAATAATTAAAATGCGACGACGCATTGATTTGACATGTTGTTGTTTCGTGGTACAGGGGTTTTCCTATTTAGTGCTTGTTTTTTCGTTTGGTTTTGCCCTGTAAACACAAATTGAAGCAAGAAATACAACCAATTACTTTGCTAAAATGTTTTTTCTTTATTACTTTCATTTATCAATACCACTTCAAATCGTAAACAAATTCCGCAAGAAATTCCTGTCGGAGCATATCGGAAGAAAATTCGTATGGAACTGTCAAAAATATCAGTAAAAACGCACTTGATCGCACTGAAACGCAAAACGCCAGTGTGCGTTGCATATTTGTCGCAACAAAATTCCGAATAGCTGTTCCGAAGTACATATACCTCGAAGAAAAAATTCTCCGATTCGTATGAAATCGGAGAATTTTCCGTTCCGACGGATACCTCGCTAGGGCCGAATATCTTTATTCCCGTATTATTATTAATTTGTTTGCAAGTTCATGCGACCAGCTGACGTATAATCCCCCCTCCACGACGCAACTGACTATGTTTTTTCAACACTACATGACGTCAATAATTTATTTAAAAAAAAAATCTGTCGGCATGTGAGTTTAAAATTTTTTTTTTTCGACAAGTTCCACACCCTCCCACAACCACACCCACCGCTACCGAAACAACTGACGTTCGGTTTCGCCATTCTCTACGTTCACCCCATCGTGGAATCCGCCGGGGGAATTATTTACGGAAAAGAATATTTTGGTATCGTCAAAATTGCAAAGTAACCGTTCGGGAAAAATTCGATTTGAACGTTTTTAACGATACAGTGAAACTCCTACACATTACCCACACGGGGAACTGTTCACTTTGCGATTTTGACGATACCAAAATATTCTTTTCCGTGAATAATTCCCCCCCGGCGGATTCCACGATAGGGGTGATAGTATCTGTTGTTTGTCCATTAAAATCAGCCGGCATGCGATGAGTAGGTCAAAAAGACCCCCGCCTTCCGGACTATAAGTCAAACAAATGTTTTTAAACGGGGCAAACTTTAGACTTGAGTCAAAAATTCATTTCCGATCGATTTCGATTTCATTTCGAGTGAAAGTGAAATGTGAAACCTAGCTGTTTGTCGAGGACGTCTATTCTAGGATCATGTTAATTGATTTTCCATTGGCTAAGCTGGCAGACTTTCTGTCAGTGTGTGAAAAAAACGAGAGTGAAACAAAGAAAATGCTGCGGCGTATTGCCACATCATGTGTTTTGGACATAAACTACCTTATCAAATCTCGAGTTGTTTTATTCCATAGTTGTGTACCTTTTCTGTTAAATGGTTTTTTGTTAATTTGATAGTACGACTAAAAATATAGATCAAAAGCGCAACTTTGATGCATCTATTCACATGAAACGCGCTGCATTCTGTACTTCTCTCGTCGTTCAAATCTTGCTTTTGAAACCTTGAAACAAAAACATTTTTGACTTCGAAGATTATTTACAATGAAAAACAGACGATTTATAGAAAAAACAAACATGGAAATTGCGTTTTATTGTTTTATTTAAAAAAAAAGTTGACTCTAAAATGTTTTATTTGTTGTTTTTTTTTAGTACAAAAGGTTTACAATATATTTTTATCTTCTTTTAATTCTTTTGTATAATGAATTTCTTAGTTGTTTTGTTCGCAACATGATCAATTGTTTGTTCATAATTTACTTTCTATTATTTATTATTTTCTCTCATTATTTCTTCGTGTAAATCTGAATTTATTTAGCAGCGTTTTTTCTATATTTTATACTTTTATTTTAAATTTGTTATTTACTTTGGGAGTTGATTAAGATATACAAACTCCTTTAATAGTTTTGCACATGGAACTCACAATACTACCATTTATTTTTGTTGTTTAAAGCTTCTTTGTAAAATACATTCATTATTGTTTATATTTTGCTATTTATTATTTGTTTTATTTTGTTTTATATATATGTGTATAAATGTGTGTGTGTGTAAAACTTGCGACGGAAACTTTAAGAAATAAAACAAATTAAATACAAAAATTACATGTTATACAATTATGTTATGTACTTGCGTTGGTTAAATTGGTTTTTGTTTACTCTCTCTGACGGGTGGGGAGAACGTTTCGCGTTATATGGGATTTTTAGTGTATTATACGTTTATTGTTTTGTTTTATTAAGTTTTTACAAAAGTGTTAAAAGTTACAAGTGAATGCATTTGTTTTCGTTACTTTTTACATTGGTATTTCTATGTTTTCCCTTGAACTGTATTTCGCTGGAAGAAAAAGATAAAATAAAAAAACCTACTCGTTTGTAAAACAGAGAGAGACGACTCTTTGTTGAGTATGTTAATGAATTTCAGAATTGTGT
The DNA here is from genome assembly GCA_955612985.1 of Cheilosia scutellata. Taxonomy (NCBI): domain Eukaryota; kingdom Metazoa; phylum Arthropoda; class Insecta; order Diptera; family Syrphidae; genus Cheilosia; species Cheilosia scutellata. Next base: position 55,723,795 of record OY015312.1, on the reverse strand, counting down.
AAATATCTTTATTTCTTTGCATATATTTCTCAATAATAAAAAAAAAACAAACAAAAACTGTAAATAAACTGAATTAATGAAACCATATCGTGGGGGGACATTTAGGATGCTAACGGGGGAAAGAATTATGATAAAATTAATCGACTGTAAAGCAACATTATTTCAATTACGTCACATGCTACCCACGACAATTGATTGTGAATAGAATTTAAAGATCAAACAATAATCGAAGAGAAGTAGAAAACATACTAATAAGAGAAGAGGCAATTAAATAAAAAATAATAATTCATATGACTTCATGTAAAATGCTCGTTAGTATTTGAGGACTCTAAGCAATTCCTTCTCGTTGCAAGCACGACTCCAAATGTCCCAACCAAAAGTACAGCCGTTCTAGAACAGCGCGCAGCTCATACTATACGGTTGTTGTATCGACTGACTCAATTCGTTGTGGGGACTGTGGTGCGGCTGGCTTTGACTGCTGCGAATCCTCCTCAGCTTTGGACGAGTCAGCTGGATTTTCGGATTTTACCAATTCCGTTGTGAGGACACACGTTTCATTCTGTTCGCCAGCAGTTATTGCCAGTTCAGAGAGCGATTTAAGCACACTATTGACGTCTTCGTCTTCCTCAGCCTCAGCCACAGCATTGCGTTTGGCAAAGTGCAAATAACATTTGCCAAATTGTCCTGAAATAAGAAGATGGGTCATTGTTAGTTTTGATATGGGAATTTGTTGTGATCAGGAGACGTACCCTTCCATGTGATATAGATCGGATTGACCTCTCGTTTTCTCAGCTCAACTTTTAGGTCCTTCACACGAATGAAATTCGGGATGTTGGTTACCTTAACGCAGAAGCGTTGCTTGCCTGAGACGTTTCTACCTTGTCGCTGACGTTGACGTTGGGGCTTATGTTGCTGTTGGTCTCCGCCTCCTCCTTGTTTTTTCTGCTGTGTAGGATTTTCTTTATCCTCCGTAGCGCTGGCTTCGCTCTTGGACTGAAATTGCGAAAAAAAAAACAAATTATTTTCACTGAATTGTCATGGATGAAATGGGCAAAAAATGACAAACAAAATGATATCCTCACTTTATGTCCTTTTGTCAATTGCGCTTATAATTATTCTCGGATAAACTAAAACTATTCCAAAAATTGATATTTTGTTTATCGACCAGTTTTGTTAATTTGCGTTACCCCTTTGTACCTGTTTTGTTATCCTGTTACGGGCCTAGATAAGAAATTATCCTGTCGGCTAAATGTTTGACGTTATCTACTGCTTATCATTCGGCCCTAGCGAGGTATCCGTCGGAACGGAAAAATCTCCGATTTCATACGAATCGGAGGATTTTTGCTTCGAGGAACATTGTTCCGACAAATATTTTGCGTTTCAGTGCGATCAAGTGCGTTTTTACTGATATTTTTGATAGCTTCATACGAATTTTCTTCCGATATGCTCCGATTGACAATTTGCAATGAAGTATTGATAAATGAAAGCAATAAAGAAAAAACATTTCAGCAAAGTACATACCTACATAATTGGTTCTTTTTTTGAGCTATACAAGTGAATTCGCACCTGGTGCGAAAGTACATTTATGAGTGAAAATTTTGTATATATTCGCGCGCGCGAATTGGCTATGATTTTTTATCTCTCCTTCTCATAAATTCAACATAATTCGCCAGTGTCTCTAACTTTACTTGAAAGTAAAAGAAGAGCTAGAAGATATTCTGCAAGTATGTTAATAACAAACCAATTAAGATGTTTTTATTTCCTATGTAAAGCAAAGAAAAACATATAGGAATACAATCCATTAAAAACGATAAAAAGAACAAAGTTGTGATCAATCTCAGCTTTAATTTGGTGTACATCATCAAGACTGCGTCAGTTTGATCTGAGGAGCCGAAATCACACGGCAAATAGTAGGTTGTTTGGGACTTTTGCACATCTGTTACAATTTATTTGTGATGCAAGGTCCATAGTCTATATTATTTGTTTATACATATTTAGTTTTGGAAAAATAGGGAAACATAGGTCTAGAATTGTGTGTTTTAGGGTGGAATCTTGAAATGGTAGCACCAGATGCAAAACTACACTTATATGTGTAATTTCGTACCAGGTGCGAATTTACACCTATTATGTATATGGAGCGAAACTACACTTATAACAAGTAAATTCGCACCCTGTGCATTTCCTGAGGTTTTCGATCTCTAGGTGCTAAAGAACGAGTTTCCGCACAGGTGCCAAATTACACCCTCTCCAGAGTAAATTCGCACCTGTGCGAAATTACCTCACCTCCTTTTTTCGCTTAAATTTGTATTTCGAGGCCAAAAACAAACGAAAAAAAAACAAGCAACAAATAGGAAAACCCCGATGTAGCACGAAACAACATCACGTCAAATCAATGCCGATTATTGCTAGTGTTTACAATGAATAAATCGACCTTTCTTTCCGCTGAATGCTCAAAGCAAATTGCAGCAGAATCATCTGGTCTTATATGCCTGTTAGTTCCGGACATAGCCATACTTGTTCTAGTTTCAGTTGCTATTATTATCACAATTACAGGGGTGATCAGTACCATGTACCGCCAGTCCTTTACCACTCACTAATTCTCAATGGTTGTATTTTTGGATACTGCACGACAGAGATGCTTGACAATCAGGGGGCTTATTCCCAAATGCGCGGCGGATCGCTTTTCATGGCGGATTGGTATTTTTGTATTTCCAAAAGCGATTTGATCCATTCGTCACAAGAATTTAGTTTATTTTTTTTCCACAATAAATCCGCCAGCAATCCGTCACCTAAATAGCTATCGCTTTTGAATGGATCGAATCGCTTTTTGGAAATACAAAAATACCAATCCGCCATGAAAAGCGATCCGCCGCGCATTTAGGAATAAGCCCCCAGATATTGAGGATAAAGTCCCCTGTTGGTCGACTTCGATATTATGTATGAAGTATGAGTATACAGTGGGGTTATTCCCAAATGCGCGGCGGATCGTATTGAAAGCGATACCTACATTTCGACCGTCTTCGCTTTTGGTTATTCTCAAATGCGAACGAGGGCGAAAATTATATTTCCAAAGCTTTCCAGTTTTTTCCATTCCGAGTTGGAATTTTCCATGTATTTTTCCAACACTTTGACAGCTTTTTTCCGCCACAGGAATTTACTTTATTTTTATACGCAAACAATCCGCCAGCAATCCGTCACCTATAGCTATCGCTCTTGATTCGGTCAAATCGCTTTTGGAAATACAAAAATACAAATCCGCCATGAAAAGCGATCCGCCGCGCATTTGGGAATAAGCCCCCAGGTATGCTGTATTATATCCGGTAAAGGTGATATAGGGGTGAATGGCAAGGTCAAAACAGATTGTAATCTACTAAGGACATCTAAATATAAAAGATGTGCATAGTAAGAGATTACAACCAAATATTTCGAGGAATTCTTAGACTAAGTAGATATCAATCTAGGACACTAGTTGGAATCTTTTCGGGTAACAGTCTCCTGCGGAATCATACCAAAAAGTTCAGACTTGAAGGCACGGATTATCAAGATTCTTGGGTGGCGTAAAAGCCGAATCGGACATTTGAAAATATACTGTGCCGAAGTATAATAAAACCGCAAAAAATTCTTTGAAAAATTCTTAAAACTAGTGTGGCTACTTAGGTATTTATATTGTGAAAGAAAATAAAGCAAGTCGCGCACTACAGTGGTGAGCAAGTGGCAGTAGCTAAGCTATTGCACCTGCCACTTTGTCACCACGCCAGTCACAAAGGAAATTAAGGTTCAACAACACTTAACCAGATACCTGTGAAAAATAAAACGACGTAGTAGAATCATAGTTGGTGTTAAGGACATGAAAAATTGCGGAAGTGATTTAACAGCAAACAATATCAGCTGCTTTCACCTAAGCAAACAAAATGCGAAAATGCATTCGCTCCTATTGTGTACAATAATTGTCAAAGACGCCCAACGCCCCTGAAAGTAGAAAGTTGCTCTACTTAGGCGCCGCCTTGAACTTTACGATATTTACGATCTAAAGTCGATCCGAAGCCTAAAGCCGAATTTTGGCTTGCACCATATGAAAGTATTGGTTCTACTCTATCTGTCAATGCACGCGCGCCGCAAAGCGGTATTGTGAATTGGCTATCGTCTTGTCGATTTATATGACTGTGTTATATGCACACATGACATGGCAAGTCGACAAGTCTAAATATTTGTCTAACTATGCTTGTCCGACATGTTTGAAATTTTGACAATATTCAAACTGTAACAGAACGTAAACCGTTGCACTTGTCAAAAGAATTAAATTCCCTTGACTTGTCGGTATTCTTCGGCAAGTGTTTAACAGGTGAAGATGGCAAAAACCATGGCGGACAAAAAAATGCTGTTTTAACTAAAATAAGAGCGAAAAATATATCCTTTTTGGTGCTTTCAGTGATGTCCTAACAAAAGAAAATATGTGCAAAATGGAAGGAAATACACAGACTGGAGAGACAAGATCTACTTACTGTAGGTGTAGGGGGATATTATGGACATTAAAAATAAGGCTTACAGACGGTGTTCGACGCTACAAACGGTTAATGTCAGTAAAGATGGATTCAAATGAATGGCCAAGGAAATTACTGAACAGAATAAATACCCTATACTAGACGTCGACGGTACCTTCATTTGGATCAATGGACAATTATCAGCACTATCGAGGTATCCGATCGTAACGGAATTTTCTCCGTAACGCATACTCCGTCGGAGACTCAAATTGCATTCGAGGTATCAGTCTTCGGAAATAATATGTAATTAAAATGCGACAACGTATTGATATGACATGTTGTTGTTTCGTGCTACATCGCAGTTTTCCTATTTAGTGCTCGTTTTTTCGTTTGCTTTTGCCCTGGAAACACAAATTTAAGCAATAAATACAAAAAAATACGTTGCTAAAAAGGTAATCTTAAGAACAAAAATAACTCGCATGGTATAACTATATTGTCCGCGACATTTTAAGACGAAGATTGAGTTCAACGATTAAGTTTAAGTGGCCCAAAAAACCAATACAACTTTTGTCGGTTGCATTTCACTGATGGCTATAACCGACGCCTTATATGTTTAGCTTATGCATCCAGCTCCATCAGTTCACTATTGCATTACGTATTTTTAAATACATACTTCCATCGCAAATTTATAAGTTTTAGGACAGAGGATGGAATTCTTTTGAAATGACACTGAGATGAAATAAAAAAAATTTACCTTATCTGAACGTCCCCTTCTGCCACCAGCTGGTCTCTTTCGTCGTGGTCGCTGTTCGTTTGCGGTTTCCTGTAAAGGCAAAATCATTAAAATCAGGTACATATGCACAAACCATTCACAATAAAAACTTACGCTTCTGCGACCCCTTGGCCTGAATGGACGACGTCTGCGTTGATTTTGTTTGTTTGCGCTGCTCTCAACATCAGTGTTTTCTTCCTTGAGTGTTATAACTTTGCCAGCCCTAAAAATAAACAAAGCAGAGAGCACACCCCATAGCGTTTAGTCAATTTTATATCGCAAACATTTCCAACTCTACACTCTACATACTTTTCCTCATTCTCCTTGAGTACTTGCAAGACTGGAATTATCTTAAGACGACGCTCAGATAAAATTTCCCAGAACAGTCCACTTGGGCGAGGTAGACGTTTTGTAACTCGAATTACTTCTGTTGGTGTAACAATTAAATCAACGGGAGTATCGTATTTTTGGAAAAGATTTGTTGGTAGATTATCTACAACCTAATTAGAAGGAGGGGATGGAAATTGAATTGAGGGGAAACGAAATTAATGTGTTGCTTTCAAAATAAAATTTTGAAGAAAAGCTCTACAAAAACAAAAAAAAACAAGACTTGCTGCTAAATTAATGACTGAAACACTTTGGTTTGCATGCGTACGCTAATACAATGATGAAACCTACCTGTACATCATGCACAAAGGTTGCGATAATGGTGTCTGGGGCTATTGATCCTATTTCAATAAGTAAGCCAATGTCGAGATCAGCAAATCCGTTGCCACGACCAATACGGTATCCGTCACGGGATACCAGAACTGATCCGATCACAACTAAGTCGAACTTAACTTTGTTGTCCAGTGCTACAAGACACAAGAGTGAAATAAAATACCTGCGATCAACTTAATAAACTTACGAATTTCAGTTCTTGATTTCTGCACGTCCTGTACGTGAATCACTCCCTTTCGCTCCTCTTCAGTTGCCTCGGCAGGACACTCCACTTTGAGATAAAGTGCATTTGAGTCACGGGTACCAGGTAGATAGAGGTCTTTGCCAGCTGCCAGCACTTGCAATTTAACCGAATCAAGGGCCCGATCTATGTTCACTTTTATGGTCTCTGAAATTTGAAGGACATTTTGAGTGATTGTGTTCGAAGAAACAAAATTCTATCCATCTTTTGTTTTACTTACTTGCTTTCTTAAATTCGTCGGTTTCGGCGAGTAAAGCGGCAGCCTTAGAGCTGTCGACAAAATCCGGAATACGATTGAAGATGCCATTGTAGCCAACTCCGCACATATTCTCTTGGATTTTTCGCCATGTTTGGACACGTAGAGACCTCTTTGTTACCTCAACAACCACAGGAGCTGAAAAAACCAAAGATTTGTATATAAGAGCCAAAAAGCATACACAATTAAAAAAATTATTGCTTAATCGGAGAACAATATGATTTCTAAAAGGGAATCGATGCGAAACTTGTCAAGAGTATATGCTGCTTAAATCTATATAATGTAATATATATCTCTATATATATAAAACAAAGTGGCAAAATTATCACCCCTATCGTGGAATCCGCCGGGGGGAATTATTCACGAAAAAGAATATTTTGGTATCGTCAAAATCGCAAAGTGAACAGCTCCCCGTTCGGGAAAAATTCGATTTGAACGTTTTTAACGATACATTGAAACTCATTCACATTACCCACACGGGAAACTGTTCACTTTGCGATTTTGACCATACCAAAATATTCTTTTCCGTGAATAATTCCCCCCGGCGGATTCCACGATAGGGGTGTATGTTTCCCTCTGCCGCCCGTAATTTTCAACTAATTCAGTTGATTTTTTTTTTACAATGTCGGTAATTACGGTGATCGGGATTCCAAATCGTATACATATCTCGAAAACCACCAAATCGATAGAGCTCAAACTTACAGATAATCGTAGGTATTGGCCGCAGAGTGCTCCTGTGAAGATTGGTTAAAGTTGGACAAAGGGGCGTGGTACATCCCATACAAAAAAACACTCAAAATCGTATATCTCGAAAACCACCGAATGGATTGAGCTCAAACTTACAGATAATCTTAGGTATTGGCCGCAGAGTGCTGTGAAGATTGGTCAAAATTGGACAAAGAGCTGTGGCACCTCCCATACAAAAAAAAATCAAAGTCGTATACCTCCTATACAAAAAACATCTTCTATGGGGTGAAACTCGATGACGTTATATCTCTATAATCGCTGGGCCGATTTTCATGAGTCTTTTTGTTTTGTTCGTATTGCTGTATTTCAGGTTTAGGCAGAAAGAAAGTTCCAGTTTATTCTCATTTCTCGCATTTTACGAAAGAATATCTGTGCACGGGCAAAGTCGGGAGGGTACAGCTATCTCTATATATATTAAACAAAGTGGAAAAAACTATATGTTTCCCTCTGTCGCCCGTAATTTTCAACCAATAGAGTTGATTTTTTTTAAATGTCGGTAATTACGGTGATCAATTGTGTTAGTGCAATTGTTAAATCTATCGTTTAGCACAGGAATTTTTCCTGATTCGTGGAAGGAATCTGTAATAACCCCAATTGCGAAAATTCAGAAATCCAATAAGTGTGAAGACTTTCGACCAGTGAACGCGCTTCCTATTTATGAAAAAGTTATGGAAAAAATTGTACAAAATCAAGTTATTGACTACTTCGAAAATAACAAGTTGTTCATTGAAAGTCAATCAGGGTTTAGAAAAAAACATTCGTGCGAGTCAGCATTAAATAACGTCATAGTAAGCTGGAAGGAAGAATTTGAAAAAAAATATAGTGATTGCCGTATTTCTCGACTTAAAACGCGCTTTCGAGACAATCGATAGAAGCATATTGCTGTCGAAACTGAGCAGATATGGTATTAAAAACAATGAACTAAGCTGGTTCAAGTCGTATCTGAATAAAAGATCTCATAGAACAAAAGTGAATGGTGAAATGTCGGAGAGTATAAAAACTACGTTGGGTGTGCCGCAAGGATCAGTGCTGGGAGCATTGTTGTTTGTCATTTATATAAACGACATGAAATACATGCTAAAAAATTCAGAACTGGCTCTCTTTGCGGATGATGCGCTCGTATATATAATCGGGAAGAATATGGAGGAGTGCGTGCAGAAGCTTCAAGAGGATTTATCACTTATGAGCACCTGGCTACAATCAAATAAACTTAAGTTGAACGTCAGTAAGTCGAAATGTATGATTTTTAAGCATATTCAAGATATAAAAAATATAAGTGTAAATAATGAAATTATTGAACAAGTTGATCATATAAAATATCTAGGTGTAGTTATTGATGCGAAGTTAAAGTTTGATCTTCATATAGATTATATTGTGAAGAAAATTTCAAAAAAAGTGTATTTTTTAAAAAGAATAAGAAACAGATTGTCAGTTTTAAGTGCAATTAACATTTATAATGTAATAATAAAACCGCATTTTGAATACTGTTCTTCAGTTTTATATCTGTGTAGCGATTTTAAATTACTTAGATTACAACGCTTGCAAAATAAGGCGATGAGATCAATATTGAAATGTAATAGATTCACCTCAATCGATTTAATGTTAGGTATGTTAAGATGGCTGAGTGTAAAACAGAAAATTCTTGTTAATGTCTTGTGTTTTGTGTTTAAAATTAAAAATGATCTCCTACCTAATTATTTAAAAAAGCACTTGATTTATGTTTGTGATGCACAGCCATATGAATTAAGAAATCGCGATGATTTTCGTTTGCCTAACTATCTTGCAAATTCTACTCAAAACAGTATTGTATATAAAGGTTGTCAATTGTTTAATTCCCTTCCCCGTGAAATAAAAGCGGAAACAAATTTTGTAATATTTAAAAGAAAATCTGTTAAATTTATTCAATGTAATTTTCCCTATAGTAATTAACGTCATTATATTAAGTACAAGAATGTAACTATTTATAAATTGAAATTCTAAATAGCAGAAGAACTGCTAAATTAATAAACTAAACTAAACTAAACTAAACTAAACTAAATTGATAGGCCAAAAAAATTAAAAAATAAAAATTGTAAAAAGTAATAAAAGGCCTGGCGAAGCCGGCGGGGGTTCAGCTAGTTTACAATAAAATGTTCATATTTAATTACAATAAATTACAATTTCATATCACATCCATCTGTTAAACACTATATAATAACATTGATATTAAATTGGACATTCATCAAGAGAATAGATGCGGTAAAGATTATAATTTGTTTAATAAACACATCAGCAAATGTTACGCTGCAACTGATAATTCATTTTTTACAAATTCAGGGTTTGCCATGCGCGCCTAAAGTTCACAATTCTACGGTGTGAAAGACATAAATATCATATGACTTTTCGATTAAAGAAATTATTTTCTTTTGTAAGTTTTTTTTTGCTGAGTTTTAGGGACACCTCCTCTGTTATATTGCTGAGTTGGCACAGGGTGTGCATGATAACCAAAATCTCTTAAGCCATTCTCAAAAACTTGACCAAAGGAAGCGATAACGGGCTATGATAACAAAGTTTGTTTGGACGGAAAATAAAGAAAGGAGATATGTTAAGTTTGTGCAAATAAAAGGCGGCCGACTTCTTTGAAGTAATAGTGAGAACTGCAGAACTTTATTAAGAACTATATACTCAGCGATATTATATACAAAAGTGTTATAATTTCTAATGGTAGACAGAGTTGCCAAGTTAAATTATTTAAACCAAATTCATTATATTTTACTTAACACTCCCACTTTTAGATAATTTAAATTCATTACATTTATTCAAGAGCTTATAAATTGTGTTTAATATTATTACTATTTATTTATTTTTAATTCCAATTAGCAATCTAAAATTTTCAAATTTATCTTTACTAAGAGCTTTAGTCAAAATATCAGCTTTTTGTTGTTCAGAAGGAACACAATTGATTGAAAATTCGCCTCTTTCATATCGCTCACGGATGAAGTGATAACGAACATCTATATGTTTCGTTCGCTTGTGGAACTCTGGATTTTTGACAAGTCGGATCGCTCCTTGGTTATCCATGTTCAACAACGAAACACCAATACCAGCCGGAACCATCTCAGAGAGTAGTTGTTGTAGCCATATCATGTCTTTGACGGCCTGTGACGCAGCCACGTACTCCGACTCGGTGGTGGACAGAGAAACACATTTTTGTCTCTGTGAGGACCAAGATAACGGCCCATTTCCAAGCAGAAAAATGAACCCAGTGGTAGAGCGCCTGGTTCCAGGATCGCCTGCATAATCAGCGTCACTGAAACAAACTAAAGAATAATATTGAGCTTTTTCAAACATAATACCCATTTGTCTGGTTCCGCTGAGATACTTCAGAATTCTCTTAACCGCGTTGACATGATCATTATTTGGTGCATCGATGTATCGGGATACCACTCCTACTGCAAATGAAATATCAGGGCGCGTCGCCACAGCCAAGTACATAAGAGAGCCCACTGCTTCTCTATAGGGAAATTTCACTGCTCCCGAAGACACGGATTCTGGTGATAAAAGGTTTTCCGCTGGAGTTGACACCGGCTTGCAATAACTCATATTGAACTGCTTTAATAATCGCCCGATGTAGCGTGATTGTCCTACATGAATTTCTCCTCCTGGTTTGACTGAGATTTCCATGCCAAGAAAGTTACCAGCTTCCAACACTGTGACTTCAAAATTCTTTTGCAAGAAATTCACCAACTTTATAGCATCATCTTTCTTCTCGGTAGCCACCAGTCCATCATCGATGTACACAGCAAGTATCATTATGCACTTATTGTCAACTGACAAAAAAATGCAGGGATCCATTTTGCTCGGCTTCAGCTTGAAATCCTTGAGAACTCCGGTCAGCTTCTGGTTCCAACAACGGGACGCCTGCTTGAGCCCGTACAAACTCTTTCGCAGTCTGCAAACTTTGTTTGTGCCGTCACTGAAACCCTCTGGTTGATGCATGTAGATCTCTTCATTGAGATCGCCATGCAAAAATGCAGTTTTGACATCAAATTGAGTCAAAACAAGTCCTTCATTGGCTGCAATGGCAAGAATCGAACGAATCGAAGTAAACTTCGCCACCGGACTGTATGTTTCTCCATAATCGATTCCGTATTCCTGCGTGTAACCCTGCGCAACCAGTCTTGCCTTGTACCTCTGTTTCCCAGCGCCTAGATCCTTTAGTTTGTACACCCATTTGTTGCCAATAATTTTCCTATCCTCAGGACGAGACACAATATCCCATGTGCGATTTTTGTGAAGACTTCTTACTTCTTCTGTCATTGCTTCCATCCATTGTGCATTATCTTCGCAAAAAATAGCTTCTTTGTAACTTTGTGGCTCTTCTTGTACCAAAAAAGCATGTTTTTCCACAAAATTACAAGTCCCTGGTGCATCCTCCTTTCTTTTGCGTAGTCGATACTTCAGAGGAAGAGAAACATCCTGGACATGATCCTCTTCTATTTCATCCTCTTCTTCCGCAGCCGACAGATAATCCTCGTCATCCATACGTACTTCTACGCGTTCATCAGCATCATTTTGCGCTTGCTCTTCCACATTATCTGTCACAATTTCTATTGATGAGCCATTTCCCGGAGAGTCGTTGTTTTCACTAACATCAAAAACACCTGTGCTTGGAGATTCCTCGAGGTCACTATTTTGTGGAATTTTCTGCTGCATTTCCCTAAAGGTGACGTCTCTGGCGATTTCCACTTTTCGTGTCGCTGGTATCCAAATCCGATATCCCTTGGATGTGTCAGAGTACCCCATAAATAATCCCTTCTCTGCCTTTCTGTCCCATTTTCTGCGCTTTTGTTTAGGAACATGCATAAACGCTTCACTGCCAAAAGTTTTAAAATCCTCTATTTTTACTTTACCCCCACACCACATCTCGTAAGGAGTTTTGCCTCCCAAAGTGCTGTCCGCAGTGCGATTTAATGTATATACAGCCGTATTTACGGCTTCAGCCCAAAATTGCTTTCCCAAATTCTTTGCACTAAGCATCGTTCGAGCTGCTTCGACCACCGTGCGGTTTTCTCGTTCAATGCTCCCATTTTGTTCTGGAGTATATGCAACGCTGGTTTCATGACGAATAGAGCGTTCCCTGAGAAGCAATTTAACAGACTCGTTGACAAATTCTAACCCATTGTCAGTACGAAGAGTTTTTACTTGGTGGCGACTTTCACAAACAGCGAGATCTAAGAAACTTTCAATGGATAAGCAGACATCTGACTTTTTCTTTAAGAATTTGACCACTCTATAGCGTGAAAAATGATCCTTAAAAAGAAGAAAATACTTGGCCCCTCCTAAAGAAGCTTCTTCCATTGGACCACAAACATCGGCATGCACAAGTTCACCTGGTTGACTTGCCTTAAAAGAACTATTTGGAAATGGCATTCGATGCATTTTTCCATACACACAGGAATCGCACGAAAAGTCTTCGGCATCTATGAAGTCAATGTTGTTTTCTTTCAGATGAGAACGTACCTTTTTGATATTCTGATGAGCCATTCTTTCGTGCCATACCTTCAGTGGCAATGCTTTAGTAGTTGCTAAATTTGCCGACGGCCCTTTTGAAGACCGTACACGAAAACGCATTCGGAAAAGCCGTGCCTCACGTTCTCCCACTGCCACAATAGCTCCATCCTCGTTAATGAACTCACATCTCATCTTATCCGAAATAAATTTAAGTCCTTTATCCAAAGCGCGACTTTGGGAAAACAGATGAACAGATATTTTTGGTACATACAGAACATTGGATAAATGTTTTTCACACCACTGTTCCCCATTGAATGACAAAATATTAATATCACCCATTCCTAATGCTAATATTTTATCACCGCTTCCAACTCTAATATCAATCGGAATAGAAAATGTTTCATAATTTGAGAACCAATCCTTCCGATAGGTCATGTGGTCGCTGGCCCCAGAGTCAAGGTACCAATTGTCACTGATTACACTTTTATTGACCAGCAATGCATTAAACACACTTGACTCTCCCCCTTTTGCCTCGCCACAACTTCCAGTCATCACACGTTCTTCATCGAAAGACGATTTCCTCGCCGTACCATCCTCACCTTTACTTCCAGTCACCAAATAATTACAATTTGCCAAAATCGTTTTCCTCGCCGCTGCTGCCTCACCTTTACTTCCAGTCCACATACGATCATCATCTACTGAAGTTGATTTCCTCGCCGCTGCCACCTCATCTTTATTTCCAGTCCTCATATTATCACCATCGTTCTCAGCATTGCACATCAGTGCATCTCCCATTTTCGCACCACCTCTGCTATCAGACTTCCTATCCCTATGATCTTTAAGAAGCTTTTTGGGACACTCTCTCTTCCAATGGCCCACCTCATTGCATCTGAAACATTTCCCAGGTTTAAAAGTTTTGCTCTTTTGCTGCTTGTAGTTTTTCCGTTTAGCAACAAGAGCGGAAGAACTTGTCCCTGGACCCGATGAGCTTGAAAGCATTCGTGCTTCCTCCATCACTAAGCGAGATGTTAAGTTCTCTAAAGTTTGCTGATCTTTGGCGGTAGATTCCCACGCAGAAAAAAAATGTTTAAAGCTCTCTGGAAGTGTCATTAAAATTTTGGTGATTACCATGCTTTCTGTAACCTCCTCCCCAATATCCCGCAGTTGCCTAGCTATGTTTTCCAATTTCGAGATGTGCGTTGCAACATCATCCTCAGGTTCCATATTAAAGGCATAAAATCGCTGCAGCAGCATATGAACATTTGCTTTGGATGATTGTTCATACACTGATTGAAGTTTTGACCACATTTCCCTTGCAGTGGTGCAATTCACAATATGGCGAAGCGGTGTCGGTCCAACACTCATTGCAATTATGCGTTGAGCTTTACAATCGAGTTTCACCCAATTTGATAAACGAATATCATAGGCAGCTTGAGACTCAGATTCTACCTTAACCGGCCGAACACTTGCACCATTCACATAGTTCAAAAGGTCTGAAGCACTCAGTAATATTCTCACCTGAAACTTCCATACAGAATATTGCTCAGAGTTTTGTAGTTTATCAACTTTAAACATTTCCGTATCCATTTTCTACAAAATATATAATATACGACCGATGGACTAGTGTAATTCGAACTATTCGATTGCAAAAAAAAAACGACAGGCAGGGCTTACTAAAAATTTAATATTCAAACGGGTTCCCGAATTTTTATACTATACGTATATATGACTTTCACTTGTCCTTTAGCAAATCGCGTGAACTGGGCCCATAACCTGTTAAGTTTGTGCAAATAAAAGGCGGCCGACTTCTTTGAAGTAATAGTGAGAACTGCAGAACTTTATTAAGAACTATATACTCAGCGATATTATATACAAAAGTGTTATAATTTCTAATGGTAGACAGAGTTGCCAAGTTAAATTATTTAAACCAAATTCATTATATTTTACTTAACAAGATACATACTCTGAACAGCGCTAAATACAATTTTTCGCAACCCTCGGTCATATATGTATTTTAGAAAAAAAAATCAAGATCGATACTACCTCTTTATCGACTTCAAGTCGGCTACGCATTTAGAGATGAATTATGTAAACCATGTCTGGTCTCGGCATTCCTGTCAAACTTGTTCGGTATTGACATTATCCGGAAAACGCTGAGAGCTATCAGTAGCGCGTTTGCAAGTTAAGTATTGAAATGGTGGTAGCGAAGATGGATCTGGCGTTTAAGGAAGACAAAATGAAGTATACATAATTATGTAAAGGGTGATTTATTAAGAGGTTTTATTTTAAATTACAAATAAAACACAAAAGAATGGAACTGGATGGTGGAATCTTTATTATGGGCCGAAAGAACTATCTCTGACATTTACTTTTTAAAGATTTACTTTCTTTCAGATAGAAATTCAGTCCATAATAAAGATTCGACTCCAATTCCATTTTTTGTGATTTATTTCAAATTCAAAAAAAAAACCTCGTCATAATGAATCACCCTATATATATTTATGCGGTCATCGGGAAAAGAATCGGGCAAAACTCCATAATAGACAGATATAACTTCGAGGTAGGTATGTATAGTTAGGTATAGTTAAAGGCTGTTTACCTAGGCTCTATAATTAGGCATTTCGCAAGATCGCCGAGATCAAGCGGTTTATCACTTTTGCCAAGCCCTTTATATTAGGGCTAAAAAAGCATCTTAGAAGGAAGTCCTCTCTCATAGAAGCAAAGATACGTATAATTGTAGAAGCATGGAATTGTCAAAAGCGAATAAATATCTCTTGGGACGCTTTGAAAGAGAAATTCTTCAGGTGATATTTGGTTAAGTTTGTATGTAGTCTGAAAGAGGAGATTTAACGACGAACTTTACGAGCTATGCAGCGACGTTGGCCTAGTAAACAAAAATATCTTAAAATAAACAACTCACCAGCCCGAGATAACCATTACTGAAAAACCTGCTAAATGTAGGTTTACATTACAGAAGAGATGCATTAAGTATTTTGGCTTACTTTTCGGTACTTATCTCTTCTCTATCTCTATAAAACAAAGTGGAAAAAACTGTATGTTTCCCTCTGTCGCCCGTAATTTTCAACCAATTTAGTTGATTTTTTTTTTACAATGTCGGTAATTACGGTGGTCGGTCAATAGGCCAAACAAATTCAAAATCGGACAAAGGGGCGTGGCACCTCCCATACCAAAAAAACATTCAAAATCGTATATCTCGAAAACCACCGATTCGATTGAGCTCATACAGCAAATCGATTTATTTTTATTTCCTGCATTTTACAAAAGAACATTGTTATTTAAGACCTAAGCAATACAATTCCTGTGCACGGGCAAAGCCGGGCGGGTACAGCTATCTATATATATAAAGCAAAGTGCAAAAAACTGTGTTTCCCTCTGCCGCCCATAATTTTCAACCAATTTAGTTAATTTTTTTTTTTTTAAATGTCGGCAATTACGGTGATCAATTGATAGGCCAAAAAATTTGAAAAAATAAAATAAAAATTCAAAAAAGCAAAAAAAGGGCTGGCGAAGCTGGCGGGGGTTCATTTAGTATTTATGTACATACTTGGTAAAAAAAAAAAAAAAAAAAAAAAAAAAACTTTTTCTTCACGTCTTTGAACTGTACAGCATCAGCATTGTACAATACATAATCAATTATTTTGTGATGCGATATTAGCAAATTGAAATTATACCGCGGTTTTCTACATGCTGTGTACTACCACCACCTTTAGACTTTTCAACTACGTACAATACAAACTAGTGAAATATTCTTGTGAATTTGCTGCTTTTATTCTTTAAATAAATCCCTGTCTACATACAATTTATAACGAACTAGCGTAGCCCATGCACACTTCGTAGTGCAGAATAGTTAAATAGATAAACAGTTTTTATTGTAATACTCTGTGGTAGATACTAGAGATGTAACGGATATCCGGTTAGTATCCGTTATCCGGCCTATCCGGCCTCTTTTCTGATATCCGGCACATTGCCGGATAGACTCTTGGTATCCGGCTAGTTGCCGGATAGTCGTTGTTGTAGTAAAATACAACAAAAATCGTTTATCCCAAAACTGTTCCGATCACACCCGCTGAATTTCCGCGACTTTGTTCATTCCAAATTTCAGTTCATTCATCTACCGTACATGGCACATCCAGTTAACGCCGCGTCTCCCGAGCAACACTTCATAGATCATAGCCTACCATTTGTCATTTCTCATAGAAAGAAATAGCTGTAGGGTGGGCATTTCATAGCTTACTATTTCCACAGCCATCAGTCGAAAACACATGAGTGTCAGCCAAAAAAAAATATAGCCCATAGGATAATATCCACAGCTAAGAGCTGAGCAATTTTTAGAAAGACATTTTTTATAGAATGCTATTTGTGGTCTCTGCTATATGGCTGAGTTCTTTTTGGAGGATAAAACATGAGTGTATGCTTCGCAGTATGCATTTCTTCGGCCAGATATCCGGGCGCCGAATATCCGGCTATTCGGCCTTATTACATACCGAATATCCGGTATCCGGTATCCGGCTAAATCACTATCCGTTACATCTCTAGTAGATACACAACATTTTTTTCCAGAAATCGTATTGCCTAGATAATATTCTTAACTTACAGGACAATGAATTATTCATATCAATGTTACACATTTTAGAAACTTTGGCTTCCAATTCCAAGACTGTCGAAGAAGCTGTACCCGCCCGGCTTTGCCCGTGCACAGGAATTGTATTATTTAGGTCTTAGATAATAAATGAGAGAAATGAGAATAAATCGATTTGCTGGAATTTTCTTTCTGCCTAAACCTGAAATACAGAAATGCGAACAAAACAAAAAAAAATAATGAAAATCGGCCCAGCGGTTATCGAGATATAATATCATCGAGTTTCATCCCATATAGAAGATGTTTTTTGTATAGCAGGCATAAGATTTTGAATGTTTTTTTATGGGCGGTGCCACGCCCCTTTGTCCAATTTGACCAAACTTCACAGGACCACTCCAGTGCCAATATCTAAGATTATCTGTAAGTTTGAGCTCAATCGATTTGGTGGTTTTCGAGATATACTATTTTGAATGTTTTTTTTTTGTATGGGCGGTGCCACGCCCCTTTGTCCAATTTTGACCAAACTTCACAAGAATCATATATGGATCAATACCAAAGATGCGTGCAAGTTTGGTTAAAATCGGTAAATGCATTAAGGCGTGAATCGACGACAAACATTTTAAGGCTCAATTTTTATATATACACTCCGTGCCACTTGATTACAGGCAGTTTTTTGTTTTAATTTTACGATATTTTTCAAAACCTTTGCTAATCTGGGAAAAACCAATTGCAGAAGGAATGAGGGATATATTATGTTTATATTGTAAAAAGAAAAATGGGATTAAGTTCATAAATGTAACTTTTATGACACTTTTCCCAAAAGAGTCATAAAATTGACCTGTTTTTTTCGTGCCACTTGATTAGGAACAGTAGTTAAATCTACCTGTTACCATGTTTTAAATCAAATAAAAGGATACTTTGAGTATTAGAGAGCTTAGTTTAAGTAATAATTTCATACAATCCGCAACTATGGGTAAAGGAAAGACATTAACCAAGGAGGAAATAGGCCAAATTCGAGCTTAGCGGGCACAAGGACAATCCATCCGTTTCATAGCCAGCAAGATTGGAAGAGGCGCCACTGTTGTTAACAGCTTTATTAAGGACCCTGAGAACTATGGAAAAAAACCGCAAAGGAAGAGTCAGCAAAGCAATAACATGTCAGGAAAGGCGGGCGATACTGAGATCTGCTTCAAGTTCAAGGCTCTCAAGGCTATAATTAAGGCAGAAACTGGAGTTACAGCCAGCAGATCGACTGTTCATCGCGTGATACAGAAGGCCAGCCATATTGGCCATGAAAAAATTAAGAGGAAACCACAATTGAATGCGGCACGTAAGATCCACCGCCTTGAGTTTGCAACAAGTGTGACAGGTGGAATCGAGTCATGCGACAGCTGTTTGGGAGCTGTTAAACAGCTGGCCCAACCTGATGGATACAGCTGTTTAACATCTGTTAGGGACCTGTTAAACTGCCGTTAAACAGCTGTATCCATCAGGTCCGTCCAAATTAAATTTTTTTTCATCAGAAAAGACGAAGGTATGCGACTCTGTTTAAGATTAGCATGGCCCCTGCGCAAGGATGACACGCAAAATCGTGAAGCGTTCCACATTTTTCAAAATCTGAAGATGGGACATCTTTTGCTGTCGTTGACGCAAATGGGACGAAAGTCTCAAAAGGTATTTTCCCGTCATTTACGTCAACTTTCACTGCCGAAGCGTTTGCTATCCTGTGCGCAATTCTACAAACGAACAAAAACAAAACAATAATTTTCACTGATAGTCTCTCCACGATCACGGCTATTCAAAATACAAACAACAACACAAAAATTGTAGAGTACATTAGGGATAGACTGATTTTGAAAGGCAACTCTATAAAGCTGTTTTGGGTACCCGGACACTGTGGCATTGTAGGCAATGAACTTGCGGATGCTGCAGCGAAATCGGGATTAAAGGAACCACTGGTGACATTCTACGCATACAACAAAAAAGACTTACAAAAATACATATCTTCAACGTGGAAATTGAGGAGTAAAACCTCATGGGCCAGTTATCAGCACTTCTACAAGCAATTCAACCCTAACGGCGAGAGGTCTATTTATCCACAAAACGCCTCACCAAAAAAACTAAAAACATTTATCAGACTAAGGATGGGACACACGAACGCTACGCATTCACATCTCTTCACCAAGGATCCACCACCACTTTGCCAACTATGTGCCGATCGACCTCCGTTGACTATTGGTCATCTCTTAGTATGTAAGCAAATTAACAATATCTGTAAAAGACTCTCCAACCTAAACTTAACTGATCTACTAAAAACAATATCCATTGAAAACAATAATACTGTCTACGATATAATATTAGAAACTAAGTTAATTATTTAAGGTATTTTTAGATTAGCCGTAAGCCCTAGCAGCTAGTGCTATATTTATTTATTAACTCTGTAATTCATTACTGATTAATAAATTATAATAATAATAATAATAAATGTCTTCCAAACTCGCCGGCCTCAAATCGCGCGCGGAGATTCGAGTGACGGAAAATTCTTTAATCGTGTATAGATCCAGCCCATCGTCGATTGCACCCATTGTCCGTGGAAGATAAATATCTGCGAGACAATTCAGCCGTTCGGATTCACCATAGAATTAAAGGTCCCTTCCATTCGCCTCAAACAAATCAAATTGGTTGCGAAAAGCTAGGTCTACGGTTCTGCTGCACCAACTATTTATTTACATACTTACCAAATAAGAACCGTTCAATTTCCAAATGAGCGTAGCCGATGGAATTCTCTTGTAAAAGAGTAAATTTTGGGAGCTTCAGCTGACCATCTTTGGATATTCCGAATACTGGGAGAGTGCATTGAGTTGGTTCAATGATATGGTGGCAGCCATGTTCCATTATCATCTTTACTAAAGACAATTAGCCTAAAAATCATTCCATACATGGTATCCAAGTAGCTATGCTGCCCAAAAAGTCTTCCTCTATATGGGCGGGAAATCATCAATGATGATTGAAACCTCTGCTGTAATATGATTTGTTGAAGAGCTTTTATGGAAACATGTCTTTGGTAACATCGTTTTTTTCCTCTCGGGGCATGGCCGCATAGGTACTAGTTTTAATGCGGGATTGTCGAAGGATGCTCACTCATGGGTCGAAAGCCTAATACCAATTGCCTACGACTGGCGCTAATGACAGACAGACAGACGGACATGCCTAAATCGATTCAGAATTTTATCCTGATTCCTAATACATATACTTTATGGGGTCCTCTGTGTTTCATTCTTGGCGTTACAAAAATTACTTTTTTCAAAAAAATAGGCAAAAGCTGAAGTAATGAAATCAACCTAATTCAGGTACTAACGACGTTAGATTGCGGATTTTGAGGGTCCAGCTAATACCGAGTACTAACTAATACTCGGTACAAAATTCAGCTTAGTACTTGGTGAAGAAATGACTTGATACCTACTTGAGAATCAACTTTTGGTCTAATACCGGTACTAGCGCTAGTACTCTGTCAAGAAATCGGCCGTAAAATAAATAAAAATACATACATTTTTAAATTCCTACTGTGGGATTGTCCTATACTTTTGGTAGAATTCAACCTTCGCAAACGTGAACTGGCTTAGTTTTTAATTGTTCACGTTATCGAGACTCTACTGTATGTATGAACAGTTTTTTGAAATACCGTTATTGGCGAGTGAATTCGGAAATCTAATGTGACGCAGACAATTTAGAGAAAAACTGTGTTTGCTATCAAGTTAAGAATGACGATTGTACCTTAAAAATGTAAATTTTCAAAACCACCGTTTTTGGACTTTTTAGCAAAAAAAACTGGGTATCTATGCAGTCATATTGACCATGCCAACATTAAGTCAATTATCAAGGTTGGTTCAATTCGTTAGAGCCGTTTTCGAAAAAAATTAAAATTGTTTAAAATGTTTAGAAAACGTTACTCCGAAGTACGGGGTGAATACGATAACTTAGGCGTCAAAAAGGTAAAACGGTTTTTTTGTAGAGGGGTTAAAAGGGGTAAGTGGGGCGGGAGGGCTAATTACAAAAAAAATATGTAATAATGTATGTTAATGTAGGTACTTAAAATGAAAAAAAAAATTTTAAATCGTAACACTTACAACAACAATAACTTTTTAACGTCAGGAATGTCTTCCTTAAAAAAAAAGCGCCAATAGAACGGTTTCAGAAGTAATATTCTTGATTCCGGATTTCTTAAAAAAAAAATCGCCGCACAGCACTGCTGTAAACAGCTTGTAGGCTGTGCCATTTTTGTTCACAGCTGGTGGTCTATTTATTAATTAGTTCGTTGCCTAGATTAAAAAGCCTTCTTCTAACAAAGGGTTGTATAGCCTGTGATACAATCTTTTGTGTATTTACAGATTAAATCATTTTATAAACTTCCCAAGACGTACCTACTGCATTTAAAACAATAATTATCATCGAAAAAAATTCAGCCATTGATTAGATAAGTTAGGTCATAATACTAGAGTTGATAAGTTTAGTTTTCCTATGACAAGAAAAATTAAACACGAATGCTTGGCGAACATATTTTGTTCTTAGATAAAAGAAACAAAACTTCCAGATTCAAGCATTTCCAAATAAATAAATGAAACCTTACGAAAGTAAGCTACATATAATATTATGGCGTGTGTGCAGTGCATTCCTTATTTTCACTGCCATCTACATGCCGATTAAAAAAAAAATTAAAAAAATGATCAGCAACCATCTAAAAACTTTTAGTCATTAGAAACAACAACACAAAACTCCCAATGACCTCGACCGGCATTTGATTTTCTCGATACCACCAATGACTGCTAGTACGACTTTTTTTTATCAATGACGTCATTGTGACAAAAGAGCGAATGATCACATATACAAGGCAAACGAACACACTCACGTAATAATAGATAGATCGCGTTGATGATTTTAGACGAACCAATCTCGTCATAAAAATATCTTTATTCAGAGATTCAGGAAAGGCGGTGAGTGTTCGAATATTTCCGTACCACACAGAGGCGAAACATTTATTATTGAGCATTCACTTCTTAATTAACTGAACATATGGTCGACCCCAATACATTGGATGAGTATTCTGTAAAAAGCTAGTTTTTCTCTAGGCAAGGTTTCGGTGAACAATAAATGTACTCGGCAATGGAACTAATTTGTATGCAATAGAGAGTAACAATGTCAGTCGACATTATACAGAAATGGTAACCTATTTCAAATGTGTAAATCTAGGTACCGTTTTTAAACTGTTCTAGCTTTTGGCGCTAGCTAACATCATCATTGATAATAATGGCGACTCCAACTTCGAGTTTCGTTCAACAAAGTGCTGTGAAATTATTGAACAAGAAAAGTTTAAGTTAGACTGACACATGAACAATGGCACCGAATATTTCAGAAATTACGAATTTTTCGTTGCCTAAATGGATCGTATGAATCATAACACCGCGAGAGCAATTATTCTTCTCCGCCCAAAATGTTAGAAGAGGCCGACCACCATTTACCACTGCCGCGACACAGCTATTTGTCTGCATTTCGAGTGGCGCTGGCGACTTGCAAATTAGAAAAATCTAACAGTAGCGGATAGAAGGTTAGAAAAACAGATTTATCTTTCAGAAATGAATGTAGATCGTAGATTCTCCTGCGTCCTTGATCCACATGGACACATTTTTCTATTTTTTTTTTTATAAAAACTAAGACGTAGGTACATTTTATTGGTGATAAGGGTTAAGGAGAAAAAAATCACTTACTCGTTGAGCTAACTTCCTGGGAGGGGGTGGTATTGGTCTCGGTAGGTTTCTGTTCCTCCATTTTTCTGGTTGTTGTTCTTTTTTAGTCCAGAAACCACGTTTTTCTTCGCTATTTTTTAAATTATTTTTACTTTGATGCTCTCACTTGATGCAATGCGTTTCGCTTCTCCTCGACTACCGCTGCTGCCTGCTTCGCTGTACCTGGTGAACCCAACAACTAATTGATGTGTTCGTGGGGCGATGGATGTGGTTTAGCAAGATTTGTCGTAGCAATGGAGTTCGATGAAATTGTAGCGGCGACGATCAAATTGACTAAAGCGAATTAAAGTCAAAACAAAAATCACGTAAAATCTGAAGGGAAAAGTCGAAGACTTTTTATTTATTTGTTGCTGCAGTTTTTTTGTCGGATTTGCGATTTTCCTTTTCTCGATTGAGAATTAATTGGAAATGATAATTCGGGAATCGGGCACTTCGCACGCCTAAAAAAATCAAATCGCCTACTATATTTTCTGTGCTCTTCACTTTTGCTCTAGCGTTTTGTTTCGTTTAGATATGGATGTTCGATATTTGGGGTTGAATAATCAATGGGTGGGAAAGAGATGGTTACATAATACGAAGTTTGTGATAGCCGCGATTAGAAGGAGATGGAGGGTGATGTGATGAGTTATCGATTTCTAAAAATGGCCTCCAATGCGTTATCGTATGATGCATGCGCTAGGGTATGTTCGGTTGGAAAATTTACAAACGGATATCACACTCACACCCCATGACTCAAAAAAATTGGAGTTAACATTCCCCATGAACAAAAGAAAATTATCAGCTCAATTCTAAATAAACTGTAAATCCTCAACACCCGAGGAATTTTGTAGTTTTATTCCTTTTCTCTCATTCTAAACAAACTTCGAAAATGGGGAAAAAATACCCCAATCTCCGACAATAATGTACCTAGACATTTTAATTTTTAAATATGAAAATCTGAGAATGTAAGTTCAGTTTCTTTCTTTTGCTAGCGAGTTTTATGAAAAAATTTAAGTTATTGCCTTTTGCAAATTAAATGTTGAGGTAAAATTCAAATGTTTTAAAACAAAATGAAAATTTGCTCTTAATGGAATAACATCAGGCATAGCATGTTCCAAAATGGGAAGAAAAGAAAAAGTGTCCTAGTTTTAAAAAATATCTGCATATTGTCAGTTATGGGAACAAAGCAGACGCAAGCCCAAAAATTGCAATAGTCCGAAAACGACTAGTTTTCCTCCCGAAATGTAAAAAGAAATCACGTAAAGTTTGGTTGAAACGCGCGCGAGCTTGGGCTTTAAATTACAAAATGTTAATAATAATTGTAAATGATTAAATTATATAATTAATAGAAAACACAAAAAATAATATCGACGGCTACGGCTACACATATACTTACGTTTTTAATTTCTTTTAGACTTGAGAAATCTGAAATCAACAGAAAGGTGTCATGTCAACATGAACTGCTGCTGTCAAGTCACTACTACTTGGGATAAATTAATAAATTGGTGGTTGCACATTAATCAAAGTGTTGACAATAGCCCTATTTCAAATCAACTTCGATTTCTTGGACATAAGTCTAGTGAGTCAAGTAGCTCGTAGTTGGCTTGGCGTATTAGTCCAGTCAAATTAGCGATCAACCTCGGAATGAAAAATAAACTGAATTTTTGTAAATACCTTAATTTTAGCGTTATAAAAGTTGTCTCAAAAGTCTCATAAAATCTCGTGTCTACGTCGTAAGTTATTCAAGGTCAAAGGTAAAAAAATCTGTTTTTCTCTATTATCTCGGTTTCTATTGCTCCAATTACAAAATTGAAAATTTTTCATGCGCTCAACCGTTTTTGCGATGAGCGCGCAGCACTCAGCCATAATTGTGGTACCTAGATTTTACTTTACTGCCCATTCCAAAAAATAGACCCTATCCTGAAGGCTGTTGCTATTCGCACGTTGTGCTTCGGGGCACGGCTTCGGGACACGACTGCGTCAAGTTGGGGTATGTGGCTCGCTACGCTCGCGGCAAGGACTCTAAACTCCAGTATAATCATTTTCGGACATAAGGCCGTACGTTTAGGATCCAACAGTTATATTTATAAAGAGTTTTTAATGAAAATAGAATTACGTTACGTGCCCGTGTCCCGAACATAGGAAACGTCAGTTCAGTACAAAATCTGTCAAAATGAACGTGCGAATAGACACTTCGTATCCTGAATTACAATAGAATATAGTTTAATTATGTAATTGTGTATTAGTTTCGGTAAAAAAGCATCTTCAAATGAATATTTAGCAGCTGGGGCACTAAAAAGTAGATTTGACAAAAATTTGTATTTTTCTTCGCTGGGAATTGTGTTGGTTGGTATTGAAAGTAACTTTTTGCTTTTCGACTCCCTATTTACGGATGTTGTTCCATAATTAACCCTAACCTGAGGGGTACATGGAGAACCCTACCCGACTGCTAGATAAGCAATATGATTGGTTTTGCATGGTAATCCCTCTCCCGAATCCCGATTACTAAATAAATACAGTATAAGAAATGTGGTTTTGTTATTGCATTTATTCTGTGGTAAACAACTTAAGTAAATGCTCTATAATTAGTCTAATAATAGTCTAACAATAAAATCAAAAAACCGCTTGGGAGAGTACTAGTCGCGCTACAATCAAAATTAAGAACTTTATGATGTAACTAAGATTGAATATAAAACAATACATCGACATAAAAACGGACTCAAATAAGTAAAATAGGAATAAATTTCGAATCACAGGTAATGCAGCAGTACAGCATGCGAAGCGTTGACCTATCAGCGAATTGCCTGGGCCATATGCAATGGAGTGACCATTAATTCCAATTCGGCATCTTTAAGGTTGGCTCCTCTTAAATTTGCCTCTTGCAGGTCACTGCCGGATAAATTGCAGCGTTCCAAATCGGCGCCTGCCAGCACAGCAGCCCGAAGATTACAATTCTTCATGTTGGCGTTCTTTAGATTTGCAACGCGTAAATTTACTCCGGCCATATTACTACCTTCCAGACAGGCGCCTTTTAAATTTACGCCTTCCAGGTTGGTGCGAACGCCCGTCGGATCTTCGAAATTACAGCCGCGGAGGTTCGCACCCTCCATGTTGGCGCACAAACCTTTTACAGACACCAATTGGGAGCACTCTAGATTTGCATAGGCCAAGTCAGTTCGCTCTAAGCAACAGTACGTGAGATTGGCATGAGACAGATTGCATCGTTGAAGGCACGCATACTGAAAAGAAATTTATTATGTCAAAAGCACATGAATAAATGATGAAAAGTAAAAGAGCAGCCCACCTTAAAGTTTATATTCCTAAAATCCAACTTACGTAAGTCGGCGCCAGCGAGATTTACACCTTGGAAACGTATCTCCGATATATGCGATGTCTGGATAAGTGCTTTGATAACGTCCCTTCGCGTAAGGGGCACGTTATCAAGCGATTCGTTTGCTGCATTAAGTTGTGCCTCCAGCTGCGGTATCAGTGAATATACCCCGAAAAACCTTGCTTCCTCTAAGATGCCTTCTACGTTTAAATGAGAATCGTAGATTAATTGCCCATGTCGCAGATAATTCATAATGGGTTCAAAGTAATGTGGACTACGATCAATGAGATAAGCTCCATGTTCATCGAGGTCGCTGGGGTTCATTGCGCCGTCCTGTGAAAACATTCGTGATAACATGGAATCTGGTTCCTTGTTCACCAAAGTACTAAGGGTAGTGATGAAGGTCTTCCCACCGACATTGAGTTTGACCCATTTTGATGGAAATCTTCGTGGTGTATCCTTGGAGATCGAACATAATTGGTTGGATTGATGGCACAATGCAGGACAAGATTCACTCGATATTGGGGTTTTTGGGTCCATTTTAGAACATCTTCAGATGAAAATAAGAGTCTTACTGTTTCTTGACTTATAAAACTTTTATGTATAAATGGTATTTTATTAAAAACACGCAAGAACTATTGGAATATATGCGAAGAAAACATTTTCTGATTTCTTGTTTTTCTAGGTTGTTGACAGTTGACATTAGCGGGTGTGAACAAATTAGTGATGCCAAGTCATAAAGTTTGTAAATGATGATACCCGACAAATAGAGTGGTGATAGGTAGCTGACTATAGGCGTTTTTCTTTTTTAGTTCAGAGCGAGCGTGAACTGTCAAAAAAAAGTTCGTGTTTCTTTTTTAGCTCAGAGGCATCAGAGCTCAGATTTTGTGTTTCTTTTTTCGCTCAGAGAATGTTCAGAGCACGTTCAGAGCGCGCTCTACGAGCTCAGAATAAATTGACTGAGCACACTGAGTAAAAAGGTGATTACGCACTTTACAGTCACATTTGACAGAAAAAAAAAACAGGATAAGCAAAATAGTTGAAGTGGTGGACGAGAGTTGTTGTTCTGACACAGAAGGTAAACCAAATGTAATAAATAAGAATTAATAAACAACCATATGACAGCTATGTGCTCAAGTGTGTTTCACAAAGAAATCAGAACACTCCGAGCACGCTCTGAGCACGCCCGGTTCAGAGCGCGCTCATAATGCTCGAGCTCTGTTCATAGCTGAGCTCTGAACTAAAAAAGAAAAACGCCTTATAGACCCCAGTGCACAAACCAGTAAGAATAGACCGTGTCGACTCCTCCCACATAACGGACTTTGCCTACAAGCTGCCGGCGGGCCCAGGATTTTTCATGTATTGGTGCCGTACAAAATCAAAGGAGCGCCATTAACGCACGCATACTTGAAAAATCCTAGGCCCATGGTATAGCATGTAAAATCATTACCGCCCTTAATTTTGACATTTACACGTATTCACAGACAGGGTAATTTTTTCCGAGGGGAATCGGGTAGGTGCACGGGAAGTCGGCGGTCTATTCTTACTGGTTTGTGAAAAATGTGTTGCTCTTTTCGAGTACTTATGTTTATTTCGATTGGCAAAACAGATCTCTTTTACTTGCCCCAGATCATTTTTTTCATTCGTTTGGTACAAAAAAAAACAATAGGGGTATTCATGCAACGTCGTAAACTCGTCGTAAGTTTACGACGTGGTAAATGAACTGTCAAAATTTGTATGGAAAATCATTTACGACGAGATGGTAAACTTACTACGCGAATTTGTGTGGAAAACCGAGATGGTAAACTTACGACAAGGTTATTGTGACATTTCACACTTGAAATAAAGGCGCGAAATCAGAAAAAAAAAATTACTTTGCATGCATTTATAATACTTTTGATGAATTTATTAATAGAAATTGCAGATTTTACTATTCCAAGTGTAGGATAATTAGTTAATCCATCAAATTGTATTAAGAAAACAAATTTTAAAAGGGTTTAAATAACAGCTGATTGGTGGTACATTTACCACAAACAGCAAATTGGGGCGTTTATGAATCGTTTGTCGTAAACTTACCATTTTACGCAAATGGTAAACTTACGACGTTGCATGAATACCCTTAATGTTTTTCAGATTCGAGAGCACTTTTGCGAATTTAGATTTACCAATATGCTGGATTTACATTACCACGCCACGTAATTTTGCATGACTTCAGAGAGAAAGATCCGTTTTCCCTGTAAGAGTGAGACCACAATCCTAACAGTTGAATTTAGGCTGCCATAACTTTTTTATGGAGACTTGTGATCTCATTCTTACACATCATTAGCCTTGACTGTGGAAAACGGATCTTTCTCTCTGAAGTCATGCAAAATTACATCTTAAAGTTTTTTCTACTGCGCCACCTCTTGGGAACGTCTGACAAACATCCGAGAGTAGGCGTATTTTTTTGAGAATCTATAGCTAGCTCACTTTTAGGCCTTCCGCACACGGCTAGTATCGTTATCGTCACATCATGCATTTGTCGTGCAGCTACGATGACGATACGCGTATTAAACCGCACACGACGCAATTTCCAATCGTCAAAATACAAAGCGTAAAGATGTCGCATGACATTAATTTTTTTAAATAAAATACGTAGGTAGGTATTGAAAAATGTAAACAAACTCCAAGCGTACTCGTACAAATACGATAAGCGGCCGACACTGCTTGAGGATAGTCGTCATGTAGCATGCATGCTGCTACGATTATACGCGTCGTGTGCGGTTCTCCTTACACATCATTAGCCTTGACATTAGAAAAACGGATTTCTCTCTAAAGTCGTGGAAAATTACGTGGCGTGGTAATAGGCATATTTTTTTGAGAATGTATAGCTAGCTTACTTTTACTTTTACAGGCAAAACCAAAAGTGAGTATAACAGTTTTGCATGTAAAAGTTAAAAAGTGAGCTACCTATAGATTCTCAAAAAAATACACCTAATGTAAATCCAGCATAAACGTTAAACATTTTCTAATTTCAGTTTATGTCAACATGTCAAATGTTGTTTATGTTATTCTATTCAAGTTATGATAACATACAAAAACTTGCCATGGAACTTTTCTCTATTCTCGCAAAGCTGTTAAGTTAAGGTTAAGTCTTTGTTGTACTTTAGAGCCAGAGCAGAGAGTCTACTACCATACACTATAAAAGGGGAGACAGAATTTCGGCAATTAACGTCCTGTACATTACCATTACATTAATCCACAACACCAATGTTTCATCTATACCATGATGTCTAGCTGCAATGCACATGATATCAAAGGTCGCATGGTCAAAAGCACCCTCAATATCGACGAAAATACCCAGCAGGTACTCCTTCCGATCAAGAGCACTTTCAATCCTACCAACGAGGTTCTGAAGCATCTCAAAAAGAGGATTCCTATAAGAGTCATTTTTCGATTTACGAATAAGTCTCTTAAATTGTTTTTGTTTCGATCGATACAGATTCCAGTGTTCTTCTAAGTTGGTTTTTAAAGACCGATTTAGGAGCTTCTTGGTTTCTCTGCGAATACACTGCAGTTCGGTATTCCACCAATGTAATGTACCGGATTTCTACAGGAATTTTCTGTAACTGGACACGCTTGTTCGAAACAACGGATAAAGACGCTGTTCAGATCCTGAGTAGACCTCTCTACCCCTTGTATTGATCTTAATTTAAAGGGAGCTTTAACAGAAATGCCAAGTTCCTCCCTAAACCGTGCCCAATTCGTTTTTCTCGGATTTCTCCTCCCTTGCGAAGGTGAAACTTCACAGTAGATTTTAAATTCGATTTATCTGTGGTCTGACAAAGTGCTATCTGGCGATACTCTCCAATTGATGCTAATCTTGGAACATTAAAGAACCGTTCAACTCACTAAGGCCACAGTTGCGATTTTTCCACACCCATTGTTCCTGGATGGATGTTATGCCATTTGTTGTTCTATTGACAGCAAGCCTCCTACTTAAAAGAGCTGTAGCAGCCTTGCAGTGCTGTAGGTCGATCTGAGTAAATAGAATGTTGGCAGCACTCTGACCGTCAGAGCCACCCGCGACAAGTTCTGTCCGCCGGTACTGCAACCTGAGTTAGTACATTACTGGTACCACAAACCAGTAAGAATAGACCGCCGGGCGCCGACTCCTCTCATATAACGGACTTTGCCTACAAGCTGCCGGCGGGCTCAGGATTTTTCGTGTATTGGTGCTGTACAAAATCAAAGGAGCGCCATTAACGCACGCATACTTGAAAAATCTTAGGCCCATGGTATAGCATAGAAAATCATTCAAGCCATTAGTTTTAACATTTACACGTATTCACAGACAGGGTAATTTTTTCCGGGGAGAATCGGGTAGGTGCACGGGAAGTCGACGGTCTAGTTCTTAGTGATTTGTGACTGGTAGTAGCACCGGCTTCATTTGGAGACCGCGCGCGGACATTGAATTTTTATATTTTACTTCGATGTAAACGTGTTCGATAAGAGAGATAAGCACCATTACGCGAAATTGGTACCCGAAGCCTATGGCGATACGAAAACCCTTCTCCGCACGGAGTTATGACGTTTTAAAGCGACATATCTCCGCGCGGAGATATGTCGTTCTTATCAAGGTATATAGAAATACATGGTATGATATTGCGCATGTTTGTTTGCATCTCTCTATTCAAAGTGACGTCACGAGACTACAAAACATAGGCAACAGATAATAATTTATTTAATTTGTTTACTATTCTATTACACTGAAAACAGCACAGAAAACATTATTGTTATTAAAAATTAAACTTGGGCACAAAAAACTACCCGTATTTCAATATATTTTCACAGAAACGTCAAAATCGTTGTCGTCAAGTGACGTACATTCGCAGAAAAAAAGAAAAATTAATTGCGGAATATCATACCTTGTAGTTATATATACCTTGGTTCTTATGTCATTTTCGGTTGGTCGTCCAGAACCGTCCGGAAGAACTCTCCGTGATTCTGAATTCAAATCCAGAAGCAAATTTCTCTTCTTTTCAGTAGAAGAACTGTCAGTTGAGTGCCAATCGAACATGAAGCATGCATTTTTATTGACTGAAAATATTATACCTAGTGCTAAATACTCCAGAGTAAATATAATTAAACTTTAGCTCGAGGCCAGAGTGCCAGACAGTTTTTGACATACCCTTAGAGGAGCGACGAAGTCGCGTGAGCGGCTAAACCCTGCGAAAAAAGGGTTAAAATCCTGTTAGCGAGCCACCCATCCCATACTTTAAATAGTACACTAAACTTTCTTACAGACGCCTATCTGACAGTTTTTGGTATAGACTTATTCAGAAATTAAACAAATAAAAATGACGTTTTCAAAACGACATAACTCCGCCAGAAAAAAGCGACATAATTCCGCTCGAAAAGTGTACCGGGTGGAGATATGTCGCTATGCCCTCGATAGCATATAGAATAGGAAAACCATTTGTGAAAGTACGTGTGTAATATAATTTCAGTTTAAGTTGTATTTAAGAATAAAATTCGACTGAACTCATTTGTTCATTCCAATTTTGTTAAAAAGCTTGTCCTTTACATTTTAAAATAGTATTTCGCTATGCCCTCGATAGCATATAGAATAGGAAAACCATTTGTGAAAGTACGTGTGTAATATAATTTCAGTTTAAGTTGTATTTAAGAATAAAATTCGACTGAACTCATTTGTTCATTCCAATTTTGTTAAAAAGCTTGTCCTTTACATTTTAAAATAGTATTCAATGTTAATAATTTTGCCAATAGGGCAGGCTTTGTCTCCTAATTTTGGTAAATCGCATGACGTGAAAATTAAAATGCGACGTCGTTCGCCTTGCGAATTTGTGATCTTCGTTTAAATGACGCTCGTCAATTCAAAAACACCAGCCTGGCTCCTCTGCAGAATCTAGCTTCCACAAACGCATCTTTACGCCTCCCGCCAGCATCGAATGGCGCAACGGGCAACTCATTCAACAACAGAGTAAAATTGTGTAGAAGTCGTTCAGCTTGTGGCCTTAGAGAACTTGTCCTCGGTGCGCTTTTCGTTAACGTCGCCACCTAGATAATGAAACCAATGGGCGCAACAAATAGTTCCTGAAAGTTCTGATTAAGCATTTGAGTGAGACATCGATACAGGACAGCCAGCAGCCATAGCCGGGCTAACTGTGATACCATCCGATGGCGTTTTCAAGTCGGCTGACTTCTTTGGCAGACTCAATATAAGCAGACATGTATTCGTGTGCTTGCGATTGAGCATTGACGAACTTCCATGACGATCTGAGAGGCACAAATTTATAGAAAATAAAGGAATATTTTGGAGTTTGGCAAAAGCAAACCATTGTATTGTCTTCGACTTTACCAAGCAGCAATCCCATGACTTCCAATGTTCCACCCGAACGGGCATGCATAACAACTTTAAATAAGGACAGTGCTGAGATTTTGATATCTTTGAAAAAGTGCGGATCCCTTTCCAATGGTTTGGCATCCAGAACTTGTCGCTGTTAATCGGCATCATAGCATCATTATTAAATTTCACATTAGAAGAAATAATAAATGCGGATGAGGAAGATATTATTGTTGTTGTAATAATATCGTTTTTTGTGGTCTTTTACTTTTTACAAAATTCGATAATTTTAATCATAATTGCTTTCAATTACAAAACACAAATTCGTGCTGTTGTCAAATGTTCATGTCAGTTGTATAGCAGCTGATGCTACTCTCCACAAATTATTTTCCGCTGTGTTTTCGCAGTCATCTCGCTGTGCATTTGGAGACCACCGGAAAATTTCGTTTCGCAACAGCATTTGCTTCGTGTAGCTAATTAATTGACAGATCACTGTCGTCAAGGCGATAGCGTTTGCACGATAGCTAAAGAGGTATCGTTTAAATCTTTTTACATGAATTGTAAGGTGACTACAGATTTTTTTTATGATTCAAAATATATAAAAACTCATCCAACATTGGAAGTAATCAATTTTGTTTCTAATAAATGACAAAGAAAACGAAAATTGCAAACATACGAAGACGGAGAGACAATAACAAAATGTGGAAGAGGGACTGCTAGTATGTATCTATATTATGGTATGAAAACCATTTTGTAGATCGCGCATACGCATACCTTATGCACAAACCAACACTCATTTGCAAAGAGAAAAATGACAGAATATCCAATATTTTTACCAAAATTCACTTTTATCATTGAGTTTATATACATAGAGGAATCAAGAATGTTTCAATTTTACCTCACAAGATGTCGCCTGCATGTCCAATTGCGAAAAAACACTCAAAGTGAACAATACGCTCAAGTAGAAAAAGGGAATATAGGAAAGGGAGAATTTTAAATGTACTCAATTCTTTTTGTCTTTTTATCCTTTTTATTTAATATGCAGAAGTGTGACAACTGACAAGAAGTAGCCTCACATCAAATACACAATATTATGAAATTTTACATTTGTATTGAAAAAGAATCGTATAAGTTCTTTAATATACCTACTTTGGTATTTGCAATGATATTTCCTTTGGGGCAATGATATTTTGATTTGGTGTGGTGCGGTTAAGGAAATATACATTGATTAGATTAGATTAAAAAAATCGCGAGAGGCTTTATCGGCCCTGTCACTGCGCCTCTCTAGAGGAGCCTATTGTGCCTTCCCTGGTGGGGTCCTAGAGCCATCTTTTGACTCCGGAGACAGTCAGGAAGATAAGAATCTTCTAATTTGGTTTTACACTTTTTTTCCTTTCATGTTTGTCTTGTCACATTTATAGATTTTTTTAAAAGTTCTTTACAAATATCGTCCATACGATAGCCATTGCAAGAAGAAGATCCAGGAAGGGAAAGGGGATAGGAATTTGGTAGCAAACATTTTTTTGTGCCTTTTACAGAAATGTTTGATGCTGGAAAATGTTTTTCGCAAAATTTAACTACACCTTTACCATTGTGCAGTCAAACATTTCCAGAATGCTTTATCCAAACAAATCTGGCACTACTAAAGGGCAATCCAAAAAAAGATTTAGAGCACCCTGGCGCATATATATTAAAACAGTTCCAGTAAGAACAGGGGATGGAACTCATTTTTAAATTAATTAAATTCCCCAATTTTTATTCCTATTCCTATTAAAAAGAAAAAAATCTGCATGCACATACGTCTTAACGCTCCAAGGCCAATTTGCGTACTGAAAACTGAAAGAGTGAATGACCAAAGCAAACATCAAAATAGAAATACAGGAAAAAATGCCACTCCATGAAAGAAAAGATATCCACTTGCACATCCAATCCATATGCAAAACCAGTTCCAGATCCAACGCATACCTATTCATCCCCCACCCCCATCATGACCGCGTACTAAAAAAAATGAATCGGTTGGCGAGATCGCGAGGATTTGAGTCTGGTTATAAAACATAAACGATAAAAAAAATTCTACCTACTCAATCGACAGATGACTGTATCTGTCCCACAGTGCACAGTCCTTCTTTGTTCTTCTTCTTCTGTGTTGAGTTGTATTTTTGCTTTCATAGTTCTTCACTCAAGTCCGTAAAAAAAGAAGCTTAAACGATTGCAACGCTCCACGCGAGGTAAATTTGAAACTTACTTTTCAAAATGATGATTCCTCTATGTATAAATACTCAATGCTTTTATATAGCATATAATTGCATATTTAAACCAGAATCAGCACCTGAAAGATACCTCAAATTTGTGTGTGAGACCCCCATTTCGTAATGTTAAATTTCAGCGAAATGTTGAATTTCACTGCTGCATTTGCAAGTATGTCAAATCGAACAAACCTCATTTTGATGACTTTTTGGCTCAAAAAATCCGATGACTCGCGAATTTCATTCGTTCGTAGGTAGTTGGTCGCTCTCATTTGAATAGTCCTTTAAGTTCCACAAATATATGATTACAGTAGAAACACACCTTTATATGCAGCCACTGATGTGGAACAATACATTGACATCCCTGTACAAATGTCAGTCGAAATTTTGTAAAAAAATTTTCTACTAGCAAAGAGGAAGAAATATCGTTTTTGTTTTAAGTCGCGTGTGAAACACCCTTTTTGTAATGATATTATTGACAAAACATCTCATCAAAAAAATTAACAATAAGTTCTATTAAACAAAAAGTACCAAAAAAGCAACAAAGAAATATTTATAGCAATGATGACGGCGGCAGCAGGAGAGCGTGGGAGCCGCGGTGTCAATCGTGTTCTAGCCAAGCTGGACACATCCATCGAGTCAGGATACTATTATGAAGCTCATCAAATGTACAGGACTCTGTACTTCAGATATACGGCACAAAAAAAATATGAAGAATGCTTAGATTTGCTATATCAAGGTGCCCTGAAGCTATTGAATAAGCAGCAGCAGACTAGTGGCGCTGATTTGGCACTTTTAATAATTGATACACTGGAAAAGCGAGGTCAATGCGAGGATCTTGATGTATGGATTCAACGGTTAGGCTTAATTGTAAAGAACATAAGTGCTACAACAGTGGAGAGGGAAACGTTGATAGTAAGTCAAATTAAGTATACATACATTATGTAGAGCTTTTAGAGCTAAATATAAGGTTTCGGTTATGGCTCCTCTATCCGGATACCAGAATCTAAGATTAGTGTACCCATATAAACGAATTTTATAAACCAGTAGCCGAATCTGAATTCGAAAACGACAATCTGAGATTTAAAGAATTTGGTTACATACCAGAATCTCTTTCTTCCTCAGATTTTTAGTTAGAGATACGTACTACAAATATTTTGTGCATTCAGAAAACTTGATTGCAGTACGTTCAGCTAGGTGGGTTGTTTTATGTTTTCTTATTGGATCGAGTTTTAGTTATTTGTACCTTGTATGTACTTCCATTTGTGTAAATATGGGTGCTTTTTTATAGTCAACATTTTTCTGGTGGTTGTCAATTTCGATTATTAAGAGCGTGCGTGATAGCGTCGATGATCCGCCCGGGGAAAGTTTCTCTCAAAATATTAACAGAAGATGCCAAACCTACACAACAGGGGTTTTGTAGCATCTTGGCATCTTCTACCTCTGCATCTTCGCAAATCGACATGCAACAAATCTATATTCAATTGACGTGCTGAGTTCACTTAAGGGCCGATGGTCCTTATTCTTGAAATGGCACACCATACAGTGTGCAAACGTATTTCTTGAATTAATGTATCTATTCGCCCTAAAACTAGAAGAAATACGCCCGAGCGGGGAACAAAAGCCCCTTCCACGGTGAATATCTAGCGACCTTTTGAAAAGCACTCGTAGGACCCTACCGAAAAGCGCTCTATATTCCACAGACCACTACACTACCTGTCTGCGACTTAAAAAACAAAAACTTCCAGCCTTTGTGTTATTGGCGATGAATGCAAAAGATGACGAGGATGTGTTCAAATGTTCAAACAATTAAGAATTATACCTTTTTTTCGCAATAAAAGGTATATTTTCGCTAAAAATAAGGGAAATTGTTGTAATACATATTTAACAACCACGGTCTCAACTAACAACCCCTACAGCCAGCTAGCTCCATAGCTAGCTGTCTCCAGTTACCTACATCAAGTTGGTTGAGGTCACTCCCCAATTGTGCGTGCCACCTCAGACTTTCTCTGCTTCGTTGTCCCTCAGGGGTGAACTCTCGATCTGGTGCGTTGTTGTCTATACAATCCACGTGCCCTATCCACCTCAGTCGTTGTATATTGATCTTTTTGACCAGGTCAACGTCGCTATATATTTTATTTTATCATTTTTGTAAATAGTACTGTAGCAAAATCTTCTAGAGTATCGTAATGAAAGTAATTATGATATGAGTTCACTAATTGTCCAGGTTTTTGTTTGTTTAGCGTTGTTCAGTTTTATGCAATATGTAATGTATTAAGACTTTGCAGTACCGAGATATGAAATGATAAGATGTATGTACCAAACATAATACATACTTAATTAATAACAGTTATCGTAAGGTAGTCCAACAGGGGATTTTGTGATTTTCTCAAGCGCGGCAGTTTAACATAAGGGAATACCTTGGACCCTGTTGAGTACCTCCACCATATCTAAGCCCTCTATATAGGGCCGCATATATATTTATATTTATTAATTATTTGACTTTGACGTTTTGGCACTACTGTTGCCAGAATAGAGCAGCACGTGAAGCATGTATGCCCCAACTGCGCGCCTCTTTCTCTTTCACCCCTTATCACTCTCTATCTCGCACCGTCCCCACACTACTTTTGTTTTCGAACGGGAGCTTCGTTCGGATTCACTTAACATCGCCTCTGAATATCTGGCGCGCTCAAATAATTTGTGTTTCCTCATTTTTACCCTTTCTTACGGCATCCCCCATGCAAACGGGCAGATTAACATCTATTTGACGCGAACAAGTATTTCCATGTGACTGTTTTTTTTAAATGTTTGAAAGCTTGTATAGACTCTCCCCCCCACCGCTGAAAAGGTTTTCATGGTATAGAACTTTTTTTTCTTTCTACCATCTCAATCAAAATCCAATAGTTCTGTATTACGTCCACTTTATAACCAGCTTTGAGTAAAATTATTTGTTTATATGATAAAGCTTCTCGATTGATTTACACATTCGATTCTCTGGTTTTGGAAAACTTCAACGACGCACACTAGGGCCGATTGTATGGAGAGGATCCCCAAAATACAAAATTGAAACTAACTGTTTTTTTATAAAACAATTGTTTGGCTGTGAAGTTAATACAACTGTGCACTATTATTGAAATTTTCGCAGTGGTGGAAGTAAGTTGTGTACTAAAGAATAAGTGGTAAAATAAAGATTTGCTGTTATTAACTAACTAAAATATGTCTGGATTAAACCAAGGTCAGTGTATAAGAAAAGTGTATTAAAAAATAAATAAAATGTTGTTTTTGTACCAAATGCTTATTAAAGCGAGAAAATGTGGCGTGATATGTTTAATGTTATTTTTCTGTGATTTGCGCGAGAGGCTTTCACTTCTGGCTTTTGTTTCTTAATAAGGAATATGTATGCTATTATAAAAAACATTCAGTTTAAAAAGCCTATTTATTCAACGGACAAACACTCGGTATTGCTAATAACAGCTAATCTTTATTTTACCGCTTATTCTTTAGTACACAACTTACTTCCAGCACTGCGAAAATTTGAGTAATGATGCACAGCCAAACAATTGTTTCATAAAAAACAGTTAGTTTCAATTTTGCATTTTGAGCATGCTCTCCATACAATCGGCACCAGTGTGCGACGGTCCAACCATTCACATGTCTCACTGCGTTCTTTCTAAGAAGTCAGTGGCCAGACGATATTCATACTGCTATGCTCAAGTTTCCCCTGCTTACTTTGCAGAGTCTGGCCACAGGGCCACATATTGGCCGCGCGGTGCACCATACAGATTCATAACCCTTTGAGCCCTCGTAAAATATTATACATTTATATGTAAAAAAATTATTTCATTCCAATTTGTAAAACTAATTTTTTCTTCGAAATTTTCAGACACGCGCAATTAAATGGACCGCCGACATATCAAAGAACAATCTTGGCCACCCGGCAATGCATAAACTAATCGCACAGGCCATGTGGTCTGAGGGCAATACAGAACTGGCCCGTCATCATTATCTCCTGTCTCGTGACGGAGTTAGTTGCGGCCAGATGCTAGTCAAACTTAGTGAAACAAAAGGATTTGCCAATGAACTTGATCTATTCATTGTCCAGGTGGTGTTGCAGCAGCTATGTTTCAAGGATAAGGAAACCGCATTGGAAACTTTCGAAACCTACACAAAATACCACCCGAAAATTGCCCGCACTGAACCGTCATTTAAGTTACCCCTGCTGAACTTTGCATATTTTCTTCTGAAAACAATCGAAACCGGTCGGTTGCCTATGTTTAAGGTGCTGTGTGAGCTCTACAAGACGGCACTTGGTAGGGATCCGTCATTTGAAAAATACCTCCAAAAGATTGGCATAGTTTTCTTTGGTGAAGCCCCACCACCACAGGCGCAGGGCGGCATGATGGGTGGCCTCTTCGGTGATCTATTTAGTCGACTATTTCAGGGTTTCGACGAGGGCGATGACGAGCCCAGCATTGAACAGCCTACAGAATTGGACTAACTGGCGGCTATTGCTGTAATTTCAATTTTTATTTTACATTGCTGGCGCTGGTGATAAAAATGTGTTTATATATATTTTTTTTTATTTTTAATTTTAATACCAAACAATGGAAAATAAAGGAAGCAAAAAACAACTGCATGAAAATGTATCATGCGTGCAGACACTACGTATTTAAAATATTGATGTTTATTTATTCGTTATTGGTATCCGAATGGCTAAATTTTTATTAAGTCTAGATAAACTGCAAAAACACACTTTGTTCGGTGAAGTAATAGCAGAGTTGACAAAAGAATTCAAATTCATGGCGGTCAGGGATCACCTTCAGATCGCACTACTCATAGTGAATGAGCTCTCCATAAATGGGAAATCCATAACCGACAAGTGGGGAAATATTAAGGCCAAGCTTTCCCACATGGTGATAGAATACATAATACAAAACCAAGTGAGAGTTGGTTACTGGTATCCGAAGGGCTAAATTTATAAAAGCTGAATAAGCAAAAACACACTTTGTTCGGTGGAGCAATAGCGGAGTTGTCAAAAGAAGTCAAATTCTTGGCCAGATTCAATTTTGCCAAAGGTACGGCAGCCACAGCCGAAACCAAGCCAAGCACGTCGGCGGCCAGTATATTCCAAAAGCGACCCTTTATTGATATATAAATAGGAAATCCGTAGGCGAGGAGTGGGGAATATTAAGACCAAGCTTTCTGACTGGTGATAGACAACATAAGAAAAAACTAAGGGGATCTCATCCGAATCTTGACTTCATCAAGGTTATTAGTGGATATCGGGTCATCAAATGCGAATAACAATTCTCGAAGGACTTCTTTAGTGAATGTTTATCCCTGGCTGAGAGGTTCGTCCATAAAGCGGCTTCAAGACAACCATATGAACTGCTTTACAAACATCATACGACCGGTAAGCCTAGAACATGCAAACTCGCTAAGAAATATATTAAAACGTTTGTATGTCCCAACCATAGCTCAAATGATTTCCGAGTGGTAAACTGGAGTGTGCGAGCCGAACAGCATACCTGACTAGCATACATGGCTCATGAGAGACCATCACTTCCAGTGGAAGTGGAGCATACCCACTGTTATATCTCAGCAACACCTCGTAGTAAATAATAGTTGTATTATATTGGCAACACTAAAACATTACTGTCCGCTAGGCATTGTCACTCAAATTCTATTTATTACTCAACGCACTTGTATACATATACATACGCTATATTATATATAATCAACTAACACGTCATGTAACACATTCATTCATTTGAAGTATCACAACAGTTATTGGCGACGAGGAAAAAAATGGACCAAGATAAACTAAATGAAATTTTATTTCAAAACCGAAAGTGCATGGAGGAAATGTTGAAACGGGGAA
This sequence comes from Cheilosia scutellata, assembly GCA_955612985.1. Lineage (NCBI taxonomy): Eukaryota > Metazoa > Arthropoda > Insecta > Diptera > Syrphidae > Cheilosia > Cheilosia scutellata. The sequence continues at coordinate 55,682,901 of OY015312.1, read as the reverse complement.
AAAGAAAGTTGGCAGAACTACCTGTTTCAAACGGAACAGCATTTTATTGCTAATTCTCTGGAGGACGATAATCTAAAGATGTCGCATTTTTTGTCAGTATGCGGTTCTGAAGTAAATGAATTGCTAAGGAATCTTTTCGAAAAGGAAAACGTGAGTACACACAGTTTCAAAGAACTTTCGGAAAAATTAACAGGGCATTTTTCAAAAAAATTACATGTTTTGGCAACGAGGTGTAAATATCTTCAAACTAAAATGAATCCAGGACAGACGTATGCCGAGTGGATATCGGACCTAAAGGGAGTAGCAAGAGATTGCGCGTTTACGTGCACAAGGGAGGGATGCGGGCAATCATACGGAGATATGATGATTCGGGACATGATCGTCTTCCATACACCACATGATGCTGTTCGCATCTCAGCCACACAAAAAAAAAATCCAAAGCTAGAAGAAATAGAAGAAATCACCACGGCGTATGAATCTACACAGCTAGCAAACGAGGTTCTTAAAGGGAAGGGCAAAGTACCATCTGCTGAAGTAAACCTGCTGAGTAACGGTAGCTACCAAAGCCTAAAATCTTGCCCAGGTTGTGACGTGCATCATGAGCGAAGTCAATGTCGACACGTGAAATCAATTTGTGACATTTGCAAAAAGGTCGGTCACATAAAAAGCGTGTGTTTGAGTCAGAGAACAGGTTTGGCTTCAACAAAAAACAATTCTGTTAAGAACAAATCACAGAAGAAACGGTATATGAATAACGGTAAGGGAAAGCGATTTGATACGGCGCATTGCATAAATCAAATTGATTGTGCAACAGTTGAGGAGGTGTCATCAACTAGTTGGGAAGCAGAACGAAGAGGTCGTAAGATCTTCGTGAAATTGGAGGTGTCATCGAGCTGCTTATATATATATATTAACATGTGTAATAAGTTGAATTGAAGTAATTTAGTAATTTAAAGCAAAAAGTGGCAGCACTGATTTCTAAAGAATAAATTTTAAATGTAAAATATCGTGAATATTGTCATCTCTTTCTGTTAAGCAGAAAGAGATTCTGACAAACTGGGCAGTGGAAGATTTTTTGTTAAATTGCATTGTTCTAAGTAAACCCGCCGTCGCCATTACGAAAAGTAGCTAGCAAAATCTAATTATTTCCCTTTGTAGCTAAGGTAAATTTATTAATTTTGAATTTAAGAGAGTTGTGATAACCTAATGTACATTTACTTTAGATAAAAATCACATTTTCCTTTTTGTAAGTTGCCATATATCAGTCGCGTAGTAAGCACATGCCTATACCACTGTAAGTAGCTAACTTTTTATTGAATTTCGTTGTATGAACGTTGTATTGTCATCTCTTTCTGTTAAGCAGAAAGAGATTCTGACAAACTGGGCAGTGGAAGATTTTTTGTTAAATTGCATTGTTCTAAGTAAACCCGCCGTCGCCATTACGAAAAGTAGCTAGCAAAATCTAATTATTTCCCTTTGTAGCTAAGGTAAATTTATTAATTTTGAATTTAAGAGAGTTGTGATAACCTAATGTACATTTACTTTAGATAAAAATCACATTTTCCTTTTTGTAAGTTGCCATATATCAGTCGCGTAGTAAGCACATGCCTATACCACTGTAAGTAGCTAACTTTTTATTGAATTTCGTTGTATGAACGTTTGGAATTTTGTTTTAGTCAATAAAATCGACTTTTATCGGAGAATTATCCAGTTTGGTTTGTTTTCGAACTCCGACGATATTTATTAAGGATCTGGGAAGTGCGAGCGGCTGCTTGTGGAACAACAAAATTTTATTGAAGTGTGGCTCTAATTTGAGGTTATACGTATTCGCCAGCCACACGATTCTTTGTTCATCGTAGCGATATCGCACAATGGAATCACGGCGCAGTTGCTGTTTATTATCTTGTCGGAAAGAGGATGACGAATTCATGGTGTCTTGCGATAGATGCAAACGTTGGTGGCACTATGCATGTCATGAGTTCGATCCGAGTAAATATGAGACGCTTACTCCATGGTTTTGTGAAGAGAAGGATTGCGAATTAGCGGAAGAAGAAGATGAAGGGTCAATTGATGCAAACGAGGGTATTTCCATCGCCAAAGATGCCGGGCAAATGGAAAGTGCGGACCAAGTGGATGTTTTGATAGAAGCCGCCGCAGTAGCTCAGGCTGCAGTTGCTGATCGCGACAAAGAACTAGCTGCGTTGCGTGCTGAGCTTGAGATGATAAAAGCAAAATATGCGGAAGCTGCTACGGTTAAGATTCAGTCGGCTATTGTTACGCCTCCCCCGGAATCAACAGCTCGTGCTAAGTCGTCTGAAAAGTTAGACATAATAAAACGAATTCAGGCTAATCATCAGTTATTGTTGAATAGTGCTGCTAAAGTTTCTCAGTCTACGCCTTTGCATGAGAAACCTGTAGGTCGGGTCAAGGATAATGTTTCTTCGTTACAAGAGACAGATATGGCTAGTTTGCTCACGATTTTAAATCGAAATAACGTTCAAGAGTTGCCAATGTTCTCAGGCGAAAATAAGCGAGAGTGGCCATATTTCGAAGAAGTCTATAAATCTACAACCATCGAAGGCAGATACACCGATAAGGAGAACGTTGCGCGTTTGCGGAAGGCACTAAAAGGGGAAGCATACCAACTCGTAAGTGATCGCTTGAAGTACTCTTCAGACGCAGATGCGATTATGGACACATTACGTATTATGTTTGGTCGATACGATGTGCTCGTTCATGATCTGACAACTGATTTGCTAAATCTGCCTAGGCTAACGTCAAATTGCGATCCCAAGCTTCGTTTATGGGCAGTTAAGATAAACGGTTTTGTGGCTGATGTCAGATCTATGAATAGGGAGGAAGATCTCACAAATGGGTACGTCTTGACTAATCTGTCTTCTAAATTAGCACCTGGTTTGTATCAAGAGTGGCAGAAAAGGAAAGCTGTGTTTCCACGTGCAGGCTTTACGCATTTTGCGGAGTTTTTGACGAGTAAAGTTATTGATCTGCCTCCTGAGTTGTTGAAGGCGTCAGGATCTGTTGACATTAAGAAAACTCAAAGTGTGTCAAAGTCAACTCGAGTACTAACCCACCAACAAGTAGCGCCAAGCACGTCAGAGGTTGTGTGTTTAAAATGTAAAGGACAACAACACACTTTGTGTAACTGTGATGAGTTCAAGGCGTTGTCAGCTGAACTACGAATCGCTTTTTTGAGGGAGAAATCAGTCTGCTTTGCCTGTCTAAATCCGGCGAAACACGACTGGCGGACATGCGCGAGAAAAAGAAGGTGTGGGCTCGACGGTTGTTCAGGTCGCCACCATCCGCTTCTTCATCAAACCTCCATCAACAACAACACGGAGTTAAACACGGCAGCAGTTCCTTTCACCCCACGGCAGCACGTTCATTCATCACACAGCGGGGCCAACTTCTCCATCATGTTCAAAATAGTCCCGATTCGCATTTATGGAAATTGCAAGAAGTTTGCTGACACATTTGCTTTCCTCGACGACGGCTCATCACTGACAATGCTCGAGGAGGATCTTTTCGTTGATCTTGGGCTAGAAGGCGTTCCGGAACCACTGACACTACAGTGGACAAAAGGAGTTTCGAGACATGAGGATTCCAAACGCACTACAATCTCTGTATCTGGTGTTAACAAACGTAAGCAGTATCATTTGAAGGACGTTTATACGGTCAAGGATTTGGGACTAGCCAGCCAATCTGTCGACGTGGAGCACCTGAAGGAGGTATACCCTCACCTTCGAGGCCTGCCACTTACCGATCTTGTGGATGCTAAGCCAAAAATATTACTCGGTCTGGACCAGGCGAAGTTCTTGATGGGTCACGGACAACGACATGGAAAGGATGAAGAGCCATTTGCGTTAAAGACACTTCTTGGCTGGATAGTGTATGGGAAGTCCGCTCCATCTCTTAAGGTGTCTTGCGTCCATCAGGCAGTTAAACCGTCCATGAAGCTGATGTTTCACGATGCGATCAAGAGGGAAGAAGATTTACACGAACTTGTCAAGCGACATTTTACCACAGAGGAATTTGGGGTTACGCCGCCTAAGGGAAACCTAGTTAGTCGCGAAGAAAGCAGAGCATTGGAAATTATGGAAGGTACCTTGAAACTAGTCGGTAACCAGTACGAAATTGGTCTTTTGTGGGACACCGATGATGTTAAGCTTCCGGACAGTTACCCGATGGCCTTACAGCGTTTGGTTGGACTGGAGAGATCCCTGAAAAGAAGGCCACATCTGCTAGAGTGGCAAAATAACCACATGAGGGAGTTACTGTCGAAGGGCTATGCCAGGATCGCATCCCGGGAAGAACTGCAAACAAATTGGCCTCGTGTTTGGTACGCTCCGACTTTTGTCGTCGAGAATCCTAACAAGGTTCCCGTGAAGCCCAGATGTGTCGCTGATGTAGCAGCAAAAGTCAAAGGTATTTCATTAAATACGCATCTCTTGAAAGGTCCCGACAACCTCGTGCCCCTTCACGCAGGTATCTTTAAATTTCGGGAACGTGAGGTTGCCGTAAATGCCGATGTAAGGGAGATGTTCCACCGAATTCGCATTAAAACAGAAGATCAGCAATGTCAACGCATTCTATGGAGAGATGGTGACAGTTCCCGCACACCTACAGTGTATATAATGCAGGTTATGATGTTTGGGCCCAGATGTTCGCCTTCTTGTTCGCAGTTTGTAAAAAATCACCATGCGAATTTGTTCAGAGCTGAGTTTCCGGAAGCGGTCGATGGTCTGGTTAATCGAACTTATGTTGACGATTATTTTAATAGTCACGATACGGTTGAGTCTGCCGTTTCTATTACTCGAGACGCCATCCGCATTTGCCATTCTATGAATTTCGAGCTGGTAGGGGTTCAATCGAACAGCCGTGAACTCCTTTTGAAGATGCCAGAAAGCCACGTCAATGCTAAGTTGGTCAGCATTGATCCGAACGATTGTGATAACTTTGTGGCGAAAATCCTGGGCATGTTTTGGCACCCTTCATCGGATCACTTTACGTACAAACTCTCGGACGATGGCGTTATAAATGGAATGCTAGCCGCGGATTCTGCAATAACGAAACGTCAGATGCTAAGCGCCATCATGCGGATATTTGATCCTCTGGGCATCATTTCACTTTACATCATTCGTGGACGAATTGTTCTTCAAGATGTGTGGCGTGAAGAAATAGGCTGGGACGACCCGTTGCCTGCACAGTTGCGGTCAGCTTGGATGGACTTCATCAAGGAGTTAAAGAACGTGGAAAATCTAAGGATTCCTCGAAGATATGTCTCGTGGACACCCGACGAGTCGAAGGTAAGCCTTATTATATTTGTCGATGCTTCGGATAAAGCGTTTGCAGCTGTGGCTTACTTGCGCTTCGAGCGCCAAGGCAAAGTAGAAGTCGCCTTAGTTATGGCGAAGGCGAAGGTAGCCCCAGTGAAACAACTGTCAATACCTCGGCTCGAGTTACAAGCTGCAGTCCTAGGCGTAAGATTGGCTGCAACAGTTAAAGCCTCCCATACTATCCGGATAGATGAAATAATTTTGCTTTGCGACTCAAAGACCGTTTTGGCCTGGATTAATTCTACAAATTACAAATTGCCGCCTTTCGTCGCTTCTCGGATTGGAGAAATTCTGGAATCAACAGCTCCATGTGATTGGTTTCACATAGGTTCCAGTGATAATGTAGCTGATGACGGGACTAAGTGGGTGGATGGTTCTATGGGGAATCAGGACACGAGGTGGTTCAGAGGACCTGAATTTCTAATGCGTCCCCCTTGCGATTGGCCCATCACGCCAAGTAAAAATGCAGCTAGTTCATCGTGTAGAGATGAGGCAGATTCCACATGTTTGTTTCACATTAAGCAGCCTAAGATTTCTTTTGGAGTATACGATCGTCTTTCAGCGAGGTTTCAAGCGAAATGGGGTTCGTCTGTTCGAGTTGTTGCCCTTCTGCTGCGTTTCAAAGACTTACTTCACAAAAAGCCCATCAATAGAGAGCCTTTCGTCAATCCAGACGAGTTCATCCGTGGCGAAAATTGGTTGTTTCGCAAGATTCAAGCAGAGGCGTTTCCATCCGAGGTTGCATCTTTAAGAGCAAATGGGCAAGTAAACTCTTCGAGCTCTATTCTTAGCTTGGCACCTTTTCTCGATGAGGAGGGAACAATTCGAATGAGTTCGAGAGCACAGAAAGCTAAGTTATCTTATGCATCGCGCAACCCAGCAATGCTTCCGAAGAAGCATCCATTGGTCGATCTACTTATTCAGTATTACCATGAAATTAATCTGCACATGGGAACAGCCACTACTATATCTGACATTCGTGAAAGGGCTTGGATAGTCAGCATACGGGGAGCAATCGAAAGAGTGAAGTCTAAGTGCAACACGTGCAAACGTTTGAAGGCTAAGCCTGTGGTTCCAGTGATGGGTCAACTTCCGGAAGCTCGTCTAGCCTTTGACTCGAAACCCTTTACGCATGTCGGCGTCGACTGCTTTGGTCCCATGGCGGTGAAGTTTGGACGTGGCACAGTCAAGAGGTATGGCATGATTTTTACTTGTTTAACGTTTCGAGCGGTGCAGATCGAGTTATTAAATGACCTTAGCCTAGACCAATGTACTATGGCAGTGCGTCGGTTTGTTATTAACCGTGTTGTCACCAAATACATCTATAGTGACAATGGCTTGAACTTTGTCGGTACAAATAACCTATTGAAGAAAGACATCTTGGAAATGGAGTCCGTTCTGAGTGAATACGCCGCAAGATATGAGGGAATTGTTTGGCGTTTCATACCAGCCTATTCACCGTGGATGGGAGGAGCTTGGGAGCGTCTCATCCAATCGATCAAAAACAGTGTAAACTTCGTTCTGCGAGGCATTACTCCGCGTGAAGATGTACTTCGCAATGCGTTGCTGGAAGCCCAAGGTCAAATTAACCGCCGACCGTTAACGCATATCCCAGTCGACCCAGAAGATCCCAAACCACTAACGCCAAACTCAATGCTATTCGGTGATGATGACAGAGATGTAACAGCCCCTGGTGTTTTTTCGGAGAGAGACTCCTCTGCAGCAAACTTTACAGTCGTCGATCGCAACATCTGATGACCCAACTATCACGGCGTTGGTACAACGAGTATTTACCAGTTATCACGAGGCGGTCAAAATGGTTCACTACCACAAGACCAGTAGAGGTAGACCAAATTGTGATTCTTATCGAGCCCAATGAGGTACGTTCAGCTTGGCAGTTGGGCAGGGTAGCGAAAGTATACCCAGGCCCTGACGGAGTTGTGAGAATAGCGGATATTCGACTGCCGAACGGAGCAATAAAAACGAAGAGATCTGTAGGAAGGCTCGCTGTTCTTGATCTTGAGTCTTCACAATAGAGGTTCAGACGGGGTCCGGAGTGTCATCGAGCTGCTTATATATATATATTAACATGTAATAAGTTGAATTGAAGTAATTTAGTAATTTAAAGCAAAAAGTGGCAGCACTGATTTCTAAAGAATAAATTTTAAATGTAAAATATCGTGAATATTGTCATCTCTTTCTGTTAAGCAGAAAGAGATTCTGACAAACTGGGCAGTGGAAGATTTTTTGTTAAATTGCATTGTTCTAAGTAAACCCGCCGTCGCCATTACGAAAAGTAGCTAGCAAAATCTAATTATTTCCCTTTGTAGCTAAGGTAAATTTATTAATTTTGAATTTAAGAGAGTTGTGATAACCTAATGTACATTTACTTTAGATAAAAATCACATTTTCCTTTTTGTAAGTTGCCATATATCAGTCGCGTAGTAAGCACATGCCTATACCACTGTAAGTAGCTAACTTTTTATTGAATTTCGTTGTATGAACGTTTGGAATTTTGTTTTAGTCAATAAAATCGACTTTTATCGGAGAATTATCCAGTTTGGTTTGTTTTCGAACTCCGACGATATTTATTAAGGATCTGGGAAGTGCGAGCGGCTGCTTGTGGAACAACAGGAGGTAAATAACCACCTCATGGACTTCCAAGTTGACACTGGTGCCACATCATCCCTTATAGGACTTGAAGGTTTTTGTGAACTGGGAAAACCTGAGTGTCAAGTAAGTGAGCGCAAACTTCAGGCATATGGACAAATGCCATTGGATGTGAAGGGAACAACAAAGGTAACAGTTCGCTGGAATAGCATAAAAAAGGAACTTCCATTACTAATAGTGAACACCAAATGTGGAGTGAACATTATGGGTCTTGACTGGTTGGATGCTTTTAGCTTTAAGCTCGAGAGTCCATCAGGCGACAGGATTTTGCAGATAGCAGACAAATCTCGGGAGTATCTGGTGTTGCATGCAAAGCTCTTGTGCGAGAAATAAAAATCGGTCTTTAATGCGGAGTTGGGATGCAGTAAAAAGTTCACTGCTCATTTGTCATTGAAACCTGGAAGTCAACCAAAGTACTGCAAGCATCGTTCCGTCCCTTATTCTTTAAAGGAACGCGTTAAGAACGAGATCGAGCGGTTAAAAGGCTTGGGTATTTTGGAACCGGTAGAATCAAGCCAGTGGGCTACGCCAATTGTGGTGGTCGAAAAACCAGATGGCAGTCTGCGATTATGTGGTGACTTCAAGATGACAGTGAATCCTCAATTAAGTATTAACAGACACCCGATGCCACGAGTTCAGGAACTGTTTCGGAAAATGGAAGGCGGGCAGTATTTTACTAAGGTGGACCTTTCGGATGCGTACCTACAAATCCCCCTAGACGAGGAATCTCAATCGATTTGCGTGATAAGTACAGAAGAGGGATTGTTAAAATACCTGAGGCTTCCTTTTGGAACTGCGAGCTCAACTGGAATATTTCAAAGTTACGTCGATCAGATTACTGCTGACCTCGAGTTTTGTGCACCATACGTCGATGATATTGTTGTTTCAGGCCGAACGGTATCTGAGCATTTACACAATCTGGAAACACTACTGCGACGGTTCGAGGACCATGGACTGAGATGTAGGATGGAGAAATGTAAGTTTGCTGAACCTGAAATAGAATACTTGGGACATATCATTGACGAGACGGGAATTAGACCATCTGATAAACGATTGCAAGCAATTAGCCAACTACCTGTACCAAGGAATTTGAAAGATTTGGAAGCTTTTCTTGGTAAGATTAATTATTATAATCAGTTTTTAGAAAACTTCGCTCAAGTAGCAGCGCCCTTGAATAAGTTAAGGGGAAAGAGTGAAGCATTTGTTTGGGGTAAGCAGCAGCAGGAAGCTTTTGATGATTTTAAGGCAAAAATCGTAAAAGTTTCGAGGCTGGTACACTATCGAACAGACGTACCCATAACCCTAGCTACAGATGCATCATCATTTGGAATTGGTGCTGTTCTCTCGCACGTGTATGCTGATGGATCTGAGAGACCAATTGCTTTTGCGTCGAAAACGCTCAATGAATCACAAAAAAGGTATAGCCAAATAGAAAAGGAAGCTTTATCTATAATATTTGGTGTCAAGAAATTCAATCAGTACCTTCACGGCCGCCAGTTCCTGTTGATAACGGATCACCAACCATTGGTGACAATATTTAGTCCTAATAAGAAACTACCCCAGATGGTTATTCAGCGGTTACAAAGATGGGCGATAACACTGATGGGATACACGTACACAATCAAGTACCGATCAACAAAATTCCATTCAAATGCCGATTGTTTGTCGCGGTTGCCGTTGGGTGCGGATGAAGAATTTGACAAACAGGAATATGAAAGTGTAAATCAGATTCATAGTACTTTGAATGACTTTCCAGTTAACATAAACACCATAGCAGAATATTCGAACGCAGATGAGGATATTCAAAAGATTGTAAATTACATCCAAAAGGGATGGCCAAAACATTTACCAACAAGTGCCACAAAACTAATGCCATTTTTCCGTAGAAAGTTCTCTCTGTGTGTTTACAATAACGTTCTTCTTTTTCAGACTGACAGTTTTACAAGAGTAGTAGTTCCAGCGCAGCTTCAGCACAAAGTATTGGAAATGCTGCATCAGGGGCATTGGGGAATGACGCGAATGAAGCAAATGGCGCGGAGGCATTGCTGGTGGCCTAGCATTGATGATGATATTCAGAAGAAGGTGGAGAAGTGTGACGCTTGTCAGCTGAATGCAAATCGATCCTCAAAGGAATACTCATGTTGGCCTGAGTCAAAAAATGCATGGGAAAGGATCCATGTAGATTACGCGGGTCCTTATCGGAAAAGGATGTGGCTTATAGTTGTTGATTCGTACTCAAAATTTCCATATGTGGTGAGAATGACTTCAACCACCTCTTGTGTAACGATCCAAGCGCTGAGAGCCATCTTTTCCATCGAAGGGTTACCAACGACTTTGGTATCCGATAACGGAACTCAATTTACATCAGAGGAGTTCCAAAATTATTGCAGAGCCAATGCAATACATCATCTCACATCGGCGCCGTTCAATCCGGAGTCCAACGGTGCTGCTGAACGTATGGTGCGCACGTTTAAAACAGCGCTTTCCAAGTTATTAATGGACACCGACCAGCAGGATGATGCTCTTCAAGTTTTTCTTTCAACCTATCGCTCCGCTCCCGATGAGTCTGGGAAATCACCGGCAGAGAAATTGCACGGCAGAACGCATCGTAGCATTCTGTCAGCATTGCTTCCGATTGACTCGAAACCAAGTAATGAGGACAAGCAAGCGGGAAAGTTTAGTGAGCAGCAACCTGTGTTCGCTCGCCAGTATGGAGGAAGGAACAAGTGGACAAAAGCAGTTGTTCAAAAATGCATGGGGAGGAAAATGTATTTGGTCAAAGTAGGAGATTCGTTTTGCCGTAGACACCAAAATCAGCTTCGTTATCGAAGAGAAGAAGAATTAAAGACTGGTGCTACGACTGATAGTCTCGCGACAAAGGTAAATTATTGATACAGCCTAATGTAATGGATTCTTCTATTAATAGGACAGTTTCGGGTAGTATACAAGAGCAACGCGATTCTCCAAATAGCTCAATCGTAATGGAGAGTCCATCAAGGCCGTTGATGATGAACATAATGAGTCCAGATTCAAATTTAACATTTGCACCTGAAGCTAAAGAAGAACAAGTTCCAGAACAAATCGCAGTGACCCCTCGAAGATCGACACGCGACCGGAGACCACCGTTAAGATTTTCTCCTAATTAGATGTGGGGGAATCTGTTATATCTCAGCAACACCTCGTAGTTAATAATAGTTGTATTATATTGGCAACACTAAAACATTACTGTCCGCTAGGCATTGTCACTCAAATTCTATTTATTACTCAACGCACTTGTATACATATACATACGCTATATTATATATAATCAACTAACACGTCATGTAACACATTCATTCCGTAATAAACCATTTGAAGTATCACACCCACAATAACACAGAAGGAAATCCTACTGATTAGCTGCGACGCCAACGCAAGGCATACAGTATGGGGGAGCTAAGGAGATAATAAAGGAGGTGAGTCACTTCTTGTTTTATTTTAACTACTAACCTATCTGTGCGCAATATGGGCTGGAGTCATAACCCTTGTCTATCCGAGCACGGGGACTTCGGGTGGGAATAGGTCCTATATATTACACTAAAAACAAACAATGAAAACTTTCAAAACTGGAAGCACAGAGCACAGATGGATCCAATACGACTTGAGTCTCGACTCGAGGCCGAGACCCCTAAACTAGTTAGAAATCCCAAGAGGACTACTCCAATCCCAAGAGACCTTTATAGCTCTAGATGTGGTACTAATAAATATAGGTAATAAACCCACATTCTGAAGAGGAAGCGCGTCTTCAATTATCGACATCACGTATGTCAGTTGTTGTCTGGTAGGCAGAACATAGTGGGACGTCAGCGATGACTACACGCACAGTGACCATCAGGCAATAATATGCGAAATATCTCGGGTAAAAAGAATTCAAAGACCATCAGCCAACACAACCCAAAAAAGGACTAAAAAGTAGAATCTTTCGACGCAGCGGATTTTACGTAGGTATATATTTAACAGAGATGTGATACTGACTGGACCTGCCGGAAGCAAAGCAGTACAAACCATAAACGAAGTGAAAAGAGGCTTGCGACGCCTTAATTATGAAAAGAAGGACCACAAATCATCATGCTCCAGCCTACTGGTGCAACGAAGAAATATCACAGCTACGCGCCAAATGTTATCGAGCAAGAAGGTGGTATAGGCGTTCCAGAGCGAAGGCTTCTTCAAGCGAACTCCAAGAGCAACACAAAGTGGCAAGGAAAGAGCTAAAAGCAGCCATCATTATATGAGCAAACACAAGTGTTTCGTCGAATTCTGTGATGAAGCGGACAAAAATCCTTGGGGTAACGTACCAGGTTATCATGAAAAAAATGAAAAAGTGGCAGCTGCACTCGACGTGTCCACATTTTGTGAAAAAACATCGTGGTCGGATTATTCCCCTACCAACAAGCCACCTCATACTCAAGCCACATCCCATCGAGGAAACACCAACTATCCGAGATGTCACATCACAAGAAATAATCGAGATGTGCAGTAAAATTGGAGATCAGAAAGCACCTGGAACAGATGGTATTCCGAATATAGCACTGAAGGTAGCAATAAAAGCAAGACCGGATATGTTCGTGGATACCTTTAACTCGTGCCTGAGGGAAGGAGTTTTGTCAGAACAATGGAAACGACAAAACCTCGTGCTCATTCCTAAAGGTAATAAACCACCAGACTGGCAAAATCCTGGAACGTATCATATGCAACAGGATTGAGGCAGCAATCGAACAAACGGGTGGACTTTTAGAACACCAAAATGGGTTCCGAAAGGCACGTTCAACAACTGACGCAATTAGTGTGGTAGTGAAAACGGCACAAGAGGCCATACAAGGAAAAAGATAGAGAGGCAGTGCCAAAAAGTACTGCCTTATCATAACCGTAGATATTAAAAATGCTTTTAATTCGGCAAACTGGGATCAAATCCTACGAGCCCTTAGAGAGATAAGAGTACAATACGACGGACCTAAGGAACACAAGATCAACGGGGGCGTGCCTCAGAGCTCAGTCCTTGGTCCACTTCTCTGGAACGTCACGTACGACGGAATACTGCGACTATCAATACCAGAAGAAGCAAAAATTTTGGGATTTGCTGATGACATCGCCATTACTGTCATTGCCAAAAAATTGCTGGAGGAAGTGGAACGGATCAGCAATGCGACAATAACGACTGTGCGAAATTGGCTTACCCAGTCGGCTTAACACTGGCGGAACACAAAACCGAAGCTATGCTAATAAGCAGCAGAAAAAGGTAGAAACTATTAGCATTACCGTCGGTGGACATGAAATAATCGAAGCCGCACATAAAGCATCTAGGCATTATGATAGACAGGCTCTCATTTAAGGATTATCTTAAATTTGTCAGTCAGAAAGGTGCAGCACTAGTGCGAATCATGCCCAATGTAGGAGGGCCAAGAAATAGCCATAGGCTTTTGCTGGCAAGAGTGGTAACATCGATCATTTTAAACGCCGCTCCGATTTGGGCCGAGGCCATGAACACTAAAACGAGCAAATTAGTCTTAACATCAGTGTATCGGATAAGTGCACTAAGAGATATTTGCGCATTTCGCACAACTTCCAGCGATAGTTGAATGGTGCCAATAGATATTCTGGCAGTAGAACAACAACGCCAGTACAACGCAAGGAGAGAGAAGAGAATTGAGACTACTGAGACTACAATCCAAATCATGAAGAGTTCCACAGGCGAACAACAAATGCAGTGCACGAAATTGCCAACATGATCTAGCTGAATACATCAGGCTAAACAAATATGATAGAGACAGGTGGAAGATGGACGAAGTAATGAAAGAATTCGACACGGTACCTACACACACACACAGGATCTAAGATGAAATATGATGGTGTGGCGGCCAGTGTCTATTTGGATTCTCCGGATTTTTCCAGCGTTTTCCAGACGGAACTACTGACTATCCAAGATGCTTGCATGCAACTAAAGCGTGACCCAACGCACAACCGAAACATTATACTACCGTCACAGATAGCCAAACTGCCATCAAAGCTGTCGACTCGGCTATAACCTATAACCATATCCTCCAAACTGGTATAGGAATGCAAAAAACGAGCTTGCCCGTCTGTGCGAACGTTTCAGGGTCACACTTCTCTGGGTGGCAGGATAAAGTGGCATAAAAGGAAACGAGCGAGCAGCTGAACTGGTCAGTTTGACAGCTATTGGAATTTGTTGATGTTTTCGCTAAATGTAGGTCTGTTCCTTTACTTTTAAATCTTACGAGTTTTTACTAATTCTTACGAATTTTTACGAATTTTTACTCAATGTCGTTCCCTAACTTGAAAAATTCGTAAAAGAGAGCGGCATCGAGAGAGCAAGATATTACCCCTCCATTGGGAATCTTACTAGTTTTTACTCAACAAATTTCTTTGAGTAAGAATTGAAACAACTGTCATCGCCTGAAAATTGACAGATGATTTGAAATTTGATTTGAAACGCGCGTAACGGCTATTTGCATTTATCTTTTGATTTCCTGCGATATGAGAAACAAATTGGTGTAAAAATGGTATCAGAAGGTGGGTAAACTATGTGGCTTTTATCTCTTCTGGAATAATTTTAGTTCAATCACTTCAAACTCTTCCACATACTTGGATTCATACTCACATGCAATTTATGGGAAAACAAAATGCATCTGTCATTTTTCATGATTACTACAAAAGCGTTCCCTAACGTTGTCGTAAGTTTTTCTCTTTGAGAGAAAATTTATCCCCACCATAGCCATTTTGACAGTCTTTTCCATTTTTACTACAAAAGTAAAGGAACAGACCTTGTGTCTACTGCATAGAAGCACATTGCATCGACAGATCTATTTTTGTTGATTATATAATTTATGAAATGTTTATAAAATGCAACCAAAGAAAGCAAAATACGTAATTAAAATGTCGTCGGCTACACTACACATATTCAAACACGAATAATAAAGTCCTTCGCTTGATAATAACTCAATAAATCTCAAATCAGAAAATGCACATGGGCACACAGGCATTCCCATGAAAGTCATATCGGGAGAGACAGATTGATGTTTTTGTAGTTTGCTTAAATTTTAACATTAGGCCTGTTTTATTGTAATTGCGTGTTAAAAATACTACTTTACTTTACTTCACTGCGGTAGGTTGCCAATAAAACAGGCCCATTATTTGGTAGTTGGTTATATGTATATGTAATCCTTTAGAAAATTTTAAGTGAGTAGAAAAGAGGTCGTATTTCGGTGCTATCCATCTTCTTTTCTGAATGGCACATAAACCACATAAACGAGTATGTTGTATGTACGTTGTACCTAGGTACCTACCTAGTTTTCAAAATTCTTCGTTCACTTTAACGATAGTTTCAAAATAGTAATGTGAATATCGGCCATCTTTCTATTCACAATAATAATAAAAAAAACTGTGATCTATCATCTATCCTCCACTGACAATCAAATAAAATTGGCTGCACTGTTCCAACTTAAAACAACTGTCATTCGAATCGCCACAAACACAATCATCTCCGTCCGGAATATAAAGAAAATAAATTTCTAATTACAAAATTGTGTTTAATACATAGTGTCTAAACAGTCTAAACAGTCTAAACAGTTAATTAATATAATAAAATAACATCAACTCTGGCAAATACAGGAATATTGCAAATGACCGAGTTAAAAAAAATGACGACGAAAACCAAAGTGACTGTGAAATAAACAACAAAAACCAACTACCTAATTTGTCCTTCACACAAAGTTAAGTCTCAAAATAGTTACTGTAAAAAAATAACTTCACACTAAAAAGTCTATAATACTGCAAACGACGAGGAAAAATACAATAAAATGGAAAATCAACAGCAGGAGGTTAATAATGTACTCAATAGCGAAACATTCAATGCCGCTCCCACACATAATAATATCTCAGCGGAAAATTCTACTATAACGAATGTTCCAGTATCTGAAGAAGCACCGTCGACGAGTCAACAGCAGTCAATACAACCACTCGCAGCTGTATTATCAGCGACAATTGTTCCAGCGCCCACAGGAGTCTCAAACGATGAATTAGACGAACGCAGCTGCTGGATTTGCTTTGCAACAGACGACGACAATAAACTAGCCGCATGGGTACAGCCATGCAAATGTCGTGGTACAACCAAGTGGGTGCATCAAAGCTGCTTGTATCGCTGGGTTGATGAGAAACAAAAGGGCAATGCGCTACGAAGCGTCAGTTGCCAACAGTGCCAAACGGAGTATATAATCGTATTTCCGCATATGGGTAAATTTGCCAATGTTTTGGAAATGTTTGACAACCTTATCAAACGGTTGAGCCCTTTCCTGGCAGCAGGCATATTTGTCGGTTCTCTCTATTGGACTGCAGTTACATACGGTGCTGTGACTTTCCTGCAGGTGAGGGAAATTTGTCGCAACAAATTGTTATCTACATTTAGTTATATCGCTTTCTATTTTTAGATTGTGGGTCATAAGAAGGGATTAGCGCTAATGGAAAATGGCGATCCACTTGTGTTGCTCATTGGACTGCCCGCCATACCAGTCGGCCTTGTACTTGGTCGTATGATTCGCTGGGAGGATGCTGTCCTTCGATTGATTCGCAATAGAAGAACGATGGCGAGAAAGTTTCCACTAATGAGCTTGATTATTCCATATCCGTAAGTTCCAATTGGTTGCATTCGATTGTTCTCTGCGGGGGAAGTACCTACACTATTTTTGTATTTCGTAATTTGTCTCAGTATTGTGTTGCTGTCGCACTAGCTGACAACAACTAATTTGAATATTCGTGTCGTTCTTTATGGTCGGGTGGGTCGAAGAGAAACGGGCTATTGGAAAATTTGCCAAGTGCAGTATTGCTTATTTATCGATTTCAGAATCGCAATGTTTACTGACATGTAGTCATGATAGTGGCCTTGTATGCTTGAACTATAAAGGAAATGCATTGTGGAGAATTTATGCAATTCGGCAGTGAGTTGGTGCATTTATTTTTGCATTGTTTTGATTATTTGCTGATGTTATACTGGCTTAAAATAACTTTTTGAGCGATAATGGTGAATTCTCTAGAAATGTATTTCAGCATAGAGTCTCGCATAAATTACCTTGTTGCAAGTCGTATTGCTTTGGAATGTATGTCTCCAGGAAGCGAGTTGAAAAAGCTTGCTCGTTCAGTAGCAAAAGTAGTTTAAAAAAGGGAAGAAAACTTAGCATCCATTCCATATGAAAACTAATTTGCTAAATAGGGTCTTTGAGGTGCGTCCATAAGTGAGCTATATAGCTAAACCAGTCTACGGCTACGGCTATTTGGTTATTTCTACATTTATTGCCTTCTGAAGGGTTTCTTATAATTCACGCAAAATTTAATTTTCATATAAAATACAGATTTTTAATTAGAAAGCTTACATTTTTTATTGATTCATAAACTATACTTATACAGATTGGGGGAATAGTACATTGGATAAACGTCCTCCATGGCTTTGATTGCAAGTAGTACGTATTCTTTTATTGAAATTTTCTATGATCATTTCGCATAAATGTGGCTGAATTTCATTAATACACCTCCCAATTTCCTCTTTCAAGGCGTTGGTGGTCGTGGGCTTGTTTGCATGTAACTTTAACTTCAAAAAACCTCAATGAAAAAAGTCCAATGGCGTCAAATCGCAAGATCTGGATGGCCAATTGTGATTGTGATCGCAAAGACGGCCGATTACACGATTAGGAAATGCCTCATGCAGTAATTGAATTGTTTCTCTGGCTGTGTGGCATGTGGCACCGTCTTGTTGAAACCACATGTTGGTCACATCCATAGCTTGTAATTTAGGCACCAAAAACTGGGTTATAATGTCACGATAACGAAAACACCACTAATTGTTACTGCCTGACCAGCTGCATTTTCGAAGAAGAATGGTCCGATTATGCCTCCAGCCCAAAATCCGCACCAAACCGTCACACCTTGTGTATGCATTTGTTTTAACAATTACTCGTGGACTCTGAACCCCAAATGCGACAATTTTGACGATTAACGAACCCATCAAGATAGAAATGAGCTTTATAAATGAAGATTATTTTGTTCGAAAAAGGGTCATAGAAAATTTCAATAAAAGCGTACGTACTTGCCGGCAAATTCGTGGCGGTCATTTATCCGATGTGCTATTCCATACATAACCCCAATCTGTATACTCTATGAATCAATAAAAAATGCAAGCTATCTAATTAAAAATCTGTATTTTCTATCAAAATTACATTTTGCGTGAATTATCGGACACCATTTATAACCTTGAATATAGACGGTAAAGCTATTGGACTGTAGTTTCGTGGCAAGCATTTCCTTAATTTTTTGGGAATCCGTTGCCGTTTTATATTCCAGTTTTTTAAGGATGCGTTGAGCTTTTCGTGCTCGTAATTTTCACCAATGTGTTCACCCTTAGGCCCCAGTTGTGCAGTATCTATAGCAGAAGTCTCCGGAAACATGCAAGCACAAATATCAGTCTTTTCTTTAGGTGTTGTTGCTAGCGATCGGTCTTCCTTCACCAAAGGTGTAATAGAAAAACAACAAAAGTTACTGCTAGTGCTTTTTGCCTTTCTTATAGATCAGAATGCGCGCCAACCATTATACGGTTATTGGAGATATGGTGTGGTACCTATAAACTGTGCTTTCACATTGAAACCCTACAAAACGTTTCGATAACGACATGTTTGAAGCAACGCTTACGCGAATTGTTCACGATCTCGTAAAAGCAATCACTAAATAGGTTCTCTTTTTGTTTTTCCTTGTATCACACTGTCGAGCTTAAGTCGCTTTTTCTCAAAAACATCAAAGATCCTTATCCCCGTATCCACAATATAGATAAATTTACGATTCTGGACACATTAATCAATTTACTTATAGTAATAGAATAGTAATAGTAATAGAAATATTATATATTTCAGTGAAGAGGAAGAAGAACCAAGTCTTCAAAATCCAGCGACGCCATCTCTTTCCGATCCTGTATCAGCAACGCGAGTATTTTGCGGAGCTTTGCTATTGCCAACTATATCATCGATTGTAGGTAAACTTCTCTTCGAAACCATTGAGAACACACTACATCGCACACTCTTGGGAGGATTGACATTCATTACTGTCAAAGGCATACTAAAAATCTACCTGAAACAACAACAATACACCAGAAAGAAGAAACGCAAAATTGTCGACTACACAGATGACAATATTCGCACATTCGTTAACCGAAATACTAGGCACAGCAACTTGAGTTCCACCCAACAGAACGTGAACGAAAATATGGTGTAAATACTTGATAAGTGGCACACGACAAAAATAAGTTTTTGTTTTTTTACTTATAAATATATAACAGTCATAATATTATACATGTTACAAACAAATTTGGTAAACTCGGAACTTATACCTACTGAAACGACTACTCCGAATTGTTATTTCGATTTCGAAATGTTCGTTTGTTTTCTCGTTTTAAAAACTATGAAATAATTAATTAATCACTTAATTCAAGTGCTAATAAAGCTTTAAATATAAATAATCTATATTTGAATATCAATACAAAACAAAAGAAAACATCATACTAATCTATACGAAATTTATAACCCATTATAAACTTTGCTCATCTTTTATTGTTTTCGGTTTTTTGACTTTCGTTTAATCTGAAAGGTATGTTGTTGGCAAATTTTGGGATACGTCGTCATGTAATAAAAATACGAAGTTAATTTAACGGAGTTGAATTTTTAAGAGGGTTATAGGAATGAAAATTTATATTAATATTTGTGTTGTGACGCTAAAGAATATTGTAACAATGTCATTCGAAACATGAAAAAAAAGACCAAATAAATGCGGAATTAATTCTTGTCAAATAAAATAATGTTTGTTTTGGAGAATCACAAAGATAACAACAGATGCTAGTCTTCTGCGTTGAAACGGTCTTACATTTTGAGATACCTACATATAAAATATGGTGAATGAACCATCTTATGTCGATTGTATTTCCGATTTGAAAATTCAATGGATATTTTCTTCTAGGTAAAAGACACTGAGCGCAGTGGCTCATATGTTGCACTGTGCATTGCCTGGACCTTAATTTGGGATTAATTCGCATTCACGATCAAGTGCTTTTTTATGATATTTTTGACAGCTTCATACGATTTTCTCCGACAGGAATTGGATGCGGAATTTTTTTACGATGTTGTGCCCTTTCAGAGGAGACTCAAAATACAACCTCTTTCAATTACGAATATGCGGTTTATTTCTATAAAATACAATATGAAAGATAAAAGTACGATACGATACAAATTAAGAAATACAATTTAAAGCTTACTTCACTTGTTGCTCCTCCTAGGGTTAAAGGGACAATGATTTAAAATTACGAATTACATGTTACAAATGAAATTTATGTCTAATTTGACATTTGGCAAAAGATGAATTTACAGGATTGTGATTGAGGATTAAGGCAACTGAGGTCTGTTCACATTTTGTGCGTTTACACTTGCGGGATCGCAACATCCCGCCCCCCGTGAATCGCTCCTTTGTGATTCACCAACGTCCAGTTTGGCCAGCTTACAAGCGGGCCTTTTTAGAACTCCAACAGATGTTTGTATCTCCGCTGAACGTACTTGTCCGTCCCGTCCTGGATGCAGCTTCAAAACTCTGCCACGTCTCCAGCTGCTTCTAGCCACATTTGTGTCACAAATGATTACCAAGTCTCCAATCGCCAGCGGTGACACCTTAGCATACCACTTAGTTCTTCGCACCAGATCCGGCAAGTATTCGGCTACCCATCTGTGCCAAAAACGATCCTTTAAAGATTGTGCAATTCTCCATTGCTTTCGCAGACAAATCGGCCCGTTCTCATCAGGTCCTGGCGTTTGGGTTGAATTTGCGCAGCCAAGAATGAAGTGGTTAGGAGTAAGGGGATCTTCCTCTTCCGATGACAGCGGCAGGTGTGTTAGTGGCCTTGAATTCACTATGTTCTCCGCTTCGATTAATACCCTCTTAACAGATCTCACCAGCCTTTCCCAGCATCTACCAGCACTGGGATTCGAAGGACAATTGAAGACCCATTGAATTCCTTTTGTTGATAGAAACGTTTGAATGGCTCCGTGATCGAACAAATCCAGTTTCGATTTTATTTCCCTATCGGCACCGACGAAGTTGGTTCCGTTGTCGCTCCGGATACGGACAGGTATACCTCTTCTGTTCACGAAGTTTCGAAGGCAAATGATGAAAGCGTCCGTAGAAAGGTTGACAGCTACTTCCAAATGGACTGCACGCACAGTGAGACACGTAAATAACGCTACCCAGCGCTTTTCTCTTCGCCTTCCAATTGCTACCAGGAATGGTCCCATATAGTCCACACCCGTGAATGTGAAAGGCCGCACGAAAGGAGTAAGGCGATCTTGCGGAAGTTGACCCATTTGTGGCGCTGTAGGTTTCGCAGATTGAATTTTACAAAACTGGCACTCCCGGATGACTGTCTTAACCAGAACCCGCAGATGGGGAATCCAATACTTCCGGCGAACTTCACAGACAATGGTCTCAGCATTTTGGTGGAAAAAGAGCTCGTGAATTCCCTTAACGATGATTTTCGACAGCCAGCTGTCCTTCGGAAGTATAATCGGACGTCTCGTTTGGATGGGAACACACACAGCAGAATCGATACGACCAGACAATCGAATGACGTTATTTTCGTCCAAACATGGTGTCAGTTTGAACAGGTGGCTTGACTTTACGACTTGCTGACCTGACTTTAGGGCGGCATAATCCTCGGCATAATGATGTTGCTGTACCATACGGCAAAGAACGGTTTCGGCGTATTGAAGTTCACAGACGGTCAGCATTTTGTGTTTCGGCGGTTTTTGTGGCACTCGCAGACATCGAAGCATCCAGGCAGTGACGCGTTTTAACTTTAAGAAATTGGAAAATTTAGTTATATCAATTGCGGGGCTACTTACATGGAGTATGTCATGTCGGTAGTTGGCGCGAATTTCCTCATCTGGCTTTTGGAATAAGCTGACGTCATTATTCGGCTCTAAAGGCCATCCAGACTCATCTTCCAGCAGAAAATCCGGACCATTCACCCATCTTCCTGTTGGCTGATAGCGAGATAGAAATTTAGCTCGAGTGGCGACATCGGCAACATTAAGCAGCGTGGGAACCCAACGCCACTCCTTCGAACTGGAAAGCTCCAAAATTTCAGCTATTCTGTGGGCCACGAATGGCTTGTACTTTCCTGGGTCGTCGGACTTGATCCAAAAGCGGACTGTTCTCGAGTCCGTCCAAAAGGTACACGTTGTTGGCTGCATGTTGTGTGATTGCAGAATACTTCGTCGAATGCGCGCGCCTAAGACTGCGGCTTGCAACTCCAGGCGAGGAACCGATATCAATTTTATTGGAGCACATCTTGTTTTGCCCATTACGAAAACAATACGGATATTCTTGTTTCGATCCACAATCCTCCAGTATCCGACCGCAGCGTAGGCCTCCTCACTGGCGTCAACAAAAATGTGCAGCTGAACGGCTAGAACGTTGCCCATACCAGTCAGATAACACCGCGGCACTCGCAATTTCTCAACAGCAACTAGTTTCGAAATCCATTTCTTCCATCTATGATAAATGTCGCCTGGGATTTTGTCGTCCCACTTCGTGACCGTCCTCCACAATGACTGCAGCATCAACTTTGCGTGAACTGTGAAATCTGCCACAAGTCCAAATGGATCGTAGATAGACATCAGAATGCTGAGGCATTCCCTTTTTGTAGGCCAGTGTACATCACTAGTAACTGCATGGCTGGACCGATTGAATTTTAAACGGAAGGTGAAGACATCTTCTGCTGGAATCCAGTGCATACCAAGCACCCTATCTAATCTTCTGTCGATGTCCGTGTTGGCTGATGAATCCGGTGTACAATTTTCTTGAAGATGATTTAGCAGTAGGGGTGAGTTCGAAGAAAATTTGCAGAGTTTGAAGCCTCCACTTCGATGGATTTTTATAACATCGCTAGTTACCGAAAAGGCTTCGTCTTCATTGTCAAAACTACAAACCAGGTCATCGACGTAGTGGTTATATTTGATTACTTCATAAGCCTTAGGCGCCTCATCAACGAATCGCATTGCATTGGTGTTTTTGATGTACTCTGCGGAACATGGTGAGCATGTGGCACCGAAAACCATCACCTGCATAACATACGTCTCCAATACGTCAGTTCCATTTCGTTGCCAAAGAAATCTCTGCGCATCTTGATCTACCTTTCGGATCGCAATTTGGTGAAACATTTCTGAAATATCAGCACACACACCAATCGGCTTCTCTCGGAATTTCAGCAAAACAGCTAGCAGGTTCTGGCATTGTTCAGGTCCTTTTAATAGTGATGAATTTAACGACGTCCCAGAAACACTGGCAGCCGCATCAAAAACCAGGCGTAATTTTCCGGGCTTATGAGCATTGCGAACGCAGAAGTGTGGCAGGTACCACGTCCTCGGACCTTTGATGTCTACTTCGCAAGGCGACAATTTGCGAGCGTAGCCCTTGGCGACGTAACTATCGATCATCTTTTCGTAATCGGCGGCATAATTAGAATCCTTGCTTAAGCTCCGTTTCACTGAGCTGAGACGACGTTTTGCCATTGGCAGGCTATCCGGCAGACAGATCTCGTCGTGCTTCCAAAGTAGACCCGTCTCGTAGCGGTTGTTTAACATAACGGTGGTATCTTCTAAAAGTTTTCTAGCTCTCATGTTATCGGCACACTCGATGAGCTTTAACGAACGTTCTGGGTCCACGTTATCAAGCGATATATAGTCACTTACCAATTGCGAGAGATGATTGTCATCGTCGTTGTGACTGTAGTCGGCATGGACGTGATAGACTGCATTGGACTCCTGCGTGTCACAACCTCCTCCACCGTAAACAACCCAACCAAGTAGCGTATGCACCGCGGCTGGTCCTTTTGGTGTGTCCAGCATAGTTAAGTCACCTACGATCAGTCGCCAGTTGTCCAGCCCTATCAGGATATTCGGCACGGCATTTTGGTACTCCTGAATTGGCAGCTTTTTAAATTTGTCTGTTTTCAGCTCACTTAGGTTCATTGACTGCATCGGTAGTGACAAATCATTATGTGTACGCACGTTTTTTAGTTGAAAGCGTTTACTTCCCGCCGCAACACCACTAATTTCGAGATTGACAAGACATGACGGCTGTGATGTTCCCTTTTGTCCTATCCACGTAAGTGACATAGTTTGTGGCTTACCAACTAGTCCCAATTGCGATGCGATGTTTTTATTTAGTATCGTTACAGATGACCCGTCATCTAATAGAGCATGTGTACTAATTTCACCATTCGGTCCATACAGCTTAACCGGTAGCACACGAAATAGAACATTGCGCACTGCAGAAGAATTTGCATGAAAATTAGACTCAGTGCATGCGTCGGATGCCCCCATGTGTTCACTTGACTCCACATTCGAATTTTCCTTTGGCCTCTGTGTCTCATGAAGGAGACGATGATGAAATCGGCGACAATTATCTTCCTCACAACGCACTTTGGATCTGCAAGATGACACAACATGCCCTGGCACTAAACAGGCAAAACAAACTCGTTTCTCCTTCACAAATTTCCATCGATCGGCGGTATTTAGTTTTGCGTAGGCTGCGCACGTAGCTAAATTATGTTTTTGCGAACACATTGGACATAACCTTGTTGCTTTGTTGTTTGATGTGCTAGGCTTCTCGATCGCATGTAATACGGGATCTTGACGACTACTCCTTTGTGGCTTATTTGCAATGGTGACTGGAAAATGGGTGTAGGTTGCAATGCTAGCAATTTTTGCATATTCTTGAATCCATGTGCTAAAATCCTTCACACTAGGATATGGCTGAATGCAATGCGAAAATTGCACCCATTCCAGTCGCTTGGCAATTGGCAACTTTGACACCAATTCATCCAGCAGCATCGGGTTGGCAAGATGTTGTTGACTTTTCGTTGTTTCCAGTAGAGTGCACAGATTTTGCACCTTAGTTGCAAAAGGAATCACCAGATCGATGCGATTATCCGGTATTGGAGAAATTAACCTCACTTTAGACAACTGGCTTCGGATGAGATGCTCAGCACGTCCAAATCGGAATTCCAATTGTTCGATAACTATTTGGATACTGCTAGGATGAATTAGAATTGTTTCGACTGTTTCTTTGGCCAAACCTCTAAGGCTTTTCTGCAGTCGTAGCATGTTCTCGAGTGGTGTATATCCATACGCGGCTGTAGATTCGTTGAAGCAGGCTATAAAAATCGGCCATTCTTCTGGTGCTCCACTAAATGGCGGTAAATCGTGTAGTTTTGGTCGATGGGGAACAAACGTTTGACTAGACAAATTGGAAACAACGTGGTTGGACAGTGTCGCATTAGATAGAGATTCGAATGATGCTGTCGAAGGGCAATGATTTGCTGGTTGATTAGCGTTGGGCAAAGTGTGTATTGCATTTATTGTGGCAGTTGGCTGTGGCGGTTGATCGGCACTAGAAAGCAAATTCTGCAGACGGACACGATCTCTTTCGCTGGCTTCCAGTTGTGACATTAAATTGGCGAGTTGCAATTGTAAGGCATTTAATTGCGATGGTAGATTTGCGTTTGCATTCGGTAACTGCAATTCTGGTTGGCTGCTCCCAGAAGCTGGCGATTGAGAAACTCCTGAAATGGCATTAACTGTGGCAGTGCTAGATGTCCGGCTGGATATTTGACTGCACAGATTATAGTCTCCCATTCGCGCTGGCATTATTCCCTTTGTTGAGCGGCTGCTCTTTCTCACTCCTTCCCTCGCTGGCGTTTCTTCTTGTGGAAAACTGTTCACGTTAACGGCTTGAGAGTTATCGACATTGATTAGCGGCGTTTCTTCTGGTAACGGAACGGTTCTCCCGTTCGGCGGTGAATGTTGCAATTGAAATGCCATTGAAGTATTTCGTCGAAGTGAAAAATAAAATTTGTTGTGCCCTTTCAGAGGAGACTCAAAATACAACCTCTTTCAATTACGAATATGCGGTTTATTTCTATAAAATACAATATGAAAGATAAAAGTACGATACGATACAAATTAAGAAATACAATTTAAAGCTTACTTCACTTGTTGCTCCTCCTAGGGTTAAAGGGACAATGATTTAAAATTACGAATTACATGTTACAAATGAAATTTATGTCTAATTTGACATTTGGCAAAAGATGAATTTACAGGATTGTGATTGAGGATTAAGGCAACTGAGGTCTGTTCACATTTTGTGCGTTTACACTTGCGGGATCGCAACATACGATTTGCAGTAAAGTATTGATAAATGAAAGCAATAAAGAAAAAACTTTTTAGCAACGTAATTCTTTGTATTTATTGCTTAAATTTGTTTTTCCATGGCAAAAGCAAGCGAAAAAACAAGCACTAAATAGGAAAACTCTGATGTAGCACGAAACAATTTTTAATTTATTTTTTATTATTCTTTCCGAAGATGAATACATCGAATGTATTTGAGCCTCCGATGGATAATACGGTGACCATATTTTTAGATGTGAAAAGTGAAACCCGAGCCAAAAAGAAATATGAAAAGAAAAAAACAAAACTCTTTTGTTGAATTAGTCCATAAATTATTATTTATTGAAACAACAAAATAAAATCTACAAACTTAACTCATGAAGGAGTCATGTTGTGACGTGAAAACAACACAATAGACACAAAACATGTTGCACACATATGTCGTACACATGTCTAAGACAAATGCTTCGTACCCGATGAAACCCAACTTGAAAACTGTCCTTCGGTTGCTTCTCGATTTTTTAAATGAGACGTGTCCTTCAAAAGTATTTCTCCTAAATCAAGCTATGCTTACTTACTTACTTATCGGGCTCCCGACCCGTGAAGAGTCTCTGCCTGAGACATTGCAGCCTTCCATCCTCTACGATCCCGGGCACGCAGCTTCCAGTTGTCCAGACCAAGCACTCTGGCATCCGCGATGGCTTGGTCTTTGAAACGGAGGTTCGGTCTTCCTTGTCTTCTCGAACCTGGGGGCTGGGATTCGAAGATCCTCTTAGCTGGAGCATTATTGTCCATTCGCTCGATGTGGCCGAGCCAATGTAGTCGACGTGTTTTGGGTTTTTGGACTACATCCACATCTTGGTACAGCTCATAGAGTTCGCGGTTATATCTTGTTCTCCATTCGCCCTCTTCGCACACAGGACCAAAAATACGCCGAAGTATTTTTCTTTCGAAGGAGCCCAGTATCAGCTCTCCCTTCTTGCTTATCGTCCAGCACTCGGCGCCATAAAGCAGAACTGGCAGGATAAGGGTTTTGTAGAGCACACATTTCGTCCTTCGAGTTAGGAGTTTTGAACCCAGTTGTTTTACCAAACCGAAGTAGCAACGGTTTCCTAGGGTAATTCTTCGCCGGATCTCCACTAGGGTGTCATTCGTGGAGCTCATGTTTACTCCGAGGTAGGTGAACTCCTAGAACTAGCTCGAAATTGTTGCTATCAATAGTGACGTTTTGTCCTAGGCGGTGGACAGATGCTTGTTTGTTTGTTGATAGCATGTATTTAGTCTTGTCCTCATTTACTTCAAGGCCAACGGATTTCGCCTGTTCTTCAATCACCGTGAACGCTTCTATCACGGCACGCTGGGAGCGACCGATGATGTCAATATCGTCCGCATAGCCTAGCAGCTGGACGGACCTGTTGAAGATAGTGCCTTCCGTGTTGACACCTACCCTGGCAACTATCTGCTCCAGTACGAGATTGAAGAAGTCGCATGATAGCGCGTCTCCTTGCCGAAATCCGGTGCAAGTTTGAAATAGATCGGAGGAGCTGCTTCCAAACTGCACGTTGCAGCGCGTGTTTTCCAGCGTCACGCGACACAGCTGAATCAGTTTTGCCGGGATTTCCAATTCGGCCATCGCCATATTCAACTTGAGTTTCAACTTGAAATTCGTTGGTGTTTTCCAGGATTTGCCTCTGATCAAGCTATGATGATTCCATATTAAATTGTAAATATGTACAGAAAAAAAGAAGACACCAAATACCCTTTCAGTATACTTTTTCAGATAATATGAATACAGAAACTATGCGATCCGCGACCCCTATCTATCCGCTTTGCATTTGGGAATTGCCCTCCTGTACAAGGCCCTAAAATAGATTTTCTTTTAAGTCTGGTAAGTACGCTGTTCGCACTATAATTAAGCCCCCATCCCCACATCCAAATGTATCTTCATTTTCCTTAGCTTAATTTTTACATCTAAAGGGAAACAGGATACAGGCACACCCACATCCTTTATAATTATTAATCTTTACTAGCTGAGTCGATAGTTGCCGAGTTTATACAAAAATTAAAACACTTTCTGGTTTTCTCGAATTTTCGAATTGTCAGGGACAGTTTTTAATTCTTTCGTAAAATCGTTATTTTTGGACTATTGCGGGAACATGTCGTAGACATGCTGCATACATTTATTGTGCCATGTGCGAACTGTCTTGAAAATGTGCATTTGATGCTGAAGAGTGAGCGGATATGCCTTAGTTATATGGAAATGCATGTTTTTCAAATTGATAAAATGCTTAAATAATTATTTAAAAAGTTTATAATGGAAATACGGGACTAATACGGGACTAAAAAATTAATAGGGGGCATTTTGTACGTCCCGTATATCTTTAAAAAAAATCGGGACAGTCGATTGAAATACGGGACTGTCCTGGGAAATACGGGACGGATGGTCATATTCATATGGAAAGAAAACGAAATAGAACAGAAGTCAATGAAAAACAAGTAAAAGTGTTATCATCGGCCTGGCCGATGCTTTGATACCCTCCACTGCATAAAAGTCATGCAAAATGTTCGCCATGCCATATTGGTTTGGTATAGGAGGTACCAGAACTACTTGACCGACATAGCCCATTTTCAATACCAACCTGACGACGGTAAAAAGAAGTCCTCTCACAAAATTTCATTCGCCTATATCGATTCGTTTGGACGCTATCGTGATTTCAACAGACAGAGAGACACATGGGTCTAATAGTGGTTTTGTATGGGAGGTACCAGAACTACTTGACCGACATAGCCCATTTTCAATACCAACCTGATGACGGTAAAAAGAAGTCCTCTCACAAAATTTCATTCGCCTATATCGATTCGTTTGGACGCTATCGTGATTTCAACAGACAGAGAGACACATGGGTCTAATAGTGGTTTTGTATGGGAGGTACCAGAACTACTTGACCGACATAGCCCATTTTCAATACCAACCTAACGAGCGACGGTAAAAATAAGTCCTCTTACAAAATTTCATTCGCCTAGGTCGGTTCGTTTGGACGCTATCGTGTTTTCAACAGACGGACAGACGGACAGACAGACGGACATGGCTAAATCGATTCAGAATGTGATCCTGATTCAGAATATATATACTTTATAGGGTCTCCGGTGACTCCTTCTTGGCGTTACAAATGTAATGGCAAAGTGAATATACCTTCCTGTGGAGGGTATAAAAAAGAAGAAACACACGAGACAGCACAGGGAGAGACAACGGATGATTGCAACTGCAAGTACTGTGGTAAAGTACCTACATAACAGAGTCAAGTGTGCAGCATACGGAAAGAGATGCGCCAAATGTAAGAAACTAAATCACTTTGCTGCAGTGTGCAAATCGATGAATTTCCAAAGAAGGACAGTTAATTATGTACATGAGGAGAAGAGTAATGAAGAAAGTGAAGCAAGTGAAGCGTCGTCTATGTTTACAATTTTAAATATCGGTCTAATGGAAAGTCAAGAGTCCCGTATATTAATGAGAAAAATTAATTTCAGTACAGGGAGAAAAAGAAAAATAATTCCGTGTGTGGTGGATACGGGCGCGTCATCAAACGTTATGAATATACCTACAAAAATTTCGTTTGCTATGCGACAAATTAATTATAAACTAAGAAAAATCTGCGTGAAATTAAAAGGGTTTGGTGGTAGTTTAATTGTTCCTATTGGCGTCGCAATGATAAGCTGTGAAAAGAATAGCGTCCGCAATAAGCTGCGAATTTGTCTCGACCCGGACGAGCTTAACAAAGCACTTAAGCGGAGCAAGTAGAGGTCATTGCAGATGATTTTTTGGTGTATGGAAAAGGTGGCACAAAAAAAGAAGGAATGAAAGACCATAATCAGAATTTATTTAAATTGCTAACTAGAATAAGAGAAGTAAATTTAAAACTTAACAAAAGCAAGAGCCGAATGGGAATTTTTAATTTTTTTGGATTTTTACTTACAAATCATGGGCTGGCTATTGATAAAGCCAAATTAGAAGTTATCGAAAAAATGCCCAAGCCTCAGGACGCCAAGGGCACCCACAGGTTTGTAGGCCTGTGCACTTATCTGTCCAAATTTGATACATATCTCGAAAACCACCGAATCGATTGAGCTCAAACTTACAGATAATCTTAGGTATTGACCGTAGTGGAAGATTGGTCAAAATTGGACAAAGGGGCGTGACACCTCCCTAAAAAAAAATAAACATTCAAAATCTTATACCTCCTATACAAAAAAACTCGATGATGTTATATCTCGATAACCGCTGGGTCGATTTTCATGAGTCTTTTTTTGTTTTGTTCGTATGTAAAGATACCGATACTGGACTGGTGGCGGATCCAATAGTGAATAAAAAATATTAGGTATTTCAACAGGGATGGTTTTTAAGCACATCAAAATTAATTTGCGTGCGCAAATTAATTTTGATGTGCTTAAAAATTGGGGGTGCCAATTTCCGATTTCCAGTGAGGATTCCGGAAATTGGCACCGGTGCCAATTTGCTATGTTAGGTAGGACATTGGCACCTGGTGCCAATTTCCGAAATTCACACTGGGAATCGGAAATTGGCACCCCAGGTGCCAATGTCCAGTAAATCATTTATACGTCCAGTGTTTTCACTTTAGTGCCTTGATTGTCAAATTGTCTTTCTCATTCGCCGTTCGCGGTGGTAGCTGCATTTTCGAAGCGCAGACCGCACACAGTTCGAAAATAGACCAAATGCAGACGTCTATCGCAACCGAGTACGGTTTGAGAATAAAGCAACGCTGAAAATAACGAAAGAGAGCGAAAGAGAACACAAGAATCGGATGGGAATTCGCGGCCCATCCGTCTTCGGCTATCCCCTGCACTTTTCATCCCCTTTACCGACACATTCTCGACACTAAAGTGAAAAGATACCCATTTACCCACCCCAAAGAAGATGGAAATTTTCTGCGTGTTGCACTTCTCAAATATGTGTTTAGTAATGAATGCCAGAGTATTGAGTAACTTTATTATAACAGCGTAAACCACTATTAAAAGGTTTGAAATAGAGAGGCTTTTCAATCCGAATCCCAACTTGCCGATGACTTATTTGAAGTTGAATTAAGAGTCCCAAGAACTTCATTGAAACAAACAACGCGTTCCAATACAGAAACCTCTTATACTGAAGCCTATTTTAGAGTGTCTATACTGATTCCTGGGTGTGGTTGGGTGTGTATGAATCGGGTAGGCGCTGACTGGCATCAACTTGGCGGTGCCCAGCTGTTGTAACTTTTTCATACACATCAATTGTGCTTATTTTACCTCCGCGTGGTAACCACCGGGTACTGGCCTCGCCCTTCCGGGCTTGGCTTGCTAAACTTATAAGCGCGAGTGTTGAACACGAAGAAAATAGCAACACTATAATGCTCTGTCGGAAAGACTGACTGAACGAGTCTCAGAAGTCTTACATGAGCTCCTCAGAAAGAGGACGTACGGCGGATGAATTCACGCGATTGAATCAACGGTGACGTCAACAGTCGGCATGACAGATACCTTAATGGGCTACTTCGACGTATTTGGAGCTGAGGCCATTAAGGATTTTTTTTTTTTCAATACTAGTCAGGGTGTTGAAATAGAGATGGTGGCGGAAGAGCCCTTAATGGGTCAACGGCAGCACTCAAATCCCCGAAGCGGGTTACTGACTCCGGAATATCCGGCCCCTTTCGTCCAAGGGGTCACAGAAAGGGCCTGGCCCTCCAGGTTGGGGGTTGTGCGTTGGGTTAACTACCCAACCACGGAAAAACAATATGGTTACGAAGCAACCAAGAGCCTCGGATAAGGACGGATTCACTGTTGACGACCCTGCAAAACGAAATATGGACAATGACGTTCGGATCTGCACGTGGAATGTTCGAACCCTGAACAGACCGCGTGCAGCCGAACAACTAGCGGAGGCCCTAAGCTGCTACAAAGCAGATATCACCGCCATCCAGGAGGTGCGGTGGGATGGGCCGGGCAAAAGAAGGATAAAAAACTGTGACATCTACTACGGTGATTGCTACAGAGAACAGAAGCAGCGTCTATTTGGATGCGGATTCGTTGTAAGCGGCAGACTTAGGCAAGAAGTCTTGAGCTTTCGACACGTTAGTGAACGCCTTACAACTATCCGCATCAAGGCTAAATTCGCCAACATCAGCCTGATATGCGCTCACGCCCCTACCGAAGATAAAGACGATGCTACCAAAGAATGTTTCTACGAGCTCCTCGACAAAACATATGAGCAATGTCCTAAGTATGACGTTAAAATCATCTTGGGTGATTTTAACGCCAAAATAGGAAAGGAGGACATCTTTGGTAGTACAATCGGGAAGTACAGCCTACACGACAACACGTCTGGAAACGGACTTAGGCTAATAGACTTTGCTGCGGGACGTAATGTTACTATAGCTAGCACACGGTTTCCTCACCTCAATATTCACAAAGGAACATGGCGGTCACCAGACCATCAAACGGTCAATCAAATTGACCATGTTGCGATCGACGCAAGGCACTCCTCCAGTATTCTAGATGTTCGAACCTTCCGAGCGGCCAACATAGACTCGGATCACTACCTTGTTGTAGCCAAGGTACGTATGCGGATATCCCAGACACCACAACAACGAGGAAATACTGTGAGGAGATTCAACGTTGAACGGCTACAAACGCAACAAACCGCCAGAACTTTTGCCGATCGCGTCTCCCTCAACCTCTCGAGAAGTCCTTTGCAGCCTTCATCAAGTGCTGAAGACCAGTGGCATCGATGCCAAGAAGCCGTCAGAAAAGCCGCAAATGATGTGCTCGGTTTCACCCGACCACCACCACGAAACCCTTGGTTTGATGAAGAGTGCCGGCAAGCACATGCAGCGAAGCAACTGGCCTACAAAGCGGCGCTGCAGAGAAGGACGAGAGCAGCTCGTGAGCTCTACGAGCAAAAAAGGAGGGAAGAACACCGGCTTCTCCGGAGGAAAAAGAAAGAGCATGAGAAGCGCGCGATCGAGGAAATAGAGAGGTGTTACTCCAGGAACAATGTTCGGAAGTTTTACCAAAAGGTAAAAAGAACGTGTCACGGGAACAAGACCCGAACAGAGACCTGTAGAGACGAACAAGGAAACCTTGTAGTGGAGTCACAGTCGGTGCTGAGGACATGGAAAAACCATTTCTGCAGACTGTTAAACGGCGAAGACGACACATATTCCGCTGTCAGGCAGAATGAACCATTCAACCTGGGCGATGAAAGCCAAGACTTCCGTCCACCTGACCAAAATGAGGTAAGGATAGCAATATCTAAGCTGAAGTCCAACAAAGCTGCAGGACCGGACGGTTTACCGGCCGAGCTTTTTAAGGCAGCGGGAGATGACTTGGTAAAGAGCATACACCAACTTGTTTCTAAAATTTGGTCAGAGGAAAGTATGCCTGATGATTGGAACCTCAGCATCGTTTGCCCGATCTACAAGAAAGGAGACCCTCTAATCTGCGCCAATTATAGAGGCATCAGTCTCCTCAACATCGCCTATAAGATCATATCTGCTGTACTGTGTGAGCGCCTGAAACCATTTGTCAACGAGCTGATTGGTCCCTAT
Organism: Cheilosia scutellata; assembly: GCA_955612985.1. Classification (NCBI taxonomy): domain Eukaryota; kingdom Metazoa; phylum Arthropoda; class Insecta; order Diptera; family Syrphidae; genus Cheilosia; species Cheilosia scutellata. The sequence continues at coordinate 55,648,983 of OY015312.1, read as the reverse complement.
CAGTGTGGTTTTAGGCCCGGTAAGTCCACAACCGACCAAATATTCACACTACGGCAGATCCTGGAGAAAACCCAAGAAGTCCAAATCGATACTCACCATCTATTTATCGATTTTAAAGCCGCATATGACAGCATTTATAGAGACGAGCTATACAGAGCCATGTCTAGTTTTGGCATCCCTGCCAAACTTGTCAGATTGTGCAGAATGACGATGGAGAACGCTCGCTGCTCCGTAAAGGTCGGAAATAATCTCACCGAGACCTTTGATGTCAAAAAAGGATTTAGACAAGGTGATGCGCTGTCATGTGACTTTTTCAACATCATACTTGAGAAAATTGTGCGAAACTCGCAAGCCAACACCAGGGGCACAATTTTCCAAAAGTCTGTGCAACTACTTGCATACGCTGACGACATTGACATAATTGGCAGAACGCAGCGAGCTGTTACTGGTGCGTTTGCAAGTATTAGCACAGAAGCGGCAAAAATGGGTTTAGTGGTGAATGAGGGCAAAACAAAGTACATGCTGTCAACAAGAAGGGACACACAACATCGGCGAATCGGACAGAACGTCACGATAGACAGCTATAACTTTGAGGTGGTTAGGGACTTTATCTACCTCGGCTCCGCTATAAACTCTGATAATGACACCACAGCAGAAATCAAACGAAGAGTTACACTTGCCAACCGCTGTTTCTTTGGCCTAAGAAGGCAACTGACTAGTAAGGCCTTGTCAAGAAACACTAAGGAGACTCTATATAAGACCCTCATCATCCCAGTCCTACTCTATGGCGCAGAAGCATGGACGTTAACAAAGGCGGATGAAGATCTTCTTGGTCGTTTCGAACGCAAAATTCTTCGAGTGATTTTCGGTCCCGTTTGCGTTGACGGGCTTTGGAGGAGAAGATTTAACAGCGAACTCTACGAGCTGTACAGCGACATAGACCTGGTCAGAAAAGTGCGTATCAGTCGACTAAGATGGCTAGGACATGTAGAGCGAATGGACACCAACGCTCCGGCCCGAAGAGTCTTCGATTCCAACCCGGAGGGACAACGCAGTAGAGGAAGACCTCGCCTTAGGTGGCGCGCACAAGTGGAAGGGGACCTCAACCAACTTGGAGTGCGCAACTGGAGGCGGTTAGCCAAAGATCGGGCTAACTGGAGAGGCATGTTGGTTGAGGCCCAGGTCCACCCCGGACTGTAGCGCCATCTAAGTAAGTAAGTAAGTATACTGATTCCTTGCATAGATTCGTTAATACAAAATCTTACGGACAGATTCATGGTCAACGCAGAAGTCCTACCATAATGTCATGTCAAAAAAAATCAAGACGTCTTCTGCTTTGAAAAAAATAATTTTAGTATGTTCGTTTAGGTACATACGATTTAAAAACTAATAAAAATCAATGAATTGGAATATACAGGGTGTCCCAGTTAAGCAGTATAATCCTTTAAGGGAAGATTCCTGAAGTTCCGCCGAACAAAAAATTGTATCGCAGGGGGGGGTTTATTTTCACCATATTTCCCGTTTTATTTTTTTTATGAAATTTTTATCCTTGAGGTTTTTTTTTTAAATTATGTTAAGCAACTTTTTTACATACGATCAACAGAATTTGTAGTAAAAACAGTTTTTTTGTCAGACAAAAATGGTCAAAAAGAGACTCGATATTTATCTAAAATCAACTTTTTCTTTCACAGCACCCCAGAAGAAAAAATCCATGGGTGTTAGGTAAGGAGATCTGGGTGGCCAAGGATTGGGCCAAATCGACCAGTTCACCGTTCATTAAAGGTATGGTATGGAATAGATTTACCCCGCTGCTACTGTCACAACTCACAAGGTGCTCCATCTTGTTGAAAGAACATCGCTCTTCTCTGAAAAAAGAAGAACATCTTCAAGGAGCTTCGGCAATCGTTCTCTAAGAAATTCAAAGGAATTGACTGTTTGTGGAAGAACTTGCGGGCCTACTAAAGTGTTTTCAAATATTTACACTAAACCTCCTTTGAAATAAGTACACATTTTGAAGAAGTTGTTCAAAATAATTAAATTCTTACGGCGTTGGACTCCTATCTTGCCAACGAAGCGTTTCCATGGCAGAACCTGTTTACAAACACTATTTCCGCGTAATCACGTTTTGAATACATTTTTTGGAGATCAACTTATCAATGTTAAGCTTTTTTTTTCATATTCGACAATTAACTTTTAACCATTGCTCGGACTTAATTTTGTTTGATCATTTTTTTTTGACAACAAACGGCTTTTACAACAACTTCTGTTGATCGTACGTAAAAAAGTTGCGTAACATAATTTTTAGAAAATTTCTCAAGGATAAAAATTTCATAAAAAAAATAAAAATTTATAAAGTAAACATTTTGAGAAAAAAGCATTTTAAGTAAAAAAATGTAACAACAAATTTTCAAAATGTTGAGTTTAAGGATCCATTACTTTTTTGTAGCTGCACATTTGTACCCAAAGTGCATAAGACTTGTATGCGCTTCTAAGTTGTATTTTCAAAATGCACAAAACAATTTTTGTATCTCTAATAGTTTAGAATTTATAGCGTTTTAAGTGGTAACACCTCCAAATTAGAGTTCACGTGCTTTGAAGGGCCATAACGGGAAATAGTGAAAACAGACCCCCCTGCCATACAATTTTTTGTTCGGCGGCACTTCACGAATCTTCCCTTAAAGGATTGTACTGTTTAACTGAGACACCCTGTATAGTTTTTTGTTTAAAGAATTCCTCGTAAGATTTGGAAGCAAGCAAGCAAGCCAATGTATGCGTGACCAATATCCCTCCATTTACTTTAGCATGGCACACATACTTAACCACCTAATAACTTTTTTAAACTGGCTCTATGGATCTCTCATTTTTGGGTGGAGCTGTTGGTCTATTCTCTCTGGTTTGTGGTTATTTCCTACTAAAGATAGGAAGAGCTAAGAGAAATTATTTCCCACAAAAAGTGAAGTTATTGCCCACCTTCAGTGGAAAATAACTTCACATAAAAAAAGTGAAATTATTTCCCACTCGTGGTGAAGTTATTTCCCATGTGAAATTATTTTCCTGCTTTAGATAAAGCGTTTATAAACTTCTCAAAACGTTATTTTTTAGGTATAATGTCTGTATACATATATTATTTATTATTTTGAATCATAATAATATGTATATGTACTTAAACTTGACCAATAAATTAAAAAAATAAACATTGCCATACCTTTCATTTAGTTTTAACATATAATATAATAATATGGCATACGAATAATTGTGGACTTATGGCCTTTTCAGATTGTGAGACTATGGCCCGAAATATTGTGGATTTATGGCCCACCCCACCTGGGTGGGTCAAAAATCCATTGTGGACTTCTGGCCTGTGGACTTAAGGCCCTGCGCCCAAAAAAATATCCCAGTCCCATGGCCGAATTCCATTGCCCGCTAAATAAATGACATGAGCGGTATGTCAAACACTAGAATTGACATTTCACAATTTGCGCTAGAGCTCTAGCACTTATGTATTCTCAAATATAATTTTCAGGGAAAATGTTAAATCTAGAGAAAAATGACTGGATTAAGAAAAAGGTAGTAAAAAATAATCTGTTTAATGCAATTCAATTAAGAGTAAATAAATTTGGAAAAACAAATTTGGAGATGGAATTCGTCGATAAAACTAGGGATGGAATGAATTAAAGGCTTAAATCTATCTTTCATGGAGAAAAGAAACCAATTTTAGTTTCGCTGGCGCTAGAGCTTTAGCTAGCAGTCGTTCCTCCATCTCGAGCTATTATGTGCTAAACGTCTAAGGGTCAAAAGAATGCAGCCAATAGCTCGTGCTTTTATTGTTTGAGACGAATTTGACACGGTTCATATCATATATTTGTATCGTATGGCAGGACAGAAATAATGACTTGACAGCGCCATATATGTAGGTATGTACGTATTAAGTTGCACTCTTTTATATTAGCCGCCACATGGGTTATCACGCAAGTCGCCATTACCGGTGCAGAAACACGGATGAATAACATTGATCACCGTACCGATGCATGAGATTATTCAATCAATAACTGTATGAAGCATTGCTCCATAGTGAAAAGGACTTCGCTAAACAGATATCTCGTATCTAAATATCTAGCTATAAATTATATATTAAGGTGGTGCTACAGTCCGGGATGGACCTGGGCCTCAACCAACAAGCGTCTCTAGCCAGCACGATCTTTGGCCAGCTGTCCCCAGTTTCGCACGCTAAGTTGGTTAAGGTCCCCTTCTATTTGCGTGCGCCACCTGAGTCGCGGTCTTCCTCTACTGCGCCGTCCCTAGGGTCTGACAAAAAATGGCTTCTACTATTACTTCTGTTGATCGTACGTAAAAAAGTTGCTTAACATAATTTTTAAAAATTTTCTCAAGGATAAAAATTTCATAAAAAAAAAATGAAAATTTATAAGGTAAAAATTTTGAGAAAAAGGCATTTTAAGTAAAAAAATGTAACAACTAATTTTCAAAATTTTGAATTTAAGGTGCCATAACTTTTTTGTAGCTGCCCAGATGTAACCGAAGTGCTTTAGACTTATGCGCTTCTTAATTGTCTTTTCAAAATGCCCAAAACAAGTTTTGTAATTTTTGCGATGATAATCAATAAATCGCAAGGCAAGGATTAGTAAGGTCTGTGGGATTAATCTCGAATTTCGAATTTTTAAGTATTGGTATTGGGGGGGGGGGGGGGGGTTCACTGCTACGGTCACCCATCGCCTTTTCACCGAAGAATATACGGGAGGTAGACTGTTACGGTCGCCCTCCACCTTGACTAACGTTTTAGGTGTCGCTAAAGCCCTGCCAGACGCAGTGGAAATGCATTAAAAATTCCAATTTTGAATAATTAATGCAATCACTTAATTTTTATTTTAGAATTTAGAGAAAAACTCCTTGATAACGAATATATAAGTCCAAGACGTTTCACGTGTCGCCAAGTCCTTGCCAGATCCAAAGGTTAGAGATCCGCTAAAAATGCCCTATTTATATCTACACAAAAAATCGCAACTGAACATTAAATAAGTAATTGACGCAACCACACAAAATTTCTTTTAAGCGTGGACTGAAACACTAGAAACATAACTGCATAAGTCCAAGACGTTTCATTTGCCGCCAAGTCCTTGCCAGACGCATCCAAATGTTAAAAATCCGCTAAAAATGCCCTATATATACCCAAAAACTAACAAAAAAAAAAATAAATAGGTGGCGCAACAGGCGGTAGACACCCTAGGCCTAGTTTCTCGCAACCATTCGTTTGTGTGAGTTTCTATTTTTTTGGGACGAATGGAAGGGACCTACAATTTTATGCCGAGTCCGAACGGCTGAATTGAGAAGCTTTTTCATGACAGTTATACTCTCGGATGTTTGTCAGACGTTCGCGAGAGGTGGCGCAGTAGAAAAAAAACGTTAAGATGTAATTTGGGTTTTTCCGGGGATCGAACCTTGGATAGTGGGATCCCCCGCACAGTAGTCCAGCACACTAACCACTGCGCTACTGCGCACACAAAAACTAACAACTGAACATTAAATAATTAACGCAACCACACAAAATCTCTCCTAAGTATAGACTAAAATACCAGAAACATAACTGCATAAGTCCAAGACGTTTCACGTGTCGCCAAGTCCTTGCCAGACGCATCCAAAGGTTAGAGATCCGCTAAAAATGTCCTATTTATATCTACACAAAAAATCGCAACTGAACATTAAGTAAATGACGCAACCGCACAAAATCTCTCCTAAGCATAGACTGGAACACCAGAAAAATAACTGCATAAGTCCAAGACATTTCACTTGTTCCTTTTGTGAATCATAGCGCATTTTTAAGATGCAGTTGCATGCTTTAGCTGCCATTAAGCGCTGCCAGACGGGCATATTTGAAATCTTGGGCATCAGAGCAACGTATTTATGTAAAATTCAATCGGTTGCCTTTCACGTCCAAAATTTACTGCGGGCTCTCGGTCTATAATTATAATTTTATATTTAATAAAAATGTATGACAAGCTACAAATTTCCTTTTTTAACGGAGCACCCTATACCATTTTCCGAAAAAATTCTCCTCCTCTTTTTTCTCTCTCTCTCACTACAACACTTCTTATATCCATCTATTTCTCATGGCTGTGTGACACAGTAATACGTGCTGATAAGGAAATTGCCGAGAGTGTCACTACTCATTATAATGGATATACTGTGGTTCATCCCTGTCAAACTTGTCAGATTGTGCAGAATGACGATGGAGAACGCTCGCTGCTCCGTAAAGGTCGGAAACAATCTCACCGAGTCCTTTGATGTCAAAAAAGGAAGATGCGCTTTTTCAACATCATTCTTGAGAAAATTGTGCGAAACTCGCAAGCCAACACCACAATTTTCCAGAACACAGCGAGCTGTCACTGGTGCATTTGCAAGTATTAGCACAGAAGCGGCAAAAATGGGTTTAGTGGTGAATGAGGGCAAAACAAAATATATGCTGTCAACAAAAAGGGACACACAACATAGACGAATCGGACAGAACGTCACGAGAGACAGCTATAACTTTGAGGTAGTTCGGGACTTTGTCTACCTCGGCTCCGCTATTAACTCTGAAAATGACATCACATCAGAAATCAAGCGAAGAATTACACTTGCCTTGTCGAGAAACACCAAGGAGACTCTATATAAGACCCAGTCCTGCTTTATGGCGGATAATCATGGACGAAGATTTCCTTGGTCGCTTCGAAATCAAAATTCTTCGAGTGATTTTCGGTCCCGTTTGCGTTGACGGGCTTTGGAGGAGGTTTAACAGCGAACTCTGCGAGCTGTACAGCGACATCGACCTGGTCAGAAAAGTACGCATCAGTCGACTAAGATGGCTAGGACATATAGATCGAATGGACACCAACGCCCCGGCCCGAAGAGTCTTCGATTCCAACCAGTAGGGACAACGGAGTAGAGAAAGACCTCGCACTTGGAGTGCGCAACTGGAGGCGGTTAGCCAAAGATCGTGCTAACTGGAGAGGCATGTTGGTTGAGGCCCAGGTCCACCCCGGACTGTAGCGCCATCTAAGTCAGTAAGTAAGTATACCCAAAAACGACAAGAAAAAGTGGAAGTGATTCACAGTCACTTGTTGATTGAAAAATCAGTATAGTCTCGTTGAAAATCGAGCAAACAGTGCGTCTAGAACAGATGTGGTGGTCGTCTACTGATGAGCCCACCCACCACATCGGGGCGAAACGCATTACTGGAGTCGAGGCCAACACAAATTGTGATGACAATCGTACACTCCAACGTTATTCAATTCATAAATATGTTTATGATTGAAAGTAGTTTGATTAAATGGACAAGCCAGGCCCTGGGCATAAAACAAATCCTCTCGGCGATAGTCTTTGAACCAAAGATTCGTCTTGAGGTATGATTCACAGTCACTTGTTGATTGAAAAATCAGTATAGTCTCGTTGAAAATCGAGCAAACAGTGCGTCTAGAACAGATGTGGTGGTCGTCTACTGATGAGCCCACCCACCACATCGGGGCGAAACGCATTACTGGAGTCGAGGCCAACACAAATTGTGATGACAATCGTACACTCCAACGTTATTCAATTCATAAATATGTTTATGATTGAAAGTAGTTTGATTAAAAAAGTGGAACAGTTTGACAAAGATACAGGAATTCAATAAAATGTGCGCCGCCTGGATCTGGATCATAATAATTCAAAAGCCAGGTATGAGTTAGAGCTCTGCAGTCATTCACCATAACCAATAAGTTAAGCGTTCAGCAAATTTACTTCGTTAATCCTTCATAATGAAATTTCTGTTTGTCATCACAAGTGATTTAAAGTTGTTCCTTAACCACGTCATGAAATATTGTAGCATCAATTCAGCCTCATTCCCGCGGTAAGAAACAAACAATTAAGCAAATCATCATCGTCATCATCATTGTCAACCCCTGCTGTTCGTTGGCAGTAGTAGTATAGGTATACTCATACTTGATCTTCCCTACCCCATGTCTCCTAGGGAATACTGCTTCGGTGAAATATCTGACGATGAAGCACAAATCTAAGTCGTGCGTCCTTTCTATTTTAATTGTATTTTAATGGTATCCAGTCGGTAAAACAGTCGACATGCACTGCGGTGGTGTAGTGGCGTAAACGGCAGGGAGACTCAATTAATCCTGATGCAATATAATCCGCAACGCAGAGGGCTTCATCACACAGCCTCATCAGCGACATAATACAGGATACACAATAAAACGAATGAAAAAGTGCAAGTCCCGGGGAAAAACTGTTCATTTCAGACCTGGAGCAGATAGGAAATGCAGCAGTTGCCACAAATGCTAAAACAAAGCAGGAAATGGAATATCATATTTCTCTTTCACCAACGCCTGAATCATAAAATGAATCCTGTCCCCGCTGAGTGTATTGTTATCAAATGGTTATTTCTCTTCACTGAAGTTATCCGTATGACGATGAGCTTCATTCTTATGGCATCCGTCTCAGACGGGATATATTACACAGTGTATATACGACTATGTATATACTATAGAATACCATTTTTGTATCTTACATTGACGAAAATGTAAATATGTATATATAATTTTGAGTCTTCGACAATATTGTGTACCTGTACATTTATCGAGACTCGAAGGGGGATCGAACTGCGAGGCTGCCAAATCACCATATTGTGAAATGTGAAAATATTTGACGTCGCAAGAGACCGCCATCAACATTTTGCCGACCGCGTCTCCCGCAACCTCTCCAGCAAGCGCGCACCTATTTTGTACTTTTCAAATACTCAGCTGTTCTACGAGTACTACCGTATTTCCATGCTCGTCTCTGCAGAGACTTCTGTTCCGGCCTTGTGTCATCGCGAAGATCATTTTACCCTCTGTTATAGAACCAGTTCCTCATCGAACCACTGGTTTCGTTGTGGTCGATTAGTGTATCCAAGAACATCGGCATTTCTGATGGTCGGCAGAAACTAACCTTGATACTGATGATGTGCCTTCTGAGAGATAAAGGCAGACGCGGCTGGCAAAAGCTTAGGCGGTAGCCCTGCGCAGTCAAATATGTGTTTTCACAACATCCGTCATGAATATTCGCAGATTCCGCACCCGCACTTTGGCTGGTGCCAAGTAGTGGTCCAGAGTCTATACATTGACTGCTCGCAACGTTCGGAATCTCAAGACAATGAAGGCTTCTCTGGGGTCTATCTTTTAGTTAAACCATTTGACAGAGCTTAATGAGCGTTTGTCAGTGGTTTGACTTGACTAACAAAGTAGTTAAGTGTTAAGTCTTTGTAAAAATCATTTTTGCGATTAAAGAGCTCAGATGCGACCAGAATAAAAAATTTAAGTACCGCCTTTTTCTGAATTTTAATTTATTATCTCTCCTCTTTTGACAGTTCCACCATCTTGATTTTAAATTATGCAAAGGGTGTACCTGTGTATAATAGTAGGCGTATTTTTTTTGAGAATCTTTATAGCTAGCTCACTTTTACTTTTACATGCAAAACTGTTATATTCACTTTTGGTTTTGTTACACTCACTTTTGGTTTTGCATGTAAAAGTAAAAGTGAGCTAGCTATAGACCTTAATAACGCAGGCGTCAACATAGTTGGATACGCCGATGACCTAGTCATCATCATTAGGGGCAGGGAACCAGACGACGTTACTACGCGCATGCAAAACGCCCTTACGATCGTCCTAGACTGGTGTAGGAAAGAAAATCTTTCTATTAACCCCAGCAAGGCTGTCATAGTTCCTTTTACGAAAGAAAAAAATTTAATCTAAACCACATTTTGATCAATGACATACTGTCGTTGAGTACTCCAACGAAGTCAGATATCTTGGAGTGATCCTGGATAAATGACTAAGATGGAACTCCCACATAAACAACAAAATTCAAAAAGCAACAAAAGCTTTCAGGGCCTGCCGCAGCATGTATGGTAGGACCTGGGGGATCTCTCCACACAGTCATAGTCAGACCCATTATAATATACGCCTCGATAGTATGGTGGAACAAAGCCACCCAAAAAACAGCCATAAAGAAGCTTAATAATGGTACAACGACTCGCGTGTCTGGGCGCTTCCGGAGCCATGCGTATCTGTCCCACTGCGGCTATAGAACCCTTAATAGGACTAACACCTCTCCACATTTACATCAAAAAAGTGGCAATAAGCAGCTCAGTAAGTCTGATACAAGCGAAAGAGTTAAATATTAACGAACATCAAGAACTAATGGAACTACTTTCCGAAATTCCAGAACTTGACATGATCGCCTACCTAAGACACTATGCTTCAACAAACTTTTCTCCACAGAAATCACAAATAGGGAAGCATGGGTTAGCAATAACCCACCAAATTGCCAAAACGGCCTAAAGTGGTATACGGATGATTCCAAAATGGACTCGGGGGTAGGAGCTGGTATTTATGGACCAAATACCAATGGGAGAAAGTCCCAGTGTATTTCAGGCAGAGCTCCATGCCCTCAAAGAACGCGCAAACCTCATACACAACTCAGGTATAAGAGGCGTAAACATCCATATATTCACGGACAGTCAATCAGCTATAAAAGCCCTTAGCTCACCAACTACTGACTCCAAATCTGTACTACACTGCTTCAATTCCCTCCAAACACTTAGTACCAGGAACAAAACTAGTCTATGGTGGGTCCATGGTCATAAGGGGATTGAAGGAAACGAAAAAGCTGATGAACCAACCCGGAAAGGCTCGGAAACCCCTTTCATAGGACCTGAACCCTTCTCTAAAATCAGCTACATATTCTGCTATAAAAAGCTGGGAACGAAACAAAAACATTTCCTATTGGGAGAACATCCCAGGTCTTAGACAGGCCAAAAAAGCTACACAGCCTTTCAAAAACGATGCAAAAAAGTTGCCAAATCTAAGCAGGCACGATATCAAAAATCTAGTAGGTTACCTAACAGGTCACCACGGTCTGCGATATCACCTAAACAAATTGCATTTGGTCGACTCACCGGAGTGCCGACTATGTCTCGAGGAAGACGAAACAGCTGAGCATATCATATGTGAATGCCCGGCTCTCTATTAGAGAGAAATCATTTTTCAGGGAAGTAATAAGTACCGAAGAATTAAGAAAATCCTCTGCTGAATGCATCATCATCATCAGCTACATTAGGAAAGTAGCGGCGCTACTATAACCTAAACATAAACCTGACAATTTTAAGCACAATAGATCTTTTAGGTCAACGTGCATCACATCGCTCTGGGGCCTGTACCACAAAACTACAAGTATTGTACAACAGGCGAATTTTAACAATTAAAAACTGGTTTTGTACCAGAAAACCATTGTTAATTGTTAAAATTCGCCTGTTGTACAATACTTGTAGTTTTGTGGTACAGGCCCCTGGTGAGTCAGTTAAAAAAAAAAGCTATAGATTCTCAAAAAATGCGCCTAATATCAACAACTTAGTTTACTACAAATATTCGTAATCTACTGCAACTACATATATATTACAATCTACTATAATACGATGACCGTTATGAGATGCCCAAGACATTTAACGTATGGGAAGCATAACTTTTATTTCAGTCCATTAAATTAACATAATTTTGGTAGCCATTATTTTCAAAAATTAACTTAAAAACGCTCTACATAAACACATCATCAAAAGTAACTGTTAACGAGATACTCGCGAAAAACAGTTCGTGACCTTTGGCCCCGTGTAACATTTTTAGCGGCACATGTAACGCCGGGGACTTTTGGGATATTGTTTAGAGCCACATAAGGAAGGGTCATGCAAAAATCCAGCTTTCCCCCATTTTTTCCGAAGTGAATGTGCTTATTCCTCGGACTATTGTTCCGCATAAATGAAATACCTTTTAGGGGTTTCTTGGTTATACAACATAATACCTATTAACCTACTCAACTCATACTGAAGAACCGCCAAGCCCAAGATACATATCAGAGCCAAAGTACATTGCATCCCTTCTGTCAATGGAATTTTTCCTGAAAAGAATTTACCATCCAAAGAGTGACAGCGATGGCGACAACATTCAGTTATGACTGCTATGAGCTTTGAAGGAAGTTTACTGTGTGACGTTCATTAAGAAATCACTATCCTGGGTATTCCTGTAGTTGAAAGAAGGTGAAGAGATCGAGATGATGGTTGTGATGCGCCTGCAAGTCAGCTATAGGTGCAAATGAAAAGTCCTTATTTTTTAATTTATTTAACCAAGCTATCTATTCAAGTAGGAATTTATTTTCCTTCGTATTCTTTGACAGTTATATATTTAAGAATAATTTGTTGTTTACACCAGAGCCACATAGAGCGGAAGAGGAGAAGCAAGTTTTCTTTTAGAAAAAGGTTTCTATTGTCTGTTAATGAGGCTGCTGCAATATTCTTTAACATTTTTTTTTTATTATTTTGTGACCTGTATTTCATTTCATTTTTTCACCTTCCTTATAGCTTTTCTCAACCTCAAGCGCACAGAGGGACATTTGGGGGGACAATGCAAGTGGGTGTGAAGGTGTAAAATGAGAGATTTTGAATATTATCCAGAACAGAAAAAAAGTAGCTGAATGGAAACTGTTAAAAGAATCCCTTAAATGGTTGCGACGAGGAAAGGGAAAACTTTTTGGATTGACGGTTTAATTTTGTAGTACCTGAAACTAGCAAACAATTGGAGCTCTCTTAATAATTATAAATGAAAAGTGGCAGGGGCGGATCCAGGAATTCTGTTTGGGTATGGTCGCGTTGCGCAATAAAAAATATCTTTAAAAATAGATATAGGTGCATAAAACTTGCATATCTATACAGCAATGAATCTTTTATGCCTAGTCTCAATAGAAAAAATTGGTAAAAAAGTCTTGTCTTTTTGCTGAAGCATTGGCAAAAGCTATACTAACTTTTTCATAGTCGCTGATGCCTTCCGATAAAACGCCGCTTTTGAAGACTTTGGCAAGGAGTTGTTTAAAGCATGGTTGTTGCATGGACAACGTTTAGCTTTTTTGCAGAGTTCATGGACTGCACCCTTTGTGTCAGAAGCCATCACAGAACAGCTGTCAGTACCAATCCCTACGCAACGCACCATGATAAATCAATGTCGAACTCGTAGCAAAGATCTTCTATGTCTTCACATTGAATCTTCTCATATGCGTCGCAAAATGTTAAGAAATCCTTTCTGATTATTCCCTCATGAAAATATCGAAAAGAGAGACTCAACTGATGCTCGGTATGGAAAATGTCAGTAGTTTCATCGAAAATAATGGAAAAATGTTTTAGATTTGGAACCGTTTTGGATCCGTTTTTGGATCCGTTTATGAGGTTGTTGCAGAGTCGCTTGAAGGGTACGAAACTCAAGCTATCTCAAAGTTTATTGGTTATATTTTGTGAAATCTGAACGCGAGGAATTTCAAAAGGTTTCCCCTTACCCATATATTTTTATATATGTAGGATGTAGGTATGTGCAATTTTGTTTGACAGCCTCCGTAAATGCAAGAAATGTTGTTTGGTTTTCTTTCTAGTATTTAATGATTCTACCGCATAATTTGTTCCTACTACTGTGCAAGGAATATTTTAAATGATTTGTAAATACACTCAGCTGCACGGAATCTTGGCCACGGTGCAGAAAAATAAGTCCCCGGGAACTAAGTCCACTGAGGGACCTAGTTCCCACCATGATGGAATAAGTATAAGGTGGTCTCGTCGGCTGCCGACTCGTTCGTTTTTTGGTCCCTTAACGCTTCGTTAACGTACACTTACTACGCTGAATAAAGAGAAAAACGTGTCGTTAAGGGACTACTTTTTGCCGACGAGACCACCTTATACTTATTCCGTTGCAGTTAAAAAAAACCGCATGCAATACCCCACTTTTTTTGTGTAGATACCTATTTACCTAAACATTAATTGTCATTATCTTAAAATTTACCATAACGGCCTATGCGCCACTCATTTACTAAAATTTGCCTGTTTTTGCCGTTGTTCTAATGCACAGCAAGTGCATTGGGAAAAATGAATCGCTCTCTTTGCTGTTGACCGCGATAGAGGTAACATCTCTTGGAAAAAGGCTCTTCTTGGTAATACCATACACTTTGTAAATTTTTTTTATACAATAAATTGAATTTTATAACGTGGTTTGATATCATTCGTTTTATTGTCATTTATATCATTCGCGCCGTGTCATTTCATACTGGTCCTTCGCATCCGGATTAATTTCGTTAATTTGATATTTTTCTTTGGACATTGCGCGAAAAAGTGTGTGGTACGACTTTGATAAAGACATACATTGATATAAAATACATATGGCACTGACGGTGTGATGAATGTTGGATGGTGCGATATTAGATACAAAATTAAGAACAATTAGCTGATATTTGATTTGCCGCGTTTGAACAATTCAGTACAGACAGTCAGTATATTATTCATTTGTGAATTGTTTCGTAGATTCGGGTTGTTTTCGAAAGGTCATGAATTCGATTAAAGCAAAGCGAGGTCACGCGAAGGGCAGCCTAACACGTGCAAAGACATTTGCCGCTTCAATAGACGAAAACACTCCGCTCTCATTAATTGAAATTCGATTCGCGAAATTAAATGAAACGTGGTCAGAATTTGTCGCGCTTAATAAACAGCTTTGCGATTTTTGTGATGACCCTGAGTTTGTGGACCCAGAATCTGAGTTTGGGGAATATGAAACCAAGTTCTTTTCCTCACACACGTAGGTATATTATTTTAGTTTTAGTTTTTTGTGTCAGTATCCCTCCTTCCGCCCTGAATACAGCTTGCATTCAATCTGGCATACTCTGATGGATTATGTTTTTGATATCAACTTGTGATAAGATCTCTCAAGCGGCCAGTGTAGCGTTCCTGAGTTCGCTTAGTGTTTGTGGGGTGGGATTTGCTCTATGCGATTTAAGTCCGGACTACGAGCAGGCAAATGCAGTTTTGGAATACCAGTGACTTGAAGGAATTAATCAACGCAACTTGTTACATGTGGGATTATAATCCTCGATTGTCAACGATAACCAATTCTGTACGTCATTTGGAACTTATTCCTCTCCATACCATAATAGAGCCTCCATGAAAAACCACCGTTTCTGCGGTGGTGGTGGGTAGAAACCGCTCTCCTCTTCTTCTCCATACACGTAATAAATAACGGAATCGAAGAAAAGAGGTAAACACTTTCCTGACCTACCTTCATATGCGAAATGCGACATGTCTTAATAACACAAAAACATTAACATTAAACTCGAACTGACAGCAAATTTATTAACTCCCAGCTGTAGTTCTTTTTTTCTTTTTTTCTCTGGAGTTTTGGGTATGGTCATGACCCCCATGACCAATTGAAAAATTGCTTTATTCGCATTTCATTCAGAATAAATATACCTCTCGATACTTTTAGTATCTTTTTATTTACCTACTTTTTTTTAAGAATTTTTACTCAATGTCGTTCCTTACCTCGAAAGATTCGTAAATAAAAAAACCGGCCAAGTGCAAGTGTCACTCGCGCACCGAAGTTTCCGTACGTTAGTTCATAATAATATGCATGCATAAGTAGTTAAGGTATTGTTCCTGGTTATCTGTCGTCGTCATTCGTCAGTTTCGACCTATGCCTACTTGGATCTTCAAAAACTAACTATTATGAAGTACCTACCTTTACTGACCTTATGCGAGCAAGATATTTCATTGCAAAATCATCGGCCCCACCAATGTTGCCAGATTTTTTTTTGCAAAAAACTGTGAATTCCCAAAAAAAAAACTGTATTTTCAGCCAAAAAACTGTAACCTTCAAAAACCAAACGATTTTTTTGAAATTACGCTTTTTTTTTTAGTTTTATTAAACAAAAATAACACAAAACAATTCATTTTAAATAAAATAACATTCTTAAATACGAAGCACTACGATTTAAAGCACATTTTAATTTATTCTTTCAAATCTGAACTTTAAAAAAAGAACTGTAATTTGTAGTAGGAGGTCATTTTAAAAACTGTAAGCTTATCTAAAAAACTGTAATTTACAGTTAAAACTGTGAATATGGCAACGTTGGGCCCCACCCAACTCGTAATAATACAAATGAACAGAGAGAGACACGTGCAACAAAAATACATAGATACACGAACACGATACAATGAATATGAAACAATGCGATGATCGTGGGGAGAGAGGCCAGAGCACATGCACAACACTCCATCTCCATCCTCCATGACATCGAACGAGAATGAGATGCACAACAAAAAATATTCACCATGCTCTCCCATCAAACCTCACAAAAGGTATTTCTCCTCAAGCACGTCTCAATCTCATATGCAAAAATCCTATATGAATTATGTCTCTCACTTAAGATCCGCCTTCTATCCAGCGTTGCCACTAAAATCTAAAGCAAATGTAGTACGGTAGCCAACAAAATTTAGCATTTTTATACAAAATGTAGTACCAAATGTTTTTTTTATTGATTTTGTTGCTTAAGGCTATGAAAAAAGTGAGTATGTGAAGATTAGAGCTTAGTATAGTTAATGGCAAGAGTTTGCATGCAGCCGATAAACATATATGTAGATTGTAAGTTGTGGCTACTGCATCCTTTTGAAAATAGATTCGGGCAGACAGTTTTTCTAAGGAATTAATCGAGCAAAAAACAATTGCATTTAAAATGTGGATGTTATTGTCTTTGAATTCACCCAGCACAGGGTCAAAAATACGAATCTACCTGGACAAAAATATTTTTTTATTTATTTATTGGTTGTTATCGATATTAAATTATTTTTAAATGTAGTAAATGATTTTTTTTTTTGATTTAAGGCCAAAAACAGTTTAGAACGCCATTGGAACACACTTGAAAACAGAAAAAAAGCCATTTGTTACAAGTTTAGGTTTTATTTAATCAATATTATTACTTTCATTAATTTTATATGTTTAAAAAAATAATATTTTATCTGAATCAGAATCAGAAGAGCTTGAACCTGAACAATCTTCAGAGTGTGACTCCGATATATCCGATATATCTACTACCGAAGCATCTAGAGGAGAGTCTAATAACTTTGTAATAGACAGGAAAAGGCACGTACATTTCAGTACAGGATAAGTTAATTAGTTATACTAATAGACAAAACAAAATTCGTCTCCGGCTGTCTCCAGTCTTGGAAGCTTCGACAAAGAACGCTTATATGTTAGGTTCCATGCAATTGTTAGTATGTTGTTAAAAAATTCACAAAAAATACATAAACATAAAATGTATGTAGCCTAATCAGATTACTTTGTTATTCTTACTTCCAGAGATAAATTCCATATTGAAATAATATATTAAAAACACTTCACTTAGCTAAACAAGTGCTTAAAGTTTGATAGTAAAAACTTGCTTACATTCCTTCTGATCCGACTGATTCGTAATGTTAACTTTGAGATTACCTAGGATCGTTATCTTTGCAGGGATGACCTGAGTATTTTGCAACTTAATACTTCAATATTTTTCCAAAGCATAGGTAAAAACAAAAATCACTTACAAAATTACAAAAAAAAAAAATACTTTTGTCTACCTAAATTCGAGTTTTGAACCACTGTGCGCAGGTTTTATTGAAAAATGTCTTCGGAATTGCCTTCCTTGAGCAGCTGAAATCCAATACATCTAGCTATCTTTTACAGCACACTCATCAAATTATCTATTATCACTAGGTAGGTTTCGGTTGACATATCAGTAGTCTCATGAACTATAAAAGAACATTTTTGTTTTACTATAGTTGTTTGGCAATATTTAATTTGGCAAAAGCACCAATTCAAGTTTTGAAAAGGGAAGTTGGTTTTTTCCGAAAAAATTTCAGACTTCGACCGATCTCATTGCACATATCTTTAGTAATGCCGGATTGATATCATTTGCCTTAATATGGCAGAGTTGAATGCAGTACTACCTACATAACAGTACGATGCTGTTTTTATTTGTTATGTTTCTAAAAACTCGGAATCCAAAACCGATCCATATTTGCAGTTGCTTGCAGGTACAGCCCAAGAAATCAACAATAACAAACATTCAATTGACGATCAGCTGTCTGAATTCTGCTGATAGACAGAGACTTCGTGTCCTACGTAAATGGAAACATTCAGCTGAAGAATTGCATTTATGTACTTTATTATGTACAGTGTTGAAAAATCAAGCAAATATGTAGCACAGTACTACATAAGTAGTACAAGTGGTAACGCTGCTCCTATCTCCTATGCCTATCCAACAAAAATAATTTTCTCCCACAGCAACCACCACACCACACCAGACACCACTGCCAGCCACGACATTCAACTCATATCCAACACGAAATCTCCCCATACAGTCCAACAACGCATAATGCATAAATAAAGCGATAAACACACAAGCCAAGCCACACCCTTTTCGGAGTAATTCTCGGTTTGCTTGCGCGTGGTGAAGATCGTGTTCAACCAAACACCAATATGGTATGCGTATGGCTGTGTGGGTAAGGTGACATTGGCAATGATTATGGTGTATGAGATGGGTATGCATTGGGATTGGGATTGGTGGTGATTGAGTTTTTTTTGTAAATATCTTCTAAAATATTAACTTTTAAACATAACAGTCTTCAGCACATATATAGCTACGAAGATGATCTACAAGAAAGGATTACCTACATGTATTTTTTGTAAATCTAAAAATAAACAGTTTTTTGTTCGAATGAACATATTTTTTCCACGAAATTAAGAATAACTCCAAAACCAGCCGATGTATTGTTAATATTGGTATTTGTCGATTAACTAGAGGTTATACGACCTGATAATGTGTGCGAATTCCAGCCTTCTACACGTCAATTAGTTCTTGAGATAGACCTAGGTACAAAATTTTCTTATTTTATTCGGACAGACATCGTAGCGAAAGCAATAAAGTTCCTCCGTATGGAAACGGAACCTTAAAAAGAGCGTCTTCGAGAGAGCAAGAGAAGCTTACTAGTTTTTACTATGGATAAATTTCTTGTAGTAAGAATGGAAAAAGCTGTCAGTCAGTCACTTGAGAATTGACAGATGATTGAAAATTTGTTGCAATACATATTTACACATGCGTGCAGTTATGTACTAATGGCATTTGTGTTTTGTTTTCATCAAAAAGAAGTTCGATCTAGGTACCTACCTATTTCGAATCACTTTGGTCAATATATGAATCAGCAATATTGTTAAATTAGAAATATCCGATATTTTAAAGGGTTTTTTAAAAATAAAATTAAAAATAAAACTACCACCACAACCCAATAATTTACAAACAAAAATGTCGCATCACATAGGTAGGTACTTTATGAAAAATCAAAATGCATCTGTCATTTTTCATAGATTACTACAAAAGGGTTCCTTAACATTTTCGTAAGTTTCTCTCTCCGAGAGAGAATTCATCTCCACCACACCATTGCCATTTTGACAGAATTTGAATTGAATTCTTTATTAGACTTAAAAATCAAAAATTGTGTACATGAAAGGTACTTAACGAAAGTATACTATTACATAAATTGAGAGTTAGAGAGGCTAAAATGTATGGCCATCTCATACAGTAGAATACATATGATAATATGAGTTTTGATGCCAACATGGCGTAAAGTTACAGGCCTATTCGGCAAAATCTTTTATCCATTTTTCCTGTTATTCTGTTATGAATTTTCATACAAAAGTTCGAACTGTCAAAAAATCTTTTACGATCTCCAGAATTGGTATTCTGCGTGCAAAAATCTTTTATGAATTCTGTTATAAATCATAACAGAATAAAAGACAGAATTTTGTGACTTTTATGATAAAAGATTTTTTATTAATTAGAAAGTTTTGGATTGAAAGGGTTATCTTTATAATTTATCGTCAACGAAATGTTTACAAAAGAAGACATAATGTAATAATTGTGCATAAACTAGTGGTATGTAATCGAAAATAATTTTGAAATTTATACTTTTGCTTTAATTCGCGAGGAACTCAATGTCGAGTAGCTACTTCTCCGGACGGTGCGATCCATGCTTCGGTGGTTTGGTCATGTTAAACGCATGTTCCCAACCAGAATCGCACGACGCCGACGTCCTATGGAATCCGTACCATCATCAGGCAGGCGTCCTGTAGGTAGACCCAGTATGAGATGGTTATATCAAATTCATAATCTCTCCTCTGCCCGTATGAGGATTGCCCTTGATGATTTAGAGACGATGGCGGAGAATCGAGAGGGGTCCACTTGAGCAACCTACACCCGCAACCCACTTAATGGATAAGCGGACCATTCAATATGATTGAATGAATATTTTTGGTTTAGACGAAGACACCGATCGCTTAAATAGTAATCCATTTGATCTTCCTAATGTGGGTTTTATTCAGCTCTTTCGATTGGATAAGTTGTATGCTAGAATTCTAATGAACAAATTGGAACAATTTACAAAACACGAATGCAACCATTTCATTTCAAATGCAGGTAAATTGTATTTCTAATGACGGTGTAAAGTTGGGTATTTATTTCAAGTTTCTCGCGACACTACATTTTTACGGATACAGTTCATATCAGGCATCAATAGGAACACAATTTTGGTTTATCGCAGCCCAGTACATCGAGATCGATTCATTACTAATTTGAAATAGAGTTTTCTAATTGGATTTTGCTCCATGTAAGAGCAATATATTTCTTTTTGCCTTGTCGTGGTTTTTTGGTGTCTTTTTCCTAGAAAGATGGTCCAGTATTTATTACACAATTATTTAGTTTCTAATAATTCAAAACATACTCTTTTCAGACTGCATTTTAATATGTTTTTTGCACAAATTTGATCATGTGCCTACCGTCTATGTATAAAAAAAAACTCTGCGGTTTGTTTTGACAGCTTCGTAACAGATTTTCAAGTTTCGAACTTCCATAACAGAACGTTTCGAACGGCCAGAACAGTAAGGGCAACTAGCCAGGCGTCCACCAGTGGACCTAGACCAGGTAGTAGTAAGGAAACATGTGGGGAAAAGGCCGTAGCGGGGGAAGTCAGGGAGAAGTTCCAAAGCAAAAGGAGCAGATCTGATGACGTCGTAGAACCGAGCGCAGCGAAAAAAGTGAAGGCTGGTACTTCGCCTGCGGCGCATCCGGTCTTCGATCCAAAGGACGAGCTCCTTGTTGCCATAGTCAACGAGCAGGAACCGAGCGGTCGCCTGACCATGGAACAGTGGGTAACCATCGAAGAGAAGTTTCAAGACGCTCTGTGGAAGAAGATGTCTTCCACAGAGGGTTGCGACCTTCAATTTGATGGCGCTGGATGGGAAGGCGGTCGCAAGGTTGTTGCTTGTGGGAACAAATCCTCCACTGAGTTCCTCAGGGAGTTTATCTCGGAGGTTGGTGAAGTGTGGAGTGGGGCTCAACTCAAGTGCGTGGCGGTGGCGGAGTTGGCTAAGTACACTCCGGCCAAAGCTTGGGTCTGGGTGCCGCTTCCATACACCTATCCGGAAAAACTGCTCGGCCTCCTACACATGCAGAATAGGGAGTTGCAGGCCAACACGTGGAAGGTGTTGAAAACAGGCCCCAGACGGCAATTTGGCCAGCACTTCTTGCTGAGCCTAAATAAGGAATCGCTCCCGGTCCTCGAAAAGACAAAGGGCATGGTGAGGCACAGCATGGGGAAGGTCATGATCAAGGTCGTGACCAAGGGAGCGGAGGTGGAAGAGCCAACTGATGGAGGTGATGCAAATCAACCTGCATCACAGTAGGACTGCGACGGCGTGCTTGGTTGAGTACATAACCAAGCACGACGTTTCAGTCGTACTAATACAAGAGCCATGGATCGGTAGCAAAAACCGCATCCAAGGGCTCCATATCAGGGAATACACGCCTTTCTTCAAGGCAAATGAAGGTAAAATCAGGGCATGCATTCTTATAAAGAACAATATAAGGGCTTTTCTTTTGAATAATTTCAGTGATGGAGACCTCACAGCTGTTTCCTGTGAACGAGAAGGGAAGAAACCTATCTGCATGGTATCAGCCTATCTCCCGTACGAGTCTACGGAAGTCCCGTCTGTCAAGATGAGGCAGCTGATGGCCAGGGACGATTGGCTCTTTGTCGTGGGCTGCGATGCAAATGCGCATCATTCTCAGTGGGGAAGCACTGATATAAATACCAGAGGTGAGTTACTTTTTGATTTTATCTTATCAACAAAGCTTACTATATGCAATAAGGGAAACACACCTACTTTTGTGGTACGAAACAGACAGGAAGTGTTAGACATCACTCTAGCATCCTGTACTGATTCGCTCACAATTTGTAAATGGAGGGTTTTAGACGAGGCATCCCTATCGGATCATAAGTGGATTCGCTTTCAAATAAGCTTCCTAAATAAGGAGAACAATACCTACAGAAACCCAAGAGGAGCCGATTGGGATAGGTACAAGGTATTAGTAGGGCAACAACTGGAGGAGGGGCCAACTCGCATGACCAATCCCCCCGATATAGATAAGGCGGTGGACAACCTATGTTCAACTTTGAATAAAGCCTACGAAAAGGTTTGTCCACTCAGAAAGACGGCTAAGAGGTCTCAACCTCAATGGTGGAACAAGGAGCTTAGCTCCAAAAGAAAACAGATCAGACACTTCTACAACAGAGCTAAAGTAGTAGGGGATGGTATTACATGGGATGAATATGTAGAGAGCAAGAGAGAGTTTAAATACTTGATCAGGCGATCTAAAAGGAAATCCTGGAGGCTTTTCTGTGAATCGATTGCAGACACCAGTGAAGCCTCCAGACTTCGCAAAATTATTGCTAAGGATGCGATAGTCCCCAGCTATATTAGAAAATCTAATGGTGCATGGGCTGAAAGCAGTGAGGAAGTTCTAGAAGCTTTAGTTAAAGCTCACTTTCCAGGAAGTGGCACTCCAACAGCTTCGAACCCGAATGGACATTATGAGTACGCTGACGAAGCGGAAATTGAAAACTTGTTCACTTGGAAAAAAGTGCGTTGGGCTATAATGTCCTTCTCTCAATACAAAGCGCCGGGCCCTGACGGCATTCTGCCAGCTATGCTGCAAAAGGCCCCGGCCCCGGTTACAGGTAGAATCAGGGAAATTTTTATACATTGCCTTAAATTTGGCTACATACCCACGGCATGGAGAGAGGTACGAGTGGTTTTCATACCCAAAGCGGGTAAACCAAGCCATACCTCGGCGAAAGACTATAGACCCATCAGTCTTTCGTCATTTCTCCTCAAGGCACTCGAAAGGCTTCTCGATATCCACATAAGAAGCAAGTGCTGCAAGGGAAATCTATGCAACGCTCAGCATGCATACTTAAAAGGTAAATCGGTAGAAACAGCTCTACATGAAGTGGTAGGAAAAATAGAACACAGCTTAGACCACAAGGAATATGCCTTAGCTGCCTTCTTAGACATCGAAGGGGCTTTCAATAACGTTAGGGCAGAGGCTATTAAACGCGCTCTGGAAAAGATAAATGTAGATCATACCATCAGCAATTGGCTTTGCACGATGCTTGTCACCAGAAATATCAATTCCACTCTCGGACACAGTTCAATAAGAAAATCGGTTACTAGAGGCACTCCCCAGGGAGGAGTTATATCTCCCCTTCTCTGGGTTCTCGTCATAGACGATATACTTAAAGAACTCAACAACGCAGGGTTTAGCGTGACCGCTTATGCGGATGATGTGGTGATTCTAGTTCGGGGTAAATTCTTGAACACTCTGAGTGAAACCATGGAATCAGCCCTCAACAAGCTCAGAAAGTGGGCGGAAGGGTGTGGACTTCGTGTCAACCCGGATAAGACAGAACTAGTACTTTTTAGTACAAAATACAAGATACCACCCTTCAAACTACCCAGGATTGGTGGAGTGGAGCTTTCCCTCTCGGATAGCGCAAGATATCTTGGTACGGTCCTAGATAAAAAATTGAATTGGAAACTTAACGTTCAGGAAAGAGTCCGAAAGGCTCATAATGCTCTCTTCGTCTGTAAGAGAACAGCAGGAAAAAAGTGGGGATTGAGTCCAACAATGATGCATTGGTTATACATCATGGTGGTTAGACCCATCCTTACCTATGGGGCTCTTGTTTGGTGGAAAGCCACAAATAAGCTATATATACGGGATATGCTGACCAGGGTACAAAGAACAGCCTGCACTGCCATCACTGGCGCTTTACGCACCACACCCACAGCTGCACTAGAGGCGTTTATGTATCTTCTACCCCTGGACCTACAAATAAAAATGCAAGCAGGTAACAGTGCGCTTCGGCTAACTAACGCAGGGTTCTTCAAAACCAGACAGGTAGGACATAGCTCCATACTAATGGAATCCTTCTCCAACATCCCCGATAAAACGGATGATAGGTTAGGTTAGGTTAAATAGGGGTATGAGAGAGATATCTCATACGGCACTAGGCACCAAAAGGGCCCATCGCGATCCCTAGAGGGAACCAATTGCAGTGACCTACAATGGAAAAACACCTAAACACTTGCCCTTGAGAAAACCCCAATTTCCCTGCAAAAACCAAGTAGCCCCTTGTAGTTGGTATTGTCTATCTCCTCTAGATGTTGGAAGAAGTACCTGCCTAGAAATTTCCTTCTACTACGACATATTGCCTCACATTCACAAAGTATATGTGTTATGTCCTCTTCGGCTTGCAGGTCATCGCAGAATCTACAATTGTCCGAGTCTGCCAGCCTGAGCCTTTTGGCATGTTTTCTAAGAAGACAATGCCCTGATAATATGCCGATCAGTGTCCTGAGCTGTTCCCTACCTAGTTTGAGGATTACCCTAGATCTTTTACGGTCGTATTGCGGCCAAAGTGCCTTAGATACTGCGTGACCGGTGAGGCCCTCCCACCTCCGGTCGGCTTCCTTAGTTATTTTATTCCTAATATCACTTCTTATGATGCAGGGAGGTGGTTTAATATCCACATCTCCTCCATCTAACATTTCCCCGCCTTTTCTCGCAAGCTCATCAGCCTGCTCATTTCCAGCTATACCGCAGTGTCCTGGTACCCAGCACAGTCTCACTCGGTTCTGACTGCATAATGCCTTGAGCATTGTGCGACAGTTCCTGACTAATTCAGAATTGATGTTTGTAGATTCCAGTGCCTTGAGCGCAGCCTGGCTATCGATGTAGATGGCTATATCCCTTCCGGATACAGATCTCATCCGCATTAGCTCTGCCGCTTTCAGAACAGCCAGAACTTCTGATTGGAAGACACTGCTTGTATCCGGCAGTCGTATAGACATTTTTAGGTCTGGGTCTACGGAGTAGATTCCAGCTCCAGTACCTTCCGCTGTTTTTGAGCCGTCTGTATAGACTGCTACTTCGCAATGTTTAATTACTTTATCCCTTTGCCATTCGTATCTTTCCGGGTATGATACCTCGTACGGAGTGTCGAAATCGACCAGAGGGTGAATTTCATCAGTTTGCACCTGTACGCCAGGGAGTAGCTCCGCTAGTATTGTACAGTGCCCAAAACTGCCCTCTTTAAAATAGCCCAAGGTTGTGAGCCGTAGCGCACTGCTTCCCGCAAGTTGCTTAATATGCAAGTCAAGTGGCGTGAGGTGTAGAAAGGTGTCCAGCGCTGCCGTAGGAGTGCTACGAAGTGCACCCGTTATTGCTATGCTAGACGCTCTCTGCACCGACGCCAGTTTGCCGACTACTGTTTTCTTCTTTGTCGCCTTCCACCATACTAGTGCGCCATATGTGAGTATGGGCCTGACCACCACTGTATATAGCCAGTGCACCATAGCAGGTTTTAGGCCCCAAGTCTTGCCTACTATTTTCTTACAAATAAAAAGAGCGTTATACGCCTTTTTGATTCTTTCCCCTACATTTGCATTCCAGTTCAGTTTCCTGTCCAGAATAACCCCAAGATACTTAGCCTTGTCAGACAGAGGCAATTCCACTCCTTCCAGTTTTGGGAGGTTAAAGTGTGGTATCTTATGTTTTCTGGTGAAGAGTACCAGTTCCGTTTTGGAGGGGTTGACGTTAAGTCCACAACCCTTTGCCCATAAGTTGACTTTTCTTAAGGCACTATCCATGATTTCACTTAAGGTGTTTAAAAACTTTCCCTGAATGATAATAACTAGGTCATCAGCATATGCTGTGGCACTTATACCCCTGGAGCTCAGTTTCTTCAGAATGTCGTCCATAACAAGCACCCAAAGGAGAGGTGAAAGGACTCCCCCCTGTGGTGTACCTCTTGTCACCGCCATTCTAATGGAACTTTGTCCAAGGGAGCAGTTTATCTTCCTACTTGCAAGCATGTTGCAGACCCAGATAACTATACTGTGTTCAATGTTCATATTTAACATGGCACTTTTTATAGCTTTGCCCTCTACGTTATTAAAAGCACCCTCAATATCGAGAAAAGCTGCTAGAGCAAACTCGCCCAAGTGTAAACTTCTTTCTATCTTCCCTACTACGCTATGTAGAGCTGTTTCTACCGATTTTCCCTTCATGTATGCATGCTGCGATTCGCTTAAGAATCCATTTTTGCATTTGATCCTGATATGAGCTTCTAATAACCGCTCTAGGGTTTTTAGCATAAAAGATGACAGACTGATTGGTCTGAAATCCTTGGCTGTTGTATGCCCCTGCTTGCCAGCTTTGGGAATGAAAACCACCTTCACTTCCCTCCATGCTGCTGGTATCTACCCTAGTTTCAGACTCTGTCTTAGAATCTCCATAATTTTCCGTATTGCCCTCTCAGGTGCTTTTTGCAGCATGATCGGTAAAATTCCATCTGGGCCCGAGGATTTATACGGTTTAAAGGACTGTATAGCCCACCGCATTTTTTTCCGATTTATGAGATCAACTATCTGCCCCTCCATGTGAGGGTCAATATTGATATCTGTACGACTTTGCAGCTCAGAATCCTCTGGGATAGTAGCCCCGGGAAAATGAGATTCCACCAGGGTTACCAGAACCTCCTGACTGCTTTCGGCCCAGGTACCGTCTTTCTTTTTGAGGTAGCTAGGTACACTCGCCTCTTTTGAGAGTACTTTACGTAGTCTCGAAGCCTTATCTGTATCCGCGATTGATTCGCAAAAAAGTTTCCACGAAGCTCGTTTGGATTTCCTAATTAAGTATTTGAATTGTCTTTTGCATTCAGTATACTCATTCCATGTAGTGTCGTCCCTGACCAACTTCGCCCTATTGTAAAGTTTCCTTACTTCTTTCTGTTTCAACCCTATGTCCCTGTTCCACCATTTCGGCTGTACCCTTTTTGGTGTCTTATTTTCCGGGCATACTTTCTCAAATGCCGTTATAAGTGTTTTGTTTATCAGCTCCACCGCCCTATCCAAGTCATTGGCAGTACTGCCAGGACTGAGTTGGGTATCGAGATTCTGATTTACCACTATCGCATATTTAGCCCAATCTGCTTTTTTAGGATTCCTATGTATACTACATGCCCTACTATGGAAGTCTACTTTGAAGCGTATCCATCGATGATCCGACATAGACGCTTCGTCCACAACCCTCCAATTTCCAACTACCAACCTGTCTGTATTGGAGACAAGGGTGATATCTAAAACCTCCTCCCTATTTCTAACTACAAAAGTAGGTGAATTCCCTCTGTTACAAAGAATGAGGTTGGACGATATAATAAAATCATAAAGACACTCACCTCTTGCATTTATGTCACTGCTGCCCCATTGAGAGTGATGGGCGTTCGCATCACAGCCCATTACATGAATCCAGTTTGTCTGACCAGCCAGTTTCTTCAATTTCTCCGGGATCACTACCTCAGAGTCATATGGGAGGTAGGCTGATGTCAAACATAGCGGTTTACCGTCTTCCCTTTCGCAGAGTACTGCAGTCAAGTCTCCTGAACTGTAATTATTCAAAAGAAAAGCCCTTATATGGTTTTTAATTAGGATACAAGTCCTGATTTTACCTTCTCCCTTATAGAACAACTCGTAATTCCGGTTCTTGAGCCCTTGGATCACGTTGTTCTTGTTGATCCAAGGCTCTTGTATCAGTACGGCTGCGACGTCCTGCTTGATGATGTACTCCAGCAAACAGGCCGTCGCTGCCCTACTATGATGCAGGTTTATCTGCAGCGCTTCCATCATCAACGGGGGGTTCCTCCTCGTCCTTGCCCTTGGTCGGTCTGACCATTACCCTTCCCATACTATACCTTACCATACCGTTGGATTTCTCCAGGTATGGCAGACTTTCCTTGTTTAAGGACAGCAGGAAGTGCTGTCCATATTGCCGTCTTGGTCCCGTCTTTAGGACCCTCCATGTGTCGGCTTTAAGTTCCCGGTTTTGCACATGTAGGAGCCCTAGTAGCTTCTCAGGGTAGGTGTATGGGCACGGAACCCAAACCCATGCCGTCGGCGGAGTGTACTGTGCCAACTCCGCCACCGTCATGCATTTCAGTTTCATACCTTCCCATGAGTCGCTACTCCCCAGGATGAACCCTCTCAGAAAATCTACCGAGGAAGTGTTTCCACAAGCGACAACCTTGCGCCCTCCTTCCCAACCAGCACCGTCGAATAGAAGTTCCACGTTTCCCGTGTCGGACAATTCCTTCCACAGGGCGTCTTGGAACTTTTCTTCGACGTATTTCCACTGGTCGATTGTCAGGCGACCGCAAGGTTCCCGCTCGTTTACTACAGCAACGAGAAGCTCATCTTTCGGGTCGCTTTGCCCTCGGCGGATAGCGGATGAAGTCCCAGCTTTCATCTTCTTCGCGTCATTAGGCTCCGCGACGTCGTCCGACCTGCCTCTCTTGCTGCTGAAACCCGTCTCAGCAGAGTTCTTCTCCCTCACCTTTGCTGCGTAAGACGTAGAGGGCGCCGGTCCGGCTTCCTCCCTCGTCTGCACATTAGCCCTCCCTTTTGCCTTCTTTTGACTGAGCGGTGGAACGGCCAGAATAGCCTTTGCTCTTTCAAAAGAGGATTTTTCCCATTTGCTGAGAGTGCTAGGATCGCAACCCTCATATTTGGCCACCTTGCGCATAGCGCCTCGAAGTGCAGCCTTTGCCTTCTGGTGCTCGTTATGCTTCGCACCCTTGCTGTTTGTGTTGGGGAGAGCACCGGTCACAGCGGACGAGCCAGCTGTTTCCACTTTTCCCCCCTCTGAAGCGTCGCCCTGTTTTGCCTTGACGTCGGATCCAGCTTCATTGGCAGCGGAAGTTCCAGCTACCTCAGCCTTCTTCTCAGCCATTTTATTTCCCTTATTTTCCTTGACGTCGGATCCAGCTTCATTGGCAGCGGAAGTTCCAGCTGCCTCAGCCTTCTTCTCGGCCATTTTATTGCCCTGTCTTTTTGCAGTTTCGAAATTAGCCTCTTTGACAGCGGATGCTCCAGCTGTCTCAGCTATCTCCTCGACCGCGTTTCCCTTAGATTCACCTGTGAGAGTACCAGCCTGCTCACAAGTGAAAGCGCTAACGTTAGTGAGAGTGTCGTCAGACTCCCCACTATCGCTAGCCAACAAACTCCCTTCCTCCAATTCCAACGCCAGGAGGGAGACGGTTGAGGAAGAGGATAATTCTCCTTCGCTCAGCTCCATCTCCCCCTCAGCATGAATTGCTTTTTGTTTTTTAATATGTTTTTTTTGTTTTGTTTTGTCCATTATTTGTACTTTAAATTTGTCCCCACGAGTAGAGCCGGAAATAACAAGGTCAGCCCAGGCAGCGCCGCTATACCTGGGTAAGGCTAATTACAACAGACCCGCGCCAAGGCGTCTGAGGGAGCTCGTTAGTAGCCGGTTTTACCCCCGGCCGATTGCAACCAGAAGCACGGTTTGCTATACGCTCTCTCCACTTCTGGTATCAGGTACGATTTTAGGGTTGTCTCCCACCTCAACTAATGGATCACGACATACGATTAAAGCGTAAGCATAAATCCTTGGCTGACACCAACCAGACAAGCTGATTGGCCATTTTCAGACGGGCGCCCGCGGGAAGGAACTACAAGCTGAGGATTTTGCCCAAGTCCAAGACGGGCAAAACGGATGATAGTTTGGGGGAAATTGACTTCGACACACCGTACGAAGTACAATACCCAGATAGGGAGGACTGGCAAAAGAATAAGGTTTCGAATGATAATGAAATTTCGATATATACGGATGGCTCCAAAACTAAGGAGGGTACAGGGTCGGGTATATACTCTAGGGATATAGACCTACACATGTCCTTAAGACTTCCGGATACATGCAGTGTGTTCCAGGCAGAGGTTCTGGCCGTGCTAAAAGCTGCGGATCTACTTGATATGGGATCAATATCCAACAAGAATATCGCTATCTACATTGATAGTCAGGCTGCGCTAAAGGCGCTAGAGTCCTTCATCATCAAATCTGAACTAGTCAGGAGCTGCCGCACAATGCTCAGAGCACTATGCACGCAGAACCATGTCAGATTATGTTGGGTACCCGGACACTGCGATATTGAGGGAAACGAACGGGCTGATGTTCTGGCCAAAACCGGAGCAGAGCTTCCACCTAATGAAACAATTGAGGGCGTAAGACCACCAATGGCCGTGGCCAAGAGAATTATTCTTGAGAATATTAAAAATAGGGCAGATCAGAGATGGTTGAATATAGTAGGGCACAGGGTCTCAAAGGCTCTGTGGCCTAAGCTAGATCGGAAAAAATCTGTAGAATTACTAAAGCTCAGCAGATCAAGGCTACGAATGGCAATAGGGATACTCTCTGGGCACTGTCTTCTAAGGAAGCACGCCATGAGATTAGGTCTAACAGACACAGACGTATGCAGGTATTGCGAAGACATACAGGCCACAGAGGATATAACTCATCTCCTCTGTGAATGTCAAGCTATCGCTCGGTACAGGAGGAAATACCTTGGTAGGTACTTCTTCGACAATTTGGAGGAGGTTGGCCTCGCAAACAAAATTGAAGCAATTTTCAGGTTCTGTAGGGAAATTAAATGTCTGGGCGAAATGGTTTAGGTTATTTGACCGTTAAGGTTCCCCAGGGATGGCGATGGGCCCACTATGGTGCCTAGTCCAATGTGATGAACTCACACCCTATTCAACCTAACCTAACCTATAACAGATTTTCATAAAAGTTCGAAACCCTGAATACGATTTATAAAAGATCTTTTATGGTCGAGATCTTTTATGATTCATAACAGAAAATTCATAACAGAATAACAGATTTTGCCGAATAGGCCTAAATCTTTTTTGAGTGAACAAATAAAGAGGCGATTCCGCTCTTGCTACCGGAGCAGATGACAATTGATTTGACGAAGAGTCTATCACAGAAAAAATATAAATCGTATATACACTTATAAATTATATAACAATGAAAAGGTAACGAGTGTTAACCCAGAGTGGGTTAAGGCAAGTTTCGAGTTAATTAATAAGAATTATTATCGAGTCTCTTATGTGTATACGTTGTTGAAATAAAGTTTTCATTTTCAAGTACAATGAGTTATAGTATTTGATAAAAATGTACATTGATTGACAAATTAGTTATTTACCTTTCGGATAAGGACAAATAGGAACATGGAATAGAGTACACAATATAAAATACATGAAATACATATAACACTAATAGGAAAATGTAGACATTTAAGTGCGCCCATTAAAAGAAAGATGAGAGTTTAGTACAAGAGAGTATTTTATTAATTTTTAGATTTTTTATTATGATTTCAAGTTTAATTGGTTGAGAATGTATAGGTGTTGTTGAATTAGATAGGGTGCCATTACCCTCTATTTTGACCACAGGTCGCTTTAACGTAAAAATTGTTGAGAGGTCCATCAGGAGCTATATTGATGTTTTCAAGAAGAACTCCTACCGGCGAAATGTAATGACAGTTATGCCAGGAGGAATTCCTTTGGGAGGAGAAAATTTCCTTTATTAAGTCGTTATCTATAGAATTTAGTTTGTTCACTGTTTTCGTCATTAAAGACAGTGCATAATTAAGGAGGGGGGTGACCCTCGATTCAGAGTAAAGACGAGAGTTAGAGATTTTTTTGTTTATATTTTCAAAGTTGAGACTAGTACAAAGTCTTAGAATTCTTCTTTCGAGGATTTCAGTGGCAATAGTGGGAGAAACAGTAAACCAAACTGGAAAAGCGTACAGGAGAATTGGTCTGATTAGTGTTTTGTATACGAGGATTTTAGTCTTTTTGCTAAGTTGTTTGTGTCTTAGCAAAGGCATAGGCATGTTAGATACTCTAAGGGCTTTCGTTTTATTAATTCTTGCGTGATTGTTAAATTTGAGAAGATTATTAAGGTGTATCCCCAGATACTTAATCGAATTTTTAAAGGTGAATAAAGAGTTGTTGAAACTGATAGTCAGATTTCTGCAGTCCCCCACGACGCCCGGTCTACCCTTGCCGCTAGCATTCCTGAAGCAGATAAATTGTGATTTGGTCTGATTAATTTTAATTCCCCATTTAACGTAGTAATCGTTAATAGAATTAAGGTGTTGTTTTAAGGGGATGACTGCCTCAGAGGGGTAGGGCGCGCTCGCGTAAACGAAGGTATCGTCAGCATATAAGATCGCTTTGGAGGCGATGGAATTATTTAAAAAGAGGGTGTGTGGAAAATCATATAAAAAGAGATTGTAAAGCCTGGGACCCAGGATTGAACCTTGGGGGACCCCACTGTCAGAAGGGCAAAGACCAGAGTGAGAGTCTTGTATTTGAATGTAGAACTGCCTATCAGAGAGGAAGCTACTTATAATTGAGAAAATGTGAGGAGGATATTCCAATTGCGAGATTTTGAATAGCAGTCCTTTCCTCCAAACGCTGTCAAAGGCTTTTTTAATATCAAGAGAGCAGGCGGCCGTGCAATTTTTTTCCCTAAGATTGAGGGAAACATCGTTATGAACCTTGAGAAGTGCGTGAGTAGTAGAATGCTCTTTCCGGAAACCGAATTGGTAGTCCTGTATGAAGTCAATATTGCTGTCGACATGCAAGTCCATTTTGTCGAGAATGATTCTTTTCAAAACCTTACTCAGGTTAGAAAGGAGGGAAATTGGGCGAAGATTACTAAGTTCGAAGTTGTTGGGTTTTTTAGGTATAGTTAGAAGACGAGCAATCTTCCAAACTTTAGGGAAGTACCCGTTGTTGATACAGTTATTGAAGATTATTGTAAGGTATTCTATGGCAAGAGAAGAAAACTTTTTGATGATAAAGTTGGAAATGTTATCGCAGCCGGACGATTTTTTTTTCCGTAGAGAGTGGATAATGGAAGAGACATTATTTCAGAGCTTGCGAAGTGAAAAACATTGAGGCAGATGGGTGACTAGCCAAATTGTCTTCATTAAAATTGAATATTCTCGGAGGGAGCTGCGAGAATGTTGAATTAAGTGAATTATTAACCTCGTTATTTAAACCTTCGCTGATGCAACTTAAATCTTCTTTATATACATCCTTGAAGTAATATTTTTAAAACTTTTTTTGAGGTTAACGTTATTCAGCAGAAGCTCAGTGTCTACTAGGTCGATGTTTAGAAGCAGGGGAAAATGATCCGAAAAAGTCGGAAGCGACTGTATGGAGAAATTGTGATTGAATAGATTAACAATGTGACTCGAAATTAAAAAGTGATCAAGGTACGAAGAGCTTCTTGGGAAAGTGGGGGAATCTGAGGTGAAGTTGAGAAGTGAAGGGCCATGGTTATTAAGCCAATCAAAAAGCACCCTACCATTGGAATTATGAATTGAATCGTTCCAAATGGTGTTTTTGGCATTGAGGTCTCCCCCAATTAACGCACCGTCAAAAGATTCCGCCAATCGGTTAATACTGATGAGATTATCCATCAAAGAACGCTGAGAGAAGTTGGAGGGAATATATATAGAACCCAAGAGAAAATTTTTAGGAGCCCCATTACATCTGGTTTTCAGTGAAATGAAAACAGACGGGAAGGAAAGATTTTGAGCCGGAACTGGATCAAAGCTTAAAGTGTCTTTAATTACAATGGCTACGCCTTGATTTATGTCGCTTCGAATGAGCCTGAAAGAATCCAGTTTAACCTTGTGTTTCTTATTGAGATGGGTTTCCTGAAGGAAAGCTATGTCGCAGTTGCTTGCCAAGAGCGGTTTATAAAGATCTACTCTCCTGCCATGACTGATTAAGGACGAAATGTTATGCGTGACAATTTTTAAAGACATTACTTACTACTGATTAACACTTGGTTAAGTAGATCCAAGTAGGCGAGCCGTTTTTGTTGGATGGAATCCGCACTGTTTATGTTGGATATGAAGGTTTCTATGCGCGAAAGTAGATCCGAAACGTTCGAACCGAAGAGACTGTTGGAAAGTTCAAAGAACTGAGAGAGACAGCTCTTGTTATCCGATTGAGAAGGGGGAGGATTCCGAGAATCCGCCTTAAAGAGACTAGCAAAAGAGACTTTATTTGTTACAGCTAACGATGGAGCTGGAGGAGACCTAGACACTCTTCTGGCTATCTGTTTCTTTTTGTTTTCATGGACCTTAAATGTAGGACAGCCACGATAATTCGCTGGATGTTCATTGCCGCAGTTCACACAAACGGCCTTTGAATCAGTAGATTTTATCACGGGGCATTGCCCAGGGAGGTGACCACCAACGCATTTAACACAGTTATAATTGCTGGCGCAATTTTTCGCCAGATGGCCAAAAGCCTGGCATCTCCTGCACTGAAGTGGACCCTTATTACCTCTGGGTTTTTCCCACTTGATCACCGTATTAAATATTATTTTAATTTTGATTGCCTCTTTCTCTGAAATAGACGGGAGTAACCGAACCAGAAATAGGTTATAGCTAAGACCTTCCCTTCTGGAGGTAAGAGTCTCAAATTTGGAAACGTTTTCAAAAGTATTAGGGAGAGTTGCATTGAGTTCGTTGAGAACTTCAGATTCAGTGAAACCAAAAGTCAATCGGTAAATTTTCCGATTTACCGCGGAAGTCAGTAATAAATTGTTTAACGTTAAGATTTTTAATAAAAATGGGCGGACAAAATTGTCTACTTACATTTGTTTTTACGTTGCCAGTAAGGTCTGGGATGATGGTCGGGGCTCCAACGGTGTCTGATGGTACGTTCTCCTGGAGAGAATGATGCTGGCTAAGTTGAGGGTTGTTGCTGCTGCTGGTGCTACTGATGGCCGGTTTCGGCTGATGGTGTTCGTGGATTTCCTTGGAAGGTAAGATCGCCCAAAATGGCGAATCTATTTTGCCTTTCAACGGTCGAGTTCAGTAGGGTTTGGGGTTGAACTTCCTCGCCATCATTGCTACGTCTAGCTTTGTGTTTTTTCTTGGGGGCGATAAAGTCCGCCTCGTCAGAAGAGACTGGGTCTTGGATAGGGCTACTGACCGAGCCAATATCCGAGCGACCCGCGGTTTTTTTTCCAGTTTGCTTCAGTAGACTGCCTGGTGAAACTGACGCAATATTGTTGAAGTTTGAAGTTGGTGGTGAAGACTCCATCCCAGGAGGGAGCGAGGAGTTGATGTTAGGCCACATGGGGAGCAGTAATATTATCCCGAATGTGTCGGAGAAAGAAAAAACGCACGAGGTGAGGTTATAACCTCCCTGTGGTAATGGCTGATTTAAAGCAAATTAATACGAAATGGCGGGTGACGATGGGATAAGAAAGAAATCTGCCAATATCTCTTCTAAAAACAACCATCCGAGCACCGAGATGAAGTTTAATACCGTAAAAAATAGAGATGAGCAAAAAATAGCAACTTGCTAATTTTTCACTGCTAATGAAAATTCGCATTCGCAACCTGCTATCAACTAATAAATAAACTGCTATTGCTAAATGCTATTGTCTCGCTTCTATCTCTGAGTCACATCACATTCACAACTTTCACAGTCACAACCCAGGTCACAATCACAACACAACACAACTTAATTATTTCATGCATTCCGGGTCCTGCACACATACAAACAAAAAAAGTATGTTCGGCATGGCTGATTGTTTCAACTTCAAGTCACTCTCTCATTCAATCCCATGCAAATGGCTAAGAGAAATGAGACTATAAAACTAAACTACCCTGCGCAGTCGCAGTCGCAGCTGGTTGGACCTTGAAAAGTTGGTTGGTTGGATGCTACTCTGCAAACTGCTATTAGCAGTAAGGTTAAGGTCTACTTGTCAAGTTGCTAATGCTATTGTGGCAGAGAGAGAAGATATAGCATAGCATTTTGCATATCGCAATCGCAGTCGCAGTCGCAGCTGGTTGCAACTTGGAAAGTTGGTTGGTTGGATGCTGCTCTGCTAACTGCTATTAGCAGTAAGGTTAACGTCTACTTGCCAAGTTGCTATTGTGGGAGATAGAGAAGATATTGCGATCGCATTTGCAATCGCAACATTGCGAACGAGCGCAACAATGTGATATAGCAACGAGGTATTAAGTTGCGATTTGTGGTAGATTAGAAGTAATTTAAAAACGTTGGCTATCGGTTGAGCTATTAAGTTTCGCATTGCGAGTTAGATAGTTCAAATATACATACATTGTATTACTAGTTACAGAAAATGTAGCTCGTGTTTGTGTCTATAAATTTATATAAAATAAAAAAAAATTTAAAACAAAGATGCCAGCCGAAGAAAAATAAGCATCATTATGGAACTTTTTTTTATAGAAGTAGACGAAATATATATACGCATAACGTAATTTATGCCGATCGAAATGTTCAACATTTACCTACAACGAATTTAAAGAAATTAGTTTCCTATGATTCCTTCATATAAATTGAAAAGTAGACATATTATCATTTATAGAAGGCCAATATACACACTATGTATGAAATAAAATGCATAGTAGGTACCTAAACTACTGCACAAAGTCTATAATATGACTCCATTTCGAAATCGCATTCGCAGTTTACATTAGCAGTTTAAATTCACTGTGAATAGGAAATCGCATTCACAGTTGCAACTGCGAATGCAAAATAGCAACTTAGCTCATCTCTAGTAAAAAATATTAATATTTGCAACGAGGTTTTTCGTTTGTCAATTTAAGAACGCAATTACTTGTAAAAAATAATTTTTAGTTTTTAGGTTGGGACGCACACGTCTGTTCACTATGATGGCTGACCAACTCTTCCCCATTTTGACAGAGTTTCCATTTTTACTCAAAAGTAATGTCGTTTTCGATTGGTAATCCAGAACCGCCCGGAAGCAATCCGAACGCTTCTGAAAGCGTTCGATTGGCGATCAAATGACAGTTCTTCTCCTGAAAAGAAGAGAATTTTGCTTCTGGATTTGAATTCAGAATCGAAACCAAAAGCACTAATACATTCATACACTATAAACGACAAAATCGTTCAATGTAAATTTTTTGTGTCGCATTTGATAATTTTGCATTTTAAATCCAACAAAAGTCATTAATTCGAAAAATAATATTAAAATGGATGCAATGATGATGCAATTGCGCTTGAATTTCACAAATACAACGATACATCGACTTCAAACTCAAATAAGATCTATTTGCTTGTTCGAGTGGCATCCCGAATCGAGAGTTCTTCCGGACGGTTCTGGACGACCAACCGAAAACGGCATAAATGAACAAACCTAATGTAATCGGACCATGAACACAAATGTCATAGATTAATGGGTGTTGCTATTCGGCCTTGCGTCGTTTGGGACACACACAGGTATGTGGGATGTGGCTCGCTTCGCTCGCGGTAAGAGCTTTAAACTCCAGTATATAATTTCCAGGCATTATGAAAATATGATATGACATTACATTGATTACGTAGCCGTGTGCCGAACATCTGTAAACGTCAATCAGTATACAAAATCAACGGCCGAATAGACACTTCGTAGATTAACAAATAAGATTCGGTCAAGAAAAATCAACAATTATTCATCTCTAAGGTTTAGTCGATGCTTCTGCAAATTCGCCCAGCCAGCGTCAACAAAACTGTGAGTCAGTCGTCTCACCTTTAGGGACAACGCAATAGACGAAGACATCACGTTAAGTGACACGACGCGCGCATGTTTAAGGCGACCTCAACCTATTTGAAGTGCGCAACTGAAGGCAGGTAGGTAACCATCTGTTGGGTCCATTGTGTCCAGTCACGGGAACCTTCCATTGCATACTTTTTGGAGACAAAAATGCTACCGCTCTTATTTGAGTCACCTAGATTGTCTATATCTACTAGAACCGCCCCGATTTAAGTATGAATCTCAGGAGTTCCTTAATAGCCTCTAGTTCATCGAAGAAGAAGCAGTTGAGAATCCTATGTCTGCTGTTTTTAAGGGCTGCGCATTCGCAAAGCAGATGGCGAACAGATTCTATATCTTCAACGCCTCTGCAGCTTCTGCAAAAGTCATTATGCAGTATGCCCAGTCTTTCCGCGTGTACGCCTATCGCACAGGGTCCAGTAATAACTCCTGTGAGTATGCCAATTTCCTTGCGGCTCAGTCCGATAATTTTTTTTTTTTTTCCGAGGGTGTGTGGAAATCTTGAAAGACACTAGTGAAGCTAGTAGTGTGGGACCCGCCACCCACTAAAACTCCCTTTTTATTTACGACTGAGTTAAACTCATTTAGCAAATTTTACTTTAATATAATATTGTAAACGGTTGGAGGGATATAGCCCATTGACTAGTCCCGAAATTATTTAAAGTCGCGAAATTATTTAAATTTACTTTATTTTTCTTATTTGGTTAGACTATCTCGATTTAGTAAATAATAAGCTACAAGGGTTGAGGATGGGTAGTTAAGAAGGAAAGGAAAATGGGTCGTTATTCATATTATCAGTCCGATCATGAATCTGGATCTCTTTTTGCTCACTTCTGGCCATAATTCTTTTGCGTGCCTGCAGGTGCTGAGATTGTTCCAGCGTAAGTTTGTTCTACTCAAGGATTCAATGCCAATCTTCCTAGCAAGCGCGCTTAGCGGAGTTCTTACAGATTCTAGATTGATTTCGACCCGTTGTTGGCAATCTCATCCGCCTGTTCGTTGCCCGGAATATCCATATGCCCTGGTACCCAGCATAGGATCACCGTGTTGGCTTGTGATAGTTCATTCAGGTATTTCTTGGAATGACTTAATACCCTCGACTTCACCACGACTGACTCCATGGCTTTTATAGCCGCTTGGCTGTCAGAGTATTTAGTGATTTGTTTGTCGGTAATGTGTCGTCTCTTTAGGTCCTTTCCACTTGAAACACAGTAACTGGAGGTGCTGATGCTCAATTAGTAGATAAGAAAGTAAGGAACTAGGCATTATTCGATTTATCGATAGAAATTTTCCTAAGCCACGAAGTTTCAGAGGATTCTTCTATTTTACCACAAACGACCCTACAAAAATTTCGTAGGCTTTTCTTAAGGCAATATGATGCAAGAACACAACACAACACAATAGAATGCCCATCAACTTAACTGAAATTGTGTACTTTATTATTTAAAACTTATTTACACCATCCACAATGAGTCCTTACAGTTAGTTATTACCTATACATTAATTTTTATTTCTTTGTTTGTCTTTTACATTTACGAAAATAATTTCATATTAGTTATAAATAAAATTCATGAACACGCATTTATAAATAACGTTCGTTAAATTCATCCAAGTTAAAGGACGTGTTTTTGTTTTTTGTTCTCTTTAATAAATTCTCTTTTTAATTTTATTTAGTGCATATCAAGTGTGTATGCATTATGCCTACAAATATAATTAATTCTTTTGCACATTTAGTTTTATTTATACAATGGTTTTGATTTTTTAAGCTGCATAATTATTATATTGTAAACGAACGAATTCTTACATTTTATTTACAAAATCCTATTTTATCTGTTTTTAAATTAGATTAAATTCTTTATAAGTTTTTGCTTAATTTTCACACAAAATTTAAATGTAAACGTAGTTCATTGTATTTCTTTTTTTTTTTATTTACATTTTTGCTTATGATTGTTATGGTATTAAGTATTTTAAAACAATTGATGATTTACCTATTAATTATTTTGCTCTTGAAATTTTATTTCATTTTTATAACAACAAAACATTTATGGTTTCATGTATACCTTTATATTTAATTTTTTTTGTTGTGTTTTTAATTCCGATTTCAATTGTCGGACGGAATTTTATTTGTTTTAATGCAATTTAATTGATGTCATATGTGTAGTGGTAGTCTAATTAATCAAATTAGTTATCCCCTATCCGAGCGGTTTTTGTTTGTGTTTATATTTATATAACAATGTCATCCCTCAAAAAATTGTGTAAAGCAAATTTGTCGGTGTATAATTAAATTTGAATTACAGTACCTACATAACAGTAATTATAATCATGATGTCAGAACTTTTTATAAAGTTTACGAAATTGTTTCCGCATGGCTGTGACTATAGTGAAATGGTTGTACATTCTATGTGAAAAATATATTCATATCAACAATTAGAAATTGACATTACATTAT
Organism: Cheilosia scutellata; assembly: GCA_955612985.1. NCBI lineage: Eukaryota > Metazoa > Arthropoda > Insecta > Diptera > Syrphidae > Cheilosia > Cheilosia scutellata. The sequence continues at coordinate 55,608,749 of OY015312.1, read as the reverse complement.
TTATATTGAGTGGGTGTCGTGTGCTTGAGTTTAAATTCTGTCCAAATTAATATAAATTTAATGCATGAGTTGAGGATACACGTATTTGATTTTTGTTTAGTTTTATTTCTAGTGATGATAATAATAATGTAAAAATCGTATCTATATTTGCATAACTGATTCAAATTTAAGCAAACTATCTGCTAATGTAATTAATTGCCATCCAAGTTGAGGAGAACATAAATATGAGTTGCAGCGATGAACATGTTGCTATTCGGTCTGCTGCATTCGGTGAGGTTACTGAAAAGTAAAGAAGAATTTACACATTATTAATTAAATCGAATAATTTGTAAAATAAAAATAGTTTATATTTATTAAGTGAGAGGAAATACCGCTAAAATATGCGGAGCGTATATATTTGACAAGAAAAGAGCACGAGAAGCGAGCTGTCGAGACTACTGAGAGACGCTATTGCAAGGGCCGACAATGTTCGAATTTTGTACCATAAAATAAAAAGATCTTACCAAGGATACACGGCCCGAAAGACCACTTTTGCAGACTGTTAAACGGTGAAGACGACCGAAATGCAGCTTTCAGGCAGAACGATTCATTAAATGCGGACGATGATAGTCAAAATTTCCCTCCACTCGACCATAATGAGGTAAGGTTATAGCGACATCCAAATTTAAGTCCAACAAGCTGTTTAAAGTGGCGGAAGATGACTTGTTACAGAGCATACATCAACTTATCTGCAAAATTTGGTCGGAAGAACGTACATGCCCGATGAATTTAACCTCAACAAGAAGGGAGATACTCTGAACTGCGTCAATTACAGAGGAATAATTAGGGTTACCATACGTCCCCCTTTTTCATACCAAAATGTTGTTTGTCCCCCCGAATACAAACCACTGCCCCCCTTATTAAGCCAAAATTCAATAAAAGAAAACATTCAATTGAAAGATTGCAAAATACTTTCTTTTAATATTTTTATCAAGATTATCTGTTCCTTTTCGTATATTTTAATCTGTTAACCCTAGGAATACAATGTTCGAACAAATTTTCAGATTCGCCAAATCTTAAAAAAAAACGCAGCAATTCAAGATCGATACACACCACCTCTTTATCGATTTTAAGATACCTAGCGTTATTGTTACCGCGACCAGTCGAATTTTCGAAGAAGAATGGTCCGATAATGCTTCCAGCCCAAAATCAGCACCAAACAGTCCCGCGTTATGTATGCATTTGTTTCTCTACAATTACTTGTGGGTTTTCTGAACCCCAAATGCGACAATTTTGACGATTAACGAAGCCAACAAGATGAAAATGAACTTCATTACTGAAGATGATTTTGTTCGAAAAATCAGCATCCACTTGTTGTTGTTCCAAAATCCATTCAACGAACTCTCTGACCATACACTGTAGTCTTTAGTTCTTGAGTCAATTGAACTTTGTAAGCATGAAGTTTCAAGTCTTTCGTGAGAATTTGCTGTAGAGAGCTTCTCGAAATGCCCAATTCTTGACTATGATGCCAAATTGATATTCCTGGACTGTCAGCAAAATACTCTCGCGAACTACTTCGATGTTTTCTGTTGAACGACTTGTGACAGGACACCCAGAGTGTTTAAGATCACTAATTGATTCAGTCTACCTGCATTTTTCAATTATTCTCTTCACAATTGATGGTTTTAAATCACTATGTCCTATGACGGCCATATTTTGTTAAAAAATTGCGGACTCTAGCTGACAAACCTTCATTATTTTTAAAATATTGGTCAACAATGAAAATGCGTTGTTCTTTCGTATAGCGCTCCATTTTTACTAACCCTGAACTGTCAGCTGACACATTGTTCTCTTTTGTTTTTATTGGTACCACTGGCATCAAATGGCGCAAAATTCAAATTTTTCGTGAATTATGTTATGAGACACCATTTATTATATATTATAATGCTGACATTGTCGGGAGAACTCAGCGAGCTGTCAGTGGCGCGTTTGCAAGCACTGAAACGGGGGTGGTTCTTTCTCCTCTTGCGTGCGCTATTCTAGTTAATATTTTACTCCAACGTAGGTGAACATCTTAAATATCTCGAAGTTGTGGCTATCAACACTGACGTTTTGTACTAGTTTGCTTTAATGCAATGTTCCCACCAAATGAAACCGCGAGGTTTCGTAAAATGTTTCAAAACCTCCGAGGTTTCGTCATACATTTTTGAGGCCTGTTCATTAATCGCCGTGAAAGACCCTTTTACATTACATTACCTTCAAATTGCACTTTGTAGCTGTACGCTGCACTGGCATATTTTCACCATCAGTGATGGTGACTGGTGAGTCTAGGCTTCTAGATTCGTTTATCTTTTTTAGGTAGGGTAGGGTGGGGCAGATTCAACACTTTTTTCGGCAGACTTCAATTATTTTTTTTCCAAAATAAATATTTGAATAATTTTTTTTTTATTGAAAGCTATGATTATTTAACTACAAAAATCGATAATTTCTTAAGAGTTAACTACATCCAAATAATTTTAAAAATAGGAAATTTAAAACTGCCCTAAAAAGACGATTCTGCCCCATGGTGGGGTACAATCGTCATCCGGGTGGGGCACTTTCGACATGAATTTATATGACCAAGAATGGTAATAAAAATCAAATAGTAAAACAATTTATATATTAAGAGTTTAACGTACTGCTGAAATCATGGTTTTTATTCGAGTCCATACCACTATATAAAAAGCAATGGCTGTCTGTTGGTCCATCCATAACTAGAGAACCCATATTTAGCCGATTTGCATGATTTTTTTTCTTATTAATTATAAATGCGTTGCCCAATTAGTCCGAAGGGTGGGTGGGAATTGGGGAGGGGTAAAGGAGGCGGGAGTATTGGGTCTCAGGAGCTGTTTATCTAATTTTCATTATTTTAGGCTATGCCGAAACTGCCCCATGTGCTTTTGTCGAAAGTGCCCCATTCTTTCTTATAGTAGACGTTATTGTTTTTCACAAAACTTATAAAGAAAATTCAATTAAATGTTATAATTAACTTGAATGTATTATAAACACAAACGTTTGTCATTCACAACCAAAGAATTCCTATAAGAAACAATTAAATATCACTTACCTCGTATACCAGAAAAATTACGAAAAATCGCTCAAAAAACTAAAAACCGGTCTGACAACCACAACTGCTGAAGAAGACCTGTCATAGTTCGTGTACGATCTGAGAGAACAGTGTGGTATGATTTGCCATCAAACATTTTATCTAGAAATTAACCGCCTTTCTGTAATCTGGAAAGTCGAAAGTACCCCATCGTCGAAAGTATCCCACCCTACCCTAACCTAGCTACCGTTGGGAGATAATCTGCCACCATCTTGATTTTTCGCTTCTAGCATCCTGAATATAACTGAATAAATTCTTACCGATTAAGGCTCCAATTATGTTGCAGTAGCTAATGTAAGATATCTGCCATTCTGGCGGCTGTCGACACCGTTGATGCAATAACGAAAAATGGGCTCGTTTTAATTTTTTTTAAAATTCTATAATGATAATTATAATTATACCTATTGCTTTCAATTGCAAAATACAAATTCTGGCTGTTGTCAAATGTCACTTGTAGAAGCTGATGGAACTCTCCACATATTTTTTTCCGCTGTTTTTTCGCCGACATTTCACTGTGTAATTTTCACAACACCAGCGTATTAGGCAAGGCTTTAATCTGACGAACTTCGCTATAAATGCCCCGTTTTTTTGTGCTAGAAGTTCCCAACTGGAGCATCACACAGCTAGACAGACTACACAAGAGCTTAGTACGGATGGATAGTTTTCTAATGTGACTTTTCATTCCTTATAAAAGTCACTTTTAATTTTCTTGGCTCGAAAAAAGTTTCATTTGACTGAAAAAATATATAGAAAAAGTTCTGCCTCTTTCTACCCCTCGCGCCATCATTGCCGGCCCAAATTTGCTTATAGCATTGTTTCTTTTGTCATTTATATTAAAGAACTCTATCTGTCGCCATTGCTATTGTAATTCCCCAGAATCCTTCTTATCATTCCACTGCCACACTGTCAATTCACACATTCATGTGTGTGTCAGATAACAAAGTTGCCAAAAGCAACACCCCATCTCACACACGAACGCCTTCGGTGTTTAAAATAACTCACTTATATAAAATCCCAGAACTTAAATTCACTTTTAATGACATCCCATCCAATGCTTAAGCGTCGTCGAAGAAGAAGAAGAAGACACAATTTAAATCTTCATGCAACAACAGCTTGCCACTGGATCTGGATCCTCACTGCTCTCATTCCATTCTGCATTATTTAGTTCTTTGCTACACATGTAAACATTTGCCTCTGGGCGTGTAGTCGTCGCTCCGTTGTCATTGTCACCGACACAACCGCTCCCTAGAAACATCCCATCAGATCCTATTCCCTTCCCATCATCAGCCAGCCCGGGCGACACCATTGTAAGTCTCTCATAATTAACAGGCATTAAATTTTAAGAGTGGTTTTATTATTTAATCAAGTCACTTGAGAGTAGTATTTTTTTTTTGCTGCTGTTGTTGTTGACGCTAAGTTTTTTATTCATGAGTCTCTTACATCTCAATTAGTTTAAACCTCTGTCGTCCTTAAAGAGGCTGGGTGCAACATTGCCTCCTGTCGGCCTGGGCCCGTATACGCTACTCAATGACTTGGAGGGTTTCCACATGAAAAACCCAATTCATATACGGTCCATGGAATGCTGAAATTAAATTGCCCGCCAACACGCACTCACTCCTCCCACAACATTCCCAACCCACACCACCACATACACAACTCGTCAGGATGATTAATGATTGTTAATTTAATCGGGCGACTTTAGAATTTTTAGCACAATTTCGCTAATCCATCTTGTCTGGCACCTTTGAACATTTTTCACGCTCACTCTACCGTGCACACATACCTATACGAGTAGAGCAGCGCGTAAGCCTTGTCGAGAGATTCGAAACTTTTTTTTTCCTTCGAAAGCGAATTCCCCTATTCACACGTGCGGTCCTTATCAGCAAAAAAAAAAAAGAAGCAAAATCAATGAGCCGAATTCAAAGTGTAGGAGGGATAAAATTGCGCCGGCCGCCGACAGGAGGGGTGGGTTTAAGCTACGAATTCGTGTGAAAGTTATATTCTTGAAAAATGCGTCAACAATCCATCCTCAGGTGCACAATTATCTCTAGGAATTCTGCCTCAGCTGCTGGCGAATCCCTTTACGCTGCTGCGACAGGGGGCGACTTGGGGGTAATTATTTTTGAAGGAGATGAATTTAGTGTGATTTATCTGATGTGCGGCAGGATGCGGGAATAGCTTCGAGATTACTTCGGTAAGTAGTTTGTTGTTTCGTTTGTCTTGTCCTACAATATTTACAAACACTCAAAGCGTGATTTTAATGGAGTTGTATACTATAGCAAAGCAAACATATGTATGTATGTATAGATATGATGTCCTAGAGATTGGATTAATTGATAGTGTCGTTCCATCCCGATGGAATTTGTGTTTGCGTCATAGTATCTATCGTACTTAAACTATGCGCTCGTTTAATTCAATTCCGAAACAGAGGGCTGTCCTTGTAAACGAGGGCAAAAAATATAAGCCGGCGAATACGACAAGGAAAGAATGAACGCGCATACATATCCCATGGGAATCCTCTTATCACTCATGCGGTAACACAGTCCCCACCGAGCATGTAATCCACATAAAAGAGCTAATAAAAGTGGATTAGAAGGAAGAACGCTTATTATTTTCCAACACAAAGCAGCAGTAAAAAGCTTCGAGGATTATCAATCTATAGGCAAGTCACGGGATTTTAATCGAAGGGAGTTGCATGTTAAAATATTTATACACAGGTGGGAGTGGCATGATTATACAACGTATACTCTCTCTCATACACCACGTTCTATGAAGTAATAAACGAAAAGTGTTGACTGATTTTAATCAACTGGGGATCTGTAATCAGTGACGCGGTGACCTTCATCTACGAAATGGTGTATAGCATTTTTAAAGCATTAAACTTTTTTAGCTCTAAAGATCAATTTATGGTATTGGATAAGAGGTAGTTACTGAGTGGGCACTTGGCCAGATTATGAACAATTGAGGAATTAAATTATCTCTATTGGGGTACCTACCTACTATACCTAGTGCAAAATTTCTGTAAGCAAATGTTTGCATATTCAATAAAGCATCGAATGTTGCGTCAAGTTATGGAGAAGAGGTTAGACCATATCATACGTCCAATATACTGAAGCTATTACAAGTTAAAGGAATGAAGGGAGTGCATGGTAATAATGGGAACATCTTGCAACCAAAATAAGATTCGTTACCAATTTCAAGTGTTTGGCAAACATTGATTGGCTTTTCGTTTATATTTGATAAGCATTTATCGTCGGCTTCACTCCAGTTACAGAAGTACCTATAGTATGCTTTGCTACCCGCTCGATTTTCGATAGTATGAAAACAAAGGTTCCCCATAAAGACTGGTCTTCCCTTTTCCCGTCACTAATAACTCGGGCTGAAAGCTCAATTTCCAAATTCAGAGAAACATATTTAGCACGGAGCGGTCCATGCTTCGCTGGTTTGGTCATGTTAAACGCATGTCCCCGACCAGGATTCCACGACGTGCTATGGAATCCGTACCATCAGGCAGGCGTCCTCTAGGTAGACCTAGAGATTAGAGAATATGACCTCCTTTTGGAGTTCGAATTTTCCCATATCGCTTCTTAGTGGTCACTTTGGTCAAGAACAGCAGACTTAACAAAAATTCTGGTAGAGTATAGGGGACCTAAATTTTGACAAGAACTTTCTCGTTCCGAACCATCTATAAGAGGATCTATTTTCAGAAGATAAATCAATTCACTTTTATACTGACAACGCACGTGCACGTCTCGAAAACCAAAGACGGAGCTGGTGAGAGCATTTTCTCTGAAAGTCTTTATCTTAAGTTGTCTTTCTGCCTGCCTCACTATTGTAGCGTTTTTCAAGCTGAATTTAAAATAAGATAGAAGAAGTCTTATCCTGGCTCAAGAAACACGTGATTTCCGTTAAAGATATTTTCCGACAGCCAGGCAGCTATCAAATTCTTGGATTCGATCTCTATAACTTCTTTCCATGTTCGTAGATGGCCATGTACGTTTTCCAGTCATACTACACTGTATTCCAGTCCACAGTGGCTTTGCTGGAAACGAAACAGCAGACTCACTGGCGACAATGCCAATTTTTTGGACCTGATGAACCCTTCTGCGACGTCAGTAAGAGATGTTTCAGGAAGCACATCAAGAACTTAGTTCTAATCGAATCTAATAAAGTCTGGCTTCAAACACCTAGGCAGAACTGCACCAAACAATTCTTTCTAAAATGTTCCTTCCAGAAATCCTACTTTCTTACCACCCTGGAAAAAAATAACCTAAGAATTGTAACAACTTTAATTACTGGCCATGGGCTTATGAAAAACATCATCACCGAATTGTAGTCTATGTCTGGAAATGTCTGGAGAGCGACGAAACCTCTCTTCACATTCTCACGAAATGTCCGACTCTCTGTCGCCTTAGAAAGAATGTCCTTGGCGAAGGAATCGTTACCTCAGCAAATCTTGCTAAATTACCCCCAGCAGTGTTGGGACTTGAGGGTAGGCAAAAGGTGGTATATTGGGAAACCAAAAAGTGGTAGAAAGTGGTAGATTTTTAAAACATACCATAAATGCTGCTATTATGCTATCATTACCCAAAATAGGATGAACATTTGTTTGCAAACAGTCAGAACAAATTTTCTTGAGCTCTATAAACGTCACCTCACAAAGAATCACAGATTTTCCAGTGCACAAAAATCTAAAATTATTCAACCACTCGGTTTCTATTGTGTGGATGATCGAAAATAAGTCTTATAGTGCGTTAGTATTTATTATTATATGCGTTATTGTTCCATTTTTTCCCATATGAAATAGTGGTATATTTGGATTTGAAGAAATACCACTTAAGTGGTAGAAGTCCCATCACTGACCCCAAGAGAAGATACTTGTCTACCTGACTGTCTCCGGAGTAAAAAGATGAATCTACGACCCTACCAGAGAAGGCACAATAGGCCCCTTTAAATAGGCCGCAGTGCCAGGGCCGGTGAAGGCACTCTCGAATTATAATCTAATTTATAACTTCTTAAGTAGCCCACGACTACCGATCGTCTCTTACGGAGATGGCCGAACAGTTCAAACTCTTACCTATTTTGGGTGCAGGGGCGGGGCATACAGACGGTCTAGGAAATTGTAAGGCCGATGAACTCACCTGAATATGAACAACTCAACGCATCCTGTCGGATAAAGACACTTTGGGGCATAGCAATCGCTACTTGGTAAACAAAAATTAAATCGGTATCGAGAGTGCAAATCTTAGGTGGACAAGTGGAACTACATGTCTAGCGATTAAACAAATTTGGCCTAAGCTGGATTTGAAAAGCCCTAAGGAATTGATTTGTCTCAGCACTACAATAGGTGGCATTACTGGACACTGCCTGCAGGGGCGTAGCGAGGGTTTAAGCCGTGGGGGGGGGGGGGGGTGACTTTCATTGAAATGCCGATTTATTTCAGGAACCTGCCGACTGTATAGAAATCGTGCAAATCGGCCCAGCAGCGGTTATCGAGTTATATCTAACGTCAACGAGTTTCACTCTATAGAAGATGTTTTTTGTATGGGAGGCGCCACGCCCCTTTTTTCCAATTCACCATTCACATAAGAGCAACTACCTGCGATCGGACGACTATTCGCAAGCTTTGACAGTCCGTTCACATGAACACTTTTATAGAACGCGGCAGTTCGCGAATTTCAGCAATCAGTTTCTACCCACAATGTCTAGTTTGAGGTTAAGTTCGAACGAATGTTTAATTTGCTAGTTTGTGGAACGCGTATTAAATGATGTGGATTGCGAATAAACTTCGCGGCAAAAAGTTTGGAATTCCAAATTTCGTTATTTAAACTGTTTATAAACTTATTTTCTTAATACATTTTGATGGGATAATTAATTATCCTCCTCTTTGCCCAAACACACGTTTGCCGCGAATTGTTAAAGTTCGCATTCCACATCAATAAGCCGCGAACTAGCGAATAACACATTCCTTCGAATTTAACCTCAAATTAGAAATGCCAACCGTCCTTTTTAAAATCGAATCGAAACTCGATAAAATTTAAGGATTTCAGTCGGCAAATTCACCGATGCTGACCGCCCTTTTTAAAATCGAATCTCTAAACTCGCTAAATTTTAAGGATTTCAGTCGGCAATCTCACCGATGCCGACCGTTTCTTAATATCCACGAGTTAGTCTCATCCCACCAAGTTCATCTATCTCATTAGTTTTCATTGATTGATTATGTAGATTATGTAAGAAGATACATAATAGTTTCTCCCTCTTTTTCATCCATACAGCTTTTGCAAAAGTCGTTAGCAAAAAGGCCCAGCCTTACGAAGTGCTTTCCTATCAGGCAGTCAGGGGCGTAGCGAGGGGGGTGCGACACCCCCCACGCTTTTCAAGAGTCGGCAAATCAACGATCAATTTTCAAAAATTAGGTCTTAAATTTGGATTTCCATTAGGTATAGGTTTTTAAACTTGTAAATGGATACAAAAGTCGGCATTTTCAAATGTTCCAGATGAACTCCTTAAAATCGGTGAATTTGCCGACTAAAATTCTTAAAATTTTGCGTGTTTAGATTCGTTTTTAAAAAGGACGGTCGGAATTGGTGAGATTGCCGACTGAAATCCTTAAAATTTAGCGAGTTTAGATTCGATTTTAAGAAACGGTCGGCATCGGTGAGATTGCCGACTGAAATCCTTAAAATTTAGCGAGTTTAGAGATTCGATTTTAAGTGTCATTTTCGTGAGGAAAAGCCTCAAGTCTCCTCAATTTTCAATATCAAGTCTATTTCTATTTTTCGTTATTAGATTTGTGATGGCGTTGAAACCACGTTCAACTAAATATGACGATGGAAAGGCAATGAACATCTTTTGGTCAACCTTCCACAACCCAGGATAGAGATCTGGTATTTCCTTTTGGAACCAAAACTGTTGGTAGATATCCTTGCCTAAACTTGCACTTCAGTTCCTCATTACATGTAAACTCAATTAGTTCTTCTTCAATTGCAGGGTCAACATCGACATTGTCTGACATGCTTGTAAAAGGATTTAAAATCCAAGCCGGTATGCCGATTGACAAAATGTCGACAAACCGTGTACATTTGTCAGAATGCAGAGTTTCTAAATGGGCACAGTAATCAAGTAAGTCTATCTTGATCGATAGTTGGTGTTTTTGAAGGTCAAATAGGCGACATCACTTGCAGCATTCAGAAGTTTTTCACGAAGAATATGATCCTTTCCTTCAAGAAATTCCAAAACAGAACTTTGTAAATTGTTGAATCTTTCTAGGCAAGCTCCATTTGACAACCATCTCACTTCAGTATGCAGAAGTAACCGATTGAAGTCTTCGTCATTTTCTATGCAGAGTTGTTTGAGCAATCGATCATTCAAAGCACTGCTCCTTATTTTGTTCACAGTTGTGATGACTAACTGCAGAGACTTGTGAAGTCTTCCACTCAAATTTCTAGCTACCAGATGTTGGCGATGAATGACACAATGAACAGCAAGTATACCAGGATTTTTCCTTTTAATATGAGCAATGAGACCTTTGTATTGACCAACCATGGCTGGGGCTCCATATCCGTACAGCTATAACCAAAATGTTGGGAAGTCTTCCAACGTTTGAAAGATAGTTTCAGCTTCGTGTTCGTTTCCATTGTGCTGCCAAACAGTGTTCTTCATGAGGATTTCCGCCTTTTACAAAAACAACATACGACAAAAGCATAGACTCATTTCCCGGTAGTTTTGACTCATAAAATTGCAACGCAAATTGAGATATTTTCAAGTATTCTCACAAAGAGATTTTTCAACATTCTCTGCCATCTCATCAATTCTTTCTTTGCTTGCACTGTACTGTTACTGAGAGGTATAGTTTCTTTGTTACAACATTGGCCGATAGTGTGAGACTGTCAGGATTTGGCAATCATTATAAAGAAATCTTGTATGAAGGACGCAAACCATCATCGTTCTGTTTTGGAGCTTCTCTAAACATACTGATCACCGTTGCTTGTTTTTCTTCTCCTGCTTGAAGTTTTAGGAAAATAGATAATGGCTTATCCTTCATGTTTGGATGAATTTTTTTTAGTAAGAGCGTAAAACTGTGAAAATTTCTGGGGTGCCTACCTTTATGTATACACTCGACGAAGATTATGAATAAACTTTAATTAAAAATGGGTACCTACCCCATGGCACTGGTACCGCATGTTGCATGTGGGTCATTCTCCTATACAATAAAGTTTTTGGCAAAATTGTAGTTTCCTCATTGAGTATTTTCAACCTTCACTAATTGGAATTTATAAAACCCTTACCTATGCTTTTCATATTTTCAACAGATATAATTGAAATTGTATGTACATATTCACATTTTCCCTCGGGTTTGGGTCCCGTTTTCTGTAAAGACTTGCTACATGAGCGTATTAATGCGTAGGTATCTATCGATTCACATCTCTATTGAACGTACACTGTATAGTGAAAATCCTTCTTTTATCTATAAAATATTTCAGCAACTTGGTGCGTTAAAATTGTCCTTTCAACTTGGACTTTATACATATTGCATTTGAAGTGTGTACTATGTCGTGTACCTATATTGGTTGCACTTTTTCAAAGAAGGTAACTTTACTCGGTTTTTTTTCTCATCACCTTCTTGTTCTTCTTCTCTTTATAGGATAGTAGGTAGTATGTGTGTATATGAAACCAATATTCAATAGATGACCTATATTTACTCTGTAAAAATAAGTGAAATAAGAAATTCAAGGAAAAGTTTTGTTCGATAACGGTAATATTTTCTTCGGAATCAAATGAAATATATATAATATACATACGTAACGTAAAATAGATACGACGTTTGCGTGAATGCGTTTATGCTATAGTGTTGAAAGTTTGGGAATTTTCTACTCAGAGTTAGAATGGGCTAAAATTGTTTAGTTGGTCATCTGAGTTTTTTTTAATTGATAATTTAATTACATAGTTACACATTATCGAGTCTTACGCGACGCCTTAGCCCCGGTAAAATTGTGCTACCAAAATATCATTGCTTTCAATACCTATCAATGTTATCGAAAATTTATATCGATTATGCCATAAATGACATCTGAAGTCAGAAATTACGAATTTTTAGTCGGGTTTTTTTTGAGAAGGGTATTCACTTAATCTGATAAATTTATGCAGCTCGTAAATGTATAAATTTACGCAGTGCTTTAAGTGAACACCCGTCGGAAATTTCATTGCGAAAATCGCGTAAATCGACTATAAAGTAATACAAATATTTTTTTTACTTGAATTCTTACCGTCATTTTGAGATCTTCCTAAAAAAAACCTGGAAACAAACAAACAATTTATACGACTGTCTGTCAAAGTTTGACATTTGTGATTTGCGTAACTTTTCGCGGTTGATTTCCGAGCCTAAATCGTCGCGGAAAATTGTGTAAACCATTCTCCATACAAAATGTGATAGTTCATTAAATTTACGAAGTGGTAAATTTTCGCAGTTTACGCAGTTTATGAGGATTTTACATTGGCTATCCTCTATAGTTAGTTCATATTTGACTTTTCAGCTGATTTATTTCTGTCCCAGATCCCCAGTCCTCCTCCCGAGTCCAAAATTTGCTTTGCAATTTTGTTTAAACATATTTTCTTGATTGTTGATGTTTGTTTTCTTTTTTTTTATTAATTTTGCTTGTCAAATTACTCGATAGCACTTTCAATAACATTTAAAGCAATCGTAGATTGGTAGCACAGTTTTTATCTGGGCTAAGGCGTGTAAGCCCCGATGATAATCCCGGATAACGAATCATATATAGTATTATAGGATTGCCTGTTTGTATGGAAAGTTCGCTAAGCCCATATATAGGATTGAAAAAAAAAAACGCGGCTATTATTGTGCTATAGACGTCTAGCGGTCAATGGCGTCCATTTTTCGAATTTATATATTATTTCGGTTCGCGAAAGGCGAACTTACAACGCTTCAACAGCGCCATGAGATGCTAGTTTGTGGATTTGTTATTGCTTGTGACTCCGCGGACATTTTTTTCTTTGTGTTTTTTTTACCTTATTTACCTTATTTTTTTACACACTTCTAAGATATGAGTGCTGCCAAGCTTTTATGGAGAAAGAGCTAAGCACGTTAATCTTTTTTTCTAAACATTCCATATGGGTTGGGAAAAACAAAAAAAAAAACATAAAAATAATTTCCTTCAAAAATTCATCGACACGAAAAAATGTTTTATTTTAGTTGCACTTTCCATACAAAGTATATGCTGTCTTCAAGAAAAGACAGCTAACTTTGAGGTGGTTAAGGACTTTGTCTACCTAGGCTCCGCTATGAACTCAGACAATGTCACCAGCGCTGAGATTAAACGAAGAACAACTCTTGCCAATCGCTGTTTCTTTGGGCTATGAAAGTAACTGAGTATAGCAAAGCCCTCTCGAGAACAACTAAAGTGACCCTTTATATTAGTATAAGACCTTATAATCATCCCAATCAGATGTGGTTGGTTACTCTTGGTTGCTTCGAGAGGAAAATTCTTCGAGTAATTTTCGGTCCCGTCGAAAATGCACGTCCTGTGAAAGTGGTTTCTGAGCCTCTTTTGGCCAATTTGTCATCTTTTTTGTTTCCCTTAAATCCCTCATTGCGACCATAGTTTGGTTCTATTGTTACTTTGAATTCCCAAGTATTGCATAACTATTTTTTTTGGATGGTCACATCCTGGTGGGGTTACCAAATTAAAAAATACGAAAAGGGGGCAAGTGTTCAAAAAGGACTGAAATCCTTAAAATTTAGCAAGTTTAGATTCGATTTTAAAAAGGACGGTCGGCATCGGTGAATATGCCGACTGAAATCTTTAAAATTTAGCGAGTTTTGATTCGATTTTAAAAAGCATCGGTGAATTTGCCGACTGAAATCCTTAAAATTAAGCAAGTTTCGATTTAATTTTAAAAAGAACCGGCCGCATTTCTAATTTGAGGTTAAATTCGAAGGAATATGTTATTCGCTAGTTTGTGGAACTCGGCTTAATGATGTGGATTGCGAACTTTAACAATTCGCGGCAAAGGGTGTTTTCGTTAGCGTCAACATTTTTGGAAAACGAAATTTCGTTATTTAAACTGTTTATAAGCTTGTTTTCAGATGGCTGAAATTCGCGAACTGCCGCGACCTAGAAAAGTTTTCATGTGAACGGACTGTCAAAACTTGCGAATGTTCGTTCGTTCGTAGATAGATGATTGCTCTCATGTGAAAGGTATTCCTGTATTGCGCCTCCCATATAAACAAAAACAATCAAAATCTTATATCCCGAAGACCACCGAATCTATTGAGCTCAAAGTTACATGTGAATTTAGGTATTGGCCCGGGCCCGGGATATTTCCTGTGAAAATTGGTCAAACTTGAACAAAGGGGCGTGGGATCTCCAATACAAAAAACATATTCTATGGGGTGAAATTCGATGACGTTAGATATAACTCGATAACCGCTGGGACGATCTTCATGATTTGTATGCAGTCGGCAAGTTCCTGAAATAAGTCTGCATTTCAATGAAAGTCACCCCCTCCCCCTCGCTACGGCTACGCCCCTGCTGATAAGTACGATTTAAAATGCTAGATGTTATTTCTTCAAGTGGAAGTTATGAAGGATCTCAAATGCAATTTTGTGTAGTAAGCACTTGACACTTTAAAGAACAATAAATAATGATTTTATTGCATTGATAAATTCCCATTTGTGTACAAATTTTATGTCCGAAAAACATTAGCAGATTATAATTTTGGTCAGAAATTGGTCGACATCTAAATATAAAAATAGCATCCCAGAATCTGACAATTAACAATGAACATTTTCCTTATTTGACAATGACAAAACAATCATAATCATGCTCAAATTTTTCGTTGGATTTAACGTGACAATTATGTCATTTGTCAATATTTTATGAAATGAAAATTTTTCAGACAAGTCAGACAAATTTTTATAGCTGTCACCTGACAATGTTTATAAAATAGGGCCCAGACGTTTTCCAAAATTCCTTTGGGAAAATATTTTTATCGTCCGGTGCATAAATGGGATTTTATTCCTATGATTTTTATTTCATTGTTTTTTTCTTTTTGTTTAAAATGTTCGGAATTTAAGAAGTCATCAGCTGAGAGAATAAGAAGCCCTTTAAGGTTGCATTCTTTTTGGGGGAACTCAGCTTTTCATAAAATGCACACCATGGCGCGAATTTATAGGCCGTGATTAGGTACAGATCTGCAAACAAAGTGTTCCCAGTATTAAAGGAAGAAAGCTTAATATCATGAAAGAATGGTCAGATCCAAAGACGTGCACTTTTTTCCGACGAGAAGGATATCTTACGCAGCTAGAGTCAGCACTTTGCTGAGTTGCTCAATTCAGAACAGGGCATGGATGACACATCCATCGATTTGAGCAGTGCGGAATATATTCCACGCTTTTCGAATCAAAAACTTAAATTTTCCTTCGTTATTAAAAATTTAAATGAGTAAAAGTGCTTAGCTGAAATTTAACAGGGGCTTCCTATAGATTTGCCAGAATTGTCATCATTATGCACCGCACCTACTTTACATATTTTTTTTAGACTTGGGGAAGGCATATTCAGTTCCTCTGAAGCCTTCTGCAGGAGTATGGAATTTACGGTCCTTTCGTGAGACTCACTCGATCTCTTTACACAAACTTTACAAGTTATGTTCGGATAAACGTTAATAATAATATCAATACCTTTCAACTGACCTGGTTGAATATTTTTCAGTATATCCTATCCATCAGTGTGAGTGTCCTGTCTGAGAGTTTGATCTAAATATGTATTAAAAAAAAATGACAGTCAGACATCGTAGTGAAACTAATAAGGGAAACCTTTGGGTATACGGAACCTTAAAAAAAGATCTACTTATGGATGGAGACCTCACTAAACCAAATTCTTGCCCAACACCAGCTTTTTAAAGACCAACTCAGTATCCTTCATACAATTCAATTAAATTATCCCATGAAATAGATTTTTTTTTAACTTTTTAAAGCGTACACTGGCTGCGACACATAACAGAACCCTCCTGCTAAGGACAGCGTCTAATCGATTTATCACCAGGATATCAATACACTTAAAATTGCAAACAATAATGTAAGCCAAGGGGTGGGCGTGGGCGCGTCAGTTTACAACATTGTATAGGGGTGTGAATAATGTCGAATGAAGATACAAGAAATTTGCTTCCAAAAATTTCCGTATCCCGTACTTGTGCAGAGCAGCATGAACGTGCAAGTGAATGTGTAAACGAGGTCCGTTTTTGTACATCAGATTTATTATGTATTTTTTTGTTGTGCGCGCTGCTCCTTGGAATAGACACTATGTACACAGCCTGTGTAAGTAAGCACAATTTTGCTTCTTGTTAATCTCGTCCTTTCCATACCACTTCCACTATCCTGAGTCGATGAGATGGAAACAGAAATAGAGTGTTGCAAGTATGTAATAATATGCGAAACAATAAAAAGGACGACTGATTGCAAAATCAACAACACGCAGCCAATATACCATCGAATATCGAGGGTGCAATAATAAACATCCACTGCCACGCCACCGTAGCTGGAGGATACGAGGAGTTGCCAACTTAACGATTTTTGTTATGATTCGCGATGAATACGAAACACCTTCTTAGGCTAACATTAAAATCGCCATAAATATTGGCGAAGGGAAGAACGTAACGTATGCCGAGGGATGAGGACGAATTAAATATTGGCGGCGGGTTTCGCAAAGGGCATGTTATTAGAAGTTTTATATCGGCGCTGATAATATGGGAATTGATATTTTCGTGTACGAGTACTTATCGGGGGTGTGTTGCGAGGCGATTGATACCCAAGTGCCGCTGCAAGTGTTTGATGGCGTAAGATTGAAATGGGTTTGCATTTCGCAAACCGTTTCTGATTTATGACCCAATAAACTGTTATCAGAAATTATTGTTGACCTTTTCTTTTCTTTGTGCTGAATTGTGAGATGTTTATTACTACATATATAAATATATCGTTGTTATGAGCGTTTTTTTTTTTTTAATGACAACCTTAACGTACAGTCGATCGATATTGACTGTTGGAATACTAATATAACTATAACCTTGGCAGAAGTTAATGTCAGTAGTTCAAGTGCATCGCCTGAATGAAGTTCAAGTTCTGACGGTAGAAGATATTAAATACTTGTGGAATTGTGGGACATTTTGGACAGCGAAACAAGAACTATACGCCGGCTATGTCTAGTGTATTGACACAGCCCCTAAGTCGGCTCTCACATTGAGGCAACAATCAATAAGCAACTTGCAATAGGAAACCCGCAATATTATCGTTCACAGTTATTTTACTTTGAATTGAATTTGAAGTTTCACATCAATACAACTCAATATCGGTCCAACGAAAAATTTTGCTGATTGCTTCAATCTGAGAGCTAGCCGCCTATGACAGTGTATTTTGGTAGCTATCCTCATCGAACCAAGCGCATTTTGGACTGTTAACATGGCATGAATATTGAATATGGCAAATTGGCAAAGGCTTATTGCAAAATAGAAATTTCTCTTTTCACGTAGAGTTCACAGCAACCCTAGAGGCTTCAAATATGGCACTATGCATTAAGAAGGACGCTGATATATGGATCCTTATACATGGGAGGGGCAAGAGTAACGCCATAATAGGTGCGTTCCTTTACTTTTGTACTAAAATTGGAAAAGTCCGTCAAATGGCAATGGTGCAGATAAATTCTCTTTCAGAGAGAGAGAAACTTACGAAAGGATATGGAACGCTTTTGTAGTAATCTATGAAAAATGACAGATGCATTCTGTTTTTTCATAAATTGCAAAATGTGATGTAACCTTTTTGTAGGTATTATTGAGTTGTGGTGGGATTTATGTCCTTGAAATCAAAACACAAATTCGAATAGTATAATTGCACCTATATGCCAAATGTGACAATAATTTTCAAATCATTTGTCAATTCTCAAGTGACTGACAGCTTTTTCAATTCTTACAATTCTTAAAATTTTGTTGAGTACCTACTTAAACAAAGACTAGAAAAATTCAGAGTGGAAAGGAATAATATGACGCCGCTTTCTTTTACGAACTTTTCGACTTAAGGAATGCCATTGATTAAAAATTCGTTAAAATTCGTAAAATGTAGAGTAGAGGAACAAACCTATTGTGAATTAGCTGCAATTTTGTTAGAAATGCAAAAATTGGGATCTGTTTTTAAGGAAAGTTTATTTGAATGTATGTCAATTTGATGACAAAAAGGGAGATCAAAACGGCACGGAAATTGGTGATTTAAAATTTCTGTCATTGGCCGAGCTGTCTTGGCCCGTCTCGAGACCCAATTCAGAAACTTGCGGAAAAAACTCGTTTAACATCTGTCTCTCAGTTATGGTTAAGGGCCAATT
Source organism: Cheilosia scutellata (assembly GCA_955612985.1). Classification (NCBI taxonomy): domain Eukaryota; kingdom Metazoa; phylum Arthropoda; class Insecta; order Diptera; family Syrphidae; genus Cheilosia; species Cheilosia scutellata. The sequence continues at coordinate 55,590,242 of OY015312.1, read as the reverse complement.
ACTTTTTCACTGGAAATGCCGCACTAAATGCCGTCACTTTTAAGCGATGCAATGACTCTTCGTGTCTTCGTGCATTTCATGTGGATTCACCTGAAATGCAAAAATGCAAATTTTCTTTATTCACATAACCACTTAAATGGAAATGGGCTTCGTCGCTCATTATGGTTTTAGATGCGAAATTATCCTCTTCATGCACCAGGTTTAACAGGGTATGGGAGTAAGTTAGCCTCACTTGACAGTGAGCAGGTAACAAATTGGTGGACGGTTTAGACTTATTTTTTTAGGGAGCATCTTCAGGTCTTTCACCAACAATTCAACCCAACAAACGTCTGTTGATATTTATCAATTTGTGTTGATTTTTATCTCGCCGATATTAGTAGACTATCTCGAACGTCCTCGGCCAAATAAGTGACCAGCCACTTCTTGCGAAATCTCTATAATGGACGGAACTCGAATGAGACACTTGATTGTTCCCGAACATGGTACAGAAGGACGAGGAAAATGACGAATTCTGCGGTGTTAAAACAACAGACCGGAAATTGGTTAAAAAAATCAGTAACAATATTTCCGCGTTCTTCAGGTGTAGGTATACCTATTTATTGCTTGTTGTCAACAAATTCTCCATCTGTCTACAACATAAATGGCAAAGCACAATGACATCTGAAATCTGATGCCATTTGCAATAATTTTAGACACATTCACATCATTATGACATAACTTTTGCCATATAAAAATAAGTTGTATTGTGTTTGTAATTAATGTTCTCTGTAATGCTAGAGCCGATTTTGATTCTGGAAATTTCCCCTGAAATGCGACGTCAATACCATGGTTTATAAGTATATACGGTATGTGTATGTGTATTGGTTCATGAGTTAGGGGTGTGGCCCCACCCATATAAAAAAAAAACATTCAAAATCTTATATCTCGAAAACCACCGAATCGATTGAGCTTAAATTTACAGATAATCGTAGGTATTGGGCCAGGAGTATTTCTGAGAAGATTGATCAAAATTAGACAAAGGGGCGTGGCACCGCCCATACAAAGATAAAACATTAAAAATCGTAACGTCTCGAAAACCACAAATTTACAAACAGACCCAATCTTATGTATTGGTCCAGTAGTGTTCGTATGAAAGTCGCAAAATTTGGAAAAACAGTCGTAGCGCCTCCCATACAAAATAGAATCATTGCAAACCATATTCGACAGTCATGGGAGCCAAAGTTGGGAAAATCTGCACTATTTTGGACTACGAAGTGTGCAGGGGGTTCGCTAGTTCTGTATAACCCTAGGGCATTGACATTATTATATATGGTAGGTAGATGGACTAAGAGTCGGCAACTTCCCGTTGGTTCTAATGTTAGCGCTAGCTCTCGCGGCTCAGAGGAGAATAAATTGGAAAGTTTTAATTATTTGAAATGACATCTATTGTAAAGAATGACGCAACAATTTTATACCAACCATCAAGATCGGTCACTTTTTTCGTACTTTAGAAAAAGTGAGCCTCCAACTGAGCGATCACTTTTTGCTACGTAATCTTATTAAAGTGTGAAATTTCTAAAAATGAAAAAAAACTTTAGCTTGAACTGGGAATTGACTGAAGACTATGATATTCATAATTATATAATGAGCGAGTGCTTGTGAAACGAGTACACGACATGGAAAGCCCGACTTACGCTCGCCACTCCGACGGCAAGATATATAGTATAATAAACAATTTTACAACTTTATCTCCCATTTGTGTCGAGAAATAACACAGGAACACTTTTGGGCCAATACCTTAAATTGTCTGAAGATACCCTAGATATCATTTGCCCAATTGACATGAAATGAGACTGCACTAACTACTGAATACCTCTAACATTGGATACAAATCCCTGTTTTCCGGCCTACTTAAACATCTGGAACAATTTATGAAAGATCTGCTTGGTCGCTACGAGTGAAGTTTTAAGCCCCTAAAGTCCACAGCCCTGTACGTGTTCACATGACGAAAGAACGCAACATATCCATTAGTTGTGACATACTCATTCCACATGTTATACAATTTTGCCATGTGGAACGATTTTCCAAGTACAAGACATGTTCATATAACAGAATTGGTATGGGGTGAACCTGAACATATCTATGCCTGCCATACGCAACAACACATGCCAGTGTCGTAACAAAACGATCATAGGACCATGGCTTCTGGAGCAGTTGGATGCGGACACCGATTGGCGATTTCAACAAAAAAGTCATATTCAGCAACAAGGCTCATTTTTGGATGATGTTAAACCACACGAGTACGAGTGGCAATGTTTCAACCTCAACGGATAGCACTATCTCTGCCAATCGATGATAACCAATTTTCTGGACCAAATTGGATGATGTGGACGTGAACAACATGTGGTTCCAACATCAGGACAACGCTGCGTGCCACACAGCTGATGCCAAAATGGAGATTCTGCACGACCGGTTTGAGGGCACCATTATCTCACGAATAGGCGACGTGAACTGGCCACTGAGATCGTGCGATTTGACTATTTCTTGTGAGATTTCCTTAAGTCGCAGATCCATGCGCCAATAAGTCGCAAACGACCAGTGCCCTCAAACATACCTCTATCTATAAGCTGCGACATTATCAGCAAAATGTACATAACTACCATTATTAAATTTATTATCACTCCGTGAGAAGCTTTCTGAGAAGGCATAGGCCTTTAGATATGACCCACACTCAAACTTGATTAGAAAAAAGTATAAAAGAAAACCAAAAATGTAAAAGCCATGCTAGAGGCACTCAATCATCGTCAAAAACCTTGACAGTTGAGTGTGACTGAGGTGCTTAAAGGCGGAAAAAAAGTAACTTTTAGCATCCACACTGCCTATTAACACTCTGACAAAATTAAACCTCTCTCCTGCATGACGCCACTCCGTTAAAGAAGAAAAGGAAACCGCAAATTTTACAACGCGAATATGCAATTAGAAAAATTAATTTCCCAACCCTGCTCCGCATCCGCACCTGTGGCCTTTCAAAAAATCCGAATTTCAGTCATACAATCTGATTGTGATGGTATTTAAAAAGCATCTACGAAATTACTTCAATGTAAAGCTTACAATATAAAGCTGCCTCACATTGAAACTACATTCGCATACCCCCAATGTACGACAGAGACGGACTAGCCCGCAAATTTAAATATACATACCATATTCAATTTACGGGAGCGCCACGGAGCCGTTCATTCTCTTTTAATGGTAATGATGCGTGTATTATAGGACATTTAATAAAAATCAAAGAGTCCTTGGTGTAGTATACTGTATACAGTACCTTATGTCACGATTTGGTCGCCTTAAAGAGGATGAAAATATCCGTGACCTCCATTACAATGGACCACAATGCGCGCCGTTCCCTGTCGCTTATAGACGAATATATGCTTAACGCCATGTACCGTATACCTTGCAATATAGCCTAGCCATCGCAACAGTGGCATAACATAATAAAACAAAAAGATTCCTTATCGCCTCGCCTTGTCACTGTGACAACACTGACAACATTCTGGCGTTGTACAGTACAAGGCCTGTTGTGTCGGTATAACGCTAGAGGCAAACTTTGTGTGGGTTGTATGTAATTTCAGCACAATTCGGTTCACACGTAGCAACGCTTCACATACACACATGCGGAGTCGGTGTCCACGGCAATGTGCTCTGCAATGCCATGTCTACGTCTCATCCTGAGGTAGCTAATTTCTTGCGTGTCACAACTTAATAAAAAAGGACTTAGACACGTAAACACATCCGAGTGTCCTTTTCATTTACCAAATTATCCAAAGACCACCTCAAGTGTGGGATATGATATCCTTGATAAACATATATCCACACAACTATCCCCCAGGCCAGTATGTTTCCGTTTCTGCCTTTCATTTATTACCACGTTACTATGTTGAGACTTTACCAATATGAGCATGATCCCCATTTGGTGGTGTATGTCGACCGCTGTTTCTCTCTCTGTATGCGCTATGAAAAGGATATTACATTTTACATTGAATTTGCATGATGAAACCGTTCGTGGTCGCACCAGAGCACGAGAATAAAGCACCAGAAAGGATAAATGTGATGAAAAGAATTTTTGGGTTTGTCCTGCCCCTGATGGTTGCTTTAATTTTTTTGTTAATAATTAATGATATCTGGAATGACGATATACGAGCAGAGTAGTTCATGTCATTTCGCAGTAAGAAATCCATTTGCGGAAAAAGGATATGATTAATGACATTTGTATAAATGGTGAGTTCTCTCGGAGTTACCTATACAGCGAACAGGTAATTAACCGCCGGGGGAAGAAGCACACGGGCGAAGCCTGTTAGAAACTTTATGAAAGGATGCGGTTAGAAAGTTATCTACTAATTAGGTATTAGGCGGCCATAATCGTTATGACTTAATTTTTGAATTTTGTTTGCGAACTGTTGCCTTTGTGTGGAGAGGCAAAGGGTTTGGGGTAAAAAGGAAATTAACACCGGCTAATAATTTATGGAAAAGGTAGGTAATAAGCTCTTCAAAGTCAGAAATAGCTTGGTCTTGGTCTACTTTCTCTGTCATTTTACGATGTGTTTGGGAGATGAGGGAGTAAATGAGTTCGGAGATGTTTTAAGTATTATTTTTGAGTAGAAATTGTTGGCATTATGAGTGTCACATCATTAAAGCCGCACTAAAAAAGTCATGGTTAAATATTTGGGTAGGATATTTTGGCGTAGATGCCCTAAAAGATGCTGTTACTTTTGGCTACTGCTTTAGAATATTTAGCTCTCGGTCCAAATAGTGCCCGCTAGACTACGTCAAATCATTGTGCACATTTTCAGAGTGAGTTGGCTATCGAGGTGGACTTGGGCAAAATCCTCAGCTTGTTGTTCCTTCCCGCGGGCGCCCGTCTGAAAATGGCCAATCAGCTTGTCTGGTTGGTGTTAGCCAAGGATTTATGCTTACGCTTTAATCGTATGTCGTGATCCATTAGTTGAGGTGGGAGAAAAACCCTAAAATCGATACCAGAGGTGGAGAGAGCGTATAGCAAACCGTGCTTCTGGTTGCAATCGGCCGGGGGTAAAACCGGCTACTAACGAGCTCCCTCAGACGCCTTGGCGCGGGTCTGTTGTAATTAGCCTTACCCAGGTATAGCGGCCCTGCCTGGGCTGACCTTGTTTTTTCCGGCTCTACTCGTGGGAACTAAATGGACACAATTAACGTAAAAATCAAAAAAGACAAAAGAGGATTTGAAATCCCAAAAACCAATAGGGAAGACTCTAGCCAGCCGGCGATGGAACTAGGCGATGACTCTAACGAGTCGGAACCTCAGTCATCCATCTCCGGCTTGGAAAAAGATCTGGAGGAGGTGCTGCTAACTAGTGACAGTGAGGATGCGGATTGCACACTCACTGGCACTAGTATGGCCTTTAGTGAGGTGGCTGGTACTCTCACTACTGTAGACAAGGGTAACGGTGGGCAGGCAGGTACTCCCACCAATATAGTGCAGGGCAAAAGTGAGCTGGCTGGTACACTCACTCAGAAAGCTAGGGGTGGTAACGAGGTGGCTGGTACTCTCGCTAACACCGCTAAGGGTAGAAAACCGACCAAGAAAACCGGGGACGCAGGTGGCAGGTACTCTGCGGCCTCCGGGGACTCTAAGGTCGGACAATTAGGGAAGGAGTTGAACGCTCATCAGCTGAGCAGGATAGCAGCACGCAACGCACGACGTAAAGTCGAAACTGCGAAGCGGAAAGTTGACCAGTTCAGCGGATGTGATGTCAAGGCTTTAAGTGCCTGGGATAGAACCCAACTAGAGCGGGCGAAGGGAACGTTGACAGCGGAGGCCGCCAGAAAATCGGTAGCCGAAGCGGGCAACATAGCCAGGGCAACCAGTCAGGCGTCCACTAGTGGACAGAGACCAGGCAATAGTCAGGGAACAGGTAAGGAGTTGGCCGTTACTGCGGAAGTCAGGGAGAAGTTCCAGAGCAAAAGGAGCAGATCTGATGACGGCGTCGAACCGAGCGCAGCAAAAAAGGTGAAGGCTGGTACTTCGCCTGCTGCGCACCCGGTCTTCGACCCAAAGGACGAGCTCCTTGTTGCCATCGTCAACGAGCAGGAACCGAGCGGTCGCCTGACCATGGAACAGTGGATATCTGTCGAGGAGAAGTTTCAGGATGCTCTGTGGAAGAAGATGTCCTCCACAGAGGATTGTGATCTTCAATTCGATGGCGCTGGGTGGGAAAGCGGTAGCAAGGTTGTTGCTTGTGGGAACAACGCCTCTGTTAGCTTCCTCAGGGAGTTTGTGTCGGGAATAGGTGAAGTGTGGAGCGGGGCTCAACTCAAGTGCGTGTCTGTGGCGGATTTGGCAAGGTACAATCCGCCCAAAGCTTGGGTCTGGGTTCCGCTTCCCTATACTTACCCCGAAAAACTTCTCGGTCTCCTCCACATGCAGAATAGGGAGTTGCAGGCCAACACATGGAAAGTGTTGAAGACAGGGCCCAGACGGCAATTCGGCCAGCACTTCTTGCTGAGCCTCAATAGGGAATCGCTGCCGTTCCTAGAGAGAACGAAGGGGATGGTAAGGCACAGCATGGGAAAGGTCATGGTTAGGCTCATGACCAAGGGGGCAGAAGCTGATGAACCCAATGTGGATGGAAGTGATGCAGATAAACTTGCATCACAGTAGGACTGCGACGGCGTGCTTGGTTGAGTACATAACCAAGCACGACGTTTCAGTCATACTAATACAAGAGCCCTGGATCAGTAGTAAAAACCGCATCCAAGGGCTCAACATCAGGGAATACACGCCTTACTTCAAGGCAAACGAAGGTAAAATCAGGGCTTGCATTCTTATAAAGAACACTATAAGGGCTTTTCTTTTGAATAATTTCAGTGATGGAGACCTCACAGCTGTTTCCTGTGAAAGAGAAGGGAAGAAACCGATTTGCATGGTATCGGCCTATCTCCCTTATGAGTCAACGGAAGTCCCGTCCGACAAGATGAGGCAGCTGATAGCCAGGGACGATTGGCTCTTTGTTGTGGGCTGCGATGCAAATGCGCATCATTCTCAGTGGGGAAGCACTGACACGAACACTAGAGGTGAGTTACTTTTTGATCTTATTTTATCAACGAGGCTTACCATATGTAATAAGGGCAACACACCAACTTTTGTGGTGCGAAACAGACAGGAAGTGCTGGACATCACTCTAGCATCCTGTACTGATTCTCTCTAAATGGAGGGTCTTAGATGAGGCATCCCTATCGGATCATAAATGGATTCGCTTTCAAATTAGCTTTCTAAATAAGGAGAACAATACCTACAGAAACCCAAGAAGGGCTGACTGGGATAGGTACAAGGTAATAGTAGGACAACAACTGGAGGAGAGGCCAACTCGAATGACCAATCCCCCAGACATAGATAAAGCGGTGGACAACCTATGTTCAACTTTGATTAAAGCCTATGAAAAAGTTTGTCCACTCAGAAAAACGGCTAAGAGGTCTCAACCTCAATGGTGGAACAAGGAGTTAAGCTCCAAAAGAAAACAGGTTAGAAACTTTTACAACAGAGCTAAAGTGGTAGGGGATGATATTACTTGGGATGAATACGTAGAGAGCAAGAGAGAGTTTAAGTACTTGATCAGGCGATCTAAACGGAAATCCTGGAAGCTTTTCTGCGAATCGATTGCAGACACCAGTGAAGCCTCCAGACTTCGCAAAATTATTGCTAAAGATGCGGTAGTCCCCAGCTTCATTAGGAAATCTAATGGTGCGTGGGCTGAAAGCAGTGAGGAAGTTTTAGAAGCTCTAGTTGAAGCTCACTTTCCAGGAAGTAGCACTCCAACGGCTTCGAACCCGAATGGGTATTATGAGTACGCTGACGTGCAAATCGAAGCGGAATTAGAACACCTTTTCACTTGGAAAAAAGTGCGTTGGGCTATAATGTCCTTCTCTCAATACAAAGCACCGGGCCCTGATGGCATTCTGCCAGCTATGCTGCAAAAGGCCCCGGCTATGGTTACAGGTAGAATCAGGGAAATATTTGTACATTGAATTAAATTTGGCTACATACCCTCGGCATGGAGAGAGGTACGAGTGGTTTTCATACCCAAAGCAGGTAAACCAAGTCATACCTCGGCGAAAGACTATAGACCCATCAGTCTCTCGTCATTTCTCCTTAAGACACTCGAAAGGCTTCTCGACATCCATATAAGAAGCAAGTGTTGCAATGGAAATCTATGCAATGCTCAGCACGCATATCTAAAAGGTAAATCGGTAGAAACAGCTCTACATGAAGTGGTAGGTAAAATAGAACACAGTCTACACCACAAGGAATTTGCGTTAGCTGCCTTCTTGGACATAGAGGGGGCTTTCAACAACGTTAGGGCAGAGGCAATCAAACGCGCTCTGGAAAGGATAAAAGTAGATCATAGCATCACCAATTGGCTTTGCATGATGCTTGTCACTAGAAATATCAATTCTACTCTCGGACACAGTTCAATAAGAAAATCGGTTACTAGAGGCACTCCCCAGGGAGGGGTTATTTCTCCCCTCCTCTGGGTTCTTGTCATAGACGATATACTTAAAGAACTCAGCAACACAGGGTTTAGCGTAACCGCTTACGCGGATGATGTGGCGATTCTAGTTCGGGGTAAATTCTTGAACACATTGAGTGAAACCATGGAATCAGCCCTCAACAAGCTCAGAAAGTGGGCTGAAGGGTGTGGACTTCGTGTCAACCCGGAAAAGACAGAACTAGTATTTTTAGTATAAAATACAAGATACCTCCCTTCAAACTACCCAGGATTGGTGGAGTGGAGCTCTCCCTCTCGGAGAGCGCAAGATATCTTGGTACGGTCCTGGATAAAAAACTGAATTGGAAACTTAATGTTCAGGAAAGAGTCCGAAAGGCTCATAATGCTCTCTTCGTCTGTAAGAGAACAGCAGGAAAAAAGTGGGGATTGAGTCCTACAATGATGCATTGGCTATACATCATGGTGGTTAGACCCATCCTTACCTATGGGGCTCTTGTTTGGTGGAAAGCCACAAATAAGTTATATATACGGGATATGTTGGCCAAGGTACAAAGAACAGCCTGCACTGCCATAACTGGTGCTTTACGCACCACACCTACAGCTGCACTTGAGGCGTTTATGTATCTTTTACCTTTGGACCTACAAATAAAACTTCAAGCAGGTAATAGTGTGCTTCGGCTAACTAACGCAGGGTTTTTCAAAACCAGACAGGTAGGACATAGCTCCATACTAATGGAATCCTTCTCCAACATCCCCGATAAAACGGATGAAAGTTTGGGTGAACTCGACTTCGAAACACCGTACGAAGTACAATATCCAGATAGGGAGGACTGGCAAAAGAATAAGGTTTCGAACGATAATGAAATTTCGATTTATACGGATGGTTCCAAAACTAAGGAGGGTACAGGGTCAGGTATATACTCTAGGGATATAGACCTACACGTGTCTTTAAGACTTCCGGATACATGCAGTGTGTTCCAGGCAGAAGTTCTGGCCGTGCTCAAAGCGGCGTATCTACTTGATATGGGATCAATATCCAACAAGAATATCGCTATCTACATTGATAGTCAGGCTGCGCTAAAGGCGCTAGAGTCCTTCATCATCAAATCTGAACTAGTCAGGAGCTGCCGCACAATGCTCAGAGCATTATGCGTACAGAACCGAGTCAGATTGTGTTGGGTGCCCGGACACTGCGATATTGAGGGCAACGAAAGGGCTGATGTTCTGGCCAAAACCGGAGCAGAGCTTCCACCTAATGAAACAATTGAGGGTATAAGACCACCAATAGCCGTGGCCAAGAGAATTATTCTCGAGAATATTAAAAATAGGGCGGATCAGAGATGGGCGGATATAGTAGGGCACAGGGTCTCAATTCTCAAAGGCTCTGTGGCCTAAGCTAGATCGGAAAAAATCGGCTGAACTACTTAAGCTTAGTAGACCGAGGCTACGGATGGCAGTAGGTGTGCTCTCCGGGCACTGTCTTCTAAGGAAGCACGCTAAGAGAATAGGTCTAGTAGATACGGACATATGCAGGTATTGCGAAGACTTACATGTCGCAGAGGATATAACTCATCTCCTCTGTGAATGTCAAGCTATTGCACGGTACAGGAGGAAATACCTTGGCAGGTACTTCTTTGATAACTTGGAGGAGGTTGGCCTCGGAAACAAAATTGCAACAATTTTCAGATTCTGTAGGGAAATTAATTGTTTGGGCGAAGTGGTTTAGGTTTTTTGACCGTTAAGGTTCCCCAGGGATGGCGATGGGTCCAATATGGTGCCTAGTCCTATGTGATGAACTCACACCCTATTCAACCTAACCTAACCTAACCTAACCTGGCTATCGAGGTTTTTAGTCCCAGATATCTAACTTTTTTGATTGATGGTAGGTATTTTCCACTGCGCCATCTCTCGCGAACGTCTGACAAAAATCCGAGAGTTTAACTGTCCTGAAAAAGCTTCTCAATTCAGCCGTTCAGACTCGGCATAAAATTGTGGCTCCCTGCTATTCGTCCCAAAAATTAAAACTCACAGAAACGAATGGTTGTGAGAAGCTAGGTCTAGGGTGCCTGTATTTATTTATTGATTGTTGGACATGTTGGCCTTAAGCAGAGTCCATAGAGAGAACTGGAAAAAATCCAAACAAATTCTTAATACATATGTACTGAAATTCTTGTAATTAATGCTTCCCCTTTTAAGGATTGGCTAAATGCACCCTTCTACCATGATGCGTCTTGTAGTATCAGGGATTCAATGTAGAGGAATGGCCGGACACTTTGGCAGACACATCGCTTACGCTTATACTGTCTGCCAAAGTGCCAATAGTTACGGATGAAGTTATAAGCTACCATTTTTAAAGCCGAGCAGAATTAATTCAACAAAACGTTATACGTAGTTGAGCTGCTAATTTAGTGAATCCTTGTCCTTTCCCTTTCTGCATTTTCTTTGAAAGCATACTTGAAGCGCCGATTGATGTCGATACCGACCGAATACCTCAATAGTTTAATGAATTTGTAGAAGATAGTGCCTTCTGTGTTGACTCCTGACCTGCCCAATATCTGCTATTAAAGAATATTAAAGAAGTCGCATTATAGACCATTTACGTCTCTTCCTTTGCAGGTTCGTTGTTCATCTTGATTGAGTCACCTTTTGCCGACAAGAAAAATTATAAGTAACATGTACATGAACAACGAACATTACGGGCTATTTCACTGGGGTGTCTTTCGGAAGCTATACAGTTCTGCTATACTAGAACCACTAGTTGTTGGTGCCAATTATATGGTATACGCGGAGACTGAAGAGCCACCCTCTCTCTATATTCTAGTTACTACTAATGCGCTAAGGCTTCCACGATTACCATCAATGCACAGTTGCACGATTTGTGTTTTTTTTATACTAGCCAGCACGTATGTAACATAATAAAATCGAGAAACCAATAGACGTCAGAATGTTGCAGTGACACTTTCATACGAAAACTTTAATCAAACTGTAAAATAACTCAAGCAGTTAGCGCCATAATTTAAAGGTGCATTGTCTCCCTTATACGTATTGGAATATCCTTTCCCCATGAATAAACGTGTCTCGCAATCAATTTAGTTAATTTCCCTTATATTATAAAGACTGTACACTCCACACTATATTGACCGCACAAATAAAAGGACAAATCAACAATCAAATATATAAATTAACCACAACTGATTAATTGTAATTAAAATGCCATAAAAAGAAATGCACAAACAAACCGCACAATGATTGCGATAATCACCTCGTGAATTCACCCCAATAATAATAAAAATTACCCCCATCACATTAAATATTTTATAACGGCCCCATAAGCTATATTAAATACAATACGCTATGCAATAAAATTTAAATCTACCTAATAAAACCGTTTCCTTAAAGTCCCGCCGGTGTGTCCATACCAGCCCCTCTTAAATTTCACGCACAAACAATAAACCTGGGGCAAGGATTTAACCTTTTTCCGTATTTTTGTTACCCTTTCGGACTATTGATATAATTATTGTTTAGGCGTTTATATGGACCGACACGAAACAACAAAAGGAACAAATAACGTATACGTAATCTTCACTTTAGCCTCCACCCCCTCCGACCTACCACCACTTACGGGTTCGCTTCACTCTCAACTACTCCCCTGGGAGAAATTATGTTCCAGCTTCTTTTATTCTTTTATTTGTATTTTCCTTGGTGAAAAATTGCCAACAGTTTTCGTTGCGCATACAAATGCGATACCTATTGCCTACAGTCGGTCGTTGCTGGACGAAAACCTTTTCCCCGGAGGCAGCACATACGACAGGCGCGCACATATGGGGAAGCAGGCCAGATCTAGAAGTGGTGCGGTGCTTGTGTGTGAAACACCTTAATCCTGATTTTGTTTCTCTACCCAACGAGCTATTACCAACTGTGTACCCGATTTTTATATTTTTTTTTTGTGTTCATATCCTGTCTAATGCAGAGATCCAATTTTTAGGTTGACACTCCTTTCTTCATCCTCACATTCACTGAGACAATTTTTTTTTCTTTTTTAATATGGAAGCAACGCCGCTTGGATTTGTCCTTTTTCTTCATGCTGTTGTCTCAATAGAAATCAATAAAATAAATTCTCCTTAAATGATCGGGACAATCTGGTTCCAAGCAGAGCAACAACTTGACACAGAGTGTACGACTTACGTATACGCAAATGAGGTGCTATAAACGAAAAGCGATTACAATTTATTTTCATTGCCATCTATTGAGTGAGGTGGGCAACATTACAGCAAGGGATATCCAAAGAAAATATTTCAAGGATTTACCTCACGTAAGTAGATGGTGCAGAATTTGTTGATCCTCTTATAGGGGTTTTTTTTCTTTTCGACAGATTGGAAAAAATAAGTTTATGCGTCCTCTATAGACTATAGAAAAAGTAACATCTTTACTATGGGATTTAGAGGAAAACTTATATCTATGCGGGCACTGTTGGAAAATATAGGTTTGACATCTGCATAGTAGTATTACTCTTAAAAAAATGTATTGGGCGTCAGTTTGTTGTCCTTACACTATTTCACCATTTTCGACTACTCGAAATGTTTTCTTTAAATCGTGATGTTGCTTGAAAGGCAGCCCACATATTGGATAGGTACATCTCTTCGATGCGCTACGATGATCGGCTATATGCTGCAACAGATTTTTCCAAAGTCTATGCCCCAACAACAGTAGATAAAACGGGCGTTGAATGAATGCTTTCAGCAGCTTTCGGAGATGACTTATGAGCTGCGTCTTCCCGTATTGAAATTAAGACATTTAAAGCCAATGTGCATCGGAAGGCTGCAGGAAATAACCCCCCAATGAAATAACTCCCCAAAATTAAAATGAAATATCCCCCAATTTTGTATGGAGTGGGGGTTTTATTCATATGAAATAAACCCCCAAAATTGGGGTTTTATTTCATCAGTTTTTGGGGACTTATTTCATACTTAAAATTGGGGGGTTATTTCATGATGAAATAAGTTCCCAAATTCAACTTTGAAATGATTCCTATTCTTCACTTTCACTATTCTATATTTGTGCGAAATTCAACTTTCATTAATGCTTAACAGTGAATTTAACTGTTGTTATTGATATGAAGACTAGAAAAATAGCATCTGCTGTACATCAGATGTTTTAGAAACGTCTGTAAAAAGAATGTATATATCTTAGCTACAATTTGTTCTTCAGACATCTAAATAATTTTGTAAGCTCATTTATATTATTTATATGTTCGTTGTTTAATTTTTGTGATTTTGTTATATTATTGGATTCACTAGAATTTCATAACTTAAAATAAACTTGACTCCACTCAGGATCAGGCATCAAAAGGCAACTAGGAAATTTGATTTTTCGAAAATGAAGAGTGGGTCTACCACAAGTAGTTGAGGCTTCTCAACGAGAATCCATTCGGAATAATTTGGAAGGACCAAAGATGAGGAGCATCCAAAAGCTTGCATTGAATCAGATGATATATCATCTGCGTTTTGGCTTGTTGGCTCAGATCGCATGATGAAATTCGTCGAAGAAAATATGTGTATCGATTGGTAACAGGCGTTATTTGATGGATATAATATTTAAGGTTGTGCTACAGGGATGCTTCCTGCAGCGGCGAGCGCGCCCCGCGTCAGATATAAATTAAGAAGTAGGTACCTACCTAGCGCGTAGATATAATAATTTACATTCTCAATTGTTTTAAAACAATAAACATTGAAATGAGATAACATTTAATTACAGAGAATTTTTGGGGGTTATTTCGTTTTATTATTTTCGAAATTATTTAATACCTTTTTGGGGACTTATTTCATCCTCGTTTTTGGGAATAATTTCACAATGAAATATCCCATTTTCCTTAACGCCCGCGCTGTGTACATCACACTACACCATAAGAGTAGTCATAAACTCTTTAGCGCGTGTCAAGTCAATTATAAAAAAAAACTGTGTCTACCCGCCTGTTGCGCCACCTATTTATTTATTTTTTATTAACTGCTTGAACTTAAGAGACCAGATTAAAGGGAGAACTATTGTAGGATTATGTGGGAGTAGGTATGTACTCCTAATATGTGACTTGCAACTATGTCTCGTGTCCATAATAGGATAGTGACCCATTTCAAGCGCTTGACTGAACTTAAATCGATTTTCGTTAGTTTTGGACACTTTGCAGGAATTACTTGACATTACCTGTAAAATCCCACGGAAACATTGGCTGAATTATGTCAAAAGTCGGAACAACAAACTAGTACAGTTTGACAGATCATCGCTAAGTTGACGGAGGCCATAACTTCCTAACAAACAGAACAATAAAATTAAATCTCAATGATGAAGACGTATGTAGGAGTATAGAAGCTGTGGTAATGAAGAGATTCACCAGGACACACTTCACTTTCTGTCACTGTCCAAATCTTTGTCACTTGAGGAACAGAACGCTTGGAAGTTAACTCTAACTAACCTAATACCAAGACATTTATTGAACACGAAGAAAATAGCAACAATATAATGCTCTGTTGGAACTGACTGACTGATCGAGTCTCAGAAGTCTAACATGAGCCCCTCAGAAAGAGGACGTGCGGCGGAAGAATTCACGTGATTGAATCAACCGTGACGTCAACAGTCGGGATGGTAGATACCTTAATGTGCTACTTTGACGTATTTGAAGCTGAGGATTTTTTCAATACTGGTCAGGGTGTTGAAATAGAGATGGTGTCGCAAGAGTCATTAATGGGGCAGCGACTGATTCACTGTTGACAACCTGGCAAAACGAAATAAGAACAATGACGTTCGGATCTCCACGTGAGATTTCCGAAAACAGACTGCGTGCAGCCGAACAATAATTGGCGGAGGCCGTAAGCTGCTACAAAGCGGTGGCATGGACCGGGCAAAAGGAGGACGAACAAGTGTGACATTTACTACGGTGATTGCTACAGGGAACAAAAGCAGCGTCTATTTGGATGCGGATTTGTTGCAAGCGCCAGACTTAGGCAAGAACGCCTTATGACTATTTGCATCATGGCTAAATGCGTCAATATCAGCATTATATGCGCTCACGCCACCACAAGATAAAGACGATGCTATCAAAGAATGCTTCCAAACCGAACGAGCTCCTCGACAAAACATATGAGCAATGTCCTAAGTATGACTTTAAGGTCTTAGGTAATTTTAACGCCAAAATAGGAAAGGAGGACATCTTTGTTAGTACAATCGGGAAGCACAGCCTATACGACACTATACGTCTGGAAACGGACTTAGGCTAATTGACTTTGCTGCGGGACGTAATGTTACTATAGCTAGCACACGGTTTCCTCACCTCAACATTCACAAAGGGACATGGCGGTCAGCAGATCATCAAATTAATTAGTATTTTAGATGTCCGAACTTTCCGAGCCGCTAACATAGACTCGCACCACTACCGCTTATTCTAAGGTATGAATGCGCATATCTCAGATACCACAACTATAACAGGAATTACTTTGAGAAGATTGCTACAATCGCAACAAATCGCCAGAGCTTTTGCCAATCGCGTCTCCCTCAACCTCTTGAGAAGTCCTATGCAGCCAGCATCAAGTGAGGAAGACCAGTGGTGTCGAGAAGCCGTCAGAAAAGCCGCAACTGATCTGCTCGGTTTTACAGAACCACCCCACGAAACCCATGGTTTGATTAACAGTGCCGGCAAGCACATGTAGCAATACAACTGTCCTATAAAGCGGCGCTGCAGAGAAGGACGAGAGCAGCTCGTGAGTTCAACGCAAGCAAAAGAGAAGAGAAACGATGACAAACATGACGCTATTAGGCAAAAAGGACTATTAGATGAATACAGCCGACATTTCCATCCACCTGATTGTTCAAGGTGGGGAAATCAATATCCAAGCTTAAATCCAACAAGGCTGCTGAACATAATGACCTAGAGGCCGAGTTATTCAAAGCAGCTGGAGATGGCTTGGTAGAGAGCTTACGCTAACCAAGCTCTGAAGTTTGGTCAAACGAGTGTATCCCTAATATGGATGGAACCTCAGCATCGTCCACAAGATAGGGGCATAAACTACAAAATCGTATCTGCCATACTATACGTGAACGTCTGAAGCCCTTCGTCAACACCTTGGTCGGCTCTTATCGGTGTGGTTTCAGGCCAGAAAAAACCATAGTTCATCATCAAAAGATCCTCGAAAAAACCTAAAAGTTCCAATGTAGAGTTGCGCAGTAGCATAAGTAACATAAGGGCATATTTCTATCATATTCTGAGGGCCTTATTTTGCTCAGTTGAAGTAAAATTTTTAACGAGTGGCTACCAAAAGTTGAAAATAACTTGATAACTATCCGAAAGTGTCATACTGCCTTAATTCGAAATATCGCCTTCAGTCGCATTGCCTTATGACACGGCACCAACGCAACGCACTCTCGTGGGATTTTTATACTTGAAAGGATTGTGCCGCTCAATCACTCAGTCGCTCGCCTCTTACTGCGTGCCTTCAGCCTAAGTAAATTATAAAATTTCAAATTGGAGGAGCAATGGTTATACTTCGAAAGTGATGTTATCACGGACAAACTAAGCGATATTCATCAGGTAGATCAAGACAAGTCCAACCGAGAACAACCTGCGTCTCGGTAATTATTGGTAGACATGTACTCATTAACAAATGCAGCAAAAAAATGTTTTACAAACCACAATTTCCTTATAGGTTAGGTTAGGTTAAGTTACTTAGATCAATGTAGAACGGTTGTGATGCCCTATAGGTGTTTATGACTCCCAGACACTGGGAACCTATGAAAATTCTTTTAAATCCTCCAGAAAGTAGCTACCAAGGATTCTATTTCTTTCGTGGAAGGGCCAAAAACCAGAGAGAAAATAAATCACCAGCTTCGGGCAAAAAAAGAGAATTCCATAGAATTCCAGAAGAAGTCTGATTGAACTGAATAGTTCCAGACTTTCGGAGTAGAAACCCGCGCCAACGCCGACCTCCATGTTTGACCCATCCGTAAAGATAGGTATGGTTTATCCGATGGATATCGGTTGATCTTCATACCATTCGCCCCTGCTGAGAAAACACGTGGTAGCTAAATGGTTTTGTGAAATTTAGCCGGGGAGTAGTTTAGTCCGTGAATACATTATTGCCCGGCTGTACCAGCTTTTGGTCTGGGCTTAGCCGAAAGGCGCTGTTTGCAGCAGATTCCTGTGCAGGTCCCTTAATTGCCATAAAGATTAGATCAACGACCATGTCCCTTATTCAATTCTTGTTTTTAGCCCTTTTACGACGAAGCCCTCCAAGAAACCAAGGAGCTCTCCAAAACTATAATTTATTGGTTATATAATTTGATGTAGGCAGTAAATTTTGAGAGTTCTGCGTGTTCGACGCAGTAGAGGAAGGCCTCGCTTTAGGTGGCGCGCACAAGTGGAAAGGGACCTCAACCAAGGAGTGCGCAACTGAAGGCGATTAGGCAAAGATCGGACTTACTGGAGAGGCGTGTTGGTTGAGGCCCAGATCCACCCCTGTAGCCCTATCTAAGTAAGATTGACCCAGTATAAATAAGATATATACATATATGTCTATTTTTATGATTCCTTGTGGTAATATAAAGATGGGATGTAACGGGCATTACAATTTCTTGATAACAAAATACACACACACAACTCAACTCGATTTTTAAGTCAGAAAAGTAATGTTTTCCAACAACACACCTGACAATAACTCTTATAATCGCCCCTAAAGTTGATTGCAATTTATTTTATTTACAAGGACTCCCATCCCGATAGACGTATTTCCAGCGTCACCATTAACAAGTCAATATTGTGATGCTGAGATAGAGATCTCGTTAGTTAAAGTACACTTGCCATCATCAGTCGGACATGCAATCCAATCGAAAGAGTGCACTTTAAAATTAATTAAATACCAAAACATCATGCGATGCAATTTGCATTGAAAATGTCCTTCTGAGAAACTCATTTTCCTTACCTTGTCTCTGCTGCACTTCCTTAGTGCTTGCAAACTCACTTTTCGAGTCTTAAGAACATACTCTATGTCTAGTCTATGTAATAGTGACTGCCAAAGGAGAAGCGGAAATAAAAGGAAAAAAAAAAAAAAACGAATGTCCTTCAAAGTTCTTACAGCTCAAGCACTTCAATTTATCCATTAATAACTGCGACAAAGTATTATTTCTCTTTTATGCGATGTGAAATCCTTTCGATTACACTGCTAATAAGTAAAGTCGGTCTTTAGTAAAGTCGGTCTTTTCTTCGAGTTGGTATATACTTCATCACCAGCGTCTTCCTATGAAACCCTGATTTTCTGTGAAAAATCCCTCATAATGTAATTTCCTTGTCTATATCCTTCTTATGCGGTGCTCCTTGTAATGCATAGGATCCCTTCAAGACCGATATAGAAATGCAATGCTGTTGTTCTGTTATTTTATTTTTCTTTTACATTATCCTTTGGATATTTCCTTAAAAAAAAAAAAAAAACTATAGCAGAGATCTAAACACAACCACTTATCTGTCGTTAGGACTACTAAGCACAGCAATTACTGCTCGTCAAACTTCTTTGCTTTTCCTGAGTATACGGCATTCTTAGCTGAGCTTATGGAAATATTTTATGGTCCAGTAGGGGAATGCTTGCGTTCTTATACAAAATAGCACCGCGCCACCACTCCACCACACCATGCACCACCCAAGGACGACGATGGAAATACAGTTTAATTTCATTGCACCAATTCAATTGGAGAGTGAAATGTGCTAAAAAGCCATGAAGCTGGTGCCGCCACGGCCACACCATCCTGAATGTGGATGCAAAAATCCTTTCTCTCAGCAAAATTGCTTCACACAGGGCGTGTATTCTGTGTTGCCTGTGTTTGTGTATATGTCGGCGGCGTGCAGAGCGGCAGAGTCCTTTTTTTGCCACCGAAAATTCACTGAAATGAAATTTATTCGATTTTTAAGTATTCCCTTAGTACCTAGCTAGCGCAGCAAGCCAGGGACGACAACGAGTGTTTGCATGCTCATTGTATGTGCGCTGTTTTCAGTGTCTTGTACTCCCCAAATGGTGCGCACTGTTAAAGTAGTCCTTTTGGAACAAATTGCATTTGATGGTGCTGCTGATGCTGGCGGTTGTGATGGTTGGCTTCACAGTTGCATAAGCTGCATTTTGAGAGTCCTTATAAGGGGAAACACACAGTATGGTGGACAAAAGCGGCAATCAGGCCAACACTGGGATGTTGATAGTTCCTAACAAAAGCGAGGTTCACATAGCTAAATAGAGGTTGTTATAGTTAGATGAAGTACTGTCGATGAGAAATCAATAATCCTGATGAAATAGGCAAGGGCCAGGGCGGGTACACATCAAAAAGTGGGCAATAGTTGCATTTTCACTTATATGTGCATAAGCGGAGCACTACGCACAACTCCCTCGTCGGAAACTTAACTTAACTTAAACTTAAAGTTTCATCTATTCAACTTGAACAGCACTGGTAGTTTCTATCCCGTAGACACGTTTTCGTTGATTTAATCAGTCCCATGAGACTTATCTATGGGAAGCGAATTGCGGACTATCGCTGATTATTTAAGGATTAATACTTTTCCGAAGCAAGTAAGGTTATGTCGGTTGCCTCAATGTCGTTTTTCCAAGGCACAAGAAATTAAGTGATAGGTAACGATAACCACTCCTCCTACCAGTTGAAGTGACTTATTGGTCTTGACAATCTTATAATTGTGGGTTGAAAGAACGGAGTTGCTAACCTTCAGAGGGTATTCTAAAGTAGGTCATAGTACTATTAGGTATTGGCTCTCCCGGAATAACTAAAATAGATTAGGGCACCACCTCTTCTCTTGGTGGCGGAGGTATAAAGAGCTTAATATAGCCTTAATGTCAGAATGGAGTTGATCCTGGATCGTCCTTCATGACCTGGAGCATTTTACTCACATTCTTTATGAACCACAATTCAATGACATAACAGATAGGTTAGCTCTTACGGCTGTAGGTCCTATCGCCCAAAACCATAACGCCCAAATTTAAAAATGTCATAACGCCCAAAAACCACCACATCGCCCAAAATTTAAAGGAATAAAGCGTCGCAAAGCCCAAATAGAATGACATATCGCCCAAAGTAACGCATACACCCCAAATCTGACAGTAAACCCCCAAGGACCAAATATATTTGGTGTATTTTATGCATTTTCGTGATATGCATTTTCAATATAAAAAATACACCACTTTTTAGTGCAGTTTTTGCACATTTAATTTCGAATCAGTGTAAATAATACCGTGTTCTCGTATATAATTAACACCGGCTGTACAAAAATTATACCGATTTTCGGTATATAAATTGTGCTAGTGGTATAAAAATTGTTCTGGTTACTAGGATATAATATACTCCAGAGGTGTATATTATGTACTGATAATTAGCTCAAATTATACACCAAATGGTAAACAGTTTACACCACATTTTGGTGAAAAACTTTTTCCTTGAGTGTGAAAAATACACGATAATTCGATTGATAAAATACACCATTAGCGTATTAAAATCCTAAACTTAGAATTTATTCTGATTTAAAATTTAAACCGAAGTTTATTTTTTCCATCGGAAACAGAGTTTGAGATAAAATTTACACCGTTTTTTATTTTTTGATGAAAGATGTATCTGCTAGAATTATAAACTCATTCTATGATTCTAAGTAGGTATTCACACTCATAATATAGACGTAAGAAAATCATGAATAAATATCAATGTGAGTGCCTAATTTAACAACGAAGCCCAATCTGTCGATTTATTTTCTGTCCTACCCCGTCTAAAAATCGAGCGCCTCGAAAATTTTAATAATTAAAGATTTTTTATTCGATGCGTGAAAATTAGTTTTTCGAAAATTATAATTTTCTGGTTCTTTTTTAAATTTTTTAGAGGCGTACTCTTAAGAACTAGTCAAAAATACAAAAAATGCGGCATGATTAAGTCGATATATATAGTAAAATAAATAATCATTGTCTTCATTCTAAATATGGCGGCCAGCCGAATCTTATTTTTTCCTAATATTCCTTGAAAAATATGGCCGTCGTCCAAAATATACACCAATTCCTGAATTTGGATATAAAAATGCACCAATTTAAAAGAAGAAGGAGAAAAATACACAATTGTAGAAGTTATATGCAATATTCTGTTTTCGGTGCATTTATTTTGCTGGAAACTGTGTAAAATATTCACTGATTTGTATCATTTCGTGAAATTGATGCAAAAAATGCACCAAAGTTAAAGGAGAAATGAGAAAAATGCACCATTGTGAGAAATACAGTGCGGTTCACTTGTTTAGACGCACACATTTTATTAAAATTAGGCAGGAAAAAAAGTGTTGAATTTGCAGAAAAGGCAAAAGTAAGCTTACCTCTCGAAAAGCTTTTCAAATCGTTAAATGGCTCATAAAATTGCTCGAAGTGAACACTTGATAAGAAACTTTGTAAAAAATAGGGTATCTTATGGAAACAACTACAAAGCAAGGATCGTAAAAGTTTTAACACCACAAAACAAGCGGAAAATTGAAAGACTAGTGCCTTATGGCGCTCAATTTGCAAACAAAATTATAGAATTTGCTGTTTTTTTTTGTAGCAAATCCACTTGCGTTATGCTATTGTCAATGCTTTATACCCAAATTTTACAAAACTACAAAAAAAACACCGCCTAATCATTTATGCAAGAAACCCACGCCTTGAATTTTCAAGGTCTGACATGGCATGGGATATGAACATTAAAGTGGTCTCCAGAAATTGAAGCAAAGACGTCTTTTCGAACAAAAAGGACTTTAACTTGGATAGTCCTGCAACTATAACTATTACTTTCATGATCTCCACAAAGAAAATATGTTTTGAACCGTCATTCATCATTCGAAATTAGTGGTAGTTATGGTTTGTGGAGCAATTTCATTCTTCCGCTTTTAAATGTTATTAGTATTTCTTGCAAAACTTTCTTTGGAAGCAGTTTTTTCCGTAATAAAGCACCTTTGAGGACTTATTCCATGGATATTCCAGATGGATAACGTGGGTAGGTATACGCACAATTCACGCCTTGTTTAAGAATGGATTGTCTGTGAAAATATTAAAATATTGCACTGTCCCCCACATTCGCCTAATTTTAATATTATTGAAATTTATTGAGGCAACAATCAGTATCAACACAATCAAGAGCTGATTGTGGCGAAAAACAACTTTTTGGGAAAATATACCCTTGAATTAGCTTATAAGTTCATTATGGCTTATATAATTTTTGAGATTATATCCAATGGTTCTGCCTCACACATTATTAAAATAACTGAAAATTGACTAAAATAAATAAAAATATCGCAAACAATTTTGGTGTTTTGTTGTTTTTCGACTTTTTAACAGGTGCGTCTATTCAAGTGAACCAAAAAAATGCATACGGTTTTGCATGGTGTATTAAAAAAATAGTAATGTTTGTTTTATAGTGTATGAATGTATCTTTCTGCCAAATAAGTGTTTTTTTCTCTTTGTTCCACATAATACGAAAAAAAAACAAGAAATAAAACGTAACTTTTGTACGTCTAAACAAGTGAAGCACACTGTATTACTAATATTAAGTACACCGAACTCGGTGTGGTGCATTTTTTACCAAAAAGTGTATTAATTACACCAAACTCTCTGTGTAGTGTATTCAATGGTGAATATTTTACCAAATGGTGTATTAAAAACACCGAACTCTCAGTGTTGTGCATACAATGGTGCATATTCAACCAATGAGTGTATTAGTACACCCACCTCTCTGTGTGCATTTTTTTAACCAACATGCATTTACTGTGAAAAAAATATACAATGGACGAGATTTTCTTTCAGTACAATTTATATTTCCAAAAAAAATTTGAGTTAACAAAATACACAAGTAGGCCAAAATTGGAATTTGCTCCTTCGGAAGAGAGGTAATCCGTCAACATTGAAATTGAGAAGATTGTTTGATTTAATTGACGAAATGCAATACGAAAACATTTTTCAATGCCATAGTACCAGAATGAACCGTATCCCTTTGCATGTATAGCAATATTCCGTAGTGTATGCAGCAAAGTACGTGCATCTTTTGGCAGTTCAGTTTTTCCTTCACTTGGCAATAAAACAGCCCAATCAGCCAATTTAGACATGAAATCAATATGTGCGTCCACATCATCAATGACGCAATCTTCCGAAGACAGTTCCATTTCGCGATATATAATTTCCGCAACTTCGTCATTATTATCCAAATCATCATTCGAAATTAAGACACTTAATATTTCATTTGGCTGTAATACATACAATATTAGGTTCATTTAAAATAATATTTTGTCCAGATAATGAACCATTTTTAGAGTTTTTGGGCCGAATATAAAAGTTGATGTTTACCCAATTTCCGAATTTCCGAATAAGTTTCGATGACTTTGCTGGATGTTGTTAACTGGTTTGAGAATGTTTTTTAATTTTTTTAAAAAGTTTTTCCTTCTACTATAACACTTCAAATAATTATTAATCTTCAAGGTACTCATTTTTGTTAATATTTGTTAACATAAAAACGCAGTGCTCGTTAAGAATGCAGAGCTCGCTAAGAATGACATGCGACTGAATAATTTCAATAACATTTTGTTGTTTATTTTTCACACTTATGTAATTTGGTGTATTTAATTTCCACAGGGTGTAAATCCTTCACCGAAATATAGTCGGCCATTTCAAATAGTGTATTTTATCTACAAAATATAGTGTACAAAATATGCCATGTTAGTTGGTTTCAGAATCAAATAATTTTATGCACCATAAATGGTATATTATAAAAACAGCTGACCATCGGTTTATTTTTTGCACAGAATTTCAAAGGAAATGTTGAAATTTTGCACAGAAAAGACAATGGTGTAATTTTTATACCGATAATTTTGACAAATACACCAAAATTTTAAATTTTTCTTCAGTTTTCTCAATTTTGCACCAAAATTAATGAATTTACACCAATTTATACACCAGTGTGCTACTTGAGTGGTACAATCCTCCATCGGGTATAATCCCAGGCTAGAAACGGCTTCTGGCGTAAATAGCGTACATTTCTTAATGCTCACATTCTGGACTAACGTTGCTTATGGGACGATACGACAGCCTCTTTGCAATTCGGAATAAACTTAAAGGGTTTGTGTTACTCCAGACACGTCATAGACTTTCGGATGTTTTATACGAGGTGGTGATCTATCTCCACAGAGATCCACATGAAATAAGTAAGGCTACCTACCTAACCTTATAGACCGCTTAATAAGGTTCATCATCGACACACCTTAATGTAGTCCCCGTTCGTCGGCTTGACACCGACAGACAAATTTAGCGTCATAATATAATAGACAGCTATAACTCTGAAAACGACATGGCATCAGAAATCAAGCCAAGGATTACCTAGCTAATTGGAGTTGCTTTGTTAAGAAGCAGCCTCTATAAAACTGTAACTCCGTAAAGCTTGTGAAACGCGAATCTTTTGAATGCTTCGAGCATTTTCAGTCCTGTTTGTGTTGACAAGCTTTGAAGAAGGAGAATTAATAGGGATGAAAGTTGCGTCTAAAAAAAAATAAATAGGCGGCGCGACAGGCGGTAGACACCCAAGGCCTAGCTTCTCGCAACCATTCGTTTTGTGTGAGTTTCTATTTTTGGAACGAATGGAAGGGACCTACAATTTTATGCCGATTCCGAACGGCTGACTTGAGAAGCTTTTTCAGGACAGTTATACTCTCGGATGTTTGTCAGACGTTCGCGAGAGGTGGCGCAGTAGAAAAAACCTTAAGATGTAATTTGTGTTTTTCCGGGGATCGAACCTGGGATCCCTCGCACAGCAGTCCAGCACACTAACCACTGCGCTACTGCGCCCACAAGTTGCGTCTATAGATGGTTAAAACATGTTGAGCGATTGGACACTATCATCACGGTCCGAAGACCGAAGATTATTCGATTCCAACAGGGAGGAACAGCACTGTAAAGGAAGATCAGACCTTAGGTGGTGCGCACATAAGTGGTAAGGGATTAACTTATGAGTGCGCAACTTAACTAAATACCGGGCTAAATGGGAGGCTTATATGTTTACGCTGAGGTCTATCGGGAACTGGAGCGAAGTGGGTTAAAAAGTTCTAACATTTAGACATTATCACGAGGTAAGGGTTCATAGGCCCATCATTTCATCATCCTTACTTCAAGTTTGATTACTATGTAAAAACTGTTTGTTTCTCTTCTCGCAAGCAATCATGACTCGTGAGGGGAAGGCCATTTTTGCACGGATTTTTAGAGCTCCCGCCTTATGTCAAAGGTTGAAGAGGAAGTGTCCTTCTCGCGACCAGTAGTGAAGAGTGCGATGAGTGTTTCTAGGAATCCAACCTTAGTTTTAAAAGTGAATATTAGCCCAACTATACGACATTGTCATTGAAAAAGTTTTAATCATAACTCCAAGGCTTTCTGTAGCGTTCCTTTCCATACAGGCTGTACTCGACAACCTTCAGTTCGTTGAGAATATATTTCTGAATCTTTTCATGAATTCGATAAAATTTCCGGCGAAATTATCGCATCCTTTCGACCATACATACGATTTGTATCCTTCTTTTCATATATTTTTCCGATCTGTATAGAGAAATTCAAAAGGAGGACAACGTGTTTAAATGCTGCCACTAGGGCAAACGAATTCCGATGTGATTTCATGTCGTGTGGGTTAAATATGTACTCGAACTCGTCGTCTAAGGCTCTAGGTTAATAATATGTATCGGCACCAACGGGAATGTGAACATGTTCTACATGGTGAAATAAGAATGAATGAACCTAAAAGGAAATTCAATGATGGAGTCCTTCGAAAGGAAACGCAACTACTATTCATGTGTAAATAAGTGAATTTGTTTTCATGCTCCCTGTATACGCTTAAGTGTATAGGTACACACAACACATCACTGAGTAGAGTATATATTATGGGCTATGTTGGGGGAGGAAACTGCATATTTTTCTGATGAAATAAATTATCCGACATGAAAGCGTATGCATCGGGTGGCACCATTAGAAGTAGGTACTTCTTCCGCTCCTTTTTATAACAGATATAGGGTTTTGCGGATTTTTGTTTGCTCTTGATATTGTTGTCGTTTGAAAGATGCTTTGTAGGACCCTTAAAGATGGAATGTGGCTCTATGGGAGTGACATAGTTTGGATGCTCAAAGAAGGGGTCGATCTCTTCTGAATGTTGACTAAAGTGTCACTTTTGTGAAGTAGGGCAGTGGTATACTTCACTAGATCGAGTAACCTAATATAAATGTAATAGTTAGGTTAGATTTTATTTCTTAACATATGTGTAGTCAATAGTCGCCGTCAGTCGTGGTCTCGAATATGCAATACTGAAACAAATCCCACGGAAATTCCATGCAACCACTGTATGGTGTTATGTGGCATATTAACCTTCACTTTGTCGCTAAGTATCCTGACAGCGAACACCCCGGTGTAGAAATTGTCTTTCATTAATTGAACTATTGAACATTACAGTATTTACCTTTTACAGAAACAAGTGATTGCAATACAAACAAACACAAGATTCTACTTGTGCGTGCATATTGTCAATATTATCCTTGGATTTAACAATTTTTGAAGACGAATTTTACATACAACTTCGGGTAAATGTAAATCTACACCCAGGTGTATACAGTCAATGTGATCGAAAATATATTAAAAATTTCGAGATTTCTGCAAAATAAAATATCAAAAAATATTCATTATTATCTCTTTTCCGAGAGCAAAGATCAATTCAGTCACTGAGCTAAAACGATTTTAGAATTGGTAAAAAAATAACTGAGATATTTAAAGGTGAAAACTGAGATCTACACCCGGGTGTATACCGTCAAGGTGAAGGTTAAATAAAAATAAAAAGGTGGCGCAACAGGCAGGTGGACACCCTAGGCCTAGCTTCTCGCAACCATTCGTTTGTGTGAGTTTCTATTTTCGGGCCGAATGGAAGGGACCTTCAATTTGATGCCGAATCCGAACGGCTGAATTGAGAAGTTTTTTCAGGACAGTCATACTCTCGGATGTTTGTCAGACGTTCGCGAGAGGTGGCGCAGTAGAAAAAACCTTTAGATGTAATTTGTGTTTTTCCGGGGATCGAACCTGGGATCCCTCGCACAGTAGTCCAGATATTTGATCATGATCATCGATGTATTTATGCAGGCTTTTTAATTTGTGGAACTAGAAGATGGGTTTCCCCAAAAAAGATGGGGCCATAGACAACACTGAAGCGCTTTTGAGGGAAACCATTTCCCTTTTCCGGAAGGTGATGATTGTGATTCCTTGCTCACATCACAAAGGAACATAGCTGTCCCCAGTGGCCTATTTCACCAACCTACAAATTTGTGTATACAATTATTTTTTGGCAATTTTGTTAAAACAAGAGACAAATTCTGTTCCACCACAATTATTCTTAAAGCATATTTGTAATTTTTCTACAGTTTTTATGAAAAAATACTTGTATGTAAATACAAATTTGTAAGTTGGGGAAATCGGCCACAGATCATCAAACCGCCAACTAAATTCATCATATTGTGACCGACGTAAGGCTTTACTCCAGAATTTTAGATGACTGAAACTTTTTAACATAGACTGGGACTTCTAACGGTTGTAGCGAGGTTACGAATGCGGATAGACGACACAAAGACTGTGTGAAATACTGTGAGGAAATTCAACGTCAAACGGCTGGAATTGTAATCGAAACAAAAGGCCGATTGCGTATCCATCAAACAATCGAGGAGCACTATGCAGCAGCCACCAAGGAGCATAAAGTAAAGACTCCAAGAAGTCTTCAGAAACGCCGCAATTGATGTTTAAGGCTTTACCTGACCGCCCCCACGAAAACCTTGGTTGTGACCCGAACGGTTCGAGCTCCGGAGGGGGGGCACAAACAAAGGGGTGTCTGCTTGGTAGTACAATCGACCGAGATTGATCTGAGGGCTGCGGAGAAAGGCGGGGGTGGTTAGTAAGTTCTACGAACGAAAGATGGGGGAAGAACATCGGCTTCTCCGGAGTCAAAAGAAGGAAGTTCGGGCAGCGTATGACCAAGAAAATTGGGAAGTTCTTTGTCAAGGTAAATATGATCTGTAGAGATGCGCACAAAAAATAAAACAACTTTATAGTCACAGTTGAGGATAGCTATGGAAAACCCATATTAGACCGTTAAATGTTGGAGGTGACCGATATTTCACTGTCAAGCAGAAATGACCACTCAAACTGGGCGATGAAGCCAATACGTTCCTCCATCCGTCCACAATGAAGTGAGTATAGCAATTTAGACTCATATTCAACAAGCCTACCAACCGAGCCAATTAAAGAGATGAGATGACTTGTTGAATTGCATATACCAACTCATCCTTAAGATTTGGTCATAACAAAATCTGCCAAATGAATGGAACCTCAGCATCATTTATCTGGTTGACAAAAAACGATACCCTCTGAGCTGTGAGAAATATAGTCTCAGTCTTCTCAGCATTGCCTAATGCCTATAAGAATGACTGAAACCATACGAAACACGTCAACGAGCTGATTGGTCCCTATCAATGTGTTTTTATGCCTATTAGATCCACCACTGACCAAATATTCACACAACGACATACATATAATCAAAAACACTAAAAAAAGTCCAGATCGATACCCACCATTTCTTTATCGCTTTCAAGGCCGCATATGACAGCATTTATAGAAACGAGCTGTGTAGAGCCGTATGTCTAGTTTTGGCATACCTGCCAAACTTGTCAGATTGAGCAAAATGACGATGGAGAACACTCGAAGTTTCATTAAGGTCGGATCAAGAAAGGTGACAAGAATGGTAGACAATGTGGTGCGTTGTCATGTAACTTTCTCAATTTTATCCTTGAAAGAATTGTGCGAAACACAAGGCACGATCTTTCAAAAGAGAGCTGTTACTGCGGTGCGTTTGGTAGTATACATACAAATGGAGGCGGCTAAAGGTTAAGCGGTTAACGAAGGCGAAACTAGTAACTAAGACGCTTTGTCTACCTCAGCTCTGCTAAAAACTCTGATACATACTAACATCTCAGCAGAAATTAAAAACTCCTTCCAATCGCTACTTTTTTTTTGGCTGGAACGGCATTTGAGTAGTAGAGCCCCAATCCGATAGGTCTATATGAGACCTTGATCATCCCAGTCCTGCTCTATGGCGCTGAAGCTTGGGGTCTTTCTAAAATGGATGACTATATACTCGGAATGATCGAAAGTAAGATTCTTTGTAAGATTTTCGATCCCGTTTGCGTTGACGGGCTTTGGAGAAGGAGATTCAACGAGTACGAACTGTAACGCGCTATCGACCGGGTCCAAAAAGTTGCGTAGTGCTACCTAACAAGTTAACTTGCAATAAAGGGCCTAAGCACGAATCGTCATCTCAGACTTTTATTTTTCGTCTCTTTTAATTTGTGCTTTTGGAAACAGGCTTTTGGATTATGTATCGAACCTGTGTTAAGTCTACTAGACTTAGATTAAGTTCTCAAAGACACCTAGTGAACCTCATCAACACGTGGGTTGTGATTAATACTGGGATCAATTTATAAGAAATTAAAAAATGCCCACCTCGACCTATGTCAATCTTCTCAGGGCCTTGTTCTTAAAGTAAATAGATGCAACACCAAATCCTTCAAATTTCCGCAAAACTCATGACATCACGTTGAAGATCAATCAAAATTCCTACCAAAGCCATCCGACAGAAAGGATACGGAGCAACATTGACAAATTCTTTATTACAAGGTCTCCCTCTCCATGTTGCCCTGATTATACTGCGAAAGGTTTTTTTTTTTTATATTGGACACCCCATTGGGGCTTAATATCTTCAAAACTTTAGCCAATGCCCTATGATTAACTCCCATCCTTCGCACAGTGACCGTTGCCTTCGTACCGCAAGCAAAGACTTTAGCTAATTTAGTTACGGAAACGCTGTCCCTTTTACG
Organism: Cheilosia scutellata; assembly: GCA_955612985.1. NCBI lineage: Eukaryota > Metazoa > Arthropoda > Insecta > Diptera > Syrphidae > Cheilosia > Cheilosia scutellata. Next base: position 55,559,762 of record OY015312.1, on the reverse strand, counting down.
TATATATTTATGAGCCCATGATTTTATGTTTCTCAAAGTCGAGAGCGAGAACTCTTTTACCACAGTCCTCGAAGTCGGAGTAGCAGCGAAGTGGCGTCAAGAAAATTGAAATATAAAAAAACGAGACGAAGCCAACTATGCAGTGGTTTGAAGAGGGTGTGTGAAAATGAAAATTGAGTCCGACCGACCGACCGACACAACAAAGAAGAAGGGATGTAATGCTAATTTGATGAAGTAATTATCCCAAAATCACAAAATCCAGACGTGTTGGCCTTAAGTAATCCCATAGCGAGTTGAGTTTATTTTTGTCCCTTTGGAGGCCGATTGGTCTTGTGGTCTGGGTTGATCCTTCGAAAAGAGGAGAAGTGGATTTGGCCAATTTCGATTAAACCCTTGGACGTTGTTTGTTGGTTGGAATTATGTGTGTGTTTTTTTGTTGCGCTCTTTCTTTGTAGACAAGAAATCAAGAATTTTAATCAAAAAGTTGACCCTTTTTTTATGAGAAGAAGGGTCTAATTGGTGATACTACAAAATTAAGAACTGCACTCAATTATAACGACGGGTGAATTAATTCACGTCATCTATTAGATTCTAGATGCCAACGGCAAAGATGCAGTGTTGTTCATTTGGCAATATTTTTTTTCGTTTTGCTTTTGCATATATCCCTTTTCTTTGAGTGTCGTCGTTGTGGAGAGGACAGGGGACGGAAGAGTCACATAAATTTGATGAGCAAACTTATGAGGCAAAGGACTTAAGTAATTAATACCCGAGAAAAGATGCAAATCATATTGGGAACATGAATTTTCATGTCTAACCCATAACATAAAACGGGCATTATACATAAACAAACATACATATATACAAACGAGTATCATATTATACGCACAATGGTTTATTGAGCAGTTAAGTCGAAGGGTAAACTTTGTAATTAACCGGATGGACGTGACCTGATTTAAGATATGCTTTAGTGAGGTTAACTTCGAATGGGCTTGTGGTATGGTAATGCGTGTCGTGTGGTATGTACTATAGGTATGCGAGTACTGTATTGATGGGCATGAATGATTTTCAACGATGACCGAACCACAATCGAATTTTTACGATGACAAATGGACCCCTATTTTGAAAACATGAGACAATTTTATGGAAATAGTTAGCTTGTGTTCAGGGTCAGGACATTTTTTTAAACCAGCCCACACTTCAGCAAAAGACTACAGACCTAGTCTTCCTAAATTTTTCCTCAGGACATTTGGGATAGTTCTCGACATACATAAGAAGAAAGTTTGCTACGGAAGCTTATGCAAATCTCATAAGCCCCATTTAAGGGGTAAATCAGTTTAAATAGCTCTACATGAGAGTAATTTGCACTTGCAGTCTTTTTGGACATTGAAGTGGCTTAACGTTGGGTAAGAGGCAATTAGATATGCGCAAGATATCTATACGGTATGGTATTAGTTAGAAAGCTAACTTGGAAACGGTTAAGAGATTGGCTGTCAAACTGTCTTGGCGATGGAACTACCTTCTGTGTGGCAGCCTTTAAAGCGATTAACTCCAATCTGGTAAACTTTAAATCCATAAGTCAGTCAGTGCCTCTTGGAATTGAGAGCCATGAACCATTGTCTGATGTAGTAGGTTCTTGGATAAAGAACGATGAAACAACACTTCCGGTTGTACCATAACTCGCAGCTTGTGGCCCGCAATTGACACTAAAAGGACAAAGATCCAAACTTCTTTAAATAGAAACCAAATTATAAACATGGCCAAACGACTGGGTATCTTTCTAAATGACTTCTCTAGAAGTTGCAGGGATGAAGAGCAAATAGAATTTGTGGAAGATCTCCTCTCTGTCACTACCCATACGGCCATACCTATAATAACGCCCATACTCTTGTATGGGAGCATAGTTTTTTGACGACTTGAAAGATCTAGCAACGATATCTCTACCAGATTTAAGAAGATCCATCAACAGATCCGAATGATTTTGTTAGTGACATGTCCTATCATATACTACACTCATAAGGGGCCTCAATGGCTTCTTGGTGAAAATTGCATGTATAATGCAAATGGACCCTCTAACTTAACCTTATGTAAATTGGAAACTTAACAATCATGAAATGGTCCGTATGGCTTAGAATGCTTCCTTCTTTAGCATTGGGTATACTCTCTCTCATTCTTTCATATGAGGCTTTTGTTTTGATGTTAAATGCCACTTAAAATAAGTATGCTTTGGCTTACTAAAACAAAGCTCGTTAAACCCAGACATATTCTTTAAGAATCATTCTCTAACATCCCTGACAAACAGATGACAGTCTTGGTACACTTGATTTTGAGAAACCATGCGAAGTACCGGAACCTGATAGAGAGGATTGACAAAGGAATAACGTTGCGAGCGAAAATTACATTGCGGTATATATATGGATGTTCCAAAACTACTGAGTTTACGGGGTCAGGCATATACTCTAGACTTCTTGAGGTAAAGACAGATTGTGTTCTTAATTTGGACACACTGATGTTGAGGCAAGCCCTGGAATTCTCGCCAAGTAAAGAGCAGAGCGGAGCTCCCACTATATCCCACTAAGTCAGGACATAATACCCGGTTTTGGTCCAGGCTAAGATAAGTATTCTCTATTGTATAGAGCCTACAAAGCGGCCGACCTAGGCAAATTAAGTGTACAAGCCAAGGTTTTCTATGAATGACGATGAGTTCGATGCGGTGGTTATCATTTTGTGAATTATTTACAACCTTGCTTAACCTAACTGAACCTAATCTAAATAGTGCTCAAGCCAATGTCATCAATTGCAATGCACTTGCCAAAGTGTAGACTTGACATCAATAAACATCATCAATCTTCCGCTACCAAATATCGCTAGTTGCGATTGCGACCAACAATCGACAGCAAGCCGGCGAATATTGCCAAACGATGGGCCACCACCGCTAGTATACAATCATCATCATCATCGATGGTTGCTGCCCTGCCAAGTAGTGGTCTTTAAACATAACCTATTCGACAATTAAATTTTAGGAAATTTGCCAATTTTTGGGTATAATTTGGGCAAATAGGTTTACGCAACCGTTAGATATATTTTAGGAAAGTTTAGATGCCTTAACAGAGCTGCGATTTTTGTTATATGTTCGGCCGATTTGGGGCAGTTGGACAACAATTTTTTTGGGATGGACATTGAATTTTAAAGAAATTTTAAAATAGGAAATGCATTCCGACAAATATTTTTCTAAGCAGCTAACAATACGGTTATAAATAGCACAATCTTTCCAAGCCTGTACTAATTCACACAGCAACTTGGCGTTCTCCACACTGCAGCCCCGGAAATGTTATACTCGTATCATTGTCTGGTTGCTGCTAAATTGAGAGAGCGGTTATCTAACGGACTGTTTGAAATTCTCAAGTCGTTTTGCAATAGACTAATTGGCCTGTTCCTGTTAGTATGTCAAATATCTTGGAGTTAACCCAAACCATAGATTAAATTGGAACGAAATATAACATTAGCAATGAAATAACAAAAGCTTTTTGGGCTCGCCGACTCATTTATCGTCCAATCTTGGGGATATCTCTGAAGATCACCTACTGCGATCTATACATTGATGTTAAGACCCATTATAACTTATTCTTCCTTACTATTTTGGACCAAAAAGCAAACCAAAAAACCCACCACTTTAAAGCTTAAAAATACATTTAAACGACTAGTCTGAATCTATCCGGATCCATACGTACATATCCCACAGCTGCTATCTAGAAGCCACAATAGGACGAAGACCCCACCACAATACGCAGTGCGGTGAATTTAATACAAGCGAAAGAGATCAGTCTTAGGGACCATCCGGACGGAACTAATAACTATGTTCTCTGAACTTCCAGAACATAACATTATCTGTACGGTCACAGAGCGCCACAAAAACCTTGTGCTTAGACAACCGGTTCTCTACGGAGATCCCAAGTAGAGAAGCATGGGCAATCCTACCAAAGTGTCAAAATAACCTAAAGTGGTATATGGATGGTTCCAAAATTGAATCGGTTGTTGGAGTGGGTATTCATGGACCATACTACGTATGGAGAAAAGCCCTAGTGCATTTCAGGCAAAGGTCCACGCCATTCAAGAATGCGTTGCTATCGCAGGCTATCCAGCCATTCTAACACAATGTCAGCAGGATAGTAAATCTTAGCAGGCATGGTATTAGAAACCTTGAAGGAACCTCACAGGACATCATGGGTTACGATACCACCTAAGTAAAATGAATTTCGTCGACTCAGCGGAGTCTTGAAGAAAACGTAAAATAGACTATCTGCTTCAGGGTCCAACTGTATCTCGAAGAGATTTAAAAATCCTCTCCTAGCAGCATGATAACTTTATAAAAAAAGTGGAAAACCTGCTAGTCTCCTGAACCCCCTTTCTGGCGTATCTATGGTACAGTAGATCTTAGTTAGTTGACGTATGCCGTTTTTATCGATTAGGCATGTGAGAAGGTTGAAAAGAAATCTATCAGAGAGCTTCTAGCTCGGTAGATCAGTCATGGACTCAATTTTCAAATTGAGCCAAATCATTGAAGACCACAAACGAATTTAAAATTGAAACGCACCATCTTTTCACCGATTTGAAGGCCGCATTCTTCAAACTGATCCAGCTTTATCGCTTTAATGCTGAAGGAGCAACTTGAAAGAAGCAACTTGAAAGGAGCTCTTTCGAATTATTCCAAACTGTATCGTGCGGATTAGATATGTGACTTCATCAATAGATAATGCTAATGACAGGTTTCGACCCATGGTTCGACTCCAGGCCTTAACTTGGTGGCGCTACAGTCCGGGCCAGAGCTGACCCTCAAGCGTCTCCAGCCAGCACGATCTTTAGCCAGCTGTCTCCAGTTTCGCACGCTAAGTTGTTTAAGGTCCCCTTCCACTTGCATGCGTTATACCTGAGTCGCGGTGTTTCTTTACTGCGCCGTGACGTCTGGTTTCGAAGATCTCCGAGCCGGAGCATTCGCATCCATTCACTCTACATGACCCAACCACCTGAGTCGTTGGAACTCCACTTTTCTGACTAGGTCGATGTCGCTGTACTATTTTGTATCTCCTCCTCCATTCACCGTTTATGCAAATGGGACCGAAAATTACTCGAAGAAATTTCCTCTCGAAACAATCAAGGATGACCTCATCGGCTTTAATAGGGTCCATGTTTTACGCCATAGAGAACGACTGCGACGATAAGGTTTTTATAAAGGGTCACTTTAGTTGTTTGAGAGAGGTCTTTGCTAATCAGTTTCTTTCTTAGCCCATTAGGTAAGAAGGTAAATATTTTCCATTTAAGACCTATGCATACAAAAACATATATCTAAAACGTACAAGCAAATAACTTTTCATCCACATGTAGACTTTCCAGTTCGCTCTTTAATTATTCCCTTGAACAGAAATCAATTTTTATGTTTTTGCTCCTCTTGTAATCAAGTCACAGCCACTTTAGTTTACAACTTATCCCGAATGGTCTTACCATCGCATCACAACGTAACCGTTAGCTATATCCTATACTATATCTACCTATACGAAAGGAAAGATTTTTTGTTTTGTGGTTGCCATCATGTTTTCATAAAACTTTATTATTAGACTCAAACCGTATGTATGGGTAATCTATCGATAAATTTCAAATTTCCCTTTTATTAGCGCAATTGAATAAATAAACAATAAATCCTCAAGGACCAACCCGGCTGACAGGTGCCTGACTAAAGTGGCTGGTGCCCAAACTAATCCCAACTCTGCCAAACTAGAAGGCAAATCGAAAAGGAAAACGAGAACGCAAACTTTTCCAAAGAAAATTGTTCCTCACCGTTAAGCCAGCTGGTGGTTGGTTAACCCTTCAAAGTTAACAAGCCCCACGGTGAGGACGGAAAAGCGCGCCGAAAACATTTCGAAACAGTGCCGCCCGGCGAACCGCAAAATATCTCACGTGCGCAAAAGGACAAACTTTTCGCATTCCAGCTGCTGAATTGCTACGCTGATTACAGAGAGAAGGTTTCTGCTGGCATAAACTGCGCCTAGATCCTAGAATCGGAACAAGTTTTCACACATCCTCGTGAGCGTATTCATATGTTTCGCATGTAAATTAAACATTTTATGCCTTTTCTTGCCTGTTACGCTTTTCTGTCCACGGGAGAGGCTTGATGTGAAGTTTAAAAGTTTCCCTCAGTAAGTGGGTCGAAGGAAGGAAATTTTCAATTAATTAGAGAAGTTTAAAAGCCTGAACAGGCAGATCCTTAAAATGGTGAGCACTCCGTTTTCCGCTTTGCAAAAAAGTTTCTCATGCAAATCGCTGAACTTAAATTTAATTCAGTTGAGTGAGCGGAGGGAGGGCCCGGCCAGTCGTCTCTGTGTCTCTTTGTGAAATCTCACTCCTGGTGATGGTGGTGTAAATTTATCCATTGACCTTGTCACCACTTCTATTGTTGGTTCGATTCGCACCACACCAATGGATACAATCTGCAATTTATTTATTCATTTGTGACCTGCTTTCTGTATAGACAGGACAGGGACACGAGAGGTGGTGATGGCGGCATGAGGATAGATATTCGGTTTATCCCTGATGAGGGGGTGGCTTTTGTTCCACTGGTCTCTAGGTCAATATCGCTTCTTCCGAAAACAGAAGCCCTCACTGCTCACAATAATTCCCCGAGAAACAGTTTATGCATGCAAATCCTTAAGTACGCGACACAAACACAAAAGCAATGAACATTAAATGCTTTGACAAAGAAAAGCGATCCGGCAACTGCCACGGCAAAAGGAAGTAGTTTCGATGCACAGCACTGAGATACATGACCGGTCGGTGGTAGTGCGGTGGCGTTGGCGTTGGATGTAGACGGAAATACGGAATGTGATGTTGTGTCCCATAAGGATATATACATAGAGAGGGAGAGATTAACATTTTACAGCTCTGCGATTTGCTTATCAAAGGGGATAAAGTGGAAGAGAAAAGTGAACGAATGACAGGGATTTAGATGGTGGTTACAATGGAGACGTCCTCGTCCGTCGTCGGCACAGTACAACACTACGGTGCGGATGGCTAATTAAAAGGATAAGTATCTAATCCAGTTGGGTGGAGCAGCTGCTCTTATGGTATGTACTGTATTATCGATGTCTTCTCTTTCCTTGGTAAAGAGGATTTGTCAGAGTATTCATATAGTTACACATAAGAAAGTGAGATTGTTTGTGAGTGGGCTTAAAAGCTTTTACACTTTGAAGTTAATACATGGTAAATGTTTTTTTTTTTCGTTTTTGCGTTTTGTTATCTGCCACCGTGGAGACTGGACTGACCAAGTCTATAAGTCTGGACTCTGGAGCTATTACTATCTGCTTATCGTTGGATAAAAGGTTTAAGTTGAAGTTATGCAAGCATGCCAAGTCGAACACATCCAAGGCCTATGAGGTCCTTAGGATCTATACTAGCTAGTCGGTGGCCAAAGTGACTGCCTTTTGTAAACTCCAAAGAATGACCGGTCTCGACTGCATGAGAGCTCTCCCGAGTACGTTTTGCTGTGCCCTTGATGCTCTTTTGGATTTACCTCCCCTTAAAACTTTTATATGGCTATTGGTATCATCCGCATTTTAGTATCAAAGAACTTGGGCAACTTATTTTATCCATAATAGGCCGCTTGATGCCATGACACCGGAACCTCGGCTGCTGTGCAAATTTAGAGCCAAACTTTCCTTAAGTCCAGGACTGGTTTCAGCCAGAGCCTGACTCTGGGATTGGGCTGCAGATCAATCTTCACGAATGCCATAAAAACTATCCAAGGGTTTGGAGATGGTGTCTTCGTGGAGACCGACAATACTAACTTCCCTGCTCGTTTGGCAAGAATGTGGCGGCGCCGGAGTTTCTGTGTAGAGAGCTAGACTGCGCTTAAGTCCTTTCTCAGTCATATAATCCGTTCCAAAATTATTGGGGAATGTATCTAATAACTCTTTGAATTCGGTCGCAAGGCTGATATCTTTGACGCTTGTTTGGGTCCCAGGTCACACTGGGATTGCAGGTAATGAGATCTCCAATGAGAATGCTAAGTAATGCTCAGAGAAAGTCTTTTCGAGACCTAAGCCTGCGGCCCCTGCGGGTCTCTCTTAGGAAGTGTGGCACAGCTCCCGAAAATCTGCATGAAATCAGCGGAATTTTTGCTGTTTCTGGTGATACTGTAAGCTTCTCATCGCTTAAGTGCATTCACAGCTTTCTATGAAAGTCGAAGAAATTACAGTAAAATGTGTACCTACCTAACACTGGATTTTCACGGACGACCAAAATACTTACTGTCAAGATCGCTGTTTTGTTTTGCATGATTTAGTAGATAGTATAGTAAGGTATTTTCCAGATACTCTATATGTTGGTGCCATCTATGAATGTGTAAGAAAACCACAGTCTAAAATCTAGTATATCTAGTAAGTTTTTTCTAACTCGTTCATAGATGTCAAAAACCAACCAACTTCAGTATGTTAAGCCGGATCGATTTCGGCATCTCATTCTCTTTTTGTTGCGACCATTGCAGGGAATAGTTCGATCTATCTTCATCTAAAACAAACCCACACTTGGTGAAAGGCCTTTTTATTTTTTATTCGATGTGCGGTGTTTTCCTACGTAAACCGGAAAACAGCAAATTAAATTATAGCAAACACTCACACTTCTCTATCCTATCTATTAGCCATTCCACTCGTGCTGTGCATTGACTTTAAGGGAACAAAATCCCTTTGAACACTAGTAAATTATATAATGTATATAAAAAAAACCTAAGGTGAACTTTAAATATTATTATTGGTAATGCGAATGCCTAATATCTTAGAACGAATAAAAAATCGTAAAACAACACTCTTACAGATAGCTATTCAGTAAGGGAAAAATATAGCTTTGTAATTTTGACAGCTGTCAAACTTGAACGTCATCCAATTAGTGATTTGTTCACTTTAAGAGACTTGTCATTTTATAATGTGTGTGCTTACGATCAGATTATACTACAATTTCCAACACAGTCAAAAAATTAGATCTTTTATGGATGTTGCAAGACAAGTCCAATTTCGTATACCTATATGTATTTTCCATACGTTGACATGTCAATTAAAAAATGACCCTCGCGCTACCTTTAGTACCTACATGAAGTGTATTATTTTTGACGTAAACAAAAGGTAATAGAATAGCAATCAGATGAATCTTTCCAAGCAAGTTTAGCATGACCGATTTCTCTCCTTCCTGGTGTGAACTTGTAATAATGTGGTCTGTATTTGTATTAGGCTTTGCGTTGAAGTTCAATAATGAAACAACATTCATTGCATAAATTCAGTCACTACCAATATGAGAAGCAGTCACTTGCTATATCACGAAATTTTCATAATACCTAACTGTAAAAAAAAAGTTAAATTACCCGAAAAAAAAACAACATATCTATGTAAATAAAATGCATAATAAAATGAACTGAATTCCTTTACAAATTATCAGACAAAGTCCCTAGATGGGGCAAAAACAAAAACCAACTGGCTTTATAAATCTCCACAACCAATTTCGACAGCAAAAAACAAGTGACATTATTTCCTCCGTTTGCCAACTTTATACGTCTTATGATAGCGAGCAAAATGATTGCCTTCTCCACATATTATATAACTTGAACAACGAATTACCTATAATCCGGCTACATCCGAATCCTTTTATGTCATCATAAAAACAAATTATTCTTCGTTTCGATTTGGGGTGTAAGTCTCACAAAAAAAAAAACCGATTAAAAAATTTAAATTAGCCGTTTCAGTGACATGCTCCAATAAATTTGACCAGCATTTCTCCCGTCCGTTAGAAAGGACTTTTCCCATTACCACATCGATGACGATGATGTGCAAAGGGAGACGAAAAAAAGGAAAGCGAAAATAGAAAAACTCACCTCTTTCTGGCACTGGTTCCTTTCTCGAACTCCAAAGTGGCGCCTCGGTACTCTCGGCATACATTTGACCAACTTCCGCTGTACAGCGTAACGTCAATTGACCGTTGTGGTAATGAGAAGGCAGCAACTGCACCGAAAAGGCAATAAATTAATTCAATTCCAATTGGCCAATAGTAAAGGTATACCCTTAAGGACTCAATACTTACTTGTATTGTCAGATCGCGCGATGCCCAGTATAAGCTCTCGACTGCTTGATGTAGTATGGTATTCTCGGTACCGACCTGCAAAGAAATAATAATTGCAATCCTTGTTACAAAACCATGTTTTCGTTCTCTCTTTCCTATATAGCAAACACAAAATTTAATCAACAAATAATTGCAATGCAATCAAACATATAAAAGTGTATCTGAGGGATTGAGTTTCGCTGTAGTGTGCTATCGATGAAAATTGTAACCCAACCCAATCCATTGGCGTCGAAATGCAGAAATATTTGAACTAAAGGACTTCAACAACAGAAAACAACCCCCGAATGCTATAGCCCACCCCACCACCGCCCATTTTTGCAATAAGATCCCCTAAAGTGTTTTTTGTTGTGCAAGGGATTTTCTGGATGCTTGTGTTAACAGAGCCGTAATATAGGTGTACAGGAGTTATGCTTCTTCAACATCCGGATTTTATACGTGATATCTACGACGTCCTTGCCTGTGTACGAGTTTAAATGTGTATTTCTTCTTGGGTTTCTCTGCAACCTTAAACTACTCTCTGTAGTGTAGTAAAGCAATGAAATTCGGGACGATGTTGGGGAGGACGAAAAAGTAGGGTATAGGAACAAGACACGTACACATAGATATACATACTCGTATGAAGAGAAGCATCTTATGAACCCAGGAAGTTCATTCCTTTCGGAGTTTATGGCTTCTTCTTTCTTTGTTTTTTTTTGTCGTGCAAATAAAAGGATAATGCGGAGGAGCAACCAATACTCCGGCTGCTATATGAACCAGTGATACCTCTGTGCAGATATACTAACCCATATACAGTAAACATTCATTCCTTATATAGTTTATTTTTGTTGCAAATTTGTGTACAACTGTCTGAGCAGAACCTTGCACGCTTTGCATTAATAGCAACTAAATATAAAGTTGCAAGGATATTCTGCAATATCCTTCTACGTGCACATAAACTCCGCAGAAATTTAATGAAGTTTCTTTTTTGTTGCTTTACTCTCAGAGTGCAACAAAAAAAAAATGGACGGGGCGAGGCTGTGATTTCAACTGAGAAAAGTAGCTCCTTAATATTTTGCTTTTAGAAATTTCACATGATTTTAGTGATACCGGTGGACTTTCTGCTGTCAAATAAGATACGAGTCAGGTTGTGACTTTACGGCGTACTCACTGCAAAATGTACCGCAGCTTCGTGTGCCTTTCATCACCACAAATTTTGAGAGCGTCAATTTCGTCTTTCGTCTCACAATTTGGACTGAAGTCTTGTCAGTTTCGGGGACGTTCGAGAACCGGATAGTGCTGCCTCGACCTACTATAGACCACCCAATAAGGTTCACGATACCTAAATGAGGTACAATTGTAATCCGTCCTAATCTCATGTTTGGCTGGTTGTTTTTATGATAGTGTGACTACGGCAAATAATACTTTTGGTGGCCGCCGTTCTATTCTCCTTGTATCCCGGTTTGGAAGTGAAGAAAGTATTCTCTAGAAACGTTGCCTTGGGTCTGTCGGTGCCTTCATTCAGAAATATCTATCTCTGCGATCGACTACCTTGTATGGAACGTCTTAAGGTGCCTTGAGATATAGTCGCATTTCGACCATGCCCGCATGAGTACAGGTCTTGAAATATAGATGGCGGCTTTATCAGAGTGACGTTTGGGTGTTGGTGGCGAATTATTGTTGAAATGTTATTTAGACCCGATACGAGTTCTGACTGATTAGTGTTATCATTGTCGTGTGCCGTAGGCTTTGGCCAAGTATTAACTCCGCCACTGGTTTTTGCTTCAGATCTTTATGAAAAGTTGTGAGAAGTTTAAGTAATACGCTAGCTGTAGTGATTTCGGCCACTGAGCGTTTTACCGCTTTTAATGTCTGGTACTAATACTGACTGACAGTGGCGGCTTTAAGGGGCGAAGTCTGGCTGGCAACAGCGTGTAAACGAGACTTAGCAACGTGTGGGCGATATGGTAGGTCTAGGAGGGACGGTTTGCTTGAGTGAATTTTCGGCGTAACGTGAGGCAACAGTATTTATTATACTTTCCATAGGACCCCATAAAGTATGTGTATTTTGAATCAGGATCAAATTCTTTATCGAATTAGATATTGTCCGTCTGACCTTCTGTTTGTCTGTCTGTTGTTATACACGATAGCGTCGAAACTTGTTATTGAAAATGGGCTATTATCCTATATCTGTTAAGTAGTTCTGGTACCTCCCATACAAAACCAATATTAGACACATATGTACTAAATCACATGCCTAACAATGCTCGTATGCAGCACAAACCAGTAAGAATAGACCGTCGACTCCTCCCACATAACGGACTTTGCCTACAAGCTGCCGGCGGGCCCAGGATTTTTCATGTATTGGTGCTGTACAAAATCAAAGGAGCGCCATTAACGCACGCATACTTAAAAAATCCTAGGCCCATGGTATAGCATGGAAAATCATTGCCGCCATTAATTTTGACATTTACACGTATTCACAGACAGGGTAATTTCTTCCGGGGGGAATCGGGTAGGTGCACGGGAAGTCGGCGGTCTATTCTTACTGGTTTGTGGTATGCAGTTAAGCATAGGCTGGGCAGATTATAAACCTTTACGTTTCAGCACAGATATGATAATTACACATTTAAAAAAAAAGGTGATAGCGCCAGCTGAAAATTACAGGAGTATGTATATCTTTTCTTTGTAGCTTGAGATAAATGTTTGCTCATATCCTATACTAGCTGTACCCGCCCAGCTTTGCCCGTGCACAGGAATTGTATTGCTTAGGTCTTAGATAATAATGTTCTTTCGTAAAATGCGAAAAATAACAATAAATCTATTTTCTGGAATTTTCTTTCTGCCTAAACCTGAAATATACAGCAATACGAAAAAAAAAAAAACAAATAAAGAATCATGAAAATCCAATTTTGGCGTGGCGATATCGATAATGGATGTAATGTATTGGATATAAATGTGCACCCTCTTCATCGCCCACCCTCTTCATGATCATGCTACTTGTTTGTAATGCTGTATTTCCTTTCCTTTGTTTCCTTCTTCGGTATCCGAACAACTAGGTACCTACCCCAACCCTACACTGTTACCATACCCCATATCAGAATGAACGTCTGTACGTATCTTCTCTTCTGAAGATTATTGATATACCCGATCCCATGCCATAATATACATACCTACATACATATACGACTGACCATAGCACTCACTCACAAATCAACCCTCTTTGAATGCGAGGTATGCGTATGATGATTGATGCTAGTGTGGTTTTGTTTTTGTTTATCGTGTCGCACGATCGCAAAAGTATAAACACCCATTTGTAGCAAAGTATATGTGTATGTATTATATTTTCACTTCAAAAAATACTACGTCATATCAGAATGAAATTCCTACTGCGTTGCGTGGCGATATGCGATAATGGATGTAATATATTGGATATATAATGTGCACCCTCTGCATCGCCCTCCCTCTCCATGATCTTGCTATGTAATCTATATATACATATAATAAAACTGTAGGACTTTTCTTTGTCAGCTAAAAACTCGAAAACTACTGGACAGATTTGGATGAAACTTTTTTTAAAATGTTCCTTAAGACTGTAAGACTGCTATAGGCTATGTCGAATATAGCCACGTCCTTAGGAACAGTTTTTAGCCAAAATGAATTTTCTGAAGTGAAAATATATACATACACATATACCTTGCTACAAATGGATGTTTATACTTTTGCGATCGTCAAACAAAAACAATACGTATACACATCCGAAAAGGGTTGATTTGTTTTCGCAGTGAGTGCTATGGTCAGTTGTATATGTAGGTATGTATATTATGATCGTATGTCCGATGCATACAGGATGTGGATGGGGTGCGTCGTGCGTGCTGCAGTATGGCATGGGGTATATTAATAATCTACAAAGAGAAGAGACGTATAATACAAAACAGGGGCCTGTTTCACAGATCATACAACACATACATTGTATGATTTTGAAAATTCTGCTGTATGATTTCTGTTTCACAGAATTGATGTATGATTTGCTGTCATACAACAATTTATGAACGGAGAATTGACTGGAAGTATTGGAATGTTGTATGATCCTGTTTCACAGAAATTTGTCATACATTTCATACAGCAGTTTAACCTCAGATTTATCATACATTTCATACAGCACAATATTTTGTTGTAAATGAGTTAAGACAAACGAAAATATGCAAGGAAAAGTACTTTTTTACTATTTAGCTTATTAATTATGAATGTTTATAGTTTTTTTTGTTCTAAAACAGTCAGCAAATAAACAACAAATTCTCTTGGTACAGGAAATACACGATAAAAAATATTTACTTTTTGGGGAAGTTTGTCGGCAAAATCATTTAACAGCTGTCTTTAGGTTAGGTTAGGTTGCGTAGGGTGTGAATTCATCACATTGGACTAGGCACCATATTGGGCCCATCGCCATCCCTGGGGAACCTTAACGGTCAAAAACCTAAACCACTTCACACACAGCTGTCTCAAGCCCATTTCAGAAAGGAAAAATTCCCTTCAAAAGCCCAATGGTTCAACATCTTGTCGTATTTTCTTAAAAAACAATTTTTAGCACGACATTCTGAAAAACAATTAGGAACATTACAAGTAAATAACTATATTCTTAATGGATAGATGATAAATATATTTACTTTTATAGATATTCATCTAAAATTCCTTTATTTCACTTTTATATTTAATAATTTGTGCTTTAATTAATTTTTGATATATTTTCGAAATGAAATTTATTATATGTCAAAATCATACATTTCATACAACAAACAAATTATCATACAACACTTCCAATGAAATCTATGAAACAGAAAGTTGTATGTGTTGTATGATAATGTATCTGATGTATGATCTGTGAAACAGGCCCCAGGTTTCATTTCAGAATTTCATTCGATATGTGGTATGGTAACAGTGTAGGGTTGGGGTAGGTAGTTTGAATTCCGTTGGAAGATGGAATCAAAAGAAAGGAATGGAAATGCAGTATTATAAACAATTACATAGCAAGATCATGGAGAGGGAGGGCGATGCAGAGGGTACACATTATATATCCAATATATTACATCCATTATCGATATCGCCACGCCAAAATTGGATTTTCATGATTCTTTTTTTTGTTTTTTTTCGTATTGCTGTATATTTCAGGTTTAGGCAGAAAGAAAATTCCAGAAAATGGATTTATTCTTATTTTTCGCATTTTACGAAAGAACAGTATTATCTAAGACCTAAGCAATACAATTCCTGTGCACGGGCAAAGCTGGGCGGATACAGCTAGTTGTTTATAATACTGCATTTCCATTCCTTTCCTTTGATTCCATCTTCCAACGGAATTCAAAACAACTACCTACCCCAACCCTACACTGTTACCATACCACATATCGAATGAAATTCTGAAATTAAACCTGTTTTGTATTATATGTCTCTTCTCTTTGTAGATTATTAATATACCCCATGCCATACTGCAGCACGCACGACGCACCCCATCCACATCCTGTATGCATCGGACATACGATCATAATATACATACCTACATATCGTCGGCTAAAGATGCAAACCTCGTAAATCCACTTTTTGCCAAAAATTAGATTTTTGGAAATATATCAAGTAGGAACTGAAATCTACGTCTGGATTCAAAAAAACAGCATTTTATTGTTATAATCAAATGGTATAAAAACAATTTAAGAAATGTAAAATGTATACAATGGGTAGTTAATTGAACATTAGAAATCACTGTCCTGCACAATTCACAAAAATGGATTTACGAGGTTTGCATCCTTAGCCGACGATATACAACTGACCATAGCACTCACTGCGAAAACAAATCAACCCTTTTCGAATGTGTAGTATACGTATTGTTTTTGTTTGACGATCACAAAAGTATAAACATACATTATGTAGCAAGGTATATGTGTATGTATATATTTTCACTTCAGAAAATTCATTTTGGCTAAAAACTGTTCCTAAGGACGTGGCTATATTCGACATAGCCTATAGCAGTCTTACAGTCTTAAGGAACATTTTAAAAAAAGTTTCATCGAAATCTGTCCAGTAGTTTTCGAGATTTTAGCTGACAAAGAAAAGTCCTACAGTTTTATTATATGTATAGATAACTGTTAGCACGTTCACAGTCCAATGTATCATATATGAATATGATCATATGTATCATATATGATGATGATCGTGAATGTGCCGACATTTTCCAGCTGGACTTTCCACGTTTGGCCAAGGAACCATTTATAAGTTAAGTTCAATATACAAATTATAAGAAACTTATCTGTATAATATACCTCTGCCCTCTGCATCTGGATTGAATGGAAATAAGATGTCTAACTTTTTTGTGACCGATACAGTTGCACATCAAGGCTACCGCTTCTCAGCCCCATTATTTTCGCGCTTTTATTGACGTTGGCCATGAATACTTCATTCTTGCCTGGTGGTGTTGCTATGGAAGACGCCTCCATCAGAGTCTTGCTATATGCTGATAACCTCGTTATCCTTACAGACAAGTACCTATCAACATACTTCAGTATGAATGAATGATATTTGCTGTCTCTATTTTGAAAAAAAGTCGTTCGTGGAAGATATTGAAAGGGTGCCGGGTGCCATATTTGTACCTACTGCCTTCTTTCGATAGAACCTGTTCGGAGCATTTTAAATCGTATCCATAATCTTCTATATATAAAAATTAATTGCTGTTCGTTAGTCTCACTTAAACTCGAGAACGGCTGGACCGATTTGGCTAATTTTGATCTTGAATTATTTGTGGAAGTCCAGGGAAGGTTTAAAAGGTGAGAAATTGGACAAAGGGGCGTGGCACCTCCCATAACATTCAAAATCTTATATCTCGAAAAACACTGAATCGATTGAGTTAAAATTTAGATACCATCTTAAGTATCAGCCCAGGAGTATTCCTATGAAGATTGGTCAAAATTGAACCAAGGGGCGTGGTACCTCCCATACAAAAAAATATTCAAAATCGTATATCTCGAAAACCGCCGAACCGATTTAGCTCAATTTTTCAGACAATCTTAGGTATTGGCCCAGGAGTGTTGCTGTGAAGATTGGTCAAAATTGGACAAAGGGGCGTGGCACCTCCCATAAAAAAAAAAACATTCATAATCGTATATCTCGAAAACCGCCGAATCGATTGAGTTGAAAGTTATGTAGGTACAGACAATTTTAGGTATTGGGTTAGGAGTGTTGCCGTAAGATTGGTCAAATGTACAAAAGGGCGTGGCACCGCCCATACAAAAAACTCGATGACGTTATAACTCCATAACCGCTGAGCCGATTTTCGTGATTCTTTTTTTGTTTTGTTCGTATTGCTGTATTTCAGGTTAACGCAGAACGAAAATTCCAGAAAATCGATTTTTCTCATTTTTCGCATTTTACGAAGCAACTTTATTATGTAATAAGATAGAAGAAGAAGAAGACGAAGAAGAAGAAGAAGAAGAAAGAAGAAGGTGTTTCTGTGAAAGTTTGATCAAAATTGGACAAAGGAGCGTGGTGTGGTACCTACCGTACAAAAATATATACATTTTAAATCCTATTTCTGGTCACCCATGGGAGCTAAAGTAAGTGGGATTGGAAAACGGGCCATGGCACCACCCTTACCAGAAGGGCGTGACACCTCTCATAACAAAAAAATACTTTTCAAACGTTATTCTTCGACAGTCAAGGGAAAAAATTTGTCTAAACAAAACAATTCGTGGGCACACGTCCGAGGAAATATCGGTCGAAGCACACGGAGTACAGAATCAGTCTGGACACATCGGTTAAATAAAAATGATATGAAAATGCAAGAGCAGGCAAAACAACGTTTGCCGGGTCCGCTAGTCTATATATATAAAAATGAATTGCTGTTGGGTAGTCTCGCTACAACTCGAGAACGGCTGGACTGATTTGGCTAATTTTGGTCTTGAATTATTTGTGGAAGTCCAGAGAAGGTTTAAAAGGTGAAAAATTGGACAAATGGGCACGGCACCTCCCATACAAAAAAAAACCATTCAAAATCTTATATCTCAAAAGCCACTGAATCGATTGAGTTCAAATTTACATACAATCTTAGGTATCGGCCCAGGAGTATTCCTGTGAAGATTGGTCAAAATTGGACAAAGGGGCGTGGCACCTCCCATACAAAAAAAAACATTCAAAATCTTATATCTCGAAAACTGCCAAATCGATTGAGCTCAAATTTACAGATAATCTTAGGTATTGTTTCAGAAGTGCACCTGTGAAGATTGGTCAAAATTGGACAAAGGGGAGTGGCACAGCCCATACAAAAAAAGCATTCAAAATCTTATATCTACAAAACCGCCGAACCGATTTAGCTCAAATTTACAGACAATCTTAGGTATTGGCCCAGGAGTGCTTCTCTGAAGATTGGTCAACATTAGACAAAGGGGCGTGGCACCTCCCATACAAAAAATCTTCTATGGGGTGAAAATCGATGAAATAATTGAACAAAAATATCAAAATAAATCTTGAAATATTTAAAATAACTATTTTAGGCAGAACAACGTTTGCCGGGTCAGCTAGTAGGCTAATAACAACGAGTACGTACCTATATACCTAAGTGAATCCATGCAACTCCAACAATGAACGGCATAATATGCTCTAACACTTTAAATATTATCAAATCGAACAAACCAAACCGAAAGGAAATGTCAAAGCCATCCAACGCCACTGAAAGTAGAAAGTTGCTCTACTTGGGCGCCGCGTTGAACTTTACGATATTTACGATCTCAACGCGACCCGAAGCCTGAAGCCGCATTTTGGCTTGCACCATATGAAAGCATTGGTTCTACTCTATCTGTCAACGCACGCACGCCGCAAAGCGGCATTGTGTTTTGGCTATAAGACCTAAGCAATACAATTCCTGGGCACGGGTAAAGCCGGGCGGGTACAGCTAGTAATCAAATAAATCTCAGGCATCGACCATTATGCTCCTCGTATACAAAAATTGTACTACTCGACTGATGTGCATCTCATCATAGATTTTATTTTGCTATCTGAATACTTAAACAATTTTCATTTTACTCTAAACAAATGGAAGCACAGATCCCCACAGTGCATTTTGTAACCGAATTTATTGAAGCAGTATTTTCTTTTCAGCTTAATTAATTTTGAAAAATGTAAAAAAAATAACAACACCCACTTCAGCTTGTTTATCTATGAAAGAGAATTAATCATCTTTCAGTCCCGTCCGCCTTGCACATATTGCCTTTTTATTTACTTACAATTTCGTGTTCAAAGTCAACGTCAAGTAACTTCTACGCACCAATATCCTTGACCTCTGTATTAGGACTGTCATGTCATCATAGGCCAATGGGGATGATAACAAAAAAAAATATTTTCCGCCTCTGACACTTTCAGTTAATTTCGAAGATTTATCTCCAATTCGGTTCCATCTAAAAAAGAAATAACGCCGAAAAGGTCAAGAAGGACACTCCTACTTTATATGTAGGTACCTATAGGGAGTGTTATAAACGCTTTGAACTTGTACCTACATCCTACATGCTGAGAACCATGATGGAATAAGTATAAGGTGGTCTCGTCGGCTGCCGACTCGTTCGTTTTTTGGTCCCTTAACGCTTCGTTAACGTACACTTACTACGCTGAATAAAGAGAAAAACGTGTCGTTAAGGGACTACTTTTTGCCGACGAGACCACCTTATACTTATTCCATCATGCTGAGAACTACCTCGCCTCGCAAACATTCGTTAAGTCCTTTGAGGTCTTTCAAGGGAGAATTCTGTTTTTCTTTGCCTCTTCCTGTTTTCTTTTCTCTTTTGTAAATCAAAACAGGTCGAGGTGGAGATTGGAGATGGGGAACTCTGGGGCAAAACTTTTATAAAACGATTTCCTCAAATGGAAATTTAATCATAGCACTTCATGCGATTACACATTAGCCAGTGTCCATGCACCTTGGCAGCACTCTCAAAAAAACCGACTCGAAGAGAGTTGAATTGCGGTTGTGGTTGCTGAATATACGACCAGAAACTGAATGCTATAGATACTTTTGAAAGTTGGTTTAGTGTGCACGAAAAACAACACGTAAACTTACATTTATACGAGTTACGAGTAGCTTGAAAGTTTATTTTGAATTCGTGAGAATTTTCGAAAGTTTGTCTAAGGAGCATAGTTTCACAGATTGAATGATTTAACTGGGGGATATGGAATCTGGGTGCGGCAGAGAGCTACTATAGATAGCACTGCACAACCACCCCTCCCTTGAATGGGTGGTGCGGTGCCGATGACAGGATATAAAATTTACTAAAGTATCACACAAGAAGTAGATTTTATTTGATTAAGTTTTAAATATCTATTAAGAGGTTTGAGTGTGCGATTATCGTCTCTATCGTATTACTTGTTTAGGATACCCAGACTCAGGCAACCAAAGTTTTGATTTATGCAAACTTGAAAACTTCGAAGGAGGTTTTTAGTTAAATTGTTATCTGCATCAGATGTGATTTATTGGGAATGGGTACATTGGAACAGGGAGCTAAATTAAGGACAGATGTGAAGTGAGTTGACTGTTACATATCTTCTTTTGAAGTATTAGTCGGATGTTGTTTATTAGCCACTTGCTAATACCTACTTCGAACGAAGAAGACCGTAAAATCGGAAAATCCAACTACGACTCACAAATCGTAGTTTCCTAGTCCAAAGTAGTAGCTTGTGCTATGTATCAGTCTCTCTGTGGTGGACTGTCAGAGGCAATAGACAGGGGGTATACTGCTACAATTCAAACATGTTTAACCAACTGAGTTGACTGTTTCAGCCATCACGGTAAGATGTACGCAGATACCTTTCTTTAAAAGAAATTCGTAGGTAGCAATAGAGTTCCCACCTGTAATGTCCGGCCCATAATGTTTCTGGCCACTTCCTGTGTCCTGTTTTTGGGCAGTCTAGGTGGCTAAGCTAACCTTCATAACTAAAATATCAAAAAAACACAAATGAACGGTAAATTGTTCTAAACAATTGTTGACATGCAGGCGCATTGCTGAACTGGAACATTTCTCTTTGACTTTTGCGAAAAAAAATCTGAGTTCACTATATCGAGATTTTCATAGTTCACTATTTAGAGTAGGTGGTAGTCTGTGTAAAATGTTGGTGGTTCACCATACCGAGCGTCTACTGTATATAAAATGTAGGCGGTGGGTATTTGAATAATGAGAAAACAAATTTTGAAAATTTATTCAAATAGATACCAACCTAATAAATAAAATAATGAATAGGTGGCGCAACAGGCGGTAGACACCCTAGGTCTAGCTTCTCGAGTGAGTTTATATTTTTGGGACGAATTGAAGGGACCTACAATTTTATGCCGAGTCCGAACGGCTGAATTGAGAAGCTTTTTCATGACAGTTATACTCTCGGATGTTTGTCAGACGTTCGCGAGAGGGGGCGCTGTAGAAAAAACCATCCCTTGGCAAAATTTAATTTTTATTTTTTTTTATACAATTTAATGCTATATATAAAAATCAATTGCTGTGCGTTAGTATCGCAAAAAAGTCGACCGACTTGGATAATTAAATAAAAAGCCGGAAAATCGAAAATATCTAAATTTCCATTTTGAGTATGGGAATACACCACCAATGATCACCAAACTCGAAAACCACCGATCCGATTGAGCTTAAATTTTGAGAAACTATTTGAGAAAATGTCCCCAAAAGAAAAGAAGTTTGGTCAAAATTGGACAGAAGGGCGTAGCACCTATCATACAATAAAAAAAAAATACAAAACGTTTTTCTCGACACTCATATGGGAGCTAAAGTTGTAAAATTGCAGATATTGATGTGCATTGTCCATTGTTCAAATTAAATACTGCGCGAAATGGGCTGAGATTGGAGAACGCGACGTGGCCACCCACCATACAAAAAAGTTCTTTAAAACACCACACCACAGTGTTTGAAGAAACATAACGGCAGTGACATATAGATTTATGTCATTGCTTAGTATCATCTGTCATCTGTCAAACAAAGACTGTCAACATTTCAGATAAATTCATTTATTAATTTTGTTGTAGGTAGTAGTTGTTGGAAGTGAGCAAATTTTTTTTCTAATTATAGAATAAGTGCAGTACCGATCGAAGATTAGATTCTTGTTTTTAAAATGACAAACGTGCAGTGAAATTAAAGAAAAATTGGACACCGTTTATGGCGACCTTTCTCCAAAAATTCGATATTGGTTCAATGAATTCAATCGTGATCGAACATCCACCGTAGATGAAGAGCGTCCAAGTCGTCCAATTGAAGTGACTACGGATGATATGATCAGCAAAATCCAAGACATTGCATTGACCGACCGGCGAAGATAAGAGAGATTGTCATAGGTATCTTATTTGAACGTGTGCAGAATTATTGCATCAACATTTGGGCATGACAAAGGCACGCGTTTGCTCACCGTCAACAACAAGCGGATTCGAATGACAACTTCACAGCAGAATTCGGACCTTTTTAAGTGCAATCCGAAGGAATTTCTGCGCCTCGATGAACTTGGCTCCATCACTATACGGCTGAAATGAAAGATCAGTCAAGGAGAGGTCATTGCCGAGTCGTGTATTTTGCAGAGTCGTATATTGCCTGCTTGAGGCATTTTACAAAATCGGACGGGTTTGAACGGGGGGTCGTGGCGCCTCCCATATACATATACCTACCTACATATAAACAAACATGCATTTCAAACGCTATTCTTCCACAGTCAATTTGTAATGTTAATAAACTTGGAACATTGATATGCATTGTCCTGATACACAAAAATATATCTAAAATAAAATAAAATCAATAGTTGGCGCAAATG
Source organism: Cheilosia scutellata (assembly GCA_955612985.1). Classification (NCBI taxonomy): domain Eukaryota; kingdom Metazoa; phylum Arthropoda; class Insecta; order Diptera; family Syrphidae; genus Cheilosia; species Cheilosia scutellata. The sequence continues at coordinate 55,536,809 of OY015312.1, read as the reverse complement.
GTCCTTATGGGTACCCTAGGCCTAGCTTCTTCAATCTATCGTTTGTGTGAGTCTTTATTATTGGGACGAGTGGAAGTTCTACGATTTTATGTCGAGTCTGAACGGCTGAATTGAGAAGCTTTTTCAGGACAGTTATACTCTAGGAGGATATTTGTCAAACGTTCGCGAGAGGTGGCACAGTTGAAAAAACCCTTAAGATGTAATTTGTGTTTTTCCAGGAGTAGAGCCTGGGACCTGTTGCACAGTAATCCAGCAGACTAACCACTGAGCCACAACGCCCAAAAAAATATTTGACGATCCACAGTCTCGAAAGCAACTTGTCTGTTTAAATTATGAATTAGAAAATTTAAGGCAGATTAGCAAGAATGCTTCCTTTGGATACTCGATTGTTCTTGAATAAAAACCTACACTATTATTCTCTACATAGTTTTCTAATTGAATTTGTTACTACACCGTTACTGTATTGGGACTGAAAATCCGTCAGCTGCCAAGAATTGGCTTATTTTTTGCACTACATAATATGGCCTCTTCCCACATCAATAGCCGCTTTGGGTACTCTGAATCGAGATCAAGGCGCTACTTAAATATTAATGCCTAACAATAACGTCTTGAAGCTACCTGAACACAATCAAGCAGGTCACGCAGAGAAACTCTCTAGATACTAGGTACCATTTATAGTGTTCGTAAGATGTAGTATGCACTAATAATTTAAATTCAAAAACTGAGTCCATAAACAATGTAGTGCGATGTCACTATACAGCGAAAGACACGCAGCGAAATTGATTATTTTCCTGCTTTCGTTTTGGCCGCAACGTCATAGCTTTTGGTGTCAAAACTTCCTGCAGGATGTTCTCAATTTTGCGAGCACATTATATCCATCATGGTATCATAGGCACTTGTGGGTGGCCATCATTGAAATGAAACTCAACTCCAGACAGAGGACTTTGCTAAAGAGCACAAAAAAAAACCCTTCATAAACAAATCTTCCTTTCACAAGGGAGTCAGCAACGGAAGGAAGCAGGTACTACGACAGCAATGTATTGATAGTGCGCCAGTATCTTGTCTTGTAACAAGTGACACCCATTGCAGGTTACACAAGTTGTGTGTTTACAGAGACTATGCCACGAACAGAGATACGAGTGCAACACACACATCCTTTCGCCGCTCAATAAAAACAGCAAAGAAAATTTAAATTCAAATTTGCAATGCATCAGATTCAAGCGTCTGCCGATTGGCCACCTACAGATACTCTATATATGTATATTATATGTGTAGGAGGATCAACTAATAGCTAGTCTTCTACCATATTTGTATAAGGTATGAGCGGGTAGGTATAGGTAGCAGCTTTCGTGCCAGATATTGACGACGCGGCAAGGAACTGAAGTAAAAAAATCCAACTAAACTAGGTACATCGTCGACGGCAAAGTTGTCACAAAGTTTTTTGCATTTTTTACAAAAAGTCTTTTCAGGTGGTATCCCCTATCCGTCCGTGTTAGAAGTCGTTTTTTTTAAACACATCCCCCACTGGATACTTTGCTAAACGTTAATATCCTGATGGTGGAGTTTTATTTTTTTTTGTCGTTCTTACGTCCGTATATGCCCTTCGGTATGTTGAAAATTATGCAGGAATAACACTGAGATAGGTATGCAAAAAAGCAGCAAGGTGTGAATTGTATAATTTGACCATGTGGATCGTTGCAGCTTTTAAATTTGAATTTAATTAAAAACTAAATATTTGTATAGAAAATGCTTTATTTAGAGATTTTTATTTCTCTTAAATGATGGTCAATAGACAAATTATATCAACTATTTTGGATGAAAAAAAAAAAAATGTGTCAAGTAAATTGAAGCTGGAGAAATGCATGCACTATCATAGCGATCACAATACATATTCTGGTAGTTAGTTTGTGGGGGGTTGCTACGAGTCTATATTATAAGAGTTGGAGGTGGTCTTTTTTTATGAAGCGAAATATCAAATGAAGTACGCTACGTTGTTGTTAATTTGGATGGAAATTGAAAGCTGCTTTCATGAATACTTTATAAATTGAAAAGTGACCGGTCTTCAATAACGCCTACATATCCCGAAGGTCTTTGTTCCATTGAGATTGAGATGGAAGAGATTTTTTTTATTTAATTTTTTTTTATAATTTGCTATCAGTTGTTGTGACCGTTCCCATTTTTCGGAATCTTTAATTATTAATCTTTAATCTATTAATTCTTTTGATATAAGAGTTGAATTTACGGTAGCCGTCATTAAATCATTTCTTTTCTCTTTTATTAGATTTAGTTCCAAAAACCACCTTTCCGCAGTCGCGCTGCTATGTGGAAATGATAGGACCGAACCACTAAAATCTATTACATATTAATGGAAACATTTTTTCACCCAACTCGTTTTTATACCCGGTCGGTACCACACTGTGGTGAGGGTATATTCACTTTGACATTCCATTTGTAACGCACATAAGGAGGCGTTGTAGGTATGACAAACTATATATATTATTGATCAGGATCACTTTCTTAGTCGATCTAGCGATGTCCGTCTGTCTGTCCGTCGTCCGTCCGCACGATTACGGCCGTAATTTAAGAGCTATCGACTTGAAATTTGGTACGTAAGCTTTTATTCACCAAACTGAGGCTAAGTTCGAAGATGAGCAAGATCGAATGAAAACTACTACTACCTCCCATACAAAAATATCGGATTTATATACCTTTTTTATGTTAAAAATTAAATTTAAATAGCAACAGTAAAGATAGCAAGTTTAAACTTTGCACATATTGTTTTAATAATATTTAAACATTTTTGACAAAAAATGAGCTTGGTCGAATAAAAAGTACCCATACCTCCCATACAAATATATAATTTTTTAATACTAAAATATTTTTTTTATTTTACAATAATATAGTACGGGGTATTTGAGCTTCGGCATAGTCGAAGATAATTGTCTTACTGGTTTTGTTTGAAAACGTGGTTCCAAAATTTCTGTGTCTTTAAGTCTTTTGCTATATTTTCTAAATTAAGCAGATTTCGCCATTCTTCATCTAATGACTCCTCATCCATGCCTACCAGAAAATTAGGAAATTTATCGAATGACAACTGGATACTGGAAAGTGGGCGCGCTCAGTTCACAAATGCATTTCACTGAAATTAGGGCAGAGACCGAATTTTTATAAAATAAAACTATTAGGTACATATTTTAATTCGCATTCTTAGTTTAATTTGTTCTTTGTGTTGAGCAGTATAATTTTACTTTTGGGATGTACTCAGTATTGGATGAAAAAATCGCAGTATAATACTGCTATTGCAGTACTTTCGGCAGCCCTGGTCCCGTCTTGTGGCAGACTGGGATATGGCAGGTTAAACTTGTAATTAGAAGGTTAGAAGGAAGTTCTTTTTCAGGGAAGAAATCGCTTCCGTAGAATTAAAAAAAACCTCTGCTAACAGTATCATTCACTATAATAAGCAGCGAAATATCGACTCCACTAGCCTTAATATCTTTCTGTCCCAGATCCTCTAGGTCGACGTGCCTTATATATCAGCTTGACCAGTCAGGACTCAGGAGCTCAAAAAAAAAAAAAAAAAAAAAATCGGTGTACTCTTATTGAATCAAATAGAAGATAGCTCATGAAAGCACTTTCGATAGGGAGTCGGATACAATCCCGAAAAATGTAATCCCGAAAGCCCAAAATCCCGAAAATCCAAAATCCCGAAAGTGAAACTAATAATTTTATTGCAGCAACAAAAATATAAGCCAAATTTATTTAACAAAATGAAGAAACTTCAAATAAATAAAACATAACAAAAACAGTTCAAGTCTTATTAAAAAAAACATATAAAAAACGATCCATGACAAAACAATCTATATCTATATCTATATCTATATCTATATCTATATCTATATCTATATCTATATCTATATCTATATCTATATCTATATCTATATCTATATCTATATCTATATCTATATCTATATCTATATCTATATCTATATCTATATCTATATCTATATCTATATCTATATCTATATCTATATCTATATCTATATCTATATCTATATCTATATCTATATCTATATCTATATCTATATCTATATCTATATCTATATCTATATCTATATCTATATCTATATCTATATCTATATCTATATCTATATCTATATCTATATCTATATCTATATCTATATCTATATCTATATCTATATCTATATCTATATCTATATCTATATCTATATCTATATCTATATCTATATATTTATTATATAAAAATTGAGCCCTAAAATGTTTGTCGTCGATTCACGCCTTAACGCATTTACCGTTTTTAATCAAACTTTCACATATCTTTGGTATTGGTCCATATACGGTTTCTGTGAAGTTTGGTCAAAATTGGACAAAGAGGCGTGGCACCGCCCACGCCCATACAAAAAAAACATTCAAAATCGTATATCTAGAAAATCACCACATCGATTGAGCTCAAACTTACAGATGATTTTAGTTATTGGCCCTGGAGTGGTCCTGTGAAGTTTGGTCAAAATTTGACAAAGGGATGTAGCAAAACATCTTCTATGCTATGGGGTGAAATTCGATGACGTTATAGCTCGATAACCGCTGGGCCGATTTTCATTATTTTTTTTATTGTTTTGTTTGTATTGCTGTATTTCAGGTTTGGGCAGAAAGAAAATTCCAGCAAGTAAACTTATTCTCATTTCTCTCATTTTACGAATGAACATTATTGCCTAAGACCTAAACTAAACACTACAATTCCTGTGCACGGGCAAAGCCGGGTGGGTACAGCTTCTTCGACAGTCTTGGAATTCGAAGCCAACGTTTTTAAAATTTGTAACATTTATATGAACAATGCATTGTCCTGAAAGTCAATAATATTTTCTAGGCAATACGATTTCTGGAAAAGCAAAAAATGTTGTGTACCACAGAGCATTACAATAAAAACAGTCTATCTACTTAACTATTTTGCACTACGAAGTGTGCACGAGCTACGCTAGTATCTAATACAAGTTCATATTGTACGCAATTCCTGTTAGAAAACTTATTTCAGAACGCTCGTTACGTTCCGCGTACATTTTTTAAATTTTTTTTTTCCTTCGTCACATAAAGTTTTCTTAAGCTAAGTACAGACGATTGTAAGATCTTACAATATTGTCGGATCTGTCAGTGCTCTGACAATGACTCACAATGAGCTTACAATAGCCAACTACCTTACAATACAAAATTGTCCGTTCAGATGGTTGTAAGATTTTGTCCCAAAGTATGACAATTTCATTGTCAGATGGATGTCTTACAATGGTCTGACAATGACTTTTCTGACAACGTTGTCAGGTTGAAAAATTTAAATTCCAATTTCCAAAGTTGTTCATATCAATTTCATCTGAATTATTTTCCATCGTTTAAAAGCCTACTTCGATTTCGCTCCTAAGCCACTGGTTATATTGTCTGACGATGAAGAAATTGTAAGCAATTGTCAGCTTCAGTAAACAACGACATCTGACAATATCCAATGAGTCTTAGAATGTCCTAATTGTCTGACAATAAAAAAAATTGTGTGTTCAGACTTGTTCAGACGATCGTCAGCAACCTGACAATTTCATTGTCAGATGGATGTCTTACAATGGGCTGACAATGACATTTCTGACAATATTGTAAGACAAAATTGTAAGTTCAGACGGTTGTAAGACATTTGGGACACATTTTTCACTGACAGATCTGACAATATTGTAAGATCTTACAATCGTGTGTACTTAGCTTTAGTTGTTGCGTCTCACCGGCAATTATTTTCGCCAAACATGTTTTCAAACGGATTTGCTCTTCACATAAAAGAACAATCAGTGAATATACACCAATGTGTGAATGCCCTGCGAGAAATTTCAGCCGGCGGCGGGCGGCGGCGGCGCGCGGTGGCACGCCTCTACGTTGTTCTGTGTCCGCGGCAGATTTTATTTCAAAAGGTTACAAACCGACCAAAAATTAGGGGAGTATGCAGGACTACCTGCAAGTCCATAACGTTTTCTTTTTCTACTCCCTTTGTATTACGATGTTCACTGGCTAACAAAAGTCTAGTCGGTCAGCTATCACACTATATGAGATCAGCACAACTAAATGCACATTGCGAATTGGAGCGCAACATTACAAAACATTATTACGGTAAATGGAATGGACAAACACTTGGGTATTTTACATTCAAAACAAAATAAATAATCCTAAAAACGAGAGAAAAATTATATATTATAATTTTTCGGAATCTCGTTTTGGGATTCTTTTTTCAGGATTTTGGCTTTTCGGGATTGTGGGTTTTCGGGATTTTGGTTTTTCGGGATTTTGGATTTGCGGGATTTTGGTTTTCGGGATCGTGTCCCCAATCCCTTTCGATATCTGATGTTTTTTTTGACACTTGAAGAAGACTATGTATTTTTAATCTAGGCTCCAAAAACAGCTTTCAATAATTTTTTTAAACATTCACCCCTATCGTGGAATCCGTCGGAATTGAGTTTCACTTCACCTATCACGATTCCCTTTCACTTTCTACTGCTATCGTGGAATCCGCCGGAAACGTTTCCTTATCGACACGTTTTTGGGAAAGGTAGTTTCACTGTCAAACGGCTGTCTTTCATTTGTTACCACAAATCTGTGTAGCTGCATTCACCGGAGGCATATAAAAAGTGTGTTTTAAAAGTGATTTCAATAAAAAATAAAGTGTTTGATATAATAATTGACACGATAGCTCCATTTTTGGAAGCATACGAGGAAGAACGAAATGAGCGGTGTTCTCAGAGAAGAGTACGAGACAGGTTAAGAGGAGCAGTGAATGATTTCATGGAGCTACCGGATGAAATGTGTTTTTAGAATGTTTTTTTTGTTTTAATAAAGTTCAATATTGCACAGATTTATTACAAATGTTCGGCTTAATAACGCAGCTTTTTTACATGTACATTTTCTTAAAAAAAATCCTCACGATCTGCAGCAAGTAAGAAAACCTATGAAATCCGCAATGATTTTGTTGCGGGTAAGAAATGTCATTTTGTTCGGGAAAAATTCGATTTGAACGTTTTCAACGATACAGTGAAATATACAGTGATACAGTCCATCCCAGGTACGTGGAACTTTTCCAATATTTCTGCGGCAATATAGTATAGGTACCTACATACACCCAAACACATGTGTGTGGGCAAGAAATTTGGAGGCGAACAAAAAACGTATATTTATCCCTTGATAGCACTTGATTCAAGTTTGAAGTGGACTCGATTCGACCTGGCGAGTGATTCAAAAATGGAATACTTTTTTTATCCGAACTCATAAGTTGCTATGATGTACCTTAGAACGGATGTGGGTGCAATGGGATCAATTTTGCAGGTATTTTCAACGGATACAAACAAAATTGTTAATTTGCTTAATGGACTTCGAAGTTGGCCCTCTCGTTTTGGTATCTGGCGTATTGTTCTCGGGTTTTAATTGACTGCGATATTGGTGTCGGTTGTTGAGTTTGGTGCAGAATAACTTTTGCATGAATGCAGCTTATACACACGGGGCGCGTGGTGTAGGTGTTGGTATTAACTAAGAAGATTGTTTTGGAATAAATATGTTCCAGTAATGATGTGAAATAAGGGACAATATTAACTGCACTGCAGCCTAGACTATGTTATTGACAGGTGAGACTTAATACTTATACATATGTACGAGTATATTCCACTAAGAAAGCGTTGTAAATAGTGTAGATTGTAGAATGTTGATTTAACTTTCTGCGGGGAAGCCTAAATTTGAAACGAAAATCTGGGGTTTGTTTTATGCTTTATGTTAACATACATAATCACGGCGGCATTTCAATGCTACTGGTAAACTAACTGAGATGAGGCAGTCAATACTTATATAAGTTTGCACCTCCTCGTTGCGGCTTAGTCTTCGGGTCAAGGTTGAGGGTGACCGTAACAGTATGCGGCTTACTATTGCCTCTGACAGACCATCACTAAGGAGGGAGACTGGTGCGTGGCAGAAGTGGGTGATTGAACCATTCCGCTTAGCTGCTTGACCAAAAGTCAGTGGATGGATTGTCTGTTGAAAAAGGAAGGGGGTAACCGTATAGCAGACTGCTTCCCGCTTATTTCCTTTTGACAATCAGTCCACATGACAAAGACTGATGCTGTGTAGAATAGCTTGATTGAATCACTCCGTCCTACTGCTTGATACCGAAATGTATTTGCGATTTGTCTTCGGTCCTCGAATATCGGTACGGGACTCAGGTCTTCAAAGAAATAAGTCTTTAAGGTAGCCATACGCAAGGTGGCAAGAGCTGGACAGGGGCAGAGGAGGTGACAGGTGGTTTCCTCTTCCTCTTTGTCCACGCAGCTCCTATACAGAAATCGTTATAGGATACTCTCATTCTGCGGGCATTCCTGCCTATCCAGACAGTGACCCGTTAATATTCCCACGACGCCGACGGAGTTGTCAGTTGTCAGGGTAGGTATTGCGTATTGGGTCGGTTGAGACTGAGAATTCTGCGCTCGAAAGAGACAGACTATGTGCGAGAGAGAGAAGGATGGGTTGTGCGATGGAAGATTAATTTTGTTTTTTTGCTGTGAGTTGTGTTGGTTATTTTCTTTTTTAGTTTTGCTGTAAGTTGTGTTGGTTGTTTTTTTTTTTAGTTTTGGCTGTGAGTTGTGTTGGTTTTTTTTATGGAACCAAAGACGTAGCGAAAGCAAAATTGTTAGCTTTGCGAACGCATAATCCAGTCCATGGTTGGAACCACAGGTGACGTAGCGATAATCTCATCTTTATCATGGGCATGGGCATGGGTAATAATCTGAATGTAGAACAACAACCATAAATGTAAAATCAATAATGCGCTGGCTGGTGGGATCGGTAGTTGATGGATCTATTTTTAGATTCGTGATGGTTTGCTGCTGGTCGGCTCGCTTGGGAGATAAGGGAATTTATTTCGTTGCATTTAGTTGTGCGGTTTATTGTTTATTTAAGGTTTAAGATTGATGGTTTGTTTACTGGATGCTGGCAAGGGGGAGAGAGAGGTGAGGATCGATGGTGAGGTTGAGATTTTTAGTGCTCTCGGTGGATAGGTTGAACAATTGCGTGATTGGCAAGGAGGAATATAATATGGGCTATTTTAGTGGATAATTTTTCAACTCGGATTATTCTTATTTCTTTAGCGATAAGATCACAAACGGGCGAAAGTGTTTGGAATAACGATTATTGCTTTTAATGTGTTTGGGCTTTGGCTGTAAGTTGTGGGGTGAGTCATTGTTTGGTTGGTTGCTTTGTTTTTTTTTGTGATCTTGAATTGGATAATGTGCATTGGATTTTTTTTTTGTATGAGTGTTGGTTTATTTGATGGAGCTGGAGAGGGGTTCATATTATTTATGGTTTGATATATTCTTAATATAAAATAAATATATTCTTAATATAAAAGAAGATGAAGGACAATTGAAGGAGAAAACCTGTGAAGTTGAAGTGATGGAATTGGAATGTATGATTGAGATTCTGAGGTTTCTGAGTTTCCATTATTTCTTAATGGTCTACCGCTTACTAAAGACGGTCGGTGGTAAAAAATTGTATGCAAAGGGATCAATCTGAATTATTCAGCAACAAAGAAGGTAAATTTTAAGTCTATTAAGGAATCAGTACTTAATGATGAAAACGCTGAAGATATAAACATTTTATCAGAAAATATTCGCCGAACACGAGAACATGAAATCATGTCTGTTGCAGAAATAAAAACATACCAACCCCGAGCAGAGAAGATCATAGCTCACTACCATATGGTTATAAAAGACAGAAATTATAAGTTAAAAATCTTTATTTTATAATAAAATAAATCACAAAATGGAAATGTTGTTTTCTTTATTATCATGATATAAAAATCGATATATCAAAAACACATTCTGCAAGGCACAACATTTGCTATGCAACATGCCCGTTTTAATTCATCCATATTGGGGCAGGCCATGTCTTCCACATTGATAATCTCAACATTTTCGTCGAAGAGTCCTCTCAACCACTGTGCTTTCTCAGTTCCTTTAGTATAGCTATAGACAGATGTATGCTTGATTTCTCTTTGAAGATATTGCTTCACTTTGCGAAATTCAGTAAATCCTCCATCCAGTACGAGAGACGTCATAAGGAAATTGACTTCACAAAATGTAACTATGTAATTTTCATACCTTTGCCGCTGGGAGATCAAGATGTACACAGAACTTCCAGGCAATTGAAAGGCCCTCCCTCACATCAGAAAATAATAATATAGCCATAATGAGCACAATGTCTGACAACAACTCACTTTTTAACACCATTTTTAATATTAATTCGAGATTTTTTTTTCGAGATTTTTGTTATTCGAGATTATGCTTTCTAGATTTTTTTTCGAAATTTGTTTAATTCGAGATTTTTTTTTCGAGATTCTTACATTCGAGATTTTTGCTTTCGAGATTTTTTTTTTTCGAGATATCGGGGTACACCCCTACTTACTACATATTCACTGTTTAATGCAAAAGTTCTCCTCTTAACGGTACCTACAATCTAGTATACCCCCGAAGACCAAAAAGATACCTACATATATTCGAAACCAATTACGTAAACGCTTTTCATGTGAACTATGGATTAAAACTGTGCACGAATTCAAAATATGAAATGCTTTATGACGTTACCCATTATTTTGTGAGGTAATTTTTCGGACGTTTCCCACAATCACCATATCGATCTGCAAAACAAAAAGGTATATAAAGGAGGAACACACTCCTAGACCTGTCGGACAATAGCCCTAGCGCTGTCGTTTTGTATATGTTTCGTTTTTTTTATGAAAGTTTTGTCCGAAATACTAAATAAAAAATAAAAATAAATAAACGAGACTTTTATGCGGAGCACGTTCGCTGAGGCCGGAACACACACCAGTACCTGGTGTGGTAGATAGTCTACCAATACCGGACAAGTGCTGTGCTTGGCATATCAATTTGTTTCGGTGATTTTTAAGTGTAATATATAAGCGCACATTGTATGGATGGAGGTCGGTTATATTTTGTCCATTCATTTCTATTTAGCAACAAAATACAATTACGATGCATCTATACAGGGGGAGGGAAAGATGCAAAATTTGTTGGCGTTAGCTGTTTGTACTCAGCGGATACTGGGTACCACTTTTTTTGGGGGCGGGTAGTTTCACTTTTCATTTTAATTCACTTGAATTTTAAATTGTTGAATTTTTTTGGAGGACAAAGTACTTTTTTCTGCATACAGATTCGCGCGTAACAAATTTTATTTCCAGACATCGATTGGGAATAAAATCCAATTAGGCAAAGTTTGCAGGAGTACATACAACATAATAATCCGCAAAGTACGTGTGATACGATGATGCTTGAAAGTTATCATATACGGTCGTATAAATGGCTTAATTAAATTTAAAACCGTTTATGATATACTTGTTGTGTACTTTGCGAATTCAACAGGTGTGCGAAATATGTGAAAACAATTCCTAGGTCAGTCAATTTCTCTAGGTAGATGTCACGCAAGTTTGGGAATAAATAGTTGCTGATCATCATTTGGGAAAGAGCTGCGATATTGCTGTGCAGGTGTCAAAATGTGGTGATGATCAAACTATACCGACCTTTAATAACTAAACGGTGTAGATCTGAAACGATTACCCTAACCAAATGTCCTTCTAAAACAGTGTAGGGTAAAACTATACAAAACGCCCCAGTTTACAAAACGCCCCAGTGGTCTGGCACGCACACTGTTGTTGTTATGCAATCACGACCAGACCTGTTCAAACTACTTTCAGTCGTTCCTCAACTGTGTTATTGAGTAGTAGTGTTATGTGTGCTCTGTCGAAAAAAAACGACAAAAAATAATTTTGGCGCCAAAACATATTGCGGTGAGTACAGTAAAAATTTCATTTTTTCAGAAACTATGCACATTATATTAAAATGATATATATATTTAGAAAGTACATAAAATTGGCTTTTTAGTTCGTTTTTGTTTATTTTTTTTAAACCAGGTGGGTTGCTTTATTTTTTCTGGGGCGTTTTGCACGCCGAAATTTACAAAACGCCCCAACAAAGAAACTGTAATACGCCCCAGTAATTGTATTGAAATATAACACTCATCAGAGCAATTTTATTACTTAATATTGTTTATAGAAATACCACGAAATTATACAATGACAATGCGGGCATTATGGTCCGAAAAAAATGAAAGAAGCAATGGAGAAGGTAACAAATAAAACTTTGGGACTGAATGAAGCATGTAGGGAGTTCAACATACCATCGAGAGCCCTGAGGAGACACATTTTAAAATACAATGCAAATAAGGCCGACAGACCATATTACAAATCCAAATAATTTAATTTTCTTTACTTTATAATATTTGTTCCTACTTTTTCCTTAGGGGCGTTTTGTAACTAATGCGGGGCTTTTTACCCAACGATTGAGTTACAAAACGCCCCACTTGAAATTTTTTTAAAAAATATATATATAATATATGCTGACATATTTTCGTACAAATGAAATTGCCAAACCTATGAAAAAAACAGTTAATTATTTATTTAATAAAATAACTACTATTTTTGTTTATTTTTTTGTTTTATTGAAGATTCTAAAAAAGTGGGGCGTATTGTATAGTTTTACCCTATAGGTACTTTAGAAGAAGGTAAACTAGTTTAGAATATTATCCCAGCAGCGACAATAAGGTCATAGTCCTTGGGTTTCCAAAGTTGCTTATATCAATCATGAATAGGATTATATTGGCGCAATGGCTCATTGAGTGGCTAAGTATGTGCTGGACTACTAAGTGAATGGTCTCAGGTTTGATTCTCGGACATACATCTTACAGCTTACAACTTGGCTAAAGAACGATGGAACAACACTTCCGGTTGTATTACAACGTAGCTTGTGGCCCGCAATTGACTCTAAAAGGTCAAAGATCCTAACATCTTTTGATAGAAAGCAAATCCGAGTGCTCGTCGGGGTAATAACCGGACACTCAATCATCGTAAACATGGCCAAAAGGCTAGGTTAGGTATCTTTATACAAATGACTTCTGAAGAAGTGGCAGAGATGAAGAGGAAATAGAATCTGTGGAATATCTCCTGTGTCACTGTCCATCTCCAAAAACGCAGCTACTCTTGTATGGGAGCACGGATCTTCGACGGTTGGGAAGATATAGCAAAAAAACCTCTTCTATCAGATTTAAAAAGATTCAACAACAGATTCGAATGGTTCTGTTAGATGCATGTCCTATCATGTACTATACAAAAGTTTAATCACAATGGGCCTCAATGGCTTCTGGGTGAAAATTGCATATATTGCAAACTGCCCCTCTAACATAACCTACAGCTTTTTCTACGATGCCAACTCTCCGCGATCGTCTGACAAACATTCCTAGTGCTACAGTCTATTGTAGTGCTAGCAAAATTGATTAGACGTCGTATTCTTATAGAGCTCCAAAAGTAGCTTCAGTTCCGAAAGTAAAAAAAAAAGAAATTGTTAAAACGCCATTTTTTATATTATTGGCGGCTTTGTGTCGTCGTCGTGACTTGTTTCAATGGGAAAATGCAAAAGAAAGAGGTCTCCTTGAACTCAGTTGTTTATATTTACCTATACCCTAAAAGGGAAAGGGTAGTTGCGCAAAATATATTTTTGGCTGTAATTTGATATGAATGAAAAAACGTTGGTTCTGCTTTTAGATTATGTTTATTTGATGTCTTACATTTTTTTCCATTATGTAAGTCGGACGGAATCAGGATATCGGCTAAGTGACCGCCTCCAGAATTGATGACCATTCGGGCCCGATTTTTGACTTTTTCCATCAGTCTTGGCAGAACTTCCGGCCATAGATCCTCGCATTCTTGGAAGGTGTCAAAAGTCTAAGGTTTGATGACAGAGATTGGTGACTTGAAAAAAAAAAACCCGCACAAAAATAAGTCTGGAACGGTTAAATCAGGTGGTTTTGTCGGCCAGTGTATGCGCCGTACTCTATCCTGTTGGAGCCACATTTTTCCAAACCAAATTCATCCAATTGAGGAAGAAAATCAATGAGAACGGCTCTGTAGCGTTCGCCGTCCAAAGTAGTCGTTTGGCTCTCGGCGTTTTCGAAAAAATAAGACCCCTTAGGGTTGTCATCTGCTGATTTGCAATTCTATTGGACTAAGTTCATTGTGATTAGAAGGCAAACGAAGCACTTATAAGCCCCGTTGTCTTAACCATTTCATTTTGCAACGTAGGTCTCATTGTATATATTATAAAGCTTTGCTCTCTCTTTGGCCATGTTAATCTCAAAACTTATACCATTCGGTCTCAACCATTTTTTTTTTAATTTTATCATTTTGGGTGCGGATGTGGATGTTGCTTTCTTAATTTTTCCGATTAACAGACGTGCAATACTGCGATTTCTTTCGTAACTTCTTTTATTGTTGTCTACCGGGCCATTCCAGACCCGCTCGGTTCTTAGCGTTTTCATTTCTTCACTTTTTACTCGCAATCGAATGGTAGCATTGAAGAGAGGACGAGGGTAGCATCGTTTGAAAAAGTTATAAATGGATAGACGCGTTTTTACAGTATCTTATAAAACATTTCGCCAATGTGAGTTCGTTAAACTTAAGCTGAACCCTAGAAAATGATTAGGTACTAATATTATCTACCTCGATGTACAGTACAACGATGTAAGTCGTAAGAAAAGGCAAAGCTCAAGTTGGGAATAACTCAAATTTGCTGTCCATTTTGGCATTACTTTTTTTCATGTGACTATTTTATGGTTAGATATATGCATGGCATGAGTGCATCAGGATGATATATAATACCAAGGAACTCTTTCCCACCATGAGTGCAGAACAATGCGCTCCTATATGGGGGTGAGATTCAAGATTTTATTACCTACATATTTCCCTAAAGGTTCTTGTGTTTTGAAGAAGGAGTAATTTAACGAGTATGGATTTATGTTATCACTTCTCCTATCTCAACAGTGTTTTCCTGCTTTATTTCTCAAGGAGTTTGGAACATATCTACCTAACAAAATTATAATGTAATGCGACGAATAATGCCGAGAGAGCGTCCCATCAATAGCATTCCGTTCAATCTTTGGAAAAAAAGAAGAAACACACACACAAAGAAATGTTTGTGAGAAGTTATAGGGTAAACTAGTTCGCCGCTGTCTCGAAGAGCTCAAGACTCTTGGCTGGCAGCATAATACGATTCTCTGCTGGGTTCCTGGGCACAGGGATATATAGCCGGCAACGAGAGGGCCGACGAACTGGCAAGAAAAGGTTCTGCAATGGATTTACACCAGGCACTTCAGTCGATCTGTATTAGTTTCAGAGAGCGAGTGGAATACAAGATCCGAATGAAAGCCAATATCAGGTGGAAAACTCTAACAGCACCTGTAACATATCACGGAAGATGTGGCGAGAGTACAATAAAAGCAGGACCAACAAACTTTTGCGATATGACAGAATATCGCTGTCGAAGTTGGTTGGCGGCCTCGCCGGACACAACCTTCTAAGAAGCCATTCAATGAAACTAAATCTCAAGAATGACGACATTTGTAGAGGCTGCGGTGATGAAGAAGTCCACGAGGGCACCCCCCATTTTCTCTGTCACTGACCAAGCCTCTGTCACTTAAGGAACAGAACATTTGGAAGTTACTATACTTCCAGTAAATCCAAGAACTCTCTAATGTATCAATATCTAATCTTTAGAGGTTTCTGAGGACAACGAGATGGCTGGACAAAGTCGAGTAACCTCGGGAAGGATGAAATAAAGCCGACAAAACACCCCATCGAAGGGTATCACAATGGGTCCACGAGGACCTTACTGTGATAAAGAAGAGGCTATTCAGCTTCACCAACCCGTAAACCCAACCTAACCTATAGGCTAATGATCCCTTATGAGCTCACTTTATGTACCATTTACACGGTCTACACAATTCTATCCAACTTAAGCACTTTCAGTTGATGCATCAACCTTAATCAGTGTGAGTTACAAAATTTGTTAATTTATTTCAAAGTTTGTATGTGTCTATCACTCGGGCTGTTTGTTTCTAATGCCTTTAAATCAATGACAGGACTATCAAAATTCCAGCATGATAAAGTTCAATCGCTTTGTGTAGGACGTTTGTTTTTCAGAAATGTGCATTTTCGTGGCAGTATCAATCAGATGAATAGGCATCCTCCAGATCCTTTTGGGGCGAGACAGATACAAGGACAAAAAAGAATATATGTGAATGCTTGCTTCCACCATGGTAGACATGTTTTGGGCAACATTGATTATTCAATACAATCCCCGAGGCAATGTATCAGACGTGCACTTTTTTTTCACAGCAAGGATTTCCTCCTATGCATGACAGTTTGCAGGACCAGGCAGTAAAAATGGTTTAATTAATATGCTAGGTGCATGCTGGTAGAACGATGATGGTGGTTGATCTGAGTCTAAGGGAAAATCCAATAAAATGAGTCACGCTCCAAATTGGTGGCCTAGAAGTGGTGAGAAGGATGCGAATGTTGGTTGCACCTATCTTTCGTTTATTCTGTGCATGGTGCGGTTGATGATTTGTGCTTTTGGTCGGGATACGACGTTCTGTGCAATTTTAATATTTTTTAGGTTGAACGAGTGAGTGCACATGCAGACACCTTGTAAAAAACTTTTGAATAAAGAAATGCGCATATAGTCTGGCATCCATGACTGTCTTTGGTCGTTTGATTATCCTATAAACTCCCAAATCCAATGGCAGACATAGGTACTTTCAAGACTCATATAAATTCCTCCCACTTTGCCCGACCACACCAGACATATGCACTTCCCAGATAAATTAAGCACACTAAATGGGAAAGTAATTAAGAATCCTTACAGAGAAACGCTGCAGTCATTACAAGCAAACGCGTTTAATTGAGTTCTCGTTTCGAAGGAGAATTATCACCGAGTAGTCGTGGATGTAGATGATGCAGAGCATGGCATTTGAGTGATATACTTCCAAGCATTAAATTCATTGTAGAACTAATTTTGTTTGCTTGCAATTAAATTCATTCTTAGTATATTTTGAAGTGTGCTCTTTGCAACATTGCTTCTAACCACATTTCAGATCGTTTATTCCCTTTGCTTGGGCTCCGCTTAAAAGTATTACTGCTCGAGGTATCTATATATTGTTGTAGATAAAATTTCACTTAAATGAATTGTATCTCTTCTATATGAAAGGAAAATATTGCTCTATAGGAATGTGTATCTCATATCTGCTGGCTTACGAGTACAATTGTGCGCCATTCTCAGGCAGAGTTCATTGGTATTGTGCAATGTATATCCTTGAAATGTGAATAGATGGAAATGGAATTGTTGGCTCGACTCGAAATGTAGAGAGAGCATAGACAGCTTTCTTTTTTTTCATTAATTACTAAGGACATTTTCCAATTTAATAATTGGGGCCATTTCATTTGCAGCTTTTTATTTGATCACCAAACAAAAAATCCTGCCAAGAGGTATGGTACTTAAGTATAGACTGTATTAAGATATCCCGGGTTTTGAATTGGTGTGGTTTTTTTTTTTGTGCGGGTTTCCTTCAAAGTGGATGTTTTATAAAATGTGATAGAACCTTACAATTCAAAAAGATACAACATGCCAGATGACAATTATTTTATTTGGTATTTTTGTATGTCACTTAATAATTGAAAATCGGTTCGAACGTAGCAATCACTGGTAACACTGACATAAAACGTACTAATAGTTCAATTTTGAAAACCGACAAATTCGTTCAATGCTCTATCGACTTTATGGTGTCGAATGCCGATGGCTAAACGATAAAAAGGAAGGGAAATACTACCACCGCGATCAAAACTCTGAAAACCTACAAGGTGATATGCCTTAGCCCTTTGTTTGTATCGAGATGCGAAATTGCATAATCGTGGTACCATCTATGGACCCAGGACGATTCTGGAACTTGTTAAAAACGAGATTAGGGAACTGAACTGAACATGCCTATGGATGGGATAACTCGTTTTAAGAACGTTTTGAGAACTCGTTATTTTCACGGATGGATCATGATGGATGTCGAGCGGGGGCCGGTATCTATTCAGAAGAGCTGGAACTAGCACGTCGCATTAGCCTCGGGAAATACACTTCAGAATATCAGGCTGAGATGATTGCTTTGCTGCATACGTTGGACTACTTCTTTGAGAGTCAGGTGGAAGGAAGTAATATCCTTATAGCACTGGACAATCAGGCGGTGATTAGATGTACAGAATAGACAAATATCACAACATCATTGGCACTGGAATGTGTATTCAAGCTCAATAAGTGTTTATCTAAAAATGAAGTAACACTGACTTGGGTACGAGGACACATAGGGATCGCCGGCAGTTAAAAGGCGGACTCCCTTGCAAAACAGGGGTCAACTGAAAAGTTGCTGGGACAAGAACCATTCTCTTCAATTGGTAGAGGAATGGTAGAACAGCTGATTCACAATGGAACAAAACAATAGCTATAATGACAATAAAATGGCCGACCTGCTCCACTCAAAGAAGGGTTCTAAGTATGAGTCGAGGAACATTGAAATGTGTGGTGGGGGTGGCGTTGACTACAGCACAGTGTTAATTTCGGGCACAAAGCACAGAGAACTATAGACCGTCGACTTCTGTGCACTTACCCAATCCTCCCCGGAAAGAAATTACCCTGTCTGTGAATACGTGTAAATGTCAAAATTAATGGCGGCAATGATTTTCCATGCTATACCATGGGCCTAGGATGTTTCAAGTATGCGTGCGTTAATGGCACTCCTTTGATTTTGTACAGCACCAATACATGAAAAATCCTGGGCCCGCAGGCAGCTTGTAGACAAGGTCCGTTATGTGGGAGGAGTCGACGGTCTATTCTATGTGGTTTGTGATTTCGGGTATCATTTGAGGAAGATGGGCCTTAGAGAGGATGATACTTGTAAACTATGCCTGGAGGAATCTAAATCAGGGGTACATATACTGTGTCAAGGTCCGGCTTTGGCTGGTAGAAGAATGAGGATATTGGGACAACATTGGATCGACATTGGATGAAACAGATCTCACATAAACAGATGCTAACGTTAACACTAGAATTCGAACCCAGGAAACAACTGTGGTGAATTCCAGAGCGAATCTCTAGGTATAAGATTTATAGTGGTAGAGAGACGAAAAGAACAATGGTGGTCTGATTCGAATATCTCAAGAATTCTATATATGTATAGCAATTGGAAGCAGCGTTGCCGCAAAAAAATGTTCTTAGGTGCCATTGACGGTAACCAAAGGTGCCAACTGGGTGCCACCAGCCCTTCAACGGAAGAGAGATATTTAAAAACACAAGAAACATATAATTTCGCATTAGTTACGATTATTGTGTATGAATTCGCACACACACACATACGATATGTATGTTTCACTACTTGAAAAAAAAAAAAACATTCTTTTCAATCTTTTTTAAAAATGATTCAGTTCAGTGAATATGAAATAAGTGTTCGCAGATGAAAGAGAAAATGACTTGCACTCTCAATCAATTTTAAACATTTTAAGAAATGTTTTTTTTTTTAAATATTATGTATTAAAATGTATTAAGCTCATAAGGTGCCAAATGAGAACTGAAGGTGCCAAGGTGCCAATCGGACTGTAGGGTACCAAAATGGCACAATTGTGCCACTTCGGCAACGCTGATTGGAAGCCGAATGATGAGCGGAAGATCGTCAAGCTCACTGTATCTATGTGCATAGAAGTATCATGAACTTCACCAAAAATGATGTCAATAATCTGAATATGCCTAAGCCTATGGATGTAATGAAAAGGGTTCGCATAACCAAGGATCTTCCATTCGGAAGCGAGTAAGAAATCACAATCTTCAGAAGAACTATTTTAAATTGTTTTAGCCATTAGGGTATGTAGGTCTCGAAATTCTCTATGAATTAAAACTGGAGAAGGGCAAGGATGTAACTTTTGAGTGTAGTGTCGACAACCAGACGACAACCATGTAAGTATTGGCCTAATGACCGATACATAGAGCTAATATGTAATTCGAGGGTGAGGTCATCATTTACTACCAATTTGCTTTCTGAATTTTCTAGAGAATATTGGCCGTGTTACATAGAGAGTACCAAGTCCAACAGGGTGCCATTTAGTTTTGAGAAAACAATAAGTTGGGAATTTTGTATGTTACTAAAATGCCAGTATGATTTTCCATGCGGAAAGTTCTAAGGATCAAGCAAGCAGCACTCATACAGACAACAGATATAGGTACTCAGTAGACTTGGTAATTTCATGTTTCACCTTAAGAGGCCTCTACCCATAAATCGAGCAAAAGTGCGAAAAATGGCATTTCGTATCAAACGTAGAGAAGTCAATACTGAAGCGATTGAAATGATATTGGATGCATTGGAAAGAACAGAATATGTCCTTTGAAAGCTTCGAAGCTGTTTTTTAAAGCGACATCTCGTTTTTCTTTTATTGGAAGAATTCCCAGCTGTGTTTGCGAAAATTAGCATAAAACCGATTTTTTTGGATGAACGAATGACTATGACAATGTTCGAAAAAGTCTGAGATAACTAGTTTATCTAAAAGGTAATATGCAAAACGCAAATCTGTTCGAAATAAATCTTTAAATTTCATCCTGATTTTAAAAATACAAGTGTTTGAAAACATACAATTTTTTGATATAATGGAGAACGTTTTTTTTGTATATATTGATTTATATTTGATGCAATTTTTACTCAAAACAATAAAGTATCATACCAGCTATCGGATGCAAAAAAAATAATTATGTATTTACATGTATTTTGTTGCAAAATACTGAGTTTAAATTTTATATATTTTTCAAGAAAAATACCATGTATGTGTCACATTCTCAGAAAAAAGTTCCAAGTTTCTCATTTAGATGGCGGTAGTTCTGTCGTCTGAATTGAATAGCCAATCAGAATGACTCGCAAGCTATAAGGGATAAATGTGTAGTTTATTGACAACTGCAAAGAGGCGTGTTATAAATGAAACAGGTTTGGCGTGAAGTCTGAAGTGTGATCTAAATGGAATCAAGGATGTGTGTAAGCAGTGGTGGGGATGGGGATTCTTTATTCGAAGTGATTTTTGTTTTATGGGGATTCAATGTAATTTTTGCTTCTTGAACAAAAATGAAAATGAGAGAGGGGTCTACAGAAGCACTTTTCAAGATGTTGCTTTTTTTAATAAATTCTTATTAAAAATACATTTATTTGTTGAAACAAAATCGCTTAAACTTTAAAACTAAAATTACCAAATAATTTAAACTGTGAATGATCTTATATTTTTAGAAATTCTATATATTTCCTTGCTAAAAGTTGTAAAAAAGTTGTATCTTGAAAAGTGCTTGCTGTTCACACCGTGATCAGATGTAAAGCAGATATATGGTTTGGTTTGGGTTGGTAGGAAAAGAGACGAAACGGAGGCGGTGAAATGGTGGGTTGGCTGAAAGGGATATTATTGAAGGCAAATTTAGCAGCATTGCGCTGTTGCCATTTACAACGAAAGATTATGCAATTTTTGTTTGCGCAGTTGCCGTTGCCTTACCTTTTATGAGTTATGGTAGGGTTGGTGTTTGGTTTTTCGTATGAAGAGGGGGACAGAGGAAAAGAATTGGAATGCACATCGCCAGAACAAGTAGCAAAAGATACACCAGCATTTTGAGGGGGGATGAAGCAAGAGGTGTTCAATTGGGACTCAGTTGGGAAGGAATTGTGAGTTCTGCTAAAGGGAATACATACATACTATAGAAAGCAAAGCTAATATCCATATAACTATATATAGATAGGTATGTAACATTCATTGGACAATATACAGGATCCAATATATATATGTATTGGGGGTTTGTTGATTTGTGGGAGCTCGATTGTTGTAAGAGCTTGAGGGTTTTGTTAGTACAATATAATTATGTATGTATGTAGATTTAGATACATACATATGTATATGGGATCGATGTGTGTGATTTTAATTCCTACCCATTACCTAGCCCAATATGTGCATTTACAACCTCAAATGCCTCTATCCCACATCCCCTTTATACCCTTAGAATCATAAAACTACCCTTACCAAAAAATCCACGAGTCAAAGAAATACAAAATATCCACCTTGTCATGTATCCGATCTGCAATTTGTATACTTACCTTCTCTTCACGTTATTATCCCCGGTCCACATCTCCCTTGCCAAGCTAAAAGTACCCAACCACGCACACCATCAATATATATGTGAAAAATACCTACCCCATCGTTGATTTAATTTTCCCTTGAACATTGAAAGCCATTATTATGCAATCAATGAAGAATGGATTCTTTGTCGATGATGAACCTACATTTCCCTCTCACTCTAACATTCATTTGAATGCAATTCTCAGCAACCAAAACCAAACATCCCCCATACGATCAATAAATTCATACCAAGCATTATATGTATATGATATCCCACCGAAGGTCCGCCTCCTGAATTGATTTTAAAAGTGAAATGGATGACGAAGTGGTTTCGCACCATGATAAGAGCTTCGCAAATCAAAAATAGATGGCGCTTTGAGTTTCTGAAACCACTTTTCGTCATCTATTTCACTTTTGAAATCAATTCAGGAGGCGGACCTTAGGTGGGATATCATATACATATAATATGAATTTATTGATCGTATGGGGGATGTTTGGTTTTGGTTGCTGAGAATTGCATTGAAATGAATGTTAGAGTGAGACCGAAGTGTAGGTTCATCATCGACAAAGAATCCATTCTTCATTGATTGCATAATAATGGCTTTCAATGATCAAGGGAAAATTAAATCAACGATGGGGTAGGTATTTTTCACATATATTGATGGTGTGCGTGGTTGGGTACTTTTAGCTTGGCAAGGGAGATGGGGACCGGGGATAACAACGTGAAGAGAAGGAATACAAATTGCAGATCGGATACATGACAAGGTAGATATTTTGTATTTCTTTGACTCATGAATTTTTTGGTAAGGGTAGTTTTATGATTCTAAGGGTATAAATGGGATGTGGTATAGAGGCATGTGAGGTTTTGTAAATGCACATAGTGGGCTAGGTAATGGGTAGGAATTAAAATCACACACGTCGATCCCATATACATATGTATGTATCTAAATCTACATACATACATAATTTATTGTACTAACTAAACCCTCAAACTCTTAGAACAATCGAGCTCCCACAAATCAACAAACCCCCAATACATATAAATAGTGGATCCTGTATATTGTCCAGTGAATGTACATACCTATCTATACATAGTTATACGTATATTAACTTTGCTTTCTATAGTATGTATGTATTCCCTTTAGCAGAACTCACAATTCCTTCCCAACTGAGTCCCAATTGAACACCTCTTGCTTCATCCCCCCTCAAAATGATGGTGTATCTTTTGCTACTTGTTCTGGCGATGTTCATTCCAATTCTTTTCCTCTGTCCCCCTCTTCATACGAAAAACCAAACACCTACCCTACCATAACTCATAAAAGGTAAGACAACGGCAACTGCGCAAACAAAAATTGCATAATCTTTCGTTGTAAATGGCAACAGCGCAATGCTGCTAAATTTGCCTTCAATAATATCCCATTCAGCCAAACCCACCATTTCACCGCCTCCGTTTCGTCTCTTTTCCTACCAACCCAAACCAAACCATTTGCTTTAGTACACCTGATCACGGTGTGACCGACAAGCACTTTTCAAGATACAAATTTGTTAGAATTGTTAGCAATGAAATATATAGAATTTCTGAAAATCTGAGTACATTCATCGTTTAAATTAATTTATAATTTTTGTTATAAAGTTTAAGCAATTTTGTTTAAACAAATAAATATATTTTCAAAAAGAATTTATTAAATATAGACGTATTGAAAAGTGCTTCTGTCGACCCCTCTCTCATTTTCATATTTTTATTCAAGAAGCAAAAATTACTTTGAATCCCCATGAAGCAAAAATCACTTTGAATAAAGAATCCCCACCTGCTTACACACATTTCAACACATGCATCCTTGATTCCATTTAAATCACACTTCGGACTTCACGCCAAACCTGTTTCATTTATAACACGCCTCTATGCAGCTGACAATAAACCCTTATAGCTTGGGAGTCATTCTGATTGGCTATTCAATTCAGATGACAGAACTACCGCCATCTAAATGAGAAACTTGGAACTTTTTTCTGAGAATGTGACACATACATGGTATTTTTCTTGAAAATATATAAAATTTAAACTCAGTATTTTGCAACAAAATACATGTAAATCATAATTATTTTTTTGCATCCGATAGCTGGTGTGATACTTTATTGTTTTGAGTAAAAATTACATCAAATATAAATCAATATATACAAGAAAAACGTTCTCCATTATTTCAAAAAATTGTTTGTTTTCAAACACTTGTATTTTTAAAATCAGGATGAAATTTAAAGATTTATTTCGAACAGAATTGCGTTTTGCATATTACCTTTTAGATAAACTAGTTATCTCAGACTTTTTCGAACATTATCATAGTCATTCGTTCTTCCAAAAAAATCGGTTTTATGCTAATTTTCGCAAACACAGCTGGGAATTCTTCCAATAAAAGAAAAACGAGATGTCGCTTTAAAAAACAGCTTCGAAGCTTTCAAAGGACATATTCTGTTCTTTCCAATGCATCCAATATCATTTCAATCGCTTCAGTATTGACTTCTCTACGTTAGATACCAAATGCCATTTTTCGCACTTTTGCTCGATTTATGGGTAGAGGCCTCTTAAGATGAAGTGGCTTCTAAAGTATGACGCCTTCAGAATTTGCATTGAGCAGATGGACACGGCCGGCCGGCGGTGCATATATGTACTTCGTCTACTCCCAGCTCTATATGTATGCTGTTAAAGCCAAGTTGTGCAAGTAAAAAAGTTGTCAACAAAAAACTGTTTAAGTGTTGGTTGACCCACTCAAGGGGTCCTGCTACAGGAGTTGTAAATTTGGCAACAGCGAGATTTTTGTTTAATACATATCTGGCTTTAATTTCGCCCGAAATGCTTCCAGATAATCCAGATAGGTGTTAATTCTTGACATAAATTGTTGTAAGTTGTATCTGTAGTTTTTTTTGGAAATTACTAGTGCTAGTGAAGCCTTTTAGGTTTAGGTACCCTTTTCTTATAAGACGTATTTAAAAATAAAGAAACTAATAACTTCTTGGGACGAACCCTCGGATATTAATAACTTCGAAATTAATCCACTATCCACCGTACACCTATAACCCGGATCAAAAATAAAATCCATCGCTAGTGGAAATCCGACGAATAATTGCCCTACCTCTTGAAACATCTAGCTAATCACTCACTAAACTAATTCAATTTGCACATCTCTAGCTAGCACCGAAAAATCTAGTACAATTGATCCTTGGATAGTGGCTGCACTGAATTATATTCTATAGCAGATTCCCTCTTTCCTTTTTGTGAGCTAGGTGATCAACCATTTCCTTTCAGAGAAATCTGCCATTTCAATCTTAGTTCTGAAGGCATAAGCATATGCATCCAGCCTTAATTAAGTGACATAGTCAAAGAAGTTTTTTTCGTTAAAAGTACCTAATCTTATTTTAAGACGTGTAAAATAAATAAATAAATTCTTTAAGGTAAGAGAAATCATAGTTCGTATTTGAGTTTTTAAGTCTAATAGGAGTTTTCTCTTTAAGAAAACTTAGATTAAGTGAGACATAGTCTACTTATCTACCCGCATATACTACCTGAGATAATTCAACACGTGCACAAAGATACATAACTACAACATTGAAACAAAACGAGGCATGCAACTACACAAAATCGTATAAAACAACACAAAACAAGCTAAAAGACATCTACAAAGCTACACAAACACGCATACTCGAAACACATAAAGCAAAAACACATGTTATCACAGCACACGAATATCACAGATCTTATAAGTATAATTGGGTATATTTATCTAAATAACACTATATCTAGCTATAAAACTATAAAAACTATATACTACGTCAAAGTATAAAAAAAATCCTAAGCTAATATCACAGTCCTTATCACAGTCATTATTGAGTTACCCACAACTACATATACAGGGTGTCCCAGTTAAGAAGGAAAATCCTTTAAGGGAAGATTCCTGAAGTTATGCCGAACAAAAAATTGTATGGCAGGGGGGGGGTCTATTTTCATTATATTTCCCGTTATAGCCCATGAAAGTAGGCGACCTCTAATTTGGAGGTGTTACGACTAAAAACGCTATAACTTCTAAACTATTATAGCTACAAAAATAGTTTTGTACATTTTGATAAGACAATTTAGTAGCGCATACAAGTCTTAAGCACTTCGGCTACATCTGGGCAGCTACAAAAAAGTTCTGGCTCCTTAAACTCAAAATTTTGAAAATTTTTGTCACAATTTTTTACTGAAAATGCCCTTTTTTCAAAATTTTGACTTTATAAATTTTCATTATTTTTATGAAATTTTTATCCTTGAAAAATTTCCTAAAAATTATGTTAAGCAACTTTTTTACGTACGATCAACAGAAGTTATAGTAAAAGCCACTTTTTGTCAGACAAAAATGGTAAAAAAGACTAGATCTGAGCTAACAACCATGGATTTTTTGTTCTGGGGTACTTGCTATCAAAGAAAAAGAGAAATATTGAGACTTTTTTTACCATTTTTGTCTGACAAAAAGTGGCTTTTACTATAACTTCTGTTGATCGTACATAAAAAAGTTGCTTAACATAATTTTTTGTAGCTGCCCAGATGTAGTCGAAGTGCTTAAGACTTGTATGCGCTACTAAATTGTCTTTTCAAAATGCCCAAAACAACTTTCGTACCTATAATATTTTAGAAGTAATAGCGTTTTAAGTGGTAACACCTCCAAATAAGAGGTCACCTACTTTGATGGGCTATAACGGGAAATACGATGAAAATAGACTCCCCCCTGCCATACAATTTTTTGTTCGGCATAACTTCAGGAATCTTCCCTTAATGGATTGTCCTTCTTAACCCTGGTTTAAGAAACTTATAACAGCGGAATTAATAAAAAAGCCCTATCCACTCTTTAAAACATATTTTAGCTACCATACGGATAGTGGACTTATTCGTTTGATAACTTTTATTATTCATAAATACATCTTATATCCATATTAGCTATCCACTCTTTATCACTAAACGCACGGCAGCACTACGTCCAAACTGTACTAAACATGGTTGTAAATCTGTCATATTCCATCAGCTGACACTATCATGCTCAGAGCATTTTCGTTTGCGAATTTTAGATTCTCTCTGAAATTCTCTTCGAGCTTTTAAATTTCTCGCGTCCAATCGAACTTTTTGTTGGTATACGTGTATTTGAAATATGTGTATAGCAAGTTAACTGTGTGTGCAAGTTAACCACTCTCTATACGCCGAATTCGTTGAATTAAGTTATCCGCTCCTTAAAACATGTCAGTGAAAGCTAAGATATGTTTATAAATAATATTTACGACTTAAAAGATGTTTTAGAGCTAATTCGCCACTATGCGGTATTTATTAATACGGGGGTAAGTGTTTAGTACATAAAAATTGTATTCTGTCGTCCTAAGTTAAGAACTATGTATTTGAATTGGAATCTAAGTAGTAAATACATAATCATGAATTGTTAAACACATATTTTATTTCGGGTCAATTCTTTTCTAATCTCCACAACGGCGGTAACCCTCACATTATCATAGGAACTTAGTTCTTCCCACCCCCAGCCCTAAGCAAGCCGGAAGAAAAGAACAAAAGAGAGCAACCAAGAACTAAGTTTCGCTAAAATCAAAAATACTCTCTTTAATTAATAATTGTGGTCATACGCCACACTTTTGTAACCTCAATTGGGCGAAACAAAAAACTTAACAATCAAAAGACCTGGAAGTTCTGCTGAGTACTAAAAGAATTTCCATATAAGCTAAACCTCCTGTTTCAAAAATTGTTTTCCGTCGAATGTCAATCAACCTCAGACTCAGACTAAGAAGATTGCGTAGTCTAGTTAACGGAAGGCAACGTGACCACAACTGGTTAGCCGTCAATACTAAATCTTACTTTACTGAGGATTTATTATTTCCTATTCGAAAACATATGCTCAATCTAGTCCGATATCAGCCGGAAGCTATTCATTTCTGGAGTAAAACCTATTAATATCTTCACGGACATCACAACTGAATGGATTTCCACTCGTTTATATCCCCAGTCATAAATATCGGTTTTCATGTCACATGTTGCTTCTTTCGAACACAATAATAATCATTGGAATGAGCACTCATCTCAAGTTGCGCATGTCGAAGGGTTGCTCTCCCCTCCCACTCTCTATGATAGATTCAATTGAAACATCCACCTACACATTGAACAACGATTTATGGTAAGGCAATAACTTTCCCCTCGGCCTACCACATGGAATAGCACACCGAAAGTGGACAATCGAAAAATAACTGCAATTCTCTGAGAGCCCAAAAAGGAATCCACAAAATCTACATACAATGCTTTTAATGAAAACCCAAAGTCTATGAAGATACAAAATGTAGCTCGGAGATGGAGAATGGAGCATTGAGCATCCTAAGCTCTTCGGTGCCGCCACATCGTTCTTGCCAACCAGCAGATTTGGCCATATATCTGCATCCCCTGGTGTCTCCTTCCCATATCCGAACCTGTTCTCGTCGTATGGCTATGTTCTTCGGAAACTATGGAAGATTTATCGAAAGACCCATGTGTGCTTTTCTTCTAATCCATTGTATTGCCTTGCAGCAGCAGCAATGAGTCCCGAAGTATGCGAAATGATGACTATTTTCCTTGGAATCTGTTAGACGTCACAACCGCAACATTCAATATGAACAGATGGTCCTTTTGGCAGAACTGGGTCAGTTTTGGTCTACTCTTTGGACATGTGTGTGTGTGTTCCTTTTCTCCGCCGCATACCATAACGATGATTGTCCATTTTCAGATTATGATGCTTTTGTCGTTCGAACTCGGCTAAGCTGCCTCAAAGTTGTACAGAAATTTGGAACCTCCGAATTGGTAGGCATATATGAGTGTATATGGGATGGTCGTAAGGATGTTACAGTGTTTGGCACTTAAGTACAATGTTAACTGCAGCAATTTGAGCATACGTTGTTGTATACATGTGAAAAATCAATTGAAATAATTTATTATACGTTCAGTGCGGGATTTGGATTGTCCTTGATTCCATTCAATAGATATGATAGCAAATATGTCAAGTTAGAAGTAGATACTAGACAAAAATCTCGGCTCTCCTGTACAATGCGGAATGAATACTCTTATAGGCTTTGATTTAGGGTTCCCTGACCTCGCATAGATACAATTGACTTTATTGTCTTCAAAATTTGCGATGTGGACTCGTTGGGTTTAGGTAAATGGTTGCCACAAAAAGCACATACAGCTTCCGAGTACTTATGTTAGTTTCGTTCTGGGCATTTGTCAAAAAGCCATACGTTTCCAAATTAATAATCGGCGCAACAGGTCCATTTGGGACCCTATAGGGATAGCTTCTCACAACCACTCCTCTAAGTGAGATTTTATTATTGCGACGACAGAAGCGCAGTTTCCTTTGGTATGTGTCTTCTGTGCTGTCAAACGGGAGCATAGGCCCTGTCAAAGCTGACAGTACTAGTTGAAGGGAATAAATGAATTCCGTTTACAATTTCTGATAATGCCAAATATCTGGGAGTTATCCCAGATCGAAAATTAAACTGGATTATCAACATTAAAGAAAGAACCAACAACGCAATGATAGCGTTCTACGCCTGTATTACATAATTTACGGACGAACGTGGGGTTCTAATCCAAAAATAGTCACATGGCTTTAGCGGTTATAGGACCGATACTAACGTACGGTGGCAAGCGCTGTCTAAGGTAAACTATCTAAAAACCAAGAGAAGGATTCGAAGAATAGTCTGTATTAGCACCACGGGGACAATGAGAGCCAGCCCCACAGCGGGGCTAGAGGATATACCTAGTCTTAAGCCCCTGGACCTTTTCGTACAGGAATCTGCTGCAAACAGCACCAAGTCAGACCAGTCAGACCAAAAGCTGGAAACATAGCTTAGCAGATAAGGCACAAATTCTGAATACGGGCAATAATGTTTGCGCGGGCTAGATTTCACAAGACCAAGCCGGGACAAACGGTACGCAGATCAACCGATTTCCATCGGATCAACAATATCTATCTATATGGAATGGATGGATCAAATATGAAGGTAGGCGTTGGCTAGGGCTATACTCCGAAAGTGTAGGACTATCCAGTTCAATCAGCCTCTTGCAAGCGACAATTGAAAGATGGGGTAAGCTCGTTTCCTGCTGTGGCATATCCATGAAAATGTGGCCAATTTACAACAAACAGAAAAATGAGAGAATCTTACAATTGAACAAGAAATCTTTGTCTTCGCTTCTGGGTGTTATTACCAGATACAATGTGCTGAAATATCATATACCAAGAAAATGTGAATCAGCATAGATGGCCTGTGCAGAGGATGCGGTGACGAGGATGTGCATGTGCATACCCCACACTTTCATTGCGATTGCCTAGCGCTCTGGAGCATTAGAAATATATTTCTTGGAATTGGTAGTTACTTTGTAAGGATTTAGAAGAACTTTTCCACAGGTCCATAAACGACCTACTTAAATTTGTAAATACTTAGGGATGGTTTACCAATCTGTAGGTTTTGCATAGGTTCTCAGTGTGTCGGAGTCACAAAACCATAGGTCATCAAAACGGATCTATACATTGATCTATGTATGTGACACCGTAGTAGACTTTTCTCCTGTCTTGCCAACCCACTAAGCTGACCTAACCTAACCTAGTACTACTGAAAAGCTAATCGTACCAAAATCTTGAGCACTATTCGATATTTTTGTACTTACATACTTATGTAGGTGGCGCTACTGGCAATCAATCAGTACGCCTCCCCACTGTTAGCTCGGTCTTAGTCTAACCCCTTCCACTTTGGCGTGTCACTTAAAGCGAGGTCTTTCTCTAATGCATTGTTTCTCGGATTAAACG
This sequence comes from Cheilosia scutellata, assembly GCA_955612985.1. Taxonomy (NCBI): domain Eukaryota; kingdom Metazoa; phylum Arthropoda; class Insecta; order Diptera; family Syrphidae; genus Cheilosia; species Cheilosia scutellata. The sequence continues at coordinate 55,505,813 of OY015312.1, read as the reverse complement.
TGAAGACTCTAATTGCCAGAGCATTTTTCTCCAAGCGCTTAACATATGCTAGCCATCTTAAATGACTGATACTCTTTTTTTTATACCTAGGCCAACTTCTTTTATATTGGATCGTGGAAGAGGGTTCTTATTGACTGATGGATGTAGGTTCTCTTCTAGCCCCATCAATCTATTCCTAGACATTAGGTTACATTCACTGTTGAAAAAAGTCTGCGGTGCCGGTCTAAAGCACACAGTTGGATGTCTTTTTTATAAAATCTATGAGAGTTGCTTTAAATCTTCGATACCATTGAATAGGAACTGCATATAGGCATTCTTCTTTCTATAAGCAGGATTTTATTCTCCTCTCGTTTTCTGAGCTTTTTGTAAATTTTTCTGGTATCATACAATGGGCTCTTTCTCTGGGGTACCTAGAAACCTATCTCTATTTTCTACATTTTGGTTAATGATTTTGTTCAATACATACAGGGGATTTTCTGGCTACTCCAGAACCAGGTGATGTCAGACGGCTGATTTCTTCTTCTTGACGGCTCGCGTGCTATTTTCATTAGACAGTCGTAGACTGAATTTACCACAGCAAGATAGTTGTACGATTCAACGTTTTTACCTTGCGTTTCGTACGGCAGTCCAGATAAATGATTGAGTGAGCAATTCAGCCCCGACGAGAAACACAGCAATAATTGTCAGACTGAGTTTCAGATTAACCCTGTTCTTTTCTCCGATCTCCCATAAATATCAGTGTACCACCACACCAGTCCAATGCCCGGATGACACCACAAACCCTTTCTTGACAGTCACATAGGTATCATGAACGCTCGACATATCATAACATACTATATAAAATTATTACTAGGTTAGGTTAGGTTAGCTTTAGGGCTTGATTTCATCACAATAGACCAGACACCATATTGGGTCCATCGCCATTCCTGGGAGAACCTTCACTGTCAAAACCTAAACCAAGTGTTTGGGGGAAACACTTATTTGCCCTGCACAACCTAAAAATGGTTTCAATCTTGGTTGAGAGGCCAACCTTCTCAAAATTGTCGAATAAGTACATTCCAATGTGTTTCCTTCTATTCCGAGCAATAGCTTCACATTCACAGAAAAGATGAATGATATCCTTTGCAACAATATCTACACGTAGCGTGTTTCCTAAGGCAGTGCTCCAGACAGTATCCCTTTAGCCATTCGTAACTTGGATCTGCTGAATTTTAACCATTTGAATTCTCTTTACCATTGGGGGTCTTATGCCCTCAATTGTTTCATTATAAAGAAGCTTTGTTCCGTTTTCGGCCAGAAAGTCGACCCTTTCGTTACGCTCAATATTACAGTGTCCGGGTACCCAACATAATGAGCATTGTGCGGCAGCTTCTGACTAGTTAGACTCTAGGGCAGCCTGACGATCTATATGTACATAGATAGAGATTAATCTTGTTGGATATTAATCCCATTTTAAGAATAGATCTGAAGTTTTGAATTTTGCCAGAACCTCTGACTGGAACATACGACATGTCTCCGGAAGTTTCATTGACTCGTGTAGGTCATTAGTTTTGGACCCCTCCGTGTGTAAATTGAAATTTCATTTTCATTCGAAACTTTATTCTTTTCTCAGTCCTCGCTATCAGGATATAGTGGTTCTTACGGTATGTCGAAGCCAAGTCCACCCAGACTTTCACCCGCTTTATAAGGGATATTGGAGAAAGATTCCTTAAGTATGTAGCCGTATCCTACCAGGTGCGGTTTTCAAGAAGCCTGGCGTAAGCGCACTGTTATTGTAAAGTCCTGTATCTATTCCTGCTTGTGTTAAGAGAGAGGTAAATAGAGATAAAGAGAGAGAGAGATAGAGTATAACGAATAAAAATCGCCAAAGTTTGACAAGATAAGCCTACTGCCCTGCCTACCTCTACGCCAATGAAAACCGTATAATTATATTAGCACGGATATCTGTTGAACTCTGTTAGGCATAAAAAGGCAAAAATGACTTCGAAGGACAATACAACATTTTTTAAAGGGTCTTCAATATTAATCGGAGACAGGCCATTTCGACCGTTCAACTTTTATTTCCGATGTCTCCCATTTGGGGTTAAAAGTCACTTTCCATTGAATGTCATCTTTGGCTTACAATTGGTCGCCTTGAATCGTTTTAATAAGTTATTACTGCACAACTTTCGCTTAAAATAAATATAGATACCCGCCGCCGCAGGGCTGATTTACACACTCCAATGATTCTCACCCTTAACTGATGTCAGTCAAAGTGATTCGTCTTCATACCCATGCCATCTACTTCACTTCACTCAAAGTAATACTTTTTTTTTCTAAGAGTTTGTATTTCACTTCGAAAAGTCCCTATCCCTACACAGGAACAGGAGGTACCTAACCTACCCTTTCACCCACTTAACAATGAGCAATTCATATCATAAGTCTCATAACAAAGAAAACCGTAATGCAATACAATGTAACGGATACCAGTACTTGTCAGTTGAAATTTATAGGAAAGCAGCGCAATATTCGTTCCCCCAAAGGCTTCGGGGTAATCTTAAACTATAATTATTATATGGGGGAGCCGGAGCACTGTCGCATAGATTTCAATCTAGTTTGATGTAAAAACGCTAAAAGGACTTTCGCACAGAGCGATGGGAATTACGTTTACACGTGAGCGACTTTAACTTCTCAGTTCACCGCATGTTTGTCGTTTAGTTGGCTTTTCTTTTTTTGCGCTCAAAGGTCACACGCTTTATATTATGCCCAACAATTTTGAAAAAGGATCCACGTTCTCGTGCTGTTGTACTATCTCTGATTTTACTCTATCGCATCACATCTAGGAGTAGAGTATGTATATCCGTCTTCTATTTTTTGTTTGTCGTGTTGTTTTCGACATTTCTTGACTGCCGCCTTGGGCGGCGTATACGAATTTTACGGCACAATGAATAAAGAGAGCTTCACACGAGGGGTAAACCGTAAACGGTGGGACCAGGACCAGGGCCAGGACCAAGTGAAAACCTGAGAACCAGAAAACTCTTCGGTAAAACTGTGTGAGTTGTGCGGGTAAATGTTGAAGCGGCGGTGTTGACTATATAAGGAAGGGTGTTCGCCTGATGGGTTGGGTAACACGTTCAAGTGGGTGGATTGAAGAAGGCGTCGTCAGCGTCGGTTGTGTCCTTTACACAGCAGTGTATATGTATAGTACCTAATCCAGAAGGTGTGCTCCCTTATAAATATTTTATATCAGGTTTTATGGGTGTTTAGACGGCAGTCATCATGAATTGGTCGACATTTGTCAAAATGAGCATTGGGGATGAATTTTTGGCATTTTGTTCCCTTGCTCGTGGGAACACAATTTGACTTTGTGTGCGCTCCAGATGTCCGATGGGGCTGTTGTTGGTTTTCCTGCCCTCATCTCATCGTGTTGTTGAACATATTTAAGGACATGTTGTGAGTGCTGTTTGCCTTTAGTATAGAGGAAGAGAATAGAAAACGCTATAGCATTATATTCGAAAGGATTCATTTTGATTTGTCTCAAAGGGTTGACATTCGCGTCAGTGTCTTTTTTGTGTTGTACCGTTTGCTGTGGATGATAAGGGCATGAGATCGGTCGACCTTCTTCTGGTTTAATGAATCTGCAAACTATTTGAAGGAAATAGTTTGTCGCAAAAATGAAAAGGGTTATCCTGTAAATTGTCACTTGGCTCTTGTGAATTTGTAAGAAAGTTGGTCCTTCTGTGTTTTTTTTTTTAAATAAATTGAATAATAAATTCATTTGGAGTATGGGCGATCAGGGGAGTGCTTTCTGAAAGGCAAGTGAAAGTTCCCAGAAACGATTTCGTCTTGAGAGAGAGGCGGAGGATTTAATTTACTTTATCCTCTGTGGATGGCCGTAAGGGGACATTAGACAAATTACATTTGAAGAGTGTCCTCACTTCATTAAGGAGGAAACTAAATTCGGGTATGTTCTTTAATTTATTATGTTTTTCGTATAATAGAGTCCTTTAGTGTGCAGACATGTGTGGGGACTTTCAAGTGTTTACGACCTGAAGTAAAAATATATTTGCGCTTTAGACTAGAGTTATGGAACATAAGGATCTGTGCATACCCGAGAGCTGTATTTATTGCGGGGTTTTGTATTACTCCTTGATGGCCTCCTAGGAGTATTCAAATATGTCAACCATTGCATACTAAATGGAAAGATATAAAAAACGGCTTGAAAACCGCAAATCACGGATGAAAGTTGGAGAATCGAGTTGGAAAGGGAACTCATTAACAATTGTGGACTTCAGGACAAGTGTACTAGTCATAGAAAATGCAGGAAAATAACACAAGTGAGTTTCATTAGAGAGTTGGTTTGTATTTGTATGGCTCACGAACCAAGGAAGGGAGCAGAAGACGTTGTGGGATGATGGTTTTCATAACTAGGTGACAGCTTAGCGTTAAGCAAAGTTAGATAGTAGGAATTATTTTCGACCTAAGATTGCCTATACCCACTAATTACAATTCATACCCTAAGTCCATAAAAATGTTTTTTTAAAGTGCCGTCCATACGAAGTTTAGCAGTGACTTTGTTCCTGATTCATTCACTTAATTCGTACAACGTAAAAGGCCAAAACTTCTATATGGCTGCTTGGTGACGTAGATACATTTGACTACACTATGCTACGTGGTTATGAAACTTCAACTACTATTATTGAAGTGCTACTACTGCCTATCTACCTTGTAGTCCATTTTTTTGAAAGTGAAGCATACATGTGCGGTGCGTGCATCCTATTGAGGCAACAGTAATTTTTGGCGAAGAAACCAGAGGTCCTAGGTTCAGATTATTTCTAGATAAAATGCTTGGTCATCAGCAGGGGACACTTGACTCTACAAACAATGTGCTCAAATCAGAATTTTCAGCTCCATGTGAGACCAAACTGAAATGAAAAAAAAAAAAGTTCCTGAAGACCCCTCTAACGATAGTCGGTTCCGATTCCGACAGCCCGCTGCCCTTTTTTTAATCTCGAAAGCAAAAATCTCGAATGTACAAAAATCTCGAAAGACTATATCTCGAAAAATTCACGAAAATAAAAAGTAAATTCAAGATTTTTTTTTGCACCCAACCCATAGCCAAACAGTAAACCCAAGCAGGGGGTTGCAGGGGGGCAGCATGCCCCTCCATACGCATCTCACTTTTTAACACCATTTTTAATATTAATTCGAGATTTTTTTTTCGAGATTATGCTATCTACATTTTTTTTTTTGAATTTTTTAAATTCGAGGTTTCTTTTTCGAGATTTTTGCTTTCGAGATTTTTTTCGAGATATCGTGGTAAACCATGCTAATGCTCATGACCATACAGTACACTTGACAACCGCGAGGAAATCAACTTAAAAAAAAAAAAAAAAAAAAAACAAGAACGCAGGGAGTTCAGCAGCGTGCCAAGACTCGGTACCTATCCATGTTGTTTCTTTATTGTTTTCGTGGTTCTGTATTTTATGGAACAATGAAAGTTCGGTATGAAACACTTTTCCTGGTTCCTTTGAATTTTCTTTTGAAATTTATTTAGCTGGTCTACTGGAACTAGGATTAAGGGTCTAAATGTAGAACTGCTTTGCAGATTTTTAAAAAATCTTTCAACGTTCTTTCAACGTTGTAAGGACAATATAAGTTACTTAGGGTGTGGCGTGGGAGAGTTTAAGGTGGTAAAGGGGCGGTGCAGATACAATAAAAAAAAAAAAAACATATTTGATATTATCGAAAACGACCGAACTGATTGAAATTGTTCCATTTAAATTTTCTCAAAATTTGACAAGGGGCGTGGCCCCTCATATGCAAAAAATATATTGCAAACGCTTTTCTCGACAGTACGGAAAGTAGTCGGTCGACTGATCTGAAACTTACAAAAAGTGCACATAACTCAAAAGTTATGTTTTCAAGTTTTCCGATAGATGGCGCTGAATATACAAATATAAAAAATTACCCTACATCTTGACATTAATAGCAGTTTTAGCCTTGAAATTTGATGAATATAGATGTTTGTTTATTGCCGGTTAAAAGCATTTAATAAAATGTGGGCGGAATCGGACAACAGGTCTTGACACTTGCCATAAAAAAGAAAAAATACATATGTACCACAAACGCTACTTCTCGGCACTTATGGTTGGGAACTAACGTTGCAAAATTTGGAACATTGACATCCTGATAGACAAGAACATTATCCCAGTTACTGGGCACAAGTCAAGCTGGACGAATATAGCATTAGTAAATTTATAATAAAGCTGTAGAGGGTTCTATGTCTACGGTTGACATGACAACTACTTTACAGTGATGGAGCTGAGGTGAGCCCGTCGAATCGATAGTTTCCCTCCGAAGAAGCACCACTAAATTTGGCGTCGATGTACATTGTACACTACAGGGTCCTTTTATTAGTCGAAAGAAATACGTTAGAGGAATTCTTAAATTGATAGGTATTATTTATTTGGATGGTTACTTGAATTAATATTTTAGATATTTTTTAAAATATCAAAGTGTGGGCACGGTTTTAGGTAAACAAATTATGCATAGTTTAAATTTTTAGCTGCGAACAATGTTGCGGGCACAAACCGTCCACAAAACCCGAAACCAAATCTGGAATGCGTTTAATTATTTTCGAATTATCTTCGACCACTTGTTCGATAACCATAAGTCACATATCGCATTCCAGCGAATTAATCTCATCATCTATAGCTACCTACTTTGAACTGCCATCGTTGTTCATATGTTCCTTCATATATATCCTTCTTAGCAATTCACCCGGATATGCCACGGATCATTGCTTTTGCCTTTGTGGAAAGAAAATGACTGACGCTCGTTTGGCTCCGTCAATGCCAATTAAACCGCATAAATGGAACTGCTGGTGGTAATGTTGATTGTTGGTCGGAGAGGGAAACTGCTAACGCTGGCTGTATAGAATTCCACGACCAGTATAGCAGTAATTTGTAATTATTGGCAGACAATCGAGTTGTTTCGTTGCTTTATCGAAGAACTCCTCGCGCGTTGGTTGCCACATCGTGCGTTCGTATTACACCACCGCCTTCCATCAAAGTCGAATCCTTTAATTCCTTTAATCAATCAATTAGTTATCCCGAGGTGATGTTCCTCAACAGCCCTTAAGCTGCCTGGGAATTTTTACTCTAATGATTCTACTTCGTTCACCATTACTATCTACCATAGCACCATAGCAGCCCTCTGCTCGTTGCGCCTCGTCGTGTGTATGAGTTTGTTTTGGCCTGGATTGTGTTTGAATAATGAAAGAAAAGACAAAGAGAACCACGGCAATTGCCAATAAAATCAATGATCAGCTGAAGGCGCTGACCAGTGCTGCCAGATGTTTTTCCCCAGAAATCGTAATTACTAGCTTTCAGAATCGTGGAAATACGATTTTGTTGGAAATAAACAAAATAAAAATATTATAGAAAATATACGTTCAACAGTAGCAGATGACTTCGGAAGTGATAAAACTTCAAAAATGAAATTTTTCATTAACGGAAATGGTAAACTTTTATTACCATGCTTTGTTTGTAAAACGTTTTTCCAAAAAAATGTTACATCTATTGAAGATCGAGGTGCAGAAAAAAGATATTCAAAATTGAGGTTTCTTGTCTCACGAAATTCGGCATCGGCGTCTTGAATATCTTTATTTAGAATTAAATTTGGAAAACTTTTGAATAATGGATAAAAATAATCTACTTTTTTTTTCAATTATGTTTAGTGGACTTAGAAGGGTTAAACTTTGAAGCAATTTTTTGTTTGAATGCTTCAACATCGTTCCTGTTTAGATTTAAAGAATCCAATTGGTCTTGAACTTCTACACGGAGATACAATTTGAAACAATATTCGAAGGCAATTTAAATTCATCATTAAGGTATTTTATGTTTACCACCTTTAAAATATCGGGTTTAAGAGAAAAATCTAAAATTGTAAAAACTAATTGCTTCACTTCATAATACATTTTATGTATTTGTGGCTGCTCGTTCACCTTCATATTTTCAGAACATATTTGGAAAATTGCAAATGAATTTTTGTATTCAATAAATTTGAAAAAAATCTTGGAATTTTATGCTTTTTTAGCTCAAAAATCTTGGAATAAGTTTTAAGCCCTAAAATCGTAAAAATACGATAAATCGTGGAATCTGGCACCGCTGGCGCTGACGCTGACTTACCAAGACCAACCAGTCAGCAAGACTTGCGAGCAATAGCAGCGGAAGGGTGGATGGTGTTTTCAATCGAATTAAATTTGCAGCAATGGGATATCTCGGTGTACATAGCAGGAAGAAGAATCGTCAAATTGAGCGGCAAGAGAGCGGATGGTCTTTCGTATATAGAGCTTAGCGCTTGCCGGTTGGGTGGCTTCGGTTCGAATCGCTTCCCTTTATTTTATTTCAGCTCTTTCAATCCGACGACTTTTGCTCCACACTTTTCTAATTGATTTTCGTTGCATTTCTTTTCGCATGGATTGGTAAATTCCTTTGGCCATTCGACTAATTGATTCGTTCAAATGAAAGCGAATATTTCCAAAGACAAGCGAGTTAAGTCGTCTAAGTGTTTTTTTTTTTTTTTTTTACTGTGGAATTGAGTTGCAAAATTGCCACTGAATGGTGATTAAAATCTGTTGTGTTGGTTAACATTTAAGAATCTTTACAACATTCTTATATTTTTTGCAAGTCAGCCAACGAAATCAACCTAAATTTGAAATTTATTCATACCCACGTTTATGATAAAACAATAAACGATAAAATAATCAAATATATAAAAGTTGTCAACCGATGTTCTTTTGGCTGTAATTTTTTTATGAATGAAAAACGTTGGTTCAGCTTTTGGGTTATGTTTACTTGTTGTCTTCAATTTGTCTCCATTAAGTCGGGAATGGAAATGGTACAAATTCTAGCCCGATTTATGATGTTTTCCATCACTCGTACAGTAGGTCTTCGCATTCTGGACGAATAACCCCTTTAAAGACTTCAAAAGTCCAAGGTTTGTTGTCATAGACTGCTATTAGAAATTTAAAAAAACCCACAAATCTGGAACGGTTAGTTTAGGTGATCTTGTCGGCCAGTGAAAATCGCTAAAACGAGAAATTAAGCGACCCGAAAGTGCAGCCCACAGAATTTCGGTTGTGGCTCGTCCTGTATGCGCTGTTGCTCCATTCTATTGGAACAAAATCCAGATTCATTCAATTGAGTGAGGAAAAAGTCATTTAGCATGGCTTTGTAACGCGAGCTGGACTACGAGTCCACAATTATCGTTTGGTCCGCTTATTATGGCCTCCAGCTTATACACGGCACACCATGTAGTCACTTTGAGCGGGTGTAATGGCTTTTGTGGGTATACGCGGATTTCGGTGCCCCAGAAGCGATCATTTTACTAATATTAACATATCCACAGAGATGAGGATGGGTCTCATCGCTAATGCACTCTCTGCACTTAGTAAGGGAACATCTAACAGTATTTCACCAAAACTCTCTGTAAAGACCTTCGATTGATGCCCAATTGCGTGGCACGTCGGTGGTGGTTCGTGTCGGGTCGATACTCGGGGGTCCTCTACGACAACTTCAGCCACACCTCAACTGCGATATTCTCAGCAGAACGGCTGCCAGACCTTGCAGCGTCTCCTGTTGTCCCATACTCTTCTGGGGCAGCTGCTGGATGTCGTAGTGTTCACGCTGCACCAAAATCACCGACGAATTTAGGAGTATAGCGATTCAAATCATGTTCCCGTGTATTTTGTATCTGTTTATTTCACAAATTGACATTTGCCGCCATTTAAAAATTTATAGCACCTTCCGATAGGGTGGCGATTTTTGCGCCACATTGTAGAACGACAAAGACGTATTGCTGCTTGAACTAACCCATTTATAAAAATGCAAACAATCCAACAATGGAGTCTTAAAGTTTATTGACCCATCCCGTTGTGGATATTCCATTAGATCTCCATACAATATTTATAAGGATATAAAAAATTAAGGCCTTAAATTTAAACCCCACTAAGGAGTGTACCATACATCAAAAGAAGAACTCTTCACACTAGCTGTGTCAATGATTCACCAAAAAGGATATCCGTAAGACATCTACACAGAACAATAATTAAAAGTCCATCACTCCTTCATGATAGTCCATATCTAACTGCCAGTTCCATGTGTACACAAGACGGGAGTTATGCCGCTCTCGTCTAATTAGTATTTTGCAATAGCTTCCGGTGTCAAGGAAGGCATCCAACCAATATGGGCACTCATTTCGAACGTCCAGCAAGAGATTGCTGCCAACCGATCTATGCAACAAAGACAGCAGATACACGTCCATCTACGCAATAATTAAGTCAATATTCACTTTCATCGAAATGAAATTCGTAAAATGAGCGTACACTGTGTTTGGAACGTGACCAGCCTTAAGTATGCCAGCTCATTTCGCATTGTATCAGTGGCGGCTGTTCTCGTGGGTATACACATATTTGTTCGGCGATATATTTCATATACGCGCCATAGAAGCTTCGTTTGACCATATAAAATATACATAGATGAATAGATGGTTTATACTGTACCTACGATGATTATGCTGACGACACTGTGCGTACTACTTACTATAGTGTAGTCCACTTTGATGAAGGTGCCATGATGGTTCATATCATAAACCACGAACCACCTTGTAGTTGACGTCTCTATGGCCGGTCATTTTACTTGCAATTGAGGTGTCACATCAAAATGGAAACATGATTAGTTTCAAATGATGAGTTTCAAATGTGAATGGAGGAATTTACCATGACGATAGATACACACGGAAAAGTACACGATATTTGGAATAGGTATATATGTAGGAAAATCTTCTTCAATATCTTTGAAGTTTCAGTCATACGTACTTCAAATACAGAATCCAATATTGATAAAAGGTAAAATGTTTGGCTATTAGCATAAATGCACACCCATTTCAAACATTCTGATTGTCACATTTGGCAACTTGTGATACTAAAATCATTGCGTTAGGCAATAACGCCCAAATCAATTTGGAAACCAGTAAGACAATTATCTTCGACTATGCCGAAGCTCAAATACCAGGTACTATATTATTGTAAAATAAAAAAAATATTTTAGTATTAAAAAATGATATATTTGTATGGCAGGTATGGGTACTTTTTATTCGACCAAGCTCATTTTTTGTATTTTAAATATTATGAAATATTATTAAAACAATATGTGCAAAGTTTAAACTTGCTATCTTTACTGTAGCTATTTAAATTTAATTTTTAACATAAAAAGCTATATAAATCTGATATTTTTGTATGGGAGGTAGTAGTAGATTTCATCCGATCTTGCTCATCTTCGAACTTAGCCTCAGTTTGGTGGATAAAAGCTTACATACCAAATTTCAAGTCGATAGCTCTTAAATTACGGCAGTAATCGTGCGGACAGACGGACAGACGGACAGACGGACAGACAGACGGACAGACAGACGGACATCGCTAGATCGACTAAGAAAGTGATGCTGATCAATAATATATATAGTTCGTCATACCTACAACGCCTCCTTATGGGCGTTACAAATGGAATGACAAAGTTCAATGTACTTGAACTGTTTTTTTCTTTAAGCTTTAAACATGTGGGTAACTTAATTGTTAGGTTGTATATATTTTTAATTCAAAAACATTATATAGAAAAAAAGTTTAGTATATATTTATTTGTTTGTTCTTCTATCGAAATTTTGAATTCTTAGTAATCATAATAATTAAGTATTTAACTGTTAAAATCTATAGAATCTTGCCGGGCGTTGTTTTCAAATTGTGCTGATGTGACATCTTGTTGAAGTTCTATTGTTGTACCGGATGCACGTTGACGTTTCCAAAAATAAAGAGTTGCTGTTGTGGTTAAAATTGATAAGGCAAATAAAGCAATCAACCAGGGAACTGTGTGTTGTTTCGATGGTGTGCTAGTCTGAATTTTTTGAATATTTTGTTGGTGCCGGAGAAGACGATGGATTTCATCCAAGGGTAGATCATTTATTAATATTTCTCGTGTGTCCTTTTGATTTAGTGGTATAGAGACATGTGGTAAAAGGAGAGGATGTTCCTTTAGTGTCTCTTGATTGTTTGAAAATAAATTCTTCGAAGTGCGGAAAGAGCAATTGACTGGCAGTTCTATTAAGAAAGTTCCTTGTAGTGAAATTATATCTACTTGACGGCAAGCTGTTTGTAATTTTATCTTGTCAGGAAAAATTGCAATATAGAATTTGGTGGTGATTTGTTCGATGAGTTCGTGCGAGACGGTTATAGTTACTAAATCGCATTGACTGGAGTTGGTGCTTTTGACATCAAGAAGGTTTGCAATGCATTCTCCATTCTGGTGCGTTTGTGGTAGTTTGAGCTCTTGGCAATAATATGTTGAATGGATCATTTTACATTCTGTGTCCTCGTATTGGTAGTGTCCGGTTGTTATGACCAAATAAGGTTTGGGCGGTAGAATGGCTGTTTTATTTTGGTTGGGTAAAGGGTATAGATGGAAAAGGGTATATAGGTTCGGGTATACAATAGGAAAATGTAGAATAAAAACTATTCTGTCATTAATCTGATAGGATTCGACTTCAATTAATTCATAGTATTGATGTATATCAGAACCATCGTTTCCGAAAAAAAATTGTTTGCCAGTATAATGCTTTTTAAGTTGATCCAAAATGTATTTTAAATCTTCAAATTTTAAGACGCTGTAATGCAACATTTTTTGTCTTGCGAACACAAGCGAGTTTTCTAGATTGTCGAGGACGTGAAAGATTATATTAGCAGCGGTTGTTATGTAATTGAGAGCAATTTCGACATGGAAAAAACATTCATACGTTTTGTTTTTCATATCTAATATTTCTTGTATTTTAGCGGACAATTGACTTTCGTTTTGTTTAATCAGCGTAATTGTTTTATTATAATCTTCTACTATCTTTGTTGTAAGAGATATTTGTTTATTAAGCACTGTAACTATTTGATTTTGATTCGTGCTAAGGGCGTTAAGTGCTTGGTCATAATATTGACCGTCTTCAGAGTCTAAGTTTCCAGTAATGCTTTTAAAAATGGTTCCAAGTCCATTTAAAATTCCTCTTTTTGTTCTCTTATGTGAGTACAGGGAATTCAATTTTTCGTTTAGCATATCTACTTGAAATTCCAAAAGATGTATTGTGCTACTCATTGCATCATATGGTTTTTTAGAAAAGTCTATAGAATTTCTTAAACTTTTATAATGCTGACAAACATTCTCAATTTCATATTGGATCCGTGAAAGGTCAAAGTAATGAATGAAGGTGTGGTATTTCTCTCGAATCCTTGCGTTTCCTAGCTTAAAGGGAAGGATTCCGGGGTTAGATTCTAGGTTTGTTATTTTGATATCTTGAGAATAACAAGCTACCAATATTTGAAGAAGAATTCTGAAAAATATAATTGTATATTGGAGTTTAGTTTGTTATGATGGTCGTTTTAAATTGTTTTTATGGTATGTGTGGCCTGGGGTTTCTATTGCAATTTTATTATCTTTTCTAACAAGGTGTTCTCTAAACCTAGGAGCAATCTTATTTCTTGCTCTGGTTTTGTGGTAAACGATAGCTTGTGGGTTGTAACTAAAAGGATCGTGCCTGTATTTATTCCGATTTTCTATAGTATGCTCTTTGTGTGTTGAAATTTTATTTGAAATTTTTTTGTATATTTCCGTAGTCAGGTCTTTATGTTCTTTTATGTAGTTAGTATAAAGTATTTGATTAATGTCAATATCAAAAGGATTATTAAAGTCAAGATGGCAATGTTTATTGGACTAAGTCTTGTTACTGAATGTATTGAATGATTGTAACCTAAAATTGCATAAGGCATTTGGTCTAGTATATTAATATTTTTCTTTGATTCCTGCAGAACCCTTAGGTGTTCAATGATTGTTGAGTGAAATCTCTCGATAGGTCCGTTAGAGTTAGGATTCAGTGGTGTTACGTAATGAATATTTATTTTATGTAGCAAGGCAAATTCTTTGACTAAGTTATTTTTTAATTCAGAACCATTGTCCATCACTATTAGTTTTGGAGTTCCATGGTGAGTTAGAAAGGTAATGAATGCTCTGGTAACGTTTATTGCGGTAAGAGCATCTAAAGGGTATGCTTGTGCGTATTTTGAGAATGTATCTATTATCAGGAATTTTTGGGATTTAATAGTGAAGGTATCCGCATGTATAATTTCGAATGGTTTGCTGGGAGTTGGGGTTATTTCATATTGTTGCTTTGGAGGGTTACGGTCGTACTTCATTCTTTGACATAATGAACAATTATTTATATATTTGGTTACACTGTTTCGAATATTTGGCCAATAATAAAGGCACTTGATTTCATTTTCAGTTTCAATTACTCCGCGATGATTTGTAATACCTTCATGAAGTTTTTTTACAATATCTATTTGGGATTGGTCACTTTGAATATCTTCTAAAATGGTATTACAAAGAATTAGATTTAGTACGGAGTTCTTAAATGTGTTTTTAAGAACTGTGCAAAACCGGGGAATAAGCTCGGGGGTAGTTAAATGAACCGCGAATTTTTTCGTCGATGTGCTAAGTTCTCTAAAAATATTGATTATTTCAGGTTCGAATTTATCTTGAGAAATTTCTATAAACGTTCGTGTCTTGTTACCGAATAAACGTCGTATTTTTGGTGGTTTGGGAGAATGGAATACATTTTGTATGAAAATTTGATTTTTAAAATAATTAACGGGTGTTTCGGAAATCGGAATTTCTAAAATGGGGTTTTCATGACTTGTGTGTACAGTTTCATCACCTGAGTTATCTATATAATCTAAATTTGATTCAAAATCTTCCATGTCAGGATTCTCATTTATGTTACCAACTATTGACTCAGTGTCTGTGTCAATTTGGGAATTGTTGTTATCCATCATTTGTTCGTTACTAGTTTCATTTGCGTTTAGGTCGCAGATTTTTACACGGGATAGTGCATCAGCATTGGAATTAAGAACACCTTTTTTGTATATTATGTTATAATCAAATTCATCTAGTTTTAACCTCCATCTTGTCAATTTAGCACTCGGATCTTTCATAGAAAATAACCAGTGTAATGGTCTATGATCGGAATAAATATTGAATTTTTTCCATATAAATATGGGCGAAAGTACTTTAGTTCAGTATCGTTCAGGGTTCTTGAGGCATAAGCAACGGATCTGTCTTGATTTGGAGCGCCTTGAGATAAAACAGCCCCAATAGCAAATTGGCTTGCATCTGTTGTCAAATTAAATGGTACTGTAAAATCTGGATACTGTAATATAGGTTCGCTAACTAATAGTTACTTGCACATCTCAAAGCATTGAATGTATTTTGTGTCGAGATTTATTTTTGGTCCTTTTTTTAAGCATGAAGTTAGGGGTTTCGTGATTTTAGCAAAGTCGGGGATAAATTTTCTATAATACCCGAGAAGCCCTAAGAAACTTTTAATTTCCTTTGCAGTTTTCGGTATCGGGAAATTTTGAATGCATTTAATTTTGTCCGGATTTGGTTTAATTCCAGAATCTGAAATGATGTGACCTAGATAAGCGGTTTCCTTTTTTAGGAATAAGCCGTTGAAATATTTTTTTGAGGTTAACTAAATGTTCTTGAATTGAGGTGGAAAAAACAACTATGTCATCCATATACATAAAACAGATTTCATTTTGGAGGCCTTGTAAAATGTTATCCATTACACGCTGAAATGTAGCGGGCGCATTTTTCAGGCCAAATGGCATTCTTAGAAATTCAAAATGACCATTTTCAACATTAAAAGCGGTCTTTTGAATGTCATCCGGGTGCATTTCAATTTGATGAAATCCATTGCCAGGTCTATTGTGGAAAAATAATTGCATTTTCCAAGTTTATCTAAAACATCAGCTATATTCGGGATGGGGTATCTATCGTCTATAGTCTTTTCGTTGACTTTTCTGTAGTCAACTACGATGCGCCATTTCTTTTTGCCGGAGGCATCTGCCTTTTTTGGAACTATCGAAATAGGTGAAGCCCATGGCGAATTGCTTGGTCTTATGATATTATGTTCTAGCATTTTTCGAATTTGTTTATTAACTTCTGGTTTATGGACAAAAGGGTAACGATAGTTCTTTTGGTGTACAGGTATTTCATCACGAGTGTGGATTTTATGTTTAATTTGATTAGTAAATGATAGCGGATGCACATCTGTTTGAAAGATGTCAGACAATTTTTTACATAGTGTAATAATTTTCAGCTTTTCTTCTTCATTCATATGGTCAGTTCTTATAAGACTTTCTAGATCTTCTCGGTTTGTTAGCGTTGGCTCTATAACGCTCATATGGTAAAGCTCAAAACTATTTTCAATTGGGCTTGTTTTAACTGGGTGCATAATAGTAAAATTGACGTCGTCCGTTGACTTATTATAAATTTCTATTTGTGCCCATCCGTTAGTGGAAAAAGTTACGGTCTCTGGAATTTCACAATTTTGAATAGTTTGTTTGGGGATTAAATTTTCTCCAGACTGTGAAGTTACTGGTATTTTAATCCTTGATATTGTTAGTGCGGGCAATACTTTCTCAAGTAGAATTTTTGGATTTGAGTTGAAATATTTTATGGGTAGATTTGTTTTAGGCGTTACAAATCGCGAATTTGAGAAATCTAGGGTGGCGTTTAAATTTTGAATCAAGTCTAATCCTACTAATCCGTCGAAAATATTGTGAAATTTATACGCGTAAAATTTAATTGCTTTATCCTCACGAAATTCTTCGAAAGCAGGTATGGTAACGGTAACGTCATGTACTGAAGAAGCGAAAGATGTTGTGACGACGAAAGGCTCACACTTTTTTAAATTTGAAAAATATTTATCTATAATTAGTGGGTCAAGAAAGGATTTTGTTGCTCCTGTATCTATTAATAGTTTCAAATTTGGATTACTTATTTGGATGTATGATAATTGTCGGTTATCAAATGATTTGTTAAAATCTATAGTTATGGTTCGGGGGATTGGCTCGGAAGTTGAGGAAAATCCTGATCTTCGCTATTTACGAAATGGGGTTCAAAATATTCGAATTGTTCTTCTTCTACTGCAGATTGTGTATTACTATTGGCACATTGTTCCATGCAATACATTTGATAGAAATTTGAATTATAAGGCCTTCGAATAGGGTTTGATTGAGCTGTTGATGTACTCATTGGGATCGGTTTAGGTGCGTTCTTGTTTAGGTTGGGGTTGGGTTTCCATACATTTTGGCTTTTGCCGAAAACTTGAGTATGAGTGGGAAAACTTGGAGATGATGGCTGTTGTTGGAAATTAAGCGAACGATCTTGGACCTGTGGTTGAACTACTGGTTGATAATGATTTACACTTTGGAAATTTGTTGGCTGTTGTTGGAAATTAATCGAACGATTTTGATATTGATTCTGTGGGTATCCAGAATGCTTATACGGAATTTTCTTTTGAGGATAACTAAAAGAGTTTGCTTGTTGTTGCAAATGTTTTCTTCTTTTTTAATAAAGTTTATCGCCTCTAACATAGAACTAGGTTCCTTTGTGCGAACCATAATCCCGTATGGATTGCGTAGTCCAGCTAGAAAAACTTGTAGTGCCTGCTGATTATGCATCTCCAATTTAATTTTTCTAGTGGCTGCGTTTTCTTCGTGAATCGATAGGTAATTAGAAATTGTATTCAGAGTTTTTCGGATTTTATCGTAAAATTGTTGCGGCGTTTCATCTATGGTTTGCTTTAAATTATTTAGATCGAACGATAAACAAAACTCGTCGCGATGGTCGATAAAATTTGATATTAGTTCTTTTTTTATTTCTTCTATTGTGGTTGCTCCACTGATGTTTACAACTTCCCTTGCTGAACCTTGCAGTTTGCTTAGGATTGTTCTAAATATCATAACATTTTGGTAATTATTCTCGTTAGTAGTATCATAAAAGTGCGTTACTATTGAATTTATACTATCAATGAATAAATTAAGTTCATTTACATCGCCTTTTCAAATTCAGGTATGGTGTCGGCATGGACCCTTAAAAATTGTTGTACTGACATATTTGAATTTAAATTTAGATCACTTATTGTAAGTCTATTTAGACTTTCAAGAATTGAATTAATAGAAGTGGAATTATCAGAAAGGGAATTGAAGGAAGGATCGATGGATGTAGCCATATAAACACTTAGTATGTACTTACACGGACACCAGTTTCTTCATTTCAATTTTTTCTTCCTCTCGTTTTTATTTCCGTTTGATGATGTGGTTGATTTTTTCACAAAAATATTCGAGTTCTTTTTGGTATAACAATAATAATATTTCACTTAAATGTCTATGGTTGGTTTTTTTTCGAGTTTTAAAGTTCACTTTGGTATAACAATAATAATATTTCACTTAAATGTTTATGGTAGGTTTTTGTACTTTTCGTAGCAAAAATGTTCCTCGATGGAATTTTTCGCGTACGACCGTCGACTGCGCCAGATATATAAGTGAGATTAAAAACGACCGAACTCTTTTGTTTCCAAACTTCAGCTGACTTTATTCTGTATCTTAAATTCTAAACAAACAACAAAATTGAACGGAATGTGTGCACGTGAGAACATTATGTCTCATGGTGCGCATTGGATACAATTACAATTAAGAAAAAGCAGACGTAGCGTCTGTTCCCACAGTCTAGTGAATGCAGGTGAGATCAAAATGTCTCACGGTGTGCATTAGATATGCAATTACATTAGATTATTATTTATTACAAAAAAGGCATGCACCTATGGACATAACTCCCCCCTTGCAAACCCCATGGCTGGGTTTTCTGTTGGATTTGGCAGTAGGTGGGAGTTTGTACTGCAAAAACAACCAATTATACGCACATATGCATAGCGCCCAAAAATAAACAATAAATTGTCAAAATTGTCGCATTTGGGGTTCAGACAACCTACGAGTAGAGAATTATTGAGATACAAATGCATCCACAACGCGTGACTGATTGGTGTGGATTTTGGGCTGGAGGCATTATCGGACCATTCTTCTTCGAAAATGTGGCTGATCATGCCGCTCATGGTGTTCGTTATCGTGACATGATAACCCAGATTTTAGTGCTTAAATTACAAGATATGGATGTGACCAACATGTGGTTTCAACAAGACAGTGCCACCACATACCATACAGAAGAAACAATTCAATTACCGCATGAGTAATTTCCTAATCGGCAGATTTTGCGATCAGAATTGGCCATGCAGATCTTGCGATTTAACGCAATTGGGCTTTTTTCTTTGGGGTTTTTTGAAGTCGAAGTCGATATGCAAACAAGCCCACGACCACCAACGCCTTGAAAGAGTAAAATCAAAATACGGGCTTCTGTGAATACGGGCGAAAGTTTTACGGTCAAACGTATCGTTCCGGCCAAATTCTTTAGTAAAGGCACACTAGAGAGCACACACACCCTTTTTACAGGAACCAACACAGGCTGTTTTCGACTCCCCTCTAACTTCGGAACCAATTGATCCAAACACTTTGAACTTTACTAAGCTCATTAAAAAGGTTCATCTCACCAAATTCGGCGGGCGCAGTAGCGCAGTGGTTAGTGTGCTGGACTGCTGTGCGAGGGATCCCAGGTTCGATTCCCTGAAAAACACAAATTACATCTTAGTGTTTTTTTCTACTGCGCCACCTCTCGCGAACGTCTGACAAACATCCGAGAGTATAACTGTCTTGAAAAAGCTTCTCAATTCAGCCGTTCGGAATCGGCATAAAATTGTAGGTCCCTTCCATTCGTCCCAAAAATAGAAACTCACACAAACGAATGGTTGCGAGAAGCTAGGCCTAGGGTGTCTACCGCTTGTTGCGCCACCTATTTATTTATTTTTTTTTTATCTCACCAAATTCAAATCGCAGTAGCATTAGTGGTTATCCAAATAAAGGGCTTAAAAAATTACAAAAAAGTAGACTGACTCACTCACTGCCAGATGATCCAAATTATTATGCACTTCCCGCCATCGCGAAATTAAGCACAACGGCACATATCTACTGTAGTGCACATACATTGGGAAAAATCGAAAACTTCAGATTTTAAATTTGGGGGCGTAGTATACGTCATATTTTCATCATTTGTACATAACGATATCCTTTTTTTGTGGCACTTTCTATTGTCGTAGAGTATTGAAATTTGATAGAGGTGCAGGTGCAGGACTTGCAGTGTACAGAAAGGAAAAAAATAAAATTCTATATATTTTCCACTCAGGGGTCATGGTAACCAACCACTTTTGAAAATCAGTTACTTTTTATTTGGCCCACTTCCGATTAACGTAAAGTGTTGAAATTTGGTAGAGCTTGCATTGTAAAAAAATAAAAAAATAAATCAAATTTCCATTTAGAGGCTCACATAAATAAAAATGAAACTCCCTGCTGAATGAAATTTTAATAAATAGTTTATAAGAAAGAAAGCCAAAGTGAAGGTAGTCGGCACGTGTTGACATAATTATTAAAAAGCGAAAACGTGTTAACGTGGTTTGTAAAATCTAATACAAAACAAAACACGGGGTTTTCCGTCCTCAGGAATTGTCTATGAGGACAATGCTCATCAAAGTTTTAATATTAAAACTTTAGCTCCGATCTATTTCACTTGATAACAAATTAGATAATATTGTGTAAGTTTCAGCTTAATCCATGATCGGTGCCACGGCCCTGGCGCTTTGTCCAATTTTGAACAAACTTCACGGAAACTTTTTGTTTCAAATGTTTTCGAGATATAAGATTTTTAATGTTTTTTTTTTTGTAAAAAAATTCGAGTCGAGCTAAGGAGCTTTTCCATATGAAAAATCAGGTGGTAAGTTCAAAACCTACAACATTTAACTTTTGATGCCAATACCATTAAATGTGTCACAGCCAAATCGAAGTGACTCTGGAAAACGAAAAGAGGCTGCCTGTTTCAAGTACTCCAAGTCAGCATGTATGACAGGCATAATACCTACATTTTTTGAAACATACCTATGCCGTCTCTAGAACACGGGTCTTGTCATTGTATTTTATGAATTTTCATCAGAAAGAAAACAAGCATTACATAAATTATTGACATTTAAAGTCATGTGTACACTTGTGGTTGACATTTGAGCTATATAATGACGTGTTCTCTGTACGAGTAGCAATTGAACAAATACAAAACTATTGAAGGGTTGATGACACTCGCAATCGATTCAAGGAGAACACTTTCGTTTCTCTTTTTCACACATATGAAACATGAAAAATATAACCGTTGCCGGTTTGACAGTCTGAAATGTACAGCTACATTAAGTTGAGTGCGGGGAATTGGTATGATAATATATTCTCATTGCACGAGACGCGCTCTGAGACATGAATCATGCGGGTGACATAATTTGATTTTGAAATGATTTTGAATGCTTAAGTGTTGCGATGAAAGAGGAAAGATGGCACAAGCACGACGAACGCCGTCGATGAAGAAGTGGGATCTTTTGTGTTCTCGTTTTTAGAGATAACCAAATGTGAGTTTTGACTGAAGAAGGTGCCTACCGCCTATACATATGGTTGCGGAAAGCGTCTCTTGTATCCACTTTGAAATTCGTTCAATGACAGAGAGTACTTAAGATGAATATGTTGTTGAATGAATGGTGGAGACTTGTGATATTGGTTGTGGTTCTATTGTGTGGCTTACATGTGGAAATGGGGACAAATCTTTTGGTGAATCCTTTTGAATTTACATGTGTGGCGGTATTTTGAGATTTTGAATATTTTTGTATTCATTTTATCAGGGGGTCCTAGTAAGAGACGTTGATTGTATTTTAAAGCAACATGCTGCCATGTAAATTGTGGTGGATTTAATGTTGAAAATGCATTTGTTAAAGTGAACGTCATTTGCTTTTTTGATTTGTTGCTAAAAATCTAGAGTGACAGCAAGTAAAAGGAGGACGTTAATTTCATGGTATCACAGTCGCCTATCTAAGCTTTTGAAATGCTGTATTTATGTTTATATACTGTAAAATGTAACCCACAAACCTCAAGAGACGTTTTCGTCTATTAAGAAACTTTGGAAATAGAAATTCAAAAAAAGCACACACCATTTTTAAAGTCGTTTACTTGAAGAGCACATTCCAGAGCGAGCGTAAGATGTCTGTCTATACCTAGATACAGCTTTTATGCAAAAAACAAACATTTATTTTACAGCATTACAGAACTTTTTCTCTGCGCAAGAACTTTCCTACCCCAAAACGTGAACATAATTAAAGTTTCCAAACTAAAGGAACAAAAACGATATTATTTATTGATTTTCAAAATTCAATTTAATATAAGGATACGCTTTTCTGATTTATGGCGCAATGAACTTGAACTGTCAGATACAACTACAGATTACCCCAATGCCATATGTATGGCTTTCAGTTTTCGTAGCAAAGGTAACAAGTTACAACTGTTTGAGTGCGACAAAAAACGAAGTTTTTCAATAAATCACTTGCTAAACATTTTCAAAAAATGACAATTTCACTTCGAAATAAGTAGAATCGGAAATTGTTCGAGTTGTCTCATTCCACATGATTGGGATTTGACATTTGAGTGGTGCTCTGAACATTGTTTATAGGAGCCACAAGGATTAAATGACTTATAGAAACATGGACCATATGGAATTTCAAAAATCAGCTGCGGGAGAAGTACATTTTTGTAACATTTTACAACGCATACCTCAAGAGAACTCTTCCCATATTTACGAGCACCATTTTTAACACATTCCATTATGTTGCCCTTCTTACAGCAAAGACTAATGGCACTCAGTAAGTGAGGGAGGGTCTATCAGCCCAATTTAGTACTTCAAACGACTATAGTTCCATCTAGAGATGGCAGCTACTGTCTACTTACAAACCTAGAAGCGGAGGCTAAGTTTGGTACTAACATATCCGCATAGTAACAGTTTGATTATTGCCAAGTGAAGTTTCCGCTCCCAGATCCACGCGTATGTCAATAATAATATTATGACATCAGTGTATATTTTAAGAATTTTGAGCAGGAATAATGATAAGCTTGGGACGAAAATGTTTAAGACAAGGCAGACACCGAAGTGGTGTGACAGTCGAGCAGTGTTGGCGTGGTGACCAAGTTGCAGGTGCCATAGGAGTTAGGTAGCGATGGAATGGCGGCTAAGTGACATGAAACGGGATGAAATATGAAAGTGATTTAACGCGAACGGAAGTGGTAAACAAACCGACTTATCAGGTCGAATTCTTGGTCGTCTCGCATGTTTTTAGTTTGCGGGTAAACAAAAATACGCCTCAACAAGGGATGTACATACTTCTACAATTCCACGTAGCCGTCACCCGCTTCCCACTCGAAAATTAATACTTGTTCGAGACAAGTGACATCAGACTGGCTCCACGCGCACCCCAAATTTGTTTACATAAGTTTTAGCGATACCATTTGCCACTTGGGCACCACTCCACTGCCACGCCATTACCACAATACCTTGTCTAAGCTTGCCGTGTGAGCTCTTACCCACCTTCGTTATAAAAATTACTTCAACCCCGCTCCATAGTTTTCGAACGTACATACAATAGCATTCCTTTAGAATAAGCCACATACATGGCAGTATTGTCCTTTTCGGCTAGCATAATTCCAGCCCAGGTATAGCCCAATCAATTTGGCTAGGCCTAATGAAAGCTACAGACTTGCTCTACAAATCGGGCTGTGTGAGCCTGCCATCATGGGTTGTGTGTTGCAACTGAGGAACTAAAGCGAAAGTGATTGACATCGCGTTTTAATAGTCGCAAATGCGACTTTGCCTCTATACGTGGACAGAGCTTAGTTTGTTTATATGCATGCTGAAAGCAAGCGTACAAAAAGCTGCGAATGACAAAAACGTATATGAAGCGCAACTACGTGGACAGCCTAGGCCTTAAAAATTTCTGTGAGATTACTTGAAGCTGCTGAAAGTTGGCAAGGGAAGAACTCTATTGTCTATTGGCCATTTTATTTTCTCGACTACGAAATGGGTTAGAAGGACTACGGATACAGGATGATGATTTGTCCTCGAAGCATTCGTATCACTAAATAAAAATCTGGCGAACAATAGCAAAACAAAATGGTTTTTAAAATGGTGGTTTAAAAGCCGCGTACATTGTTACTGAGTGATACCACCAAGTTAAAACGCTCAGTGAACCGTATCAAGGTGGCAGAATCACCCAAGAAAAATATGCTAACTACGCCAAATGAGAAAAAGGTATGAGCTTCGTAGCCTCGTAGGTCGTTGTCGTAGGTGTATTGACATTTTTTTTTTTATATAGGTACCTACATAAATTTAATTTTGATTTTAAAAAAACTTACTCAAAATGTTTATTAAAATTCATCTTACCTGAAAGAAGAAAACAAATTTATATTTGAAATAAAAATATTTAGGTATCAGATATAAACGTCTATAATATTGTATAGGGTGGGCTATATGTTGCCTATACAATGTTGCCTTCTTTTTGAATCATATTTTATTTTGACACTGACAGCTTATAATGCGTTAAAAAAAGTGTCCATAAACATAGTATTATATTTTCGCTATACGAAATGGATCGATTTAAGCTTGAACAACGCAACGTTAGGAAATAGGGGAGATTGGGGCACATCTGAACCCTTTTTGCTTTGAGATCTCATAAAATCCTATGTGTTTAAATTATTATTGGACTGTAAAGTATTCTCATTTTAAGAAACGCAAATAAACTTTGATTTGGACAACTAACTACGAGAATTTATTAAGGGCGTATAATTTATTTTTATTTAAAGCCGAAGTAGTTCCTTTTGTTAAAAGGTACCGGGTACCCCTCATGTGGGGTAGTTTTGAACTTGAACTTGACACTGGGCAGTATTTGTAATTGCTTTTGACATAATAAGCTACTACAAGGTTTGTAGTTTTTTAATAAAATAAATTACCTAACCTTATTTTTTTCAATAAAAAAAAAACAAAAACGACTTAACAAAAGCAAAATGAAATTTTGAAATTAGTGAAATATTTTACAAATGACTGAAGAAACTTTATAAAAACAAAAATGAGTTAAAATAAAAATAAAACCTAACAGAAATTTTGAAAAATTAAATATGAAAATCATCATCGCAGCTGTTCTCACTGTTGCCGGAGCGTTTATTGGTGGTGGTAGCCTAGCTTTTAGTTCAATGCCATTTACAGACCACTTGTTCAAACGTGCCCCGAATGTTTTGTTCTAACCTGCCCCAATAGCGACAGAAAAATGTGCGGAAGTAGGTAATTATATTTTTCATAATTTTGTTAAAAAGCGTATCTACCTTTATACGGTGTAAAATGAAGTTGTGCCTTAAAATATTTTTATACTTTGAAATATTTTTTAAAAGTTGTTTTATTAACATTGTTCAAATGTGCCTCACGTTCAAATGTGCCCCAGTCTCCCCTATTTGCAATCTTATTTTCAAAGTGAATTCTGTGTTTACGAAACAGATCGAATTTTGAACAGAAATTTCGGGGAAAATAATGCATCAACTGCAGTTGAGGTACGCGATTTGACGCCGTTGTACTTATTGAAGTGAAACTTACTAGGCGGGCGGCGCGCGACTCGATATTGAATTATTGAGCGATAATGGGGAGTGAAATTTCAAGAAAATCTAACGTGTAACGTTCCACGAGGGAGAAGATAGATATAATATAGAGAGAAGGAGAAAGTTTAAGTAGGGTGTGAGTTCAGGAGAAAAAAAGCTATACATTATTATATACAACACAGTGTTGCCTAAGTTTTCACAGCAGCTGTTAAGAAAACGCTTAACTTATTTCCAATTGAGCGGCTTAAAAATTCTATAAATTTATTTCAATAATTCAAAAGTACAATTTGAAATAGTTTATGTTAACCAACAAAATTAAGTTTAATGTGCACGGTGGGTTCATTTTGCGATTTTGACGATACCAACATATTCTTCTCCGTGAATAATTCCCCCGGACGCACAGTGTGAAATTTTCGCATTCTAGCGGAACTTAATTCCAAATCTTACTATTGGCATCTTTTGTAGGCTAATTTGACTGAAAAAGTCCGTTTTGTGTTAAAGCAAGTCAAATTTTAAAATTTACCGTACTATTTTTTTTTTTTATTTTAATTTTTAATTTTATTGATTTTTATTTTTTTTTTATTACGCTGGGAGGTGATAATCTTCATTAGACGAAACTAAGCCCGTACTCAGTAACAGTGTGGTGATTTTGACCCACTTACCCCTTCTCCCTTCTTCCCGTTACATGCGGTATCGTCAGTTTGTCGCCATAGCTCAAAAACATCTAGCCTTAACATCTAATAGTAATTGAAAAAAAAATTATATGGGTGCTGCAAAAACGTGCACGAGATTACTTTTTTTTCTGATTTTAAAATAATCAGAGAAACAGAAAATGTAAAAATTGGCTTGAATCTAGGTGAATCAAATTTTAAAACTCTACCCAAAGTGCAAGCTTTCACCTTCACAAATTAAAAGGAAATAAAATCTACTAACTTTCGCATAAAGTATAAATATAGTAGATATCAAAAATTCGTAAAATTTTTTCACAATCACTAAAGATTTAAAACTGGAATATTTACAAAATTTTATCAATAAATCGAAAAATTCTATATATACTCTGTTTTTCGACAGAGAACCTTGACTTTAACCGCTTCCTGCGCAATAAATTATGCAAATATACAGCTAATATAGGCATAAACAAATGGTCTGTTATATTGGGAGCTGAGAAAAAAAGTTTTTGTTCATGTAAGACCAACTCCATATCTTGAATAAAGTTCCGCTAGAATGCGAAAATTTCACACTGTGGGACGGATTCCACGATAGAGGTGAATATTTTATAATTAATCAGAAGGTTTACTCTTTTCAATAAAGTAACAATCGCTTAAAAATATAGAACAGTTTTTCTTTATAGCCTTTTTAAAAAGAAACTAATAGATTGCCCACCCTATTAAATACCTCACGACTATTGTAGATTATGTGTTCGGAGTAAACTCGGAATCTGCTAAATGGTTTTAGATGAAACGTCCAACTAAGATATTTATTAAGTTCGTTAGTATGATATAGGTTATAATTATTGAGTTATACAACAGACATATTTTTTCTGAAATTATTTTTCATTTTGAACATACTTCACTCATCTTGTTACTATGTATATCTATTTGTAAATATAAATCAATACAAGACAGCTTAAAGTCGTTTTTAGGCAATAACTCTCCGAGTACTTAGAGCTATAATTCATTTCTCTGCTCCTACCAGAGGCCGAGCTACAATAAAAAGCAAAGCACAACTTTTTTGACCAAATGAGAACATAATAGTAAAAAATTTGGTTTTCGATTGTAGCTCTGCTTTGGGGTGGAATTGGGGGACCTGGACATATATCGAAATCATTATATAAACGGCAAGAGCCCGTTACCGTTATCAGTAACGCTCAGATGCGCCTAGACTGTCCAACCAACCAACATTTGTGACAAGAAATTTTCATTCGTCACTTATACTTATTGGAGGAAATTGCATGAGTACCCGAAGGAAATTGCCATTGTCTACTAGTGGTTTGTACCAATCTCGTGTACCAGATAAGGCTCCATCTATAGAAATTGACTTTGGTCACTTTTCTAAATTTTTGGTGCCTGAGTTTCTTTTGGTAGACTGGCCTTAAATCGGAAACGCGCTTGTCGCTGGGCCGCAGATCGATGCCACGCTCGTCGTTGGGATGCAGATCGGAACCGCGCCTGTCGCTGGGCAGCAGACCGGAGCCACGCTCGTCGTTGGGCCGTAGATCGGAGCCACGCTTGTCGTTGGGCCGCATATTGTATTTGTATAGCGTATACTCAAATTAGGAATAAGACAGTAGTTTATACGTTGGTTACTGAAATAAAGAATATCTTTTAACTAAAGTTTGGTGTTTCTTTGGGCAAATCCTGGATCCGGCGAGCAAAACCTCGGCCTCATCAAATTTATAGGTCAAATGAGCAAATCGAATGGTCTTTTCCATTATTACAAACCGTTTTTAATTTAGTTGGAAAGCTTCCGGGAAAACGAGACCATACCATCAACAGCACCTCTACAGACCTAATAGACAAATTAACATTGACCGACAAAAAAACTTGAATTTTTCGCGAAAAGCATATATGTATAAAATTACTTAGCCATTGGAATGGGTTGGCCCTTCTCCTTAGCACTGGCCAAGCAAGCGGCAACAAACAGCAATAATACTTAAACAAACTATTTGTATTGAGATGTTGTTGTTTTATGTTTTGCCCCCAACTAACGGCAATAAAAGTTAAGATAACTTTCCAACAAATGAATAGTTCTCCACTTTCCATGTGGTAATTAAAACTTCACCCCCACCACGTATAGAGCCAGGGCAGGCTGAAATAACAATCTCCAACCCGAACCGAACCACTATACCTACCTACTTCTCATCTGCAATGCTACCGTTTTAATCTTTTGTACCGACATAATGCTAGCGTGAACAGAACGAATACGTATTTTTTTTTGTCGCCCGGCCCCACCAAAAGAGCAAAAACCAAAAACCGCTCCAGCTCGTGAACTTTGAGAATTTGTCATTTTCGCGGTGTGGTTCCCATTCCCATCCCCGTACCGTGCGTCGTCGTGCGAAAAGCACAGAGGCGGGCTTCAAAAACTTTTTCATTTTAGTTAGAATTTATAAATTTTTTTTGCGCACGTTCCATATAGCCATATAGCCACAGCAGAGTGAGGGTGGCATTTGGCATCGCAAAGCAAAATACTAGCGCCACAACAGCAGCGCTTTTGCTGGATGTGTCGGCTGGATGTTTAATGTTTTGACAACTCTACCAAAGGAGAAATAAATGAAAAATCATAAAACTACAATCTGGATGTGGTTTTGGTCTGCAGTTCTCCTGTGGGAAAAGCGGTGCGGTTCCCATTGGGATGGTATACCTATGTGTGTGGTCATTTGAAAGCGCATAAAAACATCGATTAGCATAGTGAATATTAGCGCAAATAGAACGGAACACAAAAGGCTGAGTTTATCTTTCATCTGTCAGTATCAATTTTTTTTTTTGTTATTGATTTGAAAAGTGTTTAACTGATTTTTTTAACTGGTGTTTCTTTTAAACTCCTAATGGGATATGCGTGGTAGAACGTCGAAAATCCATATTATTGGTATTAGATGGGGCTTCCAATTCTTTGATAACAAAGGAACATTTTACAACGTTAGATAGGTATTCGAAAATGCTCATTTTTCATTCATCCACATTCCATCCATCCCGCTTATCCATTAAGTGGGTGGCGGTTGCACAAGTGGACCCGCCATAATTCTCGATTCTCCGCCATCGACTATCTAAAAGCCATCAAATGCATCCCCATACGTATAAATGAGAGATTGTGGACTTGATCTAAAACCATGTCATCCTGGGTTTACGTAAATGATGCCTGCATGATGGTACGAATTCCATAGCACGTCTTGGGGACATGCGTTTAACATGACCAAATCACCGAAGAATGGACCGCTCCATCTGGAGAAGTAGCTGCTGAGACATTCTGGTGTTCCTCATACGATCTCTACGGGTCACATCTGCAATACAAGGGAGGAATCTCATTTCTTATTCTTTCGATCATTACCCAAACCTCATGACTATAGGTAAGAGTTGGAACAAACACCGAATTAAAAACTGACAACTTAGCTTTGACACCAAGTTCAATATTCCTAATAACAGAATGACCAATCTGTCTCAAAATTGAACCAGCCTGAACAATTCTACAGGGATATTCAGCATTGCTCCTTCCATCACTCGTGAATAAGAATACCCCGCAATACTTGAACAAACCGATCGAGTGTGGGTTGAAGTTCAGTTTGCGAAGACCCATCATCAGCGAAGAGCAAATGACTTTTTCCTCAGATCTTCCAACTAGATACGTTCTTAGCCAATACTGCGCTATAATATCTAGTTCATATAAGTAATGAAAAGAAGAGGAGACAAAATGCACCCCTGGGCGAAGTCCAACGCCCACGACGAAAGGTATTGATTTAACGCCGTTTACCGGAACACAGCTTCTACCGTTTGTGTAAAGAGATTGAATGGTTCTCAAGAGAGAACCTTAAACTCCATACTTGTGGTAATACTCTCCTGAGTCCTCTAGGTACGCGGTACGCCTACGCCTTCTTCAAATCTATAAAGCATGCGTAAGTATAAGTACCATTCTAAGAGTGAAGTCCAATTTGAGTGTCCGTCACAAAATGTACGAAGCTCTCAATGCATTGAGTGTACCTACAGAACCTCAGTGAAAACATTTTAACAATTTCCTTGATTTTTTAATAATTCTTAAAAAGCCAATTAGCTTATTGAATAATATCAAAATAAAGCGCTATTTTGATTGACTGATTTTATGGGCTCACTGGTTACTAACTATGCTAGACAATTGAGCGAGAAGTCTAAGGTTCCATTCCGGGAGAAGTAAAAATACAATATGTTTTCCACAGCACTACCTATCACCATCTGGCAAACATCAGAGCATACTGCTCGTAACTGCCCTGAGAAACCCTCTCAATTAATCCGTTCGGCCTTGGCATAAAATTGTAAGTCGCTTCCATTCATTCTAAAAAGCTATACCTTGGGTGCCTATACGGAACTTCTTACTTTTTTATCCACTGATTTATCGTTTTTCTCAATCGCATACGGCTCAATGGCTACATTCAGCATTGGTAATTTGGACAGGAACAGGATCCATGTACATTAAAAATTTGGAGGTGTCTATATTCTAACTTTGTCTTGTCGTGGCAAACATCTTCATCCAAACTCTCGGCAGAGTGATCTAAACGCACGAAATCGTGCCCATATTAATGCAATGCTTGGGGTTATACTAGCCATTGATCAGTTCCTAGCCGGTAAAGCCAAATACCAACTCGTTTGTTGATGATTGATTAGGTATATCAACTTCTGCAGATCACCGAAACCTATCTTACTCTCAAAGGAGTAAGGTTGCCAAGTTGTTCGACAAAACGGGGCAACATTAGCACTCCACCCAAGAGTCGGAACTACATAGTCCTTACTATCTCCGAGGCCTGCCGTCAATTCAGACTACACACAAACATAACCCGATTCAAAATCTGCTGTGAAATCCATCGCCTCAGCCATTGCAAGGCAATCTGATTTGGCCTCATTTCATAAGGTTGCTCTGATTTGGGTTCAAGGGAAGCGAATGTTTTGAAGAGTTGGTCAAGGACAGTTGACTGTTCTTTTGGGGAAGCCAAGAAAAAAATCACCTCAGAGTTTCTCTTTCTAGTGACGTCCAGAAGAAAATGATCGAGCCACATCGAGGAAAAAACAACTTACTTTCTATAGACAAAATGTGAAAGGATAGGTATCGCCAGAATAACAACGATCACCACAACTGGCCTATAGGAAGGGACAAGGCAGAAAGACTGGGTATGGATAGCAACAGTTGTATAATGACGCAATCGAAATATAAACTCTCACTAACCATGCCCCTGTCCCGCAGTAGCTATTACAAGACAGTGATCGCTATAGGATAGCCATCTTTCGACTGCCTTAAACACTATAGAAAAACAGTCATAAAAACCTAATGACTTTCTTGAATTCCAGAGATTTTCGACCAGACTTCAACAACCAGGTTAAATGAGTTGTAGTAACATAAGGGTACATAGCTAGTTCTACTACTATACTTTTGTAGTAACTTTGTCTATTGACAGGTATATATAGAAAAGAATAAAGCTTAACCACCTTCACTTCGACACTATTGGCTCGACCACATCGACAGAATGGACAATGATGCTCAAGCCAATAACAAGGAAGACCAACCCTGCATTTCAAAGACCAAGCCATTACTGATGTCAGTATAACTGAGAGCAACATATGCCTATAGGATCACGGTCACGGATTCACGTATCGGGACTAAAAGTAAGTGATCAATGTTGCCATCAGCTATATACGAAGATAATTAGATAAGTTCCGCAAAGCCCTTCTGTGATCAATTGGGAAAATGTTGCATGAGAACCTTATCGTCCAAGTCTTTTTATGGCAAAGACGCGTGCAGTCTTTCGAAGGCGGTTATAAAATCATTGTATTGTTTTGAGTGAAAGAAGCCTGTACAAGTGTACATATACCTACATATGTGCCAATCCTGCCCCTCTTTGTATGGCCATTAAAAACACACAAAAAACACGTGAAATATTATATTGATTGCTTGAAAATACTGCCCCCCGTCCCTGTTTCGAATTCATACCTGATTTCAAATTGACCCCCGTTTGAGCCGCAAATTCCATTTAAAGCAATTTTTCTTTTTTGCAGTTGTCGTTGTCGAGTTGCTTTTATTTTGTTACTTAAAAAATCGTCTGAACTGTATCCCCGATGTTGCATTTCCGTTTAGCTTTTCGATTGGAGGGTAAATATTTTGCCAAATTAATAGTAATATCGGTTTTCAAATTTATGTCGAATTCTAAAAACAATTTCAATAGAAATTCGCTGGCAAATTAATTTATTTTTCTACTTTTGACAGCTTTTACT
Source organism: Cheilosia scutellata (assembly GCA_955612985.1). NCBI lineage: Eukaryota > Metazoa > Arthropoda > Insecta > Diptera > Syrphidae > Cheilosia > Cheilosia scutellata. Next base: position 55,473,350 of record OY015312.1, on the reverse strand, counting down.
TTGCAATACAATCGAAGAATAGAAATTCCCACAGAGCTATATACATACAAGCTATACATCGATAAAAACTTTGTTCACCTAAATGAATGCGACTATTACAACAATGAGGTTAAAAAAATGAATTTGGTGTATTGAGAAAGAACAATAAATCTCCTCTTCAGGAGGAGATGAAATGGGTACTTGATGAAAGCTAACCCCTTTAGGGAGCCCGAACAATGCACGGGCCCACAGGCTGTGACATACTGACACTCATCTATAGGACTATGGCATCAAGGATCTATGTATACAAATTGGACTAAATACACTTTTTATATTGGCTTTCTCTCAAATCCCATATGTCGTATAGAACAATGACGACCGAACTGAGACTGAGGTTTTATTGAGTTCCTCAAATAAATGCGGCTCGGTACAGTTGAAAAACAATGCAAACGAAGAAGCGCCTAGAGCTCTTTGCACCTGCCTATAACTTCTCAACGAAATTGTATTTAATATGTGCGAACAAGGCTTCCGGAGTGATGCTGAAAAAGGAACAATGTATTGCAAGTATTCCTCCTCCTACAGGATACAATATATGACTTGGAACTATGCCAGTCGATGGGAAGGAAGCCTTAAGTCGGCATGATGTCGATGCAGTTGTTCGAGCAAATGAATTCAATTTATTTTGCTGCCGACTTATATACTTTTTGCAGTCGTCATATCGGTATATATGTGTAAGGCGCAGGCAATCGCTTACTAGATTGATATTGCATTTGTTGGGTATCATCTGGGTAATTGCGCTTTTATTGTAAGTTTACGTCAGCGAATGAGGAATGAATGAGATTTTTACCACTCTTTAGTTTGGGTCGTGGCTGAGAAGAAATTTGTATGTTTTTTAGCTCCATCCATGGAGTGCGAAAATAGTCTGTCAGAAACCATGGTGAATGTGAAAAAACAAGGCAACAACCTGCGATATATCTAGTTTAGGTCCTAGGGATAGGTGTCTGACGAAGTATAGGTTGAGGTCGCTCTATAAATCTATAACTAAATCTTTCTGGGCTTTCTAGGGGGTGGACCCAAGAAACAAAAACCCATCGGTCTGGTGTGTTGTCGGCCATTGTATTCTAAACTTTTTGACAAGGTCAACGCCAATGCATAGTCTGCAGAGTTCGTCATATCCGGATAGATAGTGTTTGTGCGGGCCGTAAATCCTGGTATTATGTACTTATAGGAGCACACTACATAACGAATTCGAACACAAAATAAATGGACGACTTTAATACTGCGATTGGGTGTTTACAAACATCTTTATTGGAACTTCAAGATGTTGGACAAAGTGCTCGCCACAATGATAGCCACAAAAAAAAATTAGAAAGAAAAAAAGACAAAGATAGGGATGACGAAAGCTAGCCGACTTAACACGTTGAAGTTGATTGGGAACAGGTTTGACATCTATGAATGGTGTAAGAAAAAACGTACTAGATGTACTAAATTTTTAGATTGTGGTTTTCTTACACGTCCATAGATGGCGTCAACAAATATAAGTCTTTCTTTTGAAATGTTTTAATAGGTTTTCATCCATTTTTGATAAGGCAGAACTGGTATGGTTAGGGTCTTGTTTATAATATGTAGTTGAAGGTATCTTATTTAGTTCTAGGAGAGAGGGCTTTGTTTCTTGGACGCCTTGGCCCCACCAAGACAGCGGTCGGTAAAACTAATTTTTCTCTTAATCTTTACGAGGTATTTGTGGAGGCCTAAGACTACTTCGAAGTTAAAACTGTCCGCAGTACACTTTGTTTTCTTCTCACAAAGAGTCAGACTCTTCTTTGAGAGTTTGCCGCGTTCTCCAATAAAATCAGAATTGCAAGACTATAGTTGCAAGGACTTTTGAAAAATGGTACCACTTACGTTGGCTTCATTGCCACACTTTGAAGGCGGCTTGTGTGGCAGGCTCATTGCCGACAAGACCTTACTTATTATCGGGCTCCCGACCTATGAAGAGTCTCTGTCTGAGACACTGTAGCGTTCCATCTTATACGATCCATGAGCAAGCTGCTTCCAGTTGTCCAGATCAAGTGTTCTGGCATTCGCTATGGCTTGATATTTGAAACGGAGGTTCGGTCTTCCTTGTCTTCGCGAACCTGGGGGCCTGGGATTCTAAGATCGTCTTAACTGGAGTATTATTGTCCATTCCATTGATTCCATTGACGACGTGTTTTGGCTCTTTGGACTACATCCCCATCTTGGTACAGCTCATAGAGATCGGGGTTGTATCTTTTTCTCCATTCGCCCTCCTCGCAACGAGGACAAAAATTCCGCCGAAGTATTTTTCTTTCGAAGGGGCCCAGTATAAGCTCTCCCTACTTGTTTATCTACCAACACTTGGCGCCATTTGAACCCAATTGTTTTGCCAAACCGAACTAGCAATGGTTTCCTAGGGTAATTCTTCGCTGGATCTGCACGACCGATGTTATCAATATCGTCCGCATACCCCAGCAGCTGAACGGACCTGTTTAAGATGGTGCCTTCCATGTTGGCGTTATTTCCAAATCGATTTGGGCGCTATTTCCTAACGCCTTTTCCAGCATCACGCGAAGCAACTGAATCAGTTTTGCCGAAATTCCGAATTCGGCCATCGACATATAGAGCTCCTGACGATGTATGCTATCATACGCGGCTTTGAAGTCGATGAATAGGTGGCGAGTTTCGACTAGAAATTCCTTGGTGTATTCCAGGATTTGGCTGAGTGTGAAAATTTGGGCTTTAGTCGATATGCCGGGCCGGAAGCCACACTGGTGCATGCCGATTAGTGTGTTGCAGAACGGTTTAAGAGGTTCACAGTACGTTGGATAGGATCGACCTAATATTTTACAGATTTCCTTCAATGATAGGACGTTTGTCTATTGTTGGATCAGTCTGCTTGACAAATATTGTTGACTCTCCCCCTTTTAAGAGTGCTTTTTTAGAAGTGTTCTTTTCAAACCTTAGCAGACTGTGCAGATTAGAAAACCAGCTCCGATTTTGGTCCTCATCAGAGTGTCGAAAGTTCAAGATTTCTTGTCTAATTCTGTAATTTACAATCATTATGTGTCTGTTCCAATCACCATATTAACAGTCACTTTTTACCCCCCTTCTTTTTCGCCAGCCCATCTCACTGCAGTTCCTCTATTACAGTCAATCCCTCCACACGTCAATTAAATTAGTCCTTGAAATGAAAAAGCATTTCTAATCACTGTCATCGAGACGGCACCAGCAAGTAGGTCATCTTTCAGACGGTTAAAAAATATTCTCATTCCAATCTGTCTTCTAAGGAACAGAGGGCGTGATATTATTTTCCCCATTTCATACCCTTGCCAAGTCCAATTCAACGTTTCCGTTGCGTCACGCTTTTAATTATTTTAACATCACAATTCAGATCACACACAACACGATACATGAAGCGACGTTAATTCCCACTCTCGACGATAAAAAGAAAAACATTTCCCGCTACTCCCTACACCCAAGAGGGGTATCATAAAATTTCCAACAGTAGACACATGACCAGACGTGCCATCCGTAATGAAGTAACCGTCTTAGTTCCGCTCCCTCAGATATACAGCATATGTCTTCTGGGTCCTCCGTTAGCTGGCCACCTTCGCCCAATTTCGCTGAAAATTAATTATGACATTCGTTTGCGATTTCAAACACTAAAAATATCGCATAACACAACTACGCGAAACAATTTCAATTTCAGCTGAATCGTGACGAGAATTTCCCGCCGGTTGTCTTGGAGTTGGCACTTTGGCAGTTGTAGTTTGCGCACCCACCTACCGACCACCCACACGTGCGTGTCGTATCGATTGCAGAATTAAATAGATTTAATGAAATTTCCTTTCCAAGATATACAAGCACATTGCAATTGCAGTGTGCGAGATCTTTTATGACACATCCAACTGCATTTTCTCATCCCATAGATACACGGATCGGATACTAAGTGTCTATACTCAATATTGAGCATTTTACAAATCAACTGATGCCATCAGCATCATTAGCATCACCATCATCATAGCAATTTCCATCATCAGTTGCAGGATATATATGTACATGTACACACAGCGGGGGTGCTTGTGCTTGGTATTCGTTGCCTCGTTTGTTCTCTATACACACATATATTGTATGCGATGTTGATGCACTAAAAGGATATCATGAGAGGGTGCCACTCACAGTAGCGCCTTTGCACAGTCACAGCACGTAGCGAATAAATTGAGAGATTCATTTTGCAATGTAATTCGTAGATCGTAACGTCTACGTTTCGTGTGTATATCGTGCACTTTATATTCATGTTACTTAGCGCCCACACCCACTCCCGCCACTTGCACACACACTTTTCAAATGAGAATGGATGTCATCATTGGCCCTCCGCTGCTGGGCGTATTTTGCCTCATTGTTGTTTACGGTTACCCTACCCAGAGGAGCACATCACATACCCTTGGACCATCAGCTAGCCAAGTGATTTAAATTCAAAACAGATCAGTCTATCGTTATGGAAAAAAAACTATTAGGCATGACATAGATTATACGTATATTATAGGAAGGATACGTATTAGAAGAGGAAAACGAACGAGAAAGCCCTCAAATTGTAAGCCATTAAGCTAAATGCCGTAAAAAGCTTTAGCCACCTTCATAATACATACCATCCACCATCCACGTCATCCAGTCATTGCTTATTTGCTATGGCAAATTATTATTGCGATCCACCGCAGGATTCCCGTACGAAGGACATGAAAAAAAAACACGAAAACAAACGAAGGGAAAAATCATAGAAAACGAAATGGATATAACCAAAGACAATCATGGTGCCGCTGGCTGTCGGCCATGACAAGGAAAGGATATGTTTTTATTCTCTCCCCTATACGCTATAGCCCCCAGGTACGAGCGATGAATGGCGAATTTACTTCGTTTTATTGGTTGATTTTAAGAAATTTTACGATTTTTATTTTGATTTCGCTCCCAATCCGCTCGGCACATTACGATACGAATACGATGGCGACGAGGATGCACGCTGATGCTTTTGATTGAGTGGCATTGGCACACACACACACACCGCGGTATCTATGTTTTGTACGTGTGTGGGGTGCAATTGGACATAATGGAAACGTTAAAATTTCGGGATGTGATTATGGGTTGCCCTCTATGCCGATGACTATGGGCACCTTAAAAACCTAATCTCACTTGATGGCTCCGAGAAAATTAATACCCACTTAACGTAGCCAGTCGGAATGGTTGTTCCGTTTCTACCGGTAAACGAAGGGATAAGGACTAAAGGCGGCCGTTAAAACAAATGGGATATGTGAAGATGAGCTCGCTTATGCGTTTTATTATTGGAAATTACACGATGCATGAAATATAATCCTTAATGATGTGATGAGAATATAATGAAGCGAGAATTCGATTATGCGTTGGTGAACGGTGAACGCAGTATAGACTATTGTTTCGCCAAGGCAATTGAGATTGAATGGCTTCAATGGGAATTTCCAAGAAATAGGGTCACGGATTTGTAGGATTAATGTGTGTGTGTGGTTTTGAAGTTCTGTTGGGATTACTAAAGAAAATCCGTTTGGTATATGTACGCAGAGGTTCATCGTTTCTCACAGTAACTTGGGAGCAATAAACAAAAATTATTTTAGAAGACGTTTCTTAAGGCGTTAGGCAATAACGCCCAAGGAAATAGCGCCCAAATCGATTTGGAAATAACGCCCAAAAGAATGCATAGCGTTGGGGTTACTGTCAGATTTGGAGTATGTAGGAAATTGCATATATTGAAGGTTTTTTTACAATACCTACTAAACTCCAACCGACTGCAAAATCCAACAGAAAATCCAAGCAGGGGGTTGCAGAGGGCAGCATGCCCCTCCATACTTATTCTACCTACCTACTGTTTATGCATTTCCACTTATTATTTTGGGCTTTACTGCCTTGTCAAAAAAAACCAACCTTGGAAAGGTAATAACACCCAAAATGACGAACAATTTTGCAACAACAAATTGTACGAGTTTTTTTAGGGCTTTTTTTTCCTAACGCCGTTTCTTAAGGACAGAACTTCTTTCTGTGACCTATTTCACCAATTACAATTTAAAATCACAAATTTGTTATTGTATATTGCAACTACAAATTTGTTATGCCAATATTCGTTTCAGCAAATACAAATTATATGTCTTAAAAATTTGTGATCAAAGCTATAGAAATTCTGGAAAAACAAATTGTTTATCACAAGTCCTATACAAATTACCATTTCACCAGAAATTCCATTGACTTGTGATTTACAGCTTTTTTCAAAAGTTAAAAAATTGCTGTCTTGGAGTTGAATGTTGTCCAATAACAATAAAATTATTTCCTCTGCCTTGCATTGACTTAGTCGAAATTGTTCATAAAATTCCCAAAAAACGTAGGTAATTTATATGTTGACGGTAGACTTTTTTCCGGAACTCAACATGAATTATTCGTTTTATTAATTAATACATTTTCGAATGAAATGTGATTGCAAAACGACGGATTGGGGACACGATCCCGAAAACCAAAATCCCGAAAATCCAAAATCCCGAAACCCTAATATCCCGAAAACCCACAATCCCGAAAAGCCAAAATCCTGAAAAAAGAATCCCGAAAACGAGATCCCGAAAAATTATATAAAATGAAAAATTTGCGCAAATTTTTGTTTTGAATGTAAAATGGACAAGTGTTTGTCCATTCCATTTACCGTAATAATGTTTTGTAGTGTTGCGCTGCAATTCGCAATGTTCTGTGCATTCAGTTGTGCTGATCTCATATAGTGTGATAGCTGACCGACTAGATTTTTGTTAGCCATCGTAATACAAAGTGAAAGAAAACGTTACGGACTTGTAGGTAGGTAGTCCTGCATACTCCCCTAAATTTTGGTCGGTTTGTAACCTTTTGAAACAAAATCTGCCGCGGACACAGAACAACGTAGAGGCGTGGCACCGCCGGCCGCCGGCTGAAAGTGCTCGCAGGGCATTCACACATTGGTGTATTATTCTCTTTTATGTGAAGGCAAATCCGTGTGAAAACATGTTTGGCTAAAATAATTGCCGGTGAGACGCAATAACTAAGAAAACGTTATGTGACGAAGGAAAAAAACTTTAAAAAATTTACGCGGAACGTAACGAGGGTTCTGAAATAAGTTTTCTAACAGAAATTGCATACAATATGAACTTGTATTAGATATTGTTTTGTCATGGATCGTTTTTTATATTTTTTGTTAATAAGACTTGAACTGTTTTTGTTATGTTTTATTTATTTGAAGTTTGTTATTTTGTTTATTTTGGCTTATATTTTTGTTGCTACAATAAAAGGGTAGCGTACGAATTGACGACAAAAAATGTCGGCTGTAACAAATGTCGATTTTGCCATTGCTTGTCGCTTATTAAAATGTTGAAATGCTGTTGGCGAAATGACGAAAGGAAGAATTTTCTAATATGCAGAGTTTGGTGAAACAAAAATAAATCAAAAACTCAAAAATGTTATTGAAAAATGTTTGAAAATACAAATTTGATTTTACAAGTATTTTTCCACAAAATCTGTAGAAAAATTGCAATTTTGCTTTTAAAATAAATGTGGTGAAACCGAATTTGTCTATTTTTCTAAGAAAATTGTCAAAAAATGCTTGTAAATACAAATTTGTAAGTTGGTGAAATAGGCCACTGGTCGTGGATAGTTAGGTTTTTAATAGGTATATATCCCATATACTAAGCGGGTATCCAATTCAACTTATTGGGACGGTTTATCGCGAGTTATGTAGGTGTTGATTTACAAAGCACCACTGGTTTGTCATTTGTTTATTGCAGAGTGATTGCTTATTCGCGTGATTTTGCTATTACTACATAGATGAAGATGGACATAGAGAATGTTCTTAAAGATAACTTAAAATGTCACCGAAATGCTATTCGCCTGGTTTGTCAGTTTATTACATATTTAAAGTTTTGACAAACAAACACGAACACGATACAATCTCATTATATAAAACAGGGCCTGACTGATTGGTGATCAACGCCCAGCCCAAATGGTAAGAGCTAGCAAGCTGACATTTTGAAACAAATTTAAAAAGTTCACTTTGGCCAGTGAACACTTAGAAGCGATTTGATGAAATTTAAACTCGAAAATGGTGAAAAGGGAGGGTACAAATTTGTAGGGGAAAATTCTTATTGTTCATCCGATCGACTTCAAATTCGGTTAGAGAAAATGTTGGTAATTTTGCTCGGAGCCCGAGTTATTAACGATGGGAAAAGAGGAATTCGGCTTGTATGGGTAACATTTTTATTCATCCTATCGAGCAAGTAGCCAAGCACGCAAGGTCTCAGATAAATGCTGGTCGATTCATAAACGATCAGGTAAACGATAGAAAAATGCTTTCAAGAGTTCGCAAATGGTATATTTCGCATTAAAAATGCCGAAATGACATTGCTGGTATTGGGTTCTATATCCAATATTATGAATATTGGGATGTTTCTTTTTTTACACCCATTTAATGAACACACCCTTCTTACAATAAAGATAAATAAGTTTTACTTCCAGTGGAATTCGCCCTGGAAGTTTCTTTTCTTTTATATAGGGGAAACCCCTCATAACGTGTTTGTTTTTGTAAACCTCTTCTAATTTGTATTTGTCTTCACTCGAAACTCTCAAGGTGTATAGATGTGTGAAAATAATAAATTTTGAAATAAAAGAAAAGAGTTTTATTTAAGTTAATTGGATATTTTACAATAGCTGGGCACCACAGCTATTCTAATTGCTCCTTTCAGGTATCTAGCAATGCATTTGATTCTAAATTCAAGTCCAGTAAAATCAGATAACATTATACATTTTAGTCACAATAAAAAAAAACTGTCGGAAAAGTAGGCGTGCCAATGAAGATTAAAGCATAAAGCCTACTTGGAGTCTTAAGAAATACGTAAAACCTGTCAAATTGGACCACCCTTAGCATAGTTGGTCCGATTATGGAGGCCCCTTTTAATTGGACTGTTCCACTTACAAAGCTTTTTTCAGCGTATGTATTGGTGAATATTGTTATTTAATCCAAAATTTAATAGACAATGTATCAAAAAAATTGGTAATTGGTAAGTTGTATGTTGTGTTTTTCCAGGGTTCGAACCTGAGAGTACAAGTAGTCCAGCACACTGACCACTGAGCCATTGCACCAACTTTGTAGTTCTTGCTTTATTGAAGTTTTATCCAAGTTGAAAATGTTTTCAGAGTCATAAGCATAACCATTACTAAGTGCATAAAGTGCTGTCCGATACGGAGGTTGTACGTACATACTTCGAATAAAAGTTTAATCGAAATCTGTCCAGAAGTTTTCACGCCATCTGCGAAAAAAATTAAGCACTCTACTGTTTTATATTAATACTAGCGGACCCGGCAAACGTTGTTTTCTGGCCGTTTTATTTAACCGATGTGACCGGACTCTTTCTGTACTCCGTGTGCTTCGACCGTTATTTCCTTAGACGTGTCAACGTGTGCCCAGGAATCCCGCCCACACTTCGCGCGGTTGTTTGTTTGGACAATGTCTACAATTTTACAACTTTAGCTCCCACGGGTGTCGAGAAATTAATGAGCTACTTGCTTTTTAATAATTTATTTTTGTTGAGTGTTTATTATTTTGTTGAATGTTTATTATTTGAAATTTTATTCATGAACTTTTTGGTTTTTAAATTTTTTTATTTATTGTTGAGTGGTTACTATTTGAACTTTTGTGGAATCGCATCGCAGCGCCACCTACTGGGTGCAATTGTGAATATAAACCATCCCAAGTCCCATACAAACACACACACAAAGTTTCATTAAAATCGGTCAAGCCGTTTAGGAGGAGTACGGTAACAAACACGGACAGAAGAATTATATATATAAATATATAAACTAGAGCTGAAGGTACCTACATGGCCCAATTACACCATACCAATGTGCTTGATAAGGTAAGCGGAGCATTTCGGACTATTTTACTGAGAGCAATAGACATTCTAATTTATCTGATACTCCTCGAGATTTCTGGCTGATAAACGCTTCTCTGTGCATCTGTTTGTCTTAAAGCAATCTCCTCTTTAAGACACACACTTCTAGTCAGGCAGCTTTAAAGAAACATATAGAGACTTCACCAAACCGTAGTTACAGTTTGACAAAAGGTTCAGAGTCGTCATTCAATATAGGTCATTCTAGGAGGACGATGCATTTTTTGAGGATGAATCGATCCAACATAGATGGGATAAGAACTATACGGAGGAGATAGAGGTGTCTTATCAGAAACCTTAAGTATAATTCTTTCCTTGCTATAGTCTGAAGGAGAACGTGCGATATCCTCAATATTATATCCGCATCATCTCCGATTGCTAAGAGGCAAACAAGTCCTGGAAATTAGTCTCTAAAAACTGTAAGGTGGCTCTAATATGTTGCATATTATTAGAGTTTCCCAGTGTTGTTATTTAAAAAAAAGCCCCATTTCCTAAAAAAGGGACCGATATCAGAACTATATATAATGGAGGCGATAATGCTGTAGGAACTCCCTCAGTATGGCTGGGTGTATTTAAATATGTTTTTGACGAAGTTACATAAACGATGAGGAAGATAGGAAAGTACATATTCTTTACATTGCATGCATATTGGCAGGCTCTCTAACAAAAAAAAAAAAATGGATTGAAGAAAACTTCAGACTCCGTACGTCTTAAAAAGGCTTAAAAACCGACATTCAAAGTCCCTTCCTCTCCATTTGATGCTTAAATTGGTTTATTGAGGAGGCGGGAACCCTTCTTCCCAGACCCACGTGGTAACATAAAAGACAATATATAATGTATGTACTTATCTTAAAATTGTTTGAATTAATAATAGGCGTATTTTTTTGGGAAGTGAGTATAACAAAACCAAAAGTGGGTATAACAATTTTGCATGTAAAACCAAAAGTGAGTATAACAAAACCAAAAGTGAGTATACCAGTTTTGCATGTAAAAGTAAAAGTGAGCTAGCTATAGATTCCCAAAAAAATACGCCTAATATTATACCTATTTTTCAAGGATGACCTAATAAAAAAACAATAAATATTTAGCGCAACAGGCGCGGATTAGAATGTCGAGAGGAGCTGATGGCATCTCTTGATCGGTTCAGGATTACCCTGATCTGGGTTCCAGGCCATAGCAACGTGTATGGAAACGAACAGGCTGACGAGCTGGCCAGGCGAGGTTCAAGCCTCCACAGCTCACTTGCGGAATCGATCCACATTCCAATAGCCAAAACAAAAATGTTCGCAGAATCCCTATCAAAAGCCAATCTCAGATGGAGGAGGCTAACTAATTGCATCATATCCAGAAAGATGTGGTCAAATTAAAGCAGGGAAAAAACAACCCACCTCCTGAGTAAAACACGTAAAGATATATAGCCAGAATAACAGCGATTACCATAGGCCACTGGCCTATAGGGGACCATGCAGTCACAAAATACACACTGTCGCAGTTGTAACGACGCAACCGAAAAAGAAACCCTCATTCACTACCTATGCGCTTGTCCGGCACTGACTATGACTAGACAGCGAACTCTGGGTAAACCCTTCTTCGCATCCCTCGATGAAGTCTCGAAGAATAGCATCAAAGAACTTATAACCTTTTTGAATTCCACAGGCTGGATCTAAGCCACCCCTCGACATACTTACTACAACAACCAGGTCAAATGAATATGTGGTAACAAAACGGCACATAGTGGTACTTGGGTTTTATCTCAAACCGCCACTCTTACCTACCTACCTACCCATACTGTCCTGAAAAAGTGTATCAAAGGATGACTTATTTGAATAAAAATTAATGTACAAATTAAGGTTAATCTACTGGTTATCCATTCGCTAGATGTAGTTGCCCATCTGTTGGCTCTTTGGACTTCGTCCACATCTTTGTACAGCTCATAGAGTATCTGCAGCTTCATTTATACTCCTCTCACACAACCCCAAAAACTCGTTGAAATGTCTTTCCTTAAAAAAATGCCCCAGCTCCTCCTGCCTGCTGGTAGAAGTTCAGCACTCGTCGCTATAAGACAAGAATAACACGTCGATAGATCATAGTTTTCGTCTTCCCAGTCTGAAATTTTGCACCCATACAGTTCATGTTGACTCCGAACTTCAGGCCATCTCATCCATCAGTATAATACATTTATAATTATATTACAAGCAGTGTAGTTGACATTTTGAGGGATTTTCTGTGAATTTTAATATGTTCGAGGGATAAAGGGACATTTTAGCTATTAAAGGGATTTTCTTTCATAGTAACAAATTTCATATAATAACGATTTTCAAACACTAGTGAACCGAACCCTTAGGTTAAGACAATACTTTCTAGTGATAAAGCAGCCATCATTTATTATTGTTTGTTAAAAAATAGTACTAAATATATCTACGAGTATGTAAAGTCAGAAAAAAATAAAGTCATTAAATGTTATTTTTGTTTGAAATGCGTTTCTTTTATTTTCTTGTTTTTTTTTTTTTAGTTAGCGGGGGGGGGGGGGTATTCTAGTATTCTAACAAAAAGGGATAAAGTCCACCGATAAGGGATTTTTTAATGGTTGATCTGGGATATTCCATCATAACCTTCTGGCAACACTGATCACAAGCTCTTTTTCCGTGGTCATTATTTAACAGAACACAAGATTTCCCATAGTCACCAGGCATTCATATGGGTATCGCTGTATTGTCACATTCGAAAGTTTCTTACTTAATTAATAAATTAATGGACCGATAGGACACCTTCATGAAGACATAGTAGGTCATTCAAGCACTTTCGAATATCCAAGTTATGAACTGGCATGTAAAAGTACATATATCGCAAAATGACATTCAGTTAAATGGATTTTTTTCAGTATAGCATAGCATAACTCAAATTGCCAAACAATATTATTATTCAGATAAAGTTTTCACAACTGCATTCCAAAAAGAAAAACAAGTCGAACGTGTCAGCAACAGGAAGCCAAAGAGCAACATGTTTCGTCAAAAATCTGATAAAAATGTATTCACCTAGTTCTGCCAGTCACTACCAGTGATGCCATTCTGACCGGATTCCGGTCATATCTGACCGAAATTTCTTTACTCTGACCGGAGAAAATTTTGAAATCCGGCCTAACCGATTTTTGACCGGAACGAAAAATGTTTTTAACCGGAAATCTCTTTTTTGACTGGAAAAATAAAATTGCCTACTGATTATAAATAGAGATAAAAAAAAGATAGATAATTTTAATAAAACTTTGCCATACATTACGAACATGCTCCCATGTTCAAACAGAAACCAATTTAATGCGAATATGGGACTACGACATCACGCATGGCATTCTGCTCCGGGAGCAGGATAATAAATTATCTTATAGGCTAATTTTTTGACGTTTTCTTTTGCTAGAATGTCTAAGAGGAAATTAAACAATGAATTTCAATTAAGTTTGAAATTCGATAAATCTCAGATTGGAGTTTGGTGAAGTGTCAGAAAATTATCCGAGAATAATTATTGACACACGGCCTTAGTACATCCATTAACGATTTGGCTACACTCAGGCGTCATTGCAATGAAATAAAATTTGGCAGGTAAAAGAATAGTGAAATTAAAAATACAAACAAATTCTATAGTTAAGCCGAAGCGGACGTTTTTGACGTCCTCACTCTATCAACGCAAATATCAAATGAAGAATTTGTATCGAAAGCACAATGGTGCGAAAAAGAACGTGCCAGAATTATTTCTGAAAGTGGATTTTCTGTGCATTTTCTATGCAATCTACCGTTCTCCTTTACTCACTCAAAATCTACCTGTGTCGCTGAACACGACGTTCATTGGAAGGCGTGTATGGCCATGCACTAAAAGTGTATTTCAGAACTTAAAACATGTTGTATAAAATTAAAAATTAGTTTCAGTAAATTTTAAACAAATGAAATAAAAAACAAGTTCACAAACTTAAGATTCACATATTATAAAAACGTTTTCTAAACATCGATAATGCAGGTGAACATACAAATTCGTAAATTGTATAGGTAGGTATAAGTATTTTCTATTTTTGACCGGGTTTCAGTTCAAAAATTCTCATTTTAACTATTGACCGGATTTTTTGACCGAATTTAGAAAATAAAAATCCGGTCATTCGATCAGATTTGACCGGATTCACTTTTTTTAGTGGCAACACTGGTCACTACATCAACATTTCTCTTTTGTGTGTAGCTTAAACTGACAGACTCCCAAGTAAAAATTAAATTAGACCGTTTTAACGCACCGCATCCGGAATGAAATGCAAAGCCTCACTAGTTTTGAAGCGCTGTGTCCGCCATCGCCAAACTAAGTCCATCCAACTTTGCGCCATTATAGCCCTTTATCCTTTATGATAATGATGCTGCTTTATGTATGTGTCCAATAGCGGAACATCGTCCACCAACTGTATAACATGTCACCAAACAATGTTCCATCGTTTGTCCGGGCGGTTAGGAAATACATGACTGGAATATTGTGCACTCTGCGATACAAGATATCAGTATCTACGAGCAAAAGTGGATACATTCGGGATTGGCAGTGATTTGTTCCAAAAGTTTTGTTTGCTCTATTATATAGGTAGCGAGGGCGGAATTGAATTTGTTTGCGAACGCATCGACATTCATCGGAGTACAAGGCTATCTGGTCGTTGTTAAACCGAAAATCCACATGGGTTGGCATAAACATAGCCTGACATGAAGTCCGCCGTGTTACATGGATGCAATTAAGAGTGTTGTTATTGTTAAAGTGGTAAAGTGTAAACTGTGGAAGGTACAGCTCAATGGTATATATAAGTTTTACGTTGTGTGGCTTGTGCAAGAAAAGTTATTCCTTTAAGCACTGGCGCTGGCAGTGGTACAAATCTTTTTTTTTTTTGTGTAATGAAACAAAATGTTTGTTTTTATACCCTCCACAGGAAGGTATATTCACTTTGTCATTACATTTGTAACGCCAAGAAGGATTCACCGGAGATCCTATAAAGTTTATATATTCTGAATCAGGATCACATTTTGAATCGATCTAGCCATGTCCGTCTGTCTATCTGTCTGTCCGTCTGTCGGTTGAAAACACGATAGCGACCTAGGCGAATGAAATTTTGTGAGAGGACTTCTTTTTACCATCGTCAGGTTGGTATTGAAAATGGGCTATGTCGGTCAAGTAGTTCTGGTACAAAACCACTATTAGACCCATGTGTCCCTCTGTCTGTTGAAATCACGATAGCGTCCAAACGAATCGACTTAGGAGAATGAAATTTTGTGAGAGGTATTCTTTTAATGGTCGTCAGGTTGGTTCTTAAAATGGTCCATGTCATTCATGTAGTTCTGTTACCTCCCATAGAAAGCTAATATTTGGCCCATGTGTCTCTCTGTCTGTTGAAAACACGATAGCGTCCAAACGAATAGACATAGGTGAATGCAAATTTGTAAGAGAACTTATTTTTATCGTCGTCAAGTTAGTATTGAAAATGGGCTATGTCGGTCAAGTAGTTCTGGTACCTCCCATACAAAAACACTATTAGACCCATGCGTGCACATTACATAGCAACTAGCTCGCATGGCAAATATTTTGCATGACTTTTATGGAGTGGAGGTTATTAAAGCATCGGCCAGGCCGATGATAACACTTTTACTTGTTTTATTTGTTTTGTGGCGAGGGCAATATTTGGTTTTGTACATTGTGCGCTCCGATCTGCACTTGGAAAGACAATGTGGTTAAATTTCACAGCAGCTCTAAATAAGCTGAGTAAAAGGATGGAGAATATTTCGGTTGAAAGACCCTAAGGCCCATTTCACACATACCCAGCAGCCGGATAACCGGTACCGGCTACCCGGTTGTTGGGAATACATTCTTATGGACGGTTTCGGTTTGCAGGTGTGAACGCGCCCATAAGAATGTATTCCCAACGACCGGGTAGCCGGTACCGGTTATGTATCCGGCTGCTGGGTATGTGTGAAATGGGCCTTAGGCCTAGGCCCTTAGGCCAACCGGGTAGCCGGTACCGGTTATCCGGCTGCCGGGATGTGTGAAATGGGCCTAACTCTAGCTCTATTGTCTCTTCTACTCAATTTATATAAACATCGGTTAGAAGTCCGTGGTTAAATATATAATAATAAAAGATAGAAGATAGAAGATAGAAGATAGAAGATAGAAGATAGAAGATAGAAGATAGAAGATAGAAGATAGAAGATAGAAGATAGAAGATAGAAGATAGAAGATAGAAGATAGAAGATAGAAGATAGAAGATAGAAGATAGAAGATAGAAGATAGAAGATAGAAGATAGAAGATAGAAGATAGAAGATAGAAGATAGAAGATAGAAGATAGAAGATAGAAGATAGAAGATAGAAGATAGAAGATAGAAGATAGAAGATAGAAGATAGAAGATAGAACATAGAACATAGAAGATAGAAGATAGAAGATAGAAGATAGAAGATAGAAGATAGAAGATAGAAGATAGAAGATAGAAGATAGAAGATAGAAGATAGAAGATAGAAGATAGAAGATAGAAGATAGAAGATAGAAGATAGAAGATAGAAGATAGAAGATAGAACATAGAAGATAGAAGATAGAAGATAGAAGATAGAAGATAGAAGATAGAAGATAGAAGATAGAAGATAGAAGATAGAAGATAGAAGATAGAAGATAGAAGATAGAAGATAGAAGATAGAAGATAGAAGATAGAAGATAGAAGATAGAAGATAGAAGATAGAAGATAGAAGATAGAAGATAGAAGATAGAAGATAGAAGATAGAAGATAGAAGATAGAAGATAGAAGATAGAAGATAGAAGATAGAAGATAGAAGATAGAAGATAGAAGATAGAAGATAGAAGATAGAAGATAGAAGATAGAAGATAGAAGATAGAAGATAGAAGATAGAAGATAGAAGATAGAAGATAGAAGATAGAAGATAGAAGATAGAAGATAGAAGATAGAAGATAGAAGATAGAAGATAGAAGATAGAAGATAGAAGATAGAAGATAGAAGATAGAAGATAGAAGATAGAAGATAGAAGATAGAAGATAGAAGATAGAAGATAGAAGATAGAAGATAGAAGATAGAAGATAGAAGATAGAAGATAGAAGATAGAAGATAGAAGATAGAAGATAGAAGATAGAAGATAGAAGATAGAAGATAGAAGATAGAAGATAGAAGATAAAACTAATAATAGAAGATTTGTCCTTTTAAAGCCCCTTCAATAACCAAAAAGGTACCTATAATCGATATACTTGTTCTTAGAAATTAGAATTATTAGAATTAGAAATGCCGCGTCTAGGTGTAATAGGGAAACAAGGACCGTTAAATTTAAGCAGGATCTAAGTAGGCAGGTAAATAATTTATTAAAATTTTCTTATAAATAGTTGCCGTCTTAGACGATGCAAGGGTTCTCGTGCACACAGAGCTGGAAGTCTCTTTTAGAAACCAAATTTGACATTAACAGCTGTTTCCAGCTCAAAATATTGACACAAAGTCAGTATCATACTTCATACTAGACCACCAGCTCCGCCCAAAAATGAGAGATCCATAGAGCCAGTTTCAAAAAGTTATTAGGTGGTTAAGTATGTGTGCCATGCTAAAGTAAATGCAGGGCGTATTGGTCATGCATACACTGGCACCTAATAACATTTACAGTTATTTCTGTGGTACAACACGTATTCACAGATAGAAAAAGACGCCGCACTACTCATTTCAAAACTGGCTCTATGGAATTCTCTTTTTTCCCCGAAGCTGGTGGTCTATTCTCTCTGGTTTGTGCTTCATACCTCCGCGGAACGAAATGAGTCACTTTACGCTTGAACAATGTTGGTAAATATTGAAAACTTATTTCCAAAGTGAGTGCTGTGTTGCCCATAGTGCGTTTTTTGAAAAGAAGTTTTGCCCGAAATGAAGCACCCACCGCGCCTGCTGTAAGCAAATTTGTGCAAAAAGTTCGTGAGACAGATTATGCTAGTGGACAACACTCATATTCTTCGACGTCGTACATACGAGAATGTGGCTGCTGTAGCGCCGTAGCGGATTGTGAAGTGGTGGCATCATTGCACTTCCACAGCGCCCCGAGATGCTTGCAGATGTATGTTAGTTCTGCACTTAATTTGCTGCAAATTGCAATAGTCTTCGACTTATTGGAGACCCTATACTCAAATCGAATCTACAACCGTTGGTGCACAGAAGAGAAGTCGCTGATCTATGCTTCTTCTATAGGTACTTCCATGGTAGATGTTCAAAGACCTTATCCCTCGGAATGCAACTTTTGGGCGCCCCACAAGACACGCTGCTAATGCTCATAACAATACAGTACACTTGACAACAGCGACGACATCAACTTTCAAAAACTCCTTCTGTTAGATACAGAACAAGCAAACTTTATATATATATTATATGGATATATTTCCAGAAGACTACAATTTGCAGCAATTTAAGTGCAGAACTAACATACATCTGCAAGCATCTCGGGCGCTGTTGAAGCGTTATAGGTTCGCCTTCCCGGGAGAAGTATTAAAAAAAAATACATATATATAGACGAAAACAGAACCATTTGAATCCTCCAAATAAAACTACCGACGAATGTCGGTTAATTAAATAGAAATTCTCATTAACGATAACATAAATAAATTCTCCGCCGATATAATTGTACCTCCGCCACATAATGAACCATTCAAGTACCGAAATAGTCTTTAAACGGCCTCAAAATTTCAATTTCCCATCACAATTAAATTTTGTTCTAATTCCAAATTTCAATTACCAAGAATGAGAAAAAGGACACACCCAAAACTCAATAATATCCCATCAACCCCACAAAAATGTATTCAATTAAAAAAAAAAAATATATGTATTATATTCAAAACAAAATGTCTCCATTATTCATTCTGGAAGTTTGTCATCAACCCACTCAAGCTTCCCTCTTGGGTCTGCGTTAATTACCAAATTATGTTTACCACACAACTGCCAATGTAATCGTTTCCCAACAACGAAGAACGAACTACTACTACACTCCAGCAAACGGAACCTTCTCGTCATTTTCATTTGAATAAAAAACACATTAATTTCGCACCGGAACCAGAAAAATCCTTACAACTTGTAGTATTGCTCCGGCCGCCCACCAACCCCCAGTCACCCCCGAAAAGTTTTAATTAAATTTCTCATTTCACTCTATCCACTTGGAAATTTTCTTAAATTAAATGGCACAACATTTAACTAATAGTTCGACCCACTTATGTCCTGACAACTTTCGGTCCTTGTCATCATCCGCATAGTCATCATCGTAATTTTCATGAGGTAATTAATTTCCATAATAAATAAAATCCGTAGGACAATGTCAACAGCCCCGACCACTGCCGAGAAAACTGTCCAACTGTCAGCAGAAAAAAAAAATAATAATAATAGCCTTGCGATGGCAAAAATCGAATTGGAAAGCGGGAAAACTTCTCCAGGGCGCGGTTTACCACACACTCTACCACACTCCAGAGCAACAGCGCGGCGGCGGCTCCCAGGCTATAAGGATATATCGTAAGCGTAAATAATATCCTCGGTTAAGCACTATGAAAACACGAGCCAGTCTGTGAATAATAAACTTATCTCCGTCGCACTGGAAGAGTGGACCTCTGCACCCTGCCTCGTGTAGCCCGCATTGTGGATGTAATAAATTATTTATTGAAATTTTCCGAATGACGAACTTTTCTCTTGCCCTTCCCAGCCGTTCAAGGCTAAACCCATTCTGCATTGTATCTCTTCTCTTCGCTTTGTTGAACGTGGTCTTTTTGTTTTGACCCACCGCACCCACCATTGCCCAGACTTTTGAATAACGAAGCCAGCACTTCCCGAAAACACAAGCGAAAGTGGTTTGTGTGACCACACGCTGAATACTATGGTTGGGGAGGTAATTGAAAACCCCACCGCGCCGCAATATAATTGTAATTTGCTACGCGACTTCTTGCCATCATCGTCGCGTCGCGTCGTCATTATTACGTGCGTCGTGTGCCCCATACATATGGGGCAGATTTTGGGCCAACAATTATGCCATTTCGGTGCAGGCATGTCATGGATGGCCCGATGGGGTATACGTGCCGTAGTTTTGAGTATTATGCAAACAAAAAAAAAACGGTCTGCCCTGTGGAATTGATATAAAAGTGATATGCAATCGATGGAGAGGTATCAATCGTAGTTTCGCACTTAATCCGAGTTCAAGTCAAGTTTGACACGTTTTGCGGTGTTTTAAGAAAAGTTTCGTGTATCACAATGAAAGTCATATTGGTAAGTTGTGCGAGTGAAAGTGAAAGCATATCCAAGAGGATTTCGAAAGCCATTAAGGATTAAAAGGATTTAAAAGTGAAACTCAGTGATTTGGGAAATACAAGAAGTGTGCGGGAAAGGGTTTCAACAGGCCATGAATTGGATATTTCAAAGGGCTTTTTAGTGATGTGAAGTTACAAGTCTTGGTAGTGGAATATTTTGTAGCAATTGGCAAACCATCAAGGATTTTTTGTAAACGCTGTGCTCAATTGTGTAATTTCTACATTTGAAGTGCGAACCGTCCTAAGAGTTGAATCATAAGTGTCTAAGGAGCGATATTTGGATTCGGTCTGTAAAAAAGAGAATATTTTAGTAGGACGTGTCTATCTACCTATACCTACATAACATCTACGTGTCTTTTCATTTCAATTCAGGACTCGTGATCTTTTCATTTGAATTCAAATATTGAATAGAATAAAAATAAATGTGTTACCTATATTGTGATAGGAGACTTCATACCCTTCACATTTTTCAAAGACTTTTGAAGTTTTGAAGTCCGCGAGAAGCACAATCCCAATGGTCAAACCTACTGGCTTCGTCTACCGCAGACGGATTTCCATCAACTAAGAAGTTCTATCGTCTGGAACGTTTATTGCAGCCTATTGGATGGTAATCTCAATGATTGTATTCGCAATGAATTTGTGTCACCTTCTTAGATTTAAACACTGTAAAGCTGGCACTGTTGATGAAGCCACTATAGGTTTACTTCCTTCCTCGGGACATTTGTATGGTCAGGCACATAAACCTATGCCACAAGATACGAGCGGAATCGGAATGCTCAATTTTAAACAGTTTATAGACGTTAAAGAACAGCCCTACTTGACATGAAAAAAGTCTTAAAAGGAAGGATCACGTAAATTTGTTTATGGCGATGGCCAACAAAATTTTGTATTATGTCAAATAGAAAGTACAGCCGGAGGTAGTGAAGATAAATCATTTGCATGTCCCTGGAATTTTTTATATCTACTATTCTAGAGAATCGAATATAATTCTGCTTCCTGCAGTTTCTATAATATATATAGCCTCTCAAAGTCTAAGAAAAGGGCTCAAATTTGTGCGTGATAATCTGAACGTATAAGGCATCCCAGTAAGGTTACAATTACAATAGTCCAGACTTTCTAAGTGGCTTTGGCCGCCTGGCGGCTGCAGTACAATGTCCAAGGCCCAAGGGGTAAAATGGAATAGGTATAGAGCTTGGAATCCAGAACAATGTCAAAGTAACCTGCTGACTTGGGCATTTGCTAATTAACTTCCTGAATTTTAACG
This sequence comes from Cheilosia scutellata, assembly GCA_955612985.1. Classification (NCBI taxonomy): domain Eukaryota; kingdom Metazoa; phylum Arthropoda; class Insecta; order Diptera; family Syrphidae; genus Cheilosia; species Cheilosia scutellata. Next base: position 55,451,799 of record OY015312.1, on the reverse strand, counting down.
GCAGGGATTTTTCAATTTCTAGTGACACCTAATGCTCTTATGTGACAGATGTAGATGTAGCAAACAAAAAAACCTCCCTACCACAATAAATTTGCATTTCTGTTGTTGGCAGCAAGCAGCAACAGAAACAATGAATTTAGACTTGTTTACTTTCTGTCGTCAGACAGCCATTTTTCTGTCGCTAAATTCTGTTGCTGAAAAATTAATTTTCTATTCCTAATTCCCCTTTCACAATACGGGAGTAATAACGAGACGAGAGATGAGAGCGATGAGAGAATCGCTCTCTCCTCGTTCTCGCTTTAACAACGTCCGGCAATTCACAATTAAACGAGGTACGTTCGGCGAGTTTTTCTGACAACGAATAGAGTGACCATGCCAATATGCCATAACGTAACGTCAGATAAATGAATTTTCTTTTTCTTTAATCTCGTGCATGTGATAGAGATGGCATGCTGTGTTTGTGTCATTCACAATACGCTGCACTTTACCATTTCATCAATTACCACAGTCGACCTTGTCGCAAATCTGAACTCATGCAATTCCACAGAGTAATGTCCGTTACTACAATTAATATCTTGCTATCGAAATTAACAAATAATTAAAATTAATTTTCACATTCACAATAGATCATTTTATATGGAAAATGTCGCCATTGTGAGTTCATCATATTTATCCTAGTACACTAAAAATTATTATTATTAATGCGCACCTTAATTGCTTAAAGTAATTTTTAGTCTCAAATTTAAATAAAGAAAGGTCACAATTGTGAAATTTGTAAGAAAAAAGTTACTATTGTGAACCAATGAATTTCAAATCCAAACAAAAAGCAGATATTTGTTAGGTCAAATGAGTCTTAGTCTATGCGTCATTTTAAGACTTTAAATTTATGCAGTTCACAGTAAACTATATGTTTCATGCAAATTTCGCAATTGTGACCTTCCGTAAATTTAGAGTCGAGAACGGAAGTTATGTTATTATAGGTGCTTTGATTTTCGGTTGGATATAGGTTGGTATCGCTGTCAATGCCGCTCCGATTTATAAAAGGGTTGCGGGTGTAGGATTGTCAAGAAGTGAACCCTTCATAAGTGGCTCTAAATCATCAGGGCCAATCCCCATACCTGTAGATGAGAGATTTCCGACATTATCCAAAATGTTCAACCTGGATCTTTCGAGATAACTGCCTTCCTGCCTAATGGTACACATTCCATTGCACGTCTTGATACTAGACCTACGTTCAACTTCAACGTGATCGAACCAACGACTACACAAGAACAGCTCTATTCAAAGAAGCACCAGCAATATCTTCGCACTGCTCAATGTGCACGTAACGCATACGTTCGTTATCGAAATGCAAATCAATATCTAATCGCCTACAATCATATTATTGTATTCAATTACGGTTTTAACTTGATTATGTAACATAGGACCTTAACCTGTTTTGAAATACGCACTGATGTCATAATACTAACGTGTAAGTGTTTATACAAAACTCAGACATGATAGTTGTTGGTCACGTGCATTGGCCACTCAATGGCCAAGTTGTCAACGAAAGAAGTGGGTCAGTCTACGATAAGTTCATTTTGGATTAGTTCTGCATTCATTAACCATTAAAGTTGACGTGAATTGATTTTTTAATTCCGACTTATTGATCAGTAATATTTTTTTCATATTTTAACTGTTTGCAATAATTTGTCGCCGATTTAATGTTGTAAACGTTATTGCTGTGAGGATTTTTTTGCACAGGGCAATAATATTCACATTGTCCATTATATGTACATACATTATTTTACATTGAATTCTGAATTAAAATTCAATGGACGGTAAATGGTATTTAAATCGCATAAACCGTAATGAAAGGTAATTCAAATGTCACCATAAAGCACGTCAAAAATGAGCGTTGAAATGGATGCTCATTATGTTTTTCAGACGTTCAAACCAAAGCAAATAAAAAACGTGTAATGCGAGAAACAGATTGGCACAGCAACAGCAACAGCAACTTTGACAGCCACAGCGCACTTTTTAGAGCCCATGCTTTTTAATGGCTGAAGTTACATTACCACAGCAACATCGACATCGACATCGACGTTAGAGCTAAGTCCTAAATTCAATGTTGCTGTGCAAATGCTACCAACACCACGGTGACTTTTTCAGTTCTCTCAACTTTCGAATGCTGACATACTGAAGGTGCAGCAGCATTACCAGATATCTACAATTAGGTTTCAGCAGTTTAGAAAATATTCTTATGTAAATTATTTAGAAAATACTATTTTCATTTTCTTTTGATTTAGATTGCTTTTATTTTCGATTGGCAAAATTTTAAATTCTTTTTTTTGTGATCTGTGTCAGTACACCGACTTTCACTGATAATTGTGTATAACATACTGCAGGCGTCAAATTATTTACTGTCGGTGGGACTTGATTTTTAATTCAATTTTGCTATTGCAATGTGGAAACGAGTTTTGGCAATAATATTCACATTGTCCATTATATGTACATACATTATTTTACATTGAATTCTGAATTAAAATTCAATGGACGGTAAATGGTATTTAAATCGCATAAACCGTAATGAAAGGTAATTCAAATGTCACCATAAAGCACGTCAAAAATGAGCGTTGAAATGGATGCTCATTATGTTTTTCAGACGTTCAAACCAAAGCAAATAAAAAACGTGTAATGCGAGAAACAGATTGGCACAGCAACAGCAACAGCAACTTTGACAGCCACAGCGCACTTTTTAGAGCCCATGCTTTTTAATGGCTGAAGTTACATTACCACAGCAACATCGACATCGACATCGACGTTAGAGCTAAGTCCTAAATTCAATGTTGCTGTGCAAATGCTACCAACACCACGGTGACTTTTTCAGTTCTCTCAACTTTCGAATGCTGACATACTGAAGGTGCAGCAGCATTACCAGATATCTACAATTAGGTTTCAGCAGTTTAGAAAATATTCTTATGTAAATTATTTAGAAAATACTATTTTCATTTTCTTTTGATTTAGATTGCTTTTATTTTCGATTGGCAAAATTTTAAATTCTTTTTTTTGTGATCTGTGTCAGTACACCGACTTTCACTGATAATTGTGTATAACATACTGCAGGCGTCAAATTATTTACTGTCGGTGGGACTTGATTTTTAATTCAATTTTGCTATTGCAATGTGGAAACGAGTTTTCTAATTCAATCGTCGCGAGCTGTGTTAAAATTAATGTTTGACAAGCAATTAAAACAAAAGTACATACAAATTTGAATTTGATGTTGGGCAGCAGAAATCTGAAATACCCAGTCGATATATTTTATACTTTAGCCACCACCAAGTACCTATAATGGTACGTACCTACTGGTAGGTAATAAGTACGTTAACACTCATGAATTAAATAAATATTCTAATATGCTCTAACATTTTACAGGTTATCATGTACCTAATACCATTTTTTCGCTTTCACCATTTATTTTGATAAAAGGTAATCTGGTAATGCTGTGTTGCAATCAACTGACAACAAATTTTTTTTTCCTCCCTTGACAAAGTTGCTGTTGATGTTTCCAATGTATTTCATGCGACTTCTGCTGTTGAAGTTGCTGTTGCTGTCAAAGTTGCTGTTGCTGTTGCTGTGGTAATCTGTTTCTCGCATAACTGGTATAGTTAGAATTTGTCAGTTCTTCAAATGTCGTCCTATGTTGAATTTTTGATCTTTTCGCATGTTTTTAGTTTCCGAGTAAACAAAAATACGCAGTTGCAATGCCAAAATCCAGGTCTTCACCAGCCTCCACAATTTGATATGCTTTTACAATGGATATCTCTGCCTCTATACAAATCCACGCCGTTAGCACCCGCCTGCCACTCGAAAATTAGACTTGTTCGACATAAGCGGCACCAGACTGGTATCATTCCATTCCTCGTCTACATTTCTTTACATAGACTTTTTAGTGATTCCACCTCACATTTGGTCACCATGCCACTGCGCCACGCCACATCAAATGGACAGAGTTTCTTACTAAAGACCAACAAGTACCCCAAGTGCGTATTGAATTTGTCTGCAAGCGATGATCGGCTTATAGTATTGTACTAATTGTAACGCTGTGTTACAAAAATGTGTTACACATGTAGATATTCATTTATATTGCTAGTAAAAATTATAATAAAAGTAAATGGTTAACGCAACAGGGTCATATATTTACATAGCTTCTTATAATTATTTTTTTAATGTTTGCGATGAATGGAAGGACTTATTATTTAATGCCGTATCCTAGCTGAATTGAGAAGCTTTCTCGGTTTTTTTGTCCAACTTTTGCATCAAGACACAGTCTTTCCCACTAGTTTCAGTTAAATTGGCGCAGTTGGTTTTGCTAACAAAATCCCTTCATCAGGCACCTGGACCTACCAATGCCATGCCATCGAAAGAGAAAGATGATAAGCTCAACTTATTCCTTCTCACGAGCGCAGATACTGTATGACGTCAATGCAGTATCCGTATTGTATACGGTTGCCTTAAGTCATTTAAAACTGTTCTGATACATGACGTTACATTGAAAGAGATTGGTAATCCAGCGCACCTAAGATCTTTTTTTCTGTATACATACCTAAACAAAATGCTCCTCCGTTTGCTGCATCTTTGTTACTTCATTTCATCATACAAATGTCAATCGACCAATTAGTTCTTGGTACACATTAATTCGGATAAAGTAAATGATTATGATAAAAAACCCAACAATATTAAACATGTACGCCATGCTTGTTCAACGCCATATACGTAATTTATCTTCACTTCGAAATGTCACTAAAAATGTCCTTCAACCGATACTAACGACAAAGTCATTCTTCAACATGTTTTATTGATAAAATCTACACATCACGTGTGCAGCAATATCAATTTACCACATACAATCATGCATGATTACATACTTCAAGTGGAACCCACGTCCTATTTCCATTGTAAGTGCAAAGGCCACTGACATCACATCCGTTTCAAAGAACACACACACGCCCTTCTCTTTGCTGCCGCAAAACATTTTTCTTCATCCCTACATAGTTCGCATTCTTCTTTCTCTCCAATCAATCTTATTTCGATCGGCAACAAAAAAAAAAAAATAAGAGAAGGAGAAATGCGCACAGGATTAAGCGAAAACGACTTTTTGGTCCTTGCAAAAAAAAAAACGAAAAACCAGCAACAGTGTAACTTAACTATACAGAAGGAGAGGTCTCTTAGAGTTGGGAGTTCACTATTTCTTCGCCCAAAAATAAACATCAACCCAAACTGCTTTCGAGGACTAAGGATTTTCGTTATATTTTACTATACATGGAAGGCATCTACGTGTATGTACTTATAGTAGATATTGAAATTAAAAAAAATTAAATCAAAATGAAACTTAACTGTAGGGATAATCACCCTCGAAATCCGATTTTCATATGTGTATCTAAGGAAAATAAAAACATTTGGAAATGAAATTGAATGCGATTCATCCGCAGTATGAGGCTGAGGAAGAGGATATGAAATTGTGCAAAGGGACCTTCGGTTTGGCTTTCGCATATATCCCTTTTGGATATTTTTCTTTTCATCGTTAGTTTTTTTCAGTGATGTAGACTGTAGACTACTGCCACTGCCAGTGATCAGATTGACTATACCGCGAGTACAGTGCGGGGATCTATCAGCAGAAGGAAGTAGCCGAAACATCATTCCATTTGAAATTTGTCTGTGCCAGTATAGTGGGTGGTTGGCTTCTTGTTTGTGTATTGGGTGGTTTTTCTGTTTCACCTAAAAGTGAAACTTGACCGAAAAGTTCCTACGAAATATTCGTTCCTAGTCGTTGGTCGAAGGAAAAAAAAACCAAAGGAAATATTGTATAGAGTTAATGAATTGTGAAGGAACGGCTGACAGTTAACAGGAAGAAGCTTTTAGGTATGCACACTAGGGAGATTCTTTGGTGGAAGACTTTATGTAGCACTTTAAATGAATTTAAGGATACAATCTAGTACTTATCGAAGTGGTCTCATTCATGGTGGAAAATCGATTAGGAACTTGTGCTATATATTCTATATTTAGTATAAACAAACTTGGGAACTCAGTTTCTATGCCATTACTTGCAACAATTTAAGTGCTGAATTAACCTACATAATATGATCATCTTGGGACACTCTGTAAGCATTGTTAGTTAAATTTTGCCAAGAGACTTTTGTTTTAAAAATCAGAAAAAATCGAACGTCAAAAGTTTTCCTTTTTGAAACTATAAATTTACAAAAAATTCACCTCTCCTGAGTCCTATTTCATAAAAATTGACAATTTCGACAGGTGACTGGTGAGAATTTGTAAACTCTGACAATTCTCTTTCATATTAAATAATTCAACAATTTTGTAGAATTGGCTGAAAATAACAGACCAAGGGTGGTTTCATTAAAAAAATTTAACAATTTGCAATTTTGTCAGTAGGTAATTGACAATTGCGATAGGCGTTTGAGTTTCAATCAAGTATTGATTTAAAATGTTAAATATTATTATTTCGAAAGTGATGAAGAATCTCAAATCCAATTTCGTGTAGTACGCACTCGACACTTTAAAGAAAGATTTAAAATTTAAGGAAAATTTGTATGTCCGGAAAACAGGACCGGATTATACTTCTTTTAAAAATCGCTGGACATCTAGAGCATACCGCAAAACTCTCTTGATGATAGGACTCACAACAAATTTGCCAAAATATCTATAAATATGACAAAATTGTGGGCGCAGTGGTTAGTGTGATGGATTAGGTACTGTGCGAGGGATCCCAGGTTCGATCCCCGGAAAAACAGAAAAAAACACCTCTCGAGAATGTCTGACAAACATCCGAGAGTATGACTGTGCTGAAAAAGCTTCTCAATTCAGTCATTCGGCATAAAATTGTAGGTCCATTCCATTCGTTCCAAAAATATAAACTCACACAAACGAATGGTTGCGAGAATCTAGGCCTATGGTGTTTACCGCATGTTGCACCACCTATTTTTTTTTTTTGTGACAAAATTGTCAGGACAAGTTTGTCAATATATGAGAATGGAAAAAAATTGTCAGGACAAGTTTTTCGTTGTATTTAACCGACAATTATTTCACCTGCCAATATCTTATGAAATGAAAATTTGTCCCACAAGTGCGACAAATTTGTAGAATTGTCACCTGCCAATGCTTATAAAAGAAGGCCCTGGATTTAGAGGAACAATATTATCCACTAAAGTTATGTAGATATCTCCATACGATGCTATATAGATAGTACTGCTTTTGACTGAGTGATTTAAAAAAATTGCTAACTTTTGTCGGCAAGAAATGGAAATAATTTACAAAGGTGTAACTTTTGCCCCAATCGGGTTTTTTGACTCAACAGTGGAAATGACCACCGTATCTGGCTTAGAAAGGCTTTAGTTTCTTTGTTGGCTACATAGTCTCAGTGATGAGTGCATGAAAATTCAAATTTATCCGTTTGGGCCAACTACTTTCCTACATAAATCATATTTAGTTATTACTATTACACTCTATGGAAATAATTTGTTTTTATTATTTGCCCAATTAAAATAAACGTTTCTGTTCCCATCTAAAGGGCCCCCAAACACGAAGCAAACAAGCCAACTAACATAGCTATTTGTGCAGTCTATACAAGGAACTCCTTGCGGCCTTGCACAAATTGTTTTTATTGTGAATATTATATAAGTAGCCACGACAATCGAAAGACAAATTATTTTGTTGCCAGCTGTTTGAATACTGTTTGCATCATGTTTAGGGTCTTTATATAAATTTAGTGGTTCTGAAAATACTAGATAGACAGATAGGCGAACTTATTCAATGTTCAGGGAAGTGTAAATTTGTAAGTACATTTTTACTGACTATAGCATAACTTGATAAACTTAATAAGAAGAAGTTGGCCAAATAAAAGCTTAAACGACTTAAAGGTTCTTATTTTTATTTATGAAGTCGCTAATCAGCACCATTTGTTGTGTTCTTATTGGACACTATATTGTTAGGTTATATGTACATACATATGTATAGTGAGCGTTAAAAGTGAGTGAGTGTAGCTAAGCTGAGGCTCTATTAAGGTGACTTCAAGAGGAACTGCAGAGAGGACGATAAGATTTAATGGAACCTCTTTAGATAAAGATTATAAATCGTGAAACTTTTATTAGGGTCGATAAATCAATTCTTGCCATTTACTTTTTGAATATTATTTCATGTAAATGTTGCCCGTGACTACGCCCCACGACTACGTCCAACATATCGACTGGTATCTCACCAATGACACGAGTTATGTTATCTTCCAAGGAGGAGACTTCACATATCCCCACAAAAAATAGTCCAGCGGCGTCAAATCGTAAACGTAAGATGAATTCTTCAAAAAAAAAAAAAAAAAAAAAAAGCCCATTGACCAAATGTTCGACGTTGTGGCAGGTCGCCTGGATTCAATTCTTGCACCAGCTATATTTTGTATATTTTTAGACCAAGATCCTTGCGTAAAACTTGGTGCCATGAAATAAAGTCTTATGCAAAAAGGTCCAAAACGTAATTTTGGACTTTATTGCACTTTCAAAATTGAAATAAAGTCCAAAACGCGCTTTCAAGATTTGCAATTTCAAGAGTGCAATAAAGTTTTTGGACATTATTGCACTCAGCTATTTAAAAGAAAAAGAAAGCAGGGGTGTTGCAGGGTTGCGTTGTTCGGGTTTATAAGTCTATCCATGGTGAAATGAAAATGCTAACTGAGCAGTTTTTAGTTTGACACGAGTCACGATCACGAATCACTCGTGAGCTGTCAGCAAAAAAATTACCCATTACTTAGGTTCATAAACTTCTCAGACACCCTGTTCCAGACGACATTTAGCACAAATCATTGTGACCTACCACATATTATTTCAGGTGAACAATAAAAATAATTTTTATTGAGTGTTAATAAACGTGCTTTACTTATAACCATTTTTAGTGTCGACTCAAAATTTTATTAAGTCACAAAAACTATATTTCCCATACAAATTTTGCTATTGTGAACTTCTACAAATTTAAAGTCAAAATTTGTATTTGTATCTCTCAATTGACTTAGCTAGAGCTAAAATAAATCCAATGTCCCCTAAATCTACTACATTTTGGTATACAATGGGCCTTACCAATAAACATTTTGAACCATCAACTTAAATATTTTGAGAGTCATATTTCAATTCTGAGCTCGTAAAAGTTAGCCTGGGTACTAAAAATGATTATTAGTACCGTTACCTTGGTATATCTTTTAGCTTATGAATTAAGAAAACCAAGTTTTCTTATATTGGCCTTGCTTAATTCGTCCTTTCAATTAGTAATCGAATCATCGCTCACACCACACGCTTGCAGATAAACACTTTGTCAAAGAAATTTGGAAAATTCTAAAATTTCCCTTTTCCATTCTGATTTGAAAACATTTTAAAAATGAATTAAAAAAAAAGCACAACCCATCAATCTGTTGATGCCCCATTTGGGAGAACCATATAACACCCATTCAAATCTGGTCTTCCAAAGTGTAGATGCAATTTGTAAACATTTCTACTGTGGTATAGAGAATAAAAAACGTATTTCTCTCCTTTTCATCCTTCTATTCATCCAATGTGGTAATAAAACAAGATTGAGGCCAGCAGACGGACATAAATTGGGGACAGAGCACCCAGAAACGGATTGGTAGCAGGAAAAGCCATCATATATTTGCATTACTGATTTAACCCCAATGTTGGTGGTGAAAATCGATACTTTATTGCCGTTGCAAAATTCGAATTGAGATAAAATTGATATCCTTTTACGTTAAATGACATTTTTGGCTGCCAGGATCTCTCTTTTTTTTTTTGGTAAGTGGGTTGTTGCTGTTGTTGGGTACTCGTTTTTTCCCCGTTCTCTGTGCTCATCGCCAACGGCTTGTTCGGTGTAATAGGGTAAAAAGAACATCATGACATATTATTTACGGGCCTATTCAAACTATAGGATACTGTATGCTGAATTTCCGTGTCCTGTCGCATGTAACGATCGACTATGGCGGCTGACTGCGATGATTATTATTATTATGGTTAATTCTGCTATTGATGTAATGTTTTACGAGGACTTTTGCTTCGTCTTTTTTTTATCGCATTTGTATTGTCAATTATTCAGATTTATGTCGGCATAAAAAGCCGGTCAAGCAGGTTCAATAGTAGAGGAGAGGGTCTGGTTATTGTGTTCGGACTACTGTGAAAAGCCAAAGGATGTTGCAAAAATAATGTAAATAATAGTAGAGGCGGGGAGAGGAATTCATTTTTGTTTGTTTTTGATTTTCTGAGGTTTGTGGTTGATGTAGGATTTAATTTTGGATTCTATTGACAGTATTTTATGAGTCCATTAGTAAGTGTAAAAGTTGCAGCTTCCTTTGAAGTCTAATATAAAAAAGGTGGATTGAACACACAAATTCACACAAAATTTTGCATGAAATATTGAACAAAATACAGTCATACATGGTAACTATATTCACTGAGTATTTTTAGCTTTATTGATTGGTTCTTGCTCAGTGACTGGGTGGGACATGCACATGACCCTTATTGCGTACTACCTGTTGGTTGAGATCCCCTTTCAACTGAAGGAAAATACGCACAGCCTTACTATCGGTGGATCTTGGCAAGGGAGCGATTTGTAGTTTTTCTTTCTTCCTGATAGTTTTATTGGGCTGTCGCCTTTAAGTATTGCAATACTGATGTTGTGCACTAACCCGAAATCAGTTTTACAATCAATCTTAACTGGCCGAAACGATCGCCTGTCCATTTCATTCGTTGACTTTGCTACATTATTGATTTGGTCACAATTGTTTCTAGATCTATCCAGTACTTGTTGGACCACTTTCGTTCCTTGTAATCTATTTCCTAAGAGTACCAAAAAACTGCTATTTGATTAGAAGAGTGTCTAATTAGATCTGATCGTTTAGGTCGTTAGCTTTAAAGAAATCCGCTTGACAGTCAGTCTTATCGACTGATCAGTCTGCATCATCACATTAAATACGAGCCGTGTGGGAGGAGTCGATCGTCCATTCTTTGTAGTTTGTGCTTTGCATGTGTCTTGATCGAGTCATGAACAGGCTCAAAATTCAGGAAAGATATTCTACATACGACCTTATAGTCGTATCCAATAAAGGGATATAATCAGTCAGAAAAATTACCTACCACATTTAAAAAAAAAAAAAAAATAAATAGGCGGCGCAACAGGCGGTAGACACCCAAGGCCTAGCTTCTCGCAACCATTCGTTTTGTGTGAGTTTCTATTTTTGGAACGAATGGAAGGGACCTACAATTTTATGCCGAGTCCGAACGGCTGAATTGAGAAGCTTTTTCAGGACAGTCATACTCTCGGATGTTTGTCAGACGTTCGCGAGAGGTGGCGCAGTAGAAAAAACCTTAAGATGTAATTTGTGTTTTTCCGGGGATCGAACCTGGGATCCCTCGCACAGTAGTCCAGCACACTAACCACTGCGCTACTGCGCCCACCACATTTTTACGAACTTAAATTTTCTACAGCCCATCAGAAAAGTCACTCTTTATACCAACTGACTGATTAGATCCTTCGATTGGAACGTGTTTCGGATAGGACCGCAAATCCTTTGAAAGCAAGATAGATCTTCTAGCTTTTTTATTAATTATTCAAGTCAAATATGTGTGAATTACAAGCGGTAAAAATACCGCTTTACATTCGATGCGACCAACTTGCAATTAAATTAAATGTTTCGTCCATCCTTCGGCGCCATGGCGCTATGCATTATTTATATGAAAAGTGCTGACCTATTGATAGATCGGAACTGTAGCCACCTTAGTTCAAGTTCTCTCCGTTCCGTTTTGTAAATTGTCAAGTGTTTTGTTCTAATTTAGTAAAACGCCTTCGCTTTCTCCCCATCACTATCCTTGCTAAATTGAAATGGTTGAGATGAAATACACCAAAAAAAAGTGGTTAATTTTATACTTTCTCTAGTTTTGTCGTAACTCCTAAACGCACGCACGTTCGTTTAAGGACAGGGCAAGTTACATCGCTTCACTTACAATATCTCCTCAATAGCCACTCAAAAGATTTTCCAATCGAAGTTTTGTATCCAAGTGGCTGACTGATATAAATTAGCTTTTGAAATTGTTCGTCCCTCGTTGGGCGCCACTTTAAGGCATTTTCAATAAATTATTTCCCAAATGTACCCTAATTGGATTTCACCTGTCATTCATTGCAAATACATTAACTGTCAACTTAACCTGCCATTGTATAACTACCAAAGGGTTCAATTCCAAAAAATACCATCGGGAAAAAAAGTCCCCAGATAAAGCAATCAAAATAAAAAAACACACCCGCGCTACAGACACTACTATATAGCGGTACATACAATTTATTGGCATTTCTCTCATCTTGGGATTATTTATTTGTGCGAGGTTTTGTCTTCTGGGATTTTGACACGATCCCAATTGGATCCATTTGACAATACCGCACTTAAGTTTTTTAAACTCGTTTTTTTTATTTTTGTAACATTTCCTGAATGAAATCATTGCCGGCATCCATTATCCGATATTTAAATGAAGTCATCAGTTAATGCCATCCATCTACTGTGTGGCCGACGACGACGTATCTGCTTCCGGGAAAAGCATTGGATTGGGTATCTCTGCATGGGAATAAAGTCCATATCGATGAATCGAAATGAAAAGGACTTTATTTTTTTTTTTTTTTTTTTTTTTTTTTTTTTTTTTCACAAGAATTACATTAATTTTGGAGTTCACTTGTGTGTATTATTTGGTTTCGATTTCCACCCATGCTTTTGGAGGATCCTTTATATATTTCATAAGTGTGTCGTTTATTTTTTGCATACAAAATTTAATTCACCAATTGTAGTGGCAATAACAATGGCTGATAATAATGTTTAAAAAAAATACTGTAATGTATGCATTATCTGCTATGAATATGAAACGGTTTATTTGTGGTTGGTAGGGAAATATGAATCAGAAATTAAGGACATGAAGTAAAGCGCGGTTGTGTGTATATGTATGTATTCAGTGGCTTCCAATTATTGTGTATGCAATATTCACTAATAAATTTTAAGTAAATATGTATGCTATGTTACAATACAAGAGCAGAGAGGTTACAACTGATTGGCATCTTTTGTTCGTGCGGTATGCAATGAATTTATAATGGTACTGACAATTGTTTGCGTTTTGGTGGAATATGTTTTGAGATATTTACTTTGATTACTTTACAGCGATAAAATCGGATTATGTTTGAAGGCAATCGCCTGATTTCTTATTAATACCAAAAATTTGAATCAATTTGTTTCCGTAATTAATTTTGCAAAAAAAAATTGTAAAATTAACCCCTCCAGTTGAAAAGTATAAGGTCCTTCATTTCGCATAATTGGAGCAAGTACGGCGAGTGCATCTACATATTTCTAAATATACAAGCCGTTGACGACAGCACTAACGACATAAATATCTCCCGATTATATCATTCACTTTAGCTCTTATAAAGAACGACATAAATGTAGGGTGGCCTGGTCATACTATAAGAAAAGTTAAGGCTTCCATTAAAAATTTTAAAATTTGGTTTTCAAAATTTTCGATAATTAAATCAATTTTTTTTTTAATTTGCAGATAATTGCCTGCTCCTTGGCAGTAGCCATGGCGATGCCAGAGCCTCCATCTCGGTATGGACCCCCGCCAGCTCCGCAGCAAAAATACGGTCCACCAGCTCCACAAAAGGACTACGGCCCACCACCGGCACCTGCACAACAATACGGACCACCACCAACACCACAACCCCTACCCCTCTATGGACCACCAGCTGAATTCTATGGTCCACCTGCTGAGCGCATAATCACCAAAAACGTTTATGTGCATGTGCCACCAGAGGAGCCAGAGGAATATCCTATCAGCGCCCCAATTCAAACTGCAACACCCAAAAAGCACTACAAAATCATTTTCATCAAAGCACCAAACCCACCAGCACCAATTGCACAAGTTCTACCACCACCACCACAGGACGAACACAAGACATTGGTTTATGTGCTTGTCAAGAAACCCGAACCACCAGCACCGCTTATTGTCCCAACACCAGCCCCAACCGAGCCCAGCAAACCCGAGGTTTACTTCATCAAGTACAAGAATGCCGCAAAGCCAGCCCTCGAATATGGACCACCACCATCGAAACCATCTGAGGAATATGGTCCACCAGAGAAGTTCTAAAACCGTACAAATCCAGTCTAAAAAAAAAAAAAACATGCCTCAAGACTTCCATTTGCTGTTAGGACAATTTTTTGTTTTTGTATAAATTTAGTAGATTTATTTGTTATTGCCCCTGTTGTTGATGTTGTTACTATTGGTTAGTTCTGTATAGGTCCCTCTGTTTGACCAACACAAAGTTAAGTGTCCTGGCTATACTGAGAGGCCATGCAGTGTAAAAAAAAAACGATCGAAATATACCTACTTTTACGTAATCCTTAAATGCCAGTCGCCTTTTTATTTATTTCAGGGAATTCCAGTTCATCTATGTGGCCTTAAAGGAGAACGAATTATTTCAATTAAGAGCGGCTTAGGCATTCGTATTCCTTTGAGAGGGAGGCATGATTTTTTGTTGTTTTTTGCTGTTTTTATTCGACGTCTTAATGCGAAACGAATGACGGACATTAAATCCAAGTTGTAAATAGAAATCAAGTTGATGTTTGAGATTTTATTACAATGAGGATGAACTATTTCCTGTTTTATTGCAAGGGAATCGGGATATGGGGTCGAGTTGCTCTGGTGGAAGTAATACGTGCGAAGCGATGCGATAGTTTGTAAAGAAAACGTAATGGCATGGGCGTTTTTTCGTAGAGAAAAAGGGTACGTACTCCGATGAAAATGATGAGGCTCTGAAAAATATCCGCAGCTCAAGTAGTGACTCGAAGATTTTTTTTTTATTATTATTATTCTTATTAAATTTTAAATAGCGTCAGCTACTTGGGGTGACAATTGAATTGGAAGCTAGACTGGAAAGGAAACATCGAGGAATGTGTCAAGAAAGCAAGAAATCATCTCTTATATGGAATAATGTTTTGTGGAAGACCGAGAAATTCCAAATGCAAAATGTTCGACGAGCAGGGGCGTAGCGAGGGTTTGAGCCGTGGGGAGGGGGGGGGGGGGGTGACTTTCATTGAAATGCCGACTTATTTCAGGAACTTGCCGACTGTATAGAAATCATGAAAATCGGCCCAGTGGTTAGAGTTATATCTAACGTCAACGAGTTTCACTCCATAGAAGATGTTTTTTGTATGGGAGGCGCCACGCCCCTTTGTCCAATTTTGACCAATCTTAACAGTAACACCCCTGGGCTAATACCTAAAAGACCATTCACATAAGAGCGACCAACTACCTACGATCGATCGACTATTCGCAAGCTTTGACAGTCCGTTCACATGAACACTTTTATAGGTCGCGACAGTTCGCGAATTTCAGCCATCAGTTTCTACCCACAATGTCTAGTTTGAGGTTAAGTTCGAACGAATGTTTAATTTGCTAGTTTGTGGAACGCGTATTAAATGATGTGGATTGCGAATAAACTTTGACAATTCGCGCGGGAGTTTTAGTTCGCGGCAAAAAGTTTGGAATTCGAAATTTCGTTATTTAAACTGTTTATAAACTTATTTTCTTAATACATTTTGATAGGATAATTAATTATCCTCCTCTTTGCCCAAACACACGTTTGCCGCGAATTGTTAAAGTTCGCATTCCACATTAATAAGCCGCGAACTACCGAATAACACATTCCTTCGAATTTAATCTCAAATTAGAAATGCCAACCGTCCTTTTTACAATCGAATCGAAACTCGATAAATTTTAAGGATTTCAGTCGGCAAAATTCACCGATGCCGACCGTTTTTTTAAAATCGAATCTAAACTCGCTAAATTTTAAGGATTTCAGTCGGCAATCTCACCGATGCCGACCGTCCTTTTTAAAATCGAATCTAAACACGCAAAATTTTAAGAATTTCATTCGGGAAATTCAACGTTGCTGACCGCCCTTTTTAAAATCGAATCTAAACTCGCTAAATTTTAAGGATTTCAGTCGGCAATCTCACCGATGCCGACCGTCCTTTTTAAAATCGAATCTAAACTCGCTAAATTTTAAGGATTTCACCGACTCACCGATTTTAAGGAGTTCATCTGAAACCTTTGAAAATACCGACTTTTGTATACATTTACAAGTTTAAAAACCTATACCTAATGGAAATCCGAACTTAAGACCTAATTTTTGAAAATTGATCGTTGATTTGCCGACTCTTCAAAAGCGTGGGGGGGTGCGACACTGCCTACTAAAATTTTATTGAATCTAGGTTCTAAACGCTCAATTCCGGAGAGATGAAAATGGTTGTTATACCAATGGATGGGGTTGCGGTTAGTTCTTCTTGGAAGAACAGTGTTTTCCAGATCAAACGGACCGCTACTAACCGACCGGCAGACTTTCTTAATAACTGAGGTAGCGATACAGTCTGAGGTAGACTTGAGCCTCATGTATTAGACCTTTCTCCAATTAACGCATTGGCACACTGTCGACAGTTATGCGCGCAATAGGTAGTTTTGAGGGACATCTAAGGAGAACTCTTCCTCCTACTTGCTTACTAATCCTCGTTGGAATCGGACTCTTTTCGAGACGGACCTATCTAACGCACCTGATTCGCGTTTTTCTGTGACCACATCGGATACTGTAACTGAAAGTCTCTCAAAGAAGCTCGCGCTCAAAACGACCAAGTAGGTATATCTCCATCAACCTTCGCTAGAACCCATAGAGTCTTGGGATGATGGGGGTCTTAAAAATTCTCCATAGCGTTTCTTTTGATAAGTTCTTATTACTAAATTGGCCAAAGAAGCAGCGACTAGCAAGTATACCTCTTCGCTTGATTTCTAATGTAAATCCTTTTCCTTTTTTGGCATCAATGATCACAATGCAATGGTTTCCGACATTATAATGGAGCAGGGAGCATTCTCTATCATTCTGCATTTCCTGTCGGGTTTGCCAGTGATTCCATAGCCGATGATGATGGCGCGCCACCTTAAATTCGATGATGGATATGGTTTTCGCCAGGTTCTGAACAAGTCGATGTCGGTGTACAGCTCGTAAAGTCCTGCTCCTCCAAAGCCCGTCAACGCAAACCGGACAGCAAATCACTAGAAAATTTTACGTTCAAAAAGCCATACGAAGGAAATCTTCGATCTTCATCCGCCTTTGCTTACGTCCATGCTTCTGTGCCTAGAACCGGCTGGGATAATGAGTGTAGAGTCTTTAGTGTTTCTTAAAAAGGCGGTATTACTCAATTGCTTCTTAGGCCAAAGAAATAGCAGTTGGCAAGTATTTCGCTAGATTTCAGCTGTGGTGTAATTGTCAAAATTTGTAGCGGAGCCGAGGTAGATATTTAACCATTTCGATGAAAGAAGCAATATTAAAAAGAGCTTGCACCCAGTTAGTTACTGTTAATGGGCTGGCCGTCCTCTTTCCATCTTGGATTATTCTGGACTCTGCACTCTCATTGATCCTATAATTGCCGCTATAAATGAAAGTAGGAAAACCTATAAGCGAAAAATCTGTGTGAATAGGTTCAACATTCGTAAAAAGTTCAGAAAGAAGCAAGAGAGATGCGTGCTCAAATTAAACTGAAAGTAAAAGGACGACTTATTTGCCTTAAAATGGATACAGCAACTCGATTGGATAGGTGAGTCTTATAGGAATAAATATTGCGAGTTTGCGTCAGATATAGAGAAGATAGCATCCTTGATTGTGAAGCATTTTTAGGTGCGCTTTATTTGGACCCTCAGTTCCACACAACCCTTAATTTGAAGCAGTGTGAACGAGTAGAAATCTATCTGGAGAGTGTGTGGTTCAGATTAATCCGTTTGAGGAAAGCATTGCCGGCGGATAGATTGGAAGAGGCTATTCACAATCCTTAAGCCAGCAGCGACGAAGAAGATGATCTTGATGCGATACGAGTGGGCCGCCCGCTGCCCGGAACAAGAAAGTAACATTCGACTTCTCGCAACACAGCGCGAGCCAAGTGAACAGCGCACCAGAAACCTTTTAGTGTGATCTAGTTTTGACGAGAGTTTTGTGGGCGCAGTAGCGCAGTGGTTAGTGTGCTGGACTGCTGTGCGAGGGATCCCAGGTTCGATCCCCGGAAAAACACAAATTACATCATAGTGTTTTTTTCTACTGCGCCACCTCTCGCGAACGTCTGACAAACATCCGAGAGTATGACTGTCCTGAAAAAGCTTCTCAATTCAGCCGTTCGGACTTGGCATAAAATTGTAGGTCCCTTCCATTCGTTCCAAAAAAAATAGAAACTCACACAAAACGAATGGTTGCGAGAAGCTAGGCCTTGGGTGTCTACCGCCTGTTGCGCCACCTATTTATTTATTTTATGTTTTGACGAGATCGAGAACAGGATCATCATCAACTTTATGAGCTTGCAACAACTGTGCTAGCTGTACCATACTGTACGAACATGACAAGTCAGCGTTGAGCGCCTTTTCCCTCATCTCAGACAAACCCTTTTAATTTTGAGATATATTTTAAATCCAGAAATTATGAACGACATTTTACTTGTAAAATGTAACAAATTGTTTCAATTATTCTCAAATTTCAAAATGTTTATTTTATTTTTTTTTGCTTACTTTATTTTCACCAGCTACTCAATTTCGAGCGAATCTTTAATTTATTTTCTTAAGTATAAAATGAATTTATTTGCGTGAGTCGAGAGTCGGCACAAAAGGTAAGATCCGAAATTAAACTTCAGCTTTTTAGTTTACAAAATGGTAGGAAATGTAGGGAATACTTTCGGATCAGACCGGCACGAAACTGTGCCTGCATAACTGAGTATAATTTCGTTCTGACGCACTAAACAATTTATTTAGTTAGTTCCACAAAATGTATTTTACCATATCAGCTTCGGGCCAGATACATATTATCGTACCCCAGTTTGGTGTCTTAGTTTTGAACCAGTTTCGTACCTCTTTTGGACCAGGGTTTCGTGAACCGAAACTACTTTAAATAGTACCAAATAGTAGGGTAGGGCGGGGCTAGTTGGGCCACGGTGCAACTTGGACCACGGGAATTACTCAGAATCAGTGAGTTCTAAACGAACAAGATCATACACAAATGATTCTTGCACAATAACCAACACGTACAAAATCGGTCTCAGCTGCATCATATCAGCAGGAGGAGAAGCACATCAAATTTTCAGTTTTAGCATGAAAAACTAAAAAAAAATGCCGGTCTTTCTTTTATTATTTTAATGGTGATAAGGTGCAAGATATACATTGGGTCGTATGAATAAAATGTAGCAATTGCTTTTACTCAGACTAAATGTCAAAATCGAAGCAATTGCTAAGTTTCGTATGAATAAAAACTGATTTGAGTTAACTCCAACTTTTAACATCTTCGAAAAGCGGCGCCACCGACCTTTTACTCAGATTGGTATGAATAAAACGTGGAAGACAAAGCAATTGCTACGAAAATTCCGAGTCTGCTATTTTGTTGACTCAGAGCATTTGCTAAATATTTTGCGCGCACATTTTTTTTTTGCAAAAACAGTCTAGCCTTGTGAGTTGCAGTGTTTTTTTTATAAATACATAAGTTAAAATAATTTTTGCTTGTGAAAGAAACAAAAATGGATGCGATAAGTTGCACATTTTAGCTGTTTTCCCTACTGTTGCTAACGTTCGTGAAAAAAAAACAGTATAAGCTAAGAAGAATTGGTTACGATAACAACTTTAAGCAACTGTATCGTTTCACGCGTCGAAATGTAGATTACTTTTAGAAGAAAATCTGGAGACGCGGGGTGGTGTTCCTTCAAATATCCAGAAACTTAAATCTTTCCTACTGCTTCTGACGTTTGCACGAATACCACTATTTGATCACTATTGGAGATAGAAGTAGATGGAAATTCCTCATCGTCAGCTGCAGAGCAATTAATTTGTAATCGAATATAGGTTATGCACTTATGCGTACCAGTAAGCTCTTCCAAATACTCTTCTTCATCATAGATTTAACTTTTTTTTTTCGTATTTATGTGCATTTTTTTTATTAAATTACTTTATCATTTATTTATTTTTCCTCAAAAATTGTTTTTTTAATTCTAAAATTCAAATTCAAATTCAAATTTTGACAGAAACTGCAAGGGAAGGACACATGCAGTGAAGTAAATGCTTTGTTCGAATTTTCGAACTTACTTTAGCAAAGTAAGTTTTTATTCATACCGATTCAAAGCAATTGCTAAGTGCTTTTACTTTGCTACCACCTTTTACTCAAAGCAAATGCTAGTTTTTATTCATACGACCCATTAAGGTAAGGTTTTGTCATGAGATACGTTAATATATTTTAGTATTCAGTATACGAAATTGAAGGGTTGGTGATGATATCTCCTTTTCCAAAATCCCCTTTCCAAAATCTTCTATTCCATAATCCCCTGTGCTGGAATCCCTTACTCCAAAAGACCCTGAGAGATAGTCCCCACGGGACAAAATCTCCCATTTTTGAACTTGGTGTTATTAATTCTTTCGCGCGACAGAGTGAGTAAGCCATGCTTGGGTTTACTGTCAGATTTGCGGTATATGTGCGAAATTGTGTATATGCCATGTTTATGTTGTTATTATGTTGTTTGCTTAATTTTACTGCCAAAACTACGCGTTTAAAAAACGCATAGACTCTAAACAGGGGATTTTAACGAGGGATTTAATAAGTATGTATGTAAATGGGAGATTTTGGCATAGGTGATTAACGTCCAGGAAGATTTTGGAAAAAGAGATAAAATAAGAGAGATTATCTATGTCCAATAAGGGATTTTTGAAAAGGAGATAACGTAGGGATAGGGATCCCGAAATTGAACAGTTTGCAGTAATTTTGTTTTTGTGACCCAATGGGTTCATCAAACTAGATGTGGGGCATGTTGGGCCTAGTGGAAAAACTTGGCACGTTAAATAAATAAATACATGTGTTATATGTATGACCATTATTATTTGCAACTACGATAACGACAGCGATACGCGTATTAAACCGCACATGACGCAATTTCCAATCGTCAAAATACAAAGCGTAAATATGTCCCCTGTAATTTTTTTTAAAATAAAATACGTTACGTAACGTAGGTATTGAAAAATTTAAACTGTAATGTATTAGTATTATTACATAAATATCTCCCGATTATATCATTCACTTTAGCTCTTATAAAGAACGACATAAATGTAGGGTGGCCTGGTCATACTATAAGAAAAGTTAAGGCTTCCATTAAAAATTTTAAAATTTGGTTTTCAAAATTTTCGATAATTAAATCAATTTTTTTTTTAATTTGCAGATAATTGCCTGCTCCTTGGCAGTAGCCATGGCGATGCCAGAGCCTCCATCTCGGTATGGACCCCCGCCAGCTCCGCAGCAAAAATACGGTCCACCAGCTCCACAAAAGGACTACGGCCCACCACCGGCACCTGCACAACAATACGGACCACCACCAACACCACAACCCCTACCCCTCTATGGACCACCAGCTGAATTCTATGGTCCACCTGCTGAGCGCATAATCACCAAAAACGTTTATGTGCATGTGCCACCAGAGGAGCCAGAGGAATATCCTATCAGCGCCCCAATTCAAACTGCAACACCCAAAAAGCACTACAAAATCATTTTCATCAAAGCACCAAACCCACCAGCACCAATTGCACAAGTTCTACCACCACCACCACAGGACGAACACAAGACATTGGTTTATGTGCTTGTCAAGAAACCCGAACCACCAGCACCGCTTATTGTCCCAACACCAGCCCCAACCGAGCCCAGCAAACCCGAGGTTTACTTCATCAAGTACAAGAATGCCGCAAAGCCAGCCCTCGAATATGGACCACCACCATCGAAACCATCTGAGGAATATGGTCCACCAGAGAAGTTCTAAAACCGTACAAATCCAGTCTAAAAAAAAAAAAAACATGCCTCAAGACTTCCATTTGCTGTTAGGACAATTTTTTGTTTTTGTATAAATTTAGTAGATTTATTTGTTATTGCCCCTGTTGTTGATGTTGTTACTATTGGTTAGTTCTGTATAGGTCCCTCTGTTTGACCAACACAAAGTTAAGTGTCCTGGCTATACTGAGAGGCCATGCAGTGTAAAAAAAAAACGATCGAAATATACCTACTTTTACGTAATCCTTAAATGCCAGTCGCCTTTTTATTTATTTCAGGGAATTCCAGTTCATCTATGTGGCCTTAAAGGAGAACGAATTATTTCAATTAAGAGCGGCTTAGGCATTCGTATTCCTTTGAGAGGGAGGCATGATTTTTTGTTGTTTTTTGCTGTTTTTATTCGACGTCTTAATGCGAAACGAATGACGGACATTAAATCCAAGTTGTAAATAGAAATCAAGTTGATGTTTGAGATTTTATTACAATGAGGATGAACTATTTCCTGTTTTATTGCAAGGGAATCGGGATATGGGGTCGAGTTGCTCTGGTGGAAGTAATACGTGCGAAGCGATGCGATAGTTTGTAAAGAAAACGTAATGGCATGGGCGTTTTTTCGTAGAGAAAAAGGGTACGTACTCCGATGAAAATGATGAGGCTCTGAAAAATATCCGCAGCTCAAGTAGTGACTCGAAGATTTTTTTTTTATTATTATTATTCTTATTAAATTTTAAATAGCGTCAGCTACTTGGGGTGACAATTGAATTGGAAGCTAGACTGGAAAGGAAACATCGAGGAATGTGTCAAGAAAGCAAGAAATCATCTCTTATATGGAATAATGTTTTGTGGAAGACCGAGAAATTCCAAATGCAAAATGTTCGACGAGCAGGGGCGTAGCGAGGGTTTGAGCCGTGGGGAGGGGGGGGGGGGGTGACTTTCATTGAAATGCCGACTTATTTCAGGAACTTGCCGACTGTATAGAAATCATGAAAATCGGCCCAGTGGTTAGAGTTATATCTAACGTCAACGAGTTTCACTCCATAGAAGATGTTTTTTGTATGGGAGGCGCCACGCCCCTTTGTCCAATTTTGACCAATCTTAACAGTAACACCCCTGGGCTAATACCTAAAAGACCATTCACATAAGAGCGACCAACTACCTACGATCGATCGACTATTCGCAAGCTTTGACAGTCCGTTCACATGAACACTTTTATAGGTCGCGACAGTTCGCGAATTTCAGCCATCAGTTTCTACCCACAATGTCTAGTTTGAGGTTAAGTTCGAACGAATGTTTAATTTGCTAGTTTGTGGAACGCGTATTAAATGATGTGGATTGCGAATAAACTTTGACAATTCGCGCGGGAGTTTTAGTTCGCGGCAAAAAGTTTGGAATTCGAAATTTCGTTATTTAAACTGTTTATAAACTTATTTTCTTAATACATTTTGATAGGATAATTAATTATCCTCCTCTTTGCCCAAACACACGTTTGCCGCGAATTGTTAAAGTTCGCATTCCACATTAATAAGCCGCGAACTACCGAATAACACATTCCTTCGAATTTAATCTCAAATTAGAAATGCCAACCGTCCTTTTTACAATCGAATCGAAACTCGATAAATTTTAAGGATTTCAGTCGGCAAAATTCACCGATGCCGACCGTTTTTTTAAAATCGAATCTAAACTCGCTAAATTTTAAGGATTTCAGTCGGCAATCTCACCGATGCCGACCGTCCTTTTTAAAATCGAATCTAAACACGCAAAATTTTAAGAATTTCATTCGGGAAATTCAACGTTGCTGACCGCCCTTTTTAAAATCGAATCTAAACTCGCTAAATTTTAAGGATTTCAGTCGGCAATCTCACCGATGCCGACCGTCCTTTTTAAAATCGAATCTAAACTCGCTAAATTTTAAGGATTTCACCGACTCACCGATTTTAAGGAGTTCATCTGAAACCTTTGAAAATACCGACTTTTGTATACATTTACAAGTTTAAAAACCTATACCTAATGGAAATCCGAACTTAAGACCTAATTTTTGAAAATTGATCGTTGATTTGCCGACTCTTCAAAAGCGTGGGGGGGTGCGACACTGCCTACTAAAATTTTATTGAATCTAGGTTCTAAACGCTCAATTCCGGAGAGATGAAAATGGTTGTTATACCAATGGATGGGGTTGCGGTTAGTTCTTCTTGGAAGAACAGTGTTTTCCAGATCAAACGGACCGCTACTAACCGACCGGCAGACTTTCTTAATAACTGAGGTAGCGATACAGTCTGAGGTAGACTTGAGCCTCATGTATTAGACCTTTCTCCAATTAACGCATTGGCACACTGTCGACAGTTATGCGCGCAATAGGTAGTTTTGAGGGACATCTAAGGAGAACTCTTCCTCCTACTTGCTTACTAATCCTCGTTGGAATCGGACTCTTTTCGAGACGGACCTATCTAACGCACCTGATTCGCGTTTTTCTGTGACCACATCGGATACTGTAACTGAAAGTCTCTCAAAGAAGCTCGCGCTCAAAACGACCAAGTAGGTATATCTCCATCAACCTTCGCTAGAACCCATAGAGTCTTGGGATGATGGGGGTCTTAAAAATTCTCCATAGCGTTTCTTTTGATAAGTTCTTATTACTAAATTGGCCAAAGAAGCAGCGACTAGCAAGTATACCTCTTCGCTTGATTTCTAATGTAAATCCTTTTCCTTTTTTGGCATCAATGATCACAATGCAATGGTTTCCGACATTATAATGGAGCAGGGAGCATTCTCTATCATTCTGCATTTCCTGTCGGGTTTGCCAGTGATTCCATAGCCGATGATGATGGCGCGCCACCTTAAATTCGATGATGGATATGGTTTTCGCCAGGTTCTGAACAAGTCGATGTCGGTGTACAGCTCGTAAAGTCCTGCTCCTCCAAAGCCCGTCAACGCAAACCGGACAGCAAATCACTAGAAAATTTTACGTTCAAAAAGCCATACGAAGGAAATCTTCGATCTTCATCCGCCTTTGCTTACGTCCATGCTTCTGTGCCTAGAACCGGCTGGGATAATGAGTGTAGAGTCTTTAGTGTTTCTTAAAAAGGCGGTATTACTCAATTGCTTCTTAGGCCAAAGAAATAGCAGTTGGCAAGTATTTCGCTAGATTTCAGCTGTGGTGTAATTGTCAAAATTTGTAGCGGAGCCGAGGTAGATATTTAACCATTTCGATGAAAGAAGCAATATTAAAAAGAGCTTGCACCCAGTTAGTTACTGTTAATGGGCTGGCCGTCCTCTTTCCATCTTGGATTATTCTGGACTCTGCACTCTCATTGATCCTATAATTGCCGCTATAAATGAAAGTAGGAAAACCTATAAGCGAAAAATCTGTGTGAATAGGTTCAACATTCGTAAAAAGTTCAGAAAGAAGCAAGAGAGATGCGTGCTCAAATTAAACTGAAAGTAAAAGGACGACTTATTTGCCTTAAAATGGATACAGCAACTCGATTGGATAGGTGAGTCTTATAGGAATAAATATTGCGAGTTTGCGTCAGATATAGAGAAGATAGCATCCTTGATTGTGAAGCATTTTTAGGTGCGCTTTATTTGGACCCTCAGTTCCACACAACCCTTAATTTGAAGCAGTGTGAACGAGTAGAAATCTATCTGGAGAGTGTGTGGTTCAGATTAATCCGTTTGAGGAAAGCATTGCCGGCGGATAGATTGGAAGAGGCTATTCACAATCCTTAAGCCAGCAGCGACGAAGAAGATGATCTTGATGCGATACGAGTGGGCCGCCCGCTGCCCGGAACAAGAAAGTAACATTCGACTTCTCGCAACACAGCGCGAGCCAAGTGAACAGCGCACCAGAAACCTTTTAGTGTGATCTAGTTTTGACGAGAGTTTTGTGGGCGCAGTAGCGCAGTGGTTAGTGTGCTGGACTGCTGTGCGAGGGATCCCAGGTTCGATCCCCGGAAAAACACAAATTACATCATAGTGTTTTTTTCTACTGCGCCACCTCTCGCGAACGTCTGACAAACATCCGAGAGTATGACTGTCCTGAAAAAGCTTCTCAATTCAGCCGTTCGGACTTGGCATAAAATTGTAGGTCCCTTCCATTCGTTCCAAAAAAAATAGAAACTCACACAAAACGAATGGTTGCGAGAAGCTAGGCCTTGGGTGTCTACCGCCTGTTGCGCCACCTATTTATTTATTTTATGTTTTGACGAGATCGAGAACAGGATCATCATCAACTTTATGAGCTTGCAACAACTGTGCTAGCTGTACCATACTGTACGAACATGACAAGTCAGCGTTGAGCGCCTTTTCCCTCATCTCAGACAAACCCTTTTAATTTTGAGATATATTTTAAATCCAGAAATTATGAACGACATTTTACTTGTAAAATGTAACAAATTGTTTCAATTATTCTCAAATTTCAAAATGTTTATTTTATTTTTTTTTGCTTACTTTATTTTCACCAGCTACTCAATTTCGAGCGAATCTTTAATTTATTTTCTTAAGTATAAAATGAATTTATTTGCGTGAGTCGAGAGTCGGCACAAAAGGTAAGATCCGAAATTAAACTTCAGCTTTTTAGTTTACAAAATGGTAGGAAATGTAGGGAATACTTTCGGATCAGACCGGCACGAAACTGTGCCTGCATAACTGAGTATAATTTCGTTCTGACGCACTAAACAATTTATTTAGTTAGTTCCACAAAATGTATTTTACCATATCAGCTTCGGGCCAGATACATATTATCGTACCCCAGTTTGGTGTCTTAGTTTTGAACCAGTTTCGTACCTCTTTTGGACCAGGGTTTCGTGAACCGAAACTACTTTAAATAGTACCAAATAGTAGGGTAGGGCGGGGCTAGTTGGGCCACGGTGCAACTTGGACCACGGGAATTACTCAGAATCAGTGAGTTCTAAACGAACAAGATCATACACAAATGATTCTTGCACAATAACCAACACGTACAAAATCGGTCTCAGCTGCATCATATCAGCAGGAGGAGAAGCACATCAAATTTTCAGTTTTAGCATGAAAAACTAAAAAAAAATGCCGGTCTTTCTTTTATTATTTTAATGGTGATAAGGTGCAAGATATACATTGGGTCGTATGAATAAAATGTAGCAATTGCTTTTACTCAGACTAAATGTCAAAATCGAAGCAATTGCTAAGTTTCGTATGAATAAAAACTGATTTGAGTTAACTCCAACTTTTAACATCTTCGAAAAGCGGCGCCACCGACCTTTTACTCAGATTGGTATGAATAAAACGTGGAAGACAAAGCAATTG
Source organism: Cheilosia scutellata (assembly GCA_955612985.1). NCBI lineage: Eukaryota > Metazoa > Arthropoda > Insecta > Diptera > Syrphidae > Cheilosia > Cheilosia scutellata. Next base: position 55,424,592 of record OY015312.1, on the reverse strand, counting down.
CTACGAAAATTCCGAGTCTGCTATTTTGTTGACTCAGAGCATTTGCTAAATATTTTGCGCGCACATTTTTTTTTTGCAAAAACAGTCTAGCCTTGTGAGTTGCAGTGTTTTTTTTATAAATACATAAGTTAAAATAATTTTTGCTTGTGAAAGAAACAAAAATGGATGCGATAAGTTGCACATTTTAGCTGTTTTCCCTACTGTTGCTAACGTTCGTGAAAAAAAAACAGTATAAGCTAAGAAGAATTGGTTACGATAACAACTTTAAGCAACTGTATCGTTTCACGCGTCGAAATGTAGATTACTTTTAGAAGAAAATCTGGAGACGCGGGGTGGTGTTCCTTCAAATATCCAGAAACTTAAATCTTTCCTACTGCTTCTGACGTTTGCACGAATACCACTATTTGATCACTATTGGAGATAGAAGTAGATGGAAATTCCTCATCGTCAGCTGCAGAGCAATTAATTTGTAATCGAATATAGGTTATGCACTTATGCGTACCAGTAAGCTCTTCCAAATACTCTTCTTCATCATAGATTTAACTTTTTTTTTTCGTATTTATGTGCATTTTTTTTATTAAATTACTTTATCATTTATTTATTTTTCCTCAAAAATTGTTTTTTTAATTCTAAAATTCAAATTCAAATTCAAATTTTGACAGAAACTGCAAGGGAAGGACACATGCAGTGAAGTAAATGCTTTGTTCGAATTTTCGAACTTACTTTAGCAAAGTAAGTTTTTATTCATACCGATTCAAAGCAATTGCTAAGTGCTTTTACTTTGCTACCACCTTTTACTCAAAGCAAATGCTAGTTTTTATTCATACGACCCATTAAGGTAAGGTTTTGTCATGAGATACGTTAATATATTTTAGTATTCAGTATACGAAATTGAAGGGTTGGTGATGATATCTCCTTTTCCAAAATCCCCTTTCCAAAATCTTCTATTCCATAATCCCCTGTGCTGGAATCCCTTACTCCAAAAGACCCTGAGAGATAGTCCCCACGGGACAAAATCTCCCATTTTTGAACTTGGTGTTATTAATTCTTTCGCGCGACAGAGTGAGTAAGCCATGCTTGGGTTTACTGTCAGATTTGCGGTATATGTGCGAAATTGTGTATATGCCATGTTTATGTTGTTATTATGTTGTTTGCTTAATTTTACTGCCAAAACTACGCGTTTAAAAAACGCATAGACTCTAAACAGGGGATTTTAACGAGGGATTTAATAAGTATGTATGTAAATGGGAGATTTTGGCATAGGTGATTAACGTCCAGGAAGATTTTGGAAAAAGAGATAAAATAAGAGAGATTATCTATGTCCAATAAGGGATTTTTGAAAAGGAGATAACGTAGGGATAGGGATCCCGAAATTGAACAGTTTGCAGTAATTTTGTTTTTGTGACCCAATGGGTTCATCAAACTAGATGTGGGGCATGTTGGGCCTAGTGGAAAAACTTGGCACGTTAAATAAATAAATACATGTGTTATATGTATGACCATTATTATTTGCAACTACGATAACGACAGCGATACGCGTATTAAACCGCACATGACGCAATTTCCAATCGTCAAAATACAAAGCGTAAATATGTCCCCTGTAATTTTTTTTAAAATAAAATACGTTACGTAACGTAGGTATTGAAAAATTTAAACTGTAATGTATTAGTATTATTAGCAGGTTATGTATTACAATTTATATAAATAAGAACTATGTCACACACACATTTGCACTCAGCAATAAGCATGAAACGGATTGTCTTAATGACAGTATGAAATAAATTACGTCAGTCTAGTTCAGACCTTCTAATGTCTAATTCGCTTTTCTGCTTAATAAAATAAGTATCAAATGTCGGACTGTGTTTCATTAAAGAAAGCGTGATATATCACAACAAACACCAAGAGTAGTCGTACTACAAAGATGATAAGCAGCCGACACTGTTTGATGATAGTCGTCATGTAGCATGCATGCTGCGACGATTACGCGTAGCAGACGAGTCGTGTGCGGTTCTCCATTTAAATACAAGTGTGCGACAAAAAAACGTATGCCTCTCGTACATGGCAACGCATACGCTACGATGCGCCCAACGTCTAGCAATGAAGGATAACCCTGAGTATCTTTATTTCCTTTTTCTCATTTTTCCCACTGTTAGCCGTTCCATCGGCAACGTTCACATTGGCACTACATTACCCTTCTTAGATTCTCGTGCTAGACTTTTAAGACTCATTATTTTAGTTTAGTAAGTCGAGTCAGGACAGGATGGGCAAGACCAGAGTACTCCTTGGCTACCGCTGGTAGATAAGATATATGCACAATTGATGTGCATGAGTTAGTCAAGTGTCAAGAATCAAGATACTTGGTACCTCCAGGTTGACGGCAATCACTGCTTGCCCTACAACAAAACCCAACAACACAGTCCTGGAGACGTTTTGCTCATTTTTCTTGTAATGCGAACCAACATCATTGACGACGACGAGACGCTCGCTATATCATCATGCAAAATGTGGGTTCACAAACAAACATTACAATCAATCAAAACCGACCCCACCTTTTATAGTCTTATGTATTTCATTGGAACTCATACCATATGTATTTCTGTCTATCAACTTTTGCTGCGTCTTACTTTGCCCATACCTACTGTGGCTTCAAACCCTGTCAGCTGGAATGAGAGCAAAATATAGACGCCCCGCTCTTCCGTTTGTCAAAGTCGAATCCTTAACTTAAACAAATAAAAATCATCGACTCGTTACAAGCCAGCATAAATCCTTGCGTTCGTAAACATACTTCTGAAATGTCATGCAACTAATTCAATGAGAACACAATCACCGCCCGCGCTCCCATGACAAATGCTCAGCGTCGCATCGCTAAATCGTTTTTCATGCGAAGCGAACCTAACCGAATGTGAAACGAATCCGAATGCCATATATACACACAGCACACATAACGAACCCATATCCTTTGTACAAGAATGGGACACTTATCGTATGTGCGTTTTCTGTATCAAGGCAAAAGTCGAAAACTCCTGAAATGACAGATCCGAAAATTTCAATCTGCCACCGAACACTTCACAGATACAGAACAGAATGAAATTTTATCATCATCATTCGCATTCGTCCTCGCAAAATGAGTGTGAATAAAATGTGAAGAGCTTCCCGATTGATGGTGGGGGCGGCAATGGTGGTTGCTTTTGTATGCCGCTACTGTTGCGTTGCTGTTATTCCTCCTCAATTCGTTGTCATAGTCCTCGGTCCTCGGTCCTCGCTATCGCTGTCGTCGTCGACACTATAGTTGTATAATATAGTCGCATAGTCTACTCTGCGATGATGGTATCAGTAAAAACGATTGGGATACGATGAGGTTCCTTCAAGTTTATTATACATCGCAGTTCAGATACAGATATTTTGTATCCATACATCCAAGCAGGAGATCGTAAGTGCGGAAAGACCTATGCTACCATAAGCAAAGCAATCCCCACAGTCTACCGTTACCCTGTACCCCGTCCACAACTCTGGCTGTGTTTGCATACAAGATGGACCCTTGAGTGTGTATTTGGGCGAACGCTCTCAAGAGTGTGCAGACTCAAGTGTCCCCTTGAAGCATGTATACAAATGTAATGTCATTACGTTTGGTAAATTTAACTTTTACCGATCTTTTGAATGAAAATGTTTGAGTTATTCAAATTCAAATTTCATTGCCTCGAAAAGTTTTGTCATTTCTCCTATACAAGGACGATGGGCGATATCGGCTTCCATCTTCGGAGTTCCGCACCACCCTAGACGTGTGTGGGTCGAATCCCAGCAATTCTACAGTTCTTATGACTGACACAAAGTAGTGTGAGGGATTTCTTTTCTTTAAAAGTCACTCACTCCCCCGCTGCTGCCTGTGAGTTTTATATATGTGATGAAGTTTCTGTTTTTGTTCTTCATTCGAAAAACTTCAGCACCACAATTGGGGGGCTGTACGTAGGTAGCTATATAACTAGAAAGTAGCATTCTTGTGCTATTCCCTCAGCGAATTGGTCTTTTGCTGGATACCCTGTTGACTTGTTAATGCGATTCGTGACGAGGGCAAGGGCGAGCATAGTGTATGGTTTGATACTGTTTAAAGTCTCAACAATTTGTAAAGAGGACATTTGGAGCGGGACTGCACATCAAGGCAGAGTATCAATTTGTAATGAAATTGTGGCAGCCCCATTGTTCCTCGAATTCAGTGGAGGTGGAATGATTTGATTGACAACTGCAAATAGCACTTGAAAATCACGGCTAATTAAAAAGTTGACGAAGTTTAAATAAGCTCAGAAAATATGCTCTTCACTGATGCTCAGACCGCATAATGGAAGCCACAAGTGAAGTGTTGCCAATGGTATATGCACATTCCCAACCCCATCATTAGTAAATACACCTATGAGTTTGCCAGAGTTAATTGCTTTCGTCTGCGAATGGAAAGTTTATTTTTGGTACCATTTGTGGGTGCATTGATTATCACAAGAGTCTCGAACTCGGGCTGATTAAGAACTCCGTATCAATCGCTCCATATATTGCCTGGCTACCGAGTGTGACTTCTGGAAGATCTAGTTTTATACATGAGCGTAGGTATTGCATGCAGTCTTTTTTTGAGGACCTGGAGATGTTATTCTCAGTTTTAATTACGTTATTTATGATCCCATACCATTACGTCAGTCGATGGCAGTAAAGAGGCGTTTGCCTCAGTTGCATAGCCGATCCTAATCTTTCCAGTTCATCCGCCTTCTAGTTATTTAACGATAGTTGTTTACAATCTCTGATTTTGCCTGTGTTGGATATAAATAATAATATAATCCACTTAACCGCTGTGTGCGAAGATTCGCTGGCATTGTGTCATTGTGTATGTGTCTTGCTGTTTGTCTATGGGTAGTGCCTCTACTTGAAAACCGTACAGAAATCGGGTATTGAGTATTGAGATGGAGGCGGCGTAGATGGGCTTGGCGGTCAATAAGGGCAAGACAAAGTATATGCTGTCAACAAGAAAGGCCATCCAACACCGATGTCTTGGACAAAATGTCACCATAGACAGATATAACTTTAAGGTGGTTAGGGACTTTGTGTAAATAGGCTCTGCTATGACCTCAGAAAATGACACAAGGAGACTAAACGAAGAATAACACGTTCCAATTGCCGCCTTGTAGGGAACTAATAATGAATTTTTTTTTTATTTATCTATTAAAAATGCACCTTACACAAAGAAAAATAAATACAAAAAAAAAAAGGAATTAATTCAAATCCATTAAACCTAAAAGTTGTAAAGCCACTGATAGATGCAGAGACGAATTCGACTTTTGTCCCAATAGAGTCGTGTCTCCGATAGCATACATAGTATGACAGTGTGTATACTATATTTCTGTTTTCTTCTACGGTATGATTAGCTTGTTCGGCGTACACGCTACTCAGCGAGGAGATGATTTTGGTGTAGAACTATCACACATAAAACGCATACGCAAACTCATACTCTGGTACACAAGCAGCTACAGCAATGGGAAAAATCTTGCCAAAAAAACGGAACCGTCAGCTCACAGCTCCGCTAATTCCCACCAACAACGCGGATTTACGAGTTTATAAAAGCTCGATCCACCGTCAAACTCTTGCTTTTCTTTTTTTTCCCATCAGTACAGTGTGCAGTGCGCTAGTCCTGAACACTGATATCGGTGGTGGCATACGCGGTACAGATTCTACTCGTGCATTAGTCAGCGAATCTCTGAACAATTATTCATTGCCCAAGACTTTTTGCAATAGAAAAAAAAACCCACAGTGAATATAGTAACTAGTAACTTAGATTAATGCTGATCACTGTTAATCGATTAAAAGCAATTAAAAAAATTAACAAAACGTGCAATCGTGCAGATATAGGTAAAGTTTCCCCTTAAATCTGAAAATTGTCCCATGTGATAATATAGTTTTGTACCTCTTAGTTATCTTCTTCTGCTATCTTCGAACGAAGAATCGAGTAGTGCAAGTCAATTCAGGAATATCCCGCAACTAATCAGTGTTACTTTAATCTCTGAGTACGGTAAAGCCTGGTATCGAGTCTCCACGTGCCAGTAAACTTAGAAACCATCCCCCGCACACCACTTGGTAAGTTATTGAATTGCCTCTAATAACTCTCATGCTAAAGATCAACCTAAATCCCATTCAGCCTCCTCATAATCGGCCTAAAAGCCAGATTCCCACTACCCAAAAGGGACTGCTTAAGGTGGTGAAATAGAGGCATCAGTGGTGTGTGACCAGGGTAGACTACAGTCTGTCCAACGCCCGAAAGAGACCACGTCACGGTCTTTCCCTGTCTCAACCCGGCGAAGTGGATTACCTGCGCAACAGTTGCGAACCAGCGCAACAAATCCCTCAGCCTCCACAACGCAGAGGTACCTTCTTACACCCGCACCCGCACAGCCTCAATTTGGATCATCCTTATCCATCCCCCCAAGCAAACACCATTTGTACCAACAGCCTAATTGTCATCGTCATCTTCATCGGTGATTTAATCAGTTGAAGTACCCGCACCAAAGTCCTGATTAAACGCCGTACGAAATCATCAACCCCCTACCAGACCCCTTCGCCAAACCAGAAATATCGATCATTCATCAAACACCTAAGAACACGCAACAACGCACAGACACATATAGGTCAAGTTAGGTACATATTAAAGCTAAGTATTGTTTTAATTAATTGCCAAATGTAAGGTTCACATCAATTATAAGGTACAACAATTTTTTCAATAATTTAACTTAGATCCGACTTAAGGAGACATCACGATACACCTCGGGCTGGCATGCTGTGCGCACAACATCTCCTCACCCCTGGATTTTTATTTTATCGTCATCATTGTAAAGAATGGTAAGTGATTATTTTATCCTACATACAATTTTTTTTTTGAATTTGTACCACACATAATTGAACGGACTAGTTTTTTTTTTTTCGTTTATTTTGTTATCGCGCTTATCATCACTTTGTTTTTGGTTGTCTTTTTTTTTATGCACCCGTTCGTCATTCTGGTGCGGTGCAGCGGCCAGTTTGGTCGCCTGTCGCGATTACAGCATCTTGTGCTGTTTGTACTACCCGCAAATTTTAGTTGATTTTTATTTTTGAATTTGATCGAATGAATAGTACAATTGGAGAATAAAATAATTCATCTAATTATTGATTAAAATTTAACTGAAAGGGTTCTTGACCATAAGATTTATATATATATGAAACCCTAGTATAGGTACTCAGATAAATTATATTTCATTTGTTGCGTTAGGAAAAGAAATCGATTTTTAATAATAATATCTAATGAACTTCAGAGAAAACTATACAGCCTAAAAGAATGCTATCATTCGAATTGTTATAATAGCTCGATCATTAAATATGAAGTTAACTTTCCTGAAGTAAATATAAGATTTCGTGATCGATTTAAGTATACATATTTATTTACATTCCTCCTAAGTAGGGAACTTTTCTGTGTACTGTATCTATTGAGTTGAAATAAAAGGTGTCATTTTATGAAATGCTTTGTTACGCCTGACCGGAAAATCTTTTAGGATCCATGGATGTCGTTAGAAATCCTGTTTCGAGATAGGTTAAAATGCGAGTTATGAAGTGAGTGGACGTTTTAGGTGGATGTGGCAGCACTTTAGATCATCGATGAGAGGGTGAGTGATTTGAGAAGTTGAGTGTCGATGAAGGATCATGTTAGGGGCTTTCATAAATTTTGAGTGTAATGGAAGCCAAGGATACTTCTCACCGACTAGAGTCCGTGTGAAGTTGGGGTGGGTTAACTCAGGGGGGAGCAATTAACAGCTTTCGCCTCCCCTCCTCGGGAAAATTTGAATTACCGGTTAATCGTGTTAAGCTGAAGGGATAATTCGGGCCTCTCTTTTAAATAGTTTCTTTTGGTAAACAACATCTTTACTCTGCATGGAAATACGTAACAACGTTCTGATACTGTAGCAAGATCCCTCCCATATCCGACGAGCTAGGTCGTGCAGGTGCATGCATGCAGAGCTACGGTATCCAGGACACCCACCCGTTCTCACTGCCCGGACTGACTTAAGGTCACCTGTAGCCTTCAGTCATATGGGTGGTAAAGGAGGCGGGTGGTTATTAAGGAAATTGGTCGCGTTAAATTTTTTTATATTTTTTACATCTGCTCAAGTTGAGTACGGCGGTTACGATACGACCCAGGGGTGCAAGCCTTGATAGGATGGATTGCCCGTTCCTGCGGTGGTCCTTGCACTCCTGTAGCCTTCTCTTATTTCGTTACAGCCTCTTTGGGCTTAGAAGGCAACTGAAGGCAATAGAGTAGAAACTCTATTCTCCATTTACGGAGCATGACACAGTATTGAGGGTCACTTTAGTGCCTGAATGCTCTTTGTATTTCTATCCCGCATAAGTTAAAATTTGTGGGCGCAGTAGCGCAGTGGTTAGTGTGCTGGACTACTGTGCGAGGGATCCCAGGTTCCATCCCCGGAAAAACACAAATTACATCTTAAGGTTTTTATACCCGGTACCACACTGTGGTGAGGGTATATTCACTTTGACATTCCATTTGTAACGCACATAAGGAGGCGTTTTAGGTATGACAAACTATATATATTATTGATCAGCATCACTTTCTTAGTTGATCTAGCGATGTCCGTCTGTCTGTCCGCACGATTACGGCCGTAATTTAAGAGCTATCGACTTGAAATTTGGTACGTAAGCTTTTATCCACCTAACTGAGGCTAAGTTCGAAGATGAGCAAGATCGGATGAAAACTACTACTACCTCCCATACAAAAATATCGGATTTATATAGCTTTTTGATGTTAAAAATTAAATTTAAATAGCTACAGTAACGATAGCAAGTTTAAACTTTGCACATATTGTTGTAATAATATTTAAAAAATTTTGACATAAAATTAGCTTGGTCGAATAAAAACTACCCATACCTCCCATACAAATATATAATTTTTTAATACTAAATTATTTTTTTATTTTTACAATAATATAGTACCGGGTATTTGAGCTTCGGCATTGACAAATGTACAAGTTGGCCTGCGATCTCTGGTGGCAAAGAAAAGAACCCTAACAAACATACAGGAATCTGTCATCGGTAAGCGGTACGTGTATTTTTGTAAAGGTAATTTATTTATTTTATAAATGACAAACTATTTTAATTGATATAAACGCATTGTCGGTCTAAAATTCAAGTATTGTTTATGAAAAATAAAATAACCCCGTGTTCAAAAAATATGTTTGAATCGTTTAAAAGTGGAATGAAAAACTTGTGTTGGTTTGGTGTAAACAATTTTGTTTTTTGGATTAGACTCTTTTTTAACTGTTTAAAGTTCTTTAAAGTATTGTTAATATTCTATTTATTGTGCAGGATTATCCCAAATACCAATGGCGGACCCAACTAACCGAGATTTATCTCAAACTTTGTCGATAACCATCTGCGATATTGCCGAATATTTTAGCGGCATAAAACGCTCCATTCGCGAAGGGGAAGAGCTCGTCAAGGCTGGTTGGGTCTATGCTATAGGTGTGATTCCAGATTCAGCAAACAGTGATGTAACTGGTCTGGTTATTAATGCATCCTCGATGACTTCAAAACCCCACGAAATAAAACTAAGATATCTTACGAAGTCTTGGAAATTTTGGATTTGTACTTGCTCGTGCAAAGCCGGTGAAGGAAGAAAATGCAAGCACATAGCTGCATGTCTCATACATATTAACAGGTTAGATTGGTTATTAACTCTACAAATAATATTGAATTCACATTAGAAACGTTTCTCTATTCCGCAGGACACCTTGTCTTCAACCCATAAGCTGCACAGAGGTGACACAAAAGTGGGGCAAAGTTGGAAAAGAATTTGTTCAACAGTACAACGCTGTTAATGCATCAGACTTGTGCCATAGCCGGTTAAAAATTAATATCAAGACAGATGTCGTGACCAAGGAACAAGAAAATGAAATTTTTGAAGAGTTCTTGGCAGGTATACCGTATACAATATTCTTTTTTAATTGCCGACATAATAAATAGACAGTAGGTATAAACTTTCCACTTTTATATGTTTTTACAATTTCAGCTAAACCCAATTGCGAACTTAGCAAATTCTTCTTTGGTGTTCGATCATCCGGAGAAGTATGTCGAGCGGCTGGAGAAAGGAAAGAAAAGGAGGACAACGGGTTTTTTATGTTCATTGTTGGTTCTGATGGACTAAAAACCTTTATCCCGATAATGAACTCCTTTATTTCTTCATCCAATGCTTCACTGGTTCAAAGGATTTCGAAAACCAAAGAAGAAGCTGCACAAATTTGCGAGAACACTATTATGCAGAGTAGTGCACAGTGGCTTGTAGAAAGAAAATTGCGAATCACTGGAAGTATTGCCTACAAGCTATACACATATTCGCAAAACAAAGCGCCGAATTGGAGAAAGAAGCTATCGACCATTTACGATGGAAATTTTAAAGGCAATGAGGCAACAAGGTATGGGCACCATGCTGAAAGGTTGGCAAAACAAGAATACGGCAAGAGGTATTTGCTGTTTGATGTCGGCTTGGTGATCTCGACAAGTCTTCCATATCTGGCAGTAAGTCCTGATGGAGTTGCATATGACGGCGATGAGTGGCGGCTTCTCGAAATTAAGTCACCAACTAAGGGAAAGGAGGTTCCAGCCAAGCAGCTTCTTGAAGGATTAGATTACCTGGTAAGATCTGGAGACGATTTTAAATTAAAAAAACAACATGCATTTTACGGCCAGGTGCAATTAGGCTTGGCTATTTTAAACGTAGAGACTTGCGACTTTGTGATTTATAGTTCCTTTGATAATTCAATGTGTACAATAAAAGTAAAAAAAGATGAACATTTTATTGGAGTTTTTATTGAAAGACTGAGCTGGGTGTACTTTGAACATGTGGTACCTTATATATTAAGCAACTGAATGTGATTTTTTTGTTATGAAGTAATTTTTATTTATTTTTTTTTATTCTTTAAAAGATATTTGTTATGTTTCTTATTCTTTTTGTTTATGTTACTGTTTATTTACTTAATGAAATGTGATTTTTTTTATAAACACTTTCCATTCGCTGGAAAAAATACAAAAAATGAATTTAAAATAATGAAGTTTTGTTTGTATTCTTTACTTTTATTTTAAAAACTTTTCATCACTCAGTATAGGGGAACTTAAGTTAGATAACGCACATAAAACCGTCATTATGTCATCCATATAGGGTACAACGGCTACACCAACTTTTTCGGATAATACTTTGTAGACTTTCAGCCTTGCTATCCTTCTTTCCACATGAACTCTTGCAGCAGCAATTTTAGTATTCCTCTCAATATCTTGTTTAGATAATTTTTCGAAATTAAACGCAGGTCTTACCATTTCAATTCCAGCTTTAGAGAGTTCATCACCAATCATAAATCCTTTGTCGACCATAACAGCATCTCCGGGTTCAAGTTTTTTAATTAAATCCTCTGTTAAATTAAAAATGGCCTTATCAGAAGACTTTCCAGTAGCAACTTTACTGATATAATTTATTGATCCCGATGGTGACACTCCGATCAGAACTTTTAATGTTTGTGTACCTTTATAGTGAGAATATGTACATGTCCTACATTTTAGGCATTGAAAAGTCACCGTTTTCATTTCTGTGCAGTCAAGGACAGTTTTCACATTCGAAAAATCTTTAAAACACACTGGTAAACTTCGTACATTTTGCTCTTTGCTTTGCCAGTATATAAAACATTTTGTCAAAGCCGCTAAATGCTGGATAGTATCAGCAAAATATAATTTAGCAGTCCTCTCACAAATCTGAAACGATATGGCCAGTTCCGCAAATGTAGAATTTGACTTCAGCTTGTACATGGTCATGAGGATTCTTTCTCTCATTGGCATTAGTACCTTCTCTTCTTTTCTGATTTTTGCAGATAATTTTACCAACGTGTTCAGAGTGTTAAAATCTTCAAGACCAGTCATGGTTGAAAGCTTTTTGTCAGTATCCCAGAGTGCGGTGTAACCATTAACAAATGGGTTCAAATCGACCTGCACTCCTTTATTTGATGTTGTCTGTTCCTGTTGAGATTCGTCGATGAGTGCATCATCGGCAGGATTTTCAGCATGGTCCCAAAGTTCGATTTCTTCATCAGATCTAATAAAATACAATAGTTATGTGTATAATTACAATAAAACAAAATTCGGATTCTCTTACCTTCTTCTTCCAAGAGGTTCAGCATCGGCAAGTAAAAGTTCATTAACTTCTTTTGTAGATCTACGAAAACAATTACAGTTTAATGGATAAAATATAATGGAATAAAATTCTTATGTTATTACCTCCTGTTTTCAATTGTTTTGCACCGAGCTAATATTCGCCTTGCACAATTACTCGTCCAATTTTCGGTTGCTAATTTTGGAAGGTTTCTGCTTGGAAATGCTCCTTTGACCAAACGCGTGCAGTATCTTTTATTATCTCTTGCAATTGGCTTTAATATATCGCCTTCTTTAAAATGCAAACTACATATTTTAAAGAATTTAGGAAATGATTTTCCCATGCGAAGAACAATTGACCACTTTAAAAGGAATCGAGAGTTTAAAACTTCTTTTGGAATTTTGTACATGGTTATACCATTTTGTCTATATGAGTTGCACTGGGGTACACCACAATGAGACGCTCGATCCAACACTTTTTCTTTATTTTCCATTACTGTCAACTATTTTGAAATTTATTTTTATGTTTTTAATTAACAAATGTATTTATTTTCCACAATATTTAATTATTTATTTTCGCTTAGCTTCTTTTACGTATATTTTTTCGCTGATCTGTCAAACTTGTATGTCTAGTAGGGTTCAAATTATAGCCGCTAGGGTACACCCTCCATTTCTCAATAGTCGAAGATAATTGTCTTACTGGTTTCTACTGCGCCACCTCTCGCGAACGTCTGACAAACATCCGAGAGTATGACTGTCCTGAAAAAGCTTCTCAATTCAGCCGTGGGCAGAGCTGCCGTTTCAGATTTTTGTTGGGGAGTATAATTCGATTCCTTTGCGCAGTACCGGGCAGTACTCTTTAAGAATGAAAGATTTTTTGTTTATTTAATTTTTTTTTATAATTTTATCAGTTATTGTGACGGTTCCCGTTTTTCGGAATCTTTACTGTGTATTAATTCTTTTGACTTAATAATTGAATTTACGTTCCCGTCATTAAAGCATTTTTTTTTATCTTTTATTTAGTTCCAAAAACTTCCTCAGCAGTCGCTATGCTATGTGGAAATGATAAGACCGAACCATAATAAAATCTTTTATTAATGGAAAAATTTGTTCACCCAACTCGTTTTTCTGTTTGAAAACGTGATTCCAAAATTGATGTAGCTTTAAGTCTTTTGAAATATTTTCTAAATTAAGCAGATTTTGCCATTCTTCATCTAATGACTCCTCATCGATGCCTACCAGAAAATTAGGAAATTGAGTCATTAGTAAGACAAAACTTTAAGCTGACTGCTTTGGATCAATGCCTTGCAATGCAACTAAAACTTTGTCATTGAAGTTGATGCGAGACAAAATTTGTTTGCAGAGTTCTTTGTAAATATAGAAACCAACAGACACAAGTAAATAAACAACTAACAACGTATTGGCTACTGACAGCAAAGTGTCATAGCTAAGATCGAATGACAACTGGAATGAATCAGTTCACAAATGCATTTCACTGAAATTAGGGCAGAGACAGAATTTGTATAAAATAAAACTATTACATATTTTAATTCGAATTCTTAGATTATTTTTTTGTTTTGGGTTGAGCAGTATAATATACTTTTGGAGAGTACGCAGTATTGGATGAAAAAATCGCAGTATAATACTGCTATTGCAGTACTTTCGGCAGCCCTGGCCGTGGGCCTCAATGTTACTTGTATCTCTACTATTTTTTATTAGATGGGGACATTCCGTGAATGGACGTATTAATAATATACGTATAGTATATGCCACCATGATCCATATACATACACGCGACTTTAGTTAATTTTCCCTCAAGTGACGTTCACGTACTATGATTCAAAACAAACTCGTTGACGTAAAATGTTCGTAAGCTACGTGCCATAATTCTGCTATCCATTCCTCTCTTTGCCACATATTTCCAAGCTTTGAGGTATCATCTTATTAAGCGCCTAGTTGTCGTAATTTAATTACGATAAATAGAAATGACTATTTAAAGTGTACATTTTTTAAATCTTACTTGGTAAGTACCTATATTTATTTAATTCTGTAAGCCAGTTTGAAATTCCGGCTAAAATTTGCGTGAACAATCTTAGCAGCTGCAATGACGGGCGAACTTTGGATATCTTCCGGACTTTTCTCTTCCATCTAACTTACAGAAATTCTCCGGAAGTGAGATCGCCATTATCTTTCCTGTTTTGAAAAAATATCGTTATACGAAATATTGAATAAATTCAACCAAAATTGCTACCGGTTTTCTTTACTTTACGGCTCATTCCGTCCGACTTAGTGCCACACTACTCGCGTTACTCCTTCTCTTTCTGTTTCCATCGGAGTTGTACTTCAACCTGATGCTATTGGAGTTCGGAATTACTGCCCAACGACCTGTCGATTTTTTGTTTCATAGTTGCCGTTTCATCGTAGTACGATATTTATAGCCCGGGTCGTTTTCAAATTTAAATTACCTACCACGCAAGTGGAAAAAAGGCCCTCCCCCAGAGCCTAAATATGTATGCTCCATAACTTTATCCCACTATTAGTGTCACTCTTCGGTTTCCCGGACTTCATTACCCAGTCAATCGCATCAGAAGACGAATTATTTAGAAGTGACGTGAAGGCTTTGTAATCGGACTTTGATGGTTCGTCGTTAGCGTGCAGTTCCCCTTCAGTATTTCGAAGAGGATTTACATTAATTTTTCTGTTCCTTAACCTAACGCCAGCCGCCATGTAAATAGATGTCGCTTCGTCAAAATTCCATGATATCTGAATCAATTCGGCTCACTCTTCTGTCCTAGATCTCATTCGAAAGCCCCTCGAGATTGATGATGGAATTTTGATTATTTTGGCTCATTTTTTGCTTTCTCACACACAGAAAATCAATGTTTGCACACCAGAGGAGAAGACAAAGAATGAAAATCGCACTTGAAGGAGTCACATTACAGCGCACTTTATTCGTTTGGCAAAAATGATCCAATTTCGAAGATTCTCGACAGATGGGAGCGGAAGAACGTCTATTGTTCTGTGTGATGCTGTTCCCTATCTTCTACATGGTCTCTGTATAATGATGATAGCGTTGAGTCGGACGTGCACTTGCAGAGCAGAATTTTCTCGTTTTTGGACCAGGACGAGGATATATGATTCCACAGTATACGTCTGTATGGAGTCGTTTGATATTCAAAGGATGCAATGACAGGCGGTTTTCGAAACAGAGAGATAACATTTCGAATTGCATATACAATGGCTGGTTGTAGTCGGTCTATCTAATATGATGACTGGTCATGTGGCCCAGTTTCATCGGAATATTTATCTGAATTGTGGTTATTTTTTGTATTTGTATATAATTCACGCATTAGACAAGCAAGGTTTTGCATGGAGAAATGTTATTTCAGCATGAGTCTGTTTGTTCTTTCGGAATGACATATGGAATGAATTCAGGGATAACGAGAAGCGACAGACGAATTATTTAAATTAATTTAATACTTTGTAGATATCTATATCTAATGAAATGTTCATCCAATTGCTTTGCAAATTTTCATTTCTACATATTAATAGTGTAGTGAGGAAAAATTAGTTGAACATGTGCCAAGGATAGTGCGGAATGTATTTTTAGTGTCCTTCAAAAGTTTGCGCATCATATCGCATTAAAACGATACACGCCCAAAAAGTTGCCTCATTATTTGGTGCTCTTTTCATAATGTATAATATGTATAGGACGTCTAAGGTCGCTGATACAATAATTACAATAATTCTTCAAGGACACGTTGTTACATTTTAATCAAGATTATGTTCCAAGTAGGTAAAGTAGAAAATTCTAAGGTTATGGACATTTTGTGATGGAGAATTCTAACAAACGCCAAAGCCATTTCTGCGTCAATGCCCATAATTTGTGTGGGAGAGTATTATCCAAAATTATTTTCAGATTTAAAAGAAAATGGTGCTGCTTGGAAGGAAGCTGCTGTCGCGTCGGTTTGTCCAAAATAAACGACCGGCGGCGGGGAGGCTTATACCCAATCTATTACCAACAAAATGATGTCCTTAATGTGTATTTTTAAGGCCTCCTGTAGTGTTGCCTCCTCACCTAAGAGAGATTCTTAATGACAATGACACTTGGACAATTTGCCGAGAGGTGCTTGCGCAAAGCGAAAAACAGAAATACATATTTTTCAAGGGAAAATTGACTGTCAGAACTTAAGATGATGGAAAAATTATTTAAAGCACCTTGGCGATGACTTATGGCCGGTTTCAGAGTGCCAGACTTCAGTGTAACTTAGGCTACGTCCATAGTGAACCAGCTCCTCGCTTAGACCCCTTTTACACGCAGAGTTTTTTCACTTTAGTGTCCAGAATGTGTTGGTAAAGGGGGTGAAAAGTGCAGGGGATAGCCGAACACTGATGGGCCGCGAATTTCCATCCGATTCTTGTATTCTCTTTCGCTCTCTTTCGTTATTTTCAGCAGTGCTTTATTCTCAAACCGTACTCAGTCGGGATAGACGTCTGCAATTGCTCTATTTTCCAACTGTATGCGGTCTACGCTTCGAAAATGCAGCTACCACCGCGAGCGACGAATGAGAAAAAAAGGAAACAGAGACAATTTGACAATCAAGGCACTAAAGTGAAAACACTGAACGTATAAATGCACCATAAGTGCCCAAAAGAGAATTAAGAAGAGTCATGAGTGAAAAAACTCTGCGTGTAAAAGGGGTCTTACCAGCTTTTACCGGAATGCATTTTTAATTCTTGTTGACGCCGGTAACCAGCTTTCTAGGGTGAGAAAGCGAGAAGCTGGTTTCACTATGGACGTAGCCTTAGAGTAGAGACGAACATGTAAGTGCCACTCATGTATATTTTCCGCTTCACGTTAGATACACAATACTTACCAAAAATGGTACAAAAAACTTAGCAGCACTTACACAAATTTTTGTTTAGCTATTTAAAAATTTGTTTGATTTTAAAAATGGGATGCAAACGACAATAATAACCCCTAACTTTAGCGAACAAAGAATTAATTTTTTTAATTCAACTGGTAAAGCGGAAAAAAATGCAAATGACAGCTGAGTAGCTTGACACCAGGTGTAAAAAAAAAAAGGAAATAACACTTAAGTGCAAATACAGGGTGTCCCAGTTAAGAAGTATAATCCTTTAAGGGGTGATTCCTGTAGCTCTGCCGAACAAAAAATTGTATCGCAGGGGGGGTCTATTTTCATCCTATTTCCCGTTATAGCCCATCAAAGTAGGTGACCTCTAATTTGGAGGTGTTACGACTAAAAACGCTATAACTTCTAAACTATTATAGCTACAATATAAAGACAATTTAGTAGCGCATAAAAGTCTAAAGCACTTTGGCTACATCTGGGCAGCTACAAAAAAGTTCTGGCTCCTTAAACTCAAAATTTTTGACAGACAAAAATGGTAAAAAAATGGCAAAAATGGTTCAAAACAAAACAAAACAAAACAAACAATTTGCATTGCTAAACGACGAAATTTGTAAGAGAAGATTTAAATATATTCCGAAAAAGAAAGCATTAAATTGTTTGAAGAGAAAACGGTTAAATTCAGAGGAGAGAAATGGATTGAGTTGCTGGAAGAGAGAATGATAAATTAAGTAAAGCAATAAGAAAAGTATTGGCTGACGGCTGATGACTTGAAAGAGCATTAATTAACTGCATAAAGAAAAGAGCATTAAATATTGAATTGCATCGGTATGTTGCGGTTTGTGAAGATGATAAAATTTAAAATGGAGTAAAGCATCCATTTGCATGACAAGAATAGGAAAAGCATAAGACATAAAAAAACAGTATGTACGGAATTAGAAAAAACAATTTTAATTTATAGCCGTAGCACTGCTGGTAGTATATACTTTCGAAAAAGATAACGAATGAAGTTGCTGAAACGTGTCAAGAATACCTATAATTAGAAAAAACTGTTACTTATATTCATACGGAATACTGCATATTATTGCAATTAATAATCGTGTTTGGATGCGTATAACTCCGTTATTGTAAAAAGGAATCATGCATTTGTTTGAATCTAACTTAATCATAGCTTTGAGTGATTGATAATAAAATTAAAACGTATAATTGATTAATAATATGAACCAAATAATTTTCTGTCCCACAAAGAAGATCTTCCAAATCAATTACCAAGCAGAGTATAAGAAGACACAGATTCGAAAATGGTTTCTAAATCTAAAAAGGGTAAAATAGGGGGGATACTAGTACATACATACAAGTTATATAGTAACTTAACTTTAAAAAAAATATGAACGCAAATGAGGCTTTCAGATTTGTATCTTTCGAATTTCTATATGACGTACAATATGTCAGAACCATTGGTGTATTGAGCATGTTGAATATAGTAATTTATCCGTAGATCTGGTCTATGTCTAGTCTTGTTCGACATTGAGTGTACAAATCCATACATTTGAACATTCACGAAATAATTATTTAGAGAAATTGTGAGGAAAATATATACTGTTACAAATCTGCTATCTAATACGAATTTTCCCAGTTACCGGAAATGCCAATAAGCTTGTTACAGTATCCGCAGATACAGAATTAAATGTGTTGGATCAATCATACGAATCACGAGTTGACCAGATTTACATCCTAGATTAGAGGGACTCAACTCAAAACAAAGGAAGAAAATAATTAAAGGAGAATTGAGCATTTGCATAAATTTGGTCCTTTATAAGCTTAAAGCTACAATAGTAAACATTCAACCAAAAAAAAAATATCAACAGAGAACTGGTTTAAACTTTAATATACTGTTGATAATACCTGTTGTGAGCCAGGGTCGAGCCACAGGGGCAGCTTTGGCACAGGTGAGGAGGGCGCGGCATGCTCGCGGTCGCTCGGCTAAAGCTCGTCGGACGGGGTAGTTCTTGCCCCCTCACCTTATGCCACCTGCTCAACAAACATTTATCTCATGCCATTTTATAAAAGAAAGAGAAAAAAAATGAGAAAGCTACTCTATTTGACATCGGACAGACAAAAAGGACCTTTAAGATGAGAGAGAGAAAGAAGAAGAAAATGTCCAAGGACTTCTGCCAATACCTTGGAGAAAGTACGGGAGAGATACCGCGAAGCTAACCTAACTAGCCTAAACTATAACTAAACTAAACTAAAAGTAAAAACTATGCCCTAAACTACACCTACTATAACTTAAAATTAACCTATCTACACTTATCCTAACCGCAACTTGTTCTCCCAAGGTCTCTCCAAGATAGAGGTTCGTCACAAGCTCAAAACACGCCTGGTGTTAATGGCGAGGGATGGCCAACCCACCCTTCATGTCCGTAGACATATCCAATAGCTATCTCTCTAAGATAGCCATGGTTGTGTTCTACGACACAAAGGGGTGGGTTGGCCATCCTTTGCCACTAACACCAGGCATGTCTTGGGTTCATGACGAACCGTTACCTTGGAGAGACATCGGGAAGGAAGAGTCGCGTGTGAGGTTTAGCGTAGGATAGTTTTAAGTTAGCATAGGCCTATAGTAGGGTTTAGTTTTAACTGGTAGATTTAGATTAGGTTAAATTAGGCTAGTTAGAGTAAGTTCGCGATGTCTTCCTGTTCTCTCTCGAGGGTATCGGCATAGGCCTTTGAACATTTTTCCTTTTCGGCTGTCCTTTTCACTTTTCTTTCGTTTTAGTCCGTCCGAGGTCAAAGTAGAGTAGCTTTCTTCCTTTTTTTTTATTTTGATTTTTTTTAAATGGCATGGATAAAGTTGTTGAGCAGGTGGTAAATGGTGAGGGGGCAAGAACACCCCCCCCCCGTCCGACGAGCTCTAGCCGAGCAACCACTAGCATGCCGCGCCCTCCTCACCTTTGCCGAAGCTGCCCCTGTGGCTCGACCCTGGCTCACAACATACCCCTATACCAAAATATAAATTTTTAGCTTTCGTAGAAGCGCACATAATAAAATCAGTAATGAAGAATTCTAAGTTGTATAGAAGAAACACCTGATAAAAAGCAAAAACTAAGTAAGTATCTACTTTTATTAAAAGCAATCGAAGTACATTGCGTATGTCCAAGTCGTTACTTAAACTAAGTAAATAAGAAGATATTACTTTCACTTAGCAGTGTAAACGCCTCATAGATTCAAAAACTGAGTATCGAATTCGATTAAAAGCTAGAAATCGCTACTACGTATTTTCATATCGTTTCTCGGATTACGAGAATCGTAATCACAAATTATGTCGAACATGTATTCGTTTTAAGAAAGGGAAAAGCTTCCAACGCTAATTAGTTCTTTTCTTACTTTACTAAGTTCATTAGATAACTCTGCACTTAAAAAAGTACACGCTTCTGAGTGAACGTCTTACTACGCCAGAGTTACGAAAAACGAAAGGAAGTTGAGCAAAGTTGTTAAAGTTAAAAACGGATCGATTGTCCTGAATTCAAAAGTTCATTGCCTCATTGGCAGGCAAGCTCGTACGACCTTAAATGAATTCTTAAAGATCATGTGTATGAGTATTGTTGATAAGGAGATCACTGTAAAAGATCAGTTTTAGATCAAGTATTATTTTGTATTCATTTTGAGAGACGTTTGAAATTAATTTAGTTTATTTATTCATTCCTAAATCAGCTTTTGTTCAATAAAGACTTATTAAATATTTTTGTCTTTCTCCGCTACTGCCCTTTCAATAGGTTGTGGGCCTATTGCTTTGAGGAAGGAGCAATATCTATATCTGAAGTTTATTGTTGAATAAAAGTAGAGCTTTTTTCGTTAATTCATACGACATGGAGGACCAGGAACAACAGAAAGCGAAAGTTGTGGTTCTTACAGCGAATGGAAAGAATTACAGGGCATGGAAATATAAGGTGGAGCTGCTTCTTGCGAGGGACGGTGTATCAAGTTTGGTGACTGATGCCATTCCTGCAACGAAGAGCGAGGACTGGTTGAAGAAGAATTCTAAAGCCAAGATAGTCATCGGCCTTTCCATTGATGATTCTTACATTGCCAGCGTTGAGAATTTGCAGTATGCAAAAGAGCTATGGGATTTTTTCAAAGCATCGTACGAAAAGCCGTGTTTAAGCAATCAAGTCTATCTTTTGAAGCGATTGTGCCGTATGCAGCTAGGAGGTCGGACTATGGATGAACACATCAATGAGATGCTGGGGTTAGTTGCGGATTTGCGGGCTACGGGGGAAGAACTGAAAGAGGCGTTAGTCGTTGCTATGATCTATGAGTACGACTCATTAGTTACAGCTTTAGAGGTACGTCCCAAGGAAAAATTGACCATAATGACAGTAAAGGAAAGGCTTATTCAGGAATATCGTCGTAAAAACGAATTCAGGACTGATGAACACCACGCTTTGAAGACTAGTGATTCCAGAAGAAAACCTGAGAGGAATGGTAGTGTTTCGACTAATAAATCGTCCGATTCGAAGAAGAAAAATGTCAAGTGCTTTGGATGTGGTGAGAAGGGTCACTACAAGAGTGATTGTCGAAAGAAGAAACAGGAAAAAGCCAACATCATTCAGAAATGTCTTCAAGTGTCAAATTTGAAGAAAAGCTGGTTCGTAGACTCGGGAGCAACGAATCACATGAGCAACAATGAGAATTTCTTTGAAAAATTGAAGCCAATTTCTGAAGATGTTATCGTTGCAGATGGGAGATGTTTAGAAACGGTTGGAGTTGGGGATGTCAAATTCTCGTGTGCGAATGGTCATGATTTTTTTTTCAAGGATGTGACGTTTGTACCAGATCTTGACAGTAATTTGCTGTCAGTGGACAAATTGACTGAAGGAGGATATGACATTTTATTCAGCAAGAAGAAATGTGACATAGTAAGGAATGGTTCAACTCTAGTTTCAATTCCATCACGAAACGGATTGTACGAGATACGTCCCATGAATCACGTGAAGTTTGTATCTAATAAGAATGGAAGTTGTCAGTCAGATTGCATCCATTTGTGGCACAGACGTTTGGGTCACAGAAATTCTGATGCTTTGAAAGATATGGTTGTGAAAAATTCTGTAGAAGGTGTATCTATCAAGAACTCATGTAAATGTGACGAGAATATTTGCGCTGTGTGCTCTAAAGGAAAATTGAGCCGAAAGAAGTTTCCGAAGGAATCATTCAGTAACAGCATGGGGATATTGGAACTCATACATTCAGATCTGATGGGGCCAATAGAGGAAACTACTCCTTCTGGGAACAGATACGTTCTTACCAGAATAGATGATTACAGTCGTTACTGCACCATCTATTTCTTGAAGCTGAAAAGTGAAGTTTTCTCAAAAATCAAAGAGTTTGTTGCCATGGTCGAAAATCATTTCAACAAGAGATTGAAAAATTTCCGTTCTGATGGAGGTGGCGAATTTTCATCCAATCAGTTGAAACAGTTTTTCAATGCAAAGGGTATCATTCACCAATTTTCTGTACCATATTCACCGCAACAAAATGGGGTTGCCGAGAGAAGAAATCGCTATTTGATGGAGATGTGCAGGTGCAATTTGATAGAATCCAATTTGCCGAGAAAATTTTGGGCAGAGGCTATGAACAATGCAAATTACACTCAAAATCGTTTGATAACCAGAAGTTTGAATAACAAGTGTCCATTTGAATTGTGGTTTGGGAAGAAACCCAATCTGAGCAATTTCAAAGTGTTCGGCTGTATTGCTTATATTCATATCCCTAAGCAATTGAGAAAGAAATTGGATCCTAATAGCAAGCAAGTTCGTTTCGTGGGATATTGTGAAAATTCCAAGGGTTATCGTTTTCTGGATATTACTACAGAAAATATAATAATTAGTAGAGATGCGGTCTTTGATGAGAACTATATGAAGACAGCGGCATCAAATACTACGGAATATTTCACTGTGGATCTTTTGACGTTTCCTGATCTACCTGACGAAGATATTTCAAATGATGTTGTTCATGCTTCAACGAGTGCTGAAGCTGTTGGAGTTGGAAACGATGATGAATCTGATGCTTTGTCAAATTATTCATCTGCTGCTGAAGAAATGAATGAATCATCAAGCTCTGATCGATTTGGAGAAATTTTGACAGAAGAATTGAATGAGACCTCAAATTCTAATCAAATTGTGACAGAAGAGAGTCAGGAAATTCGAAGGTCAAACCGAAATAGAAGACAACCGGATTGGTACGCAGGGAAAGACCCCTTTTATACGCAGAGTTTTTTCACTCATGACTCTTCTTAATTCTCTTTTGGGCACTTATGGTGCATTTATACGTTCAGTGTTTTCACTTTAGTGGCTTGACTGACAAATTGTCTTTGTTTCCTTTTTTTTCTCATTCGTCGCTCGCGGTGGTAGCTGCATTTTCGAAGCGCAGACCGCATACAGTTCGAAAATAGAGCAAATGCATACGTCTATCGCGACTGAGTACGGTTTGAGAATAAAGCAACGCTGAAAATAACGAAAGAGAGCGAAAGAGAATACAAGAATCGGATGGGAATTCGCGGCCCATCAGTGTTCGGCTATCCCCTGCACTTTTCATCCCCTTTACCTACACATTCTCGACACTAAAGTGAAAACACTCTGCGTGTAAAAGGGGTCAAAGTAGAAGTTGTGACTCCGTTGGAACCAAGTAATTACAAAGAAGCTGAAAAACGAGATGATTTTCATCTTTGGTATAACGGAATGTTGGAAGAAATCAATGCTATTCACGATAATGGAACATGGGAACTGGTACCGAAGGACAGGAAAGCTATCGGATGTAAATGGGTGTTCAAACTCAAGCTTGATTCTAGTGGCAACATTCAGCGTTATAAGGCAAGGCTTGTGGCTAAGGGTTTTACCCAGAAGTTTGGCGAGGACTATGACGAGGTGTTTGCACCGCTCGTCAAATCAACAGTGTTCAGAACTTTACTGGCTGTAGCTTCTGCACGAAAGATGAAGGTAGTGCACATTGACGTGAAAAATGCATTCTTAAACGGAGATCTTCAAAACGACATATTTATGAAGCAACCTGAAGGGTTTGTTGCTGGAAAAGAAGATCAAGTTTATAAACTGAAACGCAGTTTGTACGGACTTAAACAGTTGGAATGACAAAGTGAATGAAGTAATTCAGAGTCTTGGCTTTAGAAGGGGAAATTCAGATCCATGTCTGTATAGTAAAATAGAAGGGGAAGAGTGGAATTATATTTTACTTTACGTCGACGACATGTTGGTTGTCAGCAGAGATGACAAGAGGATCTCGGATACAATCAAAGCCATAGAGAGTCACTTTACCATCACCAACTTGGGAGAGGTGAAGCCATATTTGGGTATTCAAGTTGAGAGAGACACTGAGGGTAATTATTCAATCCATCAGAGAAACTACATCAGGAAGAGGAAGATACTCGCTGAATACAATATGTCAAATACAAAACCATCAAAAATTCCGATGGATCCCGGATTTGTCAAAAATGAAACCGATGATGTCAAACTTCCAAACAACAACGAATACAGGAAAATAATAGGATCGTTGCTGTATTTAACAGTGAATAGCCGTCCTGATATTGCTGTGGCAGTTTCAATACTAGGAAGAAGAGTCTCTCAGCCAACGCAAAGAGACTTGGTTGAAGCTAGACGTGTTCTCAAATTCCTTCTATACACTCAAGATATGAAGTTGAAGTTAGGAGGATCAGAAGGGGATTTGCAAGAATTGACAATTTTCGTGGATGCTGACTGGGCGGGTGACATGAAAACTCGAAAATCTACCACTGGATTTCTGTTCTTGCTAGGTGGATGTACAGTTTCATGGGGAAGTCGGAAGCAAACCAACATAACCTTGTCCTCAACAGAGGCCGAATATGTAGCCCTTTCGGAGGCTTGTTCTGAGATGATGTGGATGAAGATACTCTTCGAGGATTTAAAAATTCGAGCTAAACAGACGACCGTGAAAGAAGATAATCAAAGCTGTATAGCTCTTGCTAATGATTTCAAGATGAATCCACGGACAAAACACATTCAAGTAAAATATCATCATGTGAAGGAAATGGTCCAGAATAAGGAAATAATTTTGCAGTATTGTCCGACAGGAGAGATGGTCGCTGATATAATGACGAAGCCGCTTGACAAAATTAAATTCAGTTACTTTCAAGAGGCGATGCGGCTTATCAAATAACTTTTACATTGAGAAGGGGTGTTGATAAGGAGATCACTGTAAAAGATCAGTTTTAGATCAAGTATTATTTTGTATTAATTTTGAGAGACGTTTGAAATTAATTTAGTTTATTTATTCATTCCTTAATCAGCTTTTGTTCAATAAAGACTTATTAAATATTTTTGTCTTTCTCCGCTACTGCCCAATAAGTATGACGCATCTTCTTAAAAACAAAATGGAGGAAAGAGTGTGTGATATTTATATAGATTGTGTAGATAATATGAATTGTGCCATTAATATTCATTGCACTTGTACATATTATTCTCTGATTATAATAAAGTACGACGAATGATACAGGTACGTTGATACAGTTTGTCGAATTATCTATGAACGTATCTGGATATTGCATACCAAATGTGCTATACAGAATAAAGTAATAAGGTAAGGTATTATATATCTGTGATTATTCTTTATCCTAAAAGTATGTTTCAGACATTGAATTTGAATCATTATAGATTATGAACAATATTGTCTAAATTAATCGAAATTCAAGCAAACAGGAACGACGTGATAGATAGGTTAAACAGGCACCATAATAGGTTTATCCCGATCCGGATCGATTTGAAACTAAAAATCATCTACCTGAAATGTCTAGAAATTTCTGAGGAAACATGTTGCATTTGAAAGGATTCTAGTTAATCGCAAGACTGCAAGAAATCATATTTAACGTATTCAGATTGCTCATTTATGGCATTAAATGTTACTTCGGGAATTAAGAACAAATGGAAGGGCACTACATCCCTTCCATTTTTTCCTATGCTTAGAACATGATCACACAAGTCAATTACGTGCCAAAGAGTAACATCTGTTGTCTCTCTATAAAAGAGCTTGATCCGCATTTC
The DNA here is from genome assembly GCA_955612985.1 of Cheilosia scutellata. Classification (NCBI taxonomy): domain Eukaryota; kingdom Metazoa; phylum Arthropoda; class Insecta; order Diptera; family Syrphidae; genus Cheilosia; species Cheilosia scutellata. The sequence goes on along the minus strand of OY015312.1, from coordinate 55,398,431 downwards.
TGAATTCAGTCGATTCTGAGATGTGGAGCTGAGCACATCTAGTTGCTGCCGATCACCGGTCATTACAATCATCATTTTCAAATGGTCCGCTGGTCCAAATCATCAAGGACAATCCATATACGGGTAGAGCAGAGCTTATAAACTTGATCTAACCATCTCATCCTAGGTCTACCCAGAGGACGCCTGCTTGATGGTACGGATTCCATGGCACGTCGTGGAATCCTGGTCAGGGACATGCGTTTAACATGACCAAACCTCACGTTTCTCACGTATTCTGGTATTTCTAATGCGATCTGTACGGGTCACAACAGCAATACAACGGAGGAATCTTATTTCGGCAGCTTGTATCCGCGATCTTATTCTTTCGGTCATTACCCAAACCTCGTGACCATAGGTAAGAGTTGGAACAAACACCTAATTAAAGACTGACAGCTTAGCTTTGACACAAAGTTCAGTCCTCCTAATAACAGAATGACCAAACTGTCTCAAAATTCACACAGCCTGACCAATCCTACAAGAAAACTCTGTACATATTGCTCCTTCCATCACTCGTGAATAAGACTCCTCCACCTGTTTCAATGGGACTCCACTAACATGTAGAGTGCATTGAAAAGGCGTTCTAGAGACGACCATCACTTCAAATTTATTCACCTTTATTTTCATCTCAGCTTCAGCATAAACGGCTACAAACTGATCAGAAGGACCAAAGGATGACCAAGTCATCCGCGAAGAGCAGATGACTTATCCTCAGGTCCCCCAATTCGAAACGATCATTATAAAAAACAACGATTGGCAAATAAAAGTCTTCGATGGATCTCTTACAAATTATGTTGGTGTCGAAGTTCACAGAGTTGTTTTTCGTCCTTTTAGCGCAGGCTATATAACCCTCTAGATACTTCTTTGACGTATGCATACGGAACTTATTTTTAAGCCACATTCTCTTTAATAAGTATCTTTGCGAATGCGCTTCCTGTACCTGTGGCACATCGTCCACCTGGGGTCGGGGATATTTATATTCGCCTTAACATAATAATGTTTCCCTCCAAGACAGGACCTACCATATGAGAAAATGTCAAGTGTCTCATCATTCATAAGTTGCTAATTGTTTCAATTCCTTGAAAGGTTGACTATAGAATTTAATTTTTATTTTTAAATGAAGCTCACTATGGAAACCAAGTCGCCCAAGTTTACAAAATTCAGTCTGAATTTAAACGAAACGAACGTTATTCCATGTCCTAATTTAAAGTGAATCCTATTGACTTTCGATCCCTTTGTCCAGCTTAACAAAGAAACACAAGCCAATTGTTCGTTTTCTCCGAAGTAGTCGAACCCAATGCCTACAGAAGCGACGACAATACCTTTTTTTGTGTTCTTGAGTTGACTTTAACTGTTTGTCCCTGTCGCTCTGAAGTGATTTACCTGTTGGCGCGTTTTTGATTTTTTTTTTTTTTTAAATCATGAGGAAAGTTTATCCTTCTGGTTAGTTATCATTCGTATTCTGTTATGCTTATTGCTTTTACCTTGTTAGCTTGAATATACCTACTTATTGATTGAATACTTGATTGGACTGACTCTGATGGTTGTTAGGATTTTACACTTTCCATCTTACGTACTCTCATCTCGCAACAATATAAATACATATGTGTATGTTTGCCTGGGGTGGGTGGGGTGATTTTCCTCTTTTGGGTTGACGGCAAATTGCGGAGCAGCAGTGTTGCCTTTTTAACTTACGTGACCTCGATTCAACTCGATACACTCGTCATGGTGATAGTGATACGTTCTTCGTTCTACGATTCAACTTGAATACCAACAACGGCCACTGAAGAATTCAAGAAATGAAGTGTCGTTCGTGATGGTATAAAGCTACAGTTACGACTAACTGACATTTATCATCGCCTACGGGCAGCCCCGTACCTACCCTAACGACGACGATAAGACTACTGAATGACAGGCGAAGAATTTCAATAGAAAAACCCTTTTTACTGGCTTAGCTCTCCTCAGTATGCATATTTGGTTAGTTTTTTTTTTTGTTCAGATGCGACTACGATACGACCTTCGAACAGACAATTCAAATGTGACCGACCCTCTCGCAGGAGTGGATCAAGTGAGATTGCGAGTCCTCTTGCCCTTGCCCTACGAGTTCTCATCTAATCAAATAGTTTCAGTTGAACAGTGAAGAAGATGAAACGTTTTGTTGCGTTTTAAATTTTTCAAATCGATTTGATCTAAATGTGATGGGTTGTGGTGCTGTTGGTGGGTGGCTGCATAATCGGTCATGAAAGGGTTGGCCGTGCCCCTCCCTGATGTCAGTATAATCGAAAATTATGTTTACAGTCACGGACTCTGTCAGCGATTAGAGGGAGAATCAGGAAAACAAATTAATTATGGAAATGCGCTGCCAGGACATCAACGAAGTTAATTAAAATTTAATTTGTTATTTTAGTCCGCGACTATACAGAGGGACCGCAACAAAAGTAAATATACGTAGTTTCGCGGGGTGTAATGCAAGTGCAGTGCGTACCGTAGCACAATTGAATCATTGATCCAATAACACAGAGGTAACGACGGAGAACTGCAAAAGTAAACAGCTCTGAGCTGCAGTGCGCCTTATCGGGTAGTTGACAATATTATTAAAATTATTGTGGATGTTCCCACTTCCCACACGAACTTTCTTATAACAATTGGGTTCTCAAAACGAAGCTATACCTATTTAAGGAAAGTTAGGTTAGGTTAGGTTAGGTTGAATAGGGTGTGAGTTCATCACATTGGGCTAGGCACCATACTGGCCCCATTGCCATCCCTGGGGAACATTAACAGTCAAAAACCTAAGCCACTTCACCCAAACCTATTTAACGAAAGATATGTGAGTTTTTTTAGAGTTACACTTACCAACCGCTGTTTATTGAGCCTTAAAAGGCAACTGACTAGTAAGGCCTTGCCAAGAAACGCTAAGGAGACTCTATAAAAGATCGCTATCATTGGTATTTGCCATTTAACTATAGAGGTTATACCTGATGTTGTGTGCAAATTTCAACCTTCTACGTCAATTAGTTCTTTAGATAGACCTATGTCCTATAGGAACAAAATTGGGTTAGTGGGTTCGGACAGACGGACAGACATCGTAGCGAAAACAATAAGGTTCCGTTTTGTCCCTATGGAAACGCAACCTTAAAAAGTACTGCTTTCTTTGTATTCTTTAACAAATAATGTCAAGATTATATACATATAATTAAAAGAGTTTTGGGTACATCATTGAAGTCTAGGCACCACAGCGAGCCAATCGTTGTTGATATGTCAGAACCTCGGAACCTCTACCAATTCGTTCAACATACAATTTCCTTACAGAAGCTAAAAATGGGTTAATGGGTATATGGGTTCTGTTTAAGAAACTAACATCTTTTAATTTGACGAAGGAGTAGGTACCTTCCGAAGTGCTTCCTTCGGACCGATCACCGATTGATTCACGGAGAAGATACATAGATAGATAAACTGCAACATGCAGATACATGGAGAACCAGACACGTAGCCAGGGAAAGTCTAAATAAAAAACAAAAGCCTTTCTAATATAAATTCAAATCTATAAAAATAAGGAGATTATCCAGGTAGGTATACACTTATACAGTATCCAAACGGTGGTATAGTTAGTGAAATAGGTATGAAATGTGTTTAAAAAACACGCACCAGAGAGCAGAAAAACTAGACTTCTATTCTATGCCTTTGTGCAAAAAGACTCATTGAAAGGCATGACAGTATTATTTCCTTTGTAGAGCTGTTCAAATGCATCTCAATAAGTTTTGAAGAAATAAGGAGCAGAACGTAAGCGATGTCTTCGAAAGCTTCAACAATTTTGGCAGCGGTAAAAAAAAGTGATTTCCTAGTAAGCCTCATTGTCTGCGAAAAACTATTCAAATCCTTAGATTTCGTTTCTGCAATCGACCGCACAAAAGGAGTTCTGAATTCTCTTAAAAACATCAGAGAAAATGACGAAGATTTTTTCAGAGAGGCTTTTCAATACGCATCCCAACTTGCCGATAACTTATTTGAATGTAAATTAGGAGCTCCAAGTACTTCATTGAAACAAACAACGCGTTCCAATCCAGAAACCTACTTTAGATTGTCTATACTGATTCCTTGCAATAGATTCTTTAATACAAAATCTTACTGACAGATTCATGGTTAACGAAGACGTTCTACCATCGTTTTAAGTTCTTCTCCCAGGTTTTGCTGCAGCGAGGACGGAATGAAAAAGCTAACATGTTACTTTGATAATGCAATTTCGTTGTCAGCTGTGAAAGCTGAGTAGATTCTTTGGTACTAAAAAATATCGTCGAGTGATCCTTCTACCAAAGTTTTGAAATTGCTTGATATTGTATGTGACACGACTTACTAGAGCTATATACTTCTTGCTTACGGCTTTGGCCACGCTTCCAGCGACCACCAAAAGGATTAAAACAGTGTCCCGTTATGGAGCGTTATGGAGAATGCAAGATTAAGCTGACTTGCTATGATATCTGTTCATTCGGATATTAATGTGGATCCAGATAAGGTGATGCCTGATTGAACTCATGTCAAAAAAAAGACGTCTTCTGTTTTGAAAAAATGTATGTAAAAAATAATTTATGTATATGTTCGTTTATGTAATGCGATTTAAAAATTAATAAAAATCAATAAATTTGATTCTCTATAGTTTTTTGTTTAAAGAATTCCTCGTAAGATTTGGAAGCGAGCCCCCCAAGGGAGCGTGTGACGCTTCGTCACAACTTCTATACTTGGCTTTCTGGGCGGATTTCCATTCTCGTTCCCTAATAACTGACACTGTACCCTCGCTGCAATAAAAAAAAACTAAGAACGTCTTATAGGTATGCAAACTTCACCAATAGTTCATATCGACCGATTTGCGCCACCTATTTCAGGTAATTTGTATATACACTACAGAAATCAAAGTGTATTCCTACCAGGTGTCAATTGGCAAATGGCACTTCTATATTGCTGTTCTCGTAATTACCTCAATTTATATAGATGACCCCATGCTATCGCATGAATTGTCAAATGATCAGCATCAACCACTTAGCATAACATTCGAAAGCTCTGCAGCAGAACCAGTTTCACCGGCCAGAAGAAGCATGTCGTTAAAGTGACATGACGACGAGTCAGAATGCCCCCATACAAAGGTCGATTGAAATGAATCCAGGTCCAATTTCCGATAAACGATACATCCAGTAAACCAGTGCTATGGTGATGATGATGAAGATAGTGTTTTCGAAATCGTACATTCGGACTGTGTAATCGGACATGTTGATTGCCCACTCTCGGATTACCCAGAACTAACAGCTTCAGAATCTCGGATTCACTATATCCACTCCACACACACAAGACGCATGAGTGTGCCGTGCCGTACGTAGTTTTGGACTTGAGCATTCGTGGTGATTTAGTTTATCAAGACAACAATAATGAATTTGTTATTGAATCATTGTTTGGTATGAGTCGATAATTAGATATATCGCAACGGGATGCGAATGCCATGTAAAATGGATACGAACATGAGAATGAGAGTATTTGATATCCTTAGGCTTCGTTTATGTAACAATGGCATGTGTTGTTGAGGGGGAGGTCTCGATATCCTTACGGATGGTATGGTAATTACTATTCAATACCGTTAAGCCGACAGAGTCCTTATTGAATGTTTTGTTTGTACCTATACATGTAGATAAATTATGTAGACAAATATGGTGCATGAAACTTATTTCAAGGATAGATACTGCCAAAGAGGCAGTAATTTAATTTTGTTCCTACTACAATGATGCTGCAGTTGAAATTACCTACCAGCTATTAATTGCGATTCATGTTATGACAAACTATGGTAATCGAAATAGGTTTCTCGGAAATCAATAGCTATTTTGCAATTTAGAGCAGACGAAGAAGATTGGTTTACTTAGCTAATGGTTTACTAAAGCAAATAGGTTTAATGACTTCCGAAAACTAGCAAAATTGCTTTGAGATTAAATCGAAATTTGCATTATGGAAGATCCTCCTAGCTGTTTAAAAGATTCGAACCAATTGAACAGTACGAACTTTGTCAGGAATTAATAAATTATAGTATAAGGAAAGGATTCTTGGGGGTAAGTTAGTTTCAATACTTCCTTATATCGTAGGAAAAAATTGTTTTTGTTTTTCAATTATTTCTATTTTGTATTTATCTTTTAGAAAAGCTACTCGATCCGAACTGATGAATGTTTCCAATTCTTAGCAAAGAGATCGAGTCTCAGAAGTCAGAACATTACGGAAGGTGGAAGTCGCTGATGAAGCCTAAAAAGCTGCACAAAATCTATGATATCAATGCTCAGCTCAGCCTTCAATATCTACAAAGCAATAATATTCCATAAAGGCTAGCCTTGGTGCCCTTTATCACAATTGAAGTTATAAACACCTGGGCGTGTCGGCTTTTTCCAATAGCCACTTAAGCCAAGTGCTCTCCAAGCTCCACAATATTTCAAACCTCAAAACAGACAACTCCACAGTTGCATCTGAATATCTTATAAACATTAAGACATTCCAAAAGATCAAGTGTTTCATGTATTAGATACAATGGTTACAAAAATCCGCTTCTCGAGAAACAATAAAATCAAAATATTCATACTACCTATATAGTCATAAAAGTTATAGAATTCGTAATGCGCCCAATATTTGGTAAACCTAATGAAGACTCACTAATAGAGCCCGAATCTACATTCTATAGGATTTCCAAACAGAAATCAAGGCTACAAGATCGTATATACAACTCGATCAAAGCTGGTTCGGGACTATTTCAATTTCGTCGAAGACAATAGTGAGTGTTGCCTACCTACTGCGTCTTGAGGGCTCTGTGGGTAACGAACACGCGGACTATTTTGCGAAAAAAGGCGCCTCTTGCCTACTCACCGGTTCTAAATCCGTCTTCGGAGTACACACTCAAAAATGATGAAATACTGAATTGTAGATAAAATTCAAGGTCAAAAGTTAGGCTAAAACACTTGTAAGCCCAGCCTGTAGCAACAAATAACGCCCATGGGCGTAATTGCACTTTTCAAAATGCAATAAGGCCCACGACAAGTGTGAATTAAAGCTCACGAGCTTACAAAATTTACGGAAGCGTATGGGGGACCATGCTGCCCCCCCTGCAACCCCCCTGATTGGGTTTACTGTCAGATCTTATTTCCTGCAGCCTTAAATTTGTTTTGCGTTAAAAAAGTTTAATAAAGCCCGAGGGCGTTAGATATTGCACTTTTGGATGTGCAATAACGACCATGGAATGTGCAATAAATGGAAAAAATATTTATAAAAAATTAAAACAACGCCAACACTTACAATAAAGTACTGTACCAATTTAGAAAACCAGAAAAATATTTCTTTAAATTTGTTTTTAAATCAAGTTATTTATTTTGTCAAAATTGTTTTGAAACTCAAAATTATCCTTTATATTGCTGGGGTGACCCGTAGAGATCGCATTAGAAATACTAGAATACGTGAGGAACTCAATGTCGAGCAGCTACTTCTCTGGACGGGGCGGTCTATGCTTCGGTGGTTTGATCATGTTAAACACATGTCCAGCGACCAGGACGACGACATGCTATGGAATTCGTACCACCAGGCAGGCGTGCTCTAGGTAGACCTAGGATGAGATGGTTAGATCAAGTCCATATAATCTCTCCTCTTCCCGTATGGGGATTGCCCTTGATGGTTTGGAGTCGATGGCAGAGGATCGAGAGCTATGGAGGGTCCACTTGAGCAACCTACACCCGCGACCCACTTAATGGACAAGTGGACCATTTGAAAATGGACCTGAACCTTGTTTAGGACTTCAGGACGTTTTAATGGAGGCTGTCTAAAAGTAAAAACTGGAGACAGCTTGCCAAAGATCGTGCTGGCTGGAGACGCTTGTTGGTTGTGGCCCACACGCAGTGTTGTTCCTCTACATGTCGACTTTAATTGTCGACTTTTCAACGTAGACAATATCGTCAACAATGTCGACAATGTCGAAAATGTCAACAATATGTCGACAATGTCAACAATATGTCGAAAATGTCATCAATACCTTTCAGATCTGTCAATCTGTCATTCATCTGTAAACTTCAATCGAGAAAGTACACTTTTAAGAATTAATTAAGAATTCCTTTTATTAAAAATTAAAATCCTGTGTATCATAAATTACTTATACTTATCGGGCTCCCGACCCGTGAAGAGTCTCTGCCTGAGACACTGCAGCCTTCCATCCTCTACGATCCTGGGCACGCTGCTTCCAGTTATCGAGACCAAGCGCTCTGGCATCCGCTTGAAACGGAGGTTCGGTCTTGTCTTCTCGAACCTGGGGGCGGGATTCGAAGATCCTCTTAGCTGGAGCATTATTGTCCATTCGCTCGATGTGGCCGAGCCAATGTAGTCGACGTGTTTTGGCTTTTTGGACTACATCCACATCTTGGTACAGCTCATAGAGTTCGCGGTTGTATCTTCTCCTCCATTCGCCCTCCTCGCACACCAGGGCCAAAAATCCGCCGAAGTATTTTTCTTTCGAAGGAGCCCAGTATCAGCTCTCCCTTCTTGCTTATCGTCCAGAACTCGGCGCCATAAAGCAGAACTGGCAGGATGAGGGTTTTGTAGAGCACACATTTCGTCCTTCGAGTTAGGAGTTTTGAACCCAGTTGTTTTGCCAAACCGAAGTAGCAACGGTTTCCTAGGGTAATTCTTCGCCGGATCTCCACTAGGGTGTCATTCGTGGAGTTCATGTTTACTCCGAGGTAGGTGAACTCCTTAACTACCTCGAAGTTGTTGCTATCAATAGTTCTGTTTTGTCCACTATCTGCTCCAGTACGAGATTGGAGAAGTCGCATGACAGCGCGTCTCCTTGCCGAAATCCGGTGCAAGTTTGAAATAGATCGGAGGAGCTGCTTCCAAACTGCACATTGCAGCGCGTGTTTTCCAGCGTCACGCGACACAGCTGAATCAGTTTTGCCGGGATTCCGAATTCGGCCATCGCCACATAGAGCTCCTGACGATGTATGCTATCATACGCGGCTTTGAATGGGTGGTGAGTTTCGACTTGAAATTCGTTGGCCTTTTCCAGGATTTGCCTCAGTGTGAAAATTTGGTCTATAGTCGATCTGCCGGGCCGGAAGCCACACTGGTACGTGCTGATTAGTGTGTTTCAGAACGGTTTAAGACGTTCACGCTGTACGTTGGATAGGATATTGTATGCAACATTAAGCAGGGATATGCCTCGATAGTTCTTGCAATACATAGGATCGCCTTTTTTGTAGATGGGGCATATGGAGCTGATAGTCCAGTCATCGGGCATGTTTTCTTCCAGCCATACTTGGTTGATGATTCGGTGCATGCTCCCTACCAAAACATCACCACCGTATTTAAAGAGCTCCGCTGGTAAACCATCAGAGCCTGCGGCTTTGTTGTTCTTAAGCTTTTTTATAGCTAGGCCAACTTCTTCTATACTAGGTGGTGGAACTAGTTTTTCATTGACTGGACGCGGGTTCTCTTCTTGCCCTATCACTCTCTCTACATGATGCCCATTTAGCAGTTGCTGGAAATGCTGCTTAAACACATAACACACATTTGTATCATAAATATAAAACTTTAAATATGTCTTGTCGACCAAAAAACAAGGCTTTTGAGGGGCTAGGTTTTGTTTTGGTTAAAACAAACAACAAATACTCCGCACATTGCACAGTTTGCAGGAAACATCTCTAAAAATACTGCTGAAACCCGTCTTCGCAGACACAGGTAAATAATAGTGTACATATTTTAATTTCCATTGATTTACCAAAAAATTAATGACCAACACAAACTATTCTTTTAGATGGCTGTTTCTGTTACATATATTGGGGAAGGTGACAATCAGAACGCAATGGTTTTCAATACTCTTGTGAGTATTTTCTGGTATAATACATTTTAGTTTGAATTAATTCTAAATTTGTACCTAAAGGAAGTAGACCCATTGAGAAGTAATTCAATTCAACCATTATCAACAGCTCCAATAACGCTTTCGGTTGGGTTCTTATATCTTATTGGCAATTCTTCTAAAATAATGAAGTTTGATATTAATCTTATTAAAAAATAATATAAAGTTGTTCTGTTTTGTTTTTTTTAAATCATAATATAGATGGAGGTGAACATGTTTAGAGCTGAACAATTTTTTTTTGTTAAACATCAAAAACTTACTTTGTTTTGTTTTTAAATAAACACGGTATACAAAAGAGAGTTGCATCGACTGTACCACCAATTAAAATGGACGTCCTACCCATCCATCCCAAAGCATCCATGCGCCTTCTTGGATTCACAGTCAGTTCGGAAATAACACGCCAAACCCAAGACCACTTATCCAATACATATTCCAAAATCAGCGTCCTTAAAGTTAAGTTACCTATTTAAAGCAAAGATGTACCAACTACTTCACAGACCGACCAATTTCATAGCAATTTGTCATTTGAAAGAAAGAAGCACACGAATCCTTAAAACAATATTTCATAAATTTAACCGACTGACTTATAAATCCTTATCCTTAGGTATGTTCGTTTTTTTTTTTTTCTTAGTGTTTCTACAGCACATGTTCACTTCTTTGTCATTGTGTGTTGTATCCCTTTACTATATAAAAATATCAGCCAAAGAAGAAACAACATTTGGTTGCAAACTTTTAATAATAAAAACAAAAGAAAAAAAAAACAAACGAAGAACATAAAAATAAATAAAGACAACTTACCGGTATGTTGTTGAGGAAAAACGCAATACCAGCTCCCGGCTTCGATGGTGGAGTTGAACAATTTGCTCTCAATATGTCGCCAGGATCATATCTTTCTCGTTCCGTCCATAATGTCGGTGGGGTATGTGGTAATTCTGTATAAAGATATATAACAAAGAAAACATTATTCACCATTGTGCACAAATTTTTACAGAATGCGTAACAGAAGAAACACAAAATGACGAGACCACGAGAAATAAATGAACCGATTTTTCCAAGAAATGAAATAATACCTACAATAAACAACAGCAGGAGTAGAGTACCTAGAGTGCAATCAAAAAGTACTATCTACCTTTTGATTTGATAGAAATGCCTTTTATTTTATTTTTATTGAGCTAAGTATTATAAATTTATAAATAACTATACATATAGGAATGTCTGGAATTTTTACAAGTACAACATATGGGTACAAGTGTGGACGGGACGATATCCCAAGCAGACCGAAAACTCATACCTGGACCTCAGCTGGTCAGTCCAGTCTTTTATAGGCAAAATGATCCAAGTCATCCAACTAAGCAAGTTGGAAGAGCAGAGGAACGCTTAGGTATTGTTATCAAAAAAGAGTCTTCTCTTAATCCCTGGGAGAAGTAAAGAAGTGACACAAGATCTACCTACACAAGATACTTTAGTTCCTATGTACAATTTACAATGGCAGTTGGTAACCGAACATTTTACAACACAATAATTTGATAATGGTAATTATCGTTCTATAGGAATATGGTTTTATTTATTATAACAATGTAGGTAACAAATCCAGTTTTGAGGAAAATACGAGAAAAACCTCAACTCAAACAATAAAAAAAGAAAAACGAAATAAAAAAATAATTTTGGTTGACTAGAATGAGCTAAAAATTAAATGGATGTATTATAATTTAGTAAATAATACATAAAATCTAATAAAAATGTATAAATATGTAAATAAATAAATTATTTAATTAATAAATAAATAGATGATCAATAAATAAATAAACAAATAAATAAATACATAAACAAATAATTAGTTATATGTAATTAATAATTAATTAATAAATATATAAAAATAATTAAATACTGAAAAAAATCAAAGTGTACATTGTACACTAATAAATAAGAATTATATACCTAAATACATATATATATATATTTTTTTTTTAATACTTCTCTCGGGAAAGGCGAACTTATAACGCTTCAACAGCGCCCCGAGATGCTTGCAGATGTATGTTAGTTCTGCACTTAAATAGCTGAAAATTGTATACTTCTGGAAATATATCCCCAGGAAGTGAGTTCCAAAGTTTGCCTGTCCTGTAACAAAAAGAGTTTTGGAAAGTTGATGTCCTCGCGGTTGTCAAGTGTACTTTATGGTCATGAGCATTAGCAGCCTGTCTTGTGGGGAACCCAAAAGTTGAATTTCGAGGGATAATGTCTTTGAGTTCCTCGGAACATCTATCATGCAAGTACCTATAGAACAAGCATAGGTCAGCGACTTGTCTTCTGTGCACCAACGGTTGAAGATTTGATGTGAGTGTAGGGTTTCCAATAAGTCGAACTGCTCGTCTCTGTATGCTCCATATATGGGAACAATATTCCAGGCCTGGTCTAACCTGAGCTTTGTAGAGAAGGAGAAGTTGCTTAGGGCTAAAGTACCTCTTTGCTCTAAATAGGTAGCTCAACTTAGCGGACGCCGATCTTGCGATATAGGTAATGTGGTCTTGCCATGTGATTCCCGAATTGACTGTGACTCCTCGAAGGTGAATTGAGTCCTTGGGATGGATTGGATGGTCAGGTCATCCATTTGGATCTGAGGAACTGTTGATGCATTTTTCCTAGAAAATGTTGTGAGCTGTGTCTTGTTTGCAAGACTGCAAGATTTTGTCCAGATCATCATTTAGAGAAGTAATTTGTTCACATCTCTGACACACTAAATATATAGGAACATGTATCAATGAATATTAAGTATTTATTTAATTGTATTTAATTACATCTTACTTTTGTGTCTTTTAGCTTCCGAATCCAATATGCAATCAATTCAACATTCGCCTTTTTATGAAGCCCTAGAATTGAGTGCCTCCATGGTAAATTGAGCATCATTTTTAGTATTTTATTTTTTGTAACTTGCAACTTTTTAATATGAAAGGGAGCAGAGTCACCCACCCCATACTTGGCAACCGTACAACAGGATTGCCTGAAATATCATTTTGTAAATCATAATTTTATTTTCCATTGAAAGTAAAGAAGGGTTTGTTTTTGAATCAATTGTCCTAAGAATGTATACAAGAAGGACGACCTTACCCTACAGGCTCTGAACCTGAAATCTCAAACTCTAGTACAATTACTCCCACACCATAGATGCCAATTTGTCCAACATTGATACAAAATACCTACTTTAAGAAAGAATCTTTTGGGTGAATACAAACTCCTTGGTTCTTCTGCCGAATGAGAAAACATATGAACAATACTTCGGTAAAATATTCTCTACTCAAGCAATAATTAGGCAGTTGGGTATACGAGTCTTACCAGCCGAACTGTAAATAACTTTCGATAGCATTCTTTTAGTGCAGATGGAAATAATTCTGAAGAGTTTTCTAAATCCGATTCATATTCCTCTAGTATGCGGGCTGAAGTCAAAGTAGATTTTCATAATTGATGGGTTGATAGTTTGGCTGGGAAGCAAAAAATTAATCAAGCCAAACCCACCAATTATGAAAATCTACTTTCACTTCTCCCCATATTGAATAAAAAATATATTTAGAAAACTCTTCAGGATTACCACCGTGGCCATTTGGCAGAAGGTATATTAAAATGAAGCCCACCTGCCCACAAGTTGGAGACATATCAGTTCAGTTCTATCTCTGGTGACGAACGGTCTTTACTTGTTTGCGTTCTATAAATTTGCTTGGCGGTGTTTCGGTTGATTCAAGAGTGCTAGCTTTGACATTACAATGCCTTGCAAATGTGGATTAAAAGTTGACCGTCTCAGCTCTAAAATCCAGTGCGAAAACTGTAAAGATTATTTTCATCTAAGCTGTGTAAATATTCAACAAAGCGACTGGGTATACATGGAAAAGAAGAATTTGCCTTATCGTTGTCCATCTTGCGAGAAACAAAGACGTAATTCATTGCGCTCACCGCTTCTCACCAAACTGCCTGATAAAATTGGACAGTGTTTCTCTACGCCATTCTTCTGTTTTGTCCCCTTTAACAGCGGAATCTCACCAAAACAACAACCTTCCTGCAACCATCACATTAGACGTCTTATATAAAGAGATCATCTCTCTCCAGCAAATGAATCGAAATGCGTTGGAAGAAATCAGTGTACTCAAAAAAGAAAACAAGACACTGCTGGATAAGGTAAACATTCTTCAGCACACTGTTAATGTTCTGCAGCAGAAACCGTTGAATAAGTGCATTGACATCATTGGCATACCAAATATAAATAGTGATAATGCACTCAGCAGTACTGTCAAGGTTTTGCAATGTAAACATAACGCATGATGACATTAAGTCCTGCTATATAGTTAAACCTAAATAAAATTGGTGAAGGACTCTCTAAAAGAGCTGTCGGATTGGTGCACGCTAACGCTGTGCTGATGAATTCCTATATTGATATGGACAGGTGACAAAAAATCTACAAGTTTGTCGCACATGAATGACAACCTTTCTTTACATAAAATATTGACAGGTGACATCATTTTCAGTTAAATAAAACGTCAAATTTGTTGTTAAATTTTTAAACATTTTTATTGTAATATTTTGACAAATCTGTAGTAGATTTAAAATATCATTATTAGCGCGCTACAACATGCTAATCAAAGGCGTGATCTTAACAGTTGTAACCATGCAAAAATGACATGGCCATGTTACGGATGTTGCCTACTGAAATGATATTCTGTACCACCTTTTTTTTAAATCGTTGCGAATTTTGTCCTTGCCTTCCTAAAAGTGTCGAACTACACAACAATCATAAAGCAATTGGAACACGACTGCAATAAAAACATCGCAAACACATCCCTGTTCACTGGTTCCCACTGAACTAATATTCCCTCAACACTAATTTCCGACAGGAAGTAGATTGAACACGCTCCCTGTTGGCATTGAAGGGGGGAGCATAGAATTTTTGCTTCGGGACGGTCTCTTCTCGGATGGCAATTGTGGAGTACAGACGTGTGGTCTCCAAAGTAACTAATCGGTCGATTTAACCTTTAAGTGCTTTCACAAAATACTCTTGCCTAAAACTTAAAATACCCAAAAGTCCTAATTAATATCTTAATTAATGCAAGATTCATATTAATTAAAGTGTAAAATTAAAGTAATTGTCCGTCAAATACAATTATACGCACAAGGCGCGTTTTCCACAAGAAATCGGCCATCCACGCCGCAATCATTAAAATCCGCAATATAATTAATCCGCTCCCAACACACATAGTTGAGATTGGGGGATTTGGCACATTTGGATTGTCGAGGAAACCGCGCAGCGATTGAGTAAAATTGTGACGCAGTTTGCTTATCACTTTCCTGTGAGAGGTTAGATGCCCGCCTTACCACCACCCACCGATATTTCCCATCGTCATTACGCTCCAGCCGACAGAGAACCCCCATCAAGCATCAACGGGTTCATCAGCGATTTTCGCACGCAACACGCACGTCAAAAACAGCGTCAACGTGTAGCAGGTAGCCGAAAAGATCACCCATGACCGTCACGTGCAGCCAGTAATTGCACTCAGTGACTCAGCATCAGTAGACAGCAGCAGTTCAGATTAGTAGTCCTAGATGGTTTGCTCTTAATCATTTTTTTTTATTTAAATTTTTTTTTTCTGTATACTAAATATTTGTTTGTGTAAAAGACTAGATGCTAGGAAAAGGAAAATATTGCACTACAAGTAAAGTACATTGCCTATACATAAGGTGCTTAAACTACGATAAAATTAAGGTATGGAAAAAGATAATAACAGGTAATAATACTTAAATTCACTATACTTATATAATAACATATTAAAGTCGTCAATGAAATTCTTTCCTAAAGTGAGAATACCAATAAAACATCGTGGGGACTTGTGATCACAAATTCCAGCAACGACGAAAGCCGAATCAACTAATAAAAGTTGAAACATAGAAAAGACAAAAAAGGGTTTAAACCAAGTAAGTTAATATTTTTCTCCATAACTTTTGTACATATATACATATATTTTTTGATTGCTCGTGGAATTTGATAGAGCATTAAGTAGTGCTATATTTCTCTAAAAAGTGATTAAATTTAATTCCATAAATTAAAGTGATTAAGACTAGTTAAATTAATTAAACGATAGAAAAAAACAATACATACATGCGTCACGAAACTATAAAAGTTGAAAAGATTAAAACATATGTACTGCCCGCTTCTATAAACCTACTTAAAACACTAAATTAGTAATAGATGCAAGAGCAAGTCCTAGTTTGAATATTTAAAGGCTGCTATTAAATTAAACTAGATTTATATGAATAGATAAAATTTTCAACTAAATGACTGAAATCTTATACAATTTGAAGTTAATTAAACTACAAAAACGCTGTCAAATTGAACGCTATATGATCTAATTATGCTAGTTAAGTTATATTTTTTTTTTTCTTTTGTTTAATAAAATGAATTATAACGTTATGAAAGTTCAGTGAGTTAATTTTTATGGGGTTGAGTGTGGTCGAGTTCTTTTTTTCAGGATGTGCTGATTAGGGTATTTACCTTTAGAAAGTGCAGTTTAGGGACAACATTTTTTAAATGTAGGTGTGAATGTTGTCATGGCGTTGTCGCTGACATACAGGGAGGGAACCATTGCACCTAAGAAACATTACATCAGGTTGCTAACCACATGAGCGAACTACAGGATCTTCTTAGTTCAGAGGTTTATTGTGTAGGATTGATTTAGCTTTTCGTGAGTAAACCCTTGACATGAGTAAGTTATCTTTCAGTTGTTGCGTTTAGTTTGAAGGGCAAAGAACCACCCCAATATCCGGCGAACTTAGCTGAGCCATGTCGCCAGCATGTCAAGGTATGCCCTAAGATAACTAAGCGGCGAGCAGCAACAGCCACGGATAATGAGGCACAGAACCAAGAGCATGCTTAATATCAGCAGAAAATATATCGGAACTCTTGTGGTTCTCGGAGTCACTGGTCACTGTGTAGTGTGTACTAGGAGTTACCACAAATGAGTTTTGTCGTAATTGCATGGATGAGAAGGAGGAGGAAACACTTCTCGATTGCTATATAAATATCCGTAGCTGCCCGGCAATGTATTCGATAAGAAAGCTAGTTCTAGGAGAGTAGATACTTCTTCAAGGAACTTGGGGATACTGCGGATAGGTTTAGAGAAATCCGCAAATTCCTCTATAATGTACAAAATGGCAGCAGCCGAATCTGTGTGGTAGCCAATGGAACTGAATTGGTCTATCTAACCTTAACTATATATTCAGAGCAAAGGCACCTTGGGCCTTATATATTCCAGGCTCAAACTCCATTCTCCAACCTAACCTAACCTAAAGGGCATTCCCACAAAAATCTCGTCCAATTTGTTGTTGGAAGATTGTTCCTCATTTTGGGTGTTTTTTTCCTTACCAGGGATAATTTTTATGACAAGCTATAAAATGCAAAATAACAAGTGGACATTTTTGTCACCTAAAATAATTAAGACAATTTGAAGAGATTTATTAGATAGATTTAATTTAAACTTATATTTTAGAACATTATTTGTAAAATATGTATGGGGGCGCATATTACCCCCTTGCAGTGACTCCAAGCAAGGGAGTTACAGGGGGCAGCATGTCCCCCATACATATTCCACTGTATTCTGCATTCTGAATTTAAAACATTTTTATTGTAATATTTAGATATATATTGATTGTTGAAATTTTGATTTCGTACAGAACCAGCTGTACCTGTCCGGCTTTGCCCGTGCACAGGAATTGTATTACTTTGGTTTTAGATAATAATGTTCATTTGTAAAATGCGATAAATGAGAATAAATAGATTTTCTTTCTGCCTAAAGCTGAAAAACAGCAATACGAACAAACAAAAAAAGAATCATGAAAAACGGCCCAGCGGTTATCGAGTTATAACTTCATCGATTTTCACCCATTTTCATAGGAACTATCCCGGGTCAACACCTAAGATTGACTGAAAATGTGAGCTCAATCGGTTTGGCGTTTTTCTAGATATATACATATGGTTTTGAGAGGCGTAGGCAGGATGCGTCAATGGTAATTAAAATCAAGTAAAATTTATCGACTTGGACTATTTTTAATGTGAGCCCAGTATCCTGCTCGTGCTAAATTTTATCTCCCATACAAAAATGTCTACAGAGATAAAATTTAGCGTGGCAGTTTAGCAAAGCAGTATCCTGTTCCGCACGCTAAATTCTTATTTTCATATAGATGGGACACACTAATTGTCAGTCGAGTATGACAATATTGTGTGTTATACGTACTACGCACAATTTTTTATACTCGGCCAAGAAAATGTCTCCACTAATTTAGCTCACGAAAGAATTGTCTGGTACATTAAATCGGCGATCAATTTTGACATTTCCGAAACAAAACAAATTTTGAATTGACTATTTCGTAGAATACTTGATAATCGATGTAAGTGAGTAGGAAAAAAGCTAAAAAATAACAAAAAAAACAAAATACATGTGGCAATAACATATGGGTGCGTGTCCCATCTATATCCTGGACAACGGATTTAGCGAGCATTTATCTGTGCTGTGGAGAGAAGAAGTGCGGTCGCTAAAATTTAGCGCGAGCAGGATACTGGACTGGAGGGTTGAAAAAAACTTCATATGAATAAAAAAAAATATTAAAAATCAATGGTAAGACTTATAATAAAGGGCTTTAGTATTTTTGAAAGCCAAGAAGCTGTTCTTTACATTATTAAAGGAAACAAATTTAAAAGAAGTTGTAAGATGCTGATTTGTTCAATATTGATAAATTAGATACCTATCTAATTTGTTTGCAGTTTTTACTGCCCAAATCAATTCTTAATTGAACACTGGATAGATTTATGTCTTCTAGTGTTTTGAGAAAATGGAAAATTACTTTTATTCTATTGCGCCGCTTAGAGTAAAAATTTCTGGACAATAGAACCTACCGCGCGCGAATTGTTACCCTTGTACCATAAAATATACATGAGTGCAGTCTGCTTCCCTGCAACGACCTGGTTGGGGTCACTTCACTGTTGGATTATGGGATGAGTGCAAAGTTGAGTATTTATGCAAACTTTCTTTAAATTATATTAGATTACCCAATGTCAACAACATTTTTCAGCAACGGCCTCTGGCCTAAAATTTCACAAATCACATTATAGACAAAATGCTGCTGATTTGCATAATTGACAATTTAGAACGGATTCCTGATGGCTTTGAAAAATCCTATAGTCCTTTAATGTAATTGTTGCCATTGTTTTTTTAATATTTTAATTTCATTTTAAAGATTTTTTTTAAATTACCCCTCTAGGCTAAACGGAGCGAGATAGATTTACCTCCTGTTATAAAAAATGCTTGTACCTAACCCCTCTACAAAAAACCATTGTCAATTTTCGGTGGCTAAGTATCGTAATCTCTCCTATGATTGAAATAAAAAACGGCGTTAAGTCAACACCTTTCACGTAGGCGTTGGTCTTTGCTAAATATGAGTTTTGTCTCCTCTCATTTTCATATGGCCTGGATGTTACAGCGCAGTCTTGGCGAAGAACGTTTCGAATTGGGAGATCTGAGCATAACTCACTTGCTATTCGCTGATTACTTGGTCATCCTTGAGTCCTCTCAGACTGAACTTCAACGCCTGAAGACTGAACTGAAGCCGAGATGAAAGTAAACGTGAACAAATCTGAAGTGATGATCGTCTCCAGAACGCCTGTTCTATCTATGTTAGTGCAGTTGCAGTCCCATTGAACCAGGTAAAGAAGTTTAAATATATCTCGGGGCCTTATTTACGAGTGATGGAAGGAGAAATACTGAGTTTTTCTGTGGTATATTAGGAGGACTGAACTTGGTGCCAAAGTCAAGTTGTCATAGTCTTTAATTCCGTGTTCGTTCTAACAACGTAGCGGTCCATGCTTCGGTGGTTTTGTTATGTCTACCCGTATATGGGGATTGACTTTGATGAAGTCTTTGGTGGAGAATCCGGAGTTATGGCGAGGGTTCACTTGAACAACCCACTTAATGGATTAGTGGGCCATTAAAAATGAATGAATGCATGAACAAATTTTTCCTCGACTATCCCGACTTAAATTGATTTCATGCACCCACAATGTTCTTCTGTACCACAATAAAAAGTTTAAGCTGAAATTAATTAGAGGCATAGTAAAAAAACTTTCTTTTACCTTCTTCGTCGGCTAAAGGAAGCAGCAATAGCATAATTATCTTCTTCATCAGAGCTGCTGTAGACATAAATAAAATCAAAACTAACAAACAACTGAGAAGAAGACTTCCATCGCCAACTATCGCGTTGGTGTGTTTAGTTGTTTATCGCCATCGCTATCGCTATCGTAATCGCGGCGGTGTGTTTTAGCCTTTAAGTATAGCCGAACACGGCCTTAGGCAATAACGCCCAAGGAAATAGCCCAAAATAATGCATAGCGCCCAAAAATAAACAACAAGATGGAAATAAAGCCCAAAAATATTTTGCAGTTTAATACGTATGGGGGGGCATGATGCCCCCCTGCGACCGCCGTGCTTGGGGTTACTCTCAGATTTGGAGTATGTGCGAAATTGGAAAATTTAAAGGTTTTTTTTTTCAGTACAAACTCACTTACCTACTCCAAAATCACTGTTTATGCATTTCCACTTACTATTCTTGGCTTTACTGTTTGTTAAAAAAACGAACTCTGGAAAGGAAATAGTTTAGTCTATGAAACTGGGAGATTAAATAAAACGCGTCTAAACTGTTTCGCTCTCGGATATAGACTGCTTTATTTTCATTATACTTATAACTACTTACAACTAAACAATTATCACTCAAGAGAACTTAGAACTAAGAACATAAAGAGAACTGACACATACAGATTATATAGATATGTACTTAGTTTACAACTGTCATACTACAATTCGGCCTTCCTGACCTACTAAGATCCCCTGATCTTACGAACATTACCATTTTTGACCTGCATGCTATTTGGCACCCTACCTTCCCCAAACCAAGGTCGCATATTTCCCACCGCCCACACTCCTTGGTATGGTACACGCGATTGCTGAAAACCTTCAACATCTTTAAGCAAGTAACGGTCATTTCGTAAAACCTTCATCACCTGATATGGTCCCTTAAATTTTGGAATCAACTTCTTGGAAGCACCAGGGTGTGAGTCAAAGTTTTTCACCATAACATAGTCTCCATCCTCATATCTTGTAGGTTTCTGTCGTTTTTTATCAAAATACCTTTTATTATATGCCTGGACTTGATTTTGAAGCAACGCCGCTTTCTCTCTCACACTTTTATGATCTCTTTGAACACCTCCCTTTTCTAATTCTATCAAACTTTCCTTTAACTCATCTATCACTTTTCCCCTCTGATCGACTCCAAATAGCATAACACTCGGATGTTCATTCACAGACCGATGAACTGTGTTATTAAGAGCATATTCTACCACATCTAAAACATGATCCCAATATACCCCTTCGTCTGGTTTTACCAACTTAGCTAACATCGGCCCAATACTTCTGTTTACCCTCTCTACCTGTCCGTTGGCTTGTGGAGAACCTGTAGCTATCTTAATATGTTGCACATTATTTTTTAACAGAAAATCCTTAAAGTCAGCGGAGGTAAAAGAGCTTCCTCTGTCTGACACTACACACTTAGGGCGGCTGTACGACCTAAAATATTCTGTCAACGCCTTGACTACTTCCTTTGTACTCGTAGTCTTAGTCGGATACAGTCTGACAAACTTTGTACAAGCATCAATCACGACCAAGATATGTTTTTTTGCCGACCTGGAGTGATCCACAGGACCATAATGATCTATGTGTACTATTTCAAACGGAGCATTTCCTTTGGGTATGTTGTGTAGGAATCCTTCCCCCCTCCCTTTCTTTGACGAGTATACTATACATTTTAAACAGTTTTTTATATGTTTTATTATTTTTTCTTTCATTTTTGGGAACCAATAATTTTTGGAGATTAATTCTAGAGTTTTATCGATTCCTGTATGCCCGATTTCGTCATGGTATTTGTGCAAAACATGATCTTCCATGTCTACCGGCACACAAAATGTAACCGTGCCATCGGACTTCTTCCTATAAACAATTCCATTGCGCATTTCATACGTGGAATGTTCCGAACTTTGTAGTAAATCTTTAAGTTTGTTTAACCTCTTGTCTTTATTTTGACAAATCACCAGGTTTTCTTCAAAACTATTCGATTCCAACACCATAATATTAGTAGACCTACTAAGCGCATCTACATGTTGCATTCTACTACCCGACCGATGCTCTAACTCATAATCAAAGTTTTGCAATTCCAACGCCCACCTTGCTATTCTTGTATTTAACTCTCTTTTGTTCAGCGTCATCGTTAGGGAATTACAATCGGTTACTATTTTAAAATGTTTACCGTGAAGGTATACTCGAAATCGCTCCAACGCTTTTATTATTGCTAAAGTCTCCAGCTCAAAACTATGGTACTTTGCCTCTGCCTCGGTAGTCCTCTTCGAATAATAGAATATTGGATGCATTTTGTTATCCTGTTTCCTCTGTAACAGAATTGCTCCAAGTCCTATAGAGCTGGCGTCACAGTGTAATTCTGTCCCGTCTTTCGTATTATATAATGCTAACACAGGTGACTCTACCAACTTCTGTTTCAGAAATTCAAAGGATTCCAGCTCTGTCGGACCAAACTTGAATGTTCGATCTTTTCTTGTTAAATCATATAATGGTTTAGCTATCATCGAAAAATCCTTAACAAACTTGCGAAAGTAGGAACATAATCCCAGAAATCTTTGGACAGACTGCACACTTTCAGGTATCGGAAAATTTTTTATGACTTCTACCCCTTCTTCATCCGCTCTAATACCCTCTTTAGAAACCGTATATCCTAAATACTTAACACTCTTTCGTAAAAATTCACACTTATCTAGTCTCAATTCCAATCTATTATCTACCAACCTTTTGAAAACTTCACGTAAAATTTGAAAATGTTCTTGATACGTCTTTGTAGCTATCATTATGTCATCCAAATATACTACTAATTCTTTTTTTCTAATCATATCAGCAAACACTTTATTAACATGCCTTTGGAACATGGAGGGTGCATTTTTTAATCCAAATGGCATTCTCAGAAATTCGAACTGCCCTAGCGGCGTGACAAAAGAAGTGTATTTGACGGAATCTTCATGCATATACACATGAAAGAAGCCATTTTTTAGGTCTAGTTTGGTAAAAATCTCTTTATTTCCTAAACTTTCCAATAAATCATCAATCAAAGGAATAGGATAACTATCTTTCGTCGTAACCTTATTTAGTGTTCTGTAGTCTACGCACATTCTTAAATCTCCTGTCTTCTTTTTAACCAGGACTACCGGCGAAACATACTCTGACTCACTTACCCTAATATATCCATTTGTCAAAAAGTCATCTAACAATTTTTGTAGTTCATCTTTTTCAGAGTATGACAACCGTCGTGGGGGACAGTGAAAAGGTTTTACATTTTCAAGCGTCAAGATCATTTTACATTTTACTACCGGTTCGGAGGGGCGGGAAGGCGTCAAATAGCATGAGTCGAACATATTTTGTAACTGTTCGTTAACAACGAAATTCAAATTCTCATCAACATTTAAATACAATTTTTCACTTTGTAACTGTCCATAGTCCACTAACATTAAAGATTTTTCAAAACTATCTACTTCTTCTTGTTTACTTATATTTTCTATTTTTTCAATCTCTTTTAATTTATCGCAAGTCTTATTATTTTTGTCCTCAAATTCAGATACTAACCGAAATTTACCAGCTTTCAAATAATTTCTTCCTAAGATTACCTCATAGTTCATCGCCTCATCACCGACTGTAAAAAAATCTACACAAACTTTCCGCCCATACACAATTATACTCAACGACACTCTTCCAACTATCTTTAATTTGCTTTTATTAATTCCGTAATAAGACACATTTTTTTCATAAGTAACAGCTGAAACAAAGTTCTTGGTCAGGCAAGATGTTCTTATTAAACTGATCGGGCTACCGGAATCTATGAGGCAATCTAAAAATAAACTTATACTAGAATCATCCTTTAAATAAAATTCTAAACATCTTACATAATCTTCACTGTCATCATCATCTTCAATCAACTGGACCGTTTTCTTTCTGTCTGGGCACGACAAGGCTTGATGCTCCAACGACCCACACACATAGCAGGCTCCCATTGCACGCTTCGGCTTAGAGATGAGCTAAGTTGCTATTTTGCAATCGCAGTTATAACTGTGAATGCGATTTCTTATTCACAGTGAATTTAAACTGCTAATGTAAACTGCGAATGCGATTTCGAAATGACGTCATATTATAGACTTTGTGAAGTAGGTTAGGTACCTACTATGCATTTTATTTCATACTGTACAATTATTGCACATCGACCCATTTAAAGTGCATGACCAAAAAACCCAACTCAGCACCACCAAGGCACAATGTTGACCTACTCCCAGCGCATGACCCACGAAGCAATAATACAACATGTTACCATCAAGCGGACTCAGCAAAAGGGCAGCATACGACCAAAAGTTGACATTGCAATTATTGACCCGCAATGTATTAATGTTAGTAAGCAAAATTTATGTATAAATAGGAAGTAATTAAAGTAAAATAAATGAGTTGAACTTTAGCAATTAAAGTAAAGACTACTAAACAGCTATCCCCCCACCAGTGGTAAGGTGGCTGTTCATTTGGTCCTTCGAGAAACAACGAACTACAAGGAGATTACGGAAGCTGCAAAGCCAGCAGATATTGAAGAAAATAGCAAAAGTCGAACGAGATCAACGCAAGTATGACAGAACTGGAAGAGCTCTTTGAGATACAGAAAGAGAGGGCGGAATGGATTAAGAAAATTGGTGAAAAATACACCAAAGAGCCAATACTACGAAGAACAAAAGAGTTCGTGAGGGAAAGACTAGCAGACCTGGAGTACCAATGGACGGAGTTCAAGGAGACGGACAACAAAATAAAGGCTCACCCGAACTGTACAAACAGGCAACCATATACGGAGTCGAACTTTTATGCAGCTGTGAAGTCGACTGTTGACAACCTAAGGCAGAAATTAGAAACCAAACTAGACGAAATCCTGGAAGAAGAGCAGAAGAGACTCAAGGAAGAAAAGAAGAGACAGATGACGACACAGGGCGCGAGTGACGAGCTAAACACAACAATTAGAAAGGAAAAAGACAACCAAGACCAAGAAGGCGAACTGTCTGGAGAACAAGACAAGAGAACTAGGAGACAAGAAGCCCAAATACAGGCATTTATCAGATCTGTTGGCAGGGTAGAACAAAACGGGCAGGGAACGAAAGCCTATTACCAACATAGCCAACAAGTTCTGCAAAATCAATGGGAAACAATAACAAAGACGCACAGCGATATAGTCGAGCTGACGGAAACAACTTCAAGTGAAAGATACGTTAAAATTTGCACAGAGTACGAACAACTGGAAGAAAAATACAATGAAATAATGGTGAACGTAAAAGAGAAAATAAATGAAATGATCTCTCAAAACAGCACACATCAAGAAGCGATTAGCGACACCACAACAAATCACGAGCTCAAACTACCTACTCTAAAGCTGATGACATTCAATGGAGACTACAGGCAATGGAAATCATTTAACGATCTGTTTGAGCAGGCAATACACAACAACGGAAAACTGGGAAATGCTCAGAAAATGCATTATCTCAAGACCAACATAACAGGAGAGGCGGCAAAAATAATCCAACATCTTCAAATATTGGACTGCAATTACGACAAGGCAAGGGAAATCTTGAGAAATCGGTACGAGAACACCCGACTACTAGTTAATGCACAAATACAAGCATTACTAAATCAAAAAGATAGTCAAATTGAATCCGCAACGCATCTTAGAAGACTACACGATACAACAACAGAGTGCATAAATGCACTGAAAGGCTTAAGCTTGGAGACTGGAAGCTGGGATCCAATTATCGTATTCATACTATCTCAAAAACTGGACAATGAGACAAGAAAAGCGTATGAGCAGTCATTAAAAGACCCAAAGGCGTTACAATCACTAAACGAATTCCTAACGTTTATAGAAAACAAGTTCCATGCTCTTGACAACCTAGAAGGACGGCGGAACAAAACAGAATACCAAAAAGACGAAAGACACATGCAGAAAGCAAATGGAGTAGTCACAAGGAAAAATGTATACAAAAATTATCATTCCACAAGTAACCCTTGTTGCAAGTTATGCAACGAGGAACACCGACTACAGACATGCAGGAGATTTATTCAAATGCCAATTCTGCAAAGGAAAGACGTGGTGCTAACAGAAAAACTGTGCCATAACTGCCTTGGAGGCAACCACGTCACAGCAAATTGTCAGTCACGCAAAGCCTGTCAAAAATGTCAACAACGCCACCACACTCTGCTGCACTCAAACGAGACAACTAATCAGAGGGAGCAGCAACAATCCCATTTCGCATCGGGTATGGAGTGTAACAAGATACTCTTGGCAACAGCAGTAATAAAAACTAACTGGAAAGGATGTGACCACTATTTGAGGGCGCTAATAGATCAGGGGTCCCAATCGTCGTTCATTACGGAAGACGCAGTGCAAAGACTGCAGCTGCAAAAAATTCGAGCTGATGCCTCTATTACAGGACTAGGGACAGCAAAAGCAGCAACAGCAACAAGTAAAATTGAGCTAAACATCTCATCAATCTACCCGTCAGACTTCAAAATATGGGGAACATTGTTAGTACTGAACAAACTTACAAAGCCGTTGCCGGACGAATCATTCACGGTACGTGGATGGGATCACGTTAAGCACTTACCGCTAGCCGACCCATCCTTTAACAAAAGGACATCGGTGGACGTATTAATCGGAGCAGATATCTTCCAAGAAATTATTCTTGAAGGCGTCGTAAAGGGAGACGTCGGAACTCCAGTCGCCCAAAACACTCAATTAGGATGGATATTATCAGGAAGTTGTCAACACAAACGAAACGAAGCAACACTATGCCACGTATCCAACGTAGAGTTAAACAACCAACTGAAATCGTTTTGGGAAACGGAAGAGGTACAAGAAGAGAGAGCTACCACAGAAGACAACATGCGATGTGAAGAATACTACAAAACCACACACAAGAGGGATAAAACAGGAAGATACACGGTGCGCATTCCATTCAAAAACGATACAGGTAAATTGGGTAAATCAAAAGACAGAGCATTAGCCCGTCTTCTCCAATTAGAGAAAAAATTTACGCGGGACACTGAGTTACACAAGAACTACACGAAGTTCATGAAAGAATACCTGGAACTTGGACACATGGAGCCAGTAAAATCTACGTCAAACAACGAGATAGTTTACTACATGCCACATCAAGCAGTAATAAAGCCAGATAGCACGACCACCAAAACAAGAGTGGTGTTTGACGCATCATCAAGAACAAGCTCTGGGCTAAGCCTAAATGACACGATGCTTACAGGTCCAGTTTTGCAACAGGATTTATATAGCATTTTGTCGCGTTGGAGAAAACATAAATACGTCTACCGAGCAGACATTGAGAAAATGTACCGCCAAATAAAGATAGCGGAAGAAGACAGGGACTTTCAAAGGATCCTCTGGAGGGAAGAACCATCAAAGCAAATACAGGAATATAGACTTACAACAGTGACATACGGAACATCTTCAGCACCGTACTTGGCTATAAAAACATTACAGCAACTGGCCGTAGACGAAGAAAACAACCTTAAGACTGCATCAAAGATAGCACAGCGAGATTTCTACGTAGACGATCTACTATCAGGAGAGGACACATTGGAGGAGGCAAGAAGAGCCCAACATCAAATCATACAGCTAATGCAAAAAGGAGGATTCAAACTCCGCAAATGGTCATCAAATAGAACAACATTACTAAGAGATATAAAACGAGAAGATCAGGAGCAAGGAATATACGAAGTAACAGCATGTGAGGCAATAAAGACATTGGGAATATACTGGAGACCCGACTCCGATACATTCGAGTTTAAAATAAACATGAACCCGTCCACTAAAAACCTTACCAAGAGAATTATTATCTCAGAAATGGCAAGACTTTTCGACCCGCTAGGATGGCTGGCACCTATAATCATTACAGCGAAATTGATTCAACAAGAGCTGTGGTTATCGGGAAAATCTTGGGACGAAAATTTACCAGATGACATATCAAAAAGATGGATGAACTTCAAAGAAAATCTCTACAATATCGAGAGTATTAGCATACCACGATGGAATCAATACGAGACGAAATACCGTATTGAGCTGCATGGTTTCTGCGATGCATCAGAAAAAGCGTATGCTGCCGCAGTCTACAGTAGGGTAATCACTAAAACTGGTGAAGTACTAACGACGTTACTATGCGCGAAAACCAAAGCGGCACCAATCAAACAAATAACACTTCCCAGACTAGAGCTTAATGGAGCAGTGCTTCTGGCCAAACTAATAAAAAAGGCGAAAAAAGCACTACAAATAGAAAACATAGAGACGCATGCTTGGTCGGACTCCACGATAAATCTCGCCTGGATAAAAGGAGGCCCAACTAAATGGAAGAATTTCGTGGCAAACAGGGTTACGGAAATAACAGCAATTCTGAGCGCAGAAAATTGGCACCACGTAAAGGGTACAGAAAACCCAGCAGACTGTGCGTCCAGAGGTATATGTCCCTCTAAACTCAAGGGACACGCATTATGGTGGAACGGGCCAAAATGGCTATCAAAACTAGAAATAACCTACACTGATACTGAACAACAATACACGGACTTAGAAGAACGTAAAGTCAAGACGCAAACATTAATAACATTAAACGAACAAGAACCAGATCGTATTAAAGGGATGTTAGCACAATACAGCACACTGAGGCGACTGACAAGAGTACTTGCCTATTGTAAACGGTTCATTCACAACGCACGAACATCTGAGGATGGTAAACGCCTAGGACCATTAACATGTGATGAAATATGGTCAGCAACAAAAAATATAATAAAAAAGGTACAAGATGAAGAGTTTAGCAAAGAAATCAGACACCTGAAAAGAGGCAAAGAAATCGAAAAGAAGAGCAAACTTCGGTGTCTTAACGCATTCATGGACAAAGACGATATGCTACGCGTAGGAGGACGGTTAACAGAAGCAGATATTCCACCGACGCAGAAACATCCATTCATCATTCCACATTCTGGTCCTCTCACCACTATGCTAATTGAAGATGCTCACAAAACAACACTGCACGGGGGAAACACACTGACACAAGCACACTTACGACAACGCTATTGGATCATCAACGGAGCAAGCGCAGTCAAACAAAGTATTCATAGATGTGCCATATGTTTTCGATTCAAGTCCAAAATTAGCAATCAACTAATGGGAAATCTCCCACAGCCAAGAGTAACTAATAACAGGCCGTTTCTGCATACAGGAGTAGATTACGCAGGACCCATAGATATACGAATGACGAAAGGAAGGGGCAATAAATCCTATAAAGGATATATAGCAATATTTGTATGCTTAGCGACCAAAGCAGTTCACATAGAAGCAGTGAGTGACCTGACCGCAAACGCATTTGTTTCCGCCTTCAAGAGAGTCTGCGCGAGAAGAGGTCATATTGGACACCTCTATAGTGATAATGGAACAAATTTCGTAGCTGCTAACAAGATTCTACAGTTGAATGTAAAAGATGCCAAGAAGTGGAATGAAGAAATCTATGATACACTAGCGTCCAATCATACAGAATGGCACTTCATTCCACCAGGATCTCCCCACTTTGGCGGTTTGTGGGAAGCTGGGGTAAAATCGATCAAGCACCATCTCAAGCGAACTATCGGCGAGCACAAATTAACATACGAGGAATTATCAACACTACTAACTCAAATAGAGGCATGTTTGAATTCAAGGCCAATATGCCCACTTTCAAATGACCCAGAGGAGACTGAGGTGATAACACCAGGGCATTTTCTAATCGGCACGGCCCTATTGGCACCACCGGAAAGATGCATGCTAGACAGTGAAATGGGATTACTAACTCGATGGCATCTCTTAGAGCGGATGCAGCAACAATTTTGGAAAAAATGGAGCACTGAGTACTTAGCAACACTTCAACAACGATCCAAGTGGACGAAAACTGTTGGGAATTTAAAGGTTGGAAACATTGTCCTTATCAAGGATGAGCAGCTTCCCCCAACTAAGTGGAAATTGGCAAAGGTAGTAGAAACACACGCTGGGACTGATGGTCTAGTACGAGTGGTAACGGTAGAAACGCACAACAAAACCTATAAGAGACCCGTAACAAAAATTTGTTTGTTACCAATTACCGATAATGACGAGTTTACGAACCTTGACAGAAAAACGAAAGAAATCATGCAAACTCCAGCTACCAAGGTGAAGCCATCGACGAATAGAATTGAAACGTTGAAAAATATACCTAAAACAGTATCAAGTCACCACATCCAAGTAACGGTCGAGGAGTATAGAAGCACCAAGAGGAATAAAATTAGACCTACTAACATTCCGTCGAGACCACCTATCGAAGAGCTAATAGGACGTCATCAAGAGAGGAAGCGGCCACATGAATCCAATAAACAGCATGATAGCAGAATAAAACGAGTAGCCCTTCCATCACTGTTACTATCTATAGCGCTCGTGATAGTAGCCCTGCCACATCAAGGATCCACACAAATTACAACAACGCCCTTCAAACATCGGCCTGGTATATATTTTGAGAAGATTGGCAACGTCAATTTAGTAACAAATGAGTGGAAAATTCTAGTATATTATGACTTGGGAAATTATTGGCGCGAATACAGAGGATTTAAAGAACTCATCAACGGACTAAACGATTTCTGTAAGAGGAAAAACACGGACGGCTTTAAGAAATACACTCAGTGCATAAAAATAGCAAATCAATTCGATCACCAGCTAAGTATAATAAAGAACAACAATAATCTACTTCTAAAACAAGGTGTCGGAAAGGAGCCAGAGGCTAGGGCCAAACGATCCCCCTTTGATTTCGTAGGTATGGTAGCAAACAAACTATTCGGAGTTTTGGACGAAGACTTTGCTCAGCAATACGAAAACCAAATACAGTCATTTAAGGAAAATGAAAAACATCTACTTGGTATGGTCAAAAATCAGACATCAATCATAGAATCAACAAAAAACATTCTACAAAAAGACACTGAAGTAATAACCCAGCAGTTAGAAATATTTCATACTCATCTCGAAAACCTAGCAAACGATGTATTAGCAGCCAATGAAGATTGCAATGCCAAAGTAGAATTCTTATCACTATCAACATTCGCCACGCTAGCAATGCTCAACTACCAACAAGCCCAGAATGCTCTGATCGATGTCTTGATCGATATACACCATGGGAAAATGAATCCGCTCATACTAACGCCAGATCAGCTTCACTCACAACTAACCACTATAAGGAATCATCTGCCGCCACAATTAGCCATCGCAGGAGATGCGTCACAGCCGAACTTATTACAGTTTTTCAAGCTTCTTACTGTGAAGGGCAGAGTAATGCAACAAAACGTTGTATTTGAGATAACGATACCCTTGGCGAATATAGAGGATTATGAGATCTTTAAGGTGATACCTGTACCAACTGTTCATCAAAAGGAATACATATTCATCGAACCATCAGCTGACTACTTAGTAGTAAACCTGCTTCGAGAAGCGTACTACACAATAACAAAAGACGAATTAATAAGATGTATTCAGAATAATGACAAATACATATGCCACCAACAGCATCCAACATACAATAGAAGATCAAACATAAGCAGGTGCGAAATGGAACTATTGACACATGCAGACGAAATCTCACCATTTTGTACACTACGAAGTATGGAGCCACATCCTGTATGGATTCAGCTAAACAACGCAAATAAATGGATCTACGTGTTGGAAAAGGAGTACACTATCAATATAATTTGTGGACAGAAGATTTTCGAAACCACACTTAAAGACGACGGAATACTAACAATAGAACCTAATTGCATTGTCAAGCAAGACACCATGACAATCTTATCCAAGAATAAGATTTCCAGTCGTGTTAATACGTCATTCATCCCATCTGTTAATATTTCACACATATTATTAAATACTACAAGAAATAAAGCAAACATAATCCCAAGGATGAGTCTCAAAATTGACCATGATAATCTCAACGCAGTAAGTCAATGGATCGAAGACTTAAAAAAGCACGAGCAACTACCAGGGAATACAACACCACACGACATCCACCACAATATCACTTATGCCGTAATGTTAGTATTTGCCGTAAGCACTATTGGTTACATCGTCTGGCGACGCCGCCGCAAGATCAGCGCAGAGGAACAGCAAGAAACA
This sequence comes from Cheilosia scutellata, assembly GCA_955612985.1. Classification (NCBI taxonomy): domain Eukaryota; kingdom Metazoa; phylum Arthropoda; class Insecta; order Diptera; family Syrphidae; genus Cheilosia; species Cheilosia scutellata. The sequence continues at coordinate 55,366,114 of OY015312.1, read as the reverse complement.
GAAGCACAACCACAACCAGCTAGAAGACATCTCACGGTAGCCGATTTCAGTGTTTAATTGGCGCGGCAGAATGTACAATTATTGCACATCGACCCATTTAAAGTGCATGACCAAAAAACCCAACTCAGCTCCACCAAGGCACAATGTTGACCTACTCCCAGCGCATGACCCACGAAGCAATAATACAACATGTTACCATCAAGCGGACTCAGCAAAAGGGCAGCATACGACCAAAAGTTGACATTGCAATTATTGACCCGCAATGTATTAATGTTAGTAAGCAAAATTTATGTATAAATAGGAAGTAATTAAAGTAAAATAAATGAGTTGAACTTTAGCAATTAAAGTAAAGACTACTAAACAGCTATCCCCCCACCAGTGGTAAGGTGGCTGTTCACATACATAGTGCGTATTGGCCTTCTATAAACATATGTCTACTTTTCAATTTATATGACGTTATCATAGAGAAACTAATTTCTTTAAATCCTTTGTAGGTAATACATATTTCGTCTATTTCTGTAAAAAAAAAATTCCATATGATGCTTATTTTTCTTCGGCTGGCATATTTGTTTTACATTTTTTTTTTATTTTATATATAAATTTATAGGCACAAAAACGAGCTACATTTTTCTGTAAATAGTTATACAATGTATATTTAAACTATCTAACTCCCAATGCGAAACTTAATAGCTTAACCGACCGGTAGCCAACGTTTTAAAATTACTTCTACCACAAATCGCAACTTAATAACCCGTTGCTATTGCTACCTATATCACATTGTTGCGCTCGTTCCCAACGTTGCGATTGCGAATGCGATCGCAATATCTTCCCTCTCTCCCACAATAGCAACTTGGCAAATTGCCACCTTACTGCTAATAGCAGTTAGCCTTAGCAATAGCAGCACAGCATCCAACCAACCAAGTTCCAACCAACTGCGACTGCAACTGCGATTGCGATTTGCGATATGTAAAATGCTATGTGACGTTCGCTTCGCACATTACCTACTAGGTAGCTATTGCTACCTATATCACATTGTTGCGCTCGTTCCCAACGTTGCGATTGCGATTTGCGATTGCGATATGTAAAATGCTATGTGACGTTCGCTTCGCACATTACCTACAAAGAGGGTAGTTTAGTTTTATACTTTTATAGTCTCATTTCTCTTAGCCGTTTGCTTGGGATTGAGTGAGAGAGTGACTCAGTCCACTCAGCCAAACATACTTTTTTTGTTTGTGTGTGTAATGCGGGAACGGGAATGCATGAACAAATTAAGTTGTGTTGTGATTGTTATTGTGACTGTGAGAGTTGTGAATGGGATGTGACTCAGAGATAGAAGCGAGACAATAGCATTTAGCAATAGCAGTTTATTTATAAGTTGATAGCAGGTTGCGAATGCGAATTTTCATTAGCAGTGAAAAATTAGCAGGTTGCTATTTTTTGCTCATCTCTACTTCGGCTTCTTACACTCTGCAGCATAGTGTCCAACGGAGTTACAATTGTAGCATCTTCCTCTTGAATCTCGCGTTTCGCTGCCCTCAGCTGAAGTAGAAGGTCGTGGTTTACCGTGATGTGACGTAGATGGAATGTCACCCTGTCGTTTCTGCACAATTTTTCCGAAGACTTCTAACAATTGAGTCATCGACGACCAGTTCTGCAACAGCGCATGTAGCCGTAAACCTTCGTCGGTGATCCCCTCGCACATGTACTCCACCAGTTCGTCTTCATCCATACGCAATCCGTTCGACAGAATAATTTTGTCATTGTAATATTGCGCAAAAGTTTCATTAACTCTCCACTTCCTCGCCTCGAACTTTTTCCGCATCATCACCTTGTTTTCTTTGTTGCCAAACATTTGTTGCAGTTGTTCGATCAACACAGTGACACTCTCTTCGAGGAAATTTGGTTTCGAGTGCATCCACTGTTGCGCTTTTCCCCTTAGCTTGCACAACATTATTGTCCGCAACATCTCCTCGTCGGCACCACACATTTTGCTCACACTCTTCAGCTGTGTCAACCATACGTCCAAATGAATGCCACCATCGTACTCTGGCAACAAGTCTTTTATAATGTTGAACTGAACCGATACCGAACTATTTGCACTCTCTTTGTTTACACGCTCTTTGTTTACACACTCTTTGTCTCCACTTAATTCAACTGTCTTTTTATCACTCATTTTGTTTACACACACGCTTGTATTGTCTTTAGCACTCAATTCTGCGATCCGTTTTAACAAACTGTTCTCTCTCATTAGCAATTCCTTTTCTTTTTCTGTGATTGCCAACTGTCTCCTTAGCAATGCCAAATCCATCTCAACACAGTTATCTTTTTTAACGACGCCACTAACACCACTGGCACTTTCTGGTACGATCGTACCGCTATCTTTCTTTGCCTCGACGCTCACCGATTCCCGTTCATCACTGTCTGTGTCAGAACTCGAACTTTCTTCACCTCCTACCACCCTTGTAGGAGCCTCACCACGTGACTCAACCGGCACATCGTTTATCCGTAGCACGAGGGTATTTTTGTTGCCGTTGGTCGACAAACCCAACCGTTGCAACCACTCACGTAATTGTACCACAGTGTAATCATTCGAACTAACTGAATCCATTATTAGAAAAAAACTTTAATTAAGTATAAATTTTATTTTTCCTTTCGGATCCCACTTCTGAGTTTTAGTCTATGAAACTGGGAGATTAAATAAAACGCGTCTAAACTGTTTCGCTCTCGGATATAGACTGCTTTATTTTCATTATACTTATAACTACTTACAACCATGATGGAATAAGTATAAGGTGGTCTCGTCGGCTGCCGACTCGTTCGTTTTTTGGTCCCTTAACGCTTCGTTAACGTACACTTACTACGCTGAATAAAGAGAAAAACGTGTCGTTAAGGGACTACTTTTTGCCGACGAGACCACGAACTAAGAACATAAAGAGAACTGACACATACAGATTATATAGATATGTACTTAGTTTACAACTGTCATACTACAATAGTAACACCCAAAATGACGAACAGTTTTGCAACAACAAATTATACGAGTTTTTTTTAGGGCGTTATTTTCAAATTGATTCGGGCGTTATTGCCTATCGCCGCCGAACACAAATCACGATCCATTTTTTTAATTAAAGGCTTTTACTTAACTTCGTGAAAAATTTGTTGTGTCAAAATCTTGCAAGCCAAATTTGAACCACTTTCTCTAAACTTAGAACTTTGAAATTTTCCATGCTGATTGGGTTGTGAAGACAATACTTTTTCATAACACATGATTCATTAGCCGTATTAACTTGAAACTTTATAATGTCAATAGATAAGACAAAATTATTACATTTCTAATTAATACTTTGTACCGATTCGTTGATGACAATACAATAAAATGATAGTAAAACCAGTAAGACAATTATCTTCGACTATGCCGAAGCTCAAATACCCGGTACTATATTATTGTAAAATAAAACCAGTAAGACAATTATCTTCGACTATGCCGAAGCTCAAATACCCGGTACTATATTATTGTAAAATAAAAAAAATATTTTAGTATTAAAAAATTCTATATTTGTATGGGAGGTATGGGTACTTTTTATTCGACCAAGCTAATTTTTTGTCAAAAATTTTTAAATATTATTAAAACAATATGTGCAAAGTTTAAACTTGCTATCTTTACTGTAGCTATTTAAATTTAATTTTTAACATAAAAAGCTATATAAATCTGATATTTTTGTATGGGAGGTAGTAGTAGTTTTCATCCGATCTTGCTCATCTTCGAACTTAGCCTCAGTTTGGTGGATAAAAGCTTACATACCAAATTTCAAGTCGATAGCTCTTAAATTACGGCCGTAATCGTGCGGACAGACGGACAGACGGACAGACGGACAGACAGACGGACATCGCTAGATCGACTAAGAAAGTGATGCTGATCAATAATATATATAGTTTGTCATACCTACAACGCCTCCTTATGGGCGTTACAAATGGAATGACAAAGTGAATATACCCTCACCACAGTGTGGTACCGGGTATAAAAAGCTTGGTAAGTAGGTAGATATAAAACTGCACTAAAAAACAAAAAATAAAATTATAATAGTTTAAAAAACTAACGAAACGCTTTTATAAGTATACTTCACTTCACATTAAGCCCCTTCCAGGATAAACCTTAAAAATTGATTGGTTAATTTTTATTATTTTGCTTTTTAGTATACTTACCTACTTATAAAAGCGTTTCGTTAGTTTTTTAAACTATTTTAATTTTCTGTGGAAGGCAATTACGCTTTAAAATAAACACTGCTCCATGGTTTTCAAAATTTGTCTTTTTAATAAAACGGGTAAATTATTCAATGGGCCTTACCAATAATCGGCTAGATTTTACTTTACTGCCCATTCGAATAAAATATTTTTTTTTTGTTTATTCCGATTGACTTTAATACGCTGAGCTCAAATATGAAAAAAAAAAGTTGGCGGTCTCTTACCGTTTAGGCGTGGCACGCCCCCAAAGTTCAAAAAATACCATATAAAATAGTACCAACATTTCAGGAATGGAGTGTTTTGTAAAATTATTTTTTTTATATTCCCTAAATGTGCAGTTAACTTATAAAAAAAGATTCATCAAAATCGGACCATAAATACCGGAGATATAAAATAATAAAAAAAACGAATTTTTTTTGTGGTAAAATTAAGCGTTTGCTTAATATTATAATATAATATAATATATATATAACATAATAAAAACTTTGCACAGACCCAGCCTTGCACCCACTCCAAATCCTACAGTGACCACAAGCAGGGTTGCGTAACTCACGTATCTCACTGTTTATGCGGTTTTTGTAAGAAATAAAATGTGATAAGTCAGTAAAAAGAAAGTTTAAATACAAAATATTAGCCCGTGCCCTTGAAAGTAAGTGAAATGTCAGTACGAAAGAGCAAAAATTCAGTGGTTTAAATTTAGCTCTTTCTAATTACCTCATATCTTCGGTCTTTATGATCCGATTTTGATGAAACTTTTTTATAAGTTAACTGCACTTTTAGGAAATATAAAAAAATTAATTTTACAAAAATTGGACACTCCGTTCTTGTAATTTTGGTACTATTTTGTATGGTATTTTTTAAACTTTGGGGGCGTGCCACGCCCAAACGATGAGAGACCGCCAACTTTTTTTTCAGATTTATGTTTAGGGCACTAAAATCAATCGGATTGTGCACAAAAACGGTTATTTTCGAATGGGCAGTAAAGTAAAATCTTGCCCAATAATCATTTTTAGTCTTCAACATTTTGACGGTCACAATGGATAATTTTATATGGAAATTTTCGCCATTGTGACTTCGTTAAAAGTTAGCCTGGACACTAAAAATGATTATTAGTACCGCGGAATTAATATATCTAATGCTAATTATATTTTCATACAAATGAATGCCTGTTTCCGACGGTTGGTCATTATTGTCGCCTCATTATAGGTTTGAAGTAATCAAAGAAAAAAATGTTTTCATTATTGAAGTGTTGCCAAACTTTTGAGCGACAGTGTAAAATGGGTGATTATGTGTTTTAATTTGTCCCACTATGTCTGCAACAATTTTACTGTCAAAATGTTACATACAGTCTTACTAATGATTCATTAAAAAGAGAAAAAAAAAATTAAATCCGTCTGCTCCTTTGGCATTTTATTATTTTCACAAGCGTAGGAGTATATCGGATTGTCTGGTTGCTGCCTGGACCTATTCATTCCTAGCTCGGGGGGTAGGTAATAAAAGCCATATGTATTATATCCATCGTTTGTTTCATTTGCTTTCATATTTTTATACTTCTTTCGCATCCTTTTTTGTAACCGTTCTTCACAGGGACTCAAAATGCTCTTACAGTGAGACTGAGGCCCATTTGGAGAAACATTATGTGTATTCGTATGTGTTACTGCATTCAACGTCCCCCCTTAGGGGGAAAAAGTGACAGTAACTGTGGAGTGTGGACCCATCATTCGCGGTTAGGGGAAGTGTTCGTTAGAATAGTGGTTGTTAGATAAGGCTGTGCAGTAATGGCGGTACTATAGTTTCACATTTATTCAGTATTCTTTTTTGTTTTCTTTCGCCATGCCGTGCGTTAAGAGAGCGCAAAAAAAATTATACACAAAAGAAAGACGAATAAAGTCCTTGAATATCCAATTTTTGTTTTATTATTTTTTTGTTGACTTTTGTTGTTCGAATGCTTTTATACTGTATGATGGTGTTTCTCGTTTTCACTGTCCTGAGTGTGGGCTGGGCATGACGATTGGGTGGAGATGATAATGATGATGATGATGGTAGTGGCTGCAAAATTGGAACAGTTGATATCATATAAATCCTTTGAATGTAAAATGGAAGAAATGATGGGTATTTGTGTTTCATTAAATGTGAACCAAGCAACCGGTCATAAGGATTGGGGCTAAAAATTGATAAGGATCAGATGGCGCTTTGATTTCGAACTGTTTGCGACGAATGTCATAATGGATGATGGAGTGCCATTATGTGGGAATGAATAGGAATGCTGTTGGATGTTTTGTGCCCTTTTTCGCTTTTGGAAAATTGTTTTTCTATTTATTTTTGTATACTAGCCTTTGTGTTAATGGATATGGGTGAGGGGTGCTCTTTCTGTTATGGCATAAGCCACTATGTGACTTTCGAATGCGAATAAAGTTGTGTTTTTTTTTAATTTTTGTTTGGTTTTATGGTAGATGTGATGAGTAGAAGGTACGAATTGTTGAACGATTAAAGTGACTTTACTCTTTTTGATATTTATCTGCGTATTTTCACTGGATTGTCCTTAGTAGTTGCCACTCGGGCTAATCCCTTGTACGAGTATTGATCCGCCCTGAGGTGTATACGATGGAGCAGGGCAAAAAATTCACTGAGGGACTTAGTTACATCGCACTTAGTGGGATATAAGGTCACTGGCTAAATAAAATAAAATGTGTGGTTTTATTTTCCTTCGAGGAATTTTCTATACAAAAGCTATTCTATAAGCTTGCGCTTATGTGACTCCATAGTTCGGGGAGGACCTGCGTCTTAACCAATACACTTCTCCATTTAGGGAGAAGTGTAATGAGTCGCGCATTTCATACCATCAGGGCGAGGTCCTTGTACTTAAATGACGTACAGCTCGCTTTTAAATCTCCTTTTCCAAATCCGGTTTTCTCAAACAGAACCTAAAATAGCATAAGGAATTTTGTGTTTTATTCGTAAGGTCCATATAGCAGAACTTGGACATGGTCCACTTATTTAATGGATGGGGTTAAATATGCTGATATTTTATTCAGCGACTGAGTTATACCATAATCGCACTCAGCAAATCTGTTTTTGTTTAAAATTACTCTAAAGCAAGGCGTGGATTGAAGTGGTGTGGCAGTGGCGTGGCATTGGCGTGATGACCACGTGGCAGGTGATATCGCATATCGCAAATGCCTATGTAAACAAATGTAGACGCGGAATGGGGGCGACGTAGCATTTTGCAGGTAGCGTGTTGTCAGTATGGACCCACTTATTTCGAACAAGTCTAATTTTCGAGTGGCAACCGGGTGGTGACGACGTGGATTTTGGCATTGCACCTGCGTAATTTTGTTTACCCGGAAACTAAAAAACGACATTTTAAGAACTGATAAATCGCTGCCAACATTTTTTTTTTTTGAAATACTTCTCTCGCGAAAGGCGAACCTATAACGCTTCAACAGCGCCCCGAGATGCTTGCAGATGTATGTTAGTTCTGCACTTAAATTGCTGCAAATTGTAGTCTTCTGGAAATATATCCCCAGGAAGCGAGTTCCAAAGTTTGCTTGTCCTATAGCAGAAGGAGTCTTGGAAAGTTGATGTCCTCGCGGTTGTCAAGTGTACTGTATGGTCATGAGCATTAGTAGCCTGTCTTGTGGGGCGCCCAAAAATTGCATTTCGAGGGATAATGTCTTTGAGTTCCTCGGAACATCTACCATGGAAATACCTATAGATCAAGCATAGGTCAGCGACTTGTCTTCTGTGCACCAACGGTTGAAGACTCGATGTGAGTGAGTATGCTGTCAAGTAGGTTAAGTGAATGTTTTGTGGGGCCGAGCTCCATATATGGGAACAATATTCCAGGCCTGGTCTAACCTGAGCTTTGTAGAGAAGGAGAAGTTGTTGTTCTGTAAAAGATTTTTTCTGATACAACGTCTAAAATTTTGGTCGGGACAAAGACTGTTCCAATCACACTTCTTCCGAAAGAGAAACCTTCAACCGGAGCTACGAACTGTATCAGTCCGCCTCACTTTTACAGTCTAGTGAGTGTATTCTCTATCAATACCTATTTTATAAAAGAAAGACTTTAAATATCGAATAATAATGCCCCAGCCTACACCCTTAGAACTAGAAGGAATGTTAAAAATGCAACCTCTGTATTAAAAAAGGGGGTAGGTCTAGATACACACTATTTCCTTAAAATATTTAAAAACGAAATATTTTTTTAAATGTTTTAAGCAGTGTTGCCACTAAAAAAAATTGAATCCGGTCAAATCTAACCGAATGACCGGATTTTTATTTTCTAAATCCGGTCAAAAATTCCGGTCAAAAGTTAAAATGAGCATTTTTGACCTGAAAACCGGTCAAAAAGAGAAAATACCTATACTTACCTATACAATTTACGAATTTTTATGTTCGCCTGCTTTATGGATGTTTAGAAAACGTTTTTATAATATGTGAATCTTGAGTTTGTGAACTTGTTTTTATTTCGTTTGTTTAAAATTTACTAAACTAAACTAATTTTTCATTTTATATGACATGTTTTAAGTTCTGAAATACACTTTTAGTCCATGGCCGTACGCGCCTTCCAATGAACGTCGTGTCCAGCGACACAGGTAGATTTTGAGTGAGTAAAGGAGAAAGGTAGAGAGCATAGAAAATGCACAGAAAATCCACTTTCAGAAATAATTCTGGCACGTTCTTTTTCGCACCATTGTGCTTTCGATACAAATCTTCATTTGATATTTGCGTTGACAGAGTGAGGACTTCAAAAATGGGCGTCCGCTTCGGCTTAACTATAGAATTTGTTTGTGTTTTCAATTTCACTATTCTTTTACCTGTCAACTTTTATTTCATTGCAATGACATCTGGTTTTTGTGTGTAGCCAAATCGGTAATGGAAATGAAAGTCATGAGAAGACGTGTATGGCCAAGCCATGTACTAAGGCCGTGTGTCAATTGGGCTAAATAATTATTCTCGGATAATTTTCTGACACTTGAAAATAGTAGTTCACCAAACTCCAATCTGAGATTTATCGAATTTCAAACTTTAATTAATTGAAATTCATTGTTTAATTTCCTCTTCAAAATTCTAGCAAAAAAAAAACGTCAAAAAAATAGGCTATAAGATAATTTATTATCCTGCTCCCGGAGCAGAATTCCATGCGTGATGTTGTTGTCCCATTATTCGTTTTAAATTGGTTTCTGTTTGAACTTGGAAGCATGTTCGTAATGTATGGCAAATTCAAATTATAGAAATCTATTTTTATTTATAGTCAATAGGGCAATTTTATTTTTCCAGTCAAAAAAGGGGTTTCCGGTTAAAAACGTTTTTCGTTCCGGTCAAAAAACGGTTAGGCCGGATTTCAAAATTTTCTCCGGTTAGAGTAAACATATTCCGGTCAGATATGACCGGAATCCGGTCAGAATGGCATCACTGGTTTTAAGATGTTCTGTCCAGAGGTCCTTGAACATGCTATTTTTACCAGAAGAAAATAATTATTAAAATGGCCGTCTTAAAAAGTCTTTAAACCTACATAAGGTGTGTTTTTCTGAAACCTCGCCAGCTAGTTGTTGCCAGTAGTTGCCAGCTGAGGCACATTTCACAGGCTAATTCAAACAACAACCTGCTGTCCACAGCTGGCATCCACTCTTTATATTCTCCCAAGTGTGAGAGCTGCTGGCTGGCAGCTGGTTAAAAATTCACAAAGTTGGTGGCACTACAAAATTTCACTGACACTTGCACAATGGAGAACAACGCATAAAGTGCATGGACACACGGTCTTGGGCATGACTTAACCCACAAAGATGACTTTGTTTCCAATATTCCATTCAAAACAAGATAATAGGTATGGGCATTATTATTTTGAAAAATGTCTTACAATGAGGTCCTTAAAAATTAGATTTTTGCCTAAATATGGTGAAAAAGACATTTTACCAAAGTGCTCTTTATTTAACTGTAAACTTGGATTTGCATGCATTGCATATTCTACGCCCTGATGTCTTGGAAGCCGCAAATAGAGCATTGATATCAAAATGACATTCAAAACCAGTAATTTAGGTACTTCTTGCTATTATCAAGAAGAATGATTTACCTACTGAAAGATTCTGGGAAATTTAAAATGTAAATCTTGAAGACACGTTTCCAAAATGCCTTTAGGAACAAGAGATAACTTTGCTTTTCAAGCACATTTTAGCAAGTGGTAGGTAGGTATACTTAAGACCCAACAAATTAATTTTTTTGTATCCCTTTGCAGACATCAAAGGCGTTGCGTCGGTAGTATTCTTAAAAACTTTGATGAAAATGAAACAACACAAGTTATCCCACATATTGACGAAAGAACTTGGCGAGAATGTCAAATTTAGGCTATGCTCGTTCGTTAACGTTTAATTATACCCTAATTACATGATTACAATTTTAATTAATTGTTTACCAAGTGATTTTTAACATTGTTATTTTGTTTTTGATGTAAAACTTTTCGTAGCTCGTTGGACAGTAATTCGGCCGAACTCTGATGAAACGAAAATGCGACAGGAGACGGGAGAGGTTGGCGCACGTGGTGGGGTACTAAATCGGACGGAATAACCCATGAGCCAGAATGGTGCAGCACCTTCCACAATCGTCATCATTATTGTTTTTAAAATACCTACTTGTGATCAATTGTCAAAAAGAATTAATTTTATACCAAATAATGAAACGCGCATGACCACACCAATGACACTGTGGTACCGGGTGTCTTTGGCATTGACACGCTCACGAATGACATTTACATGATTCCTTGATGTCATCAAGTCAAAAATTTACACGTTTTGTGACATGTGTATTGTGTATATGTATAGGTAATAGTAGATAACTTTAGTTCATATTTTTGCTTAAAAAAAAAGCTAAAAACTCTTCTAACACCAATTTTAAAGTTCTCTATACGAATATACTCTGCAAATTTGCTTGAAACCTACCTTACCTACCACATCGTATCTTGTGCACACCTTAATGGTAACCTAACCTACTCAACTCATTCTCCAAAAGCGCAATGTACATAATTTATAAAGCATTGAATCATCTCAACAGTAGTATATAATATAGACGCCCTTCCGCGCCGTATCCACGTTTGGTCGCTTCGGTATCCTTGGTGATAATGGAGTGCCAAACAGAATTACGTTCCAATTAATTACAAAAATGGTATACCATCAAACAGAATACCACACTTCAAAAGAAACTACCTTCAGTTGGATTAGAGAAACTCATGTAAATGGAACAAAGGAAAATAATTCCTTTCAGATAGAACTTTGTGATTTTTGATAAATTTTATATACAAAATATAAAAAAAAATTATATGTCACATGTCAAAGTGAATTAAAAATTGTTCTAGTATTTTTCAAATGGTGATGTCCGATACGGGACAAAGGTGTGCTATGGTCCAATTGTATTGTTCAGAGCAAATCGCAATTCCTGAGTCCTTCCCAAATATCCTGAAGACCTACGCTAAGGGTAAGTTAAAAATAGGTTTTCTATGCTTTGCAATTTATTCGTGATTGTTTTGTGTGGGTTTTTCTATATCCATACTGTGTGTAGGTGTATCTGGACAAATTCCTTTTAAATTGGGACTATTTTCGGGAAAAACATGTGAAACCAACGACCGATGGATTTAATTTCCTAGAAATGACTTTCATAGCGATGTGCGTTAACTAATTGTCTTACTGCGTGGCAACGAAAACGGAAATAAGGGTGGGCCTTGAGGTCGAATAATGCTTGTGGGAACCACAAAGTGGTAGCACTCAGGTCATCAGGTTCAATTTGGGAAAATCTGAAAATTGTGGGTAAACAGATTTTTAGGACTTATTATAGAGTGCGTTTGAAATCACTATCCCATGTATTGGAATGATAGGATCTGACTGAAATGTAAATGCTATTAAATTCACACTCCTATATTGTGATGTACACCAACAAATTTTGTACATTTCTAGCACTTTTGTTGGAAAATACTACCGCTCTATAGTTTTAGAATCATTTCTCTTCGGATATATTCCCAAATGAACACTGGTGTTTAACAAACTTAATTCTTAAGGGTGTGTTTTTGCAAAGCCTTTGGATTTTAAATTTAAATAAAATACACACACCAAAGCTAAACAATTTTCTTGTCATTACTTACTTACTTAGATGGCGCTACATTCCGGGCCAGGGTGGACCTGGGCCTCAATGAACACGCCTCTCCAGTTAGCCCGATCTTTGGCTAACCGCCTCCAGTTGCGCACTCCAAGTTGGTTGAGGTCTCCTTCCACTTGTGCCTAAGTGTTCTAAGGCGAGTTCTTTCTCTACTGCGTTGTACCTTCGGGTTGGAACTTAAAAGCGAAGACTTTTCGGGCCGGAGCGTTGGCATCCACTCGCTCTACATGTCCTAGCCATCTTAATTGAGTGATACGTACTTTTCTGATCAAGTCGATGTAGACAAAGTCCTGAACTACCTCGAAGTTATAGCTGTCTATAGTGACGTTCTGTCCGATTCGTCGATGTTCACCCCTATCGTGGAATCCGGCGGAATTGAGTTTCACTTCACCTATTCGATTCCCTTTCACCTTCTACTGCTATCGTGGAATCCGCCGGAAAAGTTTCCTTATCGACATGTTTTTGGGAAAGGTAGTTTCACTGTCAAACGGCTGTCTTTTATTTGTCAATAAAAATTTGTATGCAGATGAAAAAGTGAAAAATATTAAAAGTGATTTAAATAGAAATAGAAATAAATAGAAATAGAAAATAAAGTGCTCAAGTGTTCAAAGCATAATGGATTCGATAGCTCTATTTTTCGAATCAGAAGAGGAAGAACGAGAAGAGAGGTGTTCCCAGAGAAGAATACGAGACAGATTAAGAGGAACAGTGGATGATTTTATGGACCTTCCGGATGAAATGTATGTTTTTAGAAAGATTATTTTTTGGTTTTAATAAAGTTCAATATTTCACAGGTTTATTAAAAATTTTCGGCTTAATAAAGAAGCTTTTTTATATGTGCTTCAAAAAATGGAAATGGCTCCAAACACAAAATCCTTTTCCATTTCACCAAAAGTGAAGTTAGCAGCATGTTTGCGTTTCTTCGCCGAAGGAAACTATCAGCATGGTGTTGGAAAGGATTTCAATATATGTATAGCTCAATCAACGTTTTCTGAGGTGTTAACAGAAGTACTTAACATCCTTGAAATAAAATTATGTCCGAAGTGGATTAAACTAACAATGACTAATGAGGAAAAAGATGAAGCTAAGCTCCATTTTTACGAAAAATGTGGAATCCCAGGAGTGATCATGTGCGTTGATGGGACTCACATTGCTATTAACACCCCATCAGAAAATCGCCACCTATACTACAACAGAAAAGGCTTTTATAGCTTAAATGCCATGATAGTGAGCTATTTCAAATATGTTTTGTGAGAGTATCATTTATTTTTCTAAAATCCTACAATTTCAGATTTGTGACCATAAACTATGGATTAGATGTGTTAATGCAAAATATCCGGGTTCCAATCATGATTCGTTTATTTGGAATAGTTGCGAAGTAAGCACATACTTTCAGCGCATGTATCAGAATGGAGATACTAATTCCAAACTACTTGGCAAGTTTCTTTTCCTTACTTATTTACGTATATCACTAATACAAATTTATTTTTTTAGGTGATGCTGGATATGGTCTCTTTCCTTGGCTCTTAACGCCTTACAGAGGAGTTCTACCCAATTCGCCTCAGAGTAAGTTTAACGAACACCATAGTAAAGGCCGAAATATTGTGGAGAGAGTAATAGGAGTGCTAAAAAATAGATTTCGCTGCTTAATGGGAGCAAGGGCAATGCACTACACACCCAAAAAGGCAGTGCAAATTACTAATGTGTGTTGTGCTTTGCATAACATTTGCATGCACTTCAAAGCTTTTTGGGAAGAGCCAGCAAACTTCGAAAGTAACAATTCAGATGAATATTCTCCAGCAGAAAATATACTATCATCGCAATATGGGAGTGAAGCTACTGAAATTCGAAATGCAATTATGAGATCATTGTAACATTTTTTGGAAAATAAAAACGAAAAAAGGAAAATTCAATGGTGATTAGTTTAATTATTTAAAAAAAGAACACAGGTAGGTACATTTATTAATTCATTTCTTCTCACTTAAGAGTTCTTAAGTTATATTTACATACTAATAAAAAAGGAACATAGTTATTTACACTTCTTAATTCATTTTTTCTCATTTAAGAGTTCTTAAGTTATATTTACATACTAATATCACATATAGTGGTACGAATAAAAAAGATTGAATATCAAAAAAAAACATAGGTACTAAGTAGGTAGGTATTTAAACACTTCTTAATTCAATTTAGGTAATCCATGCAGTGGTAAGTACCTATCACAAAAAAAAAAACGGTTGTCTTTATTAGTCTGACATCTCTACGTTCATTGCCAGTGACCTCTTTTCGAGCTCTATTTCCAAGAGTCTCTGCTTCACTTTCAGCTTCTCTTTTGCTATATACTGCATCTCCTCAAAGTGCTGTTTTTGCTGCTCTTGAATTCTATCAAGACTTCGATAGATCCTCCTTACATTGGAATTCAATTCTCCTAGGTTTTCTTTGTTCTGTTCTATAGAGCGCGCTATATCAGCATACAGCTTCTCCTGAATCTTGACTTGCTCTTCCAGCAGAACCAATGAACATTTTTTCTTTTCCTGTATTCTTGATGAACAATTAGGCTTAGGATCTTGTGGAGTGAAGTCTTCCGTGGCTAAATATCTCCTCTTTGTTGAAGAAGCAATAGGTTCGTCTGGGATATCGTCCAAAGGAACTTCGATTGGTTGTACTTCATGTGGGGGCCCAAAATACGAAGCTCCTTCAACCCCCTCAGCTGACTCTCTTAGTTGAATGAGAGCAACCACTTCTTCTTCATCAGCGGTGAACTGTTGAATTTTGTATGGTCCACCACCAGTTGCTGCCAACTCTTTGTTGTTGTAAGCGAGTTTCTTTTTTAGATACGATTTGTGGTCGCTCCAAACCTGAAATATTTTACAAAACAGTTCGTATCATGTGTTATGTGGTCTTAGAATATTTTCTTACCTTCTTCCACTCGCTTACTTCTTTTGCTGGTGGCCCATATTTATTTAACTCCAGCCGAAGATCGTCCCAAAACTTTTTCACCTGTTCTGGCGGCCTTTTGCTCATATTTTTGGCTATGTCTGGTGATTCCTTCATAAAGTTCACCATTGTTCTGAACTGAAGTCTGTTTGTTGTTTTTTTCCTGTTTATGTAGATAAATACAATGTTCTTATTTATTTTTAATTTTTTTTTTTTGTTAATTTCACTTACATTTTCTTAAAAATCAAATTCTCTCGAAGTGCAGCAACCAAGATTGAATGAAATCCGCAATGATTTTGATGCGGGTAAGAAATGTCATTTTGCTCGGGAAAAAACCGATTCGAACGTTTACGACGATACAGCGGAACTCATTCACATTACCGATACGGGGAACTGTTCACTTTGCGGATTCGACGATACCAAAATGTTTTTTTCCGTGAATAATTCCCCCCGGCGGATTCCACGATAGGGGTGGTTGTGTGTCCCTTCTTCTTGACATTAATGGTGGATAATTACTGTGAGTTGAGCATACAGCCATCACGGTAGTGTCACGAGAACGAGCGCTGTATTATGTTGCTCCAATGTTCGATTCTTTTTCTAGAAATCACAACGTTGGCTGTCCAAAGTTGAAATCGTTGTTGGTGTAGGTATCCGCAAAACCAATGACTACAGTGGTGTCAAGTCACATCCTCATGGAGGCCATAATCCACAGGGACATTTCTGGAGATGTTTTCAACGAATACTTGCTCCAAAAACTCAATGATTTCTATTTCCCCTTTGCAAACAAAAAAATTTTGTTCCGACTGTGCCTTTAACAGTGACATTTCGATTTTCTTCATTTTTAATGAAGTATGGCCCGATAAATCGGCCAAACTGTAACAGACAGTGCATTTTTCGAGGTGCAGCGGTAGTTGAAGGATCACCTTAGGATCTCCAAAGCCACTGATGAGACAGAAGTGAAACCCACTATCTGTTAAAAAAAAAGTAGGTCTACTTTTGTTTAAGAGCTCAATCATTGGACTCATGCCATAAACGGTGATAGTCTGATTTATTTGCCAAACAATCTTTATGTTTAAAAATTCAGCCTGCCTACTACTATGTATGACATGTGTTCAAAAAAACCACCAAAAACCACCCAACAGAATGAGCTAAAAATATTTAGGCAATCTTTGTTATTGGTGTGAAAGTGTTTTTGTAATATTTGTTAAAAATTGAACAAAGAAGCTCTCCCATACAAAAAAAAAACTCAAGATATTACATCTCGAAAACTACCGAAACTATTAGGCTAGTCTCACATTGGATGCGTTTTCGTACGAATTCTTCAAAGTACTATGGGACTTCACCTTCCATTTACTTTAACATGGAATACATATTTAACCACCAAATAACTTTTCGAAACTGGCTCTATGGATCTCTCATTTTTGCCCGAAGCTATCGGTCTTTTGTATGTACAAACTCTTCCACATACTTGGATTCATACTTACATGCAATTTATGGAAAAACAAAATGCATCTGACATTTTTCATTGTTATGTACATACTACAAAAGCGTTCCCTAACGTTTTCGAATGTAGAGAATTCATGCCCATCACTTCTATTTTGACAGTCTTTTCTATTTTTACTACAAACGTAAAAGAGACAATTAGACAATTTTGATGAAATGTCAGAAAATAACCGACAATTGTCAAGTTTTCATTTTATAAAAAAAAGACTGTCATGAATTTTCTAACAAATTTAATTTGCACGGACAATTTTTGTATGGGACCGACAACATTTAACAATTATTTACAATTTTGTCAGTAATTGACAATTCCGACAGGCGTCGATCAAGTATTGATAGTGAAGTGACAAGTATGATTTAAAATGCAAATATTATTATTTCTTCAAGCCGTAATTCAAGAAGTAATGAAGAATATCAAATCCAATTTCGTTTAGTGTGCACTAGACACTTTAAAGAAAGAATAAATAATAGTTTTATTGCATTTAAAATGTTAAGGACAATTTCACACCCGGAAAACAGCACGAAAGTATGTTTATTTTTTAAATGGTGGACATCGAGAGCATCCCGCAAAAAGCAATTACATACTCTCTTGATGATAAGACCCACGAATTAGGTCCCAATCTCTTTATTATAACTATATAAATGATTTTGAGAATCATTTAACATTCATTCATTCATTAAACATTCCCCCTCCCCCTCTCTCCCTACATGGACTATACTAAATTTTACAAAACCATATCTTTCTTTATTCCAAGACTCCTCCCTCTTTCAACAAGACCTTCATAGTTTTTGACCTGGTGCCTCAAAAAATTGCTAGAGCCCAACATCACCCTATTACGGAAACGCAACATAGGTCCCCTCTCTGATTTTACCTTCCCCACGGTCAACCAATCTCTCTCGTTCAATCCGTTCGTGATCTTGTCAAGCTAAATTTTCAATCGCATATTGACGAAATATTATTGTAAGGCCAACTCATCACTCATCACTGAAGTGCAAATGCTGTACATCATTTTTATTCGTACACAGCAATTCCAAAAATTTTTATATTTCTGGGGTACTAGAACTAATTTAAATTTTTAACCACGAAATATTACTCTAAAATTCAATTCTCACTGAAACACGTTTTAAAATTGATTCGCAAACTATTCGAAATATTCGCAGATACCTACCACGACTATGTGTCCGTAATGTAGGTATATGTTTTCATGAAGCAGGGCATTCCATTTCTCTCTGGGCCTAGCGAATCGAATAACAAATATGAAAAATCAAGGACCATCAGCATAGTGTAAATGCTTACGAAAATTCCTACACCACATCGCACATTTCAGCGTTTAATTAAATTTTCAATTTCTTTCGTCGGTTCGTTGTACGTATACTATGGGCACGGACCTACTACCTATGATCCTTTGAATTTCGCTTCCAATGTTTTTTTTTCGGTGGATGGAAAAAACATTTTAAAGAAAATCTCACTTTCCACTTTTTACTCTTCACAGCTGCCATTCGCACCCAGCCATACGACATACTCCGATGGTCGGCCGCCTATTTTCGATGCCTGGCAAACAACGCACTGCCTCCGGCAAAAATCCGCTTAGAACGAAACTGTCGACAAGGCAGTCTGACGAAGGGATACTTAAAGGTACTCGTCGCTCAGGTTCGTATACAAAATGCAAAAATGAACGCTAGAGATACTAACCGACTGCTTACCCCGTTACCGGTTTCACCACCACTTGGCCATACACAACGAATGCTCATATCTACACGGCAATGAATACTGACGATACAAACACACCGACCGACATCCTTATGAATCTGTGCGTCCTTCCTGCTGATGCTGCTGCTGCTGCCTCTGCTAAATGTTGGGAGTGAAAAATCAGGTCGGAAAAGGATTCTTCATTAGCCGTTGCCTACTGCAGGAGCGATGGAAGGCCCTCTGCTTGCCCGAGGTAAGCGCTTGTTGTTGGTGTTGTTTTGTTCGTTTATTTTTTTTGCTATTTCTTTTGTGTTTTCCCTTTTAGCAGTGATTTTAATTTTTTTTCGTTTGTTAATTTCCATGAAATCCGTTTAACTTTTTGCCTGTGTACACAGTTAGTGGGTGGTGGGTTCAAGGGGCGGGCTCTTAGGGTCCGAGTTGGCCTTGGTCCTGTTGGACATCCTTTGGGTGTTGTTTTGACTTTTTGCCAGTTTTTCGTGTTTTTTTTCTGCAATTACTTACGCGTTTTCTTTTTACGTCCTTTGCTTTGTTGTTATCTTCTTTTTTCTTGTGTTACTTATTTTCATTTTTGTTTGTCTTGCATCTTTAATGTAATTTTATTGGAATAATTTTTTTTTTGTGGGCACCATAATGAAAATCCTTGCCGTGCCTCGAAACTATATATCTTGAGTATGAAAAGCGTGAGACAAAGTAGCCTTCTACTTCAATATTTTCCAACAGGATGATCTTCTGAAGTACTTATCACTTTGCCGGATGTTGAATTGGCCTCAAGTTCACTGGTTGAAGGTTCTTGCTGTAATGATTGGGTCCTTGAGCGAGGTAAGTGTTTTGTGTACTTTTAACTTGGTTCGTTATTTTTTTTTTTTTTTTCAAAGGAAGTCTAGAGAGTCTAATATTTTTAAACACTTGTTAGAATTTATCTCAAGAGGGAACAAGTAGCTCTTTTAGGTAGAAGATGTAAACCTTATAGCTTATTTATTTATTTTTTTGTTTTCAGTATTCTGTTGAATATTGAGCGATATATGTATTGAAATTTTATACATATATAAATATTAACACTCCTTCAGAGGTTTGACAGAGGAATCTAATAAAGTGGACATTGCGGTCTTTGGTTAGAGATGGCTCATCATGGATGTCACTTCAAGGCTCTTACAGGGTAACCAGTACTAATGATGAAGGTACTTGGGTAATTTTGCATCATTATAGGGACGCTTTAAATATTTTTAGTAAAGACATTATTGTTGACTGAACCTTAAAATGTTCTTCAAAGCTATTTCCCATAGCCTATTAAATTGAAAAGCAGACCTTCTCAGACTCGGTTGATTAGAAAGTTGACTGAGCAGTGCAATATCCCTTTATTATCAGCTATGATCCATATAGACCTTCCCATGTATGGATAGGGTAAACGCTGATTGACATAAAATTGGCAGTACCCTGCCCAATCCCACCATGAGCCTAGGATTTTTTAAAAGTATGCGTGCGTTAATGCCGCCCCTTTGATTTGTGCAGGCCCATTACATTAACAAACCCCGGACACACCATGTAGCTTGTAGCCAAAATCCCGTTTACTATTTCTATAGCACACAGTTTCAGGGTTGTTAAATTTGAGTGACCTCTACTCCAAAAATGCGTTTCGTCCCGATGCTATGTGGTGGGTGGGCTTCATCAGTTGACGACCTCCACATATCATCTAGACGCTCTGTTTAATTTTCCAATCAACAACTGACTGTGAATGATACTTCAAGATGAATCTTTCGTTTAAGGACATCGACATGACTCCCGTACCACGATTCCGGTGAAGCATACGACCTGCCAGCCTAAATATTTAATGCTGAGGGAGACAGCTTTGTGGACAGTATATAATACCAACTCCTTATGAATATAACCTCATTAGCATCATGAAATGGACAAAACTAAAACCATCTAGCCTGGCGCTAACTTTAGAAGCATCATAGTCTCGTTAATGTGTGAAATTAATCTAAGGGTTTCAATTTCTTTAAGCAGTTTGTAATTTAGTAGCCTAAACCCATCTCTTTCTTCACAGGACGTTATAGATTTTATCACCCAAAAGCATATGGTCCAAATTAGAAATGTCATAAAGCCCACAATAGTAATAAGGCAAATTATTTTTTGGGTGTGATGCATTTTTTTGCCTTATTTCTAAATGGACTTGGGCATTATTTTCTGGGCGTTATTTCCTAACGCTTCTTCGGAGGTCTTTGAGTATTTTGTGGTCTTCAGTCTTCTCTCTACTTGTTTGAATAGGATTGCTAACTAAGAATAAGAAATATGGTGTGTCCCGTAGATAGTGGCTCAGTCTGCCATAGTATGATCTGTGTTCAGATGTCAGCGCTTCACCAACAAATATTGAATATATATTTTTTGAACTATTTTCTCCAATAGGGCGTTAGACATATTTTTCAGAGACACTAATTGCTTCTTAAGTACTGTCTTAGTTAGGTTTCCTGCACGATGTATATATATAAAAAGGCAACTAACTGACTGTGAAGGAATCTCTGTGTCCAAATCCTGAGGAATACGCGAGCGAAGCCGCGGGCAAAAGCTAGTTTCTCAATAAATTTTAAAAATTATTTCCAAGCTTGCTTTTCGTAATGCAAACACTTTTTTAACATATAGAATTGGAGCATAAACAGCATTTCGAAAAAGAGAATTTTGCATTTACAGCATTTTGGATATACAGCATTTTGGAAATACAGCAATTTGGTCATACAGCATTTTGGATATATATACAGGATTTTGAATTACAGAATTCTGAAATACAGAATATTGTTCATACAGTATTTTCAAAAAATAAATATACAGAATTTTGTCGATACAGAATTTTGAAATTCAGAATTATGACCCGCTCCCTTCCTAATCATGTAGGTAATCGACCGTTTTTGCGATCAGAATTGTCCATCCGTATGTTGCGATTTAACCCCATTGGCCTTTTTTCTTTGGGGTTTTTTGATGTCAAAGCTCTATGCAAACAAGCCCACGACCACCAACGCCTTGAAAGAGGAAATTGGGAGGTGCATTAATGAAATTCAGCCACATTTATGGGAAACGGTCATAGAAAATTTCAATAAAAGAGTACGTACTTGCCAGCAAAATCGTGGCGGCCATTTATTCGATGTGCTATTCCATACATCCGCAATCTGATTCTAAATGATGACGTAAATATAGGGTTATAAGGGTCGAAATTCTGGTGAGGTAAAAATTCTTTTTTCAAAATTCTGCTTTCAAAATTCTGTTTTACAAAATTCTGCTTTCAAAATTCTGCTTTTCAGAATTATTTTTTTCCAAATTCTGCTTTTCAAAATTCTGCAAATAATAAAAAAAAGGTTTGGAAAATGTTCAAAAGCGCGCGCTTTTTAACATTTTCCAAACCTTTTTTTTAATATTTGTAAAACATTCTACCTACAGATAGTTTTTTCTAGATTGTCCGGGTTTATCATCCTTATGAGGAAATTCGGAAATTCGAAATTAACAGATCTTGAAAGTGTCAAGTGAATTCAGAAAAATATGATTGTAACGAAGTATATTTTGTCGCCAATAATTCGGGTCCCAAGCAAAATTTCCAAAATCCCAGAAATTGATTTTATTTATCTCTTCCCCTTTCCCACCAATTGGAATTAGAAGTTGGAAAACTTCTTGGAAGTTACTCCTTCTATGGAGTATTTGACTAAGGAAATACTTCTGTTTTTAGATTTGAGTTTAGTCAACTTCTTTTTTCAACAGTTTCATGTGCCAGAAAATCAGCCGATAATAATTACTCAGCGCAAATGACACATGGCCTTAAAACATGGATGTAGCTACCGCAATAGCCCACATTGGTCCTAGTTTTGCACTCTTTTTTAGATCCTATTTTGTCCGTTTGCGATTTTCATGCTCGATAACTACTTTCTTCAAATTATTTCGGGCAACCCTAGCGTGGATGGACATATGTATTATTGTGATATTTGTATTATTATTATATTGCAATTATGAAATAATTTGTCATTTTTTGGCTGTTTTTTTTTGTGTGTTCCTGGTACCCACCTGTGTACCTCCTTTTTATGAAATACAGTAAAACCTGCGTAAGTTGGCCACCTGTGGTGCAGTCATTTTTGGCCAACTTAGAGAGGTGGCCAACTTATAAGGGTAGGTACCTATTTTTTTTTTTTAATACTTATAAATAATAAATGGCGCTTTTATGCATTTTATTTGTTTATTAAAACCATTATTAAAAACAAAAAAAAAATCCCCAAAAGAAACAGTTAAAAAAAAAGACAGCACGAAATTACATAATTTATAAAAATTTTGCTGTTTCCTGATTTTCCACGAAAGGCAGAGGAATACAGAAGTTATTCACAAACTGCAGAAATTCAGTCAAATCTATCCCAACAAGAGTTAACACGAACGAATCGTTCATTACATTGACCGCGTTCAATGTGCTTTGGCGCCTAAATATTCAGGTGACAGATTATCATAGAACATAGGCAGAAAATCTTGCCTTACACACGAAAATTGCCTAGATTTGCAGGCAAATCGACCAATCACAAGCTCTTGACTAGCTAGGCAAACGCGTATTGAGCGCGGCCATTTTGTTATGTGCATTTTTAAACACCCAGACGAAAAAGTTCGAACGCCAGGCCAACTTTTGCAGGTTATTTAGCACGAAAGTTGAACTGAAATATATAAATTTGTGGCCAAGTTCCAAGATAGACAGGTGGCCAACATTCGGAGGTATTTGGTCGAATATTTGTATGAAATTTTCTTGGTGCTACTATATACTGTCCAACTTCGGCAGGTGGCCAACTTACAAGGGTGGCCAACTTGACAGGTTTTACTGTATATTGTAAGTTGTTGACAAAGTTGAAAAATATTTGTTTTCTTTAAATTCGTAAATTAGAAAAAAAAAACAGAATTAGCAGAATTTATTTGTTTAAAATATTGCCTGTCAGAATTTTAAAAAGCAGAATTTTGAAAAGCAGAATTTTGTAAGACAGAACGAAAAAAAACAGAATTTTGAAAAGCAGAATTTTTGTGTTAAAAGTCAGAATTTTGCAAAGCAGAATTTTGAAAGCAGAATTTTGACCCGCTCCCGTAAATATACAGAGACCGACAACATTTTATTACTCGAACCGGATAGTTACCTATTAAAATGAAAAGTCCTTGAGCTATATCATCATTTTATACATCAGTCGGTCATACTGTTTTTAAAACTATTCAAATTGTCATTACACAGTTATTTATGACCTTCAACGAATTTCTTCGATAAACTTGACTTACATGTACACTCATTAAGAGTCAAAACTAAACAACTTTATCGTATACAATTTAATGAGATATAAGAAAATAAGGAAAATCGATTTCCAATAACTACATATACACAAAAGTATAAAACAAGAAGTTTTCAATTTCACAACCTTACCTAAAGTCCGTGGGGCTTCGTTTTGTTTGATTTATTTTATTTAGAAATTATTCGGTAAAATATTTATCTATATAGCTACTATATACGAGTGTGTATTTGTATTCGCAAAAAAAAAAAACAAAATCATCAATTCCCAAGAAAACGATTTTCGAAACTTTTCCACATCCAATTATATATTTTGTTTTACTGAATACGAAACGAAGAGGGATGACACAAGAGAGTGCGTCCTTGATTTGAGTTAATATTTAGGAAGGATCATTAAAAAAAAGTTTCGTTTCAATTTCGGGAACATTTTTAAATAAACAAATTATATAACTTAACTACATTGCAATCCGCTCTCATTGATGATGTATGTATGTACATTTTATAATTGGATGCATTCGTATTGACACCATCTGCACCCTTAACCCACAACAAAGAGAACACAAACAAAACACAATCACAGACTAAGAATATAGTATATAGTATATACCTAATTTATCCTTTGATAATATTCCATCCCAACAGACGCCACAGGATGCCATGGCGATGGTGTGCGAACTATTGACAGACGACGTAGAAGGTGGTCTGGCAAGGATACCTTATTGGATGTTCAAGATATGTTACTGCTTTGTTGCAAAATTGGATTGTTCGCAGGAGCAGTGTTTCGTTAATGGTCAAAAAGTCCTGTAAGTTACTATAAAGCTTTAAGATATTATCCCAGAATGCACACAGAGCTACCAAACGAACACATATCTGTTTATATCTACGTCTATCACACCTGATGCAGGTAATTAGAACAAAGCAAAGCATAATGCCTCGACCAGTGCGCTGTCGGTTGTCGGTATGATTTACATCAAAGAGAGGAGCTGGCAACCAACGACACGCACGAGTATGTGTGCGTGTGGTTTTAGTTTGAGTCTAATTAAATCGTTCTTTGTCGTCACAAGATGCTTCTGTTGATCATTTTGAAGGCCAATATAATGCTAACATTCAAGCTGACCACCTTGACCATATTATATTTGTAGTCCTTGGGGTGATTTGGAGGAGGCAACACCAATGGATATGCTGCCACGAGTACTATCGGCTACTTTATTAAAGGATACCATCATTACATCGTGCAGGGCAAAGTTCGATAAGCCCCATTGTGGAGAGGTAAGTAAACCTGTGTTTTCTTTTGTTAGTTAATTGCTCAGCTATAATAGGCTTATTGATGTTGAAGTTGAATTGGGGTTTCATCGTAATTGGGCTTTAGTATACCAGTGATTAATTTTGCGTATTGTCGGAGGTATAAAATAAAGTGTAAGGATATTCTGACGAATTTTGAGTGAAAAACCACATATTCCTGGAGCTAACAGAAGGACATAGTTTATGATGTCCTTCCAAATTCAAGAACACCACACAGCCGATGGGAGTAGTTTTTGTTTTAAAGTTAAACGTGTGACTGTAATTCAAAACTTTGATGAAACGAATAAAAAATCACAGGATGTAATTCCAGGCTCCGATGAAACGATAAAACGACAGGAAACGGGAGGGTAACGTGAGAGCTGTGAGAAGAATGAATAAGCGACAGACTCGGAGCAGCGTTGCCGAAGTGGCACAATTGTGCCATTTTGGCACCCTACAGTCCGATTGGCACCTTGGCACCTTCAGTTCTCATTTGGCACCTTATGAGCTTGATACATTTTAAAACATAATATTAAAAAAAAAAACATTTCTTAAAATGTTTAAAATTGATTGAGAGTGCAAGTAATTTTCTCTTTCATCTGCGAACACTTATTTCATATTCACTGAACTGAATCATTTTAACAACATAGAACGCAGCCCTTGTGTATGAAATCTATAGCATTCTCGAAAACGAGGTAATAATGTCAGCGCTTCAGTCAGCGGCTGGCCACCTAACTCTTATAGCCAATTCACAATGCTGCTTTGCTGTGTGCGTCCGTTGACAGATAGAGTAGAACCAATGCTTTCATATGGTGCAAGCCAAAATGCGGCTTCATTTACGTTGTTCTATTGGTTAATGAAAAAAACTTAATAAAGTCATTTAAAAAAGACTGAAAAGAATGATTTTTTTTTTAAGTTGTGAGACATACATATCGTGTGTGTATACGAATTCATACACAAATAATCGTAATGATACTAATGCGAAATTATATGTTTCTTGTGTTTTTAAATCGGCCCTAGCGAGGTATCCGTCGGAACGGAAAATTCTTCGCAACGCATACTCCGTCGGAGACTCAAATTACATTCGAGGTATCCGCTTTCGGAAAGAATAATTAAAATGCGACAACGCATTGATTTGATATGATGTTGTTTCGTGGTACATCGGGATTTTCCTATTTAGTGCTTGTTTTTTTCGTTTTTTTTTGTTTGCCCTGGAAACACACATTTAAGCAACAAATACAACCAATTACTTTGCTAAAATGTTTTTTTCTTTATTGCTTTCATTTATCAACACTTCACTGCAAATCGTAAACAAATTCCGCAAGCAATTCCTGTCGGAGCATATCGGAAGAAAATTCGTATGAAGCTGTCAAAAATATCAGTAAAAACGCACTTCATCGCACTGAAACGCAAAACGCCAGTGTACGTTAAATATTTGTTGGAGCGAAGTTCCGAAAAGCTGTTCTGACGTATACTTCGCTGCAAAAATCGTACAAAATCGGAGAATTTTTCGTTCCGACGGATACCTCGCTAGGTCATCTTCCTTCGAAACAAATCTTTTTCTGACTATTCCAATTATCTCGGCTCCTACCTGCAGTTCACCCAAGCCTATAACTCCCTCTATCAACGATATATAAACGACGCGCAAGTGAATCTTATAAGCGACCCCAAATCTTTTTTCCGATTCGTTAATTACAAGAAAAAATCCGACGGTTACCCACCATCCCTTTCTTACGAAAATACAGCTTCAAGTGATCCACACACCATTGCTAATTTTTTTGTCACCTTTTTTAAAAAATCTTTTGCCGACAACTCCTTTGTACCAGATTCTTCCTATTTCAAATACCTACTCAACTACTCCATTGGCCCCTCCCTCTCTCAAACGTTTGAACCTACTGTAATTGAAAATAAATTACAACAACTTAATGACGAATATTCACCTGGCCCAGATGGTATTCCCGCTATATTTCTCAAGAAGTGTTCCCTTGTTCTCTCCTATCCTCTTTCGCACCTCTTTCGGCTCTCGCTTTCCCAAGGTGACTTTCCTCAGATATGGAAGTCCTCCTTCATAACACCAATTCATAAAAAGGGATCAAAGAGCGAAGTTACTAATTATCGCCCGATAGCCAAACTCTCGCATATACCCAAACTCCTCGAAAGTATTTTATACGAATCCTTAAGCTTTCAATGCAAATCTTTAATTTCCCCAAACCAACATGGCTTTCTTAAAGGTAGATCAACTTCCACTAACCTCGTTGAATTCGTGTCCTCTGCCCTAACGGCTATAGAAAGTGGTAAAGAAGTTGATGTTGTTGCAACCGACTTCAGTAAAGCTTTTGATAAGATATCGCATAAATTAATTCTTTTCAAATTGTCTGCCCTTGGTTTCGAACCAATACTGCTGAAATGGTTATCATCTTATTTGGAAAACCGTTTTTATAGTGTTCGCTTCAGATCCACCCTATCCGCCCCTTTCCTGGCAACCTCAGGTGTACCACAAGGCAGTCACCTAGGCCCCCTTCTCTTTATCCTAACTATAAACGACCTTGAAAGGGTTATTAAACACTCCTCTATCTCTCTCTACGCCGACGATACCAAATTTTTCAAACACATTTCTTCATCACAAGACCCCTGTTTGCTGCAATTAGATCTAGATAGTTTTTCTACCTGGTGTCTGAAAAACTGCCTAGAGCTCAATATTTCCAAATGCCAATCTATCACCTTATCACGTAAGCACAATAAGTCCCCACCCCGTATATACCTACTTAATGATCAACCTATATCCACCGTTCAGTCTCTTCGTGACCTCGGCATATTGTACGACCGCGAGCTTAATTTCCGCTCGCATATCGAAGAGATAATACGTAAAGCCAATTCATGCCTTGGATTTATCAAACGATGGTCAAAAGAATTCACCGACCCCTACGTGACCAGATCTCTCTACAGCACTTTTGTCCGCCCACTCCTCGAATACGCTAGCCAAACATGGTCACCCTTTCAGCAAATTCACATAAGCAGAATCGAAAACATACAAAGACGTTTTCTTCGATTCGCACTCCGCGGTCTTTCTTGGAATGATCCCCTTATTCTTCCTCCCTATCAAGACCGGCTCAAACTTATTGACTTGAATACCCTTGAGGATCGCAGGGATGCTGCTGACATTCTCTTCATTCATCGACTCCTATCAGGCTCTATCGATTGCCCGTCTCTTTACAACTCCATCTCCTTCAATACAAACCCTCGTAATTTAAGATACCCCCGCCTCTTCTATCTTCCAACCCACCGCACGTCCTACGGCTCCAACGAACCAATTTCCCGTATGCTACGGAAGGTAAACTCAAACATTTCCATTTTTGATTTTAACCACAGCACTCCCTCCATTAAGCTCCGCCTCCTTAATTCTAAACCCTAGCTTTAAGTCCAAGTTATAAGTCCTAGTTTTTAGTTCTAGTATTGTAAGTTTGTTGTTTCTAGCTTGTACTAAGCCTAATAAATGGGGGCATTATGCCCCCACCAAAATTAAAAAATTAAAATTAAATTAAAATTAAAATTAGATCTCTGCCTTGAAAACGCTTCTTCTGAGAAGACTCCTTCTCCCGTTTCCATTCTTCGTCTTTGAGCCATCTGTGAAGAAGAGATTATAGGTTTTGCAAATACGGACACGTGCAGCTATTGTGAGGACCTACATATCGCAGAGGATTTGAAGTGAATGTGAAGCTATTGTTTGGAACAGAAGGAGACACCTTGTAAGGTACTTATTCTTTGACAAACTCGCCTCTAAGTTTGGCTTCTCAAATGAAATGGAAACCACTTCTAAGTTCTGTATAGAAGATAAGTGTTAGCGAATTGGTTTAAGTTTGAACGGTAATGGCAAAAGGCTATCGGCAAGTTCGTAATTCGAACTATACATTAGTTCGAAATGAGAAGACTGCTGCGGGATGTGCTTTTTTTTTGTTTGGAAATTATTAATTACCACTGTAACTTCATTACGCTTCAGTTGAATGGTCTGATAAATCCACTATCCACTGACACATTTCTTCGTTTTCTTTCCCAGTGTCCATGCTCTTCGGAAAGCTCGTCAAGTATAGCCTGCTCAGATTTCCTAGTCAATTCTCACATGGACGATCCCAAGAAACTGCTGGCCAAGTGTGAAGATTTCGACACAATTATGCTTGTCCTTCAGGATGTAAGTCATTTTTGAACAATAGCATATTAATTTTCACAATGCTTTGTGTGCTTTCAGGCTCAAGGAAAACCTCTCACCGAAGAAGACTTTAATGGTCCGCATTACATTTCCGAGAAGCAATTGAAAAAAGCTCAAAATATTGAAGACACCGTCGTTGATAAACGTCAGCAACAGGCAGATAGGTCGGTACAAGCCGCCGAGGATTATCTCCAACAGGAGCGCTTTCAAATGCTTCGAGAAGTAGGACCGCCTTGGACATGGCTACACCAGTTTACCACCAATGCCTGCAATACGGCTAGTTACAACTTCATCGATCAAGAGTCCATTCGATCCGATGCCACTCCCGATGTCACATCCACGGAGAGCTTTGACTTGATCAAGGAAAAACCGAAATCTGACAAAGATACCGTCGCGTCATCATCTGATTTCGAAATGGAGAAGACAAAGTGCAGTCTTGAGAGTCTCAAGTCTGTCATTGAGGAGGCCAATAAGCAACACAAATGCGACCTCGTACAAACCTCCAGCATAGTGTCCTTTTTGAAGGCGGAGGAACTAGGTGTCCTCCAACGAGCTGGTGAACCATTCAAGCCCTCGTTGGACATACACGAAGTAGTTGGGGTTCTTGAAAGGGCTGAAACCTTGGGCATAGTATTCACCGACGTCGAACAGCTAATGCAGCATATTAAGACCTCTCTGTTTGGCGATATTGGTGATTTTCCATCCATCGCCACTGCAGCCGACGAGGCCAAAGAAAACTCATCAACTCTCAATACCGGTGACATCTCTCTACCACAAAGAGATCAAGAATCTATTTCCATTCCAGAAGAGTGGACTGAAAGTATTCCAAAACAGACTGGCATACCACAAACCACTGACCTAAAAAAGCAACCGGAATCACCAAAAGCAGAGGCGAAACCCACTCCCAAGGACGAAATGACGAAAATCTTTGAAAACACTGTGGGAATTCCACCAGAGCAAGCAGCCAAAATGCCAAAGTTCTGCTCAGACACAAAGGATGAGGATGAAATGGTGCTTGGATTGGTGCCCTTGTCGGAATCCTCAGAAGTCATTGAGGAAGAGGACATGGGATCGACACTTCCGGACTCGGACCGACACAGTGGTGAGGGCTATCGTCAGGATGACTTCGAATTGTTGGGCGGTGAAAAGAACGAACTGTCTAAAAACGGACTTTCCCCCGGCGACGGCGACATGCGTTACTACTGCTGTGTAAGTTTCAATCGAATCAACGAATTTTCTATTTTTCTTTTTCACTAAAATCCTTGCAGGTGAATGCTCCATCACTGCAGCCGTTGGTATATCTGCCACCCCCAATGCAGTTTCACTGTACAATACAGCCATATGCTGGCATCGGAGAGGCAGTCTCCCAGAAAACCATCGACGAGTTTTTGGCTTTCTTGAGAGTACGCTCACGTAGCCAGAGGGGATTAATCAACCCGAGGAACTTCAAAGAGGAGCGATGCCCCCACATGGTGGACATCACACCGATGCACTAACTAGACTCGTGTCTGGTGGGAGATGTACGTGCCGCTCATTCTCAGTACCAGTCCGTCCAAATTGTAGATTGTATACCAATGTAGTTGCATTAGCACCGGACTCCGAAGCTGTCGCACATAATTCCTGTATTATATGACATAATTCGCTCCGGAATAAACAGCATGTTATTAATTAAATTCTAATTACACTTTCGAATTAGGGCGGCGCAGGGGGCGGCAAACAAACACACAATCTCTGATGTGTTGGCTTTTGATATCATCGGACGATGGTGGCATGTCCTGGCTGGTTACAGTGCAGCAAATGGTAGCATGTCGGAACTAATGAGCCGTAAGTTGTGAGTAAATGCTGTGTGCCATCATGAGAGCCCAAAGTCGTGGTGGGTTTAATCCCCTAATATTGACGCGGAAGGTCAAAATATTAATATTAATTCGCGATGATGCGTGAGTGTAACTTATTTAGGCATGCGTGTTGAGGGCATGCATTGTAGCTTTAAAGATTTATCGTATTGGTAAATGCTTTAAACATTTAGGTAGATTCCTGGGACTTAGGTGAGGCAGTTCAAGGTATGCAGAAAAGGGAAAAAAGAAGCAGGCTTTGGTGACTAATCATTTTGATGTGGATAGTGTTTGTTGGTGATTTTGTTTTCGAACTTAAGGATAATAATAAAAGTGTTTATTGGATTTCGGTTATTTTTGGGATACTATATGCTGAGGATGCTGAGGATATGGAAGAATTACTTGTCCAGACTGTTTAACGCGATGACGAATTAAATCCCGCCGTCAGGCAGAATGAACCATTCAACCTGGACGATGGAGACCAACAATTCCATCCACCCGACCTGGATGAAGTGAAGATAGCCATAGGTATCTAAATTTAAGTCCAACAAAGCATCTGGAGCAGACGGCCTAACCGCTAAGCTATTCAAAGCGGCAGGCGATGACATGGTTACAAACATGCACCAACTCATCTGTAAAATATTATCGGAGGAAAGTATGCCCGATGAATGGAACCTCAGCATTGTTTGCTCGTTCCTCAAGAAAGGAGACCCTAGTCTTCTTAACATCGCCTACCAGATCTTATCTGCCGTGTTGTGTGAATGCCTGAAGACTTTCGTCAAAACTCTGATTGATCTCTACAAGTGTGGCTTCAGGCCAGGAAAGTCTTCCATCGACCACATATTCATACTGCGGCATATCTTGGAAAAAACCCAGGAAGTCCAAATCGATACCCACTATCTTTTCATCGATTTTAAGGACGGTAATGACAACATTTATAGAGACGAGCTATACAGAGCAATGTCTAGTTCTGGCATCCCTGCCAAACTCGTCCGTTTGTGCAGGATGACAATGGAGAAGGCACGCTGCTCCATTAAGGTCAGTAAAGAACACACCGAGACCTTCGATGTCAAAAAAGGATTTAGACAAGGCGATGCCCTGTCATGTGACTTCTTGCAGAAGTCCGGTGCAGAGGCATGGACTCTATCAAAAGCGGATGAGGCTACTCTTGGCTGCTTCGAGAGGAAAATTCTTCGAGTAATTTTCGGTCCCGTCTGCATAGACGGTGAATGGAGGAGGAGATACAACGACGATCTGTACGGGCTGTACAGCGACATCGACCTACCCAAAAACTGGAGGCAGCTGGCCAAAGATCGTGCTGGCTGGAGACGCTTGTTGGTTGTAGTGACACCTTAAGTAAGCTATAAACTGACTTGTCAAAAAAAAAATTTAACTGAATCTTGGTCTTAAAATGTTGCTTTTGAATTATGTATGAAGTTATATAGGAACCGAATTAATACATTTTGTCGTACGTAAAACTTTTTCTGTTCATCTTCTCAGTCAATTCCACAACAGGTTCTAAATTCCTATGAAATGCTGGGGTTAAAGGTTTCAGTTTTACTGCCGTCCGCAAAAACACGAAACAAAACTGAATTATTTTATACTAATTGCTTAGGTGAATGATTCGGTGGAATTAACTTAACCCCAGTTTCACAGTAGAAGTTTAAACTACACTTTTATTTTAAACTTCAGTTCAACAATTAATTCGGTTTCACAGTTACGTTTAAATCTTGAACAGAGTTCATTTTGTAGTTTAAGTTAAACGATAGTATTCTGCCGTTTAAACCCCAGATCACTTGACACAGTGACATTTCAATTTCAAAGTTGTCGATTGTCAAAAACACAAATATTTGACGTTATTTTGCGTGT
Organism: Cheilosia scutellata; assembly: GCA_955612985.1. Taxonomy (NCBI): domain Eukaryota; kingdom Metazoa; phylum Arthropoda; class Insecta; order Diptera; family Syrphidae; genus Cheilosia; species Cheilosia scutellata. The sequence continues at coordinate 55,333,115 of OY015312.1, read as the reverse complement.
TCTTTGGAAAAGTAGAATAAAAGCTAAGTACTGTACAAAACTGCCAAATTCTATACATTAAATTTAGTTAAGCTGAGTTCAATTGAACTGAATTTCAGATTTCATTGTAAAACCGGACGAGTTGAACTTAAACTTAATACAAAAATAATTAATTAATTGCATATTAATAAGCCATACGTACCTAGACCTACTAAAGTATGAGTATGTGCAAAAGGGTTCCATATTAATAGGCTTATTTTAAAAAATGATTAGTTACGTTGTATGTAGTACCATAGGTACAATTTTTCAAAAGTGCGTTCTTCAACTACTTGTCTATGCTGATGATATTGACGATATTATTGGGAGAATGCGGCGAGCTGTCAGTGGCGTATTTGCAAGCATGAACATCGACAAGGAGGCGGCGAATAGTCCAATCATTTTAGCGATCAACCTCGGAATGAGAGATAATAAGCTGAATTTTGGTATATAGGTACCTTAATTTTGGCGTTATAAATGTTCTCTCAAAAGTCTCATAAAATCTCGTGTTTGCGTCGTAAGTTATTCAAGGTCAAATGTCAACAAAATCAGTTTTTCGCGATTATCTCGGTTCCTATTGCTCCAAGGATGTTACCATCTATTACAAAATTGTAGATTATAAAATGTTCAACAAATTTTGGTCATAACATTTTTTCATGCGCTTAACCGTTTTTGAGATAGAGCGCGGTGAGCGCGCAACACCCCACCATACGTAGTAGATTTTACTTTACTGCCCATTCGAAAAAAAAATACTTTTTTTGTATAATCCGATTGATTTTAATGCACTCAGCTCAAATCTGCAAACAAAATTTGGCGCTCTCGTACCGTTTGGGAGTGACACGCCCCCAAAGTTCCAAAAATACCATATGAAATAGTACCATAAATTCAAGAACGGAGTGTCCAATTTTTCGAAAATTTATTATTTTATATTCACTAAATGTGCAGTCAACTAAAAACCGGAGATATCTATAAGGTAATTCAGAAAAGCTAAATTCGTATGGGCAGTAAAGTATAATTTACCACGTATGGCTGAACGCACAGCGCGTTCTATCTATCTCAAAAACGGTTGAGCGCATAAAAAAAAATGTTTATGAGGAAATTTATTGCAAATTTTATGCTCTACAATTTTGTAGTAGATATTAACATCATTGGAGCAATAGAAACTGAGATAATCGCGAAAAACTGATTTTGTTGAGCTTTGACCTTGAATAACTTACGACGCAGACACGAGATTTTATGAGACTTTTGAGAGAAAATTTAGAACGCCAAAATTAAGGTATATACCAAAATTCAGCTTATTACCAATGACCAATTCCCTTTTCCACACTCACATTATGTGTCAGAAAATTTGCCGAATCTACTTACCTTCTTAACCGCTATTCTCTGCAACTGATAGACACAGTATTCAAGCTAAGAGGAGAACTAGTAAACCTATAATTTATTCCGCATTGGCCCGATCTTCCATTATTATGTGACCTGTGTAACCTTAAAGAGAGGGAAGATGTAGGTACTGTACATATTTCACTTTATCGGAAGATGCTCCATTTCAAGTGAATTCCGCACGAGATACTTCGCTCGCATGATCTTTGCTGAGCTTTGATGAAGTTATTAATTTATTGAACGGGAGTCTTGGGTGGGAAATTTTCTTCAATTACGGCACAACTGGTAGCCGCTACAGAACTCGTATTTTGGGAGGTGATTTTTGAGCAATAGCTTTTATAAAAAAAAAAAATAGGCGGCGCAACAGGCGGTAGAAACCCAAGACCTAGCTTCTCGCAACCATTCGTTTTGTGTGAGTTTCTATTTTTCTTTGGAACGAATGGAAGGGACCTACAATTTTATGCCGATTCCGAACGGCTGAATTGAGAAGCTTTTTCAGGACAGTCATACTCTCGGATGTTTGTCAGACGTTCGCGAGAGGTGGCGCAGTAGAAAAAACATTAAGATGTAATTTGTGTTTTTCCGGGGATCGAACCTGGGATCCCTCGCACAGTAGTCCAGCACACTAACCACTGCGCTACTGCGCCCACTTTTGTATTTAGCTTTTATAGACATTATTATTAGGTTACTGGTATTTTTACTTTAAAATAGCTAAGTTGTCAATCTGGTAGACGGCCTTAAGCCAAACCATAAACGACGTAAAGTCTGTAAATACAAACACAATGATTGTAAAATTATAGGAACTCTACTCTACTCTACTCTATTACTACTATTAGACACATTTTTATACACAGATTCATTCATTTCGTGGTTTCAAGTTGTTAGCGCTGGCATTTGACACCTGTCAAACTGAGCTGTCATTTGAAGTGTCATAATATTAGTTGAATGTTTGCCATTCACGATATAGGATCGCTAATCAATCGAAAACGTGTTAAAATTATTAAAACTTACTACAAAAGTGGTGATTCAAACGTAGCCACTTTTCGCGCATTACGCGATGATTATGATCGTCATAATCGACCGAGCAATCGGTAAAATTGTGAAGAAATTTGAAGAGAGTGTAAGCGTTACTGATTTCTTAAGGCCTGTGCATCATCGTAAGGCACGCTCAGTCGAAAATATTGCTGTAAGTGCAAGTGTTGCTGATGATCCGATTTTATCGATTTCCCGGCGCGCGTTCGCAGCAATTGAACATGTCTTACACCTCAGTATGGCGTATTTTGCATTTGGATTTGCATCTTCATCCTTAAAAAGTTCAAATTACACAACAATTGAAGCCTTCTGATCATTCACAACGCCGTAGATACACTTCTTGGGTGTTGGAACAACAGACAATAAACACCGATTTTTCGAACAAGATTTTCTTCAGTGATGAGGCACATTACTCACTCGGTGGGTATGTAAACAAACAAAATTGCCGCATATGGGGCTCAGAAAACCCACAAGTGATCGAAGAGGTGCCATTGCATCCAGACAAAGTGACTGTTTATTGTGACCTATGGTCGAAAGGTGTCATTGGTCCGTATTTCTTCGCAGATGCCAATGGGCAGACGGTTACAGTCAATTCGGAGCGATATGGTCCACTGATAACCAATTTTTTTTGGCCGGCGATTGAAGATCATAACTTGGATGTTATGTGGTCCAACAAGACTGGGCAACAAGCCACACAACACCACAAATTTCACGTTTTGGCGACGTCAATTGGCCACCAAGATCATGCGATTTAACACCGTTAGATTTTTTCCTGTGGAGCTACGCAAAATACCGTGTTTACGCGAATAATCCCCGAACTCTAGACGCATTAAAAACCAACATTACTCAAGTTATGGCCGAGATACCGCCGAAATGTGCCAAAAAGTGGTTAAAAATTACCTCAAAAGAATCGCATGCTGCGAATCTTCCCGAGGCGGCCATTTCAATGATAATGTTTTTCACACTTAATGGGAAAGTCCAAACTTTATAATGAAATAAAATTTTCATCGAAAATGTATCGCTGCGTGTGTGTTTTATTTAGCTTTACTGTTGAAACCCGAAAAATGAATGACAAGGTAGGCCTATCTTTTGACAGGGTCCACATTCATTTTTTTTGATGAATGATGGTTTAACTCTTTGCAAAATAGATTTGAAGTCAGTTCTATTTATTTTGCATTTAACGTATTTTGAAAATTTTCGGTTTTCTTTGTCTTCTGCTTGTAGCTTCAACTCAGATTCGACAAACAAATAAACACAAAAAGGGAGAGCTACTCATTTTTTTTTTTTTTTAATTGTTCATTTGTCAAAATGACATTGTCAATGAAAGTGGAAATGAATACTGACGGTGGTGGTGGTGTCGTTTGATAACATAAACGAGAGCTGTCAAACTTTGTCAATCAACCGACATGTGGAAAAAAAATTATTTTAAATTTCATTAGAATCTTTTAATTATAGCAAATCTCATCGAACGCGATAGTTACATAATATGCAGCACATGAGTACGTTCAACTCCGATAGTGTCGATGACACCAATGAATAGATGAAGATATTTTCTAATGTTAAGTTTATCTAGCACCATTAAGTTGTCTCCTGCTATGACAGCATACTGCAAACGCGATGACAACGGCGGCGACAAAGACGACATCTTCGTTGTCGTACAAGTTTGTTCCCAACTTCGAGTCTCCTTATTAAAAAGAGATAAAGTGCTAATAGAATGGTTGTTTGGCAATTCATCATCTAGATTTAGGAAATTATCCACAAATCTCTATTCTGTCTTTCTCAACATATGCTATAGGTATAGGGTTGGGGGCCAAGGGATAACAGATACTAGTTGTTCCTATAGTAGTAGACAATGAGGTGGCAAAATGTCCCATCGAAGTATGCCCCGCACACACTATATGCATCATAATACCTTGCGACAGAGAAACGAAGAGACGTTTGTTATCCTTTATCCTATAAAAAAATGTTTATTTTTCTTGTTAAAAATCAAACAAAAAAAAAACAGTTCTCTTCTTCGGCGAGTCGTTGCTTTGCTCATTTCACTGGTGATGCTACTTTTTGCCATCGCGAAAAAGCATCAAAGATTGAAGATAGAAAGTTTTTCGAAAAGTTTTTATTTTAGCACGCCGAACATTAATCACCGACAAATAAATCGTCTGTCATCATGTGAAAAAGTTTTTTTGTGTTTTATTTTTTTTTTACGTTCTGTTCCCTTTTCAGTTCAACTTGTGCTATTTTCTTTGGCCCTTTGACAGGTCCTTTTTGTTTCGAATGTCTAACTGTCTTGACATGGATAGATATATATATAGATATTTAAGTGTGTACCACTTTTTGGTATAGTGGGAGGGAAATTTCCTGTTCTACGATGGATTAGCAAGTTGCGGAAAATTGTGAGTAATTACTCCGGATGCTGACAATATTTTCCCATTTGTCGCGATTTTTTTCGCGGTTTCACAAGGGTGGTTGATATACATGTACACGAGATGTATATGGGATGAGAGACGATAACACAGTTAAAACGGATAAAGCCAATGGACAGCTAGAAAGGCAGCATTGACTGCCATTAAATGGTAATTTTCCGGTTGTCTGTCAGGGGATAAATAAATAGAAGGAAATTTTTTATTTCACAGTTATTATATGGGGTGGGTATTATTTTTAGTTGTCGTTTTTTCTCTTTCTTGGTTAACGAGTTGCAATAAACATTCAAATTTATTTTATCGAAATGTGACGAAACACTTTGTTTTTTTTTTGTGACGAAGCAGCGAGTAACGTTTCTGTTGGTATTTGCTAAACGCCAATTGTAGGGACGTCTATTCACCATTCTATAAAAGGAACAGAATGTAGTTATAGTAGTGCCCGCTAAAGACGATCGTTAAATTTCACCCTAGTCAAGATCCGGGTACTCTTACTTAGAAAACAGCGGAAAAATCCGAAAAAAAAAAACAGATGGAACCAAAACTCCTAGCTCCTACGGTACACTTATTTTGGTATAGTCCGTCCCAGGGTTACCTCTGAAAATTTTTGTAACGTGTCCAAAAAGGTGTCCGCGAGGTAAAAAAGTGTCCCATACAAATTTATATTAAAATAAAACGACATTAGAAAGAAAATAGTGGCTGATTATCTGATTTTAGTATGGGTATATTTTTTGAGGATGTTGGCACATTTCTGCCAGTCCTTATTATAATGAACCAACAAATTAAGTCCGTCATAGTAAACGTATTATAAGTTCACAACATTTATTTGTAATTGCCCGTCTAGTATAAATTTGCATTTCTATTATTATACGAAAAAATCATACCTAAACAAGATGTGGAACAACACAGTACAGAAAGCATGTCTGTGAAGAAATTAATACTAATACATACATAAAATAAATATTCGGTAATAATAATTATTTTTAGTGTCCATATTAATTTTTCGAACTCACAATAGCGAAATTTACTATATAACATTTTTTTGTTTGTAAAACAATGCATTTAAGGTGAAGGCTTAAAATGATTTAGTAAGACCCAAGACTCTAACTCAAACGGGCTAATATGACAGAAATCAGTACATAATCCATCCAGAAAAACTTGCAGACCTTTGCTATGTGTGTGAATAAAGAACATTTGGGACTGAATTCAAATACAAAGATACAAATCATGTCAAAGGATAGTATGAAATATACCGAATTATATAATTTAGGAAAAAGTTCCTAAATTCCAAAAAGGTGTCCAAAATCGGCTATTTTTAAAAAGAGGTGTCCTGGTGTTGGTGTCCAAGTGTTCGAAAAGGTGTCTAATTGACACTAAGGTGTCCCAAAGGTATCCCTGGTCCGTCCCAAAGCAAAAGAAATATCCCAACATGCGCAGTAGTACTTTATTTAAGGGAAATTATTCCCTTAAGGTATTTTTGATCGCATGAAATTGTTAATGCTTTTCTCTACTTTATCACAAAGTATAACGAAAATTCCATTTCAACCCTCTTAATAGTGGGTTTACGCTGTCATAATAAAGTTACTCAACACTCTGGGTTTCATTACTAAACACATACTTGAGAAGTGCAACGCCCAGCAAATTTCCCTCTTCTTTGGGGTGAGAAAATGTGTATCTTTGGCATACGCCAACGACCGACGGTGCTGTGTTGGCAATCAGTCATGGCTCCCTCGTCGATCGAGTGATATGTCTTCGCAAGCAGGGGTATATGCTTGTTGTTTGAAATGCGCACATATTTTGTTTATATGTAGTTCTGGTTGGAAAAGTAGTTTTGTTGTAGGTAAGAGAATAAAATCCCTAATGTGAAGAGAGTGAGGGATTTCAGCACAGGGGATTTTGGAAAAGGAGATTTCATCACCAACCCGGTCATATCTTCTTCTACATTCGCCGTTCTCTCACACATGGCCGAAAATTCGCCGAAGAATTTTCAACTGTCAACTGATCCACATTCCTGCGTATCTCTGCAGGTCTCTTCACATTAGGGTTGGTGATGACATCTCGTTTTCCAAAATCCCCTGTGCTAAATTCCTTACTCCAAAACCCAGAGAAAAAATCCCACATTTTTAGATTTGGTGTTATTAATTCTGTCGGCGCTATACCTAAAAATGGTGTTAAAAAGTGAGATACGTATGAAATCCCCCTGCTTGTGGTCACTATAGGATTCGGAGTAAGTGCAAGGTTGGGTATATGCAATAAGTTTAGTTTGCTTGTGGGAGATTTTGGCATAAGGGATTTCGTCGGGTCTACCCCGATATCTCGAAAAAAAAAATCTCGAATTTAAAAAAATCTCGAAATAAAAAATCTAGAAAGCATAATCTCGAATGACAAAAATCTCGAAAAAAAAAATCTCGATACGTATGTGGGGGCATGCTGCCCCCCTGCAACCCCCCTACTTGGGTTTACTGTCTGGCTATGGGATGGGTGCAAAAAAATCTCGAATTTACTTTTTATTTTCGAGATTTTTTCGAGATATAGTCTTTCGAGATTTTTGTACATTCGAGATTTTTGCTTTCGAGATTAAAAAAAAAACTTTTCGAGATTTTTAGCCTTCGAGATTTTGGCATTCGAGATTACGTCATGATCCCGATTTCGTCCCGGGAGATTATGTCCAATGAACGATTTTAAAAAGGGGATAACGTAGGGATTCCGATATAACCGCGAAATCTATGATCTCTGTTAAAACGTCGATTTTTATTTATTTAAACTGTTTCTTACTGAAAAATCACTGAAAACAACAGGTCCATTGTATACTAACAGGAAGCAAAATTATAAAATTATCCCATTAAGCTTTGGGGAGCTTACGCAGGAGAGGCAGGATAATAAGAAAGGAATTATTGATCTACTACTTCGTAGTCGTAGTCCTCTGTATACAACTTTTACAGGGATTGGGCTCAATGCAAGGTTCAGGTCCTGAGAAACTTTTCTCTGAGCCTTGATTCCAATGAAGATCTCACTTGACACAATTCTAAGCCAAGAACAGTCTGGCAGATACTTCGGCTGCAGCACCTATACTTAACAACTTATTCAGCAGCCAATAGAATAGCATAAATCTCCGCTTGAAAAAATGAGACATCCTTGCCGAACGAGTACTAAAGGCTAGTGATTTTGGTCTCGAGGAAGACACCAGCACCGGGTATTGACTTGTTTTGAAGCCATCGACAAAGATTTAACTACAGCTCAGTTCAGGATTAAGCTTTGGCCGAAGCCACGCCTGAATGCAAGGAAAGTCAACTCTAAATTTGCACAGCTGCCGAAAATCCGGTGTTCATTTCATCATCGGCATATCCAGGGAACCAAGGATCATAGATTATCCAGTGTGGATGATATCAGATTATACAGCCCATTATAAAAGTTTTAAGTTGAGCTAAATCAAGTAAATCAGCTATAGATCAGAGCCAGGCTTACTCGGGGTAGCTATATACCGTACAGCCGAAACAAACAGAAACAGACAGGTTTAGTGCAGAAGGCAGTAACATTATACCCAACCTGATGCACTCTTTATCAAACCGACGCATAAGCCGAAACAGGCCTTATGAAAGATGTATGTATAGATCCAAGGGACCTTTTTACGCCGATAAGCAAAAAACACTGCCAGAAAACTTACGCATTGGATGTCTTCGAATTGATACATAAATGTCTTGCAGAAAGAATTGTTTTGTCTAGCTATACCTACGGTGCGCGTCAGCATGGGTGGTTTGTCAAAATGAACTTCTGTGACCACGAGCTCATTAAAGGGTGATATGGTGCTGCCAGCTATTTCGCTAATCGCGTTCGGTCTTACTGCATGCCAGAGATTTTAGGGCCTGCTTCGCTGGCAAGACGGAAATCTATATTTCGGCATTTAAGACACCGGAAGGCAATAGGAAATTCCAAGCATGGGTTTTTGAGGGAAGACCCCAGCGTCAACTTTTTCAGGGGTTTTCGAGCTGAGGACCATCCGTTCATCTTATTGGTTAATATGCCTGACCATTTAGTTCATGTAGGTACTCCTATTATCTACTAACCATATCTAAACAGAGGTTAAGCATGGTTTTATTAAAGCTGCCTTTGGAGTGGTTTTTAAATAAATGCTTAGTCTTTTCCAGGGTCCTTACTTCGCAGCTTCTGGTGCAGAGATGGAATTCGAATTATTGCTCTAATTGTAGTACTGGAGAGCCACTGCATTAGTGTATTGGGTTAAAGGCTTTTCTTTGGAGCTGACCGTGCTTTTACAAAAATAACAAGTCACTGGGGATTTTTCGAACGTGTCTGACAATATTCATTCACCATAAAAGCGATGTTTGGCGCTTGCGATGAACCCAGGGAGAGTGCCGTTCAGCTTCGGGGAGTAACGTATGGCAACTCGATCTTGCTGGTATAGAAAACCAGTTTCGTTTTTTGTCGGTTTGACGAGACGAGCAGTGTTATCTAATGTTCGAGCTTGTTGACAGAGCTATTACCAAAAGTAACCTTCATCAATCTGTACGTTAAAAAATTGATATCAATGACTGATCTACATCTTAATTGTTAATTTGATCCTAATGAAAAAATAGTCGTCGCAGCAGGTCCGCCACCTAACGCTAGGCCTATAGCATATCTCTCAACCACTCGTTTGAGGCAGTTTCTTTTGGGACTAATGAAAGCGACTAAGGACAGTTTGCCGAGGTAGACGTAGAACTAAAGCTGTTTCTGAGACAGTTACACTCTCGGATGTTTGCTATACGTTTGCTAGAAGTGACAAAAACTTAAAGATGTAATTTGACTTTTACCGGGGGTTGAAGCACCTTGCTCAGTGATCTAGAACGCTAATCACTGCACCCACATCTGATCCTCTCAAGAGTTTAGAGTTTAGGGAAGCATATGTGTGAGGTCTTTCATGGTTTGGGATTTTTGGACATTTAACCACCGTCCAAAGTGACCTTTGCTGGACGGCCCTCCACTCTAAGATGTATGCATATTTCAGTATCAAGGAAGTACTGATAATTGGCAAAAGATGTATTATCGAGTGTTGACCCAGTTAAAAACTGTTTAGGAGCCTGTTTAATTCAAAACTGAGGCCTGATTACAGGTTTATTTATAAAATCAGGCTTAAATATGCATCCATTAGCAGATTTGTTTATTCGACTTCAGCAGATTTAGCCCAGATCTTGTTTGCTTCTTAATACGTTGTAGACAGTGAGAACTTTTTATATTCACACACTTGCTGGTACTACTCATCCTCTCATAGAAGTGCCTTTCTAATATTAAATTTGAAGAGTCTCAATCTAAGTTTGGATGAGTATACCTGTCCATATCTAGCTTCGTGGTATAGCTACCTGCTATAGCTCCTGAAGTGTTATATACTCCATGCCATCTCCCATTTTCGTGTGATAAGAGTTGCCGGTAAACGTTCTGCTTAGAGCGGGAGTCAGAGCATTGTCAAGCGAATCTGACAGTCAGTGTGCCAAATCAAGTAGCACAGCCTAACAAACCCTTGTCCTTGTGCAGGATTTAAATTTGCTCTAATTTCGTTTCAGTTTCTCTTACAAATCATTTCATTCCACAACCAGCATTCAAGGCTCAGACGAAGACGACCTCGGTGCTCAATAAAGTACCCCTTTGTATACGTTCCGTTCATATATATGAGTACATCCGATATGCGTCAAAGTGATATCACATTTATTCACCCCTACACTTAGCAGTTGTTCAGCCCGCAGGCCCCCAGGCCCCAACTCGAATCCTTCCACGGTTGATACCATAAGTGGTAACAATACCGGAAGCTCGACAACGAGTTTAGGAATTGCACACAGACACAACATGAATGGGAGCAACATTGGCGGCACTGTGCTATAAAAATGATAACACGGTCGGGAGAATTGTACTCATATCCATCGTGTCTGTGCGAGTCGAGTGGCCATGGTTTGGGGTGGATGGGTTGTGTTGAATTGAAAATTCAGGCTCATATTGAATTTCTCTAAAAGCAATACTACAACAAAGGCAGAAATTAAATCGTTTTATAGTACCCACCATCATCCATTCTGTCTGGCGGGCGTCGTAAACAATATTGGTGTGATGGGGCGGCATGTCGGGTAATGCTGTTGTCGTCATCGTAGTCGTTGTCGCCATCACCGTCAATTATGGCGGTTGCTGTGATGTGGGCGTATCGGTTTGCAAGGGGGTTCAGGTTATGTTTATGTTGCTTGTTTTGTTTTTGGTTTAGTCCCACATGCCACATGCCACATACCATGTAACAGGTATTTTAAGGTATTGCTGGCAACGAACGGTAGCGTGCCCTCAGTGTTGCTGCCTGTCAGCCGATTGTCCTAATAGAAAACGTCCATAAGCCGCTAATTGTATTCGTGTTCAGAAATTGTGACTAAGTACTTAGTGAAAATGCTGTCGATGGGTAATTAGAGGACTAAGGCTTTTGGTATACCCTAGGTCCTATATAGGATAATGTGACAAATTGAATAAGCATGTTGCTGATTGATTTCATTATATTGGTCATGTGACAGTATCTTTAATTTAATCTATACTATACTATAGTGTATATCAGTACCTACCCTTAACATGGCTTTGAGTTTCGGAAATGGACCAAGTCCGACAGCTCTCCTCCCTAGCTGTGGCATTGCTCTGGATGATTTAGAGTCGATGGAGGATGATGATGAAAAGTTTTTAATTCAACGGCAGAAATTGCTTTTATTGCCGCTTGACTGTCAATGAAAGAGGTAATATCTGCATGAGGTATTACCATCATTACAACCTGTTTAGCAGCTATTGTCACTGCTAGTACCTCAGCTTAGAATACGCTGCTGTAATCAGGAAGCCTGACTGAAATGGACAGTCCAAGGCTTTCGGAGTAGAAAGGGGAACATCGACCTCCATCTTTGATCCATCCGTATAACGGGTGGGCCATCTAGTGGTTTCTTTTTAAATCATAGGTTGACACTGACAGCTGCTTCCCGCTCGAATTCCTGATAGAAAGTCAGTATCATACCTTCGTGGAACGAAATAAATTGGATTACGCTTGAAAAACGTTGGGAAATATTGAAAACTTATTTCCAAAATGATTGCTGTGTGGTGTAGCCCGAACAGTGGGTTTTTGAAAATAAGTTTTGGGAGAAATAAAGCACCCACCACGTCAGCTGTGCACAAGTTTGTGTAAAAAGTTCGTGAGATTGGTATGCTAGTCGACACACAGCACAGACGATAATGTGGCTACTGTAGCGGATTGTTGAGTGGTGGCATCATTGGACCATTTTTCTTCGAAAATGACGCTGGGAACAATGTTTTGGACAACCGTGGGCGTTACAGAGCCATGTTAACCGCCTTTTTTTTTACTGAAATTGAAGATATGAATTTGAACGACCTCTGGTTCATGCAGGATAGCGCGCCATGCCACACAGACCATGACACAATCGATCTTTGGCGCACCAAATTCCCAAATCGTGTTATCAGCCGTCTTGGCGGAGCTGTGATTTGACCCCTTTGGACATTTTTTTTTTGTGGAGAACCGTGAAGGACCGATGTTATGCCGACAATCCGAAAATGATTCAAGCACTTAAGGTCGATATGATCCAAGCAATCCGTGAGCTACAGCCCGAAACCATCAACAAAAGGTCTTGGAAAATTGGAGTGAAAGAATGCGTTACTGCGAAGCCAGCCAAGGCAGTCACTTGAACAACGTTGTGTTCCATAATTAATGGGAATGTTTCCTCTTACTAACAAAACTATAATACGTGTTAAATTTTGTTCATTTTATTGCATTTTTAAAAAGAAACTTGTATTTGGCTGATGATCCGATGGAAATCGGTTGATCTTCGTACCATTCATTCCTGCTACACGTGCTAAATGGTCGTGTGAAAACTAGCCGGGGATTAGTGTATAGTCTATGTCTATGCATTATGTCAGGCTGTATTGCGAGCTTTTGGTTTGACTTAACCGAAGGCCGCTGTTTGCAGCAGATTACTCTACGAAAATTGAATTTTTGTCACGGTTCTGAAGTTGGTGCCCTTTGCAGCGATTATACCACCAAAATAAACTACCATTATGTATGCTGATATCGGTTTTACAACCGCTGTGTAAAGCCACATGAATATTTGGGATTAGGTTGGGACCCCATGTTCGTCTGAATATTCTCTTACTCTTTCGTTGCCTTTTTTGGTATTTTTTTAATGTTAAGATACCAGTTTAATCTCCCAGATATTTGGCGTTATCAGATATTGTTAGCAGAACATTCTAACACCATGTCGATTGGGGATAGGAAGGATCTGCCGTCAACAATTTTAAGTATGATATTCATTCGCCAGAGATCTAATCGGCTTCCCCCGCGTCCTCCAACTTGACTAGAGCCGATGAAAACACTTGATGCTGTCGATCTTAATGATTCTGGCAAGTTTATATGTTATTCGGATCTGTTTCCCTACTCTCTATTTCGTTCTGAAAGGCAATCCTATTCAAAAATGATCCAATAGTCTGTCAGAGTAGGAACATGCATATATGTCCAAAACGTCCAAGAGCTCGCAGCTCCATTCCAATCAGTAATACTCTGCAACAGAAGGCAACTGAGTCTTTACACATACCAGCTCATCATACATCTAGGTTCGGTTAGGCTAGGTTAAAGAGGGGGATGAGAGAGTTCTCATATGTCTTTAGGCACCATCAGGCCCATCGCGATCCCTACAGGGATCCATAATTGCAGTAAACTACAATAGAGTAACACCTAAGCACTTGCCTTGAAAAACGCCCAATGTCCCTGCAAAAACCAAGCAGCCATTTGCAGTTGGCACGGTGTATATCTCCTTTAAACGTCGGAAGAAGTACCTGGCCTCGAATTCGCACAGTAGGTACATATGTTAAATATTCCTCGGCTTGCAGGTTCGAGTTAGGCAGTCTGAGCCTCTTGGCATCTTTCTAAGAAGACAGTACCCTAATAATATTTCCAGCAATGTCCTGAGTACATCTGCCTGCCTAATTGAAGAATTTTCCCAGATCTTTTAAGATCGAATTGAGGCCAAAGTGTTTTAAAAACTGCGGTAAGCCGTTACCTACCACATCAGGTCGGCTTCTATTGTTATTTTAATCATAATAGCTCTCTTTGTGGTGCATGGAGGTTATTTAATATCTACGCTCTTCTTATTAAGCTCTATCGTTTCCAACTGTACCCGGCATAGTCTCACTCAGTTCTAAGTGCATCATACCTTAAGCATTGTGTGACAGCTCCTAACTATTTCAGAATTGCTGTTCGTAGTGCCTTGAGTGCGGCCTGACTGTCTATAGAGATGGCTATATCTCTTCCAGACTTAGATCCCATCTGCATTAGCTCTGCCGCCTTAAGAATAACCAGAACTTCTGATCTGATTGGAAGACTCTCCTTGTATCCGGTAATCGTATAAAGACACTTTCAGATGAGGGTCTATAGAAAGATGGCGTCTGTCATCATCATTCCTATCATTCCATTAGATTGCGACTTTCTGGTACGCCAACCGCCACATAAAATTAAATAAGTATACAGAACAGTGTCCTTGAGAGTTTCATAAAACAGTAGGACAATTCTACCTCAGTTCTGAGGTTGAACATTCCAATATTCCCTTCCGGCCTTTACTGCAAAGATCATACAACTAACAACGTAATTCGGTACCTTTTGGGAGGGTGCCGCTCAGAGCTGAAAAAAAAAATCCCTCAGCCACAAGTTTTCTTTGGTTACTTCCCTAGAGAAGACACCTCAACTAACCAAATCATAGGGCTTGTAAGAGGCCAGCTAAAATAAGAGTCTGAGACATGACGACTGACGAACTTAGTATGGGCCCCAATGAGTGAGCTTACTCTTGCTCTCGGCCCAGTGTCGGCTAATAATCTAAGGACCTTAGCGACGGTGTCGGTGAAACACGAAATTTATCAAAAAATGTCATGTTTTCAAAGAAGCCTCCATGACGGATCACAACATTCTAGACTCCATTTGGGGCCACATACTCTGCAAGAAACACAGTTCATATGAATCACCCTATCTTGTTATGTTTACTGCCTCGACCGGAAGTGTCATTTGAATAATTTGATACATCCTCGACTGCTGGTGTCCTTACACAGCCATATATCAAGGCGTAAGGGTGAAACAGATACTGCATCACCTATAAATACCTGTACACAGGATGCTCCGCATAGGGTTTTTCTTTCAACAGATTAAACATTTATTGTTGCCGAATTGAAAATCAATTTCGAGATGCCAATGCTTCAGTATATACCACGCTATCAATACCATAAAGGACCTCATACACAGATCACCGATTCTTTTGTTATTCACTATACCAAAAGGGAAAACCGATAACACAGAAATAGAACAAACAAAAAATATCGTAAAAATAAAAAAATATCCCCACAGGGAAAAGGAACAAATCCAACATCCTCAACCACATCAATACGCATCACTTACCGACAACAGATAGAGCATTCCAAGCGAACGATGTGTGGAACGATGGTGCATCAGCTGTCACCTCACATGAAAAATTCCCAGAAAGTTTGAAGCCCACGTTGCGCAGCGTAACCTGAGTGTCATTGGAGGCAGTTAACTGGAAAATGACAAAAAAAAAAAAAATACAAAATTAAATGAAATACAATTTAGATAACATCAGTGAGCAGGGCGTTGCAGGCAGAAGGGAGGGAGTTTCAATTTCATTCTTTTTTTTCGCAAAGCGGAAATGAATTGCTTACAATTGTGAGCTGAAGAGGGTGATTTGGGTTTCGGTCGGCGTCTTTGCTTTGCGCGTGAATCGCTTGCCATTTTTATTTTATTCAATTCACCAGTTCCACCACTAATGTTCTAAAAGTGTAGTCGATTTGTTGTAGTGTTACGTAAACGAGAGGGTGAAGGTCCAGGGTCCTTTTAGAAAGTGCTTAAATGCTTCCATTTCATTTCGTTTAGGGAGGACGATTTTCTTTCCTCTCCGACTTACACTTAAGCCATTAAATTTTTAAAGGCGAACCAGTTGGAGAAAGAAAAAAAAAAGAAGAAGACACAAACCCCATCCACAGATGGGGCGGGAGAAAAGGACGATTCTTGAGATTGTAAGGAAAATGCTATTATGTCATGATTTTGTTCTAAAATACTCCACATTGGGAGAGGTATAATTGTTGCACTCAGTTGGGAGCTCTAATGTAATTAGACAACAAGGACATACCAACCAGACACAGACGGACAGCGACGGACACTCATATATACACTCTGCCAGAACAATCTGCAGACTTCTCGTAGAAATAATTGCAAACAGATAATGCACATTGTGTGCGGTGGTAGATATAGAAACCGCACCGCAACACCACACGGCATCGAATGGCACTGCGAATGCGAATGGGGCCAGCATCCAGGACTTCCATGGACATTTTCGTATATATACAACAGCCAAGGAGACTGTTCTTGTACAAGTTGTCTCAGTGGGAGAATCAATTACGTTTAACGTGGTTGCAAGTTCTGTATGTTGTTGCGTGATTAATGGCCACGTGAATAGATAAGAAATGAGCATGGCTTCCATGTACCAGTACCTACATGTACCTGTAGGTGAAGGAGTGTCCGTTCTCTTTTGGTGTCTCTACGTGTGTAATTCACAGAACAACATAATAAAAATGGGGACGGAAATGGACAGGCATCCAATTGAGAGAGTTGGATAGACTTGTACGAGCGGGTGGCATTTGGGCCAAACGAAGCAATTAACCTCGCTCTATGCTCATTAAGAATCATGAAACTGGATGGTCGGTGGGTAGGGTCAATAATAAATACATGAACTTACGTCAACTTTTATGTCGGGGAAATGGAATATTTTCCCAGGCGGGTTCTCTGACGGCGAATATCGATAGAACTCCAAACGTCCCCGATACCATTTGACGGAATAGAGTGGATCTCCACCTAAATCGTAGTTGCAGTAGAGACGTACACTTTGCCCGCGACGTATCCATTCGGGTTCGATTGTGAGTGTGACATTGTAGTACTTGTATGCATCTGAAATGAAGATGAAAATTTAATTGTTATAGAGGGGTTGCTTATTTTAATGGCGGAAGAAATTTATAATGAAATAAAAGGCTTATTGATTTACTTGATGGCCTTTTATTTGTCGGGCACAACATTTTTTTTTTTTTTCAGTTGTTCGTAATTGCCAGGAGAAGGTTTTCACAAAAGAAAATTTTAGGAAAACCCTCCGGAAAATTCGGAAAATTGAAAAAAACGAAAATTGTTTTTTTTCTATGAAATGGCTTTTCAAATGGAAAAATAGAAAGTTCTTAGTGGAAAACTCGGAAAATTCCGGAAAAAAGCGAACAATTTATTTATTTGGAAGCTTGGAAAATTTCGGATAATTGTGAAATTCATTGTGATAAAAGACGTTTCGTGTGCATTTTGGGTGGAGAAGTTAACGACATAAATAACAGATGGCGCCAGGTGTCCTTTTCGCATTGTCATTTTCTATTGAGCAAATGTGCTATTTTTCTTGCTGCAATTGATTCGAGTTTTGCCTATTTTTACATTGATTCGGGATAATCGTATAACGCGCATCACATCCGCAAACGGTACAAGCATTACGATCAATTGAAATTCAATGCGATAATAATTCGATCATTTTTTCAGAAAATAAGTTTGCGTGTAAAAAGTGAGGTTATCCAATTGGGTTGGGGGCATTCAAACTCGCTTGATGTGCCAGGAACTCCACCGCATAATATACGGCTGAAGGTGGGATCGATCATAATTATGTTGCGGAATCTGAATCATCCGAAATTGTGCAGCGGTACGCGGTTGTCCATCAAGAAACTGATGAACAATGTGATTCAAGCGACGATCATCAAGGGCAAATTCAAAGTCCTTATCCCACGAATTCCAATTATTTCAACTGATCTTCTATTTCAATTCAAGCGGATTCAGTTCCCCGTTCGATTGGATTTTGCGATGACAATCAATAAATCGCAAGGCCAATCGTTGGAAGTCTGTGGGATTATTCTCGAATTTCCCTGTTTTTCTCACGGTCAGCTGTACGTTGCCTGTTTACGTGTTGGCAAACCGTCTTCGTTGTTTGTTTTTGCGCCAGAAAACAAATCACATCGTTCTCTACTGATTTCGATTCCAATCAAATAAATCACAAATTTGAACTATCTGTGTTTTATTATTACTCTGGATTTTATCTGAAGGCGTTAAATTGGGGCGAGACGAAGACTAGCCGGGTCCGCTAGTTTACGTATAAATAATACAGAAGTGAGCTTCAAATTAGGCTCAGGTCTTTAGATGTGTTAAAGAGCATTGATCATAAAATTAAGCTTGACAAACCAGAGTGTACTTTAGAAGGGTATGGGAGACAAGAGATTACACCCATTGGAATGTGCTATTTAATATGTGAGCACAAAAATACGAAAAGCCGGGAAAAATGTATTCATTATTGGTTTAAATAATTTAAATAATAATGCGCTTTTTTTATTATTTTATATCTCCGGTATTTATGATCCGATTTTGATGAAACTTTTTGATAAGTTAACTGCACATTTAGGGAATATAAAAAAATTAATTTTACAAAAATTGGACACTCCATTCCTGAAATTTTGGTACCATTTTATATGGTATTTTTTGAATTTTGGGGGCGTGCCACGCCCAAACGGTAAGAGACCGCCAACTTATTTTTGCATATTTGAGCTCAGCGCATTAAAGTCAATCGGAATAAATAAAAAAAAGTATTTTTTTTCGAATGGGCAGTAAAGTAAAATCTAGCCGAATTTTTAAATAAGTTTTCTGAGACTTTTAGTGGTATAGGCAAGTTTGAGACCCCGTACAAAATCGAGTTAACAGAAAACGCTAATCCAGTTATTAAAGGACCTCAGAGGATTCCATCAAAATTGAAATGCTATTTAAATGAATTGGAAAAGGCGGGCATTGTTTCAAAGGTGAATGAAATTAGGGAATGGGTGCATAATTTAGTGATTATAGAAAAAGCAGATGGAAGATTACGGCTTTGTTTAGATCCGAAGGACCTGAATACATTTTTAAATAAGAGACAGCATTTGATACCAACGTTCGAGGAAATCTGTTGGGAGTTGGAGGATGCAGAGTTATTTACAGTTTTAGATTTCAAGCAGGGTTCTGGCAGGTACTTTTAAGCGAAGAATCGATAGAACTGTGTGCATTTAATACCCCATGGGGAGTTTATGAGTTTTATAGAATGCCATTTGGCATTAAATCAGCTCCTGAGATTTTTCAAGCCTATCCAACCAAATAGTTTGGTGATATTCCTGGAGTGTCGGTTTATAAAGACGATTTAATTATAAGGGGCAAAAGTAAACAGAAACATGACAGAATTTTAGCAATGGTCATGCAGAGGACGAAAGAATTAGGAATAAAATTGAATAAAAATAAAGTGCAGCTAAGGGTAAAGGAAGTTAGCTTTTTTGGACATAGAATCTGCCGGGAGGGAATAAAGCCATATGGGGATAGAGTTAAAGCCATTTTGTCAAATGCCTGACACTACCGATAAAAAGGATGTTCAAAAACTATTGGCAGTTCTTAATTTTTTGAGGCATTTTATTCCTATAATATGTACATATGTCTGAGCTGCCAGCGCCGTTGCGTGAACTTCTTCGTAAAGATGTTGAATTCATTTGGACGGTGGTAAACAAAATTAAGAAATAGATAGCAAAAGACACAATTTTGAGGTCATTTGATAGTTGCAAGGGCATGGTTATTGAAGCAGATGCCTCGCAAAATGGTTTGGGCTGTTGCCTTTTGCAAAACAACCGACCCGTCTATTACGCGTCGCGATCGCTGTCAGAAACCGAGCAACGATATGCTCAAATTGAGAAGGAGTTTCTTGCAATAACCTTCGCTTGCAAGAAATTCCATTACTACATTTATGGCCGCACTGTAGATGTTAAAATAGATCACAAAACACTCGTCTATATTATGGTAAAGGACATAAATAAAATACCTTCGAGTAAGCTCCAACAAATGAGGCTCAGGCTTCTTAATTATTACCTCAGAGTAGAGTAGAAACCAGGAAAATATCTGCATATTGCAGACTATTTGTAGATGACGGGGGTGAAGATGATGCTAAAGGGTTTGCAGGAGCGGTCCATTCAGTAGTGGCTAAAATTAGCACAGAAATACAAACAAAGATAAAAGAAGAAACTAAGAACGATAAACAGTTATAAATAATTTATCGATGTTGCATGACAGGATGGCCAAATAATAAAACAAAAATTGAGGATAGTTGTAGCTATATTTTAATATAAAAGATCATATCGCTATACCAAAGGTGAAGTGCTTTACTTCAATGACAATGATTGAGCCTAGAAGTATGAGGGAACAGGTACTATTAGCACTACATGAATCTCATCAAGGGATGTCTAAAACAAAAAGAAGAGCTAGCCAAGTAGTAGTAGCCCCTCATAAATAACGATAAAGAAACAGTTATAAACAGGGGCGTAGCGAGAGAGGGGGGTGGTGCAATACCCCCCACGGTTTTCAAGACTCGGCAAATCAACGAAGCTACATTTATTAACCTCAGTAACTAAAAATAAAAATCGGCAAAACACGAGCAATTTTCAAAATGTAAAAAAATAAGGAGGGAGTTAAGATTTTCATTAGGTATAGCGTATAGGTTTTCAAACTTGTAATTGTATACAAGTCAAAGGTTCCTTTTCCGACTGCACTCCTTAAAATTTACTGAGTTTTGATTCGATTTTAAAAAGGTCGGCATCGGTGAATTTGTCGAGTGAAATCCTTAAAATTTTGCAAGTTTCGATTCGATTTTAAAAAGGACGATCGTCATCGGTGAATTTGCCGATTGAATACCTTAAAATCTTCCTTCTTCCTTCTGCGGTTTGTTCGTAATTGCTACGCGAAAGTTTAGAAAAAGTCGGAAAATTCTCAACAGGTTGCGCACATTTCGATATCTCGAAGATCTCCGACTCGATCGTGCTCAAATTTACAGGTGGTCTTAGGTATTGGCCCAGGAGTGTTCCTCCTAAGATTGGTCCAAATTGTACTTAGGGGTGTGGAGCCTCCCATACAAACAAAACATTCAAAATGTTATATCTCGAAAACCACTGAACCGATGGAGCTCAAATTTTCAGGCAATTTTAGATATTGGGATAGTTCCTATGAAAATTTATCAAAATTTGACAAAGGGGTGCGAAATTCGATGGCGTATATAACTCGATTACCGCTAGGCCGATTTCCGTGACTTCTATACATTCGGCAAGTTCCTAAAATAAGTAGGCATTTCAATTAAAGTCACCCCCCACGACTCGAACCCTCGATACGCCCCTGGTTATAAATAAATGTGAAGTTTTTCAGTCATACAAGTTAAATGAACGCCGAGAACCCTTGATTTCACACCCGGTTGCGCCCCTTTCAAAAAGTAGGATGTGATATTTTTGAGCTAAAAGGTAAAAGTTTTTTAATAATTGTAGACTACTTTTCGAAATGGATAGAATTCTTATAACTATGTTCAAAGACTTCTTCTGAAGTTGTCAGGAAATGGGCGGAAACGTTTTCAAAATACATACGGTATTCCAAAAACCTTAATCTCGGATAATGTTCCTTTTGGGTCGTGGGAATGCAAACAATTTGCAGGCTCGTGGGATATGGAAATTGTCACTTCAAGTCCGTTATATCCTAAGTCTAATGGGATGGCAGAGGGCAGTGTTCAAATTGCCAAAAATTTGCTTAAAAAAACTGAGGGAGGTGAACAATTTCAACTTGCTTTGCTTGAGTATAGGAACACGCCCACTAAAAGTCTCAGTAAATATTGAAATATTGCAAAATAGAATTCTTCGTTGAAAAATACCTACAAAGATCAGTGTTTCGACAGCTGGTGGACTGTATATTAATATCCTCCTCCTCCTTATCAGTTTTCGATTTATTTTTACATTTTTTAAAGCAGCAATAATAATATTATTAAGGGCCAGTTTCAAAGGTTCCGGATAAAGTTTCGGATAGTTAGCCGACACATAACGCTTTCCACCAGATAAAAGCTTCTGCTATTTTTTTCGATACACATTTCATTTGTTTTGTATTTTTTTTGTGTCGTGTTTTCTAATATTTTTTGTTGTTTTAGGTAAACCAAAAGAAAAATGACCTTTATAAATTAACAGAAGATAAAATTGAAGCACCAAAAATCCAAAAACCTCTAACGGAGGAGCTGGAGCAGGAATCCGGATACTCCGTTTGTGGCTGAGCTATTCTTTAAACTGGGCCCCCAACCAGGCTGATTATCAGTACGGGTCGTGTAACACCTTCGTCCAGCCCAGGGGAAGGGGTTATAGGTTAGGATAAGAAATAGTGAGAATGGTGAAAGTAGGAGAAGAGGGGAGGGGGACAGTCTTATCGAGCACTCTAACTAAGAGTTCTGTGTAGTTCTTAGTTCTTTGTTCATTAAAACAGCCTGTCTGTCATGGGTGACCCTACTGGCGACTAAAGCCGCAAACAACCACCTCCACACCACTACCGTCCAGAAAAGGTCACAACGGCAAGGTGACCACCCCTTCGTGGTAGGAAGGTTTAGAAGAAAAGTGAATAAAATTTTCCTTTTAAAGTCGCTTTCGGCGAAATACTCTATTCCTACGGGGCAATCTACGCTCGTCAACAAAAAAATGCTCTGAAACTATATTTTTTCCAGCCACTTCAAATAAATATTTTGTTTATCTTTCGGATATAGGATTTAACAGCCAGTTGAACCGGCTGATAGTCTATCCGAGACTATATATCTGTCAGAAATCACTATCCGAAACCTTTGAAACCAAAAGTTGAAATTTGGCTGACAGATAAGTTCCGGATAGTCTATCCGAGACTTTATCAGCTAGTCTTGAAACTGGCCCTAAACATACAAAAAATTCCCTGTTGGAGCCGATGATACAAAATAATATAGTAAACAAATTATACAGTGTTCCATTTCTGGTTTAGCCGGGCGCGTCGGTCCTGAACAGTCAGTAAGATGATAGGTTGATAATAATGAAGAAATTATTCGCGAACTACAAAATAAAAATACGAAAACTGAAAACATAATATACAACAAAGGCACCGTTGTAAAACAAGAATTCAAAATTCAAAATATTTTTGTCAAAATAAATCTTAATTGGATACGGGCAGAATAATAAAAAAATCTTCAACACCTCGATCATATAAAGTTAAATTAAACAACGATACCGTGCTCAGAAGAAATAGTAGCTTTTTACGTAAGGTACCTGAACATAATTGGGAGCCACTTGAAAATTATGAAAAAAATCAATCCATTCAAGACAGCTCCAATAATGTGGTAGGTGATAGCTTAGTTTCAAATGCTGACAATAATATAAAACTAAGAAGTGGAAAAGTAGATAATACAAAAAACTTAAAAATAATAATAATAATGAACAAATTAATAAATGTAGTAGCTATGTATATAAAATAAAAAATTAATTAAGATAAAGTAAATTTAAGTTAAAATATTGAATTAATACAAAAAATTAAATAAGGTATCTATAATAAATTGTTAACTTAAATCTGAAATTTTTCTTTGTGTACAATGAGGACAATAATACACTAATTTTTCAGAGGGAGATGTAGTATAAGTACATAGTATATAAGTAGACCTACGTATATTAGTAATAGTAAGTACAACTCTCTACTGTCATCTGCACTTTTATAATGTACAATAAAGATCTAAGAGTCTGTCGGAATCTAGTCTTTCATTATACTACACAGAATATTCGCCCTTTCGTTACCCTCAATAAGTCCACATAATGCTTTGTCTAAAAATCTTTTATGCGACATTAAGCAGAAATATGAAGGTCACTTGCCTCATAGAAGAGCTTCATTGGCCATCGAATGATTCTACGAATGTGATCTATACCCAATTCATTAACGTAATTAAGCAAATACAATTTGGAAATGGCAATGGTGTACCAAACCAAAATGTACCAGTTTGTACTACTCGATCACAAATGCTTGTATTATGTTTAACTTCAGACTAATTCGGAGCAAGTGACTCTCAATGTTTATCTACCTTACCTACTTTATTTTGCTTTCCAAGATGGCTGTTGTTCATGACCCCTTTCCCTTGGCCACCACGGTCTACTGAAGGTTCTCTCACAATATGTATGCCATGTCCATGTGTAGTTCTCTCTTTGCCCATCTCGCTACATACCCTCACTCATAACAACATAACAACAATTTACTTTAACAGACCTCGAAACTATTAAAATATAAGGTTGTACCAATTTGTTCATGGTACCTACTCGTAAATGCACTCGCATTCAACAAAACTCCTTATACGTTCTCAAAAATTAGGGTACTTTACGAAAACATGCCAGGGGTATTGGCATGTTATCCACTCGATTTGGTAGCACTTCAAATTGTGGGCTAGGCATTCATCGAGCTACCTACCACTCATAAATTTATCCTTACTACAGTGGACTACAGTGTATTGGTATTTCAGTAGAGTATCCTACAATTTCCCCGAATTCATCGCTCGAAATATTTATTTCCAGAACAGATAAAAAAAATATATACACTTTTCAAAAGTCCACTTAGCCGAAAAGCATCCTTCCACCTACACAAGCAGCATCGTTATCTGCTGTCCAGTCTATTTGAAATCAAAATAATGACACTCCTAACGAAGATGGATGAGGCTAACTTCTGATGTATCAGTCCATGAATGGTAATGTACCCTAATGAAGTCCTTGTTATGTGCTCTTAAGGATACCTCCTAAATAAACAAACCGAAAGTAAAGACTAAAAAGAAAACTGTATATGTTCATCTCCACACATATGCTTGATGATGATGAAATATATCGAGGGTCAGGTCACACATACGTTGTCGGAGCTTTCATCGCAACACCATATGGGCCTGCGTGTGTATCCTAGCTAAGTGAATCTTTGTTTGCGGTTTCGTATTTATCACTTTGACGTTTTTGACGCTCCTGGCAATTCATCAATCACAAATTTACAAATAAGCACTAAATAATGAGAATGCATCCGAAAAGTTTATCAGCCACCAGCCACCGGCGCGCGGCGTACAATACCATCCCAGTTCCATATGTGTGGCATCAGTCAATATGTACACGTCATTTGGTCCTGTCAAGAAGTAGTTGATTTTTTTTTTTTTTTTTGTACATCACTCCAGTAGCTTATTAGCACAGCCACTATACAGCCAGTTATCTGTGAGAGAATAAAGGCACAAAACGCTTTAGCTACCAGTATAAGTCTAACGTGTTCGTTCATAGCTGAGTTGAGCTTTGGTGTAGTTTGCACTGTGGTGCGGTTGTCCTTTGTCATTGCATTAAGCAAAAATTTCTGCACTATAATGTAATATGGCGCACATAATAAATCATTTTAGTGTTTTGGTTGTGCTTTGGTTTTTTCTACTGTTATGTTATCCTTTTTTTTTTTGTATCCTGGGCCTGGCTCGAGGGACAGTAAGGAGGAAAAAGTAGCCATTATCTCATGGCTTGTAGAGGAAAAAGTTACTCCTTTATCCTTGTGGGGCAACAGAATGATCTCTATTTTGCCTTTTAAAGGATATACTTATACTCGTATATCCTTCAAGGAATTATCAAATGTAGTGTTTGTCCATTTGCTTAGTGTGTAAAAAACAAATTTCTGAGAATGCAAAGAAGTTGCAGACAGATTAGTGTGCTGGACTACTGAGCGAGGGGTCTCATGTGCAAACTTACAGACATTTGAGGTACGAGTTTTGAGAAAGCTTCTTAGTTCAACCGTGTATTCGGCATAAAACTACAGTTTACTTCCATTCGTTCCAAAAATAAAAACTAATACGAAGATTTTTTAAAATCTAAGCTTTATGTATTTTAAGCTGAGGGATGAAAGGATGATGTTGTACCAAGAAGTGCTCCTGAAAACTGATAGCCCCCCGAACTCGACAATAAAGATTACATCGGGAGAAATCGAAACACACGTCGATAAAAAAATGGTGGCCATTGAGTCCAATGATAGTTGGAAATTCAAATTCAAATCGTTTCAACCGATTTTTTTCCCCTTCACAATGAAACTAGTCCAGATGTGGGTATCCTGATGGCCTACTAGATTCTAACTGGACGAATGTTGGTTGTGAACTGCTCAGAAATTAAAGGATTGTCCGTGTCGATGGCGTCAAATCACATGTTGTTCGCGGCTTGTGGCGCCGTCTTTAAGAACCACATGTAAAAAAAAATAAATAGGTGGTGCAACAGGCGGGTAGACATAGACACGCTAGGTATAGCGTCTTGCAACCATTCGTTTGTGTGAGTTTCTATGAAAGGGACGTAACAATTTTATGGCGAGGCCGAAAGGCCTTTTTCAGGACAGTCATACTCTCGAATGTTTGTCAGACGTTCGCGAGAGGCAGCGCAGTAGAAACAACCTTAAGATGTAATTTGTGTTTTTTCCGGGGATCGAACCTATGATCCTTCGCACAGTAGTCCAGCACAGCACACTAACCACTGAGCTACTGCGCCCACCACATATCTCTCAGATAAAAATCTTGCTGACCATAGTCACATGGAAAATACTGTCGAATGTCACCACCAGGCCACAACGCTGTCGCTTTATGCGGATTCAATGGTCTGGTCAGGTACGGCAATTTGCTTACACATATAAACCAGTAAGAAATTAGCCTCACCGCTGAAGTAGATTTCGTTTGAAAAATCAACTGGTTCTGCGAGCACTCCATGGGTGTATGTATGGTGCATTTCTTGATCGGCGGGATTAAATTGCAAGGCGTAGTCCAAAATACGCCGTATAGTATGCCGAAAGACAAGCCTAGAGTCGGAGAACGTAGTGGAATCGATAAATCTGGGTCTTCAGCTACATTTATATACTGACAGGTGACAACAACGATATTTTCCATTGTGTTGAAAGTTCAATTGTGCCGACCATAATCTCCTCGTACAGCGCGAAACTTATAGAAATAACAGAGTCTCCATCTAGTTCGGTATGTTCGATCCATATTGTAAAATGTCAAAGCTCAAATCATAGGCTGGACGACATTCAAGTTTGGCAGCAGAAATACAAAGGGCTATATGCATTTTCAAACCACGAAATGGATAGAATTCTTTCCACTTCTTTTGTGCGCCACTTTGACATAAGACGAGGTTGTTCTACACTGCGTTGTATCTCTGGGTTGAAGTATAGAAGATTCTTCCGGCTCCAATCACTCAACATGCCCAATGCCCTACCCATTTTTGATGACCAAGGGTTAGGATATTTTTACCTGCCTTCGCTAGTGTCATTAAATTCTCAATGTCGGCGTTATCGACGGTGTTCCTTATCAACAACTCCGATATGATGATTCTGCACAAATACTCACAAATTACTTTTTCAATTATTCCAGATTCTATCCAGAAAAAGCTGCAACGGTACTTACAACATCCGCGATACTTATATCATGGTCAATCGTATCAATCTTGCACCTTGTTGCGCTGTGTTGTCACCTTTCAAGGCCTTCCGCACACGGCTCGTGTCGTCATCGTCACATCATGCAGTTGCCGTGCAGCTACGATAACGATACGCCTATTAAACCGCACACGCAGCAATTTCCAATACAAAGCATAAATATTTCGCCTGACATTTTTTTTAAAATAATATACGTAGGTATTGAAAAATGTAAACAAACTCCAAGCGTACTTGTCCAAAAAGACGATAAGCGGCCGACACAACAAATCGTATGACTCTCATACATCGCACCGCAGACGCTGCGATGACGATACGTGCCGTGTGCGGAAGGCCTTATAGATGCTGTGTGTCGCTTCTATTTGACAGCATACCTATGTATATATGTATCTATGTATTTGATTTTGCTCGTTCTGCCGTAGTTCACTACTTACCCCATTTTTGCCGCTTTGGTCCAATATCTCAAAAACGCGAAAGCGACAAATAGCTGAGTTATGTTATGTATGCTCTCTAGCAATCGAGGGTCTCCGCTTGTTGTTAGGCTCCATTCGGCCTTTTCGAACTTCGTCAATGGGATATTCCGTCCGGTGATAATAACCCACACTTTTATATTAGTCAATTTCTTGCGAGTTATTTCATGAGATACACAGATCCTAGGTCCTAATTGCAGGCAAACGAACAATTTGTTTAACTTTAAATACTTTAAAAATTTAATTCTTGCTTTGATATTTAAGTGCCCCGCATAAATAATCCACAGTTGTTCGATTGTTTAAAAAAAAAACATCTCCACGATAAATCCACTTATAAACTCCATTAAATGTTTTATCAATATACTGTCGTGCCATTTCAAATTTTATCTACTCATTGAATTGAATTGATTCACCATCATGAAGCCTAATTCAAACGAAAAAAAGACCGGCACATAAGTACGGGTATGTGATCAAGGACTTCAATAAAAAAATAGCCAATTATATCACTCCATTGTTTCCGAAATCCGTTTAAATGTGTGTATTCACATACGAATCCAGAGGCCTATTCGAACAGAAGAATCGAAAATTCCCAATATGATTGTACCCACACCCCCAAAGCCAAATCACTCTGTTCAACTTTTACCAAACTCACATGTTTGTGCTCGCCAGGGATGTGTTGTGTATCCTATCCGATGTTGATTTAATTAACTCGCAGCAGAAAAAAAAGGAAAAACACCCGACTTCCACTTCTACGTATACCTACAGCCGTTGCAGCAAGGAAGACATCAATAGCATCAGTCTTATCTGGTGACTATCAGAGGCCAACAATCGACTTAGGGTTACCCAATTCCTTAATGTATCGACAGACTACAACGGCGGCTAAACTTCCATTGTGTTGGGTGTGTGTATGTTCAGTTCGTCCTCTACTTAGTGCAATCACAGAGAGTCACTGTCAGTGGTCAAGATATCCAGCCAAAGATGTACACAGGAAAGTTATTCTGCTCTGCACTGAACGACACCCAGTGACCGAAACCTATACGAAAGGGATCGAAGGATAGTAGCCAATGTTGAATGGCCGACCCCTGGAATTGAGACGATACGATGCTCTTCCGTATCCTATCCTAAGAATCAATGGAGATGTCTTCCGTATATGTGTCAACGAGATATTTCCCTTTCAAAACACATACACAACACACACACACATACACACCGACCGAATCCAGAGGGAAAACGAAAACAAAACAAAACTTCCTCCGCATGCTGTGAAAATAGCAAATTCATCACAACAATGAATCCTTCGACAGGGATAGTGCTGGAGCATAAAGCTCCTCGAAAATAGAAACAACAACAGCAGCAGCGGCAACAAAAAGGACGAAAAATTAAAGAAGTTCAATGAAATTCGATTCCTTAGGGAATCCAATCAATTCCCTTCCGGTATTCGTTTTCAAATCATTCAACTTTTTAGTTCGATTCGACTTGCCTTTGTGCGGTATGTGGACAAGGCACTCTTGTATGTCAGCGTGTGTTTGTGTTTGAGAGGTGAGCTGCATTGTTAGATCCTGCGAAGCAAAGCTAAACTATCTTCCCACCGCCCGATAGTTGGCTGTTTGTGTTTGATTTGTTTGAGCTTTTAAAGTCACCTGTGACTGTGTGTACCTATACCCTGTGGACCTGAATGACATGTCCTGTTAACGTTTTTCCTACGACAATACCATAGTGGGTTAAGTATCCAATAAATTTTTCAAAGAAAAGGAGAGAAACGCTTTTGTTGTTTCTACCTTCCCCGACGTGTACCTACGTCCTTTCGGTAATGGGGCTTGATGGTGGTGGGTATCATTTCGAGAGAATTCGAAAAAGTTTACGAAACAAACTCAATTTTTGCTGACGTGCACGAGTGGTATGGTTCTGGATATTTGGTCGCCGATTTACACCCATTCATTAGTGAAAGGACTCATATTGTTGACTTTCCATTTACTGATTAATTCTGTTTGATTAGTATGACGAAAAAAAAAAATCAATAAAACACGGAGAAGACTGCTGCTCACAGGAATAAGGTGACAAAAAGTGTTTTCAACTACCACTGCTTTAAGGGGTAATTAAAGAGTCGACAGTACTTGGTGTTTGATTGGCAATTTATGGCGCCAGAGATAGGGTGGCTATGTATTTCTCTGACATGAAAACAACTAAACGAACCACAGTTACGTGTTTTTAATGAGCAAAGTAATGACAGGCGCGAAACTCTGCGCTGGGTAAAAGTTTTGTTTCACACAAGGACCGCTCTTCAGAGGTATACGGCATTTGGAATTAATTAGTGGATCCAGTTGACGGATTTGGTTTTATTTAGTTGGATATTGGGGTTGACTATTCTCTAGACACTTGGAAAGCGAATTGTCATGGATATGGTGTTATCTTCCGCTAAACAAGTAAAAAAAGCTATACATAAGACAATTAACCAGAATCATTTCTCCGGAAATGCGGTTAGATGCAGTGAATAGGAAACTGGCCAAGTACCATATCTATATACATATAATAAAACTGTAGGACTTTTCTTTGTCAGCTAAAAACTCAAAAACTACTGGACAGATTTCCATCAAACTTATTTTAAAATGTTCCTTAAGACTGTAAGACTGCTATAGGCTATGTCGTTTATAGCCACGTCCTTAGGAACAGTTTTTAGCAAAACGTAAATTCTGAAGTGAAAATATATAGATACACATATACCTTGCTACAAATGGACGTTTATACTTTTGCGATCGTCAAACAAAAACAATACGTATACGGTATACTGTATACTATACATTCGAAAAGGGTTGATTTGTTTTCGCAGTGAGTGCGATGGTCAGTTATATATGTATGTATGTATATTATGATCGAGATCGAGAGACGTATAATACAAAACAGGTTTCATTTCAGAATTTCATTCGATAAGTGTAGGGTTGGGGTAGGTAGTTGTTTGGATTCCATTGGAAGAGGGAAACAAAGGAAAGGAAATACAGCATTACAAACAAGTAGCATGATCAAGGAGAGGGAGGGCGATGAAGAGGGTGCACATTATATATCCAATACATTACATCTATTATCAATATCGCCACGCCAAAATTGGACAAACGGGGGTGACGCCTCACATACAAAAAACATCTTATATGATTTTCATGATTCTTTTTTTGTTTTTTTTTTTTTTTCGTATTGCTGTATATTTCAGGTTTAGGCAGAAAGAAAATTCCAGAAAATAGATTTATTCTCATTTTTCGCATTTTACAAAAGAACATTATTATCTAAGACCTAAGCAATACAATTCCTGTGCAAGGGCAAAGCTGGGCGGGTACAGCTAGTTTCAGATAAACTCCAGACTGATAATAAAACACAGATATGTAGTTCAAATTTCAATGTGATTTATTTGAATGGAATCGAAATCAGTAGAGAGCGATGTGATAAACAATGTTTTTCGATTTGGTTTCCGGCTCAAAAACAAACTGCTCATGCAAAACACAAACTGAAATGCTGAAATTACATTGAAAAATACATACGAACCACTCGACATTATGTAGCGTATTGGCACAAATCGCATGGGCTAGGGTAGTACCTACAAATAATGTCGAAAAGCCACATATGCGTAGGTGTCACGAGTGGCTCACAAAGGGAGTTAGTAAACGGCATGTAGCCACGCTGACGTAAAAATGACGTCAGTGCTACTTGCTTATGTGGCTTGCTACATGATGTGTACTAGCACCTTAACTGAGCATTTTTTACTTTGACACGTATCACGAATCAAGCGTGAGCTGTCAAAAAAATCAGGCTGAAAACCCAAACAGCATAAAAATTACCCTTTACAATGAGTTCCAACTGAATCAGGACGATCTGTTCCAGATCAAGAGATGAGTTTTCCTCTTTTGTAGGATAAGAGGATACGTCTACAATGATGGTATAGTAGTAGCTGAACGGATAATTCAGTAGCATAACTGGTGGCAACTTCAGATCACAAGATTGTCCCATGGCATAGATCATAACCATTACATCCTCTGGTAAACCGAAAATTTCAATTAAGAATCCTCTTGTTAAAAGTGTTGCTGGAAGCGTATTATAGAAAAATCTGAAAAAAACCCATTAAGTTACTGGCCGGCATGGAAACCTGTTGGTGAACTTTAGGAATTCCGATATCTTAAAGGCGTTAATTCAGCGGTGTTTACAAAGAATCTAGATCCCAGTGTACGTGTATTGTGTAGGCGTCGTTCTTGCAGAATCGGAGAGTCTGCAGCGTTTGCATAAATCCTTGAACTCCTACATTTACCGAGCATGACTCCCAATGGCACAATGTCCTGATATTATACGATAGTTATGAAATGATGATGTGGATGGAGACATATACATATGTATAATGTATATGAATCTTTCTCTATGCCATATATGGATATCTTGCCAAAGCATCCGCATTTTCGATACCTCTCATATTGCTATGCCTGGGAACCCAGCAGAGTGTGATGGAATGGTGCCTACTGGTGTGTCTTGATATTTTCTTACCCCCTTTGATGTGATTGTATTGGATGTGATCATTTTCGATAATGATAGCTATGAGGAATGAGGAAGGAGACTGTCTTTCTGATATCTCTGTCTTTTGTGAGTATTGCAGGATTTTACGACTGACAGGATTTTAGCCTGACACAGTACCCGCTTCTGGTAACCTAAAAGCTTGTTTTTTTTTTTCAGTGCCTTCGAGTAGAGACCTGCTCCCGTATCTATGCCAATTTTTGAGCTATCCAGGAAGATTATGATCCCTAGGCCGATATCTGTACCGTTAGACCACTACCCTCATCACTTATTGAACGTTTGTGTGTGGCCCTTGGTTTATTATAGCGAGGTTAGACAGAAGAAACTGAAACTTACCTCTTTTACTGATATTCTACTTCTACTCCATTATGGACGTGGTATGGTCATTGTAATAATATCGAATGACCAGATTTCATCAGCTTAACTTTGTGTATGTCGCTAGTGTTCAAACTGACTTTGTTGAAGTTTCATTTCAATCTTATGGAATGTATATTCGGATGATAGGAGCTAGTACATATCTTACTTGGCTACACTGCAATCTCCACGTAAGACTGACATTAAACAAATCGCAATCGCGCTCCCATTGTATTGAGAAGGCAGATCGTGTCAGATCTTTATAGCCAAAAACTGCACATTGGCCATTTGAAATAGCTGGGATACAATATAGCGCAGCAACCACCCAACTAAATACGTTACTTCTCAAAATATCTACAATAGAGTCATTCTAAAAGTCGTCAAAGTTTCCTCGCGCAGTGTCGTACCTCTTCGCTCTCAAAACAGCTTAAAACAACTTATCCGCAAATAAAAGCGCCACGAATAAATGTGTCCTCTCGCAGTTGAGCTGCGCTTTTGTCACATATGATAATGAGAAGTAAAATCACCTCTGGCAGACAATTCAGTTCAGTAAACTACATTCAACGATTTATGACTGCTAGGCTTTCACTCTGTCCAGACGCACACAAAAAGCCCAGTCGAAGTCATTCGAAAGACATTTGCCAAACAAGCATTGCTTCCAACAAGGCCGCTCAGCTCGTTAATTGGCAAATAATTGTTTACTCTGTCAGTGCAGCTCCATCGGAATAGAACGGCAACAACTAAGCGCAACGCAGCCAACGATTCGCTTCCTAAAACTCAGATGGTCGGCACTACGATGCGCACCGCACGCAGGACTGCAAGAGTGGGTACTTTTTAGAATTTATGACGTGTGCATTCTCATTCTAGTTCTCTAATAAAATTGTTTGCACTCATACACAGATGAATTCGGATTAGGTTAGGACAACCACAGAACGAATGTACCACCCCAGATCGACAAACGACCCAACATTTTCCAAAGGATACAACATACCCCTCCTGTTTGCCGTTGAAGGATATTTCGCAATTTCACACAGGTCCATTTTCGGACCGACACATTGGGCATATGTAATTCAAGTCCAACACTATTTAACCTGTTCGAACATGCCGACCAAGCCCCACGCCACACCCCATCCGGATTCCGCACACGAGGAAATTCCTCCCTTGAGTTGCCTTGAAAAGTTGCCTACCCCCCGCTGTGCTATTTAAAGGTACTTCGCTCATACACGCACACCTATAGTCGCACGAAAACAAGCATCTCCTAATGAGCCTGAGAATTTTCGGTTGCGGCGCAAAGGAAACGACACTGCTGCAATGAAATTTACCCGTAAACTCTCGCATATAGAGGCGAGCAATTAAACGAGCACAGGGATAGGAAAAGTTTGATCCTCGGGTGGGGTGGCAGGTACATGAAACGAGCTCTCGTTCTCGTATTTGTTGTTTTGAATTTGAACAAGGAATAACTTTTTGGGGAGCAGGAGGGCTCCAGTGAGTTTTTATGTCAGTCCACCGCAAAATGGAGAACTCATCTCGGCCTTCTCATAATCCCGATGGCTTTAATGCATTCGGCGCGTCCTGCTGCTCTCTGGTTGTATACGTACGGACTGCACATGCAAAGTAAGATAAATTATTTTAAATAAAATTTATTTGGTGCAATGCTGGCCGGCCGGCGGTTACATCTTGTGTCTTATTTAGATGCAACACACATTTATGCACTGAACACTCACAAACAGTTCGGAAGAGCACAATTTTGAAATGGGAGCTGATTGTGGATCGGTGCGCTGCGCCTTTGGGGATTGTTTATCTGCGGTCATGTGCAAAATTAGTGGAATCCACCACATCAACATAAATCAGTGTGTACTCTTTGCTGCACAAATAATTCTGATAAATGTTTTGATTTCAAAATCGAAAGTGCATGATAAATGTGGTAGCAGATACTATTGGCATGTGTGAGTGGTAGCTATATGAAAATTCTAGTTTTGGGAATATAGCTAGCAGCAGATATGAGTTAAATACTGAATTAGAAACATTTTGCTGCATTATTGTGTTTTGGATTCGTAGAAACATTTCCACTAGTCCAACTTTTGTCGCAAAAGAATGTCTTGTATCTAACTACCAGAGAGACGAGACCTATTAGTGGTTACTACCATCAGAGCTATTATTTTGGACAAACATTTATCTAAGCTCTGCGGCTCAAAAATGCTATCTTGCTCGAGGTTCTCCTTTAGCTTTGCGTTT
Source organism: Cheilosia scutellata (assembly GCA_955612985.1). Classification (NCBI taxonomy): domain Eukaryota; kingdom Metazoa; phylum Arthropoda; class Insecta; order Diptera; family Syrphidae; genus Cheilosia; species Cheilosia scutellata. The sequence goes on along the minus strand of OY015312.1, from coordinate 55,298,265 downwards.
TCCGGGTGGTTTGTGTAACTATTTCGGTGAGAACTCTGAACTATTGCGAGTTCGACAACGTTTCCATCTTCAGCATTTCTGTAGTCATTGTTCAGACATCCATATCCTTTATCTCCAGGGCTGCAAATAGCTGCAAAGAGCTCTCTTTAATAAGATGATTTTAAGGGTAATGCATCATGCTGATCTAGATTTGGTAAGACCATTTGTTATTCATTTCCGGCAGTAGTGATAAATGACAAGAAGACTATACGCATTTACACAGATATGGATCCATCATTTTCTCAGGAATTTACCCCCAAATTCAGGAACTATCCAGTTCGATCAGACTTCCTGAATATAGCAACGTGTTCCAAGATGAGTTGCTGGCAGTGACAACAGCTGTCAAACAGCTTACAATCATGGTAGATATGCCTCTTTAACTGGCAACCAAGTAACTTGTCAATCCACTGTTGCGAAAGAGCTATACGGATTCTTGTTGTGGAGGACATCTTCAGGTTATGACTCTCCTGGGATGCCAAACTCACAGAAATGAAATGTCGGGAAATGTCGGGGGTTCCATGAAATTAGGCCCCAATGAAAAAAGGCCCCAAAAATAAATGAAAAAAGGCCCCAAAAATTGGGGCAATATTTCATAATGAAAAATTGCCCCATTCCATTTATGAAAAATTGCCCCAAACAAATGAAAAATTGCCCCAAAATAATAATTGACAAACAAAAACAAAACGTATTATGAAATTTTCATTCTTTTGGGGCAATTTTTCATTTTTTAGGGTGATATTTTTGTACAAAGGCCTTAATATTTCGAATCGATTTTAAATTGGGCCATAATTGCACAAAAAAATAAAATGTTGGCCCAAATTATTAATGAAATAAAGCCCAAAAAAATGAAAAATCACCCCAATCCTACTACATAACGTTGTTGTTGCTTACTATATAAATTTTTGGGGCCTTATTTCATTGGGGCCTAATTTCATGGAGCCGAAAAAGGGATCTTTGCACTTTCTTTGCAATATTGTCCAGCACCCTGATATAAAGGGTGTCCCATAATTCACGCAAAATTTAAATATTTCGGCATTTAATAGTAGTGATGAAAAAGCAAAAAAAGATAATAATGTGACAGCTGACAGTTCTGAGTTAGTAAAAATGGAGCGCTATACCTACGAAAGAACAACGCATTTTCATTGTTGAGCAATATTTAAAAAAAAACGAAAACGTTAAAAATAACGTACCTCATTTTTTAACACCATTTTTAATATTAATTCGAGATTTTTCTAATTGGAGATTATTCTTTTTAGATTTTCTAAATTCGAGATTTTTTTTCGAGAGTCTTACATTCGAGATTTTTGCTTACGAGATTTTTTTTTTTTTCGAGATATCGTGGTAGACCCGATTTAAAACCATCAACTGTGAAGAGAATAATTGAAAAATTCAGGGAGACTGGATCAATTAGTGATCTTAAACATTGTGGGTCGTGGGTGTCCTGTCACAAACAACAGAAAACTTCGAAGCAGTTCGCGAGAATTATGGGACACCTATAGAATCTTTGCAAGAGACTTTTCAAGAGTTTGATAGATAGATACATGCAGTAGGTACTTCAGTTCTCTTGCTTCAGCTGAGTTATCATTTTGTAAAATTTTTACTGACCAACGTTCAATTCGCAGTGGGCGCAGTAGCGCAGTGGTTAGTGCGCTGGACTACTGTGCGAGGGATCCCAGGTTCGATCCCCGGAAAAACACAAATTACATCTTAAGGTGTTTTCTACTGCGCCACCTCTCGCAAACGTCTGACAAACATCCGAGAGTATGACTGTCCTGAAAAAACTTCTCAATTCAGCCGTTCGTACTCGGCATAAAATTGTAGGTCCTTTCCATTCGTTCCAAAAATAGAAACTCACACAAAACAAATGGTTGCGAGAAGCTAGGCCTTGGGTGTCTACCGCCTGTTGCGCCGCCTATTTATTTTTTTAACGTTCAATTCTTGGAAAATTTACCTGTATTGCGAAAACTTATTTCTTACTGAAGTACACCGCTAGTACACTCGCTTTAACGTGGTTTGTGATCCGCTGGTCTCACTCGACTCAATTTTGGCAGCCAGTCAAAGTTCGCGGTAAATGAAGGAGTGCAATGGGTGAGACTCTGGTGTACCCGGACTGTAGGGTCACAAAAGTAGGTAGGGCTTACCAACTGAATGAAAATGTAAAACTTTAAATTTCTGACTCAAAATTTAGAATTTTTAACACAAATAAATAAATAGAGATAATAGGCTCATAACCAGTCTTGCCAATAAAAAAAAGTGTATCCGAACAAATCTGACCTAATGACCGATTTTGTTAACTTTCTCGTATACGTGGTAAGAGAAAGATATTGTTTTCGTATAAAATTTCGAATTCGAATATCAGTTCTGATATTACGATGATAGGGGAACTAAAAAAGTGGGTCTCGCAATTATGACTGCTTACCAATTTTTTCGCTAAAAAGTCCAGCAACGGCAGTTTTGAAAATTGGCTTTTTTCGAAAACGGTAAAAAACGATTTAAAAAAAAAACTTATTTTTAAAGTACAGTGAAATTCGCCTATAGCGACCTCGGTTATAACGACCATGCGGATATAACGACGCAAATTCTGAGTCCCTTGATTTTACACCATATTTTCCATACAAATTCATCCTGATATAGCGACCTCGGATATAGCGACGATTCCGTATATAGCGTCCGTTTTTTGCTACAATTTGAATATTTTCCTGAATATTTTCCGGATATAGCGACGAAATATAAAAAATAGCTATTTGCCTATGCAAAAAAATTGCCGTTGGTTTCGTTTGTTTAAATAGCGTTTGTTTTTTGCTAGAATTCAAATTTTTTCCTCCAGATATAGCGACGAAAAACAAAAAAAAAATTTACTAGTTGCCTGAGCAAAAAATACAGTTGATTTCTTTTGCTTTTCCTTTTTCTTTGTTTTTTCTTCATACATAGCTAGTTGTTGCAAACTCAGAATCGAAGTTAAAACTATGTATTTTCAATTGTAGTTGATTCGAATGTTACTTTGAATCTTGCAGAACAAATTAAATTCGTTTGATTTAGCTGCATAATATTTAGCTTATTATATAGTGACATTCATGACCTAAATCATTTTTTTGTTATAGATGAATTTTTTATTACATTTGTTATTACAGGTTTTCTTTATAACTTTGTCTGAATAATAAAACTATGAATACAGCATCTGTACCTATCTACCTACTAGTAAAGAATAATTTTTTTTGTAATTTGTCTGACCATCGGTTATAGCGACATTCGGCTATAGCGACCATTTGAGCCCGGTCCCTTCACCGTCGTTATATCCGGATTTCACTGTACTACATATTGTCATTCTTAACTTGATAGCAAACTCAATTTTTCTCTAAAAAGACTGCGTCCTTTGATATCCGCCCAAATCCTTAATAGTACATACTTTGAACAACTGCTCATATCTCAAAAACGCCATTTTCGATCATGATAAAAATGTAACTGGCAGGTAAAGCTTAAATCGATAGTAATACCATTTGCTCAGTTTTGAGTTAAACAGTTGCAAAACAGTGTTTTTTTGAACCATGAATGCGTCCTTTGATTTCCACGCCAATCGCTAAAAGTGGTATGTACTTTAAAAACTGCAAATATCTCGAAAACTCCATTTTCAATTTGGATGAAAATCTAACAGCTAGGTAATGTTTATATCCTGAAGAATACTTCGTACTCAGTAGTTAATACGTATGTTTATGTAGTAGATATGTATTACGTTTTTAATTAACAAGGGTTCAGTTATTGGGCCTCCGCACACGAGATTAATTCTGCCGACATAAAACCGTTTTATACTGTACTTCGAGCGCACACGGGATGATTTCTGCCGGCAGAACAAATTGTATACCTACATGAACCTCCTTTCAATGTGATAGTGATTTTTTTTTTTTTTTTTTTTTTTCAAAATTGACATTTGACTTTAAAAAGTTTTAATTTTTTCATACCCAATATTTTGAAAATTGTATATGTATTAGTTTTCTGCCTTGTTCAACCCATGATGGAATAAGTATAAGGTGGTCTCGTCGGCTGCCGACTCGTTCGTTTTTTGGTCCCTTAACGCTTCGTTAACGTACACTTACTACGCTGAATAAAGAGAAAAACGTGTCGTTAAGGGACTACTTTTTGCCGACGAGACCACCTTATACTTATTCCATCATGGTTCAACCGCTCAAACTAGGCAGAACATTTTCTGCCGTTTCTTCCACTCACCTCAGTCCCCTCGCCTACAAAATCGGTTTTATGCCGGCAGAATTCATCTCGTGTGCGGAGGCCCATTAAACCTGAGTATACGAGTGGATATGATTTTAAACGTAAAATTTGCTGAAATGACTCTGAGATTCTGCGAGATTCGCAATAAACGAGAAAGTTTCGTGCGACCAAAATAAGTTCGAGTTAGAGAAAATTTTTAAAAAATTCGAGGATTGCCTAAATTTTTTACCTTGCATTGTTTTTGTGGAATATTTTTAGGGAGATACCTACATTATGTAATATGTACGGATAGATAGGCAGAAAAACAGCTCACCGAACGACACGTAAACGCGGTAGTCAAAGTATGCGATTGTTTGTGTTTGCGCGAGAGTGCAAGAAGCCAGTTTTTTAGTTTTTTTTTTTCTAATAGAAAAATTTCACTTAAAGGGATTATAACAGGTCAAAAATCGATAGAATGTGTTTGAGTTAAAGCCACTCTCGATTTAGAGCGATTTCGGATAAGAAAAAAAAATTATACAAAAAACTGAAGAGAATGCAAATATACAAAATCGAATTAGAAGGAGTTACGTGGTAAAATTACCCTATATGTTGGGATCATCAACAAAAAAAATCTTATTTGATCACAACTATATAACTTATTTATGATAGTACTTATTGACGATAGCTATGACTTTGACTACACTGCCATCCCAATTAAACTGCAGTATTTCCTCTGCAGCGTGATACGACTTCCGAAATAGGACAATATTCAGAAGTAGATATCCTCCGCTTACCATTAATTATAGCATTTGTGAATCTCCTTATCTAGAAACGTTCATTGCCTGCAGTCGAATTATTAGTGAAATCATTTTATTCCTATAGACTTCGATAAAACCAATAGGTGTTTCGAAATAATTAAAACCATCTACGATGTTCGTAGATACATATAACTCATTTGAATAATTGCAATCTGGTGAATAAATTTATGTGCCCAAAGTTCCCAAAGATTTCAAGTCAATAAATTCCAATCGAATTTAAATCAAATTTAAACTCAAAACAAATCGTAATAAATATCCCTAATTTTACGAACAAAAGGTGTGACTCACCACATATGCTGCAGACGAAAAACATCCAGAGAACAATGCCCATCCGAAGTATATCCGCTTTTCTGTTAATCATAATGTCCATGGCATCAATTCCTGTATACGAAAGAGAACAAAACAAATGAACAATAAAAATGATTTTTCAACAAAAACATCAACAGTTTTGGGGGGTTTTTAGGTGTATTTCCAGAAATACCGAGGACAACAAGAAATACAAAGAAGTGAACATAAAAATCGCTTATAATTCAAATAATTCATCCGAATGTTTACCACCCTCCAAGAGCAGATTCAGCGAAGACTATAAATAATCTTCAGGTTTACGTTCGCTCAACATTGCACCCTTATGGAGTCGTTGCTTTCTTTTTGCGGCAGTGTTTTTTTTTTTTCGTCCGCTCTTTCACTTTCCGTTCATTTTTCTTTTTATTTCGCCATGGAAAATGACCGAATTACTATAGTACGGCCGAACAACAATAAATTTTCTTTTTGTGATTATGGGCATTTTTTTCGATTTTGGTTTTATCCCAGGACAACAGGACGTTGGTTTGGTTATGCTACGCCACTCTCGCTCATTGTGCACATTGCGGCCGAGAAGAAGAAGGCTGCTAATAAATTTTGAATAAGCACCTGATGGAGAATTTAAAGGTATAGTGGCGTCGGGGCCCGGTTAGACGGTTACAGCGCAGGCATATTACTTTTCTTATTTGTTCTGAAAACTAAATGGAATCACTATAGCGTACACAGTGTGTAATAAAGGTGCCCGTTTCGTCTTATCCTTTGTGCTGAGGTAACAACACGGCATGTACTCTACAGGCGTGGAAGGAAGCGCGAGTGCTATATTGAAAATTGCCCATTATTTGTTATGAAAATCGCCTAACGATGGAAATTGTTTTGTTAATACCGAATGGATGTTGCCAACTGGAGGATCCTTTATTAGACAGTTAATCTTTGGCCAGTGACGAGATGAAGCGCCGCCGAGCGCAACTGTGTAGGGGTGGGTGTGATTTCTCAGCAAGTGATTACCTAAAGGAGAACAATGATATATTTGGCAGTAATACTTTGTAGTGTCGTTGGATATTGTATTACTTTAAAGCTTAATTGGGTGCTGATAGGGAAAGGCAGCTGGCAGGTTGTGGATGTGGATAATGAGGCAATGAAGTTGGTAAATCACTTTGGAAAATGGAAAAGTAGGAGTAGCAGATTTGTCTTCCTTAATTTCAATGGCGTTGTGGATATTTGAAGGAGGACGATTCCTTCCTCTCGTGGGTATATATTCTGGAAGTTATTTAGAACAAGAGAAATGGTGATGGACTTAGATATCTTGAGGAGCTTTTGTTTGTATGGGAAAATGTCAACGATTATCACCTCCAAACTGGTGACGCGCTATTATGAAACTGAAACTTCCTCAATATTATTCTTGAAGTACTCGTACGAAAGACTCTTAAACTTTTCAGAAGTTCATTCAACTACATGGATATGCTGATGAAGCTGTCATTATCGGGAAAACTTAACGAGCTATCAGTCGGCGGTTTGCAAGTACAGAATGGGAGACTGCTAAAAATGATCTGGCTGTTAATAAGGACACAACAAAGTACATACTCGTATATGCCGTCATTAATTGACAAGTCGGGCAAAGTTCTCCAATGGACAGATGAAACTTCGAAGTAGTTAAACACCTGGGCTTTAAAATAATATCGGCACAGAGTTCAAGAAATCATTATTGCTAAAAGCTATTTATTCGGGCTAAGAAGCCTCAGTGGTTAGTTTTTGCCTACTGTTGGTCTACTGTGCAAGGGATACCAGGTTCGATCCCCGGAAAAAACACAAATTACAAATTACAACTTAAGGTATTCTCCACTCTGCCACCTCTCACGAACGTTTGACAAACATCCGAGAGTATAACTGCCCTGAAAAACCTTCTCAATTCAGCCGTTCGGAGTGGGCATCAAATTCGTCCCAAAAATAAAAAAATCAACCAAATGAGTGGTTATGAGAAACTAGGCGTAGGTGCCTGTATGGACCTGTTGCGGAAACTATTTATTTTTTTATTTATAAGAAAGGATCTAAACAACTCTCTAATAGAACCAAGGAAATATTGCTGGAGACCTTCCCTAATCAATCCAATTTTTTTTATATTAGCATGTATGAATGCAAATCCTTTGGGACGGTTAGAGAGTAAGATTCTTTGTGTGATTTGATTTTTTATATACAAACGGAGTGGGAAAGAGTAGATTCAATGTCATTCGGGTTACACAGAGACGTTGCCATAGTTCAAAATTTTAAAATACGGTGGCTGAAATTATGATAAATAACTCACCAGCCCGAAAAGTCCGAGGCCACAACTGAGAAATAACGAAACAGAAGAAGACCACCTCATTTGACGCGCAGAGTTAAAGAGCGACCTTATAACAAACTAGCACAGATTTTAAGAAAATACGTAGAAAAGAATGTCAAAAAAAGATTCTGTCTACTTAACGCAGAAAATCGTATTCAGTATGCGCACTCAATCCGTACGACCATATTCATACGTTTACGTGCGATACAATTTCGTGTCCAATGTGCGGCTAGCCTAACTGATGCGAATTCGATGTGTGTCGCCTGACGAGTGTTGCGAGATAATTTTTGAAGGGGCGGAATGCAGTTAACTTTGATAGACCAAAGTTACTTACTCTTTCCCGCATAGGTATGATTGGAACACAAATGAACATATGAAGAGGAAATCGATATCCATCTACAAAAACTCAAAAATGGACTGGACAACCGGTTCTGGTATATTCTCGGAGGAATTAAATATTTGCTGCGGGTGCATGTCATAACGCCAAGTGTCATAACGCCCTGGGGCGCTATGACACACATTTTTGTGTCATAGGGCCCTCGGGCGCTATTAAAATGGTTAAAATGGCTGTCGACAAAGGCCGACACACTTGGACCATTATAAGGTCTATTCTGGTACCATTTATGTCTAGAAAGGAAAAGGCTCCCAGATGGAGTTTTAGTCTTTGGGAAAGAGGTGGGCAAGTACTGAAAAAGTAGATAATGGTCTCATCCTCCTCCTAGTCCAAAAAGCTTCTACAAAAATTGTTGTATGCCTGCCTATAAGACAGAGTCCCGTGATGACACCTGTTGTAGCGCTGATATGTTTTCTATCGACAGAGATCTTATTCTTAAAACGTTTCAGATATAGCTTTGGTGAAATCTGTTTTGTCGGTAGACCTACATATTGTGTCACTTGTCCACCGAAGGTTTGTTCTTTTGAGCTTTCTCATGAGTTTACATGTAGAGATAGGAGTACCTAGGGTAACCTTATTTGGTATGTATGATAGATAGTGTAGTTCCGAGTTTGGCATTTTCATCAGTCTTACAATTTCCTGGAATGTCTCTATGCCCCGGCACTCGTCCGCAGAGGACAATGTTGAACTGATCCGCCATTTGCCTGAGAGACGTGCGAGTGTCTGGGTTGGTAGTAGAGTTAGTAGGGACTGATTCCAGGCACTTAATTGAAGGTATAAGAGAAAATACGGATATCGTTACCGGATAGCGGATTTCACGTTTTCTTTTAGCCAAGATAAACATTATTTGTTCGCCATTATTTTTGCCTGAAACACGCTAAAGTGATCTGGAAGACGGAAGGATGAACTGAGATTTAGTCTATCGGAGAAAACATCACCACACGCACACACACTATATGATATTTCCAATCTATCTGTGAAGAATTGGCTACTCCCACAATGACCTGGTAGGGATGGAGACATGCAAGTTTTTATCAAACTTTAGTTGTGGTCTATGGTATAGTCGATGCTTTTTGGAAGAGGCTTGAATGTGAAATTACAAAGTAAACGTAGAGCAAACAAATTATGACTGAACATTATCAAGTAATTTTCTTTTTAAGGAGGAAATCGACAAGTTAAAATCTATTAAACTGAAATTAGCATTATACGATATCATTAAGCCGTTAATTGAGGAAGAGCGACCGTAGTTTGTACGAGAGTGGTTTACTCTAAAAAATCTAGTGCATCGCAGGTTGAAAGATGGAACATTTATGTTGAGAAGGCTTAGAACGTCTATTGAGTCAATCTCACCTATTAGGGTCCTATGAACAAACACAACTCTAGCCACAGTTCTCCTAACTTCTAGTGACTCTAAGCTTATCAATTTTAACCTAGATATATAAGGGGGTAAGTTGCTTAAGTCAAGCCACGGAAGTCCTCTAAGAGCAAATCTTAGAAATCGTTTTTGAATTGATTCAATTCTAGTTATATGAATTCTATAGTACGGATACCAAACTATAGAGGCGTATTCTAACACAGATCTAACAAAAGCTACATACAAAGTTTTAATAGCATAGACGTTTGAAAACTCACAAGCATAGCGCCTTAACATTCCCCATGTTCTATTTGCCTTGTTTGTGATAGACTCCACATGGTAATTAAACGTTAGCTTAGTGTCTAAAAGCACACCCAAATCTTTAATTACTGAAACACGGGGGATGACTACACCGTCAAAAGAATACGTATACATGACAGGTGATTTACAGCGGGAAAATGTTATGACTGAACATTTAGAAACATTTAAAGAGAGGTAGTTTTTAGAACACCACAGATAAAATTTTTGAAGATATGAATTTAAAACATGAAAAGAATTGTAATTATTTCCCGGAAAATAAATCTTAAAGTCATCCGCAAACATTAACAAAGAACATTGAGGTAAAAATTTGACAATATCATTTACAAACAGAATAAAAAGTAAAGGTCCAATATGACTTCCTTGCGGAACACCAGAGGTTACCGATATATTTTTCGAAATATTATTACGAAACTTTACATTTTGAAATCTACCAATAAGGAAGGAAGAAAGCCATTTTAAAAAGAAAATAGGAAATCCCAATTTTGTGAGTTTATATAAAAGAATTTTATGGTCAACTCGATCAAAAGCTTTGCTGAAATCCGTGTAGACCGCATCAACCTGGTTACCTTTACTGATTTCAGAGATTACAAAGTTCGTAAACAACAAAAGATTGGTTACGGTAGACCTCTTTTTTACAAAGCCATGCTGATTACTGCAAATGTGGGCATTACAGTAGAAATTTAATCTTTCCGTAACAAGGGAATCAAGCAATTTTGGAAGAGAAGATTGCTTACATATACCTCTATAGTTTTCAATTTTATTTCTCCTACCAGACTTAAAAATCGGAACTATAAAAGAAGTTTTCCAAACAGATGGAAATGTGCTAGTTTTTAAGGATAAATTAAAGATGTGGCATATGATTTTATGTAAAGGAAACGCACAGTTTCTAAGCAAAACAGAAGGAAGACCATCAGGACCAGGACTAAGGCTGACCTCCGAAGCTGCTAAATTCTTCAAAACCTCATTTTCAGAGAATTCCATATTATTGAAAAGAGGATTGGGAGAATCTTCAATATAATCGAAAAATTTCTTATCAATCATCGATTCATCTTTCGAATATACTGATAATATCGGGAGAATCCGCGATATGTCCATTAAAAGAGAGTGAGGCTGGAAAACCATCACTTTTGTTTTTAGAATTAATAAATTTCCAAAATTTATCCGGCCTCGAAACAAGATTATTCTGTATTTCATTTAAATACACAAGGTATGCTTGATAGAGAGATGTTTTTAACTCAGACTTCAGCCTTCTGAACAAAAAGTAGTCCTCATCCGCCAAACTGCAACGCCATTTCCTATAAGCTCGGTTTTTTTGCGTTTTTAGGTTACGCGTAATTTCGTTGTCCCAAGGACAAGACTCAACCTTATTTTTAACGCGAACTACAGGAACATATTTAAAAATAAGATAATTAATAACCTCATAGAATTTAGTGCAAATGTCATTAATTTCTAATGAAAGATGAGGGCTCCAGTCATAATTTGTAAGCTCTTCACATATATCGCTATAATTAGCTTTTGAGAAATCAAATCTGAAGGATTCAAAAATAAATGTTTCATTAAAATTGATATTGAAAAAAAGGTTTAAAGAAGGGTGATAAGAGTCTTCCGGGACGAGAGGAGTGAGACTCCTCAATAAAAGAGTTTCGTCGCTGTTATTCGTAAAGATGAGGTCCAAAGTACGATCCTTAATATTTTTAACATGATTCACCTGGAGTAGACCAAGTGAGTGGAGCGTATCAACAATCAAAGCACCGATTGCAGATAGGGAGATGCCAGGACTGAGATATGAGCAATCAGAGTCCCCCGATACCCAGTGTATATTTGGTTGATTAAAATCACCAAAAATGTAAATTAAATCCGAGGCAGTTAGAAGGCTCACAATGAAGCGAATAGCATCTATGTATCTCGATACAACATCTATTCGGGAACAAGGTGGGATGTAGATACAAACGATGTATAATTTAGCGGTAGATGTTAGATCAAAATGGCTGCAGCATATTTCAATGTCTTTATAGCTACTTAGGTCCACTTCTAACGCTTTAAAATCTTTTCGAATGGCTATAAGTGCGCCACCAAGACGCTTGTAAACGCTATTTTCTATTGATCGATCACATCGATTAACATCAAAGTAGGAGGGGAAAATGACAGAATCGCTGAAGTTATCATCTAAACCAGTCTCCGTAAGTACAATTATGTCATATGAACAGCTGTAAACACTTATCAGGAATTTCGTGCACTTTGTCCGTAGCCCTCTTACGTTCTGGTAGAAGAGGGCAAATTCCTTAAGTTTTTTGAAGAAGACGTTTTAGCATTATTCTTATTATTCCTGCTAGTAAACTCCTTGACCAGTATGTCCCTTGGCCAAAAGCTCGGATTTAAAAGAATTTTGCCAGTAGCTGATGGAGCAAGTAATTTAAAAGACGCAGAAATACGACCAGGTATATTATCTGCTGTTAGGCTTAAACATCTAATGCTTTTAGTAGTAGTTTAAGTAGTTTAGTATTAATAAAGCTTTTTGTTTTATAATTCAATATGAAGGTTTGAATCCAATTTAGTGTGAGATTCAGATCGTCTAGCATACACACGGGTAAATAACCCAACACAGAGTTCACTTTTGCGTGTAGGTATGTATTCGATATAGGGACTATCCCATTAATGTGTTAAGGGCGCGGATAGTCAAGGAGCAATGGTGGAAACTCCATTGCTGTAGGAGGGCGGGCACCCCTCACGATGGCATAACACCTGGCCATCGAAATTAAACGATAGGTAATATAGAAAAAGGACTACCATCTTCCTTTTACTACGCATATAAACACATTTTTCATCCCCGACAAATGGCGTCCAAGCTTTCTAAAAAAAAAAAAAAAATAAATAGGCGGCGCGACAGGCGGTAGACACCCAAGGCCTAGCTTCTCGCAACCATTCGTTTTGTGTGAGTTTCTATTTTTGGAACGAATGGAAGGGACCTACAATTTTATGCCGAATCCGAATGGCTGAATTGAGAAGCTTTTTCAGGACAGTCATACTCTCGGATGTTTGTCAGACGTTCGCGAGAGGTGGCGCAGTAGAAAAAAACTTAAGATGTAATTTGCGTTTTTCCGGGGATCGAACCTGGGATCCCTCGCACAGTAGTCCAGCACACTAACCACTGCGCTACTGCGTCCAAGCTTTCTACATGACTATAAAACAACCGATCACCTCCCAAAGGTAGAATCGTCCCTGTCATCCCACCCTTTTAGTAGACACAATTTGTGTAGAGGAAAGAGGGGCAGCAATATCCCACCTCCCATTCATAACCGTTGAGCCTAGCTGAACACAACATTAGTGTCTCCCAGCTGCTATGTGTAAGGAACTGCCAACACCTCAGTCCTGTTTTATCCAACACCCCTCCTACTACAAAATGATGTAATTTTTTTTTTTTTTTTTAATCTTTGATTTATTTAGCTTCATTGGAGAATGTCAAGCTTATGCCATTTATAGATGAACGGTCAATGTGTGTTACTTCCAGTACAATATAAAAAAATACAAGTTGCTGCAGGTAGAGTATGGCTGACACTTGAGGGAAGGACCGACAAAATGTCTCCAAAACATCGATTTTTGTTAGACACGATATTATTTGTTGTTTCTACTAAAACCAATTTTTTAATAAATAATAATAAAACGTAAGTTTTAAATGCTAAAAGCGTTTTAACATCAAAATGCAGCATTACATAAAAAAAGAGCCATAAATACAATATAATGAACAGTATTTGTTTTAAAGGAGGCTCCACCGCAGTTAATACCTCTCATTTAACTTTCGAAAACAAAAATCGCATTCACACCAAAACATTTCGTATAAATCATCCAATAACCACTTCAGCTAAATTGACCTGTGAACAAATAAAACCAAACACGGATAGGTATTCATTGCAACTTAATAGTTGCTGAAACCATAGCAATTTATCTGAATAATTGTTTTATTTGCATTTCTTTTTTTTTATATTTTTTATGGACTTTTTCTTCCGTGGATTTATGACATCGCTTTAGCAATTAGCTGATTGCATGGATTTTCAGTGAACCTATACATAGAAAAATTAAAACTGTTCTCTAGTGCCATAGCTCTAAATAACGAGGCACATTAAACCTATTTTTCTCACACTAATTGGATTGTGTGTGTTTAATTAAATTGCATACATACGTATGAAATTACTGCCAGGAATGAAAAAAAAATAATAGGGGTAGTTGCGATGCCCTTTAGTGTAAATTAAGCGCCCATTGATCATACAAAAAAAAAATTTATTTCGCTTCAGTACGCATGGAAGCAATTAATTGTCTATTTTGTTGAAAAGACTCTCTGTTTGTCTGTTTGCTCTCATCCAACAAAAGATACATAGCCATAGCCATCCTTTGAAAATAATGAAAACTTTCACATTCTTCGATTAGAGAAAGCAAAACATTAGGACGCGCCCTAAACGTCTTCGTTGTGTAAACTTTAGCAATTACATGAATTCAATTCTATGTCCTGTCAGTGGGTATCTTTCGCTATATTGCTGATAACAGCAATGAGAACAAATAATTACAACGAATCCCCGATGACCTCGTTGGGTAGTGCCATAATTATTTGGTCTGCACCCAAATTACCTCACTCGAAAGATTGTCCATGCAACTTGCATCTTTGACTTGCATCCAAGAATTTTCTTCTTCAGTTTTTTTTTTTTCTTCGTCTTCCTTAAAATTCACCAGAGATACCAAAAGAAAGACAACTCGATGTAGAGAAGAAGAAAAAAAAATCTAACACACATAACAAAGGACGGACGAGTTTCGGAACAAATCAAATGACTCTCTTCCCGTGACCATTATATCGCAGAAATGATCTCAAAGACGAACAAAAAATGACTAAGAAAAAAGGACAAGAAAACCAGCAGAACAGTCCTTGCTGTGCAATATAAAATACAAGTACTCCGACAGTAACAGCCGGAGTAGAGAAATATTTTGTTGTTGCATTGCATCTAGTGAAATGGAAAAATGGAAAAATTTCAAAGATTTCCGAGCATTTTTCCAGCGTTTTCTTATCCACTGCATCCTTCATCGTGTTGGGTGAAGTTCGAGATTTGTTCGTATTTCTTATAATATTGTAGATATATTCTTATTTTTTTTTTTCTTGCCTTGCCCTGTGTTTACTTCCTGCACATTGCTCCTCGTGTATTGTTGTCAGTTTTTTTTTTCTTTTGTGTGTGTTTGTAGTTTTCTGGGAACACCATTAAAAAAATATATATATAAAGCGGTTCTTTCCGTTCAGGAGTTTTATCAGAAAAGTTTTTCTATTGTGATCAACTAACTTTCTGTCTCGTGGTTGTGCGCTCCGTTTCTTGAAATTCTAAGCGTACATTTTGCTTATCCTGAACTGTGCTGTGTGGTGCCATTTTTCACTGCGTTTAGCCGAGTGAAGGGCAACAACGGGTGCAAAGAGACTTTCTTGAGGTTGTAGTTACAGTTGAAGGGGAGAGTACATCCGCAAGGAGGGATGGTTTTTTTCTTAATTTCTAGTTTTATGTTAGTTGTTACAGCTCACATTTGTCAGCCAGCCAAGTCCCAGTGAAAAGGACTTTTCCGAAGAAGAGATTTTTCTTATAACTTGAATGTACGGGGTACATATTTTTTTTTTTCTTATGAATGTGAGATACGAAAGTGGTTGGAGGGCAATAAATACAAGAACGCAACGATAGTTCATCTTTTAACAATTTGATGATACATTTGATAAATTAAGTAGATGGAAGCGACATATTTTGAAGAATGAATACTTCAGAGAAGGACAATTCCTTGTGATGTTGGATGCAATCAGATTTGAAGTTATTATTTTATAAATTTTATAAATAACAAAATAATTCCGCACAGGATTCTTTTGGAAATTTAAGTTCAACTGAATTAGGACTTGGTAAGAAATCTATACGATACTTATGAGGAAAAATTGTTTCCACTCATGTGTCCTGAAATCTTTTCGAGCTTAGATGCATTTTTCGATTCAAGGACTTTCTTAAGAGGTGGGCAAATGAAGATATTTGATCGTTGTCATTGTAAAACAATTTAGCCGACAAATAAAGCAAAAATGTTACGTATACGCCCTAGTGTCTATTTGACCGCTGTATCAATCAAAAACAGCAATTTGGAAGACTCTTGGATTGGAAAATGACAATGGTCCCTATTGTGAGTGTCGATAGTTGATCGTTGATCGACAACTGTGATTGTCGATTGCGATTGATATTTGTCGATTTGACTGTCGCTTGTAGACGATTACAAATGTCTGGTCGATGCTTTCTCTTGGAAGTGAAAAAAATTTGTGCGTACGAATAACTAAATTCAATCGACGCAATCGACAATTGTCGTGACGATCGCTGATCGACAATCACAATAAGGCCCAATATTACTATAGCGCAGTATTCACTATCCCACAAGAGCGTATCTGGGAATATTTCCACACAGGGAGATCTCATTAGGAATCATAGGATAGCTGATAGCTTACTAGTGAATGAATAAGCAGTTTGATGATGCCCAATAATAATCCGGCAAATTGGAAGGTATGGAAATTTCTGTGGCTAAGCACGCACTGGGTAGGTAAACTGGCTGTCTACGAACTGCAGACACAAAAAGATCATAGGTGGGTCTTTTGATATACGTTATAATACCACATGCGCACAAACCACATATAATAGACCGTCGACTCCTTCCACAAAACGGACTTTGCCTACAAGCTGCGTGGTAGGCATAGGATTATTTATGTATTGGGCCTGTATAAATTAAATGGAAGACTTTACATCACACGCATACTTAGCAATTCCTATGGCAGTTGCACCTGACCGTGGTTTATGGTGATATATCAAGTGTGGCGGGCTGTGTACTGCACACGTATTCACAGACAGGGTAATTAAGAGGGAATTTTTTGCGGGGACAATCGGGTATTGAAGTTGGCGGTCTAATTATATATTGAATTTGCACATGAGGATAGTGTAGATAGTATCGGCACTGTGCGATGCCAATACTTGACTATATAAAATGTAAAACAATGAAAATAAAGTCGCACTAAAAATAAAAATACGGAAAATAAAAGTCAATTGATAGTAAACTATAGAGCAATTGGTTGATTAATATTGGGTCTCTACAGATAGATCTATTCATAAAGGGCGGTAACGTTCCGAATAGCGAAACCAGTTGCCAGTTCTTGGTTTGCGGTTGGTAATTCGTTACAGAGTGAAGGAGGTTCTCATACTCCTTTTCATCTTATATTAATATTTAAATTTTGGCATGTCAGCCTCTACGCCTCCACACATGACACCAGTAATGGCGACAAGCGTCTGTAATCTCTTATTATGAAACTGTTTGTTTTGACTGATTGGGGACTGGTGATCAACGCCAAGTTCCAACTGTAAGAGGTATGAAGCTGAAATTTTAAATGAAATTTCCTTTTTATTTCCAAAGTAAGCAATGAGCAGCGATTTGGGAAAATTCGAATCGAAGGGTGGGGAAAAGGGACAACATTTGTATCCGACCATTTGAATCCGAATGACTTGGTCATCTATTTCGCCGTCTCCTCGACTAATTGTCAACTAGTAATTCTTACAAACAGCAATTTCCTGAAACTAAGTGACAAATATTGAACAATTATTCAAACTCTGGTTATACCCGACTTCAACGAAACGGTAGAGAAAAAGCTCAACAAAAGCATAACTCCTTCTATCTGTGAAACTCTTCCCAATGAGGCTCAAAATCTGGAACTTACCATCACGGCATGAAGGTTAATCCATCGTCGTACGGGTCAGGTACTGGACCTTTGTATCGATCAGGAATCTGCTCTTCTATTGACAGACAAAGTATGTTTGAACCACATCGTTTTGGCAGGGCTGTTGTCTGGCAAAATCTGAAAACTTGACTTCTTTCACTTTCCAATAATAGATATTAGTCCCGATGAGGAATATACTCTGCTTATTGAGAGCTAAATTCTGATAAATTTTGATCCGAACTAAAGCACCGACACCAATACCAGGTGTGAATACCAGAATATTTATAGATATTTGCAATGTTACAATTATAATGTGGGATATATTTTGGAGTTATAGTTAGGAAGGAGGTACTTGATCTTACGTTTGGTAGCATAAGTGGATTAATTGGGAACTGAAGATTATCTAGAGAGCTATACTACTCTGACCATAGAAGTAAATACCTAACTTTAACCATACAAGCATCACTAGATATCTACTTATAAATTTTCTTTTGAAACCAACCTGCCCCATCTAAAAATGAGTAAAGCTCCAGAACGCTCTCAAGGAATTGGTGAACGCAGTTGAGTGTGTAATGGATGCAATCAGAAATACTCTTGAAGAAAGTTGCCTCTTCAAAAAAAAAATTGCACAATGGATATGCCATGCTGAGCCAAAAATTTGTCAAACTAAGATCCGAAATGTGTATTTAATACTGTAGAGCACTACTGTGTTGGTTCCCAACAATCAAATTATTGTATTTTAACGTCACAGGACTAGCACTAAACTAATATTCAAGAAAAAGGGGAAAACAATCGGCACGGCATATCTGACATAAACATTTTAGGTTATGTTGAGAAAGTTAATGTGCGTTGTGCTAATTGCATGAATATGCGACACTTAGGCTCAAAATTAAGCCTAAACAATATTCACTGCAACGAGCTGCAAAGCACATTAACAAAAACACTTAATTAAATAACACTGAAAACGAAATTTCGATACTTTTACACGCGGCACGAACAACGAAGCAAACAACACGAAATCACGAAACAAAATGTCAAATATGCCGAGCTGCGATCTCAAGACAAAGAGCTGTCTCTTTCTAATAACAAATAGTGCCTTAAGCACATCGAGTGGTACGCTTGAACTAATTTGCACATTTTGTAATGCAACAAGTAAAACCCTATGTGCATTGTGTACTAAAAAATAGTTATGTTGCACTCTAACTATAGGCCCTTAATATGGGGCATTAATAGAATCAATTTGCGAATGTAGTAATTGTAGGGGAATAGTGCGAATATTGTTTATATACAACTTATATTGCAAATAATTGTAAGGGTCATTGACTAAATGTAAACAACAGCTGGTTTCGAATATATAAAGTACCGAGATTACCTCAAATGTCCGTAGAGAAAATTTAAATCACTCGCTATTAGATCGCCTAAGAATACGGAAATAAAATATTATAACGTTCGCCTAACGAGTTTTTACTTTCCTTGTGAATTGCCAAGAAGTTCTTGTGCAATTATTAATCTGCCCTATTGCAACACCTTTGCAATTAAAACATCCTTTTTCCAACTCGCCTCAGTTCGGAACATGGTCCTTCGAGTTTTAAATTAAATTAAAGACCAGTAGTGTGTGTTTTTTAAATAAATCAGTTTAAAAAGTGTGCTGTGGAGTGAGTGTAAAAAAATACATATCCGATCATCGACGGACAGTCAATCGGCCACAGTACCCAACGACCAAGGAGACTCCGGAACTCCAGTGATAGCCAACGGAGCAGTGCATTTCAGCCCAACGGTGAAGTACAGCGAGTCAACGGATTCAACAAATCCATCAACCGGTGTCAACGGTCAGCAATCACAGCTAGGAACTGTGCAACACAAAGCCTTCTGCAACTGTAACTGAGAGTTAACATACTAAAGTTGCAGTTGCAAAAGCAAACCAAGGTAGGAAAATCGTTCCTCTTTTATACAATTGTTTGCAAATTTTACATTACGTTTATATTTCATAAACGCATCGCAATATCTACAAACCAAACGAGTAAACGTTACTTAGACTCAACGGAAACTTAGTAACGCAACTGGACACAAGCGTCATAACGGCCGGCATAGGAAGTGATACAACGGTCCACAAGAGACACAACGGTCGCATCACCAGCAATCACAGCAAGGAACTGTGCAACGCAAAGCCTTCTGCAACTGTAACTGAGAGTTAACATACTAAAGTTGCAGTTGCAAAAGCACATTAAGGTAGGAATTTTATTCCATTTTTACACCTTTTGCTGCATATACAATATATTTGTACAAATAACCATTGCTTATTACCACAACTCTATATCAAATATATCTGAATTACTTAAAACCCTATCTGCTTCTAAACACTATATAACGCCCATATCAAGTGTATATAAATACATTATAAGAAGTGAAATTTAAGTGAAATAATGTCGAAATTAGCCAAATATATAGAACGACAGGAGCTCATACTTAAAGAGTTTCAAGTGGATTTTGAAGAGTATAAGAAAGAAACCGAGGCGCGGAAGTCAAGGGGGTATATTAACGCATGTCTTTCGGATATTGAAGAGGGCTTTAAACGAGCAAAACGGGATCACGATGGAATCGTGAATAGTGCGTCTGATCCTATCAAAGACAATTATTTTGAATCCGAAATTTTTTCAAAAATCAAACGCGTCTATTTTACATTTTTGGGAATGTTAAACGACGAAATGGACAAGTTCGGTGAAAAAAGCAACGCAAATTTAGATGTTTCTCGTTTAAATTTAAACGTAACGAAAACCTCAGTTTGCGATATTCGGCTTCCGCCAATTCAAATAAAGCCATTCTCTGGCAAGTTAGATGAATGGTGTGAGTTTCACAATTTGTTCGAGAGTATGATCGATCAAAATGTTGACCTGTCTGACATTCAGAAGTTGCAATATCTGAAAACTCACGTGTGCGGGGAAGCGGCGCGTTTAATTCAGCACCTGCCAATTGACGGCAAGAATTATGCGGCTGCATGGGAAATTCTTAATGAACGGTTTGAGAATAAACGAAAATTAGTAAATGCGCAATTGAGAATTTTAATGGAACAGCCGAAACTCAACAATGAATCTGCCAAAACTTTAAAAGCATTACACGATACGAGTACAGAATGTATTCACGCACTCTCCAACTTGGGAATCGCAGTCGAAACGTGGGACGCTATTCTCATATATATTATATACCACAAACTTCCTTCTCAAACCCAAAAGGATTGGGAAGATAAATTAGGGACTTCAAAACTTCTTCCAGAGTGGAAGGCATTTTCCAAATTTATTGAAGGAAGGTTTAGCTCCTTAGAAAACATTTTGGAGTCTAATTGGGGTACAGCCCACTATGGGTCAGCTAATAAAAAGAACACTCCGACGGCGTATCACATAAAATCGTCACCCGAAACAAAGAAATTTCTCTGTCGTCTTTGTAAGGCCTCGCATGGAATTCGTTATTGCAAACAATTTCTCAAAATGGAGGTGAAGGCACGAGCAGAAGTGGCGAAGAGAAATTCTGTCTGTTCAAATTGTCTAGGGTATGATCATCATGCATCAAATTGCAATAGCAGCAACAGATGTCAAAAATGCGGACAGAAACATCACACATTGCTGCATATTGATTCGTATAACAATAACAATAGCAATTATCAAAATAATAACCAGGCGAGGGCATATCAAGGGCATAATCAGTCATCATACAATGCTCACTTCATCCAAAACTCTAATGAATTTATCCCCCCTAATCTATACAATGAGCAAGGTGGTGCTTCAACTTCCGCACCAAATCTTAACTCACACCTTAACCAGATGAAATCCAAGGTTTTGTTAGCAACAGCTTTGGTGAAGGTATTTTCAACCAATGGACAGCACCACGTTCTGAGAGCCTTGATAGACCCAGGGTCAGAGGCAACATTCATGAGAGAGAACGTGGCACAGCTTCTAAACTTAAAGAAGGAACACACAGTGGCCACCGTAACAGGTTTAGGGCAAACTTCAACGGGTCGCTCATACTGTAAGGTTCAATTCAAAATGTTTTCGTTCATTAATCCCTCATTTTGTCTCAATGTTAGTGCGTATGTCCTCCCAAAAGTAACTTCCTTATTGCCAACACAGCAGATACAATCAACTACGTGGGGGCACTTAGCAAAACTTCCGCTAGCAGATCCCACTTACAAGTACCCAGGGAAGATAGATATACTGTTAGGCGCCGACGTATATGCGTCTATAATTCTTCAAGGACTAATTAAGAGTCAGAATGGGTCACCAGTAGCACAACATACCGAGTTAGGATGGATTTTAACAGGAGCCACCAATAACGCTCCACAAATGAACTCGGTAGTAGTGCAAAATCACCACAATGCGATTGATGATCAACTGAAGCAATTTTGGGAGATGGAAGAGAACATGGAGGAACGAAAAATGACTCAAGAAGAAGAGAGGTGTCAACTACACTTCCAGAATACAGTCAAACGCAGGAGTGATGGACGATATGAGGTACGGCTTCCATTCAAGGAGAATCATCCACCAAGGCTTGGAGACTCTAAAAGAGCTGCAATGGCACGTTTCTTTCAAATTGAGAAAAGACTCGCAGCAAACAAAAAGCTGAAGGAAGCGTACACTCAATGTATCCAAGAATACGCTACGTTGGGACATATGAGAGAAGTCAAACCAAGCTTAAATGAGGTACAAGGACAACACTACTTCGTACCACACCATGCAGTGTTCAAAGAAGCTAGCACAACCACCAAGTTGAGGGTGGTCTTTGACGCCTCATGTGCAACATCAAACGGAAAGTCGTTAAACGATTACCTGATGGTTGGCCCACGCTTACAAAAGGACATCATTGATCTTATAGCACAGTGGCGCAAGTTCAAGGTCGCCTTTGCTGCGGACATCAGCATGATGTACAGACAAATATGGATGGCACCAGAAGATTCTAACTATCAACTTATTTTGTGGAGAACCAGAAACGATGAACCGATAAGGACCTTCGCCCTGAATACGGTGACATTTGGTACTGCTTCGGCACCATATTTAGCAGTACGAACATTGCACCAGGTGGCGATGGACTGCGAACAAGAACACCCACACGTAACCAAGGCGCTTATCGAGGGCTTCTATGTAGACGACTTTCTGTACGGAGCCGATAACGAAGAAGCAGCCATCAGGTTACAAACAGATGTTCTGGCTGTATTAAACGCAGCTGGATTCCCTCTACGTAAATGGGCAAGCAACTCATCACAAATTTTGGAGCAGATACCTAAAACTGACCGGGAAGTGAATCTCCCGTTAAAATTCGATTCACCCGATGCCATTAAAACATTGGGCATACAATGGCATCCAGCAAAGGATGCATTCAAAATCAAAATCAATATACCCAAGGTTGAAAAACACACCAAACGATCAGTTCTCGCAGATATCGCTCGGCTATTTGATCCGCTTGGATGGATCTCGCCGTGCATCATCAAGGCAAAAATGATTCTGCAACAGCTGTGGGTACGAGAACTATCTTGGGATGCAACACTACCTTCTGAAGTAGAAGGTCCTTGGTTGGAATTGCGAAATAACTTGCAAGGGCTGGAAACTCTGGAGATACCGCGTTGGATCAACTATGAAAACGCATCCAGAGTACAGCTGCATGGATTTAGTGATGCCTCGGAGAAGGCGTACGCTGCGGTGGTATACGCACGAGTGGTAACAAACGGCAGAGAGCAGATTCACTTGCTAGCAGCGAAAACAAGAGTTGCACCAGTAAAATGCGTGTCCTTGCCAAGGTTGGAACTTTGTGCAGCGTTATTATTAGCAAAACTGTTGATTAGGATATCAACTGCCATGCAATTCGAACAGGTAGAAATCTTCGCATTTTCCGATTCGATGATCACCTTGGCATGGATCAAAGGAAGTCCAGCAACACGCAACACATTCGTAGCGAACAGGATCACAGAAATCCAAAGGCTCATGGATGAAACGTGTTGGCGACATGTACCAAGCAAGGAAAACCCAGCTGATATAGGTTCCAGAGGATTAACGCCAGAGGAACTTATGGGCAACCAGTTGTGGTGGCATGGGCCCACATTTCTTAGAAACTTTTCGGCAAAGGATTGGCCAACAACAATCCCGCAAGAGACAAATGTGGAAACCAAAGCGCAAGGCAAAAGAGAGCAAAATACACTATCTTTCTACAACACACATTTTGTAAACACGGCAACAAGTTTGGTGCAGGTAGCATCATACTGCGTTGTCATCAATAATGCATTTTTTCAACGATATTCCACGATGAAACGTCTCGTGCGTAGCGTAGCTATATGGCGGAGATATTTTTATAACATAAAAAACGTAAAAGGACGGCTGCCATTGAAAGCGCACGCAATTACCCCGAACGAACTAAGCACGTCACATGACAAACTCATACAAATCGTTCAAAACGAAAATTTTCATGAAGAAGTCAAGGCACTCGGAGTGAAAAAATTGATACCAAAGGGCAGCCGTATACGCAACTTGAACCCCTTTCTTGATGAAGAGGGACTCTTACGGGTAGGGGGTAGGTTACTTAACTCGTCACTCCCATTCCAGCAACGACATCCAATAATAATCCATCCATCTCACCATTTTGCAAAATTGGTTGTTAGGGACATACATCAACGCACCCTGCATGGTGGTCAGCAGATGATGATGGCCGAATGCAGGCTAACATACTGGATAACAAACCTAAAGAGACTAGTAAAAAACACTATCCATGAATGTGTACGATGCCACCGTCACAAAGCACAAATGCAAGAACAATTAATGGGAAATCTCCCAGCAGAGAGGGTACGGATCGCACGACCATTCACTAACACGGGAGTCGATTACGCTGGACCAGTAGAGATCAAATTATGGAGAGGCAGATGCAGCAAGATAACTAAAGGGTACATAGCAGTATTTGTTTGTTTGGCTACAAAGGCCATACACATCGAATTGGTTAGCGATCTAAGCGCTGCAGCATTCATCGCAGCGTTCAGAAGATTCGTTGCAAGACGTGGAAGTTGTGCCAATATATTCAGCGATTGCGGCACCAACTTCAAGGGAGCTAACAATGAACTGAGAAAGGAGAGCAGATTTATATCAGCAGAATGGTCGACCGAGGTAGCGGACACACTAACATCACTAAACACAACATGGCACTTTAACCCTCCATCATCCCCACACTTCGGAGGTCTGTGGGAGGCTGGGGTTAAATCCATAAAACACCACGTTAAAAGAACCATTGGGACATCCAAACTGACATTCGAAGAGTACGCGACACTTCTCGCGCAAATTGAGGCTTGCCTCAACTCACGACCCTTATGTCCAATGACGTCAGATCCAGACGATCTCACGGTACTAACACCTGGTCATTTTTTAATAGGTGCACCACTACGAATGCTTCCTGAAAGAAACCTGAAAGAGAAGAACATCAACAGCCTGGACAGATGGAGATATATCCAAAGAATCACACAGGATTTCTGGAAACAGTGGAGTACATCATACCTCCACTTGCTCCAACAGCGTCCAAAATGGCTACAACAACAACCAAATGTAAAGGTAGGAGATATTGTCCTCGTCAAGGAAGACAACCTCCCACCGTCATCATGGCTACTCGCGCGGGTCACGGAACTACATCCCGGTTCCGACGGTCTTACGCGCGTGGTGACCATAAAAACGGCGAATTCTACACTTAAGCGGCCAATCGCAAAGATATCCCCATTGCCGGTATCAAATTCGTCGAACGAATCAATAGACATTATGAACAATATAAAGCCCATGAACTAAAAACCCCAATAACATAAAACAACATAAACTATATAAATCACATGAATGAATGAATGAAAAAAAAAAAAAAAACCCAAAGAACATAAAACCAAAACCGACATGAAATCTAATAAACAAAAACATAATAATACATCTACATATAAAAATAATACAAAATGAAACCCTAATAAACAAAGTCAACTTACCCCTCGATAGATTAATACAATCTCTAATGCAGCTAAAGATCATAGACATTATTCTAGTTACCAATTTTACGATAAAACAAAATCTAATTCATTGTTTGTTTTTTGCATGGTACACATCGTAACGGCAACGGATCGAGGATGTTGAGGAACAGACCGAACAGCAAACCACAACAACAACAATGCACCGGGCAGCTTCCAGAAACACCACCAAGAATGAGACACATTTGAGCCGACACACCAAAACCCAGAGGCGGGCAGCATGTTGGTTCCCAACAATCAAATTATTGTATTTTAACGTCACAGGACTAGCACTAAACTAATATTCAAGAAAAAGGGGAAAACAATCGGCACGGCATATCTGACATAAACATTTTAGGTTATGTTGAGAAAGTTAATGTGCGTTGTGCTAATTGCATGAATATGCGACACTTAGGCTCAAAATTAAGCCTAAACAATATTCACTGCAACGAGCTGCAAAGCACATTAACAAAAACACTTAATTAAATAACACTGAAAACGAAATTTCGATACTTTTACACGCGGCACGAACAACGAAGCAAACAACACGAAATCACGAAACGAAATGTCAAATATGCCGAGCTGCGATCTCAAGACAAAGAGCTGTCTCTTTCTAATAACAAATAGTGCCTTAAGCACATCGAGTGGTACGCTTGAACTAATTTGCACATTTTGTAATGCAACAAGTAAAACCCTATGTGCATTGTGTACTAAAAAATAGTTATGTTGCACTCTAACTATAGGCCCTTAATATGGGGCATTAATAGAATCAATTTGCGAATGTAGTAATTGTAGGGGAATAGTGCGAATATTGTTTATATACAACTTATATTGCAAATAATTGTAAGGGTCATTGACTAAATGTAAACAACAGCTGGTTTCGAATATATAAAGTACCGAGATTACCTCAAATGTCCGTAGAGAAAATTTAAATCACTCGCTATTAGATCGCCTAAGAATACGGAAATAAAATATTATAACGTTCGCCTAACGAGTTTTTACTTTCCTTGTGAATTGCCAAGAAGTTCTTGTGCAATTATTAATCTGCCCTATTGCAACACCTTTGCAATTAAAACATCCTTTTTCCAACTCGCCTCAGTTCGGAACATACTGAGATTGATAATTTCTAACCTGGATATAAGGAAAGCTAATCATAAGATCCCGACCTAATTAGGACGAGTCCCAATGTCTCTCAGGAAACTCGATAGCAGCTCTAACGAAAATGAGAACTTGACTTGAGGGCACTACTGATATTACAAACGGACTTTCAGGGGAATCTCGAGCACCTGACGATTTTTTAACCAGACACCAAAAGGAAGATTGGGAAACAGAATCAGAAACAGAAACCTATTAGCCTCATATTGTTTCTTTTAAAGACAACGGATAATACTGTTGACAACTAATTGATGGGCGATTTTATATTAACTACCTACACTATCGTCAGTGTGCATATAGAGTCGGCAGATGGTAAGAGATCGCCCTTCAAGAGCTGACGGAAATAGTTTAAAGTGTTTTAAACGCCAAAGACAGAGTACCTACTTTGTGGCTTCTTTATTATTGAGGACCGTTTGAAATACCTCACTTAATGCAATAAAACATCGTGGTGCATGTGTGGAACCATTTATTGATAAAGATACTACTTAAGGGTGTCCACAAGGAGGGTTGCTATGAGTCTTAATATTGACCATATAGCTGCCAGAAAAATTAACGAGTCTTGGTATTAACTGTAAGGCATAGTACTAATTGTCGATAGAGAGAGAGGACTTAAAACAAATCCAAAAATGTTGCCGGACTTAACATGCACCCGGCAGAAACAACGAGAGTGCCATTCACTAGAAAGAGAAAATTTCAAAGTGATTAGCAGTACCAATTTATGCCAATTATGGTGAATATTGTCTCTCATGGATGTATAATACGTTTTAGAGACCAATGATTACATTGGGAGCTGTAACATAGAAGAAACGAACCAATCAGCCGCAATAAGAGGTCTGCCGTGCCTATGCATCAAAGGAGCAACTTATCCAACTGTACCTAGTCAATCTTCGGAGGTACCTACTCTGCGAGGTGACTAAACCTAAACGGTTTTCTAAACCTCATGGTTATGGATGATAAGAGAAAAAGAATTTCAATGAAGAAATGCATTTGTTCAAAAGAAGGCAATAAATTATTTGGAAAACTTCAACTTTCATAACGCTCGGCAGACAGAGAGTTGGGTGCAATGAAACCGCGTATCATAGCATCAATCACATCATAAAGTGGTATTCAAATGGATTAAGAAGTGAATTTGGGCCAAAAATTAAACACTATGAATACATGGGTAAATGAACCAGCTTTTTTAAATTTGAATAGATAGGTACGTTCTGATGAAAATATATATGTATGTGTAGGTATTTGATAAAATAAAGTTTGTAAGGCCAAACGATGGTCTAATGAATTTCAAACCCTTACGTGACCATTATCATTGTTCCTCCCCTCCTTGAATACACTATAGACAATTGTGGTCTGGTCTCCCTTTCATCAAGTTCATGTGCTCAGATTGAAGAATTTCCAATGTCACTTTCTTCGGTCTGCCTTTATATTGCCTCAATATCTCATTAACCTGAATACCCTTGAGGCAGAACCATAGCTAGAGGGGGGGGGTCACAGAGGGATTGAATTCCCCCCCCCCCCCCCCCCCCGAAATTCTTAACAATTGCACTTTTTTAAAACGAGAACAGAACAAATCCAAACAAAAAAGAGCCAATTCGGTCATTTACCTAAATGCAAAAAGATTCAAATCAAGCATAGCATTGACTTTTTTCAATTCAAAATAACTAAGCACCGTTACATACTACACAAGAATACCAAACATCCATTAATTTTATGAAAAGAAACGATCTGTTTGAAATGTACTTAAAAGGAAACTTGAAGGAAACTTCACTTAAATATTGGTCAATATTGGACAAAAGGGCGTGGCAACTCCGGGCGGGTACAGCTATATTATATAAAAACGTTGGTGGGTATGTAAGTCCGATAATGGCCACTGAAAAAAAAATTGAACAAAAATATCAAAATAAATCTTGAAATATTTAAAATAACTATTTTAGCCAGAACAACGTTTGTCGGGTCAGCTAGTTATTCTATATAAATAAATTTATTTCATTAAAATCGGCATGTTGGTTAAAGAGATATGGTTATTTTACTTTTTAAAAACTGTTGAACCTATTCAGTGAATCCGAATAAGCCCTTAGAGATGAGCTTGCGAGATTTCAATTTCAATTCAATTCAATTTCAATTTGATGAATTCAAAAAAAAAAAAACCAGTACACCTCTGAGGTCGCAAACGCCCTCAAAGTCACAAAATATGGCAGTTATCCTCATGTTTGGTATGCAAATTAGATATAACCCCGTGAATGTAAACACATCAAACATTCAATTACTTACGCTAGGAACACGCCCTATAAGCGTCGGCAGTACATTTGCAAGCAATCCTAAAATTGCACAATGAAAACCGCAGGCAATAGAACTCGTGGCAATAAGCAATTCCAATATTCTTCTCTGAAATAACTACCAATAGGTGGTAGCGAATTCACCACCCCCAAAACACGCACAGTTAAAGATCTGCGGTTACTGAATCCCATATCAAACATGAACAGCAATTAAACGAAATCACTTCAACCACTTATCTATTACAATCAAAATTGTTAGTTAACAAAGGAAAACTTTTCCAATTTAAAACTTTACCCCGAAAAACAATGAAGAAACGACTCGGCTCTCAGTTCCATACACCAACGAAATAATTAAGAACTCTGAGACATCCTGTATGACGTAATCCCCACAGTGGGTATAAATCTATTAACTTTTTTATTTGGATTTCTCTCGACGCCTAAGCGCCACTGACTGTCAACTGTCAGAAAGGCGTCATTTCTTTGAACGCGTACATTTTTTTCTATACACACTAGTGAGTTGGTATTAGTGAACACAAAATGCAATATAACCAATTAAAGCATAGGACTGTGCCAGAACGTAGTCATACATGAAGATCCTTCCTACCTGGGGGCGAGCAATTACAGCCATGGCAATGTTATTGCTTTCATGTCTATTTGGAAAAAATAAATACTTGCTCAACAAATTGATGCATACCCATACACACAGGAGCAGGAGCAAGAGGAGGAGCAGGAGGGGCGGCAAATGGGCGAAACGTTTTCTTTGGCGTACATTCTCTAATAAACTTTATTATTGCAGTTTGTAAGAAGTTTGAAATCTTTTCGCTTTAGACAAGCAACAGAGTCCTGCTGAAGCTGCTGTTGCTGGTTGCTAGTTGTTGGTTGGTGGTTCGTGGTTGGAGGTTGTGGTGCACTTGCTCTGAATGCGTCTTCGTCCTCGTCCTCATCGTCGTCGTCGTCATTCTTACTTAACAAGCCAAGAAATAAACATTAAAAGTTTCGCTTCTCATCAACCCTCGTATACGCTCGTAGTCGCTTGTGCTGTATGTGCTGGCGCAGCACAAACAATTCTCTTTGTGCGAAGCGCTATACTGTGGTTAAAATGTCTTTCCACTTAATTTCAGTTGTTTCTTCGAGAAGTTTGTCTAAACCGCTGCAATACAAACAACGAACTGGTGCAGGGGCTGCTGCTGCATCCTTCACACAGTGTTACGTTGTTGCTGATTCTATTGCTCATAGTCATTGTACATATTTTTGCATCTGGGGTGTGCAGTTTTATGCAATGAATAACTTGTAAGGGGGCGGCGCGGCGGCGGCGTTGAGTGTTAGTGTACCATAAAATATGAAGCTCTGTGTTATTTCAAGTATCCGACTGCGGTTAACCTCTTCCAGTTTGCAGTAAGTTGAACCCGCTTTGACATTTGATGAGGAGCAATGTCAAAATGATTTAAGTGTATAGCTTTGATGGACTTGGAAAAGTTTAGTGGCTGATTCGAGCACAATGCAACTGGCAGCGAAACGCAGTTCAAATGCAAGTTAATATACATTGAGAGTATTTCTCGCGATCTCAGGAAACTATCTTATGTAAAAGGGTCCTCTTGGAAATAAGACAGATTCTTCACTATAGGTTATGGTGCGCCGACTAATAGCTCAAACGACTAGACTGATTATATGAGAAATTATATGATATCGGTAAACGGAGGTTCCCAGAATGCCAAATTTTCCCTGGTAAGGTTTTATTCGGCTGCCTACTTTCCCGCAGTGTCAATATGCTTGGCATGACATTTCTGCAGGACTATTTCTTTCAAGAAACTCCACACTATGAAATTAAATAACTCATTCGGCAGAATATCATATGGAATCATCAGAAGCAAACTAAAACATAAAGCAAGGCGCGCACTAAAGTGGTAATCACTATGGCACAGTGGCGTGGTGACTGTTGAAAATTTACATATTTACCTCATCACTTCTCATTGTTTAATCATCTCTCCCTCTCACACCAAAACTCTTGTCTACTATTATGTAAAATCATATAATAACATTTTCTTTATATAATGCTGATTTCGATTCGCCAAAAAAAACACTTTTTCTTGCCCGAGATCACTTTTTTCGTTCGTTTGGTACAAAAAAAAGCAATCTTTTTCAGAGTCTAGAGCACTTTTGCGAATCTAGATTTTTTCCCAGAGTCGCTCGAGATTTACCAATAAATACACTTACATATGATTTGACATTTGGTAGCTGGCGTTAGTTTGTTTACGTTTTATGAAGTCGGTCAAAAAGTTAAAGCTACTGAAAAACCATATTAAAATAAATAATTTAAACCAAAATTTGATAAATATGGAACAAATAATAGATGTGTAACTTTCATCTTTATCATGTGGCATATGGTCGTCGTTGTCCTCTTCGGATAATACTGGCTCGTCTTCATCGTACGAGCAATTTATGCAGTTGCAGCTTGCAGTATTTGTTCTTTGCAAGAGAGAAAAAACATAGAGTTTGCAATTTTGTGAAGGGCGTGGACAGCGTTCCCTCCCTTTTGGTTGGGCAGAGTTCTCATCTCAGTAGAAAATAGTACTCAAATGGCTTTCAAGGTAGTACGTCTCACAATGCACCTAAACTAAAGTGTACTTTCCAGTTATAAGTATAAAAGTAGTCAAAATTAGAATTTCTTTCAATTTCCGCAATCAGTAATCCATTGAAGTAATAACACTATGTGGATATGCTGATTTGGACAGACAAATTTGATAAAAATAGTGCCTAAATGTGGTGTCGCGATGTATATTTATTTTTTTTAATGTATGATCTGTTTTTTTATAAATTGCTTAGTTGTAGTTTTATTGTTTTTGAGACTACATTCTTTAGTTAAAAAATATTATAAATAAACTGAGCTGTTTTTTCCAAGCTGTTAGAATTCGTATAGCTATTCAAACAATAACTTTTAAGACTAATAATGTATTAGGTACGTTGTTCAAAAAGCTATAGTTCCGACCAATGTGACTATACCTATGGTATTTTCTTAGCATTCATTTCTAGAAAATTCGACTTTAATTTCGCAATATAAATTGTTTTCTTACTTTTACAAATTCACAAATAAATAAAGACGAAGTTAGTTTTCCTTTATTTCATAGCAATATGTGTGTGTTGTTTCGCATAGCGAATTATATATGATTTGTTAAACATCAAATAAATTTGCATGAACACAAAACCAGTTTTCTTTAAAAATTGTTGAAAAAGTGCAAAATACGAAAAGCATTGCAAAAATTGCGCAAACATAGAAGCTACCTCCCTAATAGTATGAAAATAGATCAAAAAGACAGTGGGCAGATTCACCAGTCAATTCTTGGACTTTGCTGAAGCTTTGACTTAGTTCCAGTGTACAGAGTCAACTTCGTTTCAAATAAATAGCTAGTTGAAAATCGAAAAAATCCTCATTATCCCTGAAAGTTTTATGTAACAGAGTTTACTCTACTCAGTGAGTCAGTGCTTGGCCATTCTAGCTCCATTAGTAAATAATATTTATTGAGTAACTTACAATACACATCTTCTTTAAAAAAAAGTAGGTACATAGGTATACATAAATATAACATTAGAATTACGTACAGTCTTAATTGCACCATAATGTCCATTGTTCTTATTCGTACTATTATTGTATTATGCACATTTCAACAATTTTTAAAGAAAACAAATCTCTAACTATGTAAAGTCAATTTTTGTTCTCTTACAAAACGTTTTGTGATTTTGTGTTATAATTGGGCACTTTTTAATCTATGAATCTATAAAATTGTATGGGAAAGTAAAAAGGTCCTTATAAGTAGGTAATTAAGTACCTACTTCTCAAGTGTCATCAGGTTTAGGAAACAAAAATATTATGTATTTCGAAAAAAATAAAAACCAGTAAGACAATTATCTTCGACTATGCCGAAGCTCAAATACCCGGTACTATATATTATTGTAAAATAAAAAAAAATATTTTAGTATTAAAAAATTATATATTTGTATGGGAGGTATGGGTACTTTTTATTCGACCAAGCTCATTTTTTGTCAAAAATTTTTAAATATTATTAAAACAATATGTGCAAAGTTTAAACTTGCTATCTTTACTGTAGCTATTTAAATTTAATTTTTAACATAAAAAGCTATATAAATCTGATATTTTTGTATGGGAGGTAGTAGTAGTTTTCATCCGATCTTGCTCATCTTCGAACTTAGCCTCAGTTTGGTGGATAAAAGCTTACATACCAAATTTCAAGTCGATAGCTCTTAAATTACGGCCGTAATCGTGCGGACAGACAGACAGACGGACAGACAGACGGACAGACGGACAGACAGACGGACATCGCTAGATCGACTAAGAAAGTGATGCTGATCAATAATATATATAGTTTGTCATACCTACAACGCCTCCTTATGGGCGTTACAAATGGAATGACAAAGTGAATATACCCTCACCACAGTGTGGTACCGGGTATAATGAATTATGTTTATATGTTATGAAATAGTAGTAGGCGACGGCTTCAAAGTAGTATCCGTACTCAGCTCATAAAAATGTACTCAAAATGAGCAAATGAGTACAATAGTAGCACGGGAGGGAACGCTGGGCGTGGACCGCGGTGAACATATACTCGGAATATGTACTATCAGATTTCTTTTATAGTTATTTTGAAAATGTATGTAATACTTGCATAAGGAAACCTTGTAGTGGAGTCACAGTCGGTGCTGAGGACATGGAAAAACCATTTCTGCAGACTGTTAAACGGCGAAGACGACCAGCGTTCCACTTTCACTACGATCGTAATGTTTCACTACGATTTTACCTTAGTTCGACAAAATCATTACGTCACTACGAAAAATTTGGAAACACTACGATTTTCCGTTCGACGTCGTATCCATATATTTCTTGTATAAAATTCCTTCAGCAAGTAATAATATTGATTTCTAAAATGTTTTCCCTTGGAAAAGTTGTCTGAACGCATTCACA
Organism: Cheilosia scutellata; assembly: GCA_955612985.1. Lineage (NCBI taxonomy): Eukaryota > Metazoa > Arthropoda > Insecta > Diptera > Syrphidae > Cheilosia > Cheilosia scutellata. The sequence goes on along the minus strand of OY015312.1, from coordinate 55,264,364 downwards.
ACAGGGCGATTAATTTAACTAATTCACTTTTCAGCGCAATAATGGTGGTTACAAGGGGTCGATTTGAGCTCTGTGACTGTGAATTGATAAATAATCTAATTTAATTTGTAATTTTCGAGCTTTTCAAGGTAGAATACTTTTCATTGGCCAAATCGGGGCTATTCTACCCGATTAAATACAGTATGTCACGAAATTGTTTTTACAAATTTTTTGACAAGCTCATTTTTGCGTATTTTTTATTACTTTTATAATGTAGTATTTTTTGTTACTGTTTGTTAGTATATATATTAATAAAAAGAAATTTACTAAAAAAATTAAGTAAAACATTAAAGAAGCTGTTTTGTTTTATAAAGAAACTGTCTAAATAGCCAGTTGTTTTCATTTGTAAAAACAATTCCTTGACAAACTGTATGTAGTTATTTTGGGTTTCTGAATCCCTTTGTCCGCGCTTATTTTTCGTTTCCATTGTGAGTCGTAGAGCCTTGTCTATGTTTTCCACACTTCTTCGCTAATGAAACGGCGGTGATAAAAAAAAATTATCATATGAAAAAAATCTGACATTTGTTTTCAATTTTTCATAGACCGAGAATCGAATTAAGTGCGCAAACTTGTGAGAACTCTTTTACTTCACAGTATCATAGAAGGAGAATCGACCCCCCAGTTAAGTCGTACTTGGCTTAAAACTAAAACATTATGCAATAATTTTTCATATTTCACTACGATTTAGCTCGAAACACTACGTTTTCTTCATCTCGGCACTACGCTTTCCTAAATTGAAGTGGGAACGCTGATAGACGACACAAATTCCGCTGTCAGGCAGAATGAACCATTCAACCTGGGCGATGAAAGCCAAGACTTCCGTCCACCTGACCAAAATGAGGTACCGATAGCAATATCCAAGCTGAAGTCCTACAAAGCTGCAGGACCGGTCGGTTTATCTGCCGAGCTTTTTAAGGCAGCGGGAGATGACTTGGTAGAGAGCATACACCAACTCGTTTCTAAAATTTGGTCAGAGGAAAGTATGCCTGATGAATGGAGCCTCAGCATTGTTTACCCGATCCATAAGAAAGGAGACCCCCTAAACTGCGCCAACTATAGAGGCATCAGTCTCCTTAACATCGCTTATAAGATCCTGTCTACCGCACTGTGTGAACGCCTGAAACCATTTGTCAACGAACTGATTGGACCCTATCAGTGCGGTTTTAGGCCCGGTAAGTCCACAACCGACCAAATATTCACACTACGGCAGATTCTGGAGAAAACCCAAGAAGTCCAAAGCGATACTCACCATCTATTTATCGATTTTAAAGCCGCATATGACAGCATTCATAGAGACGAGCTATACAGAGCCATGTCTAGTTTTGGCATCCCTGCCAAACTTGTCAGATTGTGCAGAATCACGATGGAGAACGCTCGCTGCTCCGTAAAGGTCGGCAAAAATGGGTTTAGTGGTGAATGATGGCAAAACAAAATATATGCTGACAACAAGAAGGGACACACAACATCGACGAATCGGACAGAACGTCACCATAGACAGCTATAACTTTGAGGTAGTTCGGGACTTTGTCTACCTCGGCTCCGCTATTAACTCTGAAAATGACATCACATCAGAAATCAAGCGAAGAATTACACTTGCCAACCGCTGTTATACTTTGGCCTAAGAAGGCAATTGATTGGTAAGGCCTTGTCCAGAAACACCAAGGAGACTCTATATACCCTCATCATCTCAGTCCTGTTTTATGGCGCAGAATCATGGACGTTATCAAAGGCGGATGAAAATCTCCTTGCTCGTTTCGAACGCAAAATTCTTCGAGTGATTTTCGGTCCCGTTTGCGTTGACGGGCTCTGGAGGAAGAGATTGAACAGCGAACTCTACGAGCTGTACAGCGACATAGACCTGGTCAGAAAAGTGCGTATCAGTCGACTAAGATGGCTAGGACATGTAGAGCGAATGGACACCAACGCTCCGGCCCGAAGAGTCTTCGATTCCAACCCGGAGGAACAACGCAGTAGAGAAAGACCTCGCCTTAGGTGGCGCGCACAAGTGGAAGAGGACCTCAACCAACTTGGAGTGCGCAACTGGAGGCGGTTAGCCAAAGATCGTGCTAACTAGAGAGGCGTGTTGGTTGAGGTCCAGGTCCACCCCGGACTTTGAAAAAAAAAATCTTTACAAAAAAAAGGTAAACAACTTTTGGCAGGTACACCACCAACACCAACAAAGAACAGCTCAGTATATTTTTTTTTGGCCAGACGAAATCTAAAGAAATCTGAGATTGCCAATCGAAATTAGCATAAGAGCTCAGTTGCTATTGCTACCCATTCGTTGACCGTAGTACATTGGTTCTTAATTTGTACTTTAAACATTAATTTAATTAATCAAAATAAACATGAATTAAAATATAAAGGTTGCGTTCTACCTTGGACAAATTCCACAGTGACCAAGTGGCTAAAGCCTGTGCAAACAAGTGATGGGGCACATCCCATCAAACCTGAGTGGGGTCGACGTGGTTTTTCGCCTGATTTTTAGCATTTAGGCGAGCAAGTTGTACAAATAAAAGACCATATTTGTCATCTGAGGATAACATTTTAGAGCTGATAAATCGGTGGCACCATACGTTGTTTTCAACTTCAGTACATGTCATTACATCGCCACGCCAACTGTCACCCCTTGCCACTTGGTCACTACTGCCACGTCACTGGCTCACCATACCTCAGTGCCTAAATCTATCGGCCTCATACAAGTGCTCATAATATTAACAAAATCTTAACCAAAACGAACGCGTTATAATATATTGAAGCCAGATCAGAAGGCTAGCAGTATTCTTGGTGACTTCATCTTCGTATATATGGTCATTCCAACGAAGGTCGGAATTTTATGAGACGTTCTATAAATCTATAACCGAAGAAGACGTGAGTATTAAATATGTGAAACTAAGGGTGCTGTCATCATCAAAGGAATGACTTAGATTAGAAGTTGCAGACAGGAGATCGGTTATATGAGGAAAAGAATCGGAGACAAAATGGAGCCCCAGCATTTGTATGGTGAGTTACAGACTTGAAACCATTCTAAACAAATTGAACGTCCACTGAGGTATTTTCTAGTTTATTGAACAATAGAAGCATCGCTTTTCAGTTTTGACAGCTTATACTGATATTATTATACCAGAGTTAAGTGGAGCTCAAAACGAACCTGTGGAGTTGAGGAAGTCAATGATGTTATTGGAATTGATGACTAAAATCATCAAGCTTGCGTGACCATTCACCAGGGATTTGTAGATACATACTTATGGGCGTCTGTCTGTCTAGAGACTTTTGCGCGTGTTTAATGAATTATGTTCCTCTTCCCAGCTCTGCTGGAATTTGGTCAAATCTTGTACAAAATTATGCAATTCGTCAAATTTGGCAATTGGCCAGGAACCCAGATGGACTAGTGACTGTGAACCTATAGCTATCGCGGGATAGCATCTTGCTGCAGTTATATCGACAAGCTTATGGACCTAGCCATAATTGAGTCGTGATTTTAGATTGCGAAAATGAATGAAGCGTTTAGATGAATAAGGGGTTAAGTGACATTTTTGAAAATTTGTGTTTTTTTTCATTAATGAAAATTGTATATGACAATTTAAATTTCTGAGCAATCCCCTTGTCTCTACCCTATATAGTTTTTGATATAGTCCCTTCTAAATGTGGTATAAAGGTGGTAAATGCGATAGAAAAGTGAAAGATGTAGTGGAAGAAGGTGTTAAAATCACTTAACTCCTTTAAGCATTGCAAACGCAAATCAAAATTATTTTTTGTTGGCATAAAGGAGTTAAATGATTGACTTACCTCCTTTATGCAACTTTCACTTGCAACTTTTTACCTGTGTTAAAACGTGCTTTTTGGTGAATGCATCTGCAATTTGTATTAATTTGAGTGAACAACTGTGTAAATAAATAAATAGGCGGCGCAACAGGCAGTAGACACCCAAGGCCTAGCTTCTCGCAACTATTCGTTTTGTGTGAGTTTCTATTTTTGAGACGAATGGAATGGAAGGGACCTACAATTTTATGCCGAGTCCGAACGGCTGAATTGAGAAGCTTTTTCAGGACAGTCATACTCTCGGATGTTTGTTAGACGTTCGCGAGAGGTGGCGCAGTAGAAAAAACCTTAAGATGTAATTTGTGTTTTTCCGGGGATCGAACCTGGGATCCCTCGCACAGTAGTCCAGCACACTAACCACACAACAACTGTGTACATTTTTAAAAATATGGAAAGAAGTCTCATGATAGCGCATCTCCTTGCCGAAATTCTGTAAATGTTTGAAATAGTTCGGAGGAGCTTCTTCCAAACTGCACGTTGCTGCGGTGTTTTCCAGTTCAGTCATCGGGCATGCTTTCTTCCACCTATTCGCATTAATGTAATTGCGGTTGTCACGTCGCGACATGTCGGTCGCATGCTACGCTGTATTTTTCTCATATTCATGCCACATAGGGACTCTAACTCGCTTTTCCCTGCTGCAAGTCGCTGCTTTAAGCTGTTTTCGCTCGCCGATCCTTTTACGTTAATTAAATTAAAGCATTGAAATTTTCAATGTTATTGCAAGTTAATCTTCATTAGAAGTACAATTTTCAATACTAGTGCAAGTCAACTTTCATTAGCATTGAAATTTTCAGTGCCAGTGAAAACGAACTTTCAGTAGCATTGAAAATTTTACTGGTAGTGCAAACGAAATTTCAGTAGCATTGAAATTTTGCATGGTAATTTAAATGTGTTAGTGCGTTATTTGACAGTACCTCGGCTGTGCAAATTGTTTTCGTTTGTCCCTGGATACATACGAACTTCATATGGATAATCATATCGACGAAGAATCGAAATCCACAGATGACGAGGAAGAAGAATAATATGACCAAGATGATAGCAATTGCTCCAAAATTAAGTCAATGTCCATTATTTACGTTTTGGTTCTGAATAATTGCTTTTCAAGAGGGTTTTAGTAATTTCGTTTTGAAAACTAATTCAAATTCAACTAATTCAAGTTCAATGAAGTTCTGATATAGCTAAATCAGGCAAAATTCCTGACAAAACCCTAGACTTTTTTCCAGGAGAAAAAAAAACAGGGAACTTTCAAGTGAAAAAATTAAGAATTTGACAGATCAAATGCAATTCATTCCCTTGGAGCTTTATTGGTTCTACGAAAAAGGACTTTCAACGATTCCTAATGCTGAAAAAATAAACCAAAAAAAATAAAAATGTAAACCTAAAAATGTCACTTATCACCTTTGTTATTTTTATGATTTGCTTTTAAAAAAATCTCAGTGGAAAAAGGAGTTAAATGCTCTTCTTCACAAATTATTAAAAAAAAAGTATGTCTTAAAATTATTTTTATGAAATGAATTACTTATATCCTGAAAGGTTATTATGTTTTTTATTTTTATTCGTCAGCAGCAAGTTTCAGTTACTATCACAAAAAAAGTTCTGCTCAAAATACTTTAAACCCTTATATCTCGAAACTTCCAGAACGTCACTTAACCCATTCTTCATCTAAACGCTTTATTGAACTAGTTTTGTTTTGGATGTCGATTTACCTACGGGAAACTGAACGCTCTATGGGTTAGGGTTGGATAGGGCGTCCATAAGGTTTTAGATATATTTATTTAGTTCTGTTGATGAAATTCCAGCTCTTGCTCCACAGTTCATTATAGAACTTGCAGAACTCATTTCCAAGATTTGTTTGCACCTTTTAAATGATCTAAAGGCGCCTATGAACAACTAAAGCATTCATAAATAACTTGACTGGTTCTTATCAGGCTCGGAAAGTTCACAGTCTGATAATAAGTTAAATATCGATACTCACAATATTTTCATCGATTTCAAAGCCGTATATGACAAGAATCTCACCGAGATCTTTGATGTAAAAAACAGGATTTAGACAAGGTGATGAGCTGTCATGCGACTTTTTTAACATCATTCTTGAGAAAATTGTGCGAAACTCGCAAGCCCACTGAGCAACTACTTGCGTTCGCTGACGACATTGACATAGTTGGCAGAACGCACCGGGCTGTCCCTGGTGCGTTACCAATTATTAGCACAGAAGCGGCAAAAATGGGTTGAGTGGTGATTGAGTGCGAAACAAAACGCATGCTGTTAAGAAGAAAGGACACGCACAACATCCACGAATCGGAAAAAAAGTCACGATAGACAGCTACAACTTTGTCTACCTCGGCTCCGCTATTAACTCTGATAATGACAGCAGCTGAAATCAAACGAAGAATTACACTTACCAGTCGCTATTTCTTTGGCATAAGAAGGCAACTGACTAGCAAGGCCTTGTAAGGAAACACAAAATAGACTCTATATAAGACCCTCATCATCCCAGTCCTGTTCTATGGTGAAAAAGCATTAACGTAAGCAAAGGCGGATGAAGATTTTCTTGGTCGTTTCGAACGCAAAATGCTTCGACATTTCCGTTTTCGTTGCCTTGCTTTGGAGGAGCGGATTTAATAGACAACTATCTACGAGGTGTACATTGACATCGATCTGGTAAGAAAAGTGCGAAGCAGTCATCAAAAATTGGAAGGCCAATAAGAGTCTTAAATTCCAACCCAGAGGGACAACAGAGTAGAGTAGAGGACATCGCCTTAAGTGACGCGCACATGTAAAAGGGGACCTCAACCAGAGGCATGTTGGTTGATCCCCAGGTCCTCCTCGGGCTGTAGCGCCATCTAAGTAAGTAAGTATATGACAAGCATATATAAAGACAAGCTATATCAATGTATAGTTTTGCCATCCTTTCCAAATTAAGCCATTTGTTTAAAATAACGTCGCTGTATAGCAAGAGAGACCTCACCGAAAACTTTGATGTCGAAAAAAAATCTAGACAAGACTGCCATGCAATAAGCTCTCATGTGAGTTTTCAACCACAAGAGCTCTGCAAAATTCACGGGCCAAAACACAAGACACGATCTTTCATTAGTCCGTCTAATTATACTTGCATACGCTGATGATATTGACATAATTGATAGAACACAGTACGAATGTCAAGATCGACAGATATAATTTTGAGGTATTAAGGGTCTTTGTTTACCTCGGTTGTCCTATAAATTAAACGAAGAATAACTCTTGACAATGCCCTATCCCAACTAAGGAGATTCTGCAAAAGACCTGCATCACCCCAGTTCTGCTTTATGGCGCTAAAGCTTGGACGCAATCTAAAGCGGATGAAGATATCAACAATGGATTTGAGAAAAAGATTCTTCGTAAAATTGTCGGCCCCTTAGACTGAACGACTGTTGATTCTATTATTTCTTGTGTACTCAACTTGGTTTCAATTCAAACAATCCGAAGTAAATAAACAAAGTCCTTTCATCATTCCACAAATACATACACACATGCATACATTCCATCTAAATGCCTCAATTGGATATCAAAGTAATGCTGGGGTATGGAAACATGATATCCCCGGGCATCCATTAATTTAATTGAAGTACTGGCTGCAACATCACCGCCATTTTGTTCCCTTCAAATAAACAATAAAATCATCTTCTCTCTGCAGCAAAAGAAAAAGCATAATAAAAATAGAAAAACTACACACAAAATAAATAAAGGAAGCGAATCTGATTCAATTTCCGTGTTTTCCACATCACCCGAAAGCAAAGAAAGCGATTCTAGGTGAAAAGAGCAACACTCACAGCAACGACTACGACGACAACGACAACGACGAAGACGACGACTGCAATGATTTGCAAAGCTCTGCGTCTGTCATTCACTTTGCACTTGTCCGTGTCCCACCGAAAACGAAATATCCACATCTGATGGCTTTTTATGAACACAGCCTGAAGCCCACGTTCCCCGTTGGCCCCTCCGCCTTAGTCACATCTTAGTGAACATTCTTCATATTATGAGCAAATATTTGCACTCATATGACAACACTTCCTTCGGAGCGCCTCAGCTCCATGCAATCGGGCAACATACCGAACCGGCAATCCGACCCCCCATATGACAGTAGTTTCCTACTTCGTCTTCATCGCCGTCGTCGTCGTTGTAGCCGTTTTAGCTGCTGTCGCCTTGCCCGTGTATGACTTGGGCGACAAAATGTCATTTTATACTGAAATGATATTCAATTGTAAACGAAAGGAACCCTTTTAGCTGGCTTACAGGGTTGGTGGCGGTGGGGTAGTTGGGGAGAACATTTTCTTGAAAGTATATGTGCATATACGGAAACTGGGCTAACATGGTGAAAGACTCGGATGAGTAGAGTATATATGGAGACCATCTAAGGATATCGAGGATAAAAACCAAATGCAAGCGAGTACATCCTGTCGAACTGTATGCACTGTGCACACAATGTGTATATGAACAAGGACGAATGGTGGAAAAATATTGGTACATTAGCATGAGGGATATGGATCATTGTTACCCTCGGCAAAGCATCTGCGGGATGCATTGCAAGAATTGTAGGTAAGAGTTCATCAGTAATTAAGCACGCGAACAGTTTTAATGTTTCAATGGTGGTGGCAGCTTGGTATACATGTTCGTGCTAACGAAATCCAAACATTAATAAAATTTTAAACCGAAATTGGAATACGGAATATGTACCTTTCGGGATTATTGGGATTGTATGCACTTATGTGTTAATGCATTCCATGGGAGCTTTAATGAATTTTTGCAGAACAAGCTTAACAGCGCGGGGCTCGAAGCTGTATGAATGTGCTCATGTTCAAACAGATACAACAGAACCATTTGTCATCCAGTAAAGCTATTAAAGGGATCCAATGATGCTGAAGGGCTTAAAGGGATAATTCGTTTTGTTATTATTCTAGGACTTGGCTATTTATCTGAAAAATGTTGATATGCCACTGTGGCGTTAAAATTAACGCACACAACAGGTTTCTACAGATTGTCAATTTGACAGTTGAAAGTTGATTTGTCGTTATGTAGTACTTTTTGCCATATTACGATGAATAGATTAACGCCAGAACAACGAGTGCAAATTGTCTAAACTTATCTTATTTTGAATGGAATGATCTCAGAAAAATTTTGTATGAAAAGGAGGAAAAAGTAGCTAAAAGTAATTTTCAAAAAATCATATAAAATATAAGAGATTTTTGAAAAAAAATGTTTGCAGTCACTATTAGAATTGTTTGCACCAAAACATTTTTTTTTTTTTTTGAGACCAAGGAAAAAAGTAGACTTTTACAAAAATTCGAAATTTTCAATGGATACTTAATGGGTTAAGGAAAGTTTTGTATCAATCAAACGGAATTTAAATGACCTTTTCATTGATGCCAAAATTTACATGAAGTAAGTTCAAATTATGAGTAGAATTGTTAAAAAACTTTTGCCGACTAGTGTAGAGCTATGCCCATCAACTTTGTGGAAGATTTTACGGAAAGATTTTGGGTTAAAAGCTTATAAGATCCAGCTTGTGCAAAAAATCGCGTGACCATTATGGGTTTGGTGAATGGGCCGAAAACAAGATTCAGCTTGATCCTCATTTTCAACGCAAAATGTTGTCCTTCGTTGAGGCGCATTTTTGGTTAAATGGATATGTAAACAAGCAAAATTTTCGAATTTGGAGTGCAGAAAATCCAGAAGCCTTTGTCGAGACGCCATTAAAACTCACTGTTTGGTGTGCTTTATGAGCTGGTGGAATCACCGGCCCATATTTCTTTCTGGACGATGACGGCCAGAATTTTACCGTCAGTGGAGAGCGAAAGAGAAACATGATTTCAGACCTCTTCGTTCCTCTGTTAAATGGCATTGACGTTACAGAGCTTTGGTTTCAACGAAATGGCGCAACATGCCACACGAGGCGTGACATCATTAATTTATTTATTATAATTTCGCATGATGTAAATATGATTCCTGTGAACTGGCCTCTACGATCCTCTGATCTCATACCTTTAGATTACTTTTTTTGGGGCTAGTCTATGCCGATAAACCAGAGACGTTAAAGGATTTTGAAGTCAACATTCGCCGCGTTATTGCTGATATGAAAAAAAAAAAAACATTTTTTTTGTGGGGCGGGCTCATCCTGAACCTCTCGTACAGTAACTAAAGTGACCAAAATATTATAAAATAAGTAAACTCAAGCTTCAGGTAAAATCCGTTAATGAAATACAAGGTTATTCAACATATTTGCAAAATGGGTCGTTAAGCAAGGATTTGGAATTCCCTTTTTATTTAAAAAAAGGACCTACCCTTACAAGCCGTCTTCAAAATATTATAAGTAACCAACACTCTTATCAGTCACTTCAGCGCATCATAAGCTTCATCATCATCTTCACTTCAAATTAGCACACACTTCTAAATGATGGCAACAAATTATGACATATAAATACGCAAGCAGCAGCCTCGATGTGGGTTCGTTCCCAAAGGTCCATTCAAATGCGATTAGCAGCAAATTATTGCGTTAACATTTGAAGTAGTTGCAAAAATTGCGCCATTTCCCAATGCCTTCGCTCCAAATTGCCGACCTCTTCAAGTCAAGTTAACTAGAGTGTAACACACCATGTCAAACGCACATGCATAAATGACGGTTGGGTAAAAGGTCGTATACTCTATGGAAATCTATGTTTCTAGGTTAAGTTGAAGTTGAACACATTACGAAGTGCGGAGAGGAAGCACTACCGGCGAACACATCACTTGTCAGAAGGCGCACCGCTGAGTGCCACCTCAGATTCAACAGCTCCGAACATGAGATTTCCTCCGCATATAAAGTGCACAACTACCTACATATTATATACGACCCTTGTGCATTCGTGTTTCAATCAAAACAAAGAAAATGCCAGGCATTCATGTGTTCCTATTTTTAATCCTCCAACCTTGTCGTACTGGTGATATGTTAAAAACGAATGTGTGTCGAGAAACTATTGCTCCTTGCGACCGACACCATCTCGCGTTACTTAACACTATACGCTGCACTCCCTTCCCGCAACGCAACTCCCATAACCATACCCACTGAGTTGCCGTTCCTATACTCGTATAAGAAGAATGCACAAGAAGAAAAGCAAAATGCCCTGAAGATGCTTTACACGGATCCGCAGTTTTTACTTCATTGTCGCCGTCTATTTACTTGATGGCACTACTAAACCCACATCGCATCCTGTTCTACTTCATTTTATGCAGAACAGTTCTTCAGGGATGCTTGCAGCGCAGCCCCAGAAGTGCCAAATGTATCCTCTCGCCTGACAAAAACAAGAAAAAAAAAAAGATTCTTCCAAGACGTCGGTTATTTATAGCGCTCCTGGAAATAAAATTCCGCAAGTGTAGGACATTTGAGTTAAGGATATTGCCTTTGTAAGACAACTGTCAGAAGGGTGGTGCGGTTTCTGTATAGCACTACCTAATATATCAGACCGAAAAGGGGGTTAGCGAGCGCACACAGCCACCCGCTGATTTATGAGCTAGCTTAACGTTGCCTACACACGTACACAAGAGGAGATGCTATACATTCACTGAGTATTAAATTAATCGTACTTATTTTCGCATTTTAAGAGATCTCTCTATAGTCGACGTCGCACAATTCGCTTTCGTTTTCATGAGTGAGTTGTAAATGGCGCCTCGTTTTCTATAATTACTCTAAGATTTGGAATTTAATTTGACGTGTTTCGTGTGCGGATAAAGATGAAGAGAGGCACTATAAAAAAAAGGGAACCCACCACCAAAAGGAACCGAGTAGATAAGCACAACTGTGGATGGAATCCTTCTTGTAATTTTTTTTTTTTTTTCTATTTTTTATTTTTTCACCAAGTCCTTGTGTATGGTGATGTAAAACATGGCCTATGAAAGTTTACGTATTTTTACTTCCCTTCTGTGATTGTGTTGGTGTTTTTTTGCAATCATTTTGTAGCAATTAACTCGGAATGAAGAAATGGCTTTCACTTACACACGTGAGTGTAATAAAGTTGAACGCGATTTCTTTGGATTTTGTTTTCATTTCAGGGAGCAAACATACACACACGTAGTTAAGGCCGCTGACAAGGGATGACGGGTACCCTAGTGATGCCCTTTTTTTAATGCCGTAAAAAATTAAAGGTTTATGCAAAGCTATTGTAAATTGGGGTTAGTGGAACTAAAGAGGGATTTTTATGGCAGAATAATTTATCTAATTTTTTTTTCTCCCAAGTGTATTTGTTTCTCTATCTCATTTTAATGTCATTTCTATGGAAATTCGCTATTAATTGTTATATTTTTCGGTTAGATTTAGTCATTTAGTCGTAAGAATAGCGAACAAATGACAACCTAAGGCTTACTTACTTAGGTGGCGCTACAGTCTTTGGCCCTCAACTAATATCCCTGCATAGCTGGCTTGTTCTTTGGATAACTCCCTCCAGTTGCACACTTCAAGTTGGTTGAGATCCCCTTCCACTTGTGAACGCCACATAAGGCGAGGTCTTCCTCTACTGTGATGTCACTCGGTGTCGGTGGCTATTCGCGGTGTTGATGCGGCGTGAATTTCGGGCATCAATCGGTAGTCTTTACAGAGAATTTTGGTGATAGACAGTAAGATGTTCCCTTTCAAAGTGCCAGACAGATGGTCAAGTAAACTGCACTCAAACCAGCCTGAATATCGACCACAACGGAGATAACTTTTCATCGAAGCCTATTTCCATCTTTGTGGATATGTGATTATGAAAAAATTATCGCTTCTGGGGCACCCAAAATCCCCGCGTATAACCCACGAAGAGCCCTTACACCCGCTCAAAGTTACTGCATGGTGTGCTGTTTAAGCTGGAGGCGTCATTGGGCTTTATTTTTTCGAAAACTCCTCGGACCAAAGGACTACTGAGGATGGCGAGCGCTACACAGCCGTGCTCAATGACTTTTTCCACAATTGGATGAATTTGGACTGGAAAAAATTCCAACAGGATGGACCAAAGCGGCGCATACAGCACGAGCCATAACTGCAATTCTGAGGGTTATATTTCCGGGTCGTATATAATCTCTCGTTTTGGCCGGAAAAATCACCTGATTTAACCATTCTAGACTTATTTTTTGGGGGTTTTTTAATTAACGAGTCTATGTCAACAAGCCTCAGACTCTTGAAGCCATCAAAGAGAATCCGTCAAAAATACCTTTCGCTAGAAGTTCTGGCAAAAGTGAAGAAAATACGATAAATGTCATCTATTCTGGCGGCTGCAACTTAGCCGATATCATTTTCTCGACTTAAATGACACATAAAGACATCAAATAAACACAATCCAGAAACAGAACCAGCGTTTTTCAATTACAGCCAAACAACATCGGGTGGCAGCTTTTGCGCCACCTTGTATTAGACACCTTAGACAAACGGTGCAATATTTTTTTACTTGCTATAGGTCGCTGTACGGTGCCGCGACATAAGGCCATATTTCGAAATATGTTAATAAATTAAAATTAATGTTATTCAATTAAAAAAAAAAATTAAAAACCAAAATTAAACATCATAAAATCACAGTAAAACTAATCTATAATCAACTAAGAGATTTTTGTAGATTTTTTTTGTTTTATTGTAGTTTTCAGAAATTATTTTAAGCATACGTTAACCACGGGATCATGACGTTAACTAGAACGACTAAAATCTAGAATGGTCAAAATCTCGAAAATGAATTTGATAAATCTCGAATGCAAAAATCTCGAATGGGTCAAAATCTAGAAAGTACAAAAATCTCGAAAGACTCTATCTCGAAAAAAATCTCGAAAACAAAAAGTAAATTCGAGATTTTTTTTTTTGCACCCATCCCATAGCCAGACAGTAAACCCAAGCAGGGGGTTGCAGGGGGGCAGCATGCATTGAGATTTTTTAAATTCGAGATTTTTTTTCGAGATTTTTACATTCGAGATTTTTGCTTTCGAGATTTTTTTTTTTGAGATATCGGGGTAGACCCGTTAACCACGAACATACCTCATTGCAACCAGTTGTTGCCAACGTTACACTTTTTTTAACTTTCTAAAAAGTTTGCGTCCAATTTTCAACTACCACAGTTTGGTACCACTGTCCATCAGTTGTAATCGAATTATGGTCACCAGCTTACATAGTTCGACCAACCTAACCAACCGTAATGAGAAAAAAAAGTACAGAAACAGAAAAGAAAATAAGATAAAAACAAAGAAAATAATAGGAAAATACTTTTTTCATGAGGCAAGACAAAAACAAGAAGAAAAGGACACAAAATTATATTACACATGAAACAAGTATCCTTGAAAATCTACTAAATGATAATGGGGTTAGTTCGCCCTTGATGCCTAAGTCGTCCCCACTCACTGAACTTTGTGTATCTATCGGCCTCAGTTTTACCCAATTATTTCGTACTTTTCGGGGTAAATGTCCCGCAAAATTATCCTCAAGCCGAAACACAACCGATGAAGAGAAACGCCGCCGATGGCCATGGGCGAATGTAGATACTTTTTTTTTTTTTGAAAGTTAACTCTGCAAAATAAGGAGACAACAAAAAGTTCTCTATGATATTCTACGCCGCACCGTGACAAAAAAGTTGTCGCGAAACATTTCGAAAGGAAACAATATGTTGAAGGAATTCGACCTAATCTATGGATGGCTTTGTTCCATTTTCCGTGAGCGACATTTTCTATCAATCAGATGTCAACATGTTTCCATCCATCTATTAGGTAAAGGCCATTATATAATAATGAAGCACAGCTGAGATAATATAGATAAAGCACAGAGACGAAACAAAGGCCGGGTTATTGTCGTCTACATGAACGCCATTTGCGGTTGAAGGAGGATATTCCAGATAGAAGCCAAAGGGTGGCGATGCGTGACCTCAGTACTGTTGAATTTTATGCGAGAAAGGACGAAATTTACACCACATTAATTCCTCTGCACCACAAAGTTAATACACAATTCAATGGCTATTTACGAGTCCTTTGTTAAAGCATTGTGTAATGTTGCAAGACCGAAACCGGAAAAGAGATTGCTGCGCTACTGTGGTGTTGGTGTAGCTGTTGCGGACTGTTGCTTGAGAGGATTTTTATTACAGAAATGTGAACACATTTCATATTTTAGTCAATTTCATGGTAGTGCGGTAAATCCAATAAAATATAAATGTCTCAACGGGAAACATTATAGGGACGAGCCATACATATAATGTTATATACAAAAGGTTTCCCAACTGTAGTTTTGGGACTAATTTCATAGTCGATGTATTTAGTATCGGTCAGCTATATGGTATATAAAAAGTATCAGAAGAAAAATTTATTATGAAACATTATTATCATCAAGCTTTTGTGGTCCTTGCAGTTCACTATATCCGGTCGAACTTGGGATATTCTTGGTAACTTAATTCTGAAATGGATTTATTTGTTTGCACAACCGATCAAGTAAAAATGAGTCGATACGAAAAAGAAAAAGAAAGTTACACATATGTAGTGGTATGTCGAAGAAAGATTTATAAAAAAAAGGGAGAAGAAAAAACCTCATATCTATTCCAATGGGACCTGAGCTAGCTATTCGTTTGAGAGGCAATTTGTGTGGACACAAATCAATTTCCGCTTCCGAATTAAATTGAATATTATTTAGTTGGGTTGGATATGATGTCACTAAGTGGTGTTTAAGTTCATTTAAGCTGCCGACAAAATTACCCATCCAAGGTGAACTTGGGCCTAGCGCAGTCTTTTGGTAACTGTAGCTGTTGACCTTTTCCACATGCATAAACCACCTATAAGGCTAGAACTTCCCCTGTAATGTCGTCACTCCGGCTTGGAAGCGAGCATTTTCTGGTCGATGGGTTCAATATTCCCTCTTTGTAAACACTTTCGCAAACTTTCTGACCACATAGATGTCGCTATACCAGGAAAATTCATTTTCAGTTGGAACGGGACGATGTTGTTGTATTAGTGCCGTCTAAGTTTCTTTTTATTATGCAGTTACTGATGCCAAAATACCATGGCAAGTTAAACGCTTGAGCAGCACGTCCAAATGATAAAACAGTACAAACGACCTTGCGTCTATTTTACGGCAGACGCGGTGGCTCTCCAAAGTCGACTCTTTAACGTTTGGTGGGTAAATTCGAAACATTCGGTTTAGTAAAAAATGAGCCAACACCAACACCCATACCTACGTTTAGTTTAAGGAACGCCAGATCAGCTGAGAACATTGTTCCGATCCGTGAAAATGTACCTATATATGAAAACTGGATGCAGTCAATTCCTTGCCGTGCACAAGAAGTCTGTCTTTCGCAGACTTCAACTTGGGGAATTTCGTGCCGAGATTTGGTCCAACTGACCCAGGAGCTCAAAGTTAAAGGCCATAGAAAATGCCCTAGAAAACTTGTAAAAATCCGGCAAATAAAGCGAACTGACGTGCTATTGGCAGCTGCAAACTGTCAAATCCTCTTTTTGATATCAGATTCGAAATCAGCGACCAGAAAAACCCCCGTTAGAAATCTAGCGTTGAAAGTCGCGTTGAATGGATAATAGTTCCATACTTTGAGTGAAAAAAACTCCTGAAAAATCTACTTTTTACCCCGGATATCTCGAAAACTGCCCATTTTTCGATCTTGTCTCATGGGCGAACATTTGATCAGGAGCTCGAAAGGAAAAACATACATATATCGATTTCAGCGAATTTCACCGAGGGCGGTTTCTCCTACAAAATGTGCGGGTCCTTTGTTATTTTTTTTAAATTTGCCACAAATAGGAATGCATCCACAAAAAGTTACTGTTTGTAGCTCTATGCCAATACGCCGCAATCGACCGATACCAACATAACTCAAGCAGTCATGCACTGAGTTACATTGGCCTTTCAAATAAAAAAAAAAAGAATTTCGTTAATAAACAGCGTGTTCTATGTCCTTATTGAAAAGCCCTTTAATTGAGTTTGCTCTTAAATCTATGTCCAAAGCTTGTCAACGCTGTCTCGAAGAAATTTGAGTTTACATTTTTCGACTTCGCTAATTTCCATTCTTCTGCGTCATACTATATAGGACTGGAATTTTAAGCGCTTTTTAAAAGAGTCTCCATAGTCGCTTTCTGGCAAGACCTTACCTTACTTTGTCACCTTAGATCAAAGAAAGTCTGATGTGATAACATCTTTAGAGTGTATAACTATTTGAAAAGTTAAAGCTGTCTATTATGCTTTATTACCATCAGTTCGATTCGTCGATGCTGTGTGACCTTTTTAAGTTGACAGCGCGTCGCGTAGGTATACTTGATTTTGGCCTCAGCCAATAATAGGTCTGTTTTTTTCCACATCGATCTCAGTGAAGTAAAGTAAAGTAGGATTTTTAGCACGCAATTACAATAACTGCACTCAATTTGACACCACTGAGATTCACACAAGCTATTCATTTCCAGCAAGACCAACTTTGCAGTATTCTTCAATTCTGAACACCAGGGGAACACATTTTATGTTGCCATTTAGATCTGTTCACAGAGTGCCTCCATTTATGATGCATAATATGTGTCGGCTGTGTAAATGCATAAAGAAGTGCATATAATTTTAAACAAATTTCAAAATAACAACTGAATATCTATGGAGTATGATCAAAACGACATAAGTCCAAAATACAAGTTTTGAGATAAAGGCATTTTAAAGTTCAACAATTTCTTCTAAATCCAGTTTTATGTATTAGAGTAATATTGCAGTACAATAATAATATAAATTATTAGGTGTACAATAAGCAATTACTAAAATTTGAAAAATTATAACAAAAAGGTGTTTTAGTGGAGATATGCTGTTTTGATCAAACAGATTTTGATTTTTTTCCAACCGGTTGAGGTAAGATTTAGGGCCAGTTTCAAGACTAGCTGATAAAGTCTCGGATAGACTATCCGGAACTTATCTGTCAGCTAAATTTCAACTTTTGGTTTCAAAGGTTTCGGATAGTGATATCTGATAGATATAGTCTCGGATAGACTATCAGCCGGTTCAACTGGCTGTTAAATCCTATATCCGGAAGATAAACAAAATATTTATTTGAAATGGCTGGAAAAAATATAGTTTCAGAGCATTTTTTTGTTGACGAGCGTAGATTGCCCCGTAGGAATATAGATATAGAGTATTTCGCCCAAAGCGACTTTAAAAGGAAAATTTTAATCACTTTTCTCCTAAACCTTCCTACCACGAAGGGGTGGTCACCTTGCCGTTGCCTCCCTTTCTAAACGTTAGTGGTGTGGAGGTGGCTGTTGGCGGCTTTAGTCGCCAGTAGGGTCACCCATGCCAGACAGACTGTTTTCATGAACAACAAACATGAACATAGAGTGCTCGATAATACTGTCCCCCTCCCCTCTTCTCCTACTTCTATCCACAAATCACCATTCTCTCTATCCTAAGCTATACCCCTTTCCCCTGGGCTGGACGAAGGTGTCATACGAGATACGTGCTGATAATCAGCCTGGTTGGGGGCCCAGTTTAAAGAATAGCTCAGCCACAAACGGAGTATCCGCGGATACCTGCTTCAGCTCCTCCGTTAAGGGTTTTTGGATTTTTGGTGCTTCAATTTTTCTTCTGTTAATTTTTCAAATGGCTTTTTTCTTTTGGTTTACCTAAAAGAACAAAAAATGTTAGAAAACACGAAACAAAAAAAAATACAAAACAAATGACATGTGTATCGAAACAAACGTAGCGGCTGATAAATTTTTCCGCAAGTTAGTTTATCAGAGACTTTGACGATGAAACAGAAAAAAAATATCAGCAAATTTTATCTGGTGGAAAGCGTTATGTGTCGGCTAACTATCCGAAACTTTATCCGGACGTTTGAAACTGGCCCTTAGATTGGAAATAATTTTAATAATAAACTTTTAAAAAACCAAAGGCGTTTATTAAAATTTAACTACAAAATCAAAAGAAAAATTACTAATGTAGGCCTGTAGGCGTTTCCCCAAATACAGCGAAAGAATATGCACAATAAATTGTCACGACTACCTGTTTTGCTAAAACAACTATATTAATACAGAAAAGCGAACTAATCGTATACGATAAACGTTAGGGAACAAAGTAACATATGTATGAGTTATTTATGTTATTTTGACCACGTTATTATTTTAAAAATTTAAAATGTCTGTTTGGCCAAAACAGCACATGTGGAGTTGTGTCTTTTTGATCAAACCCAATTTTGAAAATACATGTAATGTGTGTTTAGGACCACTCAATAACTCTGGATTCGGTTTGCTGAAACTTATGCCGTTAATACCAAACGAAAATAGATTTTTTCTGAATAGTTCTGCATACTCAACTCAATTTCACAAAAAATGGACTTATGTCTTTTTGACCAAACATCGTAGATATATTACGGAAAGTAATAAAATACTAAATATTTTCTGTTTTTATTTAAGTTGCACTTTGTTAGCAAAATATATAGTTATATATTATATACACCTAGGCTTATAATAATTGAAAATTCGTGTGTTATCTTTGATGTTATGTCATTATGGGATACATTTTTTGAAATAGCACATCCTCCCATTTTGTATTCCCTGTTGATTTTTTAACTGAAGTAGATATGTAATGAAGGCATTATTTACATACTCTTTTTTTTAAATGAAAATCATTCGATTTCAGCCATCTGACATTCGAACTTTATATTTCGATGGAGATTCCTTTATTGTTAATTTCTTCGCACATTCTCATTTTCGATTGCATTCAGTTAAATGTTATGTGTTTTTTCGACTGAAAATTTGTGGTCTAAATTTTTATTTTTATTCGATCCCCGGAAAAACACAAATTACATCTTAAGTTTTTTTCTACTGCGCCACCTCTCGCGAACGTCTGACAAACATCCGAGAGTATGACTGTCCTGAAAAAGCTTCTCAATTCAGCCGTTCGGAATCGGCATAAAATTGTAGGTCCCTTCCATTCGTTCCAAAAATAGAAACTCACACAAAACGAATGGTTGCGAGAAGCTAGGCCTTGGGTGTCTACCGCTTGTTGCGCCACCTATTTATTTTTTTTTTTAATCTTAATTTAAAAAATGTTTACAGTAAAATTTACATGAAACATATAAAATTGGAAGCAACATTTGTTCGTCTTATAGAAAAAAAATGTCAAATGTAAATAATCGCATGTCGCAATCAAAATGAACAAACCAAGGACAATTTAAAATGCTCATTTATTTAATTTTTATTGCATTTTTCTGTTCAATTTGATTTTTTCTTCCTCCAAGAATATATATTTAAGGCCATCTTTTCTCAAATTAAAGTCAAAACCAGCTGGCAATCTGATAGTTAAAATATTTATACAGCCGATTTCGAAATAGTGAGGCGGCATAGTAAAAAAATGGTGCACTTTGTGATGAAAGCATGAACATTTTACCATGGAGGACTCATTATATGAAAATGATTTTAAAATATTGGGGCACTTCAGATTGCGCCCTAAAGGGGTAAAAAGGGGGGTCAAAGTTTGTATGGGAACATTTTTATTTTTCATCCGATTAACTTTAAACTCGGTTTATGTACTCTCTATGAAAAATAAAGAAAACTATTTTCTTCGATTTTGGAAATTCAACCCTTAAAGGGGTAAAATGGGGGTCAATGTTTGTTCATGTTTTTTCTTAAAATTTTTAAGGGGTGTAAGCTTGCTTTACCGCCCCGGGTGCCACTGCTTCTTACTCCGCCCCTGTCTCAACATATTTTATACCACAATACATTAAAATGTATACCTATGTATATTTGAATTTAAACTTTGACCCCTTTTTACCCCTTTAAGAGTTGAATTTCCAAAATCGGAGCAATACGTTTTCTTTATTTCTCAAAGACAGTACATAAACCGAGTTTGAAGTCAATCGGATGAAAAATAAAAATGGTGCCATATAAACTTCGACCCCCTTTTTACCCCTTTAAGAGTTGAATTTCTAAAATCGGAGATATTAGTTTTTTTTTCTTTATTTCTCATAGAGAGTACATAAACCGAGTTTGAAGTCAATCGGATGAAAAATACAAATTTTTTTTATACAAACTTTGACCACTCCCTTTTACCCCTTTAGGGCGCAATCTGAAGTGCCCCAATATCTTAAAATCATTTTCATATAATGTGTCCTCCATGGTAAAATGGTATTTCATGCTTTTATCACAAAGTGCACAATTGTTATACAATTTTATACAATGCCGCCTCACTAAAATAAAAGTCATACAATGAAATCATTTGGTAATGAACTTCTTTCCCCCAAAATTTAGATTGTGAGAACTTCATTAGAGTGAAAGTTTTAAATTCGAGGAATACTCGATACGATCGAAATTGCTGAATTTGCGTGAATACTCTTTTGGACTCACCAAACAAACACACCCGCGTGTGTTTTTACTTTTTTTTCTTTGGCAATAATTCGTGATTTTATTTTGACCATACAAGAGAAAAAAAGTAAGCAGAAGAAGTAAATATTCTGTATTGAAATTGATAATCATTATTTTTTTGCGTTGAAAAGGTTGATTATTCATTATTCCAGAAGAATTTTGATTTTGAAATTGAATTTTTCATTGATGGCCATTTTGACAGCAATGCCAGCTGTTTACTTTTCAGGAGTAAAACCGACTGTTCAGAAGTGGTTGGGAACTGTTTTTTTGCACATTTTCTTACTTTACTTTACTTCACTGAGATAGGTGTGGAAAAAAACAGACCTAATGTCAGTGCCATCCACGTATGCAAGTGGCAAAATTGCTACAATTTTTCTGTCTACAAATAAATAGTATTTGTCAGAAAAAAAATTGAAAACGTCGGCAAAAATCGAAAAAACCTCTGAAATTTAATAGAAATCGTCTGAAAATAAATAGAAATCATCAGAAAATCAGGTGTTGGAAACGTCTGAAACAATTTTTAAAACGTCTGAAAACAAATAGTACCTAATCGTTTAAAAAAGGTGTTCCTTCTATCAACAATGGAGTAGATAGAAGGAAAGAATAAGTCCAAAAAACATAGGTAGATGAATTTTGAAAATCGGCGTTGCAGTCGTTATTTCTTTAAAATAAATGCTTTCAGATGATTTTTATATTTTTCAGACGATTACTATTTGTTTTCAGACGAAAATGTTTTAACCATTCGAAAATTGTTCCCAATCCATTGGATTCTGAATTTCGAACATCCAGTATCACCTTTTCTAAACAAATATTTGCCATCAAAAGTCTCTATATGAGCAGTGAACGTCCTCCATTACCAATCAGTTAATTGACAAATGGCGGTCTGTGCTTACTTACTGTGAGAGTCCTTGAATGAAAGACGCCTGATATTTCAGAATCTAAAACCGGCTGCCGTTTTCAGGTCACCTTTCATACGTTGACAAGTATCGAACTTCATTAATGACCGCGATCCCCATAATACGTCGAAGTAGTTCATAACGTATCCGTCATGTCATGCTAAATGTTGTCACCAGCGTAAAGGCAATCACTTGATTTCAGCTATAATTTGATTCCCTATTCTATTTAAAACGACCCAAATTCCGTTCGGTTAGCAAATCTGTCACCCAAGAAGACCAATAAAAACTATAATTATACAACTTCAGTGCCGCACATAATTTAGCGCACTTACCAAATGACTCACGAAATAGCGCTTTTTTGTCTGATTGCAAATTAATCCCACAAATCGTTTACCCGTCTTTTAATGCATCTCCTTTTCACGTCGCCCATTTACCAATTGTTGGTGCCACTTAAATTGGAATGCCAGTCACACCAACCCAATCCTAAACTAAAACCCCAGCAATACTTTCGAAAACTATCGGCACATGAATAACTCTCTCAAACGATGGCGATAAATAATTTAAATCGCATCCGAGTGCCATGTGAAATTTGATATTCGACGCTTTCGAGAGTAAAGAAGAAGCCATTCCTCAGAAGCCTTTCGATTCTGATTCTTCAACGAAATAATAATAATTTTATTAGACCAGAAAATTAAAGTTTCAGCTTGCAGAGCGCATAAAAAAAACGTGAAAACGAAAATGACTTTGGATGAAAATAAATTTTAAATGAACTCACTAACCAAAGGAGCCAAAGGACTCGTTCCGTTCTCCGCGCTTCAGCGGATTTCCCATATACGATGATCGGGCAGATAAAAGATAAGCTATACCACAGTCAGAAGAGTGGTGTTGGCGTCGCGCGGCTGAAACGAAAATGACGGTAACGGGTATTCACAATTTGCAGTTTCGTTTGCTTTTATAGCAATCGCACTGTCAGGAGGACTCGGAATCGGAACTGTGTTGGTATGCGGAGGTGGTGGTGGTGCAATATTCTACTACTACTACTACTACACGCAATGCACTACTCACTCCAAAGATGCTGTAGCTGTACTTTCAGCGTAAAATTTTAATCAAAATTGTTAACGAGAAAAGTTTAATTTTTCTTCTGATTATTACTTGTCTTCGCGTCCTTGTCGACATTGCGTTGCCGTGTAGTCGTCGTCTTCGCGTTTGCCGCTTTGTTGCCCTCGTCGCTCGTTGTCGACATCCTTTTAGTCAACTGTCGTTGGCATTTCTATACGTTCGGCAAAGTCATTTCATTGGGAATAATGAGCAGTGCCTTTGATATTCGAATCATCATGAACTTCGATATACGCTTAGTCCTTGTACGCTATTGGAATTAAACGCAGAAATGATAAAAAAAAAACTCGTGTGAACATAAAGAATCCTAAATGCTTTGCTGTTTGCATTTATCGTTTTTCTATGTGCATAATTAAGGTGGCATAGAGCTCGTGTCATCATGTAAAATTCTTTGAAAAGCGGTGCTTGAGGACGATCTCTTGAATCTCTACGAGCGTGAAATTTTGTCTGTCGTTACCGTTTGTGTGAAGGTCATATAAATGGAGCGTGACATTTCTTCAATGCAAGATATATCTTTTTTTTATTATGTTTTAAAGAGATACATATACCTATTCGCAGCGCCTAAAAGGATTTTAGGAATAGATGGATGTGTCGAACTAGGACAGAATCCCCCATGTGCTCGGTTTCACAAGCGACCAGTTCAATATTTCAACATTTAAAAAAAAATTAAATTTTTTGAAGTAAAACTTCTTTAGCAAGGTGTAAGTCCGAAAAAATGTAACGTAAATCAAAGTGAAACGGAAACCAACGTGAAACACTTTTTTTTTTTATTCTAAATGGCTGAACCGATTTTGATGACATTTTTTTTCTGTGTTTGAGCTGGTTCCTGGATAGATACGACTCACAATTGATTGTTGATTCGTAACAGCTTGGCATATGCAACTGTAGGCGGTTAGCCAAAGATTGGCCTACCTGGAGATCGTGTTAGTTGAAGACCAGGTTCACCCCGGACTGTAGCGCCACCTAAGTAAATAAGTTAAAATTTAACTGGTCGTTATGCTTCCTCGATAACGACGTGGATGCCGCCGCTGATATGGTATCAAATATAATCACCTTAGGTATGAAATCCTTTATCCCTCACAGGATAAAGAGTATCAAACCAAAAGAAAACGCGTGGTACGACTCGAGCTGCAAAGATGCTATTAGATTAATGGAGTCGAGTTTTCAGTCGTACAAAGCCAACCCATCTGAGGAAAACCGAAAGAAGTTTAAACGAGCCAGAAATGACTGCAATGCCCTCATAAAGCGTGTCAAATTCTCATATGACCAAAAGTTGAGGCAAAAAATACTACAATGTCCCAAGGGTAGTAAAAACTTTTGATCATTTGTAAAAAATATTAAGAATTCGGCCTCGTCAGCGATCCCAACGCTCATTTACAATGACACTTCAGCTGTCAGCTCTTTAGACAAAGTTAATCTGCTCGCTGCACATTTCGCAGCCAGCTCGATGCTCCCAGATTGCGCTTTGTCTGCACCTGTACTCGAGAGCGTCGAATTTACCATGAGACAAATCCATTTTCGCACTCGTACAGTTGCAAGAGTACTTAATGATGTCAACATAAATAAATCCGCTGGTCCAGACTGTATCTCCCCCATCGTTCTGAAGAGGTGTTCTTCCACTCTGGCAAAACCACTGCGTAAGCTTTTTCATCTATCCTGTTCTTCTGGACTCTTTCCGAGTAGGTGGAAAACAGCATTTGTCCAGCCCGTCCTTAAAAAAGGCGAATCTTTTTCTCCCACCAATTACCGACCCACAGCACTTACGTCCATTCTTTCTAAGTGGAACCAATCCCTCTATCACTTCGGTGAATCGAAGATTGTTGCGCTTGATATTTCAAAGGCATTTGACAGAATTTGGCATCAAGCTCTTTTGTCGAAAATGCGTGCTTATGGGATCGATGCGTCTCTTATTCAATGGATTAGAAACTACCATTCTGGCCGTTCAATTCAAGTTGTTTTGGATGGTTTCAAGTCTGAAACTCACCATATAAATGTTGGTGTTCCCCAAGGCTCCGTTCTGTCTCCGACTCTCTCATTTTTATAAATGATCTCTTGTCTGCAACTTCTAATCCAATCCATTCCTTCGCTGATGACAGCACCACTGCCACACTTTCGAAGCTACAATGTGGACTCATTGTCCACACAGCAGCAGCACAGCACCGTCGCGTCGGTCGTTTGCCTATGCCAAAGATACACATTTACCCACCCCAAAAGAGAGGGAAAATTACTGTGTGGGTGTTGCACTTCTCAAATAGCTATGTGTTGAGTAATGAAAGCCAGAGTTCTGAGTAACTTTACTATAACAGCGTGGAACCCACTATGTGTTAAAAAGGGTTGAAATGGCATTTTCGGTATACTTTGTGATAAAGTAGAGAAAAGCATTAACAATTTCATGCGATCAAAAATCCTTAAGAGAAAAAAATGTACCTTAAATAAAGTGCTACAGCGCATGTTGGGATCTTTCTTTTGCTTTGGGATGGGCCATATGCCCATATCTCCTATCTTATCTATCCTCATTTCCTTAACGCCCGCGCTGTGTAGTTCACCCTACATTAAAAGAGTAGTCATAATCTCTTTAGTGCGTGTCACTGTCAATTATAAAAAAAAAAAATGGCTAAACAGAGTTCATTGTACAAACCACAGAGAACTAAGACCGTCGACTTCCGTGCACCTACCCGATTCTCCCCGGAAAAAAAATTACCCTGTGGGTGAATACGTGTAAATGGCAAAATTAATGGCGGCAATGATTTTCCATTCTATACCATGGGCCTAGGATTTTTCAAGAATGCGTGCGTTAATGGCGCTCCTTTGATTTTATACAGCACCAATACATGAAAAATCCTGGGCCCGCAGGCAGCGGTCTATTCTATGTGGTTTGTGGTGCATTGCCTAAGCTACTTCTGGGACAAAACTGGAGGATCTGAATATAATAAAGCTTTAACAACTCCTGAGACTCATGTATTTGTGATTCAAATAGGGCAAAGGAGATTTCTGTGCTGTAAAAATCGCGGATTCATTTCGTTCCCAACACGTACTTATTAGATGGTTCCCGTTTATGGCTGGCTAATTGGGCATCCGTTCCGAGGTAAGATGAAAACAAATGGTAAAACAGACAAAATAATACATTGAAGAGAAACGAATAAACGACAGAATCGGAGTAGAAAATAAAAAGAGAGGAAGTGCAGCACTAAGTCTAATGGAATGAGCCATGAGCGCTAAAGAGCCGCCGCGCCGACGCTACATCTCGTGTCTGCAACCCGCGTATAGAAACACCTAGTCGTCGCTGACTTTGTATGAGTATGGGAAGTTCTTATAAGAACTGACATAAGAATTATCTAGCCCTAGCTAGCCCTAGCACCACGTTATCGAGTTTATACCTGGAAGTAGTGTAAATCATATCCAAATGAAATGTTTAGTCGTTTAAGGAATACCGAGATCGACTACGTGACTAGAGTGAGCATCCTCATTATACCCTCCACATTGCCATTACATTTGTAACGCCAAGAAGAAGACACCGGAGTGAATTGTATTATATTATGGAAACGGTGACCATCCGTCCCGTATTTCAATCGACTGTCCAGTTTTTTTTTAGATATACGGGACGTACAAATGGCCCGTATTTAATTATTAGTCCCGTATTAGTCCCGTATTTCCATTATAAACTTTTCAAATTATTATTCAAACATTTTATTAATTTAAAAAACTTGAATTTCTATATAACTCAGGCCTATCGCTCACTCTTCAGCATCAAATGGACAATGGCACATTTTCAATGACAGTTCGCACATGACACAATAAAAATATATGCAGCATGTCTACGATATGTTCCGGCAATAGTCCAAATAACGGTTTTGCGAAAGAATTATTGAAAAAATTTCCTGGACAATTCTTGATCATTTTTGTGTAAACTCAGCAGCGTACCTACCAAACTTAAAAGAAAATCGATGAATTGGAATATTATACATAGTTTTTTATTTAAAGAATTCCTCGTAAGATTTGGAAGCAAGAAATTTGACTCCACTGTGTTCTTATGGAAATTCCAGCCAGAGAATCAGTCAACAAACAATACTCCGTAATCCCTTTATTTTCGCCCCTGTCTCCCTGTTGGTGGATTTATTTAAATTCTTCTTCCGTTTAGAAATTTAATAAACTTAAAAGTGAAACGCTATGTTTACTGTTTCTACCAGCTTCAGGCGAAGCAAAGCCAAACAATTTATCTTTGACTATAGAACTGCACCAGCCAGTATGCCCAGAATCCTTAATGAATTCGGTCAACAGGAAGAAGCGATTGTTTTTGAAAATGCGCCAAAGCATTTACTGTCGGCGAACTAATTACACGCGAATGGATGTGCGGCGGACTATCACTGCATAGGATGCACGTTTAACTAATTAAACCGTTAGCGCTTGTAGCTCAATCCCCCACCACTGCATGATTTGATTATTATTGATTTCAATTTCCAATGATAAGCGCACAATCGGCTGTGGCAACAATTGCTTACAATGTCGCTCAATAAGCCATAAAATATGTATTAAGATCAATTCATGTTTTCATTAACCCATAGCCGATGAGAGCAGGCATCAGGCACCAATCGGCTACGATTATGGTCGCCTTGGAGGAACTGGGTTAATGGTATTCCCCATTATTTTGCATTACATCACTCCGTCCTGGGTGGGGTGGCAGCAGGCGGCATCTCAATATCGCATCTCAACGGACGGCGCATTGGGGCTCTTCTTTGCGCTCTATCGCTTTAATCTGATTTATCCCAATGGGCAATCAACTCATCGTAAATTTCAATAACTCCTTCGAGAGCGTCATAAGCACACCACAGGAGAGTGGGCTTATTTTCTTTATTTTTTTATTTAATTTGTCTTTTTTTTTTTTTTTTTTTTCAAAATGCGATTTAAAAACAATTTATGAGTGCTCGACAGGACGCGCGTCTAGCATAGAAGCGAGAACGCAATTATCTATGACGCAGAGGGGTTGTGGCTTACACTGTCGACGTCGATAATATGTATTACCAAAGGATATGCTTTGTGGGGATAAATTTGTGATAAGGATTATGCAATAACGTTTATGGGATTTACCATGTCTCAAGGACGATGGCGGAGACCTAATTGTAGAAGCCCATTTGTTCTATTTGCCTATCATTAGATCGGATTTAGACATGTTCCGTGGGACTTACGGAACAAATTGTATTCGCATTAAATCGGTGCACTACTCAGGCGACCAAGGTAATATGGGGGACTAAAGCCGAAACACATAGAATAGATATACCAAATCCTGATTAATTGTTGGGCAAACAATACAAAGGAAATTTCTCCTGTTCGAGGAGTTTAAATTTGATGCTGAAGTCTTGGGATTTAAGCCAATTTAAGTTGGGGGTTCATTAATATTCAATAGTCGGGTTGTATGATCTGTTAATGGCCTTATATCATCTGAGGAAGTTATGTAATGCATTATACATTAGTCCTATAGGTATGTGAAATTAAGCGAGAGCACAATTGGCCGAAGGAATATTATGCAATTTTTGGCACGATAGCAAGGATGATGTCGGAAACACGTGGCGCTTATAGAACAATTGAATTTGGGTATGGAAACCAGTAGAGCCATGTCACAATGCTGCGGTGGGTGCACAATTTACACCTGGCGATACGCATTTAAACATATGGATATAGGTTAAGTAGGTATTAAAATTTTGCTGCGTTGTGAATTCTGAGCGTATGTTTGGATATTTAGTCCGTAGATACCAATTACTATCGGCACTCTGCTAATGTAAGCTGTTGCGCCTTTGAGAAATTGTTGTTGAAATGGCTCAGTTGATAAGGTCTCTTACTGCAAAGCGAGAGTTTCAATATCACGAAGTACCAATGAATTGATGAGTGTGAACAATTTCGTCCACCCGATCTGAACGAAGTTAAGATAGCCATATCTAAGCTTAAGTCCAACAAAGCCGCTGGAGCAGATGACTTGGTTATGAACATCATGCACCAACTCATCTGTAGAATATGATCGGAGAAAAGTGTGTCCAATGAATGGAACCTCAGAATTGTTTGTCCGATTCTCAAGAAAGGAGACCCTCTGAACTGAATCTTCTTAACATCCCCAACAAGATATTATCTGCCCTGTAGTATGAACGCCTGAAGTCGTTCGTCAAAAAACTGATCGAGTCATATGATTATGAGTATGGCTTCAGGCCAGGAAAAACCACCATCGATCAAATATTCACACTGCGGCAGGTCTTGGAGAAAACCCAGGAACTTTAAATCATATAGCCACCACCTTTTCATCGATTTAAAGGCCGCCTATGACAGCATTTATAGAGACGAGCTATACAGAGCAAATGTCTAGACTTGGCATCCCTCTCAAACACGTTCGTTTGTGCAGGATGACGATGGAGAATGCACGCTGCACCATCAAGATTGGTAAAGAACTCACTGAGCCCGTCGATGTCAAAAAGGACTTAGACAAGGCGATGCGCTGTCATGTGACTTCTTTCAACATCGTCCTTGAAAGAAGACCAGAGGCAAGATCTTTCAAAAGACCGTCCATTTACTCGTCCAAAAATTCGCTTACAAACAATTTCGAACATCGAACTCGCCTTACCTTTACCTTCATTCATCTATGCATATAATAAAACTGTAGGACTTTTCTTTGTCAGCTAAAAACTCAAAAACTACTGGACAGATTTCGATGAAACTTTTTTTAAAATGTTCCTTAAGACTGTAAGACTCCTATAGGCTATGTCGTTTATAGCTACGTCCTTAGGAACAGTTTTTAGCCAAAATGTATTTTCTGAAGCGAAAATATATACATACCTACACATATACCTTGCTACAAATGGATGTTTATACTTTTGCGATCGTCAAACAAAAACAATACGTATAATATACATTCGAAAAGGGTTGATTTGTTTTCGCAGTGAGTGCTATGGTCAGTTATATATGTAGGTATGTATATTATGATCGAGAGACGTATAATACAAAACAGGTTTCATTTCAGAATTTCATTCGATAAATGGTATGGTAACAGTGTAGGGTTGGGGTAGGTAGTTGTTTGGATTCCAGAGGAAGAGGGAAACAAAGGAAAGGAAATACAGTATTATAAACAAGTAGCAAGATCATGGAGAGGGAGGGCGATGCAGAGGGTGCACATTATGTATCCAATATATTACATCCATTATCGCATATCTCCACGCAACGCAGTAGGAATTTCATTCTGATATGACGTATCTATTTTTTGAAGTGAAAATATATACATACACATATACCTTGCTACAAATGGATGTTTGTACTTTTACGATCGTGCTATGCGACAGGACAAACAAAACAACACTATTTGCTTTCGCAGTGGTCAGTTGTATATGTAGGTATGTCTGGGATGGGGTGCGTGCGGCAGTATGGCATGGGGTATAGTATTAATAATCTTCATAAGAGAAGAGACGTACATATAATGCAAAACAGGTTTCATTTCAGAATTTCATTCGATATGGTGTATGGTAACAGTGTAGGGTTGGGGTAGGTAGTTGTTCTGATACCGAAGAAGGAAACAAAGGAAAGGAAATACAGCATTACAAACAAGTAGCATGATCATGGAGAGGGAGGGTGATGAAGAGGGTGCACATTACGATGCAATACATTACATCCATTATCGATATCGCCACGCCAAAATTGGACAAACGGGGGTGACGCCTCCCATACAAAAAACATCTTATATGATTTTCATGATTCTTTTTTTGTTTTTTTCGTATTGCTGTATATTTCAGGTTTAGGCAGAAAGAAAATTCCAGAAAATAGATTTATTCTCATTTTACGCATTTTACAAAAGAACATTATTATCTAAGACCTAAGCAATACAATTCCTGTGCGCGGGCAAAGCTGGGCGTGTACAGCTAGTAAATGATAAATGTACTTATCGTACCCTAGGAAGTGTACATAAACGGTCTGTATATCTTCGCATAAGTGTCCTCTATATGTTCGCATTTTGGTCTTCTCCGTGGGTTCTGGCAAATCGCAGCCAATTCTTCTACCGTTATTCGCCGCAACACTTCAACCATTTGACACGAAACATGTGTCGTCGGATTTTCATATAAAAATTAGCGGCAAACGAAATTGTCCTCTATGGAGCTCGAAACGAACAAAATGCGAGTTGCTGGGAATGCTAGAAAACTGCACTCAAACTTCAGAGCCACCCTTTCTAATACATACATCTTTCATACGAAGATGCCATACGGCCGAAAGACCTAAAATATAATGCGAACGTTTTGGCTCCAGTAGTAGCAAAACTTGTTAATATGAGCTTTGAGCAATCAACCTTCCTTGAAGGTTTTAAAACATCAATCCGTCCTATATAAATAAAGATGGAAGAAAAAATGATATCGGAAACTATCGGCCGATATCAATACTTTCGGTTATGGATAAAGTAATAGAAGATATTGTTGCCAAAAGACTATACCAATATCTTGAGAAATATAATATTCTGGCAAGCAATCAATTTGGTTTTAGGACAAATAAAAGTATAAATCGACTATTGGGATACTTCGCAAATAAAATAAATACAAATCAAGAGAAAAATCATCACACAATATTGTACTTTTCATTGACTTAAAAAAAAAGCTTTCGATACCTTATTCCATGAAAACATTTTAAAACAGCTGAAAAAAGTAGGCGTAGGAGGATCGTTACCTTCATGGTTCAGAAGTTATTTAAAATATAGAAGATTCCGAGTAAAAATCAAAAATAGCGTAAACGTAGAAAAGTTTTCAAACTATGGAGTACCGCAAGGGTCAATGCTGGGTCCTCTACCTTTCATCATTTATATGAACGACTTGCTACTAGCTCTCAGGCAAAGCACTGTGTATGCTTATGCAGACGATACGACAATTGTAGTTAATCATAAATCCTTTGAAGCTGCGGAAATAATTATGCAAAAAGAACTCAATGTAGTCTCGTCATGGTATGATGATAATGGACTCATCATCCAAAGTCATGCACATCCATTCACCACATACCTATTCTAAAGCAGAAAATAGAAATAAAAATGCACAACTCGGAATGACTGCACGTGCACAAGATTCATAACTACGGACAACTTCAAGACGATGACGAAGGCTCGACCGTATTTGAAAACGTATCAACGTACAGATACCTGGGAGTTATGGTTGACTATAACTTTAAATGGAGCTATTACATAACCACGTTGACGAAAAAACTTAGGCAATCCGCCTACGCTCTATTTCATCTAAGCAGTAGATGCCCACCAGAAGTTCTTCGGCAGTGCTAGTTCGGCATGGTGGAGTCGCACTTGAGATATGACATTATGGCTTGGAGAAATGTGCCGCAGCTCCAAAAACTCAATAGAAGATGATGATGAGAACGCAACGACAACAAAGTGACAGCATTAAATCGTATCTATCAATCAACCAACTGCATAAACTGGAGATATTCTCCACATTCAAAGATAACAGCACTTATAAAACACCAACCCAGCAAACAGTAAATACAAGACGACGACAACAAAACAAATGGTCCCGATGTATTGGAACGAGTATGGACGTAGACGCTACGCAGTAACTGTCCCAGCTACACACTTTCTTGATCTACCTAAATCAGTAGTTTTGAAAAAAATTAAAAAAATTTATCTTAATGTTAATGCTTTGTAATTTATATAAATTTCAATACTTTTAGTTTTAATTTTTTTTAATTTAATATTTTTTCTTTAATTTAATAAAGTAAAATTAATAAATGCAAAACAAAATATCCAATCTTCTGCAGACAAGCCACTTAGGCTTTGCAGGAAAAAATATTGCTAATTGTAAAACAGTTTAAGCAAAAATAAAACTCAATTCAACTCAACTCAATTCAGCTCGCAAAACATCAAAATGACGTTTAGTCACAAAGTATGGCGTCTCATAGTATGCCAGTTGGTCACTTTGAATGGCAAATTCGTTAAATATGTATAAAGGTTAAAGGAAGAAGTGACAAAGAGATGTTTTTTAAAGTGGTAATACAAACTGGCCTTAGTGACGCATTTATTAGTGTGCTGATGAACTACTATGCGCTGGTTCACAGGTTCATCCCGGGTCATAATTTCCGTCAACAACAACAATCTATCAAAAAAAAAAAATGTTTTTATCAACAAATCATAAACAAACAGCCATCAAATTAATATCTGATGATCATTTGTGGATTTAAGTGTAATCCAGATGAGTTCGCATACAAATTTGTTTCCTCACCCTTCTGTCCGGGAATACTCTTATAATTATCACATCATTGAAGGCATTCAATTTGTATGTAAGTCAAATATTTAATTTCCACCCTCATAACATTATCAACACATCTGTTGCCATATATGTAAATACGAACACACCATCCGC
This sequence comes from Cheilosia scutellata, assembly GCA_955612985.1. NCBI lineage: Eukaryota > Metazoa > Arthropoda > Insecta > Diptera > Syrphidae > Cheilosia > Cheilosia scutellata. Next base: position 55,230,775 of record OY015312.1, on the reverse strand, counting down.
ACCGCATAACCAAAAAGGACTCATCAAATAATCTCGTTGTCTCTTTATTTTTAAGGTTACTGCGTGTGCGGGAGGCATCCAAACAAATACATATCTTAATTCGGCTATCATATCGCTCAGTAAACACATCCCACACTCAATCAAACATCATATGATATTCATTGACAGCGTATAATGGTATGCTGCGACAAGGATCCGAGGCAACTGCGTGAAATTATTATGTTAATTTCCGCAAAAGAGCGAGAACGGTTATTTGCCACCGACAGTGTCACTGGGTGGTCAACGCACATACCGCTATACATAAACTATATGTGCGTACTTGTTTTATTCTACAAATATGCAAATAAGGAGCAGCAACAACAAAAAAACGGACAGAAATGGCAAAAGGATGCAAAATTATAAATAATGGGATAAATCACGTTTATATCCGTTCTCCTTGGGTGGCGAGGGGAGTGGGTTCATTGCGCTCCTATACATATACATATATACATAATGTAATAAAATGGATGGCCTTCAAAAAACAAACTCTCTACAGCTACTCTCACAGGATATTTATTTGCATACACCATATCGGGAGTGCGAAGGAGCCTATGCATATAAATAACATATAAAAATCTCTCCTTCGGGAGTAGTTCATCGCCGTCAAGACACGAGACACGAGAAGCAACAGAAAAAAAAAAACAAAAAGGACGAACGAAAAATTGTCCTACGTAAACAATAATTCATTGATAAGCATACATTTGTGGACAATGAAGGGATTTGTTTTGAGCCGCTCCTAGTTTGCTCACCCAGATTTGGTAAAGATATGCAGATATCCTTAAACCAGAGGGACGACAATGTTTCTTTCTCGGGTCACCATAGGATTTGTAAATATAATTTGTATGTCCTTTGCTCACATTGTGGCAGGCTGATTTTTTCAAATTAATGGAATCTTGACGGATGGCTATAGGAAATGGGCCTTCAACCTCAAATAATGTGATCGCAATGCAAATAGATAACGAGTTGAAGGTCAAAGTGCTATATGTCACAGCAAGGTCTACCTATCGCTATAATTCAGATGTTTAAGTGAAAAAAATATTCCTACTCTTATGGTAAAAAATGTGCACGACGAGAAAGTTTCGTGCGACCCGAAACTTTCTCGTTTATGGTAAATCTCGCAGAATCTCAGAGTCATTTCAGCAAATTTTACGTTTAAAATCATACCCACTCAAGATGTACTTAGGTTTAGTAACTGCAGTCTTGTTAATTAAAAGCGTAATATGTACATACATAACTTTATTACTTAATTTCAAATTTAACCCCGAACTGACACTTGAAGGAGGCAAGTAGACGATGAATTTAGAATTATATTGCCAATTGGGCTTTGCAAAAATTTGCCGGGTGTGAATACTTACATCGGGATTTGGGTAGTAATTTTTGAGAAATATTCATAAAACGGCTATATTCGAGTTTTCTGAGAAAAACTAAGTACGTGTTCGTGTTAAGAATGCTTATGTTGTCTAAAATAAATGTATTTTGATCAAAATCGTTAGAGCGGTTTTTTGTAAATTTTATGCTAACAAAATGTTACAACTTTGGATTCGAAAAGTACTGTTGTTAAACTGTTTTGCTAAAAACTGAGTACCAAGTATTCTTCAGGATATAAACATTACCTAGCAGTTACATTTTCATCCAAATCGAAAATGGAGTTTTCGAGATATGAGTAGTTTTTAAATGTAGATATGTATCTACTATTATTAGGGATTTGGGTTAATATAAAAGGACGCAGTCTTTTTATAGGAATACTGAGTTTTCTATTAAGTTAAGAATGGCAATATGTAGGCCGAAGGCCCTGGTAGCTAGTGCTTATTTCCTTTTATTATTTATATGTAATTTATTTACATACCAAAAAACTTGTAATAATAATAATACATAATATGAATTAAGGTACTAAAAAATAAGTTTTATTTTTAAATCGCTGGAATTTTTTGCGAAAAACTGGGTATGCAGTCATGTTAAGCATATCTACCTCCATTCTCAACTATCAATTTTGGTTGAAATCGTTAGAGCCGTTTTCGAAAAAATCTATATTGTTTAATATTTCGTAAAATTTGTATAAGGGAAGTACCGTTAATATTAAGGCTTATTCACAGTTCTACCAGCCAAATCTATAGATATATGTAAAAATTGTGCCTTAAAATTGTTTGTCGCCGATTCACACCTTAACGCATTTACCGATTTTAATCAAACTATCACACATCGTTGGTATTGATCTATGTATGGTTTCTGTGAAGTTTGGCCAAAATTGGATAAAGGAGCGTGGCACTATGCCCATACCAAAAAACATTCAAAATCTTATACCTCCTATACAAAAAACATCTTCTATGGGGTGAAACTCGATGACGTTATAACTACCTTGATAATCGCTGCTGGGCCGATTTTCATGTTTTTTTTTTGTTTTGTACGTATTGCTATATTAAAGGCAGAAAGAAAATTCCAGCAAATCGATTTAATCTCATTTCTCGCATTTTACGAAAGAACATTATTATCTAAGACCTAAGCAATACAATTCCTGGGAACGGGCAAAGCCGGGTGGATACAGCTAGTAATTCATACTAGGCATTTAAACACAAAGCAACGCAACATGCATGCAGAACGACAGAAAAAAATGAGTATGTGCTTCACCTTCATTATGTACATAAGCACTCTACTGAGGTAAAACTTCACAACAACTGTGTTTTGTTTTGCTTTGCTTTGCTTTGTTTTGGTTTGTATTGTTTTGACCCACTATAAACCATCCATTTAAAGAGGAAATAAATAAAATTGCTGCGCCATCTACCGGGTCCTTAACTATCCAGGGATCCCCTCAAACACACACACCAAATTTCAGCAAAATCGGTCCAGGCGTTTATAAGGAAATAAATAATATTCCTGGAACTCGATTGCAGCGCCACCTACCGGGTCCTTAACCATGCAGGGATCCCCTCAAACACACACACCAAATTTCAGCAAAATCGGTCAAGGCGTTTAGAAGGAAATAAATAAAATTCCTGGAACTCGATTGCAGCGCCACCTACCAGGTCTTTAACCATCCAGGGATTCCCTCAAACACACACACTAAATTTCAGCAAAATCGGTCCAGGCGTTTAGAAGGAAATAAATAAAATTCCTGGAACTCGATTGCAGCGCCATCTACCGGGTCCTTAACCATCCAGGGATCCCCTCCAACACACACACCAAATTTCAGCAAAATCGGTCCAGGCGTTTAGAAGGAAATAAATAAAATTCCTGGAACTCGATTGCAGCGCCACCTACCGGGTGCTTAACCATCCAGGGATCCCCCCAAACACACACACACCAAATTTCAGCAAAATCGGTCCAGGCGTTTAGAAGGAAATAAATAAAATTCCTGGAACCCGATTGCAGCTCCACCTACCGGGTGCTTAACCATCCAGGGATCCCCCCAAACACACACACACCAAATTTCAGCAAAATCGGTCCAGGCGTTTAGAAGGAAATAAATAAAATTCCTGGAACCCGATTGCAGCTCCACCTACCGGGTCCAGTTGTGAATCTAAAGTTAAACCATCCAGGGACCGTGCAAGTCCGTACGCGTGAAAGAAGTGAAACTTCTTAAAAAGTATCGGATCGCTATACTATCTACGCCAATGGAGAATGGAAGAGAACAAATATAATGTGCACCCTCTGCACCGCCCTCCCTTTCCATGACCATGGTACTTGTTTATACAATACTGCTTCTCATTTCCTTCGTTTCCCTCTTCATATGAAATCCAAAGAACTACCCCCCCAACCCAACCTTACCCTGTTACCTGGTTTGTACGTCTCTTCTCTTATGAAGATTATAATATACCTACCCCATGCTATACTGCAGCACGCACCCCATCCTGCATAGGACATACGATCACTATGTACATACAGCTGCTCCTGCTGACCATAGCGATAGCACTCACTGAGAAAACAAATCAACCCTTTTCGAATGAGGTACACAGACACACCACCCCCACGTATGACGATGTGGTTTTGTTTTTGTTTGTCCTGTCGCACGATCGCAAAAAGTAGAATTTCGACTGAGCGAAGGGGAAATATTCATTTTCTTTGTTTGTTGTTGTTGTAACCAATGCAATTTAAAAATATTAATTTACCTATTTTTTCGATCCCCGGAAAAACACAAATTACATTTTACACTTTCATTACACTTTTCGCGAACGGCTGACAAACATCTAAGAGTATAACTGTCCTGAAAAAGCTTATCAATTCAGCCGTTCGCACTCGGCATAAAATTGTAAGTCCCTTTCATTCGTCCCGTAAATAAAAAACATACGAATGATTGTGAGAAGCTAAACCTAGGGAGCTGAGTCACTTTCTCATGTGAAGAAATAAACAAAACATAAGATGCCTTGGCTAGTTCTTTCGTAAAAGCAAGTTTTACTGTGAATATCACTACATTGTAGAGAGAAAGCCAAAGTGAAAAGCGAAGACATTTCAACGTTGTTTGTGAAATTTAATAAAAAAAAAACTATGCAAAAAGTAATGAAATCACACCAAAAACATAAATGTTAAAAAACAGCCAAGTTCTAAACTAGTCATCCACGAAAAGTAATGAGATCTAAATGTACGTTCTTAGTTTAAGAAGGTTAAATTTAAAAAAAAATGGTGGGTTAACTGGTCATGTTTTATAATTCTAAGATATTGTATAATACAATGAAGTTATAAACGAAAAACTTGCCAAGTAAACCTACCAATTTTTTTTTAACATTTAACCTTCTCTAAATCCTATCCACAATTTAACAACTTATCTGATGTCCTCTTACTTCGTCGTGTACAAATCAAGCGAAAGAAATCGAGGAAGAGGTGAGCTCTGCGAAAGGTGTTGTTGCGGTTGACACATCGGTAGAATATAGCCCAGAAATATTTAAAACTACCCCCAACCCACTTTGAACTGAATCAATCTACAAATGGATATGTCAAATTCGTGCGACAAAGCCGTAGTCCCAATTGGCTGATGCCTAATTTGAAATTATAATCAGCAACTTAAATCAGCACCTTGCAGATATGGTTTCCATTACGATTTGGGCTACTGAACTCCCCCGAGCGGAATGTCATCACAATGTCAATGAAGATGATGCCAGCAATAATGCTTAATCGAAATTCCCACTTTGGCAAATTCAATTACAGTGATGCCAATCAAGGCGCACGTGAGACGACATTACACCATGTCGCATTGTTCCATTTGGACTTGCATTTGTCTATCCCAAATCGTATCTATTATTAGCATTTCTGAAGTATGTCACTGAAATTAATTTCCCTAGTCATCGTTGAGCGGGAACAAAACACCCAAAAAGGTACTTAGGCCAACATTCTAACCGCAGCACATGTACAATGTACATATGTACATGTATACGAGCAGTATAGCCAATAAACACACAGCCACACTGGAATGTCATGCCTGGCAGACAAAGTCCTGTGCGCCTAATGCGATACGACTATTTGACCACAATTACTCGGGCAATGCGTTGTGATGACCATACTCGATTGTCTAACATCGGAATGCGAATATCCTTTTTGGGATTTTGGCTCAATTAGAAAGCAAAGCGGACGACATTTTAGTCACGACAAGCTATATTTATATAGCGATGAGTTTCAAGGCTTAGAAGCACCATTTGACACACATACACACACATAAACAGGGAAAGAGAGCGCCCAGCCAAATGCAGTGGATTGAGTTAATTTCCATTTAATAGTGCCCCAGCAGAGTGTATTCATCTGGTTTTAATGGAACAGCGCCATCGGGCTGTTCTCTTCATTTGCCAAATAGGTACACCAGCACCGGGCTTAGAGACAAAACGAGAAACACAAAGGAGACAAGGCTAGAGAAACGGAGATGTAATAAAGCTAATTACCATGCCATCGGGAAGAGTTTTTCAATGCAAACTGAATCCTCCCCATTTGGTCGTTAGTCCTGTGGAACACTGTACAATGGAAACGGAACTCATACAAATACTTATGGTAGAGGGAAGGGCATTATCGAGATGGGAGCAACCCTGTGCTTGTGCATACTGTGAAACTGATTCTGATAGTGGGACACAGGAGCTCTGCTTAAATCATTTGCATGCATATTGGGTTTATCGACTGTTTTCATTTGCAACTTTTCGACACTCCGTTGGCGCAGTCGGGTGTATTTGGTCGCGAGGTTTACGTATAGGTGTAGGTACAAGCCATTCAGGTAGCCAGCTGTGCTCTTGCATAAATTAGTATATTGCAAACGAGATAAAATGCTGATGAGTATCCAGCGCTTCACGGGATATTATAGGTCCCCAATTGACATCCCTGTTGAGAGATAAAATTGGAGCCACAGGAAAAGGGTATTCTTTTGTAAAGTCATGATATTCTAATGCTGGCCATTCGGTAGGAAAATGGAACACGGTAAAGTGAGCACATCAGAGAGGCGTTTAATTTCATCTTTGAGATGCGGATTGCCTCTAAATGAGGTGAAAATAAACCATCAGACTTTTATGTGATTCACTACTAAGAGCATCAGACAATTCAGAAATGGATCACATTTGGCCTACCTTATGTACTTCACTTCATAGTCAATATAGACCCCTAGAAGAAGTCCCTGGCCCACCAAATATAGTGTAGGGTCGTCCAGATAAATCATAACCACTACGCGCGCACACAGGACATATTGAGACTCATGACCAGGGACAGATGGGTCTATTAGCCATATACATACAAATCGTTTGATGGTTATAGGTAAGGTATCGGAAGGCAACAATAAATGATGGAAGGACAGATACGGCGATTTGGGACCAAAGTCTCGCCGGAAAAGTATTTTCCAAGGTGCTGAAAACGAGTTTTTACTCTTCGCTGATGACTTGGTCATCCTTGGGTCCTCTCAGACTGAACTTCAACGTGCACTGGACCGGTTAGTAGCCGTTAGTGTTTGAACTGAGATAAAAGTAAACGTGAACAAATTTGAAGTGATGTGCGTCTCTAGAAAGCCTTTTCAATGCACTCTGCGTGTTAGTGGAGTCCCATTGAAACAGGAGCAGAAGTTTAAGTATCTCGGGGTTTTATCCACGAGTGATGGTATGGAAGGTGCAATGCTGAGTTCTCCTATAGGATTTATCAGGCTGCGTCAATTTTGGGACAGCTTGGTCATTCTGCTGAGGACGACTCAACTTGTTTGTCAGTCTTTAATTCAGTACTTGGTTCAACTCTTACCTGTGGTCATGATATTTATGTAATGGCCGAAAAATCGGATCACGGGTACAAGCTGATGAAATGTGATTCGTCCGTTGTATTGCTGGTGTGCGTGTGACCCGCACGGATGGTATAAGTTATACTAGAATAGGTATGTGAGGAACTCAATGTTGAGCACTTACTTCTGTGGACGGTTCGCTCCATGCTTCGGCATGTTAAACGAATGTGCTATGGAATCCGTAGCATCAGGCAGGTGTCCTGGTCTAGGTAGATTGTTAGATCAAGTTCATAATATTTCCTCCATCCGTATAGGGAATGTCTTTTGCTTTTGATGATTTAGAGTATATATATATATTTTTTTTTTATAATTAACACGCGCTAAAGAGGTTATGACTACTCTTATAGTGCAATGTGATTTACACAGCGCGGGCATTAGGGAAATTGGGATAGAGAAGATAGGAGATTCCGATGCACATTGGTTTTAAATGTCTGTAAATTGTATTGAGGAGGAAAGACAGAGCCGGGCAAGGCATTCCACATTCGTGTTGTATACGACTTATGAAAGAGTCTCTATATTTCATAGTACGTCCGAAGATAGGCTGAATGGTAAACTGATGGGCATTCCTAGCAAGGCGAATATTGCGGTTTAATTGCTGAAGGGGCGGAATGCAGCTGGCAATTTCATTTGAGCACTGTTTGTTGAAAAAGCGATAAAACAGTGTGAGACACGTAACGTTGTACTCTAGTTTGGGGCGAATGAACGCCTTGTATATTGTAGCCAGATCAGAAGGGCTAAAATATTTCTTGCACCGTTTGAGAAAACCTAGACATTTCGCAGCATTCTTGGCGACTTCGTGTATGTGGTCATTCCAACGAAGGTTGTCATGAACGCACATACCGAGAATGGAAAGTCTTTCGGTTTCGGTGATGCAAGTGCCATTCATGGATAATGGCTGGAGGTTTAGATTTCGCTTTAGAGACAGCGGAGATGGCGGAGAATCGAGATTTACGGAGAGCGAATTTGAGCAATCTACACCCGCGACCCACTTAATGGCGTGGCTCAATTAAAATTAATGAAGGAATACAAAAGATTTCAACTCGCCTAATGGCGAAATTCTGTAGGAGATCTCTAGCCAGAATATGGATACACGATAATACCTACGAGAGAAATAGTGACGTGTGCGGTTTCTGGCAATATGCCTTATAGCTCTCCCCAACTATCTTCCAGTTGCTGGTGACTCCGTCTCAAATGTCCTTAGCTATGTATTTATCGGTGAACCCGCTCTTCTTCCATCTTAGGTTAGTCCAGACCTCCGATTAAGCGAAATATCTGGGAGTCATCCTGGATAAGAAACTTCTTTGGGCAAAACATGTCAAGGCGAAGATATCCAAGGCGCTCTCACCGCTCACCGACGCTTTATCGATGTGAACGGCTGCAAGAGTGCTTTCCCCAGTACGCTCTAAATCCTCTCCTTGATTTACTTCCCCTTGATACAGACAGAGTCTGAGCGTGGTTGGGGATGTAGTCGAATTTTCACGGATGGCTCCAAAACTAATCAAGGGTCCGGTGCTGGTGTCTTCGTGGAAATCGACAACATGTTACGCTGAGATTTCTGGAAATTAGATATCCGATGAGATATCTAAGCAAGACTCAGAGGATTATTTCTCGGGACCAGAACCTGTGCTGGTTTCTCCTACGTCCTCAGTCAGGACTTCCATTAAGGATTCTGTCTCAAACGAACACAACTGGCAAGGCATGGCAATGGCAAGGCTCTACAGAATGGGCAGACTAAATATGTACATGCTCCTTCGGGAGTCAGTAAGAAGTCTGCGGCATTCCTACTGTCTCTTAGTTTCTTACAGGACACTTCGTTTTTGCTAAGTGTACTAGGTTTAAGTGATACCACTGTCGGCGACGCTTGTGGAGAGGGCGACGATACTTCGGATCATTTCCTTTGTTATTGTCCTGCCTTTGTTCGGATCAGCTGGCAGATTTTTGGCGCTAATGTGGTGAGTGCTGATACTATAAGTTCCTTATCGCTGAAATAAATGGGTAATAATGGATTTGCTTCCTGATAGTACAATGGACCAGTTGTATTTGAGGGCTATCCAGTGAAGTGTTTTCCTAACCCACAAAAAAAAAAAAAAAAAAAAACGAGGTATTAGTTGATACTATCGATTGCCCGAATTCTTCATCAATTGAGAACGGCTGGACAGATTTGGCTCAAATTTCTTTTCAGTTGTTCGTAATTGCCAGGAGAAGGTTTTTGCGAAAGAAAATTTTGGGAAACCCCTCCGGAAAAGTCGGAAAATTGGAAAAGGCGAAAATTGATTTTTTGTATGGAATTTTGTGTGCAATTGTTCCGGAATGGCAAAATAGATAATTCTTAGTGGAAAAATCGGAAAATTCCGGAAAACGCGAAAAATTTTAATTATTTTTTTCAACGGAATTTTGCATTTTATCGCATGATTTGATGATTTTGGACGTTGTAAAGGTGGAAATCTGAATCATTCGAAATTGTGCAACAGTACGCGGTCGTCCGTCAAGAAACTGATGAACAATGTGATTCAAGCGACGATCATCAAGGACAAATTCAAAGGAGAGGAAGTCCTTATCCCACGAATTCCGATTATTCCAACTGATCTGTGGGATTAATCTCGAATTTCCCTGTTTTTCGCACGTGTTGGCAAACAGTCTTCGTTGTTCGTTTTTGCGCCGGAAAACAAAACGAAAAACATTATTTATCACATCGCTCTCTACTGATTTCATTCATTCTACTGATTCCATTCAAATAAATCACATTGATTTGGAGTTTATCTGAAGGCGTTAAATTGGGGCGAGACCAAGTTCGATGGGTCCGCTAGTAGGTACCTAATAAAAGTCCATGAGGAAATTTGGTAGAAGAGTGGAGTAGTGTTGGAGAATCACATTTCACATAATAGATTATCATGCATGCCAACTATTACCTACAATACATATGAAAATTGCACATCCATTGGTACACCGACACAAAAAAAAACCTCAGCCCAGCATCATAATAGCTAATATTCCCCTTATTTCTTATCGGGGATTTTCCCTATCTTAATCAATATAAACCTGCCAAAACAACATAATCACGGTTCGCTGTTCAGTGTGCACTTACCCATGCTAAATGAAATTAATTATGCGAAAAAGGATAACCAAACATCCGGGGATATATAAATCGAGAAATATTATTGCGGATATTAACTCAAAGCATGTTCGGGCTAATTTTATTATACGAAGCACACAAGTTCAATTGAGTAATTGCCACGTATCTATAAATACCGTCTATCTACATTTGTAATGAAATGACACATTAATAATCCAAAGAGGAGTGGCGTAGAGGAATAAAATGTTCCAAAAAATAGAACACACCAATATTCAGGATACACTTTTGAGCAATTAATCATTTTTCAAATATGGATGTCATGCAATTCCATTTTTGAATTCGCTTCCTCAATTCAGAGGGAGTTCTAACCATCCTAACCATCCTAACCATCAATCATGGCAATAGAAACTGTTCTTCCAAAGTCAAAGTTTTGTGCCAACGAGCAGGCAAAAAAGAAGCCACTTTCGGAAAGGGGGGGTAGGTTCGAAATTTCCTTGATGTGAATTTATAACATAACGAGCATTGGGTAAACCATTTCCGTTCGATTTCCTCAGAAAGTAGTCTATCCTTGGTGAGTTTTCCATCAAAAGCCATCTCAAAAATGTAAATGCGTTGTAAATGTCGCTTGCAGATTGAAGTAGTCTTTATAGTTCCAAATTTCCGTGGATTTTTTTTTTACTACTCATGTCGTAGAGTGCTATAAAAGGAAATCATATTCGTAAAAGAGTTATATTTTGAATGGATTTTGGTTTTAAATTAACTAACAGACTAAACTTTTAACAGAGTGGCATTGACTAAACTTTCGTGAAGCCCCTCCACCTTTACCTGTAACTTGGCTTGACTTGATAAAACCGGGAACCAAAGAATCTTCCAAACCGCCCTTTAGTTAAAATTTAGATCGCCTTTCATTGGCAACTGATTATTTTGAATTTGAATTGTATACATTTGAATTTTGCGCCTAAGTTATACCAATCACCATTTTTTATGAAGTCCCCACAATCCCAAACTTTTAAACAATTAGAATTTCTCTCTTAAAGCGAAAAAACCTGTTATTTCCAATAGCCTCCGTTTGTCAATCGTTCAAACGAATCATCAACCCAGGATCAATCTATTCTTATTAAAGATCTAATAGAGATCCCGCGGTTGGCGATCGAAAAAGTATTCGGTCGTACACATTTATGATCAACAGAAGTTTTAGTAAAAGCCATTTTTGTCATGCAAAAATGATCAAAAAAGACTCGATATTTCTCTAAAATAAAATTTGTCTGTCATAGCAATCCAGAAGAAAGAAATCCATGGGTTTTAGGTCAGGAGATCTGGGTGGCCAAGGGTTGGGGCCAAATCAAGCAGTCCACCATTCGTTAAAAGTATGGTTGAGCAATGGAGTTACCCCGCTGCTACTGTGATAAGGTGCTCCATATTGTTGAAAGAACATCGAACTTTTTGCATCAAAACATTTTTTTCAAAATCAATCAAAAAATCAGGAAATCAGTCAAAAAAGTAGACTTTTACAAAAGTTCTAAATTTTCAATGGGTACTTAATGGGTTAAGGAACGTTTTGTATCATTCAAACGGAATTCAAATGACCTTTCCATTGATGCTAAAATTTACATGAAGTAAGTTCAAATTTATGAGTAAATTTACTTTACTTTTGTGCAAATAATTTTGCCACTGACTGTATAAGCTTGACGAATTAGGATTTCCACACACTTTCTTAAAATGGCTCTCATCATTTCTTTGCGATAGATATCAATTTGTCAAGTTTCGTAATCACTTTTCCAAAAAAATTTGTGTGACGTCTGGGGTTCCTCAAGGAAGCCACATCGGTCCTCTTTTATTTATCTTGTTTGTAAATGATGTTGTTAATTTTTTTCCTGAGTAACGTATGCTTTTGTATGAGGAAGTGAGGTGTGTCCTCATGAACCTCTTCGTCTCCACAGTCTCTACATATATCGTCATCTTTGAGATTTAGATTCATAGTATGGTTTCTTAGGAAGTTATGACCCGTTAAAACCCCTACCAATTTAGACAGCGATGACCTGTCGAACTGTAGAAGTTTTATGGTCCGGCCAATGTCGTTTTTTGGCCAAAACTTCCGTGATACTTCACAGGTAGTTAGTCCCTTCCACCTGTTGTTGGTTTTCATGCTAATTTTACTTTCCACTCGCTCTCTAAGATTACAGAGTGGTGGCTTAATCGACTGCAGTACTAGAGCATGATCCCTTGCAGACCCATTTCTTGCTAGTTCGTGCCTCTCGAACCGGTTACTCTAAGGACCGTGTCACCTTGTTTCGCGTTGATGTTTCTTTCGCTAAGTAAATTAACAATCACACTAGTGATAGATTGGTCTACGTTTAGATTCTGTAGTGCCTTTTTTACTGCGCACGTTTTGACATTATTGAAGTCTCCTTCAATCTCTAGGAGCGCAGCTAGCGTATATTCTTTGACTATTAATGCCCTCTCTATAGTGTTAACGACCTCATGCAACGCGGTTTCCACCCCTTTGTCTTTGATATAAGCATGCTGAGATGTGGAAATCGCGCTGCGTATAAAGACGTTCAGGGATAATTCTGTTAAATATGTTTCGTTTAATCTGTGCATTCCTTGACCTTGCTCCTTGCTGCCCACTCAGATTTTCAGATTTTCTAATACATAATTCTTTAAGTAATGCCCTACGTGTCTAACTGTTTTGTCTTGTCTGTTCATGATAGCGACTATTGGCTTATGGGATCAATAATCGACGCCACTATTTCCGTATCTAACACAACTGCGAACACTATAACACGTAACACTATCTCTATCTCTAACAATTCCTCCAAAAACGCCACAAAAAAACGCTTCTAAAACGTGCCTAAAACGACTAAAAAAACTTCTCTAAAAACGCCCCAAATTAGCTAAAAGAAAGTAATAAAAACGCCTCTCAAAATGGCACAAAAATGTCTAAAGAAATCACTAAAAAAACGTCTAAAAACGCCATAAACGACTCTAAAAATGCCACTAAAAACGTCTCTAAAAACGACTTCAAAATCGCCACAAAAACGCCCGAAGCAGACCTACAAGACGACTTTTGCTTGGCCACATCAAGCGAGTGGACCATAGTGCTTCATCCGAGAGCATCTTCGAATCCCAGCCTCCAGGTTCAGGAAGATAAGCAAGTTCAAAACTCCATTTCAAACGGTCCGGTTCACAGATAAATCATAGGCTGCAGTGTCGCTTGGCCCGATATGCAATTACACAGTACTCAGAGCAGTTAACTCCCCGTTAAGTCTTCACAAGGCTAGGTTAGGCTGCTAAATATGCGTAATTAAATCATCCGTCGCTATAACATATAACAGAAACCACTCTCCCGCTAATCCGAACGTTTTTCCCTGCTTACCAACACAAATTAGCATTATTATTGTTTATCCCAGAATGTTCATAAATATTTTACGAGCCACGGCAACTTACCCACTATTCACGAAATTGCCCAACCAACTGAATCCGTAATTTGTATCGCTTAATTTATTGCCCTTGCCTTGCCCCAAGCCCCCACAAGCACAACAAGTACCAGAATAGAAAATAATTCATTCCATCAGCCAGACCAAAATACCCGTCCCGAAGATGGGCATGAAATTTCCATAAAGTGGTTATATTCGAGTTTTTGAAGAGTAATTTGCTCAATGCTTTCATCCATAATAATTGGCCAACAACAGTGTGTTGCACTGTACTTGGAAAAGTTTCACATCCGCCGCAAGAGCCCGAAATATTTCACACATTCGCACACAGTCCCGTAGTCTGTAGTCCGTAGTCCGTAGATATACCAATCAATTTAATATTTGCTTGCTTATTAATTCCCCAAAAAGTAGGTAATTAAGGAATTCAATTAAAATGCAAACTTAATATAGTTTCCAACCCTTCTTGGCCTTGCATGTGTGTTTATGGGGATAGCAGTCAAAGTTCACCCCCCCCTACGGAGATGCCACTTGGACGAGCAAGAAAACCATAACCGACCGAACAAAACAACCCTAAGATTCCTGACCCCAGCAATTAATTCAAAGTTTATCGTTTGCCTTCGTTGAAATGTGGGGTCTTCTAGGCTAGGCGATAGTCATTCTAATATGTAAGAGTGAGAATTACAATCTTAACCACCGATGGGCCATCATCAGAAAGACACACGCACTCACACTATAGAACCAGAGATAAGTTTCGTTCCTTGTTCATTCTTTTGTTTGCTTCCTTACATATACGAGGAAGTGAAAACTTATTCCATGAAACTGTCAGTACACTTGTTCACTTTAAAGATCCACAAATGTTTGTTAGCCGCTGGCGGCCTATACTCTGGATAACACACTCGCATCTATGGTCGCTCACTTAAAAGTCCTTCCCATAGTTAATTAAGGAAAAAGGGTTCTGCCAATGGCAGTAATGAGCCATTTAGATGAAGGCGAACATTTCTTGGCCCTGGAGGACACCACCACAACTCCTTTTAGTTGGTAAATCAGTGTGTCTTTTAAGACTCGCTTAAGGGCATGCCTGTCCTCCCTCTAAACATACCCACCTGCGTTGGAAGTGAAGATGGCCACCCAACCCAACCACCCACCAGAACCCAACTAGAATACAATCTCCCTTAAGTGTTTATATGTTTTTAGGGCGTAATTTTCCAGACAAATACTCGAGTTGTCTCCTGGCAGTGCGCGCGGGTGGCTGTGTGTAATAGTGTCGTTGTTCTGCATACCACCTCTTTTGAAGTGACTTAATGTGGGCGCCTGATGAACTGCGACAGGAGGCAAGTATCCTTCTTTCAACACGAAGATAGAATTGATAGAGGTTTATAATAAAATTAAGCAATTAAAATGCTCTCCATTTACCCCTCTGCGTGTGTGTGTGTCTGTGTGTCTATTTTAATGAATCCGACTATAGGTATAGAGGTGAAAGGTGCCTGCCACAAAAGCTAATTAGGACGCATTTCGTCCCCGGGAGTGTATGGCAACATTAAAATTATTTTAATGACATATATAGTGTTTTGGCTTCTGCTCTTACTGTGCTGTGTTTTTTTTTTTATCCTGTGGGCATGTTCTTTTGTTATTGAGTTCAATAAAGTCAAAAAGATATTTAATTTTACCTTTAGTGGTTGTTAGTATGCACAATTACCTAACTTGCCGTAGGCAAATTTAACTTGAGTTTGATTGGCGAGAGTTAATCAAAGGCATATGGATTTTCAAATTAAAGAGAAGAAAAGTGGAAAAGTTGAAAAGGAGTGCTCAAAATAGAGATAGCTTTGGTATAAAAAAAGAAAACGATTTCTTGATAGTGGTAGCTTTTTTTTTTGTTTCTATTTCCTGTCCATTGAACGGAAGGTCAGTAGTCACAATTAAAAGCATTCCAACTAGTCAATAATTGGGTTATGGGCCGTGGAGTTGGCGTAAGATGAATAAAGTATAACCTTGCTGTTTATAAAGATTCAGAGCGAAAGGAGACCCCTAAGCTTCGGCAACTATGGAGATATAGCTCTCCTTAATTGTCTGGTGTACTGTGTGAATGGCTGAAACCATTTATTAATGAACTGATTGACCCTTACCATAGCAGTTTTATGCCCGACCAAATATTTACACTACAGCAGATCCTGGATAAAACCATCGGTTAATACATCTGCTTATCGATTTCAAGGTATGAAAGCTTTTATAGAAACGAATTATAGGGACATATGTATATTGGAACACTTGCTGCTCCATTAAGGTCGGAAACAATCCTTTGATGTCAAAAAGGGATTTAGAGGAGGTGCTGTCATGTAGGTTAGGTTAGGTAAGGTGGCTGTCCTTAAAAGGGGACACACTTAGACCATAATGAATTGGTCCATTGTGGTGGGGGGGTGGTTGGGAACTGGCCAGAAAGATTCCATGTGCCGGGCATTATAGTGGGAATTCTATTGATGTTTGCGAATTTGGGTGTCCTACCTCGTTGAGAGGTTTTGGTGGTGACTGAGGAAGTCAAATCTTATATAAGTTTGCATCTCCTGGTTGCCCCCTGCCTATTGCCCACGGCTATCACTAAGGAGGGTGACTGCCGCGTGGCAGAAGTAGGTGATTGAACCAGTCTGCTTTGCTGCTTGACCAAAAGTCGGTGCATAGATTGTATGTTGGAAAAGGATGGGGGTAACCGTAGCAGTCTGCCTCCCGTTTATATCCTTTTGACGATCAGTCCACATGACAGAGACTGGTGCTGAGCGGAAAAGCTTGATTAAAGAACTCCGTTCTACTGCTTGGTACCGAAAAAGAGAGATCGCGATTTGGCTTCGGCGAAAAGGCGAGGTGAAAAGGTTAGACCTAAACAGTCTAACCCCCCACCTATCCATTCTGACGGAGTCTGAAAATTCGACGTGTGAAGTGAAATTGACTGACGTATAGTCAGCTCTTCCCGTTGACGGTTAGTCTTCAGAAACAGACAAAGGGTGACCGAAACAGTCTAACCCCACGCCTATATCTTCTGACCGTTCGCTTTCAAGAAGTGTGGCTGCTACGGAACAAAGACGAATCTACTTTACTGTTTGACGTCGGTCGGTAAGTGTGTCAATTCCTCTTCGGGAAAAAGACGGAGCGTAACCGAAACAGTATACCTACCCCCGCATATTGCCTTTATATGTTGTGAGACTGGTGTCGAGTAGAAGCGGGTGATCGAAGCTTCTGATGTTGTCACTACCAGGACTTCTGCTTGGAAGACACTACTATTAGTCAAGGAGGCGTACCGACTTTGATATTCCCAGCGATTCGGATAGAAGACATATGAACCGCCCAGTCCTGCGTCCATTTTTGATCCCTCTGTAAATACGGCTATTAATTGCGAGTCTGGTACGACTCCGACTTCTTTGCAGGGATAGGCGCTCGAGAAAAGTTTTTAGGCACCTATAGCATGCTGCAGTCCGTGACAGGCGCATAATGCATAGCCAAAGTATTTCTGTAGATCATCGAATAATGACCCATTTCGCTCAGTTTAAAATTTACTGATTGGATGATTCTGCCGGTCACCATAAGAGACTGCAATCGGTCAGTATAGGTCTAACTATAGCCGTGATCATCCAGAGTTTAATTTTGGGAGATGGTCCCCTGGTTGTTCCAAAAATTCTGCTTTTTTGATTCTTTCGTTGGTGTTCAATTTCCAGTTTAGTTTTTTGTGAAACAAGTTCCAGGTATTTTGAACTATCGGAGATTCTCAAGGGTGTGCCGCCAAAAGGAGGTGTGGCAAACCGCGGTATTTTCCTTCTGTTTGTGAAAATTAGCAGTTCGATTTTCTGGGGACTGGGGCGCCATCAATTGTATCTAGATATTAAACAGCAACTAGATTCTAGGGGAACTAGGTACATAATTTGATGCGTTTTCAAAATTATGTAGGTATCCTTTCTACTTTGTTGGCACGTTATATCAAAATAATGAAATAATTAAGTAGCTTTCCTAAATAACTACCATTACAGCTACAATTTAAAATTCAATATCCGATTCGACATTGCTTTGCTTTCAAGGACTCAAATAGGTACTATTTCTATAACTATTTTGATCAAAATATAGGTACCTATACCTATTTGCCGACTAAACCATAATTTGTTGCTACTTTCCTTTGAAAACATAATCCTAGTTCATTCAATGCAACTGTACACAATGTAGGTTGTGCTTGTGTTAGAGTATTAGAGTGTGTTAGACAAAATTCGAATGGAAAATGAAAATCACAGAACTGTAGCGAGCACCCCGCACCATGAATAATTCCGTCGCCTTCTCTCACTCTCCTTATGGCTTTGGCTTTGTGTAATGCACATCAAAACACAGCTGCAGATATGGGGTTATTTTCTAAATCTAAAAAAAAAGAACTAGGTTAAATGTACATTACCTTCACCATGGAATACCGTATAATAATTTCTCTCTGAAATATGAAAACTACAAGGGTTTTGTGTCACACCGAATGCGAAAGGCGAATGAGCTACGTCGGTCGTTGTTGACAGGACACAGTATATGGCAAACACAGATTTTGAGCTTGCGAAACGACTCCTCCATGGCAAAGCAAAAATTGATTTTGTTTTCAAAGCATATTCTAATTTTCAAACAAATCGAAATGAGAAGAAAAAAAATCCAAACTTGCACACGGAATTTTTGGGAAAACAGAAAATTTAATTCTCTGCTAGCATGACATTCTCCTGTTCAATTCTCGGCCGAGAATACGGATAGTAGGGCAATAGAATATGGGAAGAAAAATATCCCAAAAACAAATGGATGTCCTCGTAATCGCAACTCATGGAAATGGGGCGACGAATTTGATGAAACAATGCTTTCGGCTGCGTTCGGAAACACTTAATTTTAGAATAATCATTTGCATCCTGTCACTGCGAAAGTGGGCGGCTGGGGGGTAACAAAATTGTAGCAAATATTTGCGCAAGCGATTTTTATTTAATTTTTCTATGCTGGAGCTGGACCCTCCATAAAAGTCGCTTCCATGCATAGCCATGTGTACCTAGCAATTTATGTATACACAAAAAATTTGATTTCAATATTTATGAAGGAATTAAGGCCAGCGTGTGTAATGAAATGGCCAGTGCGAAATTTTGATGAAATTTCAAAGAATTTTTTTTAGCCCTGCTGTGATATGAACTTTTGCTCGTTCATATCACAGGACAAAAAGCCAATTGAAGAGTTTATGACAAAATTACGTAAATGGAAAATTGTTAACATTTTTCGTCGTAGATTTGTGCCCTACAGAGGAATGCCGCCAGGACGCTGGCGCTGACGGCGTTTTGTTATCTGATTATTATTGTCGGGCGTTTACTCTAAAATTATAGATACACGCAGTATGAACAGTTTGGTGAATGCAATTTATTACCAGTTTACAAAATGTTGAGTGAAATATATCACATTCTGTTTTATGTATTTTTGCTAAGGAATATACCTACATTTCCCACTTTCACTAAAGCAATATTATAATGTTGATAGTGGAGTAAACTCAACTAAAATAAAGCATGCGATGTAACACTTCCTGTTAGCCAAACTTCATATATAATGTCGTTGTCGTTGTCGTTGCCTTGAAAAGGCCATTCACTACAATTACCTTAGTTGTGTTAAAACAGCGGCATGCGTTTGCATCAGTGGAGACCTTATAGGACCACTCCAACTGCGGCTATGGACAGTGGACACGTTGTTCCACATAGAACCGCTTGATATCTATTTTGCAAACAAGTGACAGCAAATGCAGCTAATTGCAGACTAATCATTCGTCTAATATAGATAAAATTATAATGCATCTCAAAAGACACAGATTACATCTTCCCCAAGTTTCATTTCAACAAGAATTTGCAGACCTACAATCCCATCAGGACTAACAGGGAGTCTGTGTCTGATGTATAGTGTCTCGCAGGGAACCCGTCCGCTTTTATACAGACGAGTCCAAAACGAAACATATGTGGGTGGAGGTGTTTTCTTCCACGATCTAAACTGTAAAATGTCTGTCTTCCTGTAGCGTGTTCTGCAGGCAGAAATCTTGGCGATTAAGGAGGACCTGCCGTCACTCCGGTATAATGTATTATCCGTGAGGGATATCACCAATTTTACCGATAGTCTGGATTCTCTGGATTCGGTCATCTTCAAGTCCAAAGCAATGAACGATGCGAGATACTTAATAGACGCGTTTTTCCCTCCGGCGACAGTTTAACTGTTTTCAGTTGTACAAATTTACGCAAATTGACAATTAATCAGTTAAAAATAGTCTGGTTTCTAGTATCTATGGAAATTGATTGAATAATTTCAGTGAATGTGACATTTTAGAAGTTTTTTATTTGCTAATTTCTTAAAATTCTAACAAAAAATATCCCTTTTCCCTGGTGCCATACAAATCTTCATCAAGCAATTACCTAAAGACATGTCTAATTCTAAGGGGTATATTTACCACAAAATCACCTCGAACTTCCTTTGATGAGCCACAATAAAAAATATCCGTCGGTGACACTCAAATGTGGGAATAAATGGATGAAAAACTAAAAGCTCAAAGCGTGTTTATAATATCGCTCTTATCGTCCAAATTAATGATAATGATTATGCACTCGCTACAAAAATTGACAATCAGTTCAGGTAACTTAATAATAAAACTATATCTGCGCTATTAAATCAGAAATCTAAAAACATCTTTAGTGGATGTGAAACAAAGAGTTGTCTGACACCCAAACCGCACTTAAAAAAAACACTGATGTAGTCAAACTAAGCCACATGCTCAACCACGTGCCCCCAGATTCCGCCTTACTGCAAATGATAGCCGCAGGAGCTGTATGGATGAGGAGAAGGAGCAGATTATTCGTCATGTGTTATGCACATACCCAACCCCCTCATCTCGATGAAAAATTCATCTTGGAGAATAATTCTTCTGGAGGGCGCCGAAGAGTATGCGCGCCACCTTAATTTCACTGAATTTAAATACCTATCTCTATCGATTTAAAGAAAAAAAAAAGAAACTAAGCTAAACTAAGTTAAATTTTATGAACTTATATTGTAGGAGTGATTATGAGTTGAAAACTCAGCATTTATCTACCACGACCTGTCATTGTGTTCCTTGTCTTGTCGTACCCATTCCTTTTCAATGTAGGGCGAAAGAGAGGAGCAAATTTTCTCTTTATGGTGCAAAGATAATAGGAGATTCCACATTTGTAAGCAAAAAACTAGTAGAAACTGTTGTGAGAGCTATCCTGTCAGCAGTTTTGCTGAACTCGCTGAATGTTGCAAAAGGTGTGCCTGCTTCAACAACCCAACGATTGGAAGTTGTTTTCGTGGGGTTTTCATGAAAAACGACTTCTAACAACTCGTTTTGAAAACTGGAATATGTATGAGAAAATTTCTGTTTTCAATTAAGTTTTCGAGTGTTTTCGCGAAAACCGAATTTATATCGAATTGACTCTGTGTGAATAGGGTATAAGCTTTCTTAGTAGGAAGGTACTGAAAGGTACGTGTTGTGTTGCGTGTTGTGACACACTACATGCTATGACTGATTATTCAACTGATAGGACCTGTGACACCCATGTTTATGAATCTAGGGTTAAGACGCCTTAAACGTAGACCGGGTGATAAGAAGCTGTTGATGAACCAATAACTGATAAAAGAAAAATTGAAGACGATTTTTAATGCTCTTTTGGACTCCGTACTTATATCTATGAAGAAAATATTTCAACAGATACAAGATTTTTCTGACATGTGGAATTTAAAAAATCAAAATAGAGAAGAACTCATGCGACTCTGCGCTGCAAGAAAAGTTAACGATCAACTTTAAATCTGATATTGATGGAGATTTGTTGTGCATCTCGAAGACAATCAGGCAACACCTATCGAGCCATTAAATTTTATCAAAAAGCACAATCTACAAGAGTTGTATTCCAACACCTGCGGATATCGCTTCGTATTCTGTTAACAATGCCAGTGACCGTTGCAAGTTGCGAACGCAATTTTTCTAAACTAAAGTTTATAAAAACGTACTTGCGGTTTACAATGTCCCAAACAAGATTAACTGGTTTGTTTGGACTCACTATCCATTGAAAATCAAATTGCAGAAAACCTAGACTTTGATGCCCAGTTTGAGTAATTTGAGGGCAAATCGATACTTAAGTGGACACTTTGCAACTGGGCATGATAGTATCAGAGAATTTGCTGACAAAAAAATTAGAAAAATAAGATCTTAATTGTTTTTTAATTATTTTTTTTTTCCATTACAATATGTTTCGTGACTAATTACACCTTTGTATTAATTCAATGATAAATACAATTATATTGGTAAACACAATTGAAAATCATTTTTTTTTTTTTAATTTTATTGAAATATTAAAGGGCGCCAAATGCATGACTCGCCCGGGGCGCCTAGATCGTTAAGGCCGGCCCTGCTTCTAACGAACAGTAACAAAAAATACTACATTATGAAAGTAATAAAAAAATACGCAAAAATGAGCTTGTCAAGAAATTTGTAAAAACAATTTCGTGACAGACTGTATCTACAGCCAAACTAACCCTAGGTGACAAGACGAAGAAAGCGAGCCTCAGGTGCCTACACGATATCTCGAAAACCGTAATCTAACAAATAAAAATCACGAAGACAAAATCACGAATAAAAAAAAATTCTAAAAATAAATCTCCAAAGATGAAATATCGAATTCAAATTTTGACATTCGAGACTTAAAAGAATTATTTTTGAAATTTTTTCATTTGATCCGGTTGAGATAATTGCCATGTAAGCTAGCGTGTTACATTTGGCGCCCATTCTATCAAGACTTGAGTGGCCTCAATTTTCTCAGGTTTTACTCGAAACGGCAAAGAGCTATGATCCCACTAACCATTATGGTGGGCGGATGCGTAATGCACAAATTGACTTACGCCATTGTCTAAGCATAGCACCTATGGAATATTGCTTACATTTTGGCATTCCTTCAAAAAAGGCAAAGAGGTTGTTAAATTGTTGTCCTTGGAGGTGGGTTTTAACTGTGCATGATACGAGTAGCACCTTTGGACTTGGTGTCTGCTCAGGCGAGAGTGGGGATACTCACATGTCTAAAGGTGCTAGTACACGGTATGTAGCACGCCACATATATATGTGGCTCTGACGTAATTTTGACGTCAGCGTATGGAGCCAATGGCTACATAAGGTACTCATACGTATGAGGCACGATATGAGGCACTCGTGATACATCATAAACGAATAACCAATAGCCAACTGATATGTGCGCCCTTATGTAGCCACTGCGCTACATACGGAAAACGAAATGTGTGCCTTATGTGTACTCTATCTGGTGACGTCAGAGCCACATATATATGTGGCGCGCTACATACCGTGTACTAGCACCTTAAGGGTGGCACGCAGAGTGTTTGAGTAGATACTGTTAGTACTAGGAGCTACAGCTGTGATCATAAAAAGTAAATTTTGGACAATTTTCTGTGCAACATTGAAGAAGTCAAATTTAAAGATATATTTCACTCTCTCCGATGATAGTGACATTATATATCTGAGTAGTCGAATCCAGAAGAGGACATTGAGGATGACGAATCTATCGCTATGAGCAAGGCGAAAAATAATCTCAAAGTAGATGAAGTCATTTTAACGATCAAATCCAAGAAACTTGGCAAATCTCCCGAACTGGAAGAAATCCGCCATGAAGAGTGTAAGGCCCTATGCGACTAGGGAATTCAATAACTCTCGCCTGGATCAGGAATACGGCGAAAGACCTGGCGATTGGGAAAATGTGTTGGTTGTACCCATTTTCAAGAAAGGGCTACTGGAGTAAATATATCACACTTAAAGTCTCTCTGAAATAATCTTCGCCAAGCTGTTGGAAACGCATTATAGTGCTGAAGTCGATTTGAGGTTGGCGCTGCTCTGCAGAATGACGATAGTTATATTGACTTTTAGAATGGTACTTGAGACGGGTTGTTAATATTGTGCATACACCTGTGTAGATATGTTTTATCCACATTCCTAGACTATGGCGACGACATATATGTTTCATGGCAAGTACCAATACCGAGGCTGGAACTTCAGACAGTCAGTCTTTGTCCCATCTATCCAGATCAATCATAGAAACGTATTCTGGTCTGACTCCAAAAATTATTTGTCCTGGCTGATCTCAAAACATCGCGAACATCGTGTCAGCGAGATTCTAGAGCACTTATATGTATCTCAGTGCCGCTGGGTTCCATTAAAATACAATGTAGCCGACGAAGCCACTAAATTTTATAATAGCCCAGAATTTCGCTTCAATGTCAGTTGTAGAGCCCACTGTTATTAGTGGCCATCCAGGAAGTGGGTAGGACAACTAAATGCCATTTAAATTATGTATTATAAGGTATTATTAAGGCCAATGTCTCATTATTCGTTTGTTAAAAAATCTAAAGCAGTTGCCCATTGAAACAAGGGCAATCATGCAGTATAGATACCTTATTAATAACGTTTTTAGGGCGCACTCAATATTTATATTTACATAAAATTGAAAAATATTAGAGTTGACATAATTTAATAAAATATTTAAAAATCGACGAGCATTTCTTTTAAGGTCACAAATTTAATTAAAAGCGGTCGTGTCAAAAAAATTGCACTCATTATAAGTCACCAAGTAAGGGTGTCATGTACATGTACACGATGGCCTATTAGATGTTTTTTACTAACCACGACGCCGACCGACTTCACGTTGTTAAGTCGATTGGATTTAAAATTACAAACGTGAAAGTGTAACCACAAGAATTGAAATTAAGCGTCAATGTCATAGATTATATTTTGTCAATCGATGACATTTTTTGTTTGCATTTAATGGAAATTGGGTTCACCAAAAAATACGTTCTGCCTATATGTGGGTAAATACATAATTTTTCTAAAAGAAAGTATTTAATTTTTGTCCAAAACATCTCTAACAAATTGAACTAAAATTGATATTTGAGTTCAGGGTATTTATGACTAATATAACTGCACAGCACAGTCAGTTTTTCTCTAAAAATGCGCATAAAGAAAATTTTGAAAATTCAATTTTACTCGAAAACGGTCATAAGAAATAAAAAGCAAAGCGAAAATCGTTCCATTGGCTTAAAGTTTCTCGAAAGTACTTAAAAAGTCTCTATTCCTACAAGTAATAACAATCTTTAAAAAAAAATCTGCAAGGACGAAAAGAAAAGTTATCTCGAAAACAAAACTCTTAAAGTAAGTTGTTCGAAAGATATGAAACAATTATTGTCAGAAGTAAGGAACGGCTAAACTCCCCAAATCGAACGCGAATACATTAATAAGCAACTTCTGAAATACTCGTATTAGACACGTATTTATTCTCAGTCCTAAAAACATTGCCGGATCTTGCATGAGATATTTTCATACTGAGGGAAAGTTGACATTACATTGTGACATTGACATTGTTGACATTGTGCTGATATACTTTAAATCAGCGGTTGCCAAAAGGTGGTCTGCGGAACCCGAGAATTAACTAAAACGTTTGTAGAAAACAGTCATAACATAACCGAGCGGCTCGCATTATTTGGATTTTTTGAGAAAAAAAAAATGCTTAGAATGCTCATATTGTCATAAATAAGTATGTATCTGTTTTGATCAAAATCGTTTGAGTGGATTTTAGTTAAAAATATGTAACAAATAAGTATTACAATGTTTGTTTCGAAAAACATTGTTCTTCAACTGTTAACTGAAAACTGAGTAGGTACCTACTACAATTGTTCAAGATATAAGCATTACCTAACCTACAAGTTATATTTTTATCTAAATCGAAAATGGTGTTTTCGAGATACCTACGGGAAATCGAAGGACGGGACGCAGCCATTTATTAAGGTAAGAATAACGATTGTACCATAAAAATGAGTTTTTGTTAAAATCGTATATCTACCGTTTTAGAGAAAAAGACAATTTTCAAAACTACCGTTATTGGACTTTTTGCAAGACTCTGGGTATACAGTCATGTTAACCATTCCCACATTAACTTACCAATCAATTTTGGTTGAACTCCTTAGAGCCGTTTTCGAAAAAATCAATATTGTTTAGCATTTCATAGAAATTATAAATGGTAAAAGTTTATGCTTCAGGCCTAAGGGACAGACTGACGGACAGAATTGTGAGAAGCGAGATCAACTTTTTTAATTTCCCTATCATAGCGATAATATTTTATAATTGATTAAAATCTTGAGTTCGAAATTTTGTACGAAAAAAATCCCGGGAAAAATACAAATTACAGGTTTTTTTGACAAACATCCGAGAGTATAATTATATATATATATAGTATATAATCCTGGAAAAGCTTCTCAATTCAGCCGTTCAGCCTTTCATTCGTCCCAAAAAATGAAAACCCACTCAAACGAATGGTTGTGGGAATCTTGGCCTATAGGGTGCCTATAAGGACCTGTTGCGCCATCTATTTTGTTAATTTTTTAATTGGTCAACGATATCATGCGATTTATCACTCTTGGACTTCTATTTATAGGGTTAGCTCAAAAGTAAGGTATAAGTACCAAATAAGCACCAATTTAAGAACTATAAAGGACGCGATACTAAAGCATAGTAGTGGACAGTAGTGAGATTAAAAAAATATATTCCAAGAGATACGGGGAATTGGCTGTGAGATTTCAAATAAAGCTTAAAGTAATTCATAATTGGATTCTGACTTATACCTATGCGATGAAGTGTCATATTGCCCTAAAAACTACTATTGCTCTCTTCTTTCTTAACTGGACTATCAGAAGATTTCTTAATTTCTTCGGCCCAATTGCTTCCTAATTTCTAATACCGCGATGGTGCTGAACATTCACATTACATTATGTATTCAGCTGTGTCGCCTTCTTCAAGACTCAGTCGGCACTCTGGAGAATCGGTTAGAATCATAATCTTTAAAAGTTAGTTAAAGTTTAATAGAAGGGTTCGAGTCTTGTGAAAGGAGTTTCTGAACCTTTTTTCGGCAGGTTTTTCTATTTCGCTCAATATTTTCCAGGAACCCACTATACCTATATGTAGTTTGGTAACTGAGGGATAAGGTTTTTTGCATGTGGACTGCAACCACGTAGATCATATCAAGTTTAGTTTAGTTTCATGCTGAGTGGTCAGTAAGACTTATCTATTTTGATTCTATTAAACTTTTAATATTTATTGATATGTGGAAGGGTGTTACTTATAAAGGGTCCGCCATCTAACGTTTTTTTTTTTTCAACTAGTGCTTATTTCGCGAATGGTAACACTTAGCTCATGTCTGATTTGACAGATAATTAGTTTTATCCTTCCGCTGAACGAATATGGTTGTGTATACGCTTGAACAACGCTGGGAAATATTGCGACATTACTTTGAAAATCATGGTAATGTTGCAGAATGTGTGCGAAAATTGCGTACGGATTTTGGAAGAAGAGAAGCACCGTCAGCTCCGTATGTTCGTTATCTTGTGAAAAAAGTGAAAGAAACTGGCATCCTCATCGATAAACCAAAGCGTGAAAAGCCAAAAACAGTGCGTATATACAAAACGAGTCACTGTTTGGTGCGGATTTTGGTCAAGAGGCATAATTGGACCATTTTTCTTCGAAAATGAGCAAGGAGTGGCCGTTACAGTCAATGGCGATCGTTATCGGGCCATGTTGAACGAATTTTTGTTCACAAAAATTGAAGAGGAGGATATTGGCAACATTTGGTTTCAACAGGACGGCGCTACGTGCCACACAGCCGAAGCTACACTCGATGTTTTGCGCCCTGTTTTTGAAGATCGCATTATCAGCCGCAGAGCTGATGTCGTTTGGCCACCGCGGAGCTGCGATTTGACACCGTTGGACTATTATTTGTGGGGTTCCGTAAAAGATAATTGTTACGCCGACATGCCAGAGACAATTGACGCTTTAAAGGACAATATTCGTGAAGCCATTGGTGAAATACAGCTGCACACAATCGATAATGTGCTTAAAAATTGGACCGATCGTGTAGGCTACTGCATGGCCAGCCGAGGCAGCCATTTGAATGAAATTATTTTCCATTATTAACCGGAAGGATTGTACTTTCAAATAAAAAAAGAAATTTGAGAAAATATTCAGTAGTTTTTTTTTATAGCATTTTCAAAAAAAAAAGTTATTTGGCGGAACCTTTATTATTATACCTTGACCTTCTATACAGCAACTATGGGAGAGGTTTGCATGGATTCTAACATGCAAGACGTTGTACCTTAGTAAGTTTTATGATAGCGGTTTTTTGGTTTTGTCCACTATGCTTCGTAACCAATTGCGTTGAAGCTAAAACTGCTTAGACTATGAAGGAGGGCGTTTGTGACTAACTAGCAATTATGCGCGTATTCGCTCCAGTTACAGAAGTACCTAGTGTGCTTTGCTACATGCAAAAAAAATGTTTCCCCATACGAACAGTCCCCCTTATCCCGTCGCTAGTTACTGGGGCACCAAGAAAAATTTCCAAAATCTACGAAATAGATTTCCTCTATTTTGTATATAGAGTAGACAAGCCGAGTTTAAAGTCGATCGGATGAAAAATAGGAATTGACCCCTCTTTCGGAGTTTAAGTTTTCCCAAATCGCTCTTAAGTGGTCACTTTGGTCATAAAGAGAAATTTGATTTTAAAAAAACTACTTTGGGCTGGGCGTTGATCACCAATTGCCAATCATTTAAGACAAGCAGTGATATGACCACAAGTGGACTAAGAGTATACTTCTATTTGAAGGCAGCAGTCATTTTTAAAGGTGTGCAGCTGCTCTTTTAGGTATTAGGAACACTTGATTGTGTTTAGGTAATAGAGATCGATAGTGATCCAAGACACCGATACAAAGCCTTCTCCCTCTTTTCCGGATTGATTCTAGGTTTTCATTCCACCAGGCACAAATAGCTACAACTACATACATATATGAATATAATTATTGATGAACTAGTGGCGTTAAAGCAATGATTCCAACCAAAGTATTTGCTGATCGTCTCCCAAAAATAATGAAATTGACTCTAATTTCCCAAAATAAATTAATCGGGAACCAACCTTTCGAGAAGCGTTTTCACTTTGAGACTCAAACTCAACATTGGTAGTTGAATAATATCATCACCATTACGAAGGTTCTGGCTATCAATAATGGTCACAATATACCAAATTCATTGCCAAAGACGTAATGTAATATCATCATAATCATATGCCACCGAGAGCTCCCCTCCACCTTAAAAGAGTCCTTCAGACTTAAACGACCCCAATAAAACCAAATGTTATCTTTGTCTTAACATGTCCCATATGGTATTCAGACAAGCACTATATACGATTAAATCCCCATTAAACTCTTACTATGGACTTATAAAGATGTTCCTATAAGCATTGAATGTGCAGCATTTTATCAACTTGAGATACTCGTACTCATGCTGTCGCATAGATTACTACTAAAGACACTTACCCACAATTACACTGAATGCAATATAGACAGTCTCCAAAGTCCTTTATAATTGATGATATAAATTAATCCTTGTGAAGCGCACACAATCGTTCCGTTTCTCGTTCGTAGCTTTATGATTATCCAGTGTGGGAAAAAACTAAGGATATGTATCTGCTTAAAAGGGTCGAACTTATTCCCGCACTGAACTATAGAAATCCTCTGCTATAATGAATTCTCACAGTAAATACGAACCCATCAGACTGGTTACACTACTCGCTAATAAGCAAATAATTTATCCTTCTTATTGTGATTCCAATTGATGCATACGCGGATGCCAAAGCAAAGACTCTGTATACACAGCGACTGGGTTAAGCACACACTAGGGCAATCCACCGACTTATCTATACACCACCGACTCCCAACACTGAATTAACGACAGCACAGGACGGAACGCATACAAAACAACAAAAAGTCCAATCCCGTAAAACCCGACGATCCTGTCAATTGTCGATTGGAAACCCCATTTTTAATTATTAACCGTGTTTGCCCACCTGTACAGTTATCCAAATATCCATTAGCGATGTCCACTTTGTATGCTGCTTCGGGATCAAAGGACACAATAGTGGTAACAAAAACCAAGCACTTTGAGGGGTATAGGGGCGGTGACACTTTTAAGCCATGTCAATGTACCGAACACGAACGAATGTAACAGTGTAATCAAAGCGAACAAGTGTCATACACGTTCAGTTATAATCACAGCAACATCACCGTAAGAATCGTTACGTTGTCGTTATCCTTAAGCAAACGGCCGACATATGAAAAAGAAAACAAAACAAAATACGGACATGATGTGACAGACACTGTTATCGCGAATTGCAGGATATGAAGTCCCGAGATTCGTTTTCAAGAATCTTTCGTATTGAATGCAAAATACCCGAGAACCGTTTCGGACACGAAGTTGGCAATCACCACAACCGAACGCACTGGCAGCCAATTACGAACTGACAGCTGGAAGTGAGTATGGCTTTACGATTACCGTAAATGCCAACACACACCGTAGGGGGAGGAACCGTACTGAGGAATATGGGTGCAGCTCCAGAAACATTCGTGGTTACGTATGTTGCGACTTGCGAGTCATAATATCTAAGAATGGTTCTTAATAAAAAAAATACATAAAAAAGTGTTCCTAAGCAACATTCTCATAGGACAGCCAGTACCATTCCAATCCCATTTCTAATGCCATTTCACCGATAGTTGAGATGATAATGACCAGACATCTATGAAACATGTTGTCAAAGGATGCTGTGCGCGCTCTATCAACATGGGTCCATGCGCACGTTTCTCTCAGTTAGGAAAGCTTTTTAAAGCTTGCACATTGTGTCGACTTTGTTCGCTCTAACTTTCAAATTCGGTGATAGTCGAGACTTACCTGCTGCTCTGTAAGTATCTTCAAAGGACCTAAACTAAAGACCACCAGGCACCAACCACATCCACCCATTACGTCAATTTAAATGCTTTGTTTGGATACTCCTCTTGGCTGTGAATTGGCCAGCTGAGATTTTTTGAGATGAAACATTTTTTTTTTTTTTTGCTTTTATCTAATGGGGTTTCGGAGATTTGGTTGTTGTTGTTGTTGTGGTGTAAGGTGTGAGGGATGCGTTGAGGAATTTTGTAATCGCTTTGGTTATGAGTTGGTGAATTGGGTATTTTTTTAAAAGGAACAATGATTTGCTTGAATTTTGTTTTTTAACAATAAAGTGAAATGTTTGGCACTTTCTGAGCATAACAGTGTAACCTTTAAGATGCAATAAAAAAAAAATATTTAAAGTGGTCCCATGTGCAAATTTGATTTGGTGAGTATTCGGTAGAGATTATGAGTCAAGTGCCTACATTTGTCTGACTGTGAATACATTTTTGGTTTCCTTGTTGTGGCGTGACGTATAGCTTGATGGAAACCAGATGACAACTGCAAAGTGGATATATGTACTACCTACCTAATTATTTATATGTCTGTGGAAATGTTCTTGAATTTTCTACAACATTCTTAATTGCGAATTCCTATTTAATCCTAAAAATGTTGAAAAGATAAGATACCTGATCCTTTAATGCGTTCCAATTTGGATGAACGTCAGTCGCAGTCGGTGAAAATCGATTCTAGATACTGCATGGAAAGTAAACTTAAAGAGTTTTATTTTGATTGAGCTTGGACATTTTGAAATCGATAGCAATCGCATTCAGAGCCTCTGGCAGCAGGCTAAGAGCCTATGACCGAGAGTGTTGAAACAACCCGAGTGCAAGTCATCGGTCGCACTAGAGTACAGACCGAATGGCACCCGTGTGGTTTCCATTATATCTGTTCTTTGAAAACTGTATAGTATTGTGTTTACTAAGGGTAGGTCGGAATAGTAGTTGTAGTTGTAATTGTCAAATTTTTTTATGTTAATCCTTCGGTCTAATATGCAAGAGTGTTTTTGTTCTTGAACATGGTCACTATTTTTTAATTGGTAGTACATAGCATAGCTCTACAAAACCCTTATCCCGCCAGTCCTGCTTTATGGCGCCGAGTGCTGGACGATAAGCAGGAAGGGAGAGCTGATACTGGGCTCCTTCGAAAGAAAAATACTTCGGCGGATTTTTGGTCCTGTGTGTGACGAGGGCGAATGAAGGAGAAGATACAACCGCGAACTCTATAAGCTGTACCAAGATGTGGATGTAATCCAAAAAGCCAAAATATGTCGACTACATTGGCTCGGCCACATCGTATTGGACATTGGACAATAATGCTCCAGCTAAGAGGATTTTCGAATCCCACCAGGTTCGAGAAGACAAGGAAGACCGAACCTCCGGTTCAAAGACCAAGCCATCGCGGATGCCAGAGCGCTTGATCTGGACAACTGGAAGCAGCGTGCCCGGGATCGTAGAGGATGGAAGGCTGCAGTGTCTCAGGCAGAGACTCTTCACGGGTCGGGAGCCCGATAAATAATTAAGGAGTCATATGGACTGGGCGCAGGCACAGTTGTTGAGTGGTAGGTAAGTAGACTGGACCACTGAGTAAAAAGTATTAGGTTCAAACCCAGTCCTAAATCTATTTTTTGCGTCAATTAAGTATTTATATATTTTTTGGTAAATAGTATAAGTTTAGTTTTACTCGGATTAACGCCGAGGGCAAATCGTGTGACCCGAGTGCTTAGCTTAAGCCGGTCCCCTCCTGTTACTTCGCCATTAACTGGTAGTACAAGGAGGCGCAAAAGTCCTAACCCTATCGGAAGATGCTATACTTTTTGCAAATGGCGGCAAATGTTAATTCTCCTTTGACATTTTGTAAAGGAAACAGATACAAAATACCCGTCATAGTGTTGGCGCAGCGTGAATTTCGGAAGGGAGTTTCCCGGTCGTCCGACATCAACTGGGCAAACACTACGACGTTTAGCCGTTCGCCTTCGCCTAAAAGAGTATGGGACAACACGAGATACTACCAGGTCTGGCCAGCCTCTGGGGTACCGAAAATACGCGTATAACCCACGAAGAGCCATTACACCCTCTCAAATTTACTGCATGGTGTGCTGTTTACACTGGAAGCATCACTGACCCTTTTTTTCGAAAACGCCGCAGGCCAAAAGACTACTGTAAACAGCGAGATCTAAATAGCCGTGCGCATCGACTTCCTTCTTCCTCAATTGAATGAATTTGGACCGTAAGAATATGGTTCCAACAGAATGGAGTAACGGGAAATACTGAACGAGTCAAACCTGTAATACTGAGTGCTGCATTTCCGGGTCGCATAATCTCTCATTTTGGCGACTTGCATGGTTGCACTGGCCGGAAAGATGGCCTGCTTTAACCATTCCTAACTTATTTTTGCGGGTTTTTTTTAAGGCACGAGTCTATGTCAACAAGCCTCAGACTATTGAAGTCCTCAAAGAGAATATTCTGGCATGAGCGATGGAAAATGCCATAAATTGGGCTCTCGAATGGTCTTCAATTCTGACTTCGGCCACTTACATAGCAGATATCATTTCTACGTTATATCTATTCTAATCAATGTTCACAAATATAAAACAATACAAAAAAGCTTGAAACTGTTTTTAGGCAAAACTTTTCCAACTATTTTGAGCTATTATTCAAATTTTGGGTCCATCCAGAAGCTGAGCTGCAATATATTCAAAACAGATCTTATTTATGGTATGCTAGTGGACAACACTAATGGTCCCCGTTGTTTTAGCCGAGAGTGTTAGTCTAAATTCACGAACATCAACTCGCTATCGATCTCAACAGCTCAACATTTCACGCACTAGCCTGAGGAGAATTCTGCACAAAGATCTCGGATTATTCGCTTAGAAGGTCCAATTGACTCAGCAATTGAAAGTGCACGACCATCCGCTTCGTTATAGTTTCGGGGTTTGGGCCTTAGAGCAGCTTGAATTGGAGAACAATTTTGGGCGAAAAATGATCTTTTCTGACGAGGCGCATTTTCATCTCAGCGGCTACGTTAAGAAACAAAATTGCCGCATTTGGGACTCGGAAAACCCGCACGTTATTGTTGAGAAGCCAATGCATCCACAGAGAGTGACATTTTGGTGCGTATTGTGGAAAATGAAATGAAAATGAAAATGAGGCTGGGAACAGCGTTTCGGTCAACGGCGACAGAGCCATGTTAACCGACTTTTTTCACTGAAATTGAAGACATGGATTTGGACGACCTGTGGTTCATGCAGGATGGCGCGCCATACCTCCAAATTCCCAAATTGTGTTATTGGCCGTCTTGGCGGTGTCAATTGGGCGCCTCGGAGCTGCAATTCGACCCCATTGAACTTTTTATGGGATATTATGCCAACAATCCAGAAACGATTCAAGCATTTAAAGCCAATATCATCCAAACAATCCGTGGCAATCGCTACTGCGAAACCAGACGAAGGCAGCCACTTGAACGACGTTGTGTTCCATAAATAATGGGAATATTTGCTCTTACTAATAAAGCCATTTTTTTATTTTTTTTTTTTTTTTTTTTTTTGTATTTGGCCCACCCTTTATAAGAAGTTAGATAAAGTATGTTCAGCATAGAAGACATCTGATCTGATCTACAGAGCCGCAATCAGTCTCAAAATCTTGAAGCAGTGTATGAAGATGAATTCATAACCATAACTAGCTGCAGGTGCACAACACCTTTATCAGCTTATCGGTGGTTTTAACCGAGAACCGAGAACCCAGAGCACTCAAGATCAACTAGGAAAAACACCACTGTCTACTGTAGGTATAAGTTAGGTATGTTAATGTCAGCCCAATGACTTTAGAAAGATAGAAGCAGCTCTCACGTGTCACATTCAATAACAAATTAATTTCCCAATCTGTAGTCGACGGCGCGCGGCTTAAATTCAACATCAGCTTCGAAATGAATTTCCCTAAATTCTTCTGTACTGCCAAATGCAAATTACGTTTTCCACAAAGCATCCACGTGATCAACCGTCAGCAATCATCCAAAGTACTCCATCCTCCTAATGTGTCAATAAAATTCGAACAATCGCAATTACTAAAATTAGCCGCCACTCCTGCACGTTCCCTCTGTCATCGGAAAAGGAGTCATAAAATAAGAAGTCACATAAAAACGAAGCAACAGAAAGAGAATAAACGAAGGCAAGCATCAGGAACCAGGTGCCCATCTACCGCATACCTTCATCTTGCAAATCATTGATAAGAATTCCAATTCAATTGATTGTGAGAAACATTTTCATTATTTTCTTTTTTTTTTCATTTCCCAATCTCTTGGGATGAAAAGTTCTTATCACAAGTGAATTACCTTCTTTTTTTCGGTTTGGATTTCTTTACATTTTGGCGAGTGTCTTTTTTTTTATGGAGACACTTTGCCGCTAGCAGCCAGAAATTACTACAAGAGATCAGGATGACACATTCCACTGCCATCCCCGTCTGATTAAACGAAGAGGGAAAAAAGTATCTTAAAGTTTTGCCCGAAGTATCTAAAGGTATATACTGGAAGATACCTAGTTATAAATTCCTGCAGCACATTGGGTAGTGATTGGAGAATTCAACGCAACAGCAACTCCTTGCCTGGTGCACAACGCGCCGGGAGTTTGTGTCTTTTATTCCCGACATCGGCATCAAATCCAACCGAGAAAGGAGTAACTTTTCGGAGTCGTCGGAGAGAAGAAAACTTTTCCAGAAAAACAGATTGAGCAGATAACCCAAACGAAGAATTGTCTAATTAACACTTTCGTTAAGGTTGATTCAAAGTTGAATCCGGTCGAAGCTGCCATAGATGGGGATGGCAAAGGGGGGCTGGTTGGGTGATGGTGTCCGACACATTGCCGTGGAAAGGATACCGTGGGGTAGGAAATGGCCGGCGCGCGCAGAAAAACACCAGTAGCTGTAATTTATTATTGGTGTCCTCTGATTTCTAAACGATTAAGCATTCTATTCATTTTTACAGATAGACAGTAATTACATGGTAAGCCATTATTCTCGTGATCGTTATTGTCACGGCAGTCATGAGGAGAAAGAGGGAGAGTGGATAAGGGTAGCTGTCCGCCACTGGCGACGCCAACTCATTGGGGTTGATATTAATTAAATGTTTCAATTGTTGTACATTTTGGCCAGTATGATGTGCAATTAGAGAGGGGGTAGGAGGTCGAATTTGCGCCAGAGATTCATGGAGATTAATGACCAAGCGACTGCTACATAAATTTGGTGTCATAGACTGTAAAATGTATCTTTAATGTGGGAATATAGATGTTTTCGGAAATGACTTTATTTTGTTTGACTATAAAGGTTGATGAAGTGTCGTTGACTATTTATGTTGGGATTATGAGGTATCCAGGGGTTAAATAAGTTGGGTCCGTGATATATGTAACTTTATAGTTTGATTTTATTGTCAGAGAACTAGGAGTCCAGTATGGCACGTAGAATGCATAGTTTCATTTTATTCCCGAATAATGTTCAACATTACGGGTCGACCAAATGATATCGAGTTTTGATCCATTCGTTTTTAGTTCTAAGACCATTTGCATATGGAATGTGTTAGCAGAGATGCTGATACAAATAAGTATATAACTGCTATTCAGGAAGTGCGATGGGATCGGTAGGATAAAAAGCGAATGATAAAGTGTTAGATGTATCACAGTGATTGCTACAGACAGCAGAGTCTGTGCTAACAAGCAAGTGTATTTGTCATACGCGTCAGACTTTGGTCGGGACAATAATGAATGAACGCCTGATGACAATCCGCATCAAGGCAAATTCGCAAACATTCATCGCCATATAGAATCGGCATATAATCATGCCTACGCTGACCATCCGTCCTTTATTTAAAAGGACAGTCCTTTCTTTTTTACCTCTGTCCTGTATTTTTTTATTTTTATTAAAGGACGGATTTTGTCCTTTATTTTTGAAACTGTCCTTTAAAATACTGACAAAAAAAATTGTATGTATATGTATAGCATAAAGAATTAATTTTTGATCAATTGAACTCTACGAAGTATCGAAACATAAACTGTAATGTTATGAAACTCATGCCAACAATACATTTGCCAATAGAATTCTACATTATTGGACGTAGAAGTCTTTGGGAGGGTCTTTTTTCGTGAAACACCGGATTTGCCAAGTATTGAGAAAAGTCTACCATTTATGACTTATTTTTAAATGGCGTACAACTGAAATATCATATAATATTTGTCCTGACTTATTGGTGATCATCGCCCAGCCCAAGCAGTAAGAGCTAGGAAGCAAATATTTTGAAACAAATTTCCTTGTATGGCCAAAGTAAGCACTTAGAAACCATTTGGAGAAATTCGAACTCCAAAAGGGGAAAAGTGGAAAGGGGCGAGGTCAAAGTATGAGAAATTTCTTATTTTTCATGCGATTGACTTCAAACTCCGTTTGTGTACCTAAACCTACTCTAGATATATGAGAAATAAATGAAATAGTTTTCCTGATTTTGGAAAAATTTTCCTGGGGCCCGAGTTATTATTGACTGGAAAAGGAGGGTTCAGTTTGCATAAGGAACATTTTTGTTCATCCTATCAAGCGAGTAACAAAATACACTAACTTTTGTAACGGGGACGGGGCGAATCTACGGATAGACGCTAGTTTTTTTGTAAAAAGGTATGTATCTATATATATAAAAATTGAGCCCTAAAATGTTTGTCGTCGATTCACGCCTTAACGCATATACCGTTTTTAACCAAACTTTCACACATCTTTTGTATTGGTCCATATACGGTTTCTGTAAAGTTTGGTCAAAATTGGACGAAGGGGCGTGGCACCGCCCATACAAAAAAAACCCTCAAAATCGTATATCTCGAAAACCACCAAATCGATTGAGCTGAAACTTACAGATAATCTTAGGTATTAGTCCTGGAATGGTCCTGTGAAGATTGGTCAAAATTGGACAAAGGAGCGTGGCACCGCCCATACAAAAAAAAACATTCAAAATCTTATATCTCGAAAACCGCCGAATCGATTGAGTTTAAACTTACAGACAATCTTAGGTATTGGCCCAGGAGTATTGCTATGAAAATTGGTAAAAATTGGACAAAGAGGCGTGGCACCGCCCATACAAAAAATATCTCGAAAACCGCCGAATCGATAGAGTTGAAACTTACAGATAACCTTAGGCTTAGGAGTGTTGCTGTAAGATTGGTAAATTTTGGATAAAAGGGCGTGTCACAGCCCATATAAAAGAATCTTCTATGGGGTGAAACTCGATGACGTTATAACTCGATAACCGCTGGGCCGATTTTCATGATTCTTTTTCTGTATTTCAGGTTTACGCAGAAAGAAAATTCCAGAAAATCGATTTATTCTCGCATTTTACGTCAGAACATTATTATATCTATGTTCTATAAGCAATACAATTTCTGTGCACGGGCAAAGCCGGGCGGGTACAGCTAGTGTGCTAATAAATTGACAGCTTGTATTTATAATTTTTTACGGACAGGTAAAAAAAAACAGATACAAATTTCCATAGTAAACAAAACAGGGTCGAAAAAGGTTCATTTGCATAGTAACACATATGTAAATTACGACGTCTATCGCCTTTTTGTCATATTTTATCAAATATTCGTACCAATTTAGACACCAAGCCGGTTTAGTAAATTAACCATAAAATAATGTTTTTAAATAACATTTTCGGGAAAGCTACGGAAAGCTAAACAACATCGTAGAGGCGTTGTAAGGCGGCTCTGAGATTGAGGCAACTAGCAATAAGCTACTAAGTAGCTAGCAACTATCAATAAGCAATACGCAACTTTATTTTAACCTATTATCACATCGAAGCAACATTATTGCCTGAAAGCAACGAATATTGCTTCCTAGTAGTAGTATTTGTGATTATTGACACATTCTTTTTTTCAACACAAAATTCGTAGAAGTTGTGGAAAATTATAATTATGATAGCTAAAAAGCTATAATTATGATAGCTAAAAATTTCAGGAAATACTGTTGCTTCGATGTGAAAATAGGTTAACATAAGTCGGCTCTCACATTGAGGCAACAATCAATAAGCAACTGATGGCAATCAGGGTTGTCAGATGTGGCGATTTATCGCCAAACGGGCGATTTGAAATTTCATTTGGCGACACGAAAATCGGTTTGGCGACGAAACCCAAAAAAGGCGATATTTTTAGATTTTGGCGATTTCAATATTTTTAACCAAAATCCTCATATTTTTTATTTTTTATAATTATTATATTCACTCAAACCTTATGCACATCTGTGATGACTGTGACGAAATATTAAAATTAGTAATGAATGAAGACAACTCTAAACCTTGGAAATATACTGATTTAGGGTCGGATTTTGAAAGAATCACGATAGAAAACAGTGGTAGCACATCAGACCATTTGAATGAAGTTAAGAAGCAAGATAACGATTTAATTCTTGTTTACTAAGAGAAATGCGAATAAGATTGTCTGACTGCAACACACCTTTTCTTTCTTTGGGATATTTGTCACCATGCGTTTATTTAAGCCAACTGCGACCCTGTTTTAAAAGTCCGCTAGTAAGCTTGATTCCACCCAATAGCTTCCAACTTACTGAGGCTCAGTGGGAAAAATTAATTTCTGTCAATTGGTCAAATGAATTTTATCTAGAAAGTGTACCCGAAGACGACGCTTTGAAGTTTTGAAACAAGATCTACAAAATGACAAATGGGGAATTTGCATTAAGTTTTTTTACGTAAAAATTGCGAGTTGCACGAATTCATTAGATTTCTATGGTTTTTCGATTTCGATTACTGGTTTTAAAACCTGACAACCCTGCTGGCAATAGGAAACACGCAAAATTATCGCTCACAATTATTTTACTTTGAATTAAATTAGAGCTCTCACATCAAAGCTACTAAATATCGTTCGAACGAAAAATGTTGCTGATTGCTTATTGGCAGTTGCTATAGCAACTATAGTTGCTTAATGCTTGTTGCCTCAATCTGAGAGCCGCCTAAAGTTGCATTTTGCTTATTGACAGTTGCTAGCTAGCTGCTTAGTTGCTAGTTGCTTAGTTGCTAATATATATAACGGTTATAAGTGAATGTCAATCCAATATTTTTTTTTGTTTTTATTGAACATAGTAATGTTAATGTTTTTTGCTATCTAATTATTTTTTTTTTAATTACCAACAGTTTGTAAGCAGAAAAATTATTGTCCTTTATTTTCCTTTGACAAATATGGTCACCCCATATAGAAAAACGCTACCATATACGGTTTGAACGGGCTCCTTGATCGGACCGGCTCTATGAAATTAGGCCCCAATGAAAAAAGGCCCCAAAAATTGGGGAAATATTTCATAGTGAAAAATGGAACCATTCCATTTATGAAAAAATGCCCCAAAGCAAATGAAAAATTGCTCCAAAATAATAATTGGCGAACAACAACAAAAATTATAATGAAATTTTCGTTCAATAAGGCCCTTATTGCATTTTTTTTTTTTTTTTGCCTTTTTGCATTTTATTGGGGTGATTTTTCATTTAATGGAAATTGTTTGAAGATCATTTGAAACATTTTTCATTCTCTGATTCGAGCAATTTTTTTTATTTTAGTCTCTTAAATTTCCTAAAGCTTAAAGCCAGATCGGTTTTTGAAATAACTGTGTACAGTAACATCGACCTAGCCAGAAGAGTGAAGGTCCAACCACTGCGGTGGCTAGGTCATGTAGAGCGAATGAACGTGAATGCTCCGGCCCGGAAGATCTTCGAATCCATACCCGAAGGACGGCGCAGTAGAGGTAGATCGCGACTCAGGTGGCGCACGCAAGTGGAAGGGGACCTTAACCAACTTATGCCCAGTTGCACAGTCAGAGTTTAAACTCTCGTTTTGGTTTTAACCTTCGTTTAACTAATTTTCGGTTTCACTGTGTTGGTTTAAACCCAAAGTGGAGTTCAACTCTCGGTTTAAGTTAAACGCCTGCATTCTGCCGTTTAAACTTTCGTTTGACAGCTGCTATTTCATACGGAGTGTTGAGAGAGAGAATAAAAGAGATAAATTGTGAAAACTAGAGTTATGATTAGTTTCAGCATTACTGCGGTAAACCCACTGTTATAAAATGTCATCAGAAAATTTCAATAGATTTCCAACCAATATACTTTTTAAGGAAAAACCCTTTTTTTCATGTGAACAACAGGTAGATTTTAGCCCAAACATAATGTAGACAAGCGTAAATAGTACCTATTGAGGTTTTTTCAATACAAATTAATTAATTTAGTGTGTGGAAATGACGATTATTTTTTTGTAATGCTACTAGTGATTTCTTTAGATTCTTGGCGAATAAAATATATCTATACATACTCAAATCGTTCACCTTATGTTTTGGCTGAAACAAGACACTACCTACTCTATGCTTTATAAAATGCAATTTGTTTGTCCGATTTTGAACACACTTCTCGGAGTTCATACCATTTTTATATACAGATCTAGATAACATTTTTGTATAACAGGCCAAGATAGCGCAGATTTTCGCAGAAACACCAGCAAAAAACTTTGCGCGTACCTATTACCAGACAATGACCCTAATTAGTGGCTCATAAAATCCTTTCAATTTTCATTATCATTACTGGCGACGTGTGATTGGATGTGGTAAAAACCCAGCGACTGACAAGGAGCAGTACCTGTGATCGCATCCGTCCGAATGCCCACTACATTTCAACAACTAGCTACATATTATTATTATTGAAAAAAACAAAAATTAATTACATACTGCAATAATTATATGGTGAAAATAGATGACAGTTCAAACATGTGTCAAAAATAAATCAATACCGTTAATACCGAAATACATAATGTAATAATATTGCACACATTTTCTTTTATTTACAAATGGTAAAATAGATAAAGTAGAGAAAAGCAATAACCATTCATTTGATCAAAAGTGCGCTGGTAGAAAAATATCCCCTTAAGGGAAATTGTTCGGCGCCTCCACAACTGCGTTTAGTTAACTGGCAGATTATTTTGAAACTGTGAAACTGAACGAGTTAACCAAAAGTTTAAACTCTCGGTCAGGTTTAGTTAAACTTCAGTTTAAACTCTGACTGTGCAACTGGCCATTAGCGTGTGAAACTGGAGATAGCTGGCCAAAGATCGTGCTGGCTGGAGCGCTTGTTGGTTGAGGCCCAGGTCCACCCCGGACTGTAGCACCACCTTAAGTAAGTAAGTAACATTCTGTTCGACTTGTTCGACTGACAGTAAAGTGATTCGAAATTTACGTGAGTTTTGGTATTTTTGTTTATAACAGTTGCGTACATAAAGACTTTGTTATTTCTGCAACTTTGAAGGTTAAAACCGCAACTGGAAAGCTTATGCCCAGTTGCACAGTCAGAGTTTAAACTGAAGTTTAACTAAACCTGACCGAGAGTTTAAACTTTTGGTTTAACTCGTTCAGTTTCACAGTTCAAAATAATCTGCCAGTTAGCTAAACGCAGTTGTGGAAGCGCAGGTCAATTTCCCTTAAGGGGATATTTTTCTACCAGCGCACTTTTGATCAAATGA
This sequence comes from Cheilosia scutellata, assembly GCA_955612985.1. Classification (NCBI taxonomy): domain Eukaryota; kingdom Metazoa; phylum Arthropoda; class Insecta; order Diptera; family Syrphidae; genus Cheilosia; species Cheilosia scutellata. The sequence continues at coordinate 55,188,610 of OY015312.1, read as the reverse complement.
ATGGTTATTGCTTTTCTCTACTTTATCTATTTTCCCAGTTGTAAATAAAAGGAAATGTGTGCAATATTATTACATTATGTATTTTGGTAATAACGAAGTGAATTGATTTATTTTTGACACGTGTTTGAACTATCATCTACTTTCACCAATTAATTATTGCAGTAATTGATTTTTTTTTTTCAATAATAATAATTATGTAGTTGTTGAAATGTAGTGGGCATTCGGAGGGATGCGATCACAGGTACTGCTTCTTGTCACTCGCTGGGTTTTTACCACATCCGATCACCCGTTGCCAGTAATGGTAATTAAAAATTAATATTGAAAGGGTTTTATGAGCCTATAATTAGGGTCATTGTCTGGTAATAGGTACATACGCGCACAGTTTTTTGCTGGTGTTTCTGCGAAAGTCTGCGCCATCTTGTTCCGATTATACTTTTTTTAAACAAAAATGTAATCTAGATCTGTATACAAGAATGGTATGAACTCCGAAACTGTCCGAATCCTTTTAACTGAACAAACTTAAATTTACAGGCATTGACCCGAGAAGTGTGTTCAAAATCGGACAAACAAATTTTATTGTACCTATAAAGCATAGGTAGTGTCTTGTTTCAGCCAAAAGAAAATGTGAAAGATTTGAGTAAGTATAAATATATTTTGTTCGCCAAGAATCTAAAGAAATCGCTAGTATATAGCATTACAAAAAAATAATCGTCAGTTTTCAGTCATATAAATTCAAGAAGTGTAGCACCCAGACAATTTATCTCTTTTATTCTCTCTCTCATCTCTCTGTATGAAATGGCAGCTGTCAAAATAAACCTCAAAATGCGAGACGGAAGTTTAAACGGCAGAATGCAGGCGTTTAACTTAAACCGAGAGTTGAACTCCACTTTGGGTTTAAACGAACACTGTGAAACCGAAAATTTGTTGAACGAAGGTTTAAACCAAAACGAGAGTTTAAACTCTGACTGTGCAACTGGGCATTAAAGAGATCTTAAAAGTCCCCCTCATTTTCGAATTCGCAATATTTTTTCGAGTGTAAACCAATTTGGCAGCGGACTTATTTTTTTTTTGCCATATTTTCACCATCAGGATTTTCCCCAGCTTCCCCCGACCATACCTACCTATTTTTTGATTACAAAAAAAAAACCGCTTTCTGTTATTAACAAAAATATGATCATCATAACTTGAATAGTTTTATAGCCAGACATTGATAATTTAAAGTTTAAAATCATTGGGAGGGGACCAAACACAAATCTATTAAATACATTTTCCGGTCAAATGTTGTCACTATACAAAACTAATTGAATAGATTAAAAATATTTAAATCAAAAACTCTTTCTATTGTCTATTGCACTTGCACTTTGCATACAGCGTACCAGCCTATTATCCCAAATTATGTCAGTGATTAAGACTGCAATATCAGTAATTAAATTGATTATCTAACCACATGCCACATATTTGTTTTAATTAATATTTGCCATAAATTGCAAATTTGCACTTGGGTATATATTATTTGACTCTTGGCAAGCACAAAATATATTTAATTGGCTAAAAACAAAATGTACTTACCTCCCTTGATGTTCTGTATATCTTTAAATACTTATTTAAGCTAACTGTACCTATTAACGAAATTAATATGCACAACTCACTCTCACTTGAGAAAAAATCAATTTTAATCAATCGCAAACTAACTCACAATATGAACGTAAAAGGCCGACTGATGGATTTGGATGAATTGTTTTGGGATTTCATCTCTATGCTCTATCAAATGAAATTGGCTATGAAATCGCTTGTATAGATAAATTTGTCATAAACCCTAAATATATGGATCCATTGAGTAATTGACGTTGTTGATAATAATTATTATGTTTCGGATTAGCTTCCTAATTTAAGAGATAAACCGAATTTTTAAGAGCGCCGGCTATAAAACAGTGATAAGATAACCCATATGCGACATGGTGGATGCGATTAGTTTTTTTTTCTTTTTTGTATATATTTAACTGACGAATGTTACGGAAAATTTGTTGCATTATTTGTGAATAGCTGCCAGAAATATAGCTGAGCAGGAATATAATAAAACAGATGGAAACATTTAAACAGATGGTTGGTTAAAATTCGCATGAGCCTCTGTCAAAATAAATGGGCACTAACAATATTTTCTGTGCTTATACCGGTTTGACATAGGGGAGACTGGGGCACATTTGAACACTTTTTGCTTTGAGGTCTCATAAAATCCTATTTGTTTAAATTATTGGACTGTAAAGTATTCTCACTTTAAGAAATACAATTAAACTTTGATTTGGACAAATAACTACGTAAATTTAGTAAGGGCGTATAATTTATTTTTAATTAAAAACGAAGTAGGTCCTTATGTTCAAAGGTGCCCCCAATGTGGGGCAGTTTTGAACTAGGCTGGGGCAGTTTTGAACGGCAGTATTTGTAATTGCTTTTAGCAGCTAATAAGTTACTACAAGGTTTGTATTTCTTTAACAAAATAAATTAACTTTAAAAGAAACAAAAACGACTTAACAAAAGCAAACTGAAATTTTGAAATTACTAAAATATTTTACAAATGACTTAAAAAACTTTATAAAAACAAAAATGAGTTATTTTATTAACCGAACAGAAATTTTGAAAAATTAAAGACAAAAATCATCATCGCAGCTGTCCTCGATGTTCCCGGAGCGTTAATTGGTGTTGGTAGCTTAGCTTTTAGTTCAATGCCACTTACAGACCACTTGTTCAAATGTGCCCCGACTGTTTTGTTCAAACCTGCCCCAATAGGTCAAGCGACAGAAAAATGTGCGTAAATATTTATATTTTTCATATTTATCAAAAAACGTACATTTATACGGTTTCAAACGAAGTTATGCCTTAAAAATACATTTCACACAAAAAGAAAAGCTCACCATAAAATTTGTAAACTCTTACAAATAGAAAAATTTAAATATGCAATTTAAGCATAAAAACTCCTCATGCGGCTACTTCCAGGCGACGACTGAAAAGATTTCCGAAAGTCGTTGACCACAAAAGAGCACGGTATTACCAAGTTTAAAATTTGGTTTATACTTAGAAATATTTTTTAAATGTTGTTTTATTACCAATGTTCAAATGTGCCCCAGTCTCCCCTATGCATATTTCAAAAAATGTCAATGAGACAATAAAAATAGGTGCATAATTATCTGCTTTCAATTGTCATGAAAGTCATCTGGTTTTCCTCTGGAAAGGCAATCAGCAAAGTTCTGAGGTATGAGGCCAGCCAAAACCAGAGCTGTAGCGAGAACTATACCTGCGATATCAACGGGCAAAAAAGAAGGGAGGAACATCCACTTGAAGAGATGACCATGGGAATACGGAAACGATAACGATACTAAATTCACAGTCAGCGCTGAGGATTTCGAAAGAACAGTAATTGTCCTCGTATGATATGTTCAACCTGGACGATGATAGGCAACATTTTGGCACGAGTACGATAACTACGGCGCCAAAAATTGATAACGGTATTTTGTAGAGGGGTTAAATACAAGCATTTTTTACTATGGAAGGGAGGGGTCTATCTGGCTTCGTTTAGGCGGGAGGGGCAATTTAAAAAAAATAATACTTAAAATGAAAAAAAATAAATTGAGCAACAATGGCAACACTTACAATAAAGGACTTTATGAATTTTGTAAGCCAGGAATCTGTTCTTTGATATTATTTTTAAATCAAGTTATAACTGTTAATAGTTTTTGAAAAAAATACTTTCAAACTTGAAATTTAAGGAAAAAAATTAAAAAATAAAACTTTTATACTGATTTTTTTAATATTGAGCAAATAGATACTTAATTTGTTTGTAGTTTTTACTGTCTAAATCAATTCTTAATCGAACACTCAAAACCAGATTGATTTTTGAGAAAATTGAACATTACTTTTATATGTCGCTCCGCTTAGAGAACAAATTGCTACCCTTGCGCCTTGAAATGCATATGGGGGGGCATGCTGCCCCCCTGCAACCCCCCTGCTTGGGGTCACTGTTGGATTTTGGGATGGGTGCAAGGCTGAGTATATGCAAACTTTCTTTTAATTATATTAGTTTACCCAATATCAACAACATTCTTCAGATACAGTCTCTGGCCAGAAATTTCACATTGGTAGACAAAATTTTGCTGATTTGCATTTTAGACAATTTACAACGGATTTCTGGCTTTGAAAAATACTATAGTTCTTTGTGGTAAGTGTTGCCATTGTTTTTTAATATTTTATTTTAATTTTATTTATAATTTTTTTTTTTAATTACCCCTCCCCCCTAACCGGAGCGAGATAGACCCTCCCTCCCATAGTAAAAAATGTTTGTATTTAGGTTAGGTTAGGTTAAATAGGGGTATGAGAGAGATATCTCATACGGCACTAGGCACCAAAAGGGCCCATCGCGATCCCTAGAGGGAACCAATTGCAGTGACCTACAATGGAAAAACACCTAAACACTTGCCCTTGAGAAAACCCCAATTTCCCTGCAAAAACCAAGTAGCCCCTTGTAGTTGGTATTGTCTATCTCCTCTAGATGTTGGAAGAAGTACCTGCCTAGAAATTTCCTTCTACTACGACATATTGCCTCACATTCACAAAGTATATGTGTTATGTCCTCTTCGGCTTGCAGGTCATCGCAGAATCTACAATTGTCCGAGTCTGCCAGCCTGAGCCTTTTGGCATGTTTTCTAAGAAGACAATGCCCTGATAATATGCCGATCAGTGTCCTGAGCTGTTCCCTACCTAGTTTGAGGATTACCCTAGATCTTTTACGGTCGTATTGCGGCCAAAGTGCCTTAGATACTGCGTGACCGGTGAGGCCCTCCCACCTCCGGTCGGCTTCCTTAATTATTTTATTCCTAATATCACTTCTTATGATGCAGGGAGGTGGTTTAATATCCACATCTCCTCCATCTAACATTTCCCCGCCTTTTCTCGCAAGCTCATCAGCCTGCTCATTTCCAGCTATACCGCAGTGTCCTGGTACCCAGCACAGTCTCACTCGGTTCTGACTGCATAATGCCTTGAGCATTGTGCGACAGTTCCTGACTAATTCAGAATTGATGTTTGTAGATTCCAGTGCCTTGAGCGCAGCCTGGCTATCGATGTAGATGACTATATCCCTTCCGGATACAGATCTCATCCGCATTAGCTCTGCCGCTTTCAGAACAGCCAGAACTTCTGATTGGAAGACACTGCTTGTATCCGGCAGTCGTATAGACATTTTTAGGTCTGGGTCTACGGAGTAGATTCCAGCTCCAGTACCTTCCGCTGTTTTTGAGCCGTCTGTATAGACTGCTACTTCGCAATGTTTAATTACTTTATCCCTTTGCCATTCGTATCTTTCCGGGTATGATACCTCGTACGGAGTGTCGAAATCGACCAGAGGGTGAATTTCATCAGTTTGCACCTGTACGCCAGGGAGTAGCTCCGCTAGTATTGTACAGTGCCCAAAACTGCCCTCTTTAAAATAGCCCAAGGTTGTGAGCCGTAGCGCACTGCTTCCCGCAAGTTGCTTAATATGCAAGTCAAGTGGCGTGAGGTGTAGAAAGGTGTCCAGCGCTGCCGTAGGAGTGCTACGAAGTGCACCCGTTATTGCTATGCTAGACGCTCTCTGCACCGACGCCAGTTTGCCGACTACTGTTTTCTTCTTTGTCGCCTTCCACCATACTAGTGCGCCATATGTGAGTATGGGCCTGACCACCACTGTATATAGCCAGTGCACCATAGCAGGTTTTAGGCCCCAAGTCTTGCCTACTATTTTCTTACAAATAAAAAGAGCGTTATACGCCTTTTTGATTCTTTCCCCTACATTTGCATTCCAGTTCAGTTTCCTGTCCAGAATAACCCCAAGATACTTAGCCTTGTCAGACAGAGGCAATTCCACTCCTTCCAGTTTTGGGAGGTTAAAGTGTGGTATCTTATGTTTTCTGGTGAAGAGTAACAGTTCCGTTTTGGAGGGGTTGACGTTAAGTCCACAACCCTTTGCCCATAAGTTGACTTTTCTTAAGGCACTATCCATGATTTCACTTAATGTGTTTAAAAACTTTCCCTGAATGATAATAACTAGGTCATCAGCATATGCTGTGGCACTTATACCCCTGGAGCTCAGTTTCTTCAGAATGTCGTCCATAACAAGCACCCAAAGGAGAGGTGAAAGGACTCCCCCCTGTGGTGTACCTCTTGTCACCGCCATTCTAATGGAACTTTGTCCAAGGGAGCAGTTTATCTTCCTACTTGCAAGCATGTTGCAGACCCAGATAACTATACTGTGTTCAATGTTCATATTTAACATGGCACTTTTTATAGCTTTGCCCTCTACGTTATTAAAAGCACCCTCAATATCGAGAAAAGCTGCTAGAGCAAACTCGCCCAAGTGTAAACTTCTTTCTATCTTCCCTACTACGCTATGTAGAGCTGTTTCTACCGATTTTCCCTTCATGTATGCATGCTGCGATTCGCTTAAGAATCCATTTTTGCATTTGATCCTGATATGAGCTTCTAATAACCGCTCTAGGGTTTTTAGCATAAAAGATGACAGACTGATTGGTCTGAAATCCTTGGCTGTTGTATGCCCCTGCTTGCCAGCTTTGGGAATGAAAACCACCTTCACTTCCCTCCATGCTGCTGGTATGTACCCTAGTTTCAGACTCTGTCTTAGAATCTCCATAATTTTCCGTATTGCCCTCTCAGGTGCTTTTTGCAGCATGATCGGTAAAATTCCATCTGGGCCCGAGGATTTATACGGTTTAAAGGACTGTATAGCCCACCGCATTTTTTTCCGATTTATGAGATCAACTATCTGCCCCTCCATGTGAGGGTCAATATTGATATCTGTACGACTTTGCAGCTCAGAATCCTCTGGGATAGTAGCCCCGGGAAAATGAGATTCCACCAGGGTTACCAGAACCTCCTGACTGCTTTCGGCCCAGGTACCGTCTTTCTTTTTGAGGTAGCTAGGTACACTCGCCTCTTTTGAGAGTACTTTACGTAGTCTCGAAGCCTTATCTGTATCCGCGATTGATTCGCAAAAAAGTTTCCACGAAGCTCGTTTGGATTTCCTAATTAAGTATTTGAATTGTCTTTTGCATTCAGTATACTCAGTCCATGTAGTGTCGTCCCTGACCAACTTCGCCCTATTGTAAAGTTTCCTTACTTCTTTCTGTTTCAACCCTATGTCCCTGTTCCACCATTTCGGCTGTACCCTTTTTGGTGTCTTATTTTCCGGGCATACTTTCTCAAATGCCGTTATAAGTGTTTTGTTTATCAGCTCCACCGCCCTATCCAAGTCATTGGCAGTACTGCCAGGACTGAGTTGGGTATCGAGATTCTGATTTACCACTATCGCATATTTAGCCCAATCTGCTTTTTTAGGATTCCTATGTATACTACATGCCCTACTATGGAAGTCTACTTTGAAGCGTATCCATCGATGATCCGACATAGACGCTTCGTCCACAACCCTCCAATTTCCAACTACCAACCTGTCTGTATTGGAGACAAGGGTGATATCTAAAACCTCCTCCCTATTTCTAACTACAAAAGTAGGTGAATTCCCTCTGTTACAAAGAATGAGGTTGGACGATATAATAAAATCATAAAGACACTCACCTCTTGCATTTATGTCACTGCTGCCCCATTGAGAGTGATGGGCGTTCGCATCACAGCCCATTACATGAATCCAGTTTGTCTGACCAGCCAGTTTCTTCAATTTCTCCGGGATCACTACCTCAGAGTCATATGGGAGGTAGGCTGATGTCAAACATAGCGGTTTACCGTCTTCCCTTTCGCAGAGTACTGCAGTCAAGTCTCCTGAACTGTAATTATTCAAAAGAAAAGCCCTTATATGGTTTTTAATTAGGATACAAGTCCTGATTTTACCTTCTCCCTTATAGAACAACTCGTAATTCCGGTTCTTGAGCCCTTGGATCACGTTGTTCTTGTTGATCCAAGGCTCTTGTATCAGTACGGCTGCGACGTCCTGCTTGATGATGTACTCCAGCAAACAGGCCGTCGCTGCCCTACTATGATGCAGGTTTATCTGCAGCGCTTCCATCATCAACGGGGGGTTCCTCCTCGTCCTTGCCCTTGGTCGGTCTGACCATTACCCTTCCCATACTATACCTTACCATACCGTTGGATTTCTCCAGGTATGGCAGACTTTCCTTGTTTAAGGACAGCAGGAAGTGCTGTCCATATTGCCGTCTTGGTCCCGTCTTTAGGACCCTCCATGTGTCGGCTTTAAGTTCCCGGTTTTGCACATGTAGGAGCCCTAGTAGCTTCTCAGGGTAGGTGTATGGGCACGGAACCCAAACCCATGCCGTCGGCGGAGTGTACTGTGCCAACTCCGCCACCGTCATGCATTTCAGTTTCATACCTTCCCATGAGTCGCTACTCCCCAGGATGAACCCTCTCAGAAATTCTACCGAGGAAGTGTTTCCACAAGCGACAACCTTGCGCCCTCCTTCCCAACCAGCACCGTCGAATAGAAGTTCCACGTTTCCCGTGTCGGACAATTCCTTCCACAGGGCGTCTTGGAACTTTTCTTCGACGTATTTCCACTGGTCGATTGTCAGGCGACCGCAAGGTTCCCGCTCGTTTACTACAGCAACGAGAAGCTCATCTTTCGGGTCGCTTTGCCCTCGGCGGATAGCGGATGAAGTCCCAGCCTTCATCTTCTTCGCGTCATTAGGCTCCGCGACGTCGTCCGACCTGCCTCTCTTGCTGCTGAAACCCGTCTCAGCAGAGTTCTTCTCCCTCACCTTTGCTGCGTAAGACGTAGAGGGCGCCGGTCCGGCTTCCTCCCTCGTCTGCACATTAGCCCTCCCTTTTGCCTTCTTTTGACTGAGCGGTGGAACGGCCAGAATAGCCTTTGCTCTTTCAAAAGAGGATTTTTCCCATTTGCTGAGAGTGCTAGGATCGCAACCCTCATATTTGGCCACCTTGCGCATAGCGCCTCGAAGTGCAGCCTTTGCCTTCTGGTGCTCGTTATGCTTCGCACCCTTGCTGTTTGTGTTGGGGAGAGCACCGGTCACAGCGGACGAGCCAGCTGTTTCCACTTTTCCCCCCTCTGAAGCGTCGCCCTGTTTTGCCTTGACGTCGGATCCAGCTTCATTGGCAGCGGAAGTTCCAGCTACCTCAGCCTTCTTCTCAGCCATTTTATTTCCCTTATTTTCCTTGACGTCGGATCCAGCTTCATTGGCAGCGGAAGTTCCAGCTGCCTCAGCCTTCTTCTCGGCCATTTTATTGCCCTGTCTTTTTGCAGTTTCGAAATTAGCCTCTTTGACAGCGGATGCTCCAGCTGTCTCAGCTATCTCCTCGACCGCGTTTCCCTTAGATTCACCTGTGAGAGTACCAGCCTGCTCACAAGTGAAAGCGCTAACGTTAGTGAGAGTGTCGTCAGACTCCCCACTATCGCTAGCCAACAAACTCCCTTCCTCCAATTCCAACGCCAGGAGGGAGACGGTTGAGGAAGAGGATAATTCTCCTTCGCTCAGCTCCATCTCCCCCTCAGCATGAATTGCTTTTTGTTTTTTAATATGTTTTTTTTGTTTTGTTTTGTCCATTATTTGTACTTTAAATTTGTCCCCACGAGTAGAGCCGGAAATAACAAGGTCAGCCCAGGCAGCGCCGCTATACCTGGGTAAGGCTAATTACAACAGACCCGCGCCAAGGCGTCTGAGGGAGCTCGTTAGTAGCCGGTTTTACCCCCGGCCGATTGCAACCAGAAGCACGGTTTGCTATACGCTCTCTCCACTTCTGGTATCAGGTACGATTTTAGGGTTGTCTCCCACCTCAACTAATGGATCACGACATACGATTAAAGCGTAAGCATAAATCCTTGGCTGACACCAACCAGACAAGCTGATTGGCCATTTTCAGACGGGCGCCCGCGGGAAGGAACTACAAGCTGAGGATTTTGCCCAAGTCCTATGTTTGTATTTAACTCCTCTACATAAATCCGTCATTCGTTTTCATCGCCAAAATTATTTTACTCACCCCAATTTTTGTCCTAAAATTTCAAGTTTGAAATTGTTTTTTTCAAAAACTATTTAAGGGAATAACTTAATTTAAAAATAATATGAAAGAGCAGATTCTGGGCTTTCTAAAATGTTATAGTCTTTTATTAAAAGTGTTGCCATTGTTTTTTAATGTATTTTTTTTTCCATTTAAAGTATCATTTTCTTTAAATTACCCCTCCCGCCTAAACGGAGTAAGATAGACCCCCCCTCCCATAGTAAAAAGTGCTTGTATTTAACCCCTCTACAAAATACCGTTATCAATTTTTGGCGCCGTAGTTATCGTACTCTCCCCAACATTTTTGTCTACCCGACCAAATCCCTGTAAGGATCGCGATGTCCAAATATAAGTCCAATAAAGCTGTTTGAGTGGATGGCCTACCGATCGAGCTTGTCAAATTAGCGGGAGGCGACTTGGTAAGGAGAATGCATCAACTTATTTGGTCGAATAAATATAATATGTCCGATTAATTGAACCTCAATTTCATTTTTTTTTTTATTTTGGAAAAAAACTTGAAAAAAAATATTTTATTTTGGAAAATAAGATTTTCAACTTTTTCATCTGGGAAAGACTTTTGTCGGATTTGTTGTTTTCAGAAAAGTCCGATCTATCGTTCCCTCTCTATCTTCTTGTGGTTTGGTATTGGGAATGAGCATTGTCCGATATGTCACTTTAATTAAGACCGTATACGTATTTAAATACCTATTGTTAAGGTTCATTCATTCATTTTCAATGGTCCGCATGTCCATTAAGTGGGTCCCGGGTTTAGGTTGCTCAAGTGGACCCTCCATAGCTCTCGATTCTCCGTCATCGACTCTAAATCATCAAGGGCAATCCCCATACGGGTATAGAAGAGATTATGACTTATCTAACCATCTGATCCTGGGTCTACCTAAAGGACGCCTGCCTGATGGTAAGGATTCCATAGCACGTCGTGATATCCTGGTTGGGGACATGCGTTTAACATGACCAAACCATCGAAGCATGGACCTCACGTTCCTCACGTATTCTGGTATTTCTAATGCGATCTCTACGGGTCACACCAGCAATACAACGGAGGAATCTCATTTCGGAAGTTAAGGTTAATCTAAGTAAATATCAGTAATTCTGTTAAGTTCAAAAATGTGAAGAAACAGAAAGAAATAACCCTGGACCAGTCTTGGATAAAAAAGCACATCAGTTAACAGTTAAATTTATTTCTCCTTCCTTCCATATTTATTAAGTCCCATACACTTGTTAAATTCAAAAATGCAACAACGAAAACCTTCCGATTTGATCAAATATCTCAAAATGACCTTTTGCTGGATATAATTACTTGCAGTCATTCGTTTGCGACAGATTTCATATAGAGGGCTCCTAAAATCTGCTCCAGCTCTGTCCCAAATAACATCTTAAGACTTCCTTCCTCTTGCCGGCTGTTGATTGATGTGCCACGACAAAGGATGATTTTTCACAAAAATTCTAACTTTTTCTCATCATCTATATCCTAGTCCTAGATGGCCTGAGACCGAAAGCACTTTGCAAACATGTTTACTTCGGGATATCAGATCCCGAAAAGCACTTGCATTCGTTTTTTTTTTTGCTATTTTTTTCGCCCTCCTTCCATTTGCAAAGATTGAGTCGGTGGGCGTGAGAATGGGTGGATCAAAGGATGAATGCAATGCGTCTTCGCGTGAATGAGTCAACACATCATGTACTCAGTGGATTACAAAGATTTGATTTCATTCAACTTCGGACTTTCTTAAGTGCACAGTCAGAGAGACCAGTCCAGCTTTGGCGAAAAAAAGAAAAAAACAGATAGAGCGACATATATATACCACCAACACCGAGAGCACCTCCTCCGGCTCCCTTGTGTGCAGACTCGTCGAGTTGAAATCTGAACGTACTGAGTGGCGATTTTTTCCCTGGGGTTTTTCCTTTTTATTTGCTTGCTGCGATTCTCTGATTGAGGTTATGTGTGTACTCTTGGTTTAATCTCTATATCTCCCCCACACTGAGTTGGGTTAAATGGAAGGCAGTCCCCTGGTGAATGGAATCGTTTGTTGGCTCGAACAAGAGACGAATACTACGTTGACTATGACTATGACGATGACGACGACGACGACGATGGCGATGGCGACGACACCGACTGACGGCAAAGTTGGCGGCCAAAAGGTCTTTCATGCACATATTGGATCCATCTATCTGTGTATACATACATACATATATGAACATGAAGTAAGGAAGGAGATATGTTTGCCGTTCTGCGGATGCCCGCCTTGTAAATGTGTCCAACCACTAGATGCACCCACTATATCCAAGCCAGTGTCCAGTCCACGACCACGATAGAATGTCTGATTGTTTCTGGCAGTCATCGTAATCGTCATCGTCATACTCCTTGGAGCCGGTGTTACTAAAAGGGTAGGTGCGGTGGTGGTGCTCTACAACTGTGTCGGTCGTGTGCGGTTCAATGGCAATGGATCTGTGAATGGTTTTAATGTGTGTCCATATGCATATGGATGTGTGGACACAATGAGCTGATGATGAGAGCTCTGTGATGATGGCTCGGAGTCAGAATATCTTTGCGAATAAATGAAATAATTTCGGATGGCAATAGCGAGGGTGTGGATTGTGGAAACAGAGAAACGTATCGACTTTGTCGGAATAACATCTGTTTCGTGTTTGAGTTGGCATGTATATGAGACAGAGGCAGCTATTTAAGCAGCGTGTGCTGAATGATAAAAATGTGTCTTAAATGCCAAAACGATTGTTCGGGACTTACACAAAGAGATCGCCTTTTGGGACTGCTGAACAGTGAACACGTCCAGGCTAAGGAATTAAATATATTTCAACATGTTTTCTCCTTTTTCAGGTTCAGCCTCTGGCCAGGCTGAAAGTCAGAATGTGCTTTTAATTAAATATTTTCGTTGAAGCTACTATACACATGACCTGAGAGATACAGTATCTTTAATTGTTCGTGAAATGTATAATTAAGTTCGTGGGTCTTGGTTATTTGTTGAATGTTTTTGTTTGTTCTTTCAGATTGTCGGTATAAATTATGTTATGAGTTCTGTACGTTATTAAAGTTGCGCCACGTGTAGAATATAATTTTCTGTGATGCGAACTTATGGCTAGCTGAGGAGATTGTATGTATGTACATTTATATGAAAGTGCAGAAGATTTAAATTGATCATCTTAGAAAAGGGAAATAAGACGAAGGTGTATTCACATTGTAGTAGACATTGACATGGCCGAATCGAGAGCCTTATTCACTGCTTCGCTGTCGACGAAATTATCTTTTGTCTGAATACTGAATATCGCTGCATGTCTCCCTGATTTCCAAAATGTCTGCCTGGAAAATGCCGGCTGAGTTGAAGAAGTGAACAGATTTGGAAATATTTAGTTCTCTTAAAAATGCGCCAGCCCCAGCTCCCACACCACAGTCCGTTTAAGAACCATCAGTAAAGATGGGTATGTCGAATTCTTCTGTAATTGTGGTGTGCTTCCTTTCCGAACTTGAAGGAAATCTGCCAGAAATTTTTTTTTGTTTTTTTTTTTTTTTTTTCGGAAGTTGAGTTGTGTAGTCAGTGGAGACAAATTATATTCTCCAGTGGGTATAAGGAATATAGGATGTTGGTATGTCTTTAGGGTCTTTTGAATCATCATCTTTTGCCTTGGCTGATCTTATTTTGGGCAGCCCTTGTATGGTTGTCAGAAGTTATGCCTACAGGAAATATTGAAGATGCCCCTAGGCAACCTCCTTAGTAAAATAAGACGATAAGGTCATCATTCCACCACGACAACACACATTTTTTTGATATATCTAACTGGACACGATTTTAGATAAAGCTACATAAAATGTGTCTAGTTCCTCACATGAGTGTATTTTCATGATGGGTATCTTATAGATCATTTAAATGAGTTTAAGCCGTTTTATATTTCTATAGAAGTTTGGATTAGGTTGATTGAAGTGGATCCACTCGTGATCTGAAAATGACTTCAAGTTGGAGTCTCTCTAGATCTCTACCCTTAAACTGTCGACATTTGTTTTGCGTGTGATGTCTTAAACTTCAAGCCCGATATTTTCGAGTAGATTGCTTTACCCGAAGAAGGAGTCTAAGAAGAAAAGCCCTTTCTTACAAAACCAAGGAGATATTGAACACCAAATTAATCATCCAAGTTGGGATTTGAACCTCTTGCCACTCTGAGAGAAAGATTTTTCGATGGAGTTCGTGGAGGAGGAGATTTAACGACAAACTTTACGGGCTATACAGCGACATTGACCTGGCCAAAAAGCTTAAAATACAACGACTTAGGTGGCTATGGTTCACCTCTTTAGGTCCACCCTTGATGGACAACGAAGACACCTTAGGTGGCTCGCACAATTGAAGGACCACCTCAACCAACTTGGTGTGCGTAATTGGATTCAACGAACTAGGGTCTTGCTGGTTGAGGCCGTGATCACAAACCAGAGAGAATAGACCACAAAAGATAATTCCATAGAGGCAGTTTTGAAATGAGTAGCGCCGCCTATTTTTCTATCTGTGAATACGTGTTGTATCACAGAAATAGCTGTAAATGTTATTAGGTGCCACTGTATGCGTGACCAATTCGCCCTCCATTTACTTTAACATGGCACTCTCTGGTTTGTGGCCGTGTTCCTTTCCGGATTGTGAGCCCATATATAAGAACCTCAACACAGGCAGGGGATTTTCTTTGTCAGCGAGCACATGTTCCACAACCATCTCTGATAATTTGGCTTCAATGATGCTCCATGTCACCATCACTGACTTCCAGCATCTCGTCTATGATGGCAACTTCAAAGTGGTTCCTCAACCTGATCATCTCGGTGAAGGTTTTAGCCGACGTTTTATTGAGACGTTTTGCGGCATAATTTAGGTGTATTGGGTGAGTGAGAGGACTCATATTGATTCCTATTGCTTTTTAATATGTTTTTCATGCTACCACTACCTCATATTTAATTTTATTCTCCCGATCCCTCTCTTGAACCCTACCAGTTACTTTATTCTTCGCAATCTTGTCCTGCTATACATTTTACCTCAATTGACAACCGCAGGTCTATTGGACATTATGGATATTCTCATAACCATGGATTTGTCGATACTGTTCAGTATCAGTAGCTTTTTGACACTATATGGCTGGTGTTCTCGACTTCTCCTGATGTTATCTTTGAAAGCGGACTGTAGGCACTAAATTTTGTAAACGCAATTTTGTATAGATATTAAAAATACGCCCATTGGAACCAAATTACAGGTCTAAGTAAGCAGTTTCCAGTAACCTACCCGCAAGCCAGATCTTCTATCAAAAACACACAGATACACACAGTAAATACTTCCCCATAATTAAAACCCGATATGGACCATAAACAGCTGCAAAGAAATAAATTTCACATACACCCAATGTTTCAAGCACTTTAAACTTTTCATTAATTTTCGTTATTGCCAAAGCAACAGGACCAAGACCCTTATTTCCTCCCTCCCAACAAAAAAAAAGTTTTAAATCTAATTCCACCACGAAATATCTCACCGTTCAACAAAAGCAAATGATTACTCCAGATTGTGTTAATTTCGAAGGGGCCGCCAAAAGAACGTGCGGCAAAACTTTGTAAATGTAATTTATTTTTATTTTCACGGAAGTCGACGAAGTCCTCGGCCTCGCCCGCCCCATCACAACAAAACTAACCACTAACAAGAAGGAATAATTCAATGCCATCATAAAAGTCATTGTGGCGGTCCGCAAAAAAGGTCCTAATACATTTGCTTCAAAATTTTGTAACCGAATTTTGAGCGGAAGGGTATAAGGTTCGCAACACGTTGAAGGGTAGCTCCATTCCCGTCAACATCGAAATATGAAAGAAATAATAATTTCACCAGAATTGAAGCAAATTGTCTCCTTGCCATCATCAGGAATCGGCTTTTTTTTATAGTTCCTGTTTCGGTAGAGGGGAATGTAATTGTTGGGAATGTAATGTTCCTTAATGGTTTCACCAGAATAATAAACACCGTTTGTGTTGCTGGAATTATAGATGAGGGGGTAGCCTTGAATCTCAGTGTGCAGATGATACAGATACAGCAGGTTGGATGCTCTTTGGTTCAATTGCGCTATACTAAGACGTTTAAGGAGCATTTACGATGGGGAGACAAATTTGAATCGTTTAGCTAGGAACGACATTCTCAAACGACCTCCATTCATGGAGGTTTGTCTGTACGAGTACTTATGTGGATTAGAGTTAGACTCTCAGTGTGGGCGATTTGAAGGGGAACAATGTTGTAAGAAGATTGCTGTGGACCAGCACTAGAGATTTATTTTTATTTTGGAATATTCTGATAAAATTCAAAATGGCCGTTGTAAAATGCTACACTGCAGGGTATTTTTTTGTGCAGGGAAATCTATCTATTAACGGGAATTCAATACACTTGGAACTTTATTTCACATATGATGGGAAAAAAGTCCACAGGGCAATAATTATTTTTCTGAGCTGATGCGGAGGCTCCCTTTATCTGGCATTGGCATACCCAATTTCATCCGACTGCTAATAAAGTCAATTTTGACTGTTTAGAAAAGTGGGCCACCCGCATATTGCTCGTCGTCCAGGGTTACCATATTTTCCTTACACATGTCTGGGAGGGGCAGGCTACTGATCTACCCTTTAATCCTTGGGAGGATCGTTTTACCCTCCGGTATATAGAGCTTTCCTTTGTAGTAGCCACCCGCAATAATTCGACAGCTTTCTTCTCGCGCTCTTTCCTATTCCTTTCGGAGAAGTCGGGAATTATGTTCTCCCTTTTACCCGTAGGTTTCGCAGGCTGCTATTTTTTAGCACCTCTGATTCTGTTCTGCAGCACTACCTAGTGTTTGGCAGCCGGCATAATTAATCGAACCAAGGGTATCGTTGTGGTCATCTAGTGAATATATATTGAGTTGTGAAAACCTGGTCAAAACCATGTGGTAGCCCATTCGGGCAGTGCTTTCCTACTGCTGAGCCAACGATGCATTACTTTCTGTTTTTTTAAGTCCCCAAGGACAGTCTTTAATTCGTGCTTCAACCTTCGGGCACTTAAAATGACACTTTGGTTGCTTCATAATTTTCCTTTATGGGCGCTCAATAATATAAGTATAATCTTTCAGTCTTGGCATTAATGCCGATTGTGACCATACGATGACTACATTACCGAAATCTAAGATATCCTACCTAAAACTTCTTGCTGTTACTGCAGTGACTCGGTGGATAATGTACTGCGGTACTTCGTTATTCTAAATTAAATCCGCGTCGAAATAAGTGCTGACTTTAATATTTCCTTAAGCCTCTTTCTTTTTCCATCGATTTCAAAGCCGCATCTATAGAGATGAGCTATCTAGAGCCATATCTAGTTTTGATGACGATGAAGAAAGCTCGTTGCTCCATCAACGTCGATAGCGCATTTACCAAAAACTTTGATGACAAAGAAGAATTTAGGCAAGGTGACTATAGTTGTCAATGGACTTCTTTAACATCATAGATACTTGACACAATTGCACCAAACTCACAAGCCAACACAACGTACGACCCTTAAAAAGGCTGTTCAATTACTTGCATACGCTGATGATATTGACATAATTGTTAGATCACAGCGAGGTGTCACTGTCAATGGTGCGTTTGCTTGTTGTACGACCCAAACGCAAAATAGTTGGTCTATTTTTGAATAAACAGATTAATCTTTTTTCATACTTAAATTTATTGTGGTTGTAAATAGTTATTTATTTAAAAATGTGTGTCATGTAATACAGTAATTATTCCTAGTAAATTAGGCCAAATGAAACAAAATTTAAAAAAGCCACCGTTACGATTTTCTCTATTATCTCAAACAAAGATAGGTGCATAAGAGTTGATCTACTCTCTTTTGAATGCAAAATTCTTGGTCTATTACTATTTAAATAGTGTTTTGGTGAACCGTTATGAAAAAAATGGCATAAACCCTATTTGTTGTTGAATGATCTCTGTTTTTATGCAAGTAGGCATCAGTTTCATGTTCACCATGGCGAGTGGCGTTGCATTATTACGAGTCCTAAAAGAATCGATAATTAAGGCATTTAAAATGGGATTGTCGAGTTATAAAATTGCTCAGAACGCTCATCAGTGCAGAACATTATTACAAAATTCAAAAAATTGGAAAATGTTGAGACAAGTAAGAAAACAGCGCGTCCACCGATAGCAATACCTCGTTATTGCCGGGTTTTAAAGAAAATAATAAAAGAAAATTGGCGCAAAACTGCTGCAGCAATAACTGTCCAATGGAGAGAACAAATTCAAAAAAGCATTTCGATCGACCCTCGTTAGCGGACGATGAAAAAAATGGGATATAAATTTTATAAGGTTTTTTGAATTTTACAAAACATAAAGCTTCTCAATTCATTAAAAACACAGGCAAAAGAAAAACTACTTTTGATACCTAAGCAGAAGAAAAAACGACTTGAGTGGGCCAAACAACGCAAAAACTGGACTTTAAGCCAATTGCGGTCTGTTATTTGGAGTGATTAGTCCAGATTCGAAGTCTGCGTTGGTGACGAACGCATACGTGTGGTAATAAATTCAAAATAAGCCTTTCACAAAGACTGCCTGAAGCAATAGTCAAGTTCCCAGCACCTCTAATGGTATGGGGATGCACGTCTGGGCGTGGCATGGGCAATTTACATTTTGTCAATGGACTGGTCAATGGTGCCAAGTACCAAGACATTTTAGAAGAAGAGCTTCTTTCATCAATAATTCGTCTTCAACCAAGTGAGGGAGACTATATTTCCTAACAGGACGGTGCTTCTTGTCATACTGCTAGATCGACAATGGCGTGGTTAACTGCTGAAGGAATTCCTTTAGTGTAATGGCCTTCCAGCAGCCCTAACTTTTCACCAATCGAAACCGTTTGGCATAAAATGAAGCAAAAATTGCGACAAGAACCAGCTCGGACACTTCCAAAATTTAGGGCCAAGATAACAAATATGTGGGAAACTTTTGGCTCCGAAGAGTGTCAAAAATTAGTTGACACTATGCCACGGCACTTAGAAGCAGTTATCAATGCCAGAGGTGCAGTAATACAGTGGTAAAATGAAAATAAAGACTGGTAGACTAACTATTTTGCATCGTTAAAAGTCTTCAATAAGTTATTCAGTTTTATAAGCTCACTCCATAACATTATTTCAATGAAGTCGCCTTCTTTTTATCACCTTTATCTATTAAGAATAAATAAATCTTTAAATAATCAACAAAAAATTGTGGTCTAGTTGGAAAGAATTCAAGAATCAGCACATGTTTTTATTTTATCTTTGGTAGACCAACTATTTTGCGTTTGGGCTCGTAGAAATAGAAGCGGCTTAAATGGGTTTAGCAGTTAACGAGCGCTAAATTATATGCTGCAAAACCAAGTACATATACTGTTAACAAGAAGGGACACCCAAAACCCAATACCGAGGAAGCCGACAAAACGTCGCAATAATCGACAGATTTAACTTTTCGGTATAAGGGACTTGGTCTACCTCGGTTCTGAAATTAAACGTATAGTCATAGAATAGTCTCAGCTGGTCGAAGAGATAGATTCTTCGTAAAACTTCGGTCCACTTTGCGCTAACGGGCTTTGAAATAGAAGATTCAACGACGAACTGCACGAGCTGTGTGGTGACATCGACCTGGTCAACAAATTCCCCTTCAGTCGTCGAAGCTGACTAGTACATGTAAAGCGGATGGACACAAATGTTCCAAGTGTCTTATCTAACCCGGACGAACAACGCTGTAATGGATAACCTCGGCTTATGTATAGATGCACAATTAGAAGAGGAAATCAGCCAACTTAAATTGTGCAACTCAAGGCAGTTACCTAATGAATGGATACACCGGGGCCACGTTTCATTTCTAACTAAGTAAGTAAGGGTACGTCCATAGTGAACCAGCTCTGAAAACGCGCAAAGAAAGTTGAATAAAGTCTTGCGACGAACATCCTTTTGGATGGATGAACACGGTCTAAGTCTGGCAACAGAAAAAACTGAGATAGTCCTTCTGTCGAAGAAGAGAATCCCCACGCAAATCGACTTCCAAATTGGCTTTGAAACCATTAAGAGCAAGGATGCGGTGAGGTATCTGGGACTGAGGCTTGACACAAAACTAACTTTCTGGCAACAGATAAAGTCCGTAGCGGAACGAGCCTCTAGAGTTACAACATCAGTCAGTAGATTAATGGCGAACATAGGTTGTCCAACGCCAAGCAAGCGCAGGTTATTAATGTCGACAAGGCATGCCATTCTCCTATATGGAAAACGCGCTTCGGAAAAAAAAGTACCGGAAGCAGATGGCGGCAGTGCAAAGACGTGGAGCTCTACGCGTGGCTAGCTCTTACCGAATGGTGTCGGAACCAGCCGTCCTTGTAGTCGCAGGAGTGACTCCCATCGGTCTCCTAGCGGCACAAAGGAAGTACGTTCACGACAATGCGGCAATCGACCAAGCAGAGCAGCAAACGATACGGAAGTGGTAAGAGCGCTGGAGCTCGGAAAGCAGAGGAAGGTGGACAGCGAGGCTGATAAGAAATGTGGCTGAGTGGAACGACCGGAAACACGGTGAGGTCAACTACTTCCTCACCGGACACGAAAATTTCAACGCCTTTCTCCATAAGATTGGCAAAACGTATAGCCCAGCCTGCCAGTACGGCGACTCTCCAACAGACGACGCACAACAGACGTTTTTTGCCTGCAGAAGATGGGAAGCCCAACGCACAGTCCTGGAAAGCAGCATTGGTGCTGCAGAAAACATAGTCGAGAAAATGCTGACGAGCGACTTGAATTGGAGAAAAATTTGCCAGTTTTTGGAAGATATTCTCAGAAGTAAGAAAAGAGAAGAAGAACAATACCGGGAAAGCACGTGAGCCCGAAAGGGTGTATGATTACAGCCCCCTTGAAGTAATGCGAAGAGCGGTCCCAGGGGGGTGTGTCAGAAACCATAGGGTTGGGAGGAGTTTTAGTCCGTACTCCCCGAAAGCATGCGGAGAGAACCGGACAAACAGGTTTGGTCAACGCAAACAGGCCTCCTTATGGTGCGTAAAGCATTTCTCCTCCCCCCAACAGGAAAAAAAAAATCATTATGAAATAAAACCCCAAATTTGGGGCCTTATTTCATTTTCGCT
The DNA here is from genome assembly GCA_955612985.1 of Cheilosia scutellata. Classification (NCBI taxonomy): domain Eukaryota; kingdom Metazoa; phylum Arthropoda; class Insecta; order Diptera; family Syrphidae; genus Cheilosia; species Cheilosia scutellata. Next base: position 55,167,443 of record OY015312.1, on the reverse strand, counting down.
TTTGGGGCCATATTTCATTGGGGCCTTATTACCAGCAGCCAAAAAAAAAACAGCTTCTCGCTTTCTCGCTTTTCGTCAAGATTCACGCCGGTACTTAGAGCCAGTTGATAGTCATAGTAAACATCGCGCCGGTCAAAATTGTAGTATTTCGTTTAAATTGAAAAATTTGTTCAAAATTTTAATTTTATCTGGCTTATTATTATTGCCAGGCGATTCGATTCACGAATGAATTTAATATAACCGCGTTTCCAGAGACGTTCCTAAGCCCACATCCCAGAGCGATATATATCTTAAATGAAAAAAAAAAAAACACCGAAATAGCAAAGATTAACGTGATTTAAATTTCAATGTCATTTGAAGCCATTAATCCAGCTAGACGTCAAAATCATGTCATGAAAAATGTATCAGATATTTCAATTCTAGTAGCAATACACACACACACACCATCTCGCCCCAAATAAAGGTAAAAGAATATTCCCACAAGTCTATCCCGAAACACTCACCTATCAGTACCTTCTAAGAGTATTTGCCTGTGCAAAGCTAAGTCAATTAATTTCCCTGTGCACGCTGTAAATGCGAAAAAAGGGATTCGTAAGCTAGGTCCCCACTCCACCTTGAGCCGCAAGCATGGAGGATGATGCTGAATAGAGGTACATAAATTTGTGAACGACCTTGTTGAGTGCGATACTTCAGCATTCCATACATCACTTGAGTCCAATGGGTCAGCAGCTGTAGGTAGCTGTCTTGGTACAGACATGTTGGCGGTTGCCTAAGAAATGGCATCCAATCAGCTTCGTTGGCAGTATTGTTGATGCGTATGAACTTTAAAGGATCATATACATACCTACATACGTACATTTGGTATAAAGTTGAATTTCGTTTTGCTCGCTGTCTTTTCCCAATGTCGTCAATTATTATTGAGATGGATGAAAAGGAGTCATTCAGCTGGAAAATATTTTCCTCGCACACTGCGACTGCCACCGCGTCTCGTCAAAAGGCAATGCCAAAAGTAGCAGTCCCCTGGATTCACCTCTTGAAAGGAATGGAATGTAGTGACAGGAGTGTTAAATGTTGTCAGTAATGATAGGTAAACATTTTGCCAGTGGAAGAAGCAATAGTGTTGATGCGTCCTTCGTTATCGGCATTGATGGGCTCATCCATCTATCAGCCAATTTGACAGGTTCCGAAAGTCACCCTGTAACTAAATTGTCAAAGAAAAATTAGGAAAATAAAAATGTTACTCACCGTCATGTCACCGTGATTTAAAGGAAGATATAGCTGGATCGCATGTACGTAGACGCTAGCACCTGTTAGTTTATAAGGGGCGAAAATTTATTTTATGCTGGTAGGTTTCCCTATTAAAAGTACTTATAATGAAATGCCGTTTGAAGGAACTTGTCACATGATTATAAGTATAATTTAACGTACTGAATAAAATAACGTACAAGCTTTTGAGCTATATTGAAAATCGAAACATAAACTCAGGAGTCACCCTAAGTATTTATGCAGTCTTTACCCATACCAAGGCTTTGGATTTCTAAAAAGGTAGATACTCTGACTAGTTCATGGAACTCAATTGAAGAATCCTCTTAAAATTGAGACCCATTTCCTCATAATCATGCAATTTATTGGACGGTACTTGACTAAAAGCCAGTAAAATATTTTCAGGTATGAAGGCTTTATTAATATAATGCCTGCTACTGCTGCAAATTTATTTAAATAAAAATAAATAATAGATACAAATTTAATTTTTATGAAAATTGGAGCTTACAGGTTCATGTGGGACGTGATTACACAGATTTGATCACACACATGTCATCTACCCAATAGGAAAATACAAAAATAAATAAAAAGGGTACCGCCTGAGGTCTCACAAAAGAATTTCATTTGTACATTGTTGGAACATTATAGAGTTCTTTTGAAGTGGGCTTAAAAAAAATAATATTATTCCGGACAATCAGTTTGGAGCGTCGACATTGGTGTCCGACATTCAGTGGCACAAATGCAAGAACCAATGCACGGGTAGGTACTTGCCTGATGGACTTTGAGAAGGCCTTCGACACTGTATCGTTAGGGGCTCTTCTATAAGCTGATTAGGTTGGGTATGCAAAAACCATTGCTTATATGATTTATGACATGCATTGCTTATGGGAAAGATGTTCGCTGTCAAAGCTGGCAACGTGACTTCGAGCAAAATCTTTGAAATTAAAAACTGCGGTGAATTCTCCGATCCTGTTTAATATTTACAAGAGTGATCTGGTGTAAATATTAAACAGGATTAAGCAAAATCTTTGAAATTAAAAACTGCGGTGAATTCTCCGATCCTGTTTAATATTTACAAGAGTGATCTGGTGTGGGTTCCCTCTAGTAGAGCGTACGCAGACGATGTAGTGGCATGGCGTACAGATCAGGTCCAAAAGTCGATGTCATCGACATCCTGTTACAGCGTGACTTCGATCAAATTAGAAAGTATTGCGATGATTGGGAATTGAAAATAAATGATTGGAAATTGAAAATCAATTTCCAAAAATCGGAAACAATCCTATTCAGAACTCCATTGGCTAGGGCTTCCAGAAAAAACTGGCGAAAATTATAGTCATTATTGGACATATTGGATAACCATTGGCGGTGCGAAGCGTGGTCAGATATCTTGGCATCTGGCTCGACCAGTATCTATATTTTGACAAACAAGGAGACTGTTTCGCAGCAGTCAACTTGTTTCCAGAGTAAAGGTCATATGCTACGTGGCCCTTAAGGCCGATCATCGCTTATGGCTGTCTCATTTGGGTCAAAAGAGCGACTTCCTATATGGAAGCGATTCGGGTGTTTGAGAGACAGTGTCTCAGGACCTGCCTAGAGTTGTTTAGAGCTCCTGAGTCTGAGTACATAAAATATTATCCCAACAAGACCCTATACGATGGGCCTCGATTGAATAGGATTGACAATTTCCTAATTAAGGTGATTCGACGGCACGTTGCAAGCGCGAATGCCAACACTAATAAATCTGATCTCGGATGGTTATTACCCGAATTTAATGTACCACGAGAGTACGCTCCGGTCTTTCTTTATACTGCCGAGGCATTTCTTCATGCAGACATGAAATGGCTAGTCCAAAATAAAGATGGTATTACCACAGCCACCGCGGCGCGAGGGATAAGCGGCTCATCCACGATGGATAAGGATATGCCGTCAATGCTCAGGAGCTCCCCCGTTTTAATACCGCGATTGCGGATAGGGATAGTGTCGATACCGGAAACCAGTTCACTTGAGCTTGAGGAAGAGGTTAGGGCAGACACGCTCTCCCGGGCCGGTGCATTACCTAGGTAACATCCTCCCTAGTTTTAAGCTAGTTTGTAAGTTAGTTAGGTGTATCTTAGGGGGGGTCTTTGGGAGGGGCCGGGCTCGTCAACATTAATGAGTGCTACCGAGACTTGACCGACGCTTATGGCCTAGCTCAAGTCCCGGTGGCGCGTGTAGGTATATCGTGTATAATCGAGAGATTGCTCATCACCCTGATTATCAGCAAGGTTCCAGAAATCGAGTGAAATCGAAATTGCAAATCGAGTGAATTCGTTTTCAGTGTTCTGCATTTCAAGCGATTCGGAAACTCCGACATTTTTTCGAAATCACAATTTCACTTTGTCTCAATTTCGAAAATTTTGAAATCGAAATCGAACAGTGAAATGTAGCCCTTAATAATTCGAAAACCTCTATAATTCGAAGTTTTTCCAAGTCCTATGAAATTCTAATTATCGAGAGTTCACTGTCAAAGAGGTATATACAAAGTTTTAACGAGATAAAAAGAAAAGGAAATGAAATTAAATTTTCCCAAACGAAAGTGAAACTTAGCATCATCATTACATTAAAGACTAGAGGTTTTTTTTGTCGTACCGATTACGGCGTTATTTCGAAACCGAAGTTATGGACCAAATATGGACCAAATGCACGATGGATTTCCGTTGTTGCTTTTCATAAAACTTTTTTGCCACCAAACCAAAATTCACCGAGACCTTCGATGTCAAAAAAAGGATTTAGACGAAGCGATGCGCTGTCATGTGACTTCGTTTTCTTTGTGCTTGTTGTTCTTCTTGAGAGAATAGTGCAAAACTCAAATGCCAACACCAGCGGCACGATCTTTCTAAATTATGTCCGATTACATCGACATAATCGGCAGAACGCAGCGTGATGTCACGTGAGTATTTAGACGATATGGCGGCAAATATGTGTATGGAGATTAATAAGGGCAATACAAAGTATATGCTGTCAACAAGAAAGGATACTCAAAACCGACGTCTCGGAGAGGACGTCACCATAGACAGATATAACTTTGAGGTGGTGGGTGAGGGTCTTTGTCTACCTAGGCTCCGCTATGAAGTCAGACAATGACAACAGCACTGAGATTAGACGAAGAATAACTCTTGACATAATATGTACACAGAAGAATGAGAAAAAAACAAATTTACGCATTGCATATTAATAGGCTACACGGACAATTAGAAGAAAGATGGCATTGCATGTTTATAGGCTAAATGGTTCCATGAGTTTGCGTCATCCTAAAACATTTGAAATCAGATATTACCTCACATAACACACATGCAATTACGTTATGCTGTTACAAGGCCAAAGCAAATAAGTCTTCATTAACCGCGTTTAAGTCATATACTTAAAAAATTAATTACTTAACTTTTCCCTAAAATATGGTCAAATTTTGACAGCTAAGGTTTTAATAAATAAAATTTAAAAAAAATAGCATGCAAAAAAAAACCCATAATCTTTTCTTTGCGTGTGCAAAAGCTATGGAGAGAAGTATTTACCTACATATTTGTCGCATAGTATGATGCATTAAATATCGCGTTTTAGTACATTTTGTAAACTATGTACAAATATACTTGTATATTATTTATTAAAAATTTGTATAATCACGGATTAGGTCATTCTGCAAGTAGACTGCGGATGGGAAGGGTGTTGAAGAAAACGTCACGCTGCTGGCGGTGTTGCGCGATGAATAAATATACCGATACCCCTGACCTGATGGGAACGGCACTAAGGCAATTTGGTGATCATTCTTTAATTTTTAATTTTATTTGGAGGAACGATAAAAAAGGAAAGAGAGCACTGTTTTGGGATATATTCTCCTTTTTATTACAGATTTACCTATGAGAGTGGTATCACATTAATCGGAACATTTTCTTTGTCCTGTTCTGTGATTTGGCCTACGTTTAAATGGCGTATGTTGGGTCCCATTTTGGGGGAACGCTTTATGTGGCGTATTTTCTGGCGCTTTTTGGAGTGAATTTTGAGACCACCCTCAGCCCTCTGCTGTCCCATCTTAAGAGGCCTCTACCCATAAATCGAGCAAAAGTGCGAAAAATGGCATTTCGTATCAAACGTAGAGAAGTCAATACTGAAGCGATTGAAATGATATTGGATGCATTGGAAAGAACAGAATATGTCCTTTGAAAGCTTCGAAGCTGTTTTTTAAAGCGTCATCTCATTTTTCTTTTATTGGAAGAATTCCCAGCTGTGTTTGCGAAAATTAGCATAAAACCGATTTTTTTGGATGAACGATTGACTATGACAATGTTCGAAAAAGTCTGAGATAACTAGTTTATCTAAAAGGTAATATGCAAAACGCAATTCTGTTCGAAATAAATCTTTAAATTTCATCCTGATTTTAAAAATACAAGTGTTTGAAAACAAACAATTTTTTGAAATAATGGAGAACGTTTTTCTTGTATATATTGATTTATATTTGATGCAATTTTTACTCAAAACAACAAAATATCATACTAGCTATCGGATGCAAAAAAAATAATTATGTATTTACATGTATTTTGTTGCAAAATACTGAGTTTAAATTTTATATATTTTTCAAGAAAAATACCATGTATGTGTCACATTCTCAGAAAAAAGTTCCAAGTTTCTCATTTAGATGGCGGTAGTTCTGTCGTCTGAATTGAATAGCCAATCAGAATGACTCGCAAGCTATAAGGGATAAATGTGTAGTTTATTGACAACTGCAAAGAGGCGTGTTATAAATGAAACAGGTTTGGCGTGAAGTCTGAAGTGTGATCTAAATGGAATCAAGGATGTGTGTAAGCAGTGGTGGGGATGGGGATTCTTTATTCGAAGTGATTTTTGTTTTATGGGGATTCAATGTAATTTTTGCTTCTTGAACAAAAATGAAAATGAGAGAGGGGTCTACAGAAGCACTTTTCAAGATGTTGCTTTTTTTAATAAATTCTTATTAAAAATACATTTATTTGTTGAAACAAAATCGCTTAAACTTTAAAACTAAAATTACCAAATAATTTAAACTGTGAATGATCTTATATTTTTAGAAATTCTATATATTTCCTTGCTAAAAGTTGTAAAAAAGTTGTATCTTGAAAAGTGCTTGCTGTTCACACCGTGATCAGGTGTAAAGCAGATATATGGTTTGGTTTGGATTGGTAGGAAAAGAGACGAAACGGAGGCGGTGAAATGGTGGGTTGGCTGAAAGGGATATTATTGAAGGCAAATTTAGCAGCATTGCGCTGTTGCCATTTACAACGAAAGATTATGTAATTATTGTTTGCGCTGTTGCCGTTGTCTTTTATGCGTTATGGTAGGGAAGGTGTTTGGTTTTTCGTATGAAGAGGGGGACAGAGGAAAGGAGTTGCAATATTATGAACATCGCCAGAAGTAGGAAAAGATACAGCAGGATTGTGAGGGGGATGGTGCAAGGGGTGTGCATTTGAGGCTCAGTTGGGAAAGAATTGTAAGTTCTGCTAAAGGGAATACTATAGAAACAAAGTTATAGGTACATATATGTATGTAAGTACATTATGGACTTTATACATTCACTGGACAATATGTAGGATCCTATATATGTACGTATTGAGGGTTTGTGGACTTGTGGGAGATCGATTGTTGTAAGAGTTTGAGGGTTTAGTTAGTACAATGTATGTTTGTATGTACATATGTACCTATATGGGATCGATGCGTGTGATATTAATTGCAACCCATTACCTACCCCACTAGTGCATTTACAACCAACTTCACTTGCCTTTATCCCACATCCCCTTTATATCCTTAGAAACTACAAACTACCCTTGCCAAACAAATCCATATGAGTCAAAGAAATACAAAATATCTACCTATTGTCAGAATTGTAGATATCCGATCTGCAATTTTATATTCCTTCTCTTTACGTTCTTATCCCCCCACCCATATCTCCCTTGCCGAGCTAAAAATACCCAACCACGCATACCATCGATATATGCGAAAAATACCTACCCCATCGTTTTTTAATGTTCCTTTGCATATTCAGTGTGATTATTATGCAATCAATGGAGAATGGATTCTTTGTCGATGATAACCTACATTTCCCTCTCACTCCAACATTCATTTGAATGCAATTCTCAGCAACCAAAACATAACATCCCCTCACACACGATCAATAAATTCATATCCAAGTACTATATGGTATCCCACCTAAGGTCCGCCTCCTGAATTGATTTTAAAAGTGAAATGGATGACGAAAAGTGGTTTTTCACCATGATTAGAGCTTCGCAAATCAAAAATAGATGGCGCTTTGAGTTCCACTTTATGTTCTACAATATGTCAATATATACAAGAAAAACGTTCTCCATTATTTCAAAAAATTGTATGTTTTCAAACACCTGTATTTTTAAAATCAGGATGAAATTTAAAGATTTATTTCGAACAGATTTGCGTTTTGCATATTACCTTTTAGATAAACTAGTTATCTCAGACTTTTTCGAACATTGTCATAGTCATTCGTTCATCCAAAAAAATCGGTTTTATGCTAATTTTCGCAAACACAGCTGGGAATTCTTCCAATAAAAGAAAAACGAGATGTCGCTTTAAAAAACAGCTTCGAAGCTTTCAAAGGACATATTCTGTTCTTTCCAATGCATCCAATATCATTTCAATCGCTTCAGTATTGACTTCTCTACGTTTGATACGAAATGCCATTTTTCGCACTTTTGCTCGATTTATGGGTAGAGGCCTCTTAAGTAACTTATAGAGTCACCATTACAACGCTGAAATAGTTTAATCAGCCGAGTAATTCCAGAGATACCTATCACCTATCCACTGATGCGAAAATATTCCAAGGCCGTCGCAATACGCAAAGGAGTCAAGTGATATTATTGAGACAACTCACAGTGGGGCAGAATGCCTTAAAATGTGGCATCAAATCAGCCGTTACAGCTAAAAACCTGAAATTTTTCAGGATAGCTTCTGAGACCAGTCCCAAAATATTTTTAAACCCGCCCACCCGATACGCTCACTAAAACGCCCACTTTTCTGAAATGTGCCTATTTTTCAAAATTAAACACTCAAAGAAGATTTTTTGAAGATGCAATTATTATTATCTACACTTGCTTTCCCCACCCACTTTTACGCCCCTTTTATTGTGAAGAAATATGAATTAGTAAAACCATTTTTTAAATTGTTCATACGTATTTATTGAGACTTATAAATAAATAAATAAAAAACAGTTAAATTAAATTTGTCCATTAAATACAAAAAATAAACAAAAACTGTTATCATATCCTAAGATATCATCACTACCAACTATCATCACTGTCATCAATTTTAACATCAGACTCATCAGACTCAATAAGAGCGTTTGATTCCTGGACACTTGGGGGTTTTAACAAGTTGAGTGCTTCTTTGGGAAAAGACAGGCATTTTTTTTATGCAGTTTTTGCTTGGATGTTATAATGGGATCCGAACTCAGTAAAAATAAATTAAATAGGTACATCTTCATTCGTTTTTTCAAGGCTTGATTTTCTTGAGAAGTTTTCCCGGACATTTTTAAAACCTTTGTTGCGCGCTTCCTCCGAAAGTTGGCCGATCGGCAACAGTGCAGATGGTATAATTTCTGGGCCACGAATAAAATATTTATGCAAAGTTGGGGCATATGATACGAGAGGTATTTATTGACGAAGCATATCGATGTGACATGATGTGCAAATTCCCTGAACTTTTTTAAATTAATATCATTATCCACTGGCAACTACAATCATTATTGTGTGAATTTTTTTATAAGTTCTATGTCTATTTTTGTTATTTCGGCTGAGAGTTCAGGGTTTTGGAAAAACCATCTTGCCGTGTTGCCATCGTTTGTGTTACCAAATACCTATTTTGGTTTATCGATAATTAATCCACATCGTTATCGAAATTCCCTTTGAATTCGGGACTACGACTACGGGACACTATCGCGAGCTTGCCATTTTTTAATGGGTAATTTGTATCTTAAATGCAGAAGGCATTCAAACATTCGTATCCAACCATGTTAAACAGACATTCTAAAAGCTAAGTGTTCTGTTTTTACTGGTCGTGTAATCATGTCTTCGATTTTGTTGAATTGCTTCGAAGTTGCTCCACATCATAAATAACATTTTCGGGTTAAAGCGGTTTCAGTTAAAACATTACAAACTTTTCCATCAATCATGGCGAAAATTAAAGAATGATCTACTTTTACAGACCTGTTAACATGTTTTCTTTGAATCTAGCTGAAAATATTGAAATTTTGCGGTTAAGTTCATTTATCTTAACGTCAGAACAATTGCTTCGGTCGTGAAGATGGTCATTTAAGAATTTAATTTTTTCATCCAATTTTTGATATCCTGACATCTTTATTATATTAAATAACTCCATTCTAGTGAGAAACAAATCCCTTGAATTCGAACCTACAGCAAATTAGAGCGATTTAGATTTATGAACGAATATTCTAACGAAATTTTATTTAGTGATCATTAGCAAAAAAAATAAAAAAAAGGCACACACATGCGCACCGATTTTTTTTATAAACATATACTACATGAGTCCAGGTATAACATAATGTTAGAATCTCGGTGTAGAAGCATGTAGAAATATACTTTAACCTTAATGACTTATAATGGAGCTTTACATTTTCTTGAAATAAATATGTATATTTTCCAATAATTATACGAAATACCTGACTTTAATAAAAAAAAAATTACAACACTTGAAATATTAAGCACATACATGAAGCTGTCGATTCCATGTTAAATCAAAATTTTTCCGTTATACACGAATTGTGACTATACAAATAATGGACTATTTAAATCACTTGTTAAAACACACGTGTAAGCTACAACCGCAGTCTAGAGTCAACTAAACGTCAGAGAGTGGGTGAGCATGTAACAATGTTAATTATTGACGCGCATCATGCACTTGAATGTAATGTAACGGAATTACAACAGTATTTGCTTATCTTGATAATTTGATTTTTTTATTTTTTGCCAACATTGGTGTATGGTCTGCCCCACTGTGCAACTGTCAGCAATATATCGTGAATAAAACCTTTCAATAATAACCTGATCGGCCCATTTCAGTTCGGTTTTCGACCCTGAAAATTAACCATCGACCAGACCTGCAAACTCCGGTAGATCTTAGAAAAAACTCAGGAATTCCATATCGATACCCACCACCTCTTTATCGACTTTAAGGTCCCATATGATAGCGTATGTAGGGACAAATTATACAAATCTATATCAAATTTCGTCATTCCTACCAAACTCTTCCTTCTGTGCAAGATGACGATGGAGAAATCTCGCCATGACATGCTCAATATCCAGTGGCGGATCCAGAGAAAAATAAGAAAAAAAAATTAAATATCTGAAAAGAACTACAGCTGTGAGTTAATAAATTAGCTGTCAGTTTGAGTTTTCCAACGAAATTTAATTTATTTTGGCATTTGTGTTTGTTTTTTGTTATCTATGTTGTTTTATGTTTCATATATGTATTTACAAATCATTTAAAATATTCCTCGTATAGTTATTCGGTAGAATTATAAAATAATAATAATAAACAATTTGACAAAACTGTACATAAATACAAAAACAATTTTGGGAATTTCCCATTGTATTGTTTTTGTAAAAGGTGTTAAAAATTAATCCAGATAAAATCATATGGTTATTAATTTATTATCCATACACAGTTATTATATTATTATATATTAAATAAATGCGTAATATTATGCATATAATAAATCATATATATGTTTTTACCGATTTTTTCCATTGAGACTATGCATAAGGTTCACTGCTATATAAAGGGTGTCCCATAATTCACGCAAAATGTAATTTTAATATAAAATACTTTACATTTTTTATTGATTCATAGAGTATAGATACAATACAGAACGGGGTTATTTATGTATGGAATAGCGCATCGGATAAATGGCCGCCACGGCTTTGGTGGTGAAATTTTCTATAACCGTTTCCCGTAAATGTGGCTGAATTTTATTGAAACACCTCCCAATTTTCTCTTTCAAGGCGTTGGTGGTCATGGGCTAGTTTGCATAGACCTTTGACAAAAAACTCTAAAGAAAAAAGTTAAAAAGTCCAATGGCATTAAATCGCCAGATCTGGATGGTCAATTCGGATCGCAAAAACGGCCGATTACACGATTAGGAAATGACTCATGCAGTGGCATGCGGCACCCTTTTGTTGAAGCCACATGTTGGTCACATCCATATCTTGTAATTTAATGTCTTGGAAAAAACCCATGAATTTCAGATCGATACACACCATCTATTTATTGACTTTAAAGTCGCCTATTTATGATAGCGTATATAGGGCGAATTATACAAAGCCATGTCAAGTTTTAGCATCCCCGCCAAACTCGTCCGTCTGTGCAGGATGACGATGGGGAAATCTCGCTGCTCCGTCAAAGTCGGCAAGAACACCACCGATCCATTTGATGTCGAAAAAGGTTTGAGACAAGGCGACTTGCTATCATGTACTTTCTTTAACATCGTTCTTGAAGCAATTGTACGAAACTCACAAGCCAACACCAGAGGTACAATTTTTCAAAAGTCCGTTCAACTACTTGCCTATGCTGACGATATTGACATTATTGGGAGAACGCGGCGAGCTGTCAGTGGCGCATTTGCATGCATCGAAACGAAGGCGACGAAGATGGGTCTGGCTGTTAATGAGGACAAAATGAAGTATATGCTGTCAACGAGAAACGACTCTCAACATCAGCGACTCGGACAAAACGTCACGATGGACAGATAAAAGGTCCGCCATCTAACTTTTTTTTTTCAACTAGTGCTTATTTCGCGAATGGTACCACTTAGCTCATGTCTGATTTGACAGATAATTAGTTTTATCCTTCCGCTGAACGAATATGGTTGTGTATACGCTTGAACAACGCTGGGAAATATTGCGACATTACTTTGAAAATCATGGTAATGTTGCAGAATGTGTGCGAAAATTGCGTACGGATTTTGGAAGAAGAGAAGCACCGTCAGCTCCGTATGTTCGTTATCTTGTGAAAAAAGTGAAAGAAACTGGCATCCTCATCGATAAACCAAAGCGTGAAAAGCCAAAAACAGTGCGTATATACAAAACGAGTCACTGTTTGGTGCGGATTTTGGTCAAGAGGCATAATTGGACCATTTTTCTTCGAAAATGAGCAAGGAGTGGCCGTTACAGTCAATGGCGATCGTAATCGGGCCATGTTGAACGAATTTTTGTTCACAAAAATTGAAGAGGAGGATATTGGCAACATTTGGTTTCAATAGGACGGCGCTACGTGCCACACAGCCGAAGCTACACTCGATGTTTTGCGCCCTGTTTTTGAAGATCGCATTATCAGCCGCAGAGCTGATGTCGTTTGGCCACCGCGGAGCTGCGATTTGACACCGTTGGACTATTCTTTGTGGGGTTCCGTAAAAGATAAGTGTTACGCCGACATGCCAGAGACAATTGACGCTTTAAAGGACAATATTCGTGAAGCCATTGGTGAAATATAGCTGCACACAATCGATAATGTGCTTAAAAATTGGACCGATCGTGTAGGCTACTGCATGGCCAGCCGGGGCAGCCATTTGAATGAAATTATTTTCCATTATTAACCGGAAGGATTGTACTTTCAAATAAAAAAGAAATTTGAGAAAATATTCAGTAGTTTTTTTTTTATAGCATTTTCAAAAAAAATAACGTTATTTGGCGGACCCTTTACAACTTCGAAGTAGTTAAAGACTTTGTCTACCTGGGCTCCACTATAACATCGCAAAATGACATCTGAGATCAAGCGAAGAATCACTCTTGCCAATCGCTGTTTCTTCGGGCTAAGAAGGCATCTAAGAAGTAAAGCCCTCTCTCATGGAACCAAGGAGATATTATATAAGGCCTTAATCATCCCGGTCCTGCTGTATGGTGCAGAAGCATGGACCCTGTCAAAAGCGGATAAAAACCTTCTGGGATGTTTTTAGAGAAAGATTCTTCGAATGATATTCGGTCCAGTGTGTGACGATGGAGTATGGAGAAGAAGATTCAATAACGAACTATACGGGCTATACAGCGACGCTGACCTGATCAAAAAGCTAAAAATACAATGGCTCAGATGGCTAGGACACGTGGAGCGTATGGACAACAGCGCACCAGCCCGACGAGTCTTCGAATCCACCCCTGAGGGACAACGCAGCAGAGGAAGACCCCACCTTAGGTGGCGCGCACAATTGGAGAATCACCTCAACCAACTTGGTGTGCGTATGCGTAACTGGAGGCAGCTGGCTGGAGGGGCTTGTTGGTTGAGGCCGTGGTCCACCCCGGACTGTAAGCGCCACCAAAAGTAAAGCAAGTAATCTGACAAACCTTCATTATTTTTAAAATATTGCTCAACAATGAAAATGCGTTGTTCTTTTATATAGCGCTCCATTTTTACTAAACCCGAACTGTCAGCTGTCACATTGTTATCTTTTTATCCGTTGCATCACTGTACTATTAAATGGCGCAAAATTCAAATTTTGCGTGAATTATGGGACACCCTTAGATATGCAAGTTTTAGAATTCCTGGATCCCCCCTGTCAATATCTGGATTCTTAAATTGGTGGCGCTGGTCAACAATAGTTATAAAGTTTATTTTTACAAAATCCGCAATAAAGTGTATCAAAAGTAAAAAATTCTACTAATCCCTTATTCTGAGACAATCGTAACTCAGCCAAAGCTTCTGAGAGTAGAGTAGAGTAATTTTCTGAGAAAAAAAACGAATAGCAATATCTTTATTCATTATTACATTATTTTTACACTGAAAAAAGTTTTTTTTTTGTACAAATAAAACAAATCGTCCGCAAAAGTAAGTACAAAAAAAAACTAACCAAATCTACTTGAATCCCTCTCAAAGGACAACGCTAAAAAATGCATTAAAGCATCAACTTGCTAATTGATCATCATAAAGTGCTTCGTCAGTGACGCTAGCCATAAGAAGAATATGCACACATACATAAGCATTCGCAGAGTATAGAAACGATATCTGTCCATTAATTAATATTAAAAATCGCAGCATGACTTGTCATGTCTTACTGCATCTTCTACAGAGAATTACAAAATTAAAATGCAATTGTATTTAGCGCTCGTCCTGTCTGCTCTATGTCCCTTGCCCTTTTGCTGGAACGAATGCCGGACTGACGGCGACAATGACAACTGAAACGCCACACAAGCACACAGTTTCACAACCGGGTGCTGCAGGTCCTTGCCGTTGTCGTTACTTTTTTTTTATAGCCAGTGTAACTTTTCTCTTTTATCCCTTCACCATTCCTTAAGTTAAGAATAGAATAGAATTTCAGTGAATTAAAGTCACTTGTCGCAATGTCAAAGATGATAAAAGATTATCCTATAGAAAGCCCTTTCCAGATGTTTTTTCTCCATTCCTCTACCGGTAGTGTAGCTGCGTCACATGTAATGTATTGGTTTCATAGAAGTCGCAAGCAAGCAATACAAAATGAGAATTGGTTTATTTATTTTTGGGACGAATGGAAGGGACCTACAATTTTATACCGAGTCCGAACGGCTGAATTGAGAAGGTGGCGCAGTAAAAAAAAAAACCTTAAAGATGATGTAAAGCCCTATCCTATGACAGTGGCGCATCATGACCCCCATGACCATACCCAAAACTCCAGAGAAAAAAAGAAAAAAAGATTAAACAACTGAAAGGAACTACATAGCTATGAGTTAATAAATTTGCTGTTAACTCAAGTTTACCAACGAAAACTACTAATGTCGACTTCCATTGAGCAAGAATTTTTTCAGAGTCAGATCAGTTTTTCTGCTCTAGAAATTAGCTTTCTGTTAAATTCGTTTTCCATTGGGAGGAAAAAAAAAAAAACATTTTTTAAAGATTCAGATCACTTTTGCGAATCTCGATTTGAGAGCAGGATTTACACATAGTTTCACCAATACCAAAACAAGTGAGATTTGTAAACATAAATTGCAATAAAAAAAATAGCTGACTGTCAAATAACACACCAACACAATTCCAAAAAAAAGTAACCTCATTTCATGTTCAATTGGGACAGGAAAAATCTAAGATCTGAGAGCAAAACGTTAAAAGCTCAATGGAAATCGACATTAAAGAATAAAAATTCCCCAAAACTAGAGTTAAAAATGTATTAAACGTAGAACTAGGTTAAAAGTATTAATTCCTCGAAGAAGTAAAAGTGTTTTTTTTTTTTTTTTGTGCAGAAAAAGCGGTAGGTATAGGTAGGTACTTTTTATTGGTGGTAACGCCGATAATATAAGACTTAATTTTCTATCTTTGATCACTTTTTTATTGAAAAAAATATATACCGTTAAAAATATTCTTTTTTCAAATCGATTTAATGCTTTTTTTAAATTTGTTTTTACCTATTATTCAATAACTAACTCATAATTAAAATTATAAGGCAGCTGGATAGCCAGAGCATCGAAGGCCTTCGGCAATTTTTTTTTACTTAATACGTATACAGCTTTTGTACTGAAAAAAGATACGAGCGTTAGACATTACAGATCTCATCTGAATCGTCCAAGGCTTAAATGCTTCATTTCACGTTTAAGTTATGAATTCAGGAACGTATGTGCATTTGAAATGAAGTATACAAATTAAAAAAAAAATTAATAAAGTTATACCGTTAATATTAAGATTAGATTCTCTTTTGTACTCCCCACAAACACGATTCTCTGAAATACTCCTCTCCAAATTAATTGATCCCCAAGTGAATCGATGAAAGAGAGTCCGTAATTTTGCTTACGTGGGTTTTCGGACTTGAGAATTTCATTTGTGCAGTCGATTTTTCAAAAAACAGCAGTAAAACCAATTTTAGCCGCAGTAGATTTTTTATTTCTATTGGAAACCTGCATTTAATGTAGGTACATATTTAAAAAAAAATTATTAGTTTTTCATAAATCGATCTGTTTGAATCTTTATTGATCTTTATTGTTAACGAGCGCAGTTTTTTTTTATAGCGTTTTCAATTGGGCTCTTCAGATTCTTCTCTCAGATTTCAGATTTTGCCTGTGCAATTGAATTCTATTCAGTCTTTAAATTTTAAATTTAATTACATATTCGAAATGTGCCCTAAAATTGATTTATTTAAATTTGTAAATTAATAATCGGAAAAATGCTTTCGATTCCAAAAAAGTGACCTAGAGAAAAATAAAAGTGTTCTTTACTGAATATTTAAATACGCCATTAGTTGTTGACGACTGACGTGTAAGGAAGTAACTGACAAATCTAGTCAAGAATGACCGCGTTCAGTATTATGTACTTAGGAGTTAGGGCCTAGATTCGCAGATGACAGTTTCTCATTGAACGACTAACGGAATAAAATTCCAGACATTTTCAGATTATGTAAAATCGAAAGCAGGGACAAAGTTGAAAGAAAGAGTGAGAGATCGGCAAACTTTGTAAGCAACAACAAAACGCATTATGGTTGTCAACCTCTCCGTGGTATTAATTGGTGGCCAAGTGCTCATCCATCAGTGCAGTTTCACTTTCTGGAAAAATAATTAAAAGCCTTCCGAAAGAGGAATTCATACGGAGAATCGACTTTCGGAATTTTTATTCAAATTCAAAATAATTTGTGGAATAAGTAGTAACATAACAATCATGTCAGTCGCATTCCTGGTAATCTAGTCCAGACAAATCTTGTCAACTTATTAAGACTATACTTTGGAATAATCTCATTCAATGATCTCATTTATCTAGCGTCATCTGAATGCAATCCACTTTTTAGTTAGGTAAATAGATACGCATCGGAAATTAAACCGAAAATATATTTTAATTTTCAAACTAAAAGAAATGAAATTACTTTTCTGAAAAAGTGCAGTAGATTGAGGTGCGGGCGCAGTAGCGCAGTAGATCAATTTTGTTTTATGAAAAAGCAGCAGATCTACTGCAACTGCGGTAAAGTCCGAACCCTGCGTGGCTATTCATTTCCATGTAAACAACAAAAAAAAACAACTGTATGTAGGGGATTTCTCATTCAAATACACTCCACCCACTTAAATAGCACACCCCCTAACGTCGGTTTTCTATCGCCCACTGGTCCGGTCCCAAACCAAGCTTGCTAGAGACTTAATTTTTTTTTTAATTTAAGTTAATTTAATTGTTGTGATTTCACCAGAAGGAAGATTTAAAACTAAATCTTTAAGTAATAACAAAAAATATGGGGTCTTAATTTTGCGCCACTCGAATATAACACTTAAACGAAAAAAACATTTTAGAGAATTCTGTTTTTTTTTTAACACAAACATTACTTAAATTTTAGGTAATTGGAGTATTTTAGATTTAATTGTTCAATTGTGTTTTGAGCCACCTTTCTGCTCCAAAATTCACACATCCGGCTTGGAAGGGATTATGCAAATTGGCCAATGCAAACGTTATGTATATCTATTTTTAAAAATATTTTTTTTTGTTGGCTGGCCTCGGCCAACGTGACCATACCCATCAGTGGCGTGGCGTGAATAATTTTAAATGGTAAGTCGAAGTCGAAAAATATCAAAATGTCGAAGGGAAGATGTAGGTAGTACCTATCTATGTATACAAAACCTTCAGTTATTTTTTAAAGCCATACAATCGAAAACTCCAGGAAGAAATTAAATTAATGAAGATATTTTTCCATCTTGAGTGCAAAACTTTCATATGTATTTCGTGTAAACATGATTTATATCATGTCTTATAATATTGTCCTTTATTTCTACATAAAGGTTCTTTAAATGAGTGTTTAAATCGAGCATTTGGGGTTTTTGTGGAGCTTCAGCAAAATCGTCTATTCACTTACTCTTTGAAACATTTCTTCAAACGTATTTACATAGGTACGAAGATCATACCAAAGACTCAAAACACTTGATTTCTCACTTAGCGACTTGTTTATAAACTTTATAAACACATCAGTATCTTTATTTTTTAAAAGATATCTACAAAATTCACCAAATAACTCGGAGAAAAGCGTGTTATTTTGTTGCATAAGAAAGCGGCCTTTGAACAGAGGATACTCCCCTCAGAAAAACTCAGAAAATGATTAGGTAAAAAAGGGAACTGACTATTACTATGACTTCATCACAGCGCAGCGATAGGAGATACACACACAATTCAAATTCACCAAATATGTCGGAGAAAAGCGTGTTATTTTCCAGATACATATACTCAATTACACCACAGCGCAGCGGTAAAAGATACACACAAAACCCACCAAATAACCCGAAGAAAAGCGGGTTATTTTTTTGCATAAGAAAGCGGGCGTTGAACAGAGAGGACTAAACTCAGATAAACGCATGTGTACAAAAGAGAAAGGAGACAAATTTGTTCTATCCAGTGAGAGATTTTATAACCCGTCATATTTCGGGTTATTTTAGATTTGGGTTATGCTCAGAGAGTGTGGGCAGTTATAATACTAATAATAATAAAGGCGAAGAAGGCCCGAAGGGTGTGTGTTTCCGTGTGTGGTGTGTATAAAGTTCAATTGAGTTGGTGGGGTCGGGGTATGTAGCTTGCGCAGATGAATAGATACATATTTTAAGTTTATCCCGTGGGTTTTATGTTTCTCGTTTTTAAGTAAACATTGTTGTGTAGCTGAAACTGAAACTTTTAGAAGGTAACCCGGTAGGAATCGGGTTATATGGACGCCACGCCACTGATACCCATACAGAATTCCTGGATCCGCCCCTGTCCTATGATGTGTGGTCTCTGCCGTGTCTGCCAGTCACAATTTATTTTCTATTTTATTATTTATTTGACTTTGAATATATATACTACTTTGATACTATACCTTTGCCAGGATACTACAGATGCAATTTGTGTTTTTCCGGGGATCGATCCTTGGACCCCTCGCACAGTAGTCCAACACACAAACCACTCAGACTATGCGCCTACCTATAGTTACAAACAGAGATGATCATTTACTTCATATGTAGTAGATCTACTTCATTTTTGAATTATTGTTCATCTGCTACGTAGCAACTTATTTCTACTTCGTTTATTTATGGTTCAAAATATCATTATACTATATTGATCAATTTGACTCCAAATACCTATATCAACAACGACGTAAAAGTCAACTAAATATAAATATCACGAAAAAAATGTGTCATGTAATGCAGCGGTTCTCAAACTTATTAAGCTGTGGAACCCTAAACAAGGCCCAAATATATTTCGGAACCCCAACTATAAAAAATGAAAAATAACACATTTCAAAATCAATTTTTATATGATATTTTTTCAAGGATAGTGTGAAGAATGAAACTGTTTCATTGTTTGATTTATGTTTTTTTTTAAATTGACTTCTATCTCCGAAAGCTGTATTCGCATCATATCTGGGACAGCGTACAATCTCGATCTGTATTTAGTCTTTGCATAAGTATACGCTGAAAAGCCTGCTTCAGAGCGATGCGTTGTGACAAAAGGGAGCAAATTTAATATACACCCCTATCGTGGAATCGGCCGGGGGGAATTGTTCACGAAAAAATATTTTGGTATTGTCAAATCCGGAACGTGAACAGTTCCCCGTGTGGGTGATGTGAATGAGCTGTAATCAATGAACTGTAATCATTGAAAACGTTCAAATCAAATTTTTCCCGAACAAAATGACAGTTCTCGCCCGCATCAAAAGCATTGCGGATTTTATAGGTTTTCTTGCTTGCTGCACGTCGTGAGAATTGTAAAAGAAAATGTACATATAAAAAAGCTAATTTATTAAGCCGAACATTTGTAATAGATCTGTGCAATATTGAACTTTATTAAACTTAATAAAAAATCTTTCTAAAAACACATTTCATCTGGGATTTCCATGAAATCATGCACTGCTCCTCTTAACCTGTCTTGTATTCTTCTCTGAGAACACCGCTCATTTCGTTCTTCCTCTTATGCTTCCAAAAATAGAGCTATCGTATCCATTATTATATCGAAAACTTTATTTTTTATTTAAATCACTTTTAAAACAAACTTTTCAAATGCCTCCGACAAATGCAGCTACACATTTGTATTGACAAATAAAAGACCGCCGTTTGACAGTTTCACTGTTTCACTCCCAAAAACGTGTCGATAAGGAAAGGTTTCCGGCGGATTCCACGATAGCAGTAGAAGGTGCCTGTTTGGCAAGTTCAGGGTATTCACTCTTAATAGCTATACCAACCCAACATTCGTTTAATGATACAGAATCAAAATACATATTTTGATAAAGAAGAACTATGTACATCTTAACGGACATATTATTCACTCACTTTAATCCGGATTAAAGTTCACACCCTGGTTTAACTACTAGGTTCCACATTTCACTTTTTAAAATGAAATCGGATATGAATTTTAATGTTCTACATTTCACTGTATTCGATATTGATTTCAAAATTTTCGGAATTGAGACAAAGTAAAATTGGGATTTCGAAAAAATGTCGGAGTTTCCGAATTGCTCGAAATGCAGAACACTGAAAACGAATTCACTCGATTTATGGAACCTAGCTGTAAGTGAGTTTAACACAAAAATTAAATCCAAATCCATAATATTCAGTCGATAAACCCGATAATAAACCCTTTTTTTAACCTTGTCGGCGTTTAATCCGATTAAGTAAATATAATTTAATTTAAGTAATTTAACCCGGGTTAAAACAAAATTTCATATTATTGACTGATTTGGTTTAAACCTGATTTATACCCGAAGTAAATAATATGGCCGTCGTAGGCTGGGTTACATTCTGACTTATTTTCATTCTTTGTAAGATAGTGTGTAGTACCTCATAAAAGCTATGCGCGAACTATACTCACACGAATGCATACTTCATGGATTGTTGCTCATAATTATTTTGGGAAAGTGGATGTTGCTGTACCATTTTTGTTTGCTTTTTATACCCGGTACCACACTGTGGTGAGGGTATATTCACTTTGTCATTCCATTTGTAACGCCCATAAGGAGGCGTTGTAGGTATGACAAACTATATATATTATTGATCAGCATCACTTTCTTAGTCGATCTAGCGATGTCCGTCTGTCTGTCCGTCTGTCCGTCTGTCTGTCTGTCCGCACGATTACGGCCGTAATTTAAGAGCTATCGACTTGAAATTTGGTACGTAAGCTTTTATCCACCAGACTGAGGCTAAGTTCGAAGATGAGCAAGATCGGATGAAAACTACTACTACCTCCCATACAAAAGTATCAGATTTATATAGCTTTTTATGTTAAAAATTAAATTTAAATAGCTACAGTAAAGATAGCAAGTTTAAACTTTGCACGTATTGTTTTAATAATATTTAAAATTTTTTGACAAAAAAGGAGCTTGATCGAATAAAAACTACCCATACCTCCCATACAAATATATAATTTTTTAATACTAAAATATTTTTTTATTTTACAATAATAGGCGTATTTTTTGGAAATCTATAGCTAGTTCACTTTTACTTTTACATGCAAAACTGGTATACTCACTTTTGATTTTGTTATACTCACTTCCCAAAAAATACGCCTAATATAGTACCGGGTATTTGAGCTTCGGCATAGTCGAAGATAATTGTCTTACTGGTTTTTAATTATGGGTAGCTCACAAAAATGTTTGCAATTGCATACCTTACAAAAATTATTTTTGTGTTTTACTATTCTTAATTCAAGAAAGTCGCGGAACCCTTAACCCAGGGTTCCACGGAACACAGTTTAAGAACCGAGGATGTAATGCACTGTAGAATATCATTTATGTGCTTTCTGTCACACTACACATCCATCTATAGATCCCATTATCCCATTGAAGACCTAACTTTATCATTTTGAGCATTTCGCCAAATGTCTGCTTCGTTTTTTGTAAATCTACTTCGTTTTTTCGGGCAATTTGCTACTTTTTTTGGGTTCAGCATTATCATCCCTGGTTACAAATCTATAGGCCGACTAAAATCATAAGCAGTAGTCCGAGCCAGATAGTTGAGTTGGATAGGCACAGGGTCCTTCGAAAATCATATTTGATTTAAGCGGGGACCATCTGTCGCGTTTTTCAGTTTGTCGGATTCGGGTAACCAGACCGGCAGATCCCAAAACATATTCCCGATCTGCCGAGCTTTTAAGAATGTCTGTTTTTTTGTCCTAGGAATATGAAAGAAAATATTGGAGAGCGGGCTATACCAATTAAGAAATTCCGGGCTAATGACCAAGGAAGACAAGGGATAAAAAATGCTAAACAATAAACAAAAAAAAAAAACGGTCGGGAATAGTGGGATGGAGGAGACCACAATTTTGAGCGTAGACAACAACTACAACATGAACAGACTTCACACCTCGATTTTTTAAGCGAAGGTCTACGCTTTCCTATAAAATAGGTGGGAGAGGCGTAGTATTTATAAAGCTAGGCTTAAGGTATTTCTCAGCCCTGTAATCCGTTCCAAAATAGTTTGGGTGTGCAAGGCGAAAAAGGCTTACACTTAGATTGGGGACAATTAAAATTAGATCTCCAATGAAATTGTTTACAAGGCTCAGAGAATGAATTCTGAGATTCTGAACTTACATTAGCCCTTCGCGCGTCCTCGTTCAGGGCTTGCATTGGGCTTTACTACGATACCTCGAAAGCAAAAATCTCGAATGTAAAAATCTCGAAAACCTGCTTGGGTTTTCTGTCTGCCTATGGGATGGGTGCAAAAAAAAAATCTCGAATTTACTTTTTATTTTCGAGATGTTTGGACATTCGAGATTTTTGCTTTCGAGATTAAAAAAAAAATTTTCGAGATTTTTGTCATTCGAGATTACGTCATGATCCCCTTGCATTGAACATTGTTTTTATTACGAACAAAATAGTCTTTGGCATGGCTCTCCAGGGCAGAACCAACGCATGCTACCGGAAAGTCTATAAGAAAAGAGCAGTATTATTCTGGTCTGTCAGGGAAAGACTGTATAGAACTTGTTGCATCTAAGTTTCAAATATGCCACTATTTGCGACGCTTGTGGAGAGGGCGACGATACTTATGAGCCTTTTTTAAAGACTAAAAATTAAACACCTTAATTTAGTTGGATGATGTGAACCGATTTTTATTTTTAACGTTGTATCGTCTTCTGTCTTTTTCAGAATCGCACACACAAGATGACCGCCCTTTCTCTTCGTACAATTATTTCTTTTTCTTTAGTTGGCTTTGGCTACAATTAAAACTTAACATTTTAGTTTGTAGATGGCGCTCTCAAATGAAATTGTCTAGTGGCTACGTTCAGCGTACCCACTTCAAAATTGTAAAAGCAAAGTGCCGAGTTGAAGAAAATGTAATGTTATGGAAGTTTTCCTTATCCAACAAATAAACGCTGGGCATTGATCCTTTTAGATCGCACTTTATGCATATTTCTCGGGATACCTACATCCCAACTCACTTCATTTAAATTGTGTGGTAAATGCATTAAAACAATTTTGTAAGAACTTCAAATACTTAACAGTTACACATAATTATGGCGGTCCAATACGTTAACTTAACTTCCTTTTGGTCGCACTATAATTTTTTTCTATTCACTTTTCATTTTTCATATTATATTCATCTTCGGGCAAGCGATTCCAATGCCGAAGATACCATCCACGAGGAGATAACATTTCACTGCTCAGTTTTGTCTGCTTTTCCTCCTTTCGGACTCATCGTATTTCCGTTCTCTTTGTTTCTGATACGCTGGTATCCCACTCTAAGGATACAAACGACTACAAGCCCATTCTTCTGGTGGACTTTTACCTTTTTCAACTGCTCATAGAACTGATGCCGCACTGCAACTCAACTCTCAACTTTCTTCCTTTCGCAAATTGCACTGCTAAGAAATATCAAAAGTGAGACTCATTTTTCCCCAGCAAAAATGTCACCGGAATATGAACGAATTTTCGCTGTAGAGTTTTACAGCTTATATCATGAGCATGAGAATTTCGAATTTCGCATCAACGGAGATACGAAGAGGAAAATAAATCGGTCCTCCGCATTTTCGATTTGCAAACCAGACAAAAATGTCACAAAAGTAAAATGGAAACATGCAACTCGAATTGAATAATCTACTTTTGTCCTGCAAAATAAAAAACAAGAACAAAATGCACCAGCAGTGAAACAATCATGATGTTGCCAGGATATATATATGAATCAGGACCACAGCGATGATGATATCCTCTACGATAGGCTGACACCACCCACTTTTTTTTATTCTTTTCTTCCTTTATTTTTTGTATTCCTATTTTTTGTATTCCTATTCATTGGGAGTAAAGGTCGACAGGATGTGGCGTACTATATAGGGTTTCGTTGTTGGAGACAATCGCATTTACATTTTTCTAATAAAAAAATAATTTAATTGAGGGGCTTGCCTAGTCAGGCAGACAGAAAGTCAAAACGGAAATTGATCAAAACGAGTCCCAATTGCCGGCTGACAATGATACCAATTAGTGTATCCAGAGAGATATACCAAACGTCCCACCGGGCTCCGGAAAATGAGTGTTGTCTTTGAGTCAGTAGTGAGGTATAAATTAGGACTTAATTTTACAGAATCAAATTATTATTCATTTACGAAAAATAATCAAAGTGTTCGCATCAACGCACTGGAGGTGGTTGTATTATTCAGAGCTAGATGAAAATTTGCCATGGAAAAGTAAACCACTTTAGTAACAGTTCTTGAAACCATTTATTTCGTCTTGCTTTTTGATTTGATTGAGGGAGCATGAATACCGTGTAATTACCATGTTCTAGGAAAACCTTTCAACTGGTTAAACTTTAGATATCAATTGCTTCAATGAAAACCTAATCAATTTTTCACTGCGTAAATGTAGATGTGGAATTCGATCAGGATTACACATCAGGATTGGAATGATCATGGAGACCTTCTTGTGATAGGTAATTACGGATTACTATCACAGATATATTCTATCGTTCTTGTTAGTTGAAATCTTGTTCTGCTCATTGAATTCTGTAAAATCTGAGAGCAAATTCGGGGGATTCGGGGATGGAAAGCGATATCTCAATTTCGACAATATTTCCTTTCGCATTTCCAAACCCGAACTCTAGAGACTAACAAGGAAATATTGTGGCGTAGTAAATTCACAGTCGGTGCTAATGACATGGAAAAAACATTTCTGCAGACTGTTGGCGAAGATGGCTCAAATTCCGCTGTCAGGCAGAGTTAACCATTTAGCCTGGACGATGAAAGCCGCAATATATCCGTCCACCTGACTAAAATGGAGCAATATCCAAACTGAATTCCAACAAAGCTGCAGGGCCAAACGGTTCATCTATCGAGCTTTTTAAGGAAGCGGGAGATGACTTTGTTAAGAGCATTCACCAACTCGTATCCAAGAGTCCAATATATGGTCAGATGAAAGTATGCTGAGTTGAACCTTATCATCGTTTGGCTAATCCACAAGAAAGGAGACCCTCTAAACTGCGCCAACTATAGAGGCATGAGTCTCCTCATATAAGATCCTATCTGCTGTACTGTGTGAACGCCTGAAACCTTTTGTCGACGAGTGTGGTTTTAGGCCCGGTAAGTTCACAACCAACTAAATAGCTACTGCAGATCCTGGAAAAAACCCAAGAATTTCTAATCGATATTCACCAACTATTTATCGATTTTTAGGCCGCATATGACAATATTTATAGAGATGAGCTATACAGTGTCATGTCTAATTTTGGCATCCTTGCCAAACTTGTCAGATTGTGCAGAATGACGATGGAGAACGCTCGCTGCTCTATAAAGGTCGGAAATAATCTAACCGGCGAGACCTTTAATGTCAAAAAAGGATTTAGACAAGTTTATGCGCTTTCGCTTTCATGTTACTTCATACTTGAGGAAATTTTGGGAAACTCGCAAGCCAATGACGACTTTGACATCTGGTCAATATATCTGGTGCGTTTGCAAGTATTAACACAGAAGCGGCTTTAGTGGTGATTGAGGGCAAAACAAAATATATGCTGTCAACAAGAAGGGACAGCGACGAGTCCTTCACAATGGCACGATAGACAGGTATAACTTTGGGGTGGTTAAGAACTTTGTCCGGTGTGATGTGATGTCATTTTCAGAGTTAATGAAAATGACATCACATCAAAAATCAAGTGAAGAATAACACTTGCCAACTGCTGTTACTTTGGCCTAAGAAGACAACTAAATAGTAAGAAGTAAATTGTGAAGTAACACTAAGGAGTCTCTATATAAGACCCTCATCATCCAAGTCCTGCTCTATGGTGCAGAAGCACGGACGTTAACAAAGGCGGATGAAGATATTCTTGGTCATTTCGAACGCAAAATTCTTCGAGTGATTTTCGGCCCCGTTTCCGTTGACGGGCTTTGGAGGAGAAGATTGAACAGCGAACTCTACGAGATGTACACTGTACAGTGACAACAACATGGTCAGAAAAGTACGTATTGGTCGACTAAGATTGCTAAAACATGTAGAGCGAATGGACACCAACGCTCCGGACCGAAGAGTCTTCAATTCCAACCCGGAGGAACAAAGCAGTAGAGGAAGACCTCGCCTTCAGTGGCTGCACACTATCTGTTCAGGGTTAGAGCATTCCACGTGCAAAACATCATTGTCCTTATTTTGTTTTGTCAGATCAGTGAATCCGTCCTTATCCGAGGCCGTTGCTTCATTACGGTTGCTGTTTTCCGTGGTTGGGTAGTTAACCCCACGAACAACCTCCAACATGGAGGGCTGGGCTCTCGTGAATGGGATCATGACGTAATCTCGAATGACAAAAATCTCGAAGGCTAAAAATCTCGAAAAGTTTTTTTTTTAATCTCGAAAGCCAAAATCTCGAATGTATAAAAATCTCGAACGTACAAAAATCTCGAAAGACTATATCTCGAAAAAATCTCGAAAATAAAAAGTAAATTCGAGATTTTTTTTTGCACCCATCCCATAGCCAGACAGTAAACCCAAGCAGGGGGGTTGCATTCTGCCCCCCATACGCATCTCAGTTTTTAACACAATTTTTAATATTAATTCGAGATTAGGTATGCTTTCCAGATTTTTTTTTCGAGATTTTTACATTCGAGATTTTTGCTTTCGAGATTTTTTTTTCGAGATATCGTAGTAAACCCCTCGTGAATCCTTGGAAAAAAAGGGGCCGGATATTCTGGGTAAGTAACCCGCTTAGGGGATTTTAGTGCTGCCGTTGACCCATTAAAGCCTCTTCTTCTAATGATTCAAATTCAACGTCTGGAACGTACTTTTAGGATAAAGAATAATCACAGATATATAATACCTTACCTTATTACTTTATTTTGTATAGCACATTTGGTATGTAATATCCAGATACGTTCATAGATTATTCGACAAACTGTATCAACGTACCTGTATCATTCGTCGTACTTTATTATAATCAGAGAATAATATGTACGAGTAACAAGTGCAATGAATATGAATGGCACAATTCATATTATCTAAACAATCTATATAAACATCACACACTCTTTCCTCCATTTTGTTTTTAAGAAGATGCGTCATACTCATACACATGATCTTTAAGAATTAATTTAAGGTCGTACGAGCCTGCCTGCTAATGAGGCAATGAACTTTTGAATTGAGGACAATCGATCCGTTTCTAACTTTAACAACTTTGCTCAACTTCCTTTCGTTTTTCGTAACTCTGGCGTATTAAGACGTTCACGCAGAAGCGTGTACTTTTTGAGTGCAGAGTTATCTAATGAACTTAGTAAAGGCGATTTAAAATAAGAAAAGAACTAATTAGCGTTGGAAGCTTTTCCCTTTCTTAAAACGAATACATGTTCGATATAATTTGTGATTATGATTCTCGTAATCCGAGAAACGATATGAAAATACATAGTAGCGATTTCTAGCTTTTAATCGAATTCGATACTCAGTTTTTGAATTTATGAGGCGTTTACACTGCTAAGTGAAAGTAATTTCTTCATTTTTACTTAGTTTAAGTAACGACTTCAACATACGCAATGTACTTTGATTGCTTTTAATGAAAGTAGATACATACTTAGTTTTTGCTTTTTATCAGGTGTTTCTTCTATACAACTTAGAATTCTTCATTACTGAATTTATTATGTGCGCTTCTACGAAAGCTAAAAACTTATATTTTGGTATAAGGGTACAGTTTATGTTTAAAACCAGTTCTCTGTTGATTTTTTGTTGAATGTTTACCTACTATTGTAGCTTTTAAGCTTATAAAAGACCAAATTTATGCAAATGCTCAATTCTCCTTTAATTATTTGTTCCCTTTGTTTTGAGTTGAGTGCCTCTAATCTAGGATGTAAATGTGGTCAACTCGTGATTCGTATGATTGATCAAACAGATTTAATTCTGTATCTGCGGATACTATTTATAGAGGAAGTGTACCGATTATGGAATACGCTCCTAATATGGAATAGTGCAATATCTCAGAACCAACGTACAATTTTATTCGTTAGGTGCTTAGTAAATTTACCTAGTTTGTTTTCTTTATATTTCAAGTTCAATTTAATTTTATCCAACAATTTCTTTACGCATTATTAGAAAAAACATCAACCTTTTTACTTACTGTAAAAATTTAAGTTAGCTGAGTTATGTAGTGAAGGTAATTTTTACTTTAGTTGTTGCTACCTTGTTCCTAATATGGAATATCAGTGTGTTCCTAATATGGAATAGTATTTCTAAAGGAAATTTTGTATTTAGGTAATCTTACAATTTTCAGATGACGCCAAACTAGAAAAAGCGTAAGGTCTGTAGCATGGTGAACATGGTGAAAGCTATCGCAGCCTTCAAATCAAAAGAAATAGCTTCAATAAAGCAGCACAATTTTCTAGTACACATCGTACCTACTACACTCCTCAGACTATTTAATTCACGTTCTAATGAAGGACAGTTGGCAGAAAAACTGTTCTAAGTCTAGTCTTAGAGGACCAACTTGTGAAGTACGTCCTTGGAATTTGCAATTTTTGCACTATAACTTCGATTTTGTACAAAATCTGGGGTATTCCATATTAAGATCATTAGTGGTCCATATTAGGGTCACTTTTTTCAATGTGCTGATTTTGTGTTCTTTTTCGTTTTTGCTAATTTAATAAAGTGTAATATGTATCTAAGTTCTGTTTTTGTTTCTTTAATTATTAAATACTATTTCCATTCATATCCATTAAAAATACTGAAAAAAAAAATATTTTTTATTGTTCAAGGACGAGTTTTTCCTTAAGTATTCCATAATCGGTACACTTCCTCTAACAAGCTTATTGGCATTTCCGGTAACTGGGAAAATTCGTATTAGATAGCAGATTTGTAACAGTTTATATTTTCCTTACAATTTCTCTAAAGAATTATTTCGTGAATGTTCAAATGTATAGATTTGTACACTCAATGTCGAACAATGCTAGACATAGACTAGATCTACGGATAAATTACTACATTCAACATGCTCAATACACCAATGGGTCTGACATATTGTACGTCATATCGAAATTCGAAAGATACAAATCTGGAAGCCTCATTTGCGTTCATATTTTTTTTAAAGTTAAGTTACTACATAACTTGTATGTATGTACTAGTTTTGTTTTGTTTTGTTTTGTTTTGTTTTGTTTTGTTTTGTTTTGTTTTGTTTTGTTTTGTTTTGTTTTGTTTTGTTTTGTTTTGTTTTGTTTT
Source organism: Cheilosia scutellata (assembly GCA_955612985.1). Classification (NCBI taxonomy): domain Eukaryota; kingdom Metazoa; phylum Arthropoda; class Insecta; order Diptera; family Syrphidae; genus Cheilosia; species Cheilosia scutellata. The sequence continues at coordinate 55,137,589 of OY015312.1, read as the reverse complement.
GTTTTGTTTTGTTTTGTTTTGTTTTGTTTTGTTTTGTTTTGTTTTGTTTTGTTTTGTTTTGTTTTGTTTTGTTTTGTTTTGTTTTGTTTTGTTTTGTTTTGTTTTGTTTTGTTTTGTTTTGTTTTGTTTTGTTTTGTTTTGTTTTGTTTTGTTTTGTTTTGTTTTGTTTTGTTTTGTTTTGTTTTGTTTTGTTTTGTTTTGTTTTGTTTTGTTTTGTTTTGTTTTGTTTTGTTTTGTTTTGTTTTGTTTTGTTTTGTTTTGTTTTGTTTTGTTTTGTTTTGTTTTGTTTTGTTTTGTTTTGTTTTGTTTTGTTTTGTTTTGTTTTGTTTTGTTTTGTTTTGTTTTGTTTTGTTTTGTTTTGTTTTGTTTTGTTTTGTTTTGTTTTGTTTTGTTTTGTTTTGTTTTGTTTTGTTTTGTTTTGTTTTGTTTTGTTTTGTTTTGTTTTGTTTTGTTTTGTTTTGTTTTGTTTTGTTTTGTTTTGTTTTGTTTTGTTTTGTTTTGTTTTGTTTTGTTTTGTTTTGTTTTGTTTTGTTTTGTTTTGTTTTGTTTTGTTTTGTTTTGTTTTGTTTTGTTTTGTTTTGTTTTGTTTTGTTTTGTTTTGTTTTGTTTTGTTTTGTTTTGTTTTGTTTTGTTTTGTTTTGTTTTGTTTTGTTTTGTTTTGTTTTGTTTCGTTTTTGCATGTTTTGCTCCACATCTCAGAAACGACTGACCGCAGAAATGCGGATCAAGCTCTTTTATAGAGAGACAACAGACAGTGGTGCCATTTTAGCATTTTTTATGCTAGATCTAGCATATTTAAACCTTAAATTGCATATTAGTATAAATAAAATATGCTATATGCAATCTAGCATATTTTCAACATTCAACATAAAAAAAATCAAAAACTTTATGTATTTGGCATTACTGAATATATGAATGACAATTATTCAATTGAATGAAATGAAAGCTTCTCAATAGTACCTAGAGGTAGAGGTCTATTCCTTTACTTTTGCAGTAAAAATGGAAAAGACTCTCAAAATGACGGTACTGGGGTTGAATTATTATCTCACAGTGAGAGAAATTTACGAAAAAGTTACGGAACGTTATGCAAAATAACAGATGCATTTTCTTTTCCATAAATTACAGTCTACGATGTGACGTTTTTCTTTTTCAATTATTGGTGATGAGCTTTAGTTCCTTAAGGGCTACAGACCACTACAACAATAATTAATAATAGGGTATTTCGCGAAGCTATCCCTTTCAGAAGTGTGCTTTCTCTTTCACTGAAATGTCAAAAAAACTTGTAGGAAAGCAAACGAAATTTTACATGGCGGGAGATATATTTTGCCTATTTTATTTGTGAAAAGTTTATAATAAAGTGCCAAATACAAATTGAAAACATTGCAGTCTTGAAATTTCGAGTTTCTTAAAAGTGTTTACAAAAGTTCAATAAATAAATTTGCAGAGATTGTTTCAAAAAATCCAAAATTAATTTAAACCCTATCTCCCGCCATATAAAATTTCGTTTGTTTTCCTACAAGTTTTTTTAGCTGTCACTTTGTTTTTTTTTCTCATTTGACACTGACGTTGTCGCGAACTACCCTATTGCAGTAGTAAAAAAGTAGGTAGGTATTATGTGTGACAAACGCGAAGAATTTGCTAATTTATTACCAATATTAGCTGAATCATCCGGGGATGAAATTTATTCGGTATTAATCGGCCCTAGCGAGGTATCCGTCGGAACGGAGAATTCTCCGCAACGCATATTCCGTCGGAGACTCAAATTACATTCGAGGTATCCGACTTCGGAAAGAAAAATTAAAATGCGACAACGCATTGATTTGACATGATGTTGTTTCGTGCTACATCGGGGTTTTCCTATTAAGTGCTTTTTTTCGTTTGTTTTTGCCCTGGAAACACAAATTAAAGCAATAAATACAACCAATTACTTTGCTAAAATGTTTTTTTCTTTATTGCTTTCATTTATCAACACTTCACTGCAATTCGTAAACAAATTCCGCAACTAATTCCTGTCGGAGCATATAGGAAGAAAATTCGTATGAAACTGTCAAAAATATGAATAAAAACGCACTTCATCGCACTAAAACGCAAAACGTCAGTGTGCGTTGCATATTTGTCGGAACAAAGTTCCGAAAAGCTGTTCCGACGTATACCTCGAAGCAAAAATCCTCCGATTCGTATGAAATCGGAGAAATTTCCGTTCCGACGGATACCTCGCTAGGGCCGAATGTAACTTCTTTTAATGAAATCAAAACATAAATGGGAATAGTAATAGCACGCATAATACCAAAATGCCAAATAGGTCGACAAATTTCAAATCAGCTGCCAATTGTCAAGTGTCTGACAGTTTTTTAATTGTTACTTTGTTAGGTAGGTACTACAAGAAAATTGTTGAATAAAAAATAAAGACTCGGCAAAATATCAGTGCAATGACGAAGACGGGGAAGATGATGACCTCTTAAGCCCGTATGACACTATATTTTTTGTTTGCATATTTCACGCGTTTAAAATGAAAATAGAACAGAACGAAAAATTAGAAAGAATATTCCCGATAGGTGTGATTGCGTATACAACAACTTTATTACTTACTTTATTACCGTTACTTTGAAGTCTAACTTTTTGAAAATAAATTCGTTTAAAAATTTGTGTTCCTTTGCAAACAATTGCTACCCCTTTCATCTACACTTTTTGTCTCTTTTACAAGCAGCTGATTTTTTAAGATGATTTAATGTGATAAAAATGAAGAAAAATTGAGAGAAAAATGTAGACACATATACGGACTTTAGTTTTAGTTCTATATCTACCTAATTGACGTGCTTTTGAAAACCTAAATGTAAATTTCATTACAAAATACTGGATTCCCCTTTTGTTCCTTATTATAGATAGACATCATGTTGTTTTTATATTTATTCCTTTTTTTTGTAATAAAGAAGTTGTTTTTAAACGTTAGCATATTTTGCTTAGTTCCTCCATACAATTTAGCATATTTTTTTCTTAATTTGGCATATTCTCTTAGAAAATTTCTGGCAACACTGACAACAGATGTTACTCTTTGGCACGTAATTGACTTGTGTGATCATGTTCTAAGCATAGGTCACTACAATCTCTATTTCAACACCCTGACTAGTTTGCATTGAAAAAATCCTTAATGACCTCATGCGCTTACTTAATCGCCAATTAGTTGACGAAAAAAACAGAAAACAAGTAAAATGTAAAATGAAATAGTGAACAACAGGTTTATTAGTTCACTATATCGGACTTCTACTGTATAATTAAAATTGAATTTAATTATTTTCTTATTGATAAGAGTGCTCAAGCTCAACTATCAATGAGTACCTAAGTTTGAGCATCTAGTCGTATTTAACGTTTGAGGGGCTGTCATCAGAATTATACAGGCGCATGATAGTCAAAGAATCCTCCCTTCGGTCATGCAATAGGGTGGGTCAGCATGAAGGTTGTGTATTCGTATCTGTCTAAACAAAAATACTTTCCTTATTATGTATATCATCAACAGCTGAAGTCAATTCTATTTCTTCCTGTCGTATCCTCTCATATAAATTTAATTTTCTTAAGGACCTCGTCATCCCCTAAGGATAGCAAGCATTTATCACAGCAAGCGAACGATACAACACCTATACGATCGTGTGAGAACGCACAGCTTAAGATGTGTACCTTCTGCGTACACTTTCGGATGTTTGTCGGACTTTCCCGATGGATGGGCACCTATTGGCCTATAACCTTTACACAATACACATATCTTTATTAGGAAGGTGGCAGCTAGGCTGCAAGTACACTAAAAGTTTAAACCAGCTGACCATTTGGGACACTCGATAACTCAATCCCAATCCTTTGCATCTGCTCTATCCCTGGCACTATGGTTAGGGAATACAGTTTTGTGAAATTATTTGAGATAGAACTACTGGACCCTGTAGAATGGACGAATGGTGTTACGAAACTGGACCCAAAAAGTATAGTTTGATACACCAACGGATCGAAAATGGAGTCTGGAGTTGGTGCTGGTGGTCTTTGGATGCAATACCAAGGTCTCGAATGTGTCCCAGGGTTTTTCAGGCGGAAATCAATGCTATTGAAATCTGCGCCATTTTTAACTCTCAAAAGGTACCTAAAGGCGCCAAAAATAAAAATATGCTCGGATAGTAAAGCCGCCTTATAATAGACTCAAAAACCGTACAGTGCTGCTATGATGCCCTGCAAGGCCTATCCAAACACAAAAACGTCCAACTTGGAGCCTGGAGGGGTACCTGATGATGATGACCATCAGGTTTTCCAGGCAACCAATTGGCGGACCAACCAGCTAGGGATGGATCAGAGTCCGCGTTCTTTGCACCGCATAACCTCGTTACAGAGAGTCAATTGAGCTACTTCATTAAATTGTGGACAACGACTCCGTCTAAGGAACCGCGAAAATGTCCCAAAAAACTGTTTTCTTTGTTGACAACTGCATGTAAAAAAAAATAACACCGAATTTATCTCCCCGTTTCCAATGCACATTACACATTTGTATCTAAAGATCGGATTCGGTTCGAATAGAGACATACCAAACTACGCCTACTCTCACATACTTTCTTATGACAGTCGAATGGTAGTTTATGGTAAAACACCTGACGCTGGACACTCTGTTAACTGTTAATATGAAGCAATTGTCCTGCCTGCTGAATTACAAATTGGTCCTTTACAGTTAATTATGTTCTCGCTATAGCAAGTAGCCTACACAAATGATAGCCCACGCTCCACGTTTTCGATGATTATTCATTTTGGCAAATATTGCCAATACATCGAGACACTATTGTCGAAAGGACACTTTTCGCACTATGCCGGTACCTACCATTGCCATCCATCCATTTCGATAGTTTGGGTGTGAGTATTACAGCATACACTATAGGCATGACATGACCCACACTCATGACAAACCGAAGCTATTGATTCTGTTTTTGTTTACGGGGCATTGCAACTGCTAGAGACCCAATCACTGGGTTGGCGGAAATTTATTGCATCACACATGGCCGGCCACGTCATGTTGATACATTCTGACTAAATCAAATCAAATACATTATCGGGGGATGCCAGCAAGGACATGTTGTTTAACAGCGATGAATCGTTACGCTTCCCTGGCTGTGTATGTTATCTCTAGTGATAATTTTACAGTATATACATATATGTGTGTGTGTGTCAGCGTCATTATTTTGAAAAGACATCGATACAGATGGGTTGCACTTTCGGCCGTCATGTGTCAGTTCACACGACAAAAATGCAGGCCAATTCGACAGTCGACACTCCGCATGAGATAATCAGCTTAATTGTTATTGGCCTTTATTGGAAATAATTAGTGCACTGGATTGTTTTAGGGGTAACCAAATGATTTATTATGATTTAATAGAATTGGGAATTGTATACGCGCGCGTAGTTATGGTTCTGTGCCTTTTATAGATACACATACAATACATATAGGTTGCCGTTCCGACGAGTTATTGCCGTGTCGTCATTACCAGTTTGATCAAACTTGGAATAGAACAATGGGTGTGTGATTTGTATTGCCAGTGAGTTCGTACATATTAATTTATTTCCGAAACGGAGAGATTTATTTAAATATGGTCAGTAGTTTGGTAATAAACGAATCGTGACACTTGGACTTACCGCGTGTGAGAGTGTGGTAGCATTGTGATGACGTTGAAAAAAATTGGCTTGATGCACTGCACCTGCACTCTAAAATGGAAGTTATAATGGGTTTCAGTAGTGAAAAGTTATTTACGGTACATATTTTGCAGTTACTGAACCTGATTGTATGGACAGCAAAAATTTGGACTGACGGTTCCAACGCAAAGCCGTTGATACGAGTGTGAGACCTTACACTTTGGTACCGCAGCAAATTTACATGTGTTGTAGATTGGGTATGTGTACGCTGACCATCCGACCTTTATTTAATAGGACAGTCATTTGTTTTTAACCTCTGTCCGGTTTTGTTTTTTTTTTATTTTCAATAAAGGACGGATTTTGTCCTTTATTTTTGAAACTGGCAAAAAAATTGTATGCATAGCATAGAGAATTAATTTTTGGGCAATCGAACTCTACGATGTATCGAAACATATACCTACCTACTGTAATATTATAAAATTATGTCAACAATACAGTTGGCAATAGAATTCTATATATTTTTGGACGTAGAAGTCCTTGAGAGGGTCTTATTTCGGATTGGCCAAGTATTGAGAAAATCTACCATTTATTTCTCGGAAAAAACAGGCTTGTTTAAATGGCTTACAACTTTTCGATATCATATATTTGTCCTGACTTTTAGTGATCAGCGCCCAACAGGCACGTAGCCAGGGGGGGGGGGGCTTGAGGGGCTGAAGCCCCCCCCCCCGAAACGCTAAGCAAAAAATTAAAAACTAAAACTTTCTAATATAAATTCAAATCTTCCGCAACCATTCAAATTCAAATATAACTTTAAAAAATGCCATTAAAAAACAGGCACCAGAGAGCCGAAAAACTCGACTTCTAAGCCTTTGTGAAACGCAAGATTCATTGAAAGGTATGACAGTATTATTTCCTTTGTAGAGCTCTTCAAATGCATCTCAATAAGTCTTGAAGAAATAACCACCAGAACGTGGGCGATGTCTTCGAAAGCATCAACACTTTTGGCAGCGATCCAAAAAAGTGATTTCCTAGTAAGCCTCATTGTATGCGAAAAACTATTCAATTTAACGCTACCCTTATCAGTTTTCCTACAGACCAAATCCTTAGACTTCATTTCTGCTATCGACCGCACAAAAGAAGTTCTGAATTCTCTTAAAAACATCAGAATAAATGCCGGAGATTTTTTCAGGCTTTTCAATCCGAATCCCAAATTGCCGAGGACTTATTTGAAGTTGAATTAAGAGCCCTAAGAACTTCATTGAAACAAACAACGCGTTCCAATCCAGAAACCTCTTCTACTGAAGCCTTTTTTAGAGTGTCTATACTGATTCCTTGCATAGGAAACATCGTTAAAACAAAATCTTACGGACAGATTCATGGTCAACGAAGACGTTCTACCATCATGTCATGTCAAAACAAAAATTAAGACGTCTTCTGCTTTGAAAAAAATAATTTTTGTATGTTTGTTTAAGTACATACGATTTAAAAAGTAATAAGAATCAGTGAATTGGAATATACAGGGTATCCCAGTTAAGCAGTATAATCATTTAAGGGAAGATTCCTGGGACCAGATCGCGTAAAATAAATACGCGACAATAGACAGAGACTGCTAGTATGGAAACGACGTCGTTCGATCGTTTTCATTTTACGTGATCGGGGCCCTGAAGTTCCGCCGAACAAAAAATTGTATGGCAGGGGGGGTCTATTTTCACCATATTTCCCGTTTTATTTTTTTTTATGGAATTTTTATCCTTGAGAATTTTTCTAAAAATTATGCTAAGCAACTTGAATTTGTAGTAAAAGCCGTTTTTTTGTCAGACAAAAATGGTCAAAAAGAGACTCGATATTCCTTTATGTCGCACCCCCCCACGCTTTTCAAGAGTCGGCAAATCAACGATCAATTTTCAAAAATTAGATCTTAAGTTGGATTTCCATTAGGTATAGGTTTTTAAACTTGTAAATGTATACAAAAGTCGGCATTTTCAAAGGTTCCACATGAACTCCTTAAAATCGGTGAATTTGCCGACAGAAATCCTTAAAATTTAGCGAGTTTCCATTCGATTTTAGAAAGGACAGTCGGCATCGGTGAATTTGCCGACTGAAATCCTTAAAATTTAGCGAGTTTAGATTCGATTTTAAAAGGACGGTTGGCATTTCAAATTTGAGGTTAAATTCGAAGGAATGTGTTATTCACTAGTTCGCGGCTTATTGATGTAGATTGCGAACTTTAACAATTCGTGGCAAACGTGTGTTTTGGGCCAAGAGGAGGATAATTAATTATCCCATCAAAATGTATTAAGAAAATAAGTTTATAAACAGTTTAAATAACGAAATTTCGAATTACAAACTTTTTGCCGTGAACGAAAACACCCTTGGCGCGAATTGTCAAAGTTTATTCGCAATCCACATCATTTAATTAGGGTTCCACAAACTAGCGGATAAAACATTCGTTCGAACTTAACCTCAAACTAAACATTGAGGGTAAAAACGGATGTCTGGAATTCGCGAAATGCCGCGACCTATAAAAGTGTTCATGCTGTCAAAACTTGCGAATAGTCGTTCGATCGTAGGTAGTTGGTCGCTCTTATGTGAATGGTCCTTTAGGTATTAGCCCAGGGGTGTTCCTGTTAAGATTGGTCAAAATTGGACAAAGGAGCGTGGCATCTCCCATACAAAAAACATCTTCTATGGAGTGAATAATCGCTGGGCCGATTTTCATGATTTCTATACAGTCGGCAAGTTCCTGAAATAAGTCGGCATTTCAATGAAATTCACCCCCCCACGGCTCGAACCCTCGCTACGCCCCTGGTTGTGTGTATTAAATGGGGATTGGGGTTTGACCAGTGGTGCAAATTGTGGAGGTTTGTAGCTTTATAACTTTGTTTGTGAATTGCGCTTCTTCAGTCCACAGAATGTTCTTGAGGATGTGTCCGTACCGGTGCTAAATGGGAAGGGTGTAACCTATTACTCTGGAGAGTTCTGGGAAGTTCCAATTGCACAGCTTGTCCTCGGACCTGACTAAAGGCATGCAAAATCCCACCCCCAATTTCTACCGCCGCTGCGTCTGAACGTCGTTTTTTTTATTTCGAGGAGCTCACCCGGTATCAACAAGGCGCTGATACGCATCAGTACCCGGCTACATGGTGTACTACGATTTGGGTATCGGCGTTGGACTCCTATCTTGCCAACAAAGCGTTTCCATGGCAGAACCCGTTTACAAACACTATGTCCGCGTAATCACGTTTTTCAACTTATCAATGCTAAGCTTTTTTTTAATATTCGACAATTGACTGTTAACCGCTCATAATTACGTTAGTTTATTATTCTGACTTAATTTTGTTTGACCATTTTTTTGACAAAAAACGGCTTTTACAACAACTTCTGTTGATCGTACGTAAAAAAGTTGCTTAACATAATTTTTAAAAAATTTCTCAAGGATAAAAATTTCATAAAAAAAAATAAAAATTTATTAAGTAAACATTTTGAGAAAAAAGCATTTTAAGTAAAAAAATGAACAAATTTTCAAAATGTTGAGTTTAAGGAGCCATAAATCTTTTGCAGCTGCACATATGTACCTTATGACTTGTATGCGCTTCTAAATTGTCTTTTCAAAATGCACAAAACAATTTTTGGATCTCTAATAGTTTAGAAGTTATAGCGTTTTAAGTGGTAACACCTACAAATTAGAGGTCACATGCTTTGAAGGGCATAACGGGAAATATGGTGAAAATAGACCCCCCTTGGCATACAATTTTTTGTTCTACGGAACTTCACGAATCTTCCCTTAAAGAATTATTCTGCTTAACTGGGGCACCCTGTATATAGTTTTTTTGTTTAAAGAATTCCTCATAAGATTTGGAAGCAAGCCCCCCCCGAAACAAAATCCTGGCTACGGCCCTGGCGCCCAACCCAAACGGTAAGAACTAGGAAGCAAATATTTTGAAACAAATTTCATTGTATGGCCAAAGTAGGTAAGTACTAGAAGCGATTTGGAGAAATTCGAGCTCCAAAAGGGGAAAAGTTTGTATCGGAAATTCATATTTTTCATGCGGTTGACTTCAAACTCGGTTTGGTTACCTACACTATGTATATAAGAAATACCAATATAAAATAGTTTTCACGATTTTGGAAATTTTGCCTAGGGCCCGAGTTATTAGTGACTGGAAAAGGAGTATTCAGTCTGCATGAGGAACATTTTTGTTCACTATCAAGCGAGTATTATATTATTATTATATAGATTTCGAGGGATATTCTAATCAGACCACCATTGTCGAGTCCCATTTCGTCTCTCTACCACTATAAACCTTACCCAGAGAGACTCTCTGGACTTCTCCAGAGTTCTTCCCTGGGTTCGATTCTCAGTGTTAATGTTAACGCTAGCAACTGTTTATGTGGAATCTGTTTAATCGAATGGGTGTCTAGTCTACCCAATGTTGTCCCAAGATCCTTATTCTTTTGTCAGCCAAAGCTGTGCCGCTATCTCAGATTCCTCCAGGCATAGATTACAAGTATCATCCTCTCTAAGTCACATCTTCCTTAAATTATACCCGAAATTACCATGACCTGTAGTGAACCCCACCACCCATTTCAATGTTCGTCGACTCATGCTTAGAACCCTTCCTTGAGTGGAGCATGTCGGCCATTTTATTGCCATTTTAGCTTGTCTATTGTTTGTTCCACTGTTGACCACCTTCTCAAGTGTTTTGCCGTGATCTACTTGTGAATCAGGTGTTCTATCATTCCTGTACCAATTAAAGAGAATGGATCTGGTCCCAGCAACTTTCCTGTTTTGCAAGGGAGTCCGTCTTTTCGTTGCCGTCGATCCCCATGTGTCCTCGTACCCAAGTCAGTGTTACCTGATTTTTAGATGAACATTTGTTGAGCTTGAGTACACATTCCAGTGCCAGTAATGTTGTGATGGTTGTCTGTCCCATGCATCTAATCACCGCCTGGTTGTCCAGTGCTATTAGGATATTTCTTCCTTCCACCTGTAACGAAGCATTCGTTACATGCCGAAGACACCCCCCCCCGCACTGGTCTAGTACCAGCCACAGTACTCTCGAAGTCATCCGAAAGTAATAAACAAATAAACCACCAAACATACCTCCCCCCCCCCCCTTCCGCACTGGTACAATATCGCCAACAGCGATCAAACACCAGTAACCAACGTAATGCACCGAGGGAGAGAGAGAGAATTACGCTCCACACACCGAACACAAATCATGTGATGTAAACAAATAAATAGTTTTGCTCAGCCATATAAGTCACACTCGCTTTCTGGACAAAATTACATGAGAGGAGAGGAAAATTCCGAAACGATCGAGCAACATTCAGAAGTGGCAAAGTACCAATCCGGTGTACAGCTGAAAGTGTTCCCGAAATAGCTATATATTAGCTGTTGGTAATTTTTGGTACTAAGAACCTGAGGGTACTTAGTGTAAATTCCAAGGCTACTTCCCCGTAGACTTGTGTACCGCCAGGACTGTCGCAAGACGGACCTGTGAACCGCCAGGACTGTCGCAAGACGGACCTGTGAACCGCCAGGACTGTCGCAAGACGGACCTGTGAACCGCCAGGACTGTCGCAAGACGGACCTGTGTCCCGCCAGGACTGTCGCAAGACGGACCTGTGAACCGCCAGGACTGTCGCAAGACGGACCTGTGTACCGCCAGGACTGTCGCAAGACGGACCTGTGTCCCGCCAGGACTGTCGCAAGACGGACCTGTGTCCCGCCAGGACTGTCGTAAGACGGACCTGTGTCCCGCCAGGACTGTCGTAAGACGGACCTGTGTCCCGCCAGGACTGTCGCAAGACGGACCTGTGTACCGCCAGGACTGTCGCAAGACGGACCTGTGTCCCGCCAGGGTTGTCGCAAGACGAACCTGTGTCCCGCCAGGACTGTCGTAAGACGGACCTGTGTCCCGCCAGGACTGTCGCAAGACGGACCTGTGTCCCGCCAGGACTGTCGCAAGACGGACCTGTGTCCCGCCAGGACTGTCGTAAGACGGACCTGTGTCCCGCCAGGACTGTCGTAAGACGGACCTGTGTCCCGCCAGGACTGTCGCAAGACGGACCTGTGTACCGCCAGGACTGTCGCAAGACGGACCTGTGTCCCGCCAGGACTGTCGTAAGACGGACCTGTGTCCCGCCAGGACTGTCGCAAGACGGACCTGTGTCCCGCCAGGGTTGTCGCAAGACGAACCTGTGTACCGCCAGGACTGTCGCAAGACGGACCTGTGTACCGCCAGGACTGTCGCAAGACGGACCTGTGTCCCGCCAGGGTTGTCGCAAGACGAACCTGTGTACCTATACGAACTGCCGCAGGGCATCCTAAAATACCCGTCCGAAAGTCAAGCCGCCTCAGTAAGTCGAGACACCGACTCCAGAAGATCGAACACCGAGGATACCGAGAGGAAAAATCACCGCCGCCGAATTTATTATTAAGATTATTATAACATAACATTGTAAACTAGATAGTAAGCCAAATAAAGAAATCCTATGTATATATGATAACCTAATAAGGTAGACTATAAGAAAAAGTAATAAAACGGAAACTTCAAAACCAAAGTTAGTGTTTCTTTGGGAAGAATCTTGGCGATCCGGCGAGCTAACCCCAGCCTCGACAAAAAGCACCTCACATTGGCGCCCGAGCAGGGACCTGAAGAAGAAGTCCCAACAACGTTACGACCGAGAGGACCGGGACCACATCAATCCAACCTGGAATCTCAAACACGAGACATGGACGAAGACAGCCAGTTGACCGTACCGGAACCGTCCGTAAATATGAATACCGGATGGATTTACCTGTTAAAGAAGGCTGAATTAATCGAAGCTATGAAGACAAGAGGATTAGAGACTAGTGGAACGGTCCTGCAACTGAGAGCTCGAATGAGCAACTTTTTAAAGAACACGCGGGCAAGGGCATCAACCCAGGACCTCTGCGCGGAACTTGAAGCGAAAGCCTCAATGCGGGAGTATAAGGACTCATCTTCCGAGAGTGATGACAAATCAGTTACTTCCGAAGAGATGGTAAAGACGCCACAGTTCGTGGAAATACCCCTTGATGTCCCCGCCGTTCAGCCGCTACAGACTCCACAGGTCGTGGAAAGACCCGTATATGCCGACCCGCCCACCGTCGTCCAGCAGCTACTAACGCCGACCACATATCCGACAACCGACCGACCGACCCCCGCCGCAGCATCCTCTAGCCGAGAAACCGATCGACCACCTCAGGCAACCCCGACGCGAGCACTGGCTATGCCGATGCTGAGCTACGAAGCCGAGGTGATGAACATGGTTCGAAAATGGGGACTGAAATTCGATTCATCAGGGAATGCTCTGGAATTCATGGAGCGAATAGAAGAGCTAACCCGATGTTACGATATCCCTCCCGACCATATGCTACGGCCATTACCAGAAATCTTCCGAGGTACCGCACTGGAATGGCTACGAATAAACCGCGATGACTTCCAGAACTGGGATCAGTTCCGACAAGCTTTCTTGCGTCACTTCCTCCCTGCACGGTATGCCCACAAGCTAGTGGAAGAAATTATGAGGAAAAAACAAGGACCTAGAGAGAAAGCCAAGGAATTCATCCGAGCCATCCAATATCTCATCCGACAACATCCTCGGATGAGCATTCAGGATAATATAGACCGAATATATGATAGTTTGCGACCCGAATACCGCCTCTATATTAAGCGAAGGGATTTCACCACATTGGACGAACTCATGGAATTAGCCGAGGAGTTCGAATATATAAAAAACGAAGAGAGAAACGTCCGCCCACCCAACCTTGTTGCTGCCCCACTGCCCAGACCACCGACAACAGCCGTCCCCTACAACCGGGACACCCACTGCTGGCGCTGCAAGCAAAGGGGCCATCGGCAACAGGATTGTCGGCGACCATTCCGCCTATTCTGCTCATATTGTGGGGAGGACGGCCGACAAACGAGGGATTGCCCGTGCCACCAAGAGCAGGTAGCCGCCATGTCTAACTCCAGATGGACCGATCCCCGCTACTTCATCCCGACTACCATTCAGGGTCAAACGTTCCACTGCCTAATTGACACGGGAGCTTCGAAGTCCTTTATCGGCACAGCGGTACGACAGGCACTTCGGAGAAAACGTGCGCCGGTACGATATCAGTTCCAAAGAATTCAATTGGCAAACGGGGACCCAATAACAACCAGGGAGCATTATACGGTGGAGCTCCAACTGGGCAACCAAACCCTTACCAGCGAGCTCACCTATATGAAGAGTCTGGCAGAAGATGCGATATTTGGCATGGACATTCTTGATAAAGCCAACTTCGAGATGACGCTGGGTGGCCAGACCTTAACCTACCGAAACGTAGTACACACCACTCCCTCCCGCAACCCATGTTCCCTACTTAGGGAAGGCCCCTTACGCTGGAGCAAACAGCAGAGACCTACTATCGGAGAACATGTTTACCGAAGAAAGAAAGGGAGAGTAAACCCTCACCGTTGCCACATAAGTGATCTAAAGGGACACAATGGCAGCGAGACACTCCAGTCGATGATCAGTATAAGCGCGATCATGGACCGAGTCGTACCGAAATCAGCAGCTAAAGGCAAAGCCGAAGAACAATTTTCAACGGAGCCTTGGAAAAGGCAGCGAACAGCACCAAACAAACCCCCCACCATTCGCCAATCCGACAAATCCAGAGTGCGCAGACGAATGAAGCCAAAGCGGACTGTACCTCTGCCCTCGGAACACATTGTTCCAATTGCATCACGACCGGAACAGATGGCACAATTGGCCACCATCCGTCGCGTCCGTCAGAAAGCCGACGAAAAATGGTCCCGGCGTATCGTGACCACAACAGGTACATCGAGCTGCAACACCGCCAAAACCGTCAAAACCGCCAAAACCGTCAAGACCACCAACCCCGCCAATACCGCCAGCACCGTCAACACCACCAACACCGCCAAAAACCGTCAAAACCGCCAAAACCGTCAACACCAGCAACCCCGCCAATACCGCCAGCACCGTCAACACCGCCAAAACCGTCAACACCACCAGCCCCGCCAATACCGCCAGCACCGTCAACACCGCCAACACCGTCACAACCGCTTCACTACTTCACCGCCAGCACCGACTCGTCACCGCGACCAATACAAGAGGCCGCATATTGACATTCCGAGACCTCAAGAAGAATATATATATATAAAGACGAGAAGGTTCTCGTCTGAGAAAGAAGAGGGGGAATGTAACGAAGCATTCGTTACATGCCGAAGACACCCCCCCCCGCACTGGTCTAGTACCAGCCACAGTACTCTCGAAGTCATCCGAAAGTAATAAACAAATAAACCACCAAACATACCTCCCCCCCCCCCCCTTCCGCACTGGTACAATATCGCCAACAGCGATCAAACACCAGTAACCAACGTAATGCACCGAGGGAGAGAGAGAGAATTACGCTCCACACACCGAACACAAATCATGTGATGTAAACAAATAAATAGTTTTGCTCAGCCATATAAGTCACACTCGCTTTCTGGACAAAATTACATGAGAGGAGAGGAAAATTCCGAAACGATCGAGCAACATTCAGAAGTGGCAAAGTACCAATCCGGTGTACAGCTGAAAGTGTTCCCGAAATAGCTATATATTAGCTGTTGGTAATTTTTGGTACTAAGAACCTGAGGGTACTTAGTGTAAATTCCAAGGCTACTTCCCCGTAGACTTGTGTACCGCCAGGACTGTCGCAAGACGGACCTGTGAACCGCCAGGACTGTCGCAAGACGGACCTGTGAACCGCCAGGACTGTCGCAAGACGGACCTGTGAACCGCCAGGACTGTCGCAAGACGGACCTGTGTCCCGCCAGGACTGTCGCAAGACGGACCTGTGAACCGCCAGGACTGTCGCAAGACGGACCTGTGTACCGCCAGGACTGTCGCAAGACGGACCTGTGTCCCGCCAGGACTGTCGCAAGACGGACCTGTGTCCCGCCAGGACTGTCGTAAGACGGACCTGTGTCCCGCCAGGACTGTCGTAAGACGGACCTGTGTCCCGCCAGGACTGTCGCAAGACGGACCTGTGTACCGCCAGGACTGTCGCAAGACGGACCTGTGTCCCGCCAGGGTTGTCGCAAGACGAACCTGTGTCCCGCCAGGACTGTCGTAAGACGGACCTGTGTCCCGCCAGGACTGTCGCAAGACGGACCTGTGTCCCGCCAGGACTGTCGCAAGACGGACCTGTGTCCCGCCAGGACTGTCGTAAGACGGACCTGTGTCCCGCCAGGACTGTCGTAAGACGGACCTGTGTCCCGCCAGGACTGTCGCAAGACGGACCTGTGTACCGCCAGGACTGTCGCAAGACGGACCTGTGTCCCGCCAGGACTGTCGTAAGACGGACCTGTGTCCCGCCAGGACTGTCGCAAGACGGACCTGTGTCCCGCCAGGGTTGTCGCAAGACGAACCTGTGTACCGCCAGGACTGTCGCAAGACGGACCTGTGTACCGCCAGGACTGTCGCAAGACGGACCTGTGTCCCGCCAGGGTTGTCGCAAGACGAACCTGTGTACCTATACGAACTGCCGCAGGGCATCCTAAAATACCCGTCCGAAAGTCAAGCCGCCTCAGTAAGTCGAGACACCGACTCCAGAAGATCGAACACCGAGGATACCGAGAGGAAAAATCACCGCCGCCGAATTTATTATTAAGATTATTATAACATAACATTGTAAACTAGATAGTAAGCCAAATAAAGAAATCCTATGTATATATGATAACCTAATAAGGTAGACTATAAGAAAAAGTAATAAAACGGAAACTTCAAAACCAAAGTTAGTGTTTCTTTGGGAAGAATCTTGGCGATCCGGCGAGCTAACCCCAGCCTCGACAAAAAGCACCTCACACACCTGACTCTCAAGCAAGTAATCCAACGCATGCAGCAAAGCAATCATCTCTGCCTGGTATACTGAAGTGTGTTTCCCGAGGCTAATATGACGGGCTAGTTCCAGATCTTCTGAAAAGATTCCGGCCCCCGCTCCGCCATCCTTCATGGATCCATCTGTGAAAATTACGATTTCACCATTCCTCTTTTCTGGAAGTAATCCATTCTCAATACGAGTTTTGTGATTCCTTTCCATAATACGCACCTTTGTTATACCATCCATAGGCATGTTCAGTTCCCTAATCTCATTTTTGACAAGCTCCAGGATCTTCCTATGTCCATAGATGGTACCACTATTGTGCCATTTCGCATCCCGATGCAGACGAAGTGCTGTTAGGGCCGCTGTTTTCTTAATAAATAAGTCTAGCGGTAAAATCCCTAAGATCACTTCCAATGCGCATGTTGGTGTTGTGCGTATTGCACCTATAATTCCTATATATGCTAAACGCTGGACCCTATCCAGGTGCTTCTTAGCAGTCTTCTGGGAGGCTTTTGCCCACCATACAACCGAAGCGTATGTGATAATGGGTCTAGTAATCATCGTATACATCCAGTATGCTGACCTAGGAGAGAGTCCCCACCTCTGTCCACACACACACTTGCACTGATGTAGTACACAGTGTTGCCTAAGTTTTCACAGCAGCTGTTAAGAAAACGCTCAACTTATTTCCAATTGAGGGGCTTAAAAATTCTATAAATTTATTTCATTAATTCAAAAGTACAATTTGAAATAGTTTAGGTATGTTAACCAACAAAATTAAGTTTAATGTGCACGGTGGGTTCACTTTGCGATTTTGACGATACCAAAATATTCTTCTCCGTGAATAATTCCCCCCGACGGATTCCACGATAGGGGTGAATATTTTATAATTAATCAGAAGGTTTATTCTTTTCAATAAAGTAACAATCGCTTAAAAATATAGAACAGTGTTTTCTTTATAGCCTTTTTAAAAAGAAACTAATAACTAACCCAAAGACCTCACGACTATTGTTTATGTGTTCGGAGTAAACTCTGAATCTGTTAAATGGTTTTAGATGAAGCCTTCAACTAAGATATTTATTAAGTTCGTTAATATGCTATAGGTTATAATTATTGAATTACATACAACAGACATATTTTTTCTGAAATTTTTTTTCATTTTGAACATACTTCACTCATTTTGTTACTATGTATATCTATTTATAAATATAAATCAATACAAGACAGCTTAAAGGCGATTTTAGGCAATAACTCTCCGAGTACTTAGAGCTATAATTCATTTCTCTGCTCCTACCAGAGGCCGAGCTACAATAAAAAGCAAAGCAAATGACCAAATGAGAACATAATAGTAAAAAATTTCGTTTTCGATTATAGCTGTGCTTTGGGGTGGAATTGATGGACCTGGACATATATCGAAATCATTATATAAACGGCAAGAGCCCGTTACCGTTATCAGTAACGCTCAGATGCGCCTAGACTGTCCAACCAACCAACATTTGTGACAAGAAATTTTCATTCGTCACTTATAAGTCACATTGACTTATTGAAGGAAATTGCATGAGTACCCGAAGGAAATTCCATTGTCTACTAGTGGTTTGTACCAATCTCGTGTACCAGATAAGGCTCCATCTATAGAAATTGACTTCGGTCACTTTTCTAAAATGTTGGTGCCTGAGTTTATTTTGGTAGACTGGCCTTAAATCGAAAACGCGCTTGTCGCTGGGCCGCAGATCGATGCCACGCTCGTCGTTGGGCCGCAGATCGGAACCGCGCTTGTCGCTGGGTCGCAGATCGGAACCGCGCCTGTCGCTGGGCAGCAGACCGGAGGCACGCTTGTCGTTGGGCCGTAGATCGGAGCCATGCTTGTCGTTGGGCCGCATATTGTATTTGTATAGCGTATACTCAAATTAAGAATAAGACAGTAGTTTATACGTTGGTTACTGAAATAAAGAATATCTTTTAACCAAAGTTTGGTGTTTCTTTGGGCAAATCCTGGATCCGGCGAGCAAAACCTCGTCCTCAGAAAAAGCACCAATTAAAGAGAATGGATCTGGTCCCAGCAACTTTCCTGTTTTGCAAGGGAGTCCGCCTTTTCATTGCCGTCGATCTCCATGTGTCCTCGTACCCAAGACAGTGTTACCTGGTTTTTAGATGAACACGTATTGAGCTTGAATACACATTCCAGTGCCAATGATGTTGTGATGGTTGTCAGTTCCATGCATGTAGTCACCGCCTGATTGTCCAGTGCTGTAAGGATATTTCTTCCTTCCACCTGACTCTCAAGCAAGTAGTCCAACGCATGCAGAAAAGCAATCATCTCCTCAGTCCCTCAGTGGACTTAGTTCCCGGGGACTTATTTCCCTGCACCAAGTGTGTTTCCCGAGGCTAATGTGACGGGCTAGTTCCAGATTTTCTGAAAAGATACGGTCCCTGCTCCGCCATCCACCATGTTCATGTTTTTTGCTATCTTATTATTAATTTTTCTGTTTTTTTTTTTTTTTTTTGTTTCAATAAATACCAACAGTTTGTAAGTAGGAAAATTATTGTCCTTTATTTTCCTTTGACAAATATGGTCACCGTAGGTATGTGGCATGTCAAACTCTGTTTGTATCCTATGTCAGTCCATTTTCGCTGAAATTTATATTTAGCGGAAATCCAATTCGAATATTCGATGGAAAAAGCAAATTGGCTTGACTTGATGATGAATGAGCTGAGCACTGCACTCTAAAATAGAAGTTATAATGGGATTCAATAGTGAAAAGCCTTTTCATTTCATTTCATTTGTTTGTATCTAAGTAATAGTGTATATTTTAGAATAAGAGATATATGTAGGTAATGATAAAAGAAAAAATCTAAAAAAAAATATAAAAAATAAAAAAACGAAAATTTAAATTTACAGTGACGGCAAAAACATTCCGGATTTTTTCTATAATATTTTCCCTATATTAGGTATATTGTAAAGGTATTATATTTTAAAGGTAACTATAAAGGTTTCTAATGGAATTCTTCAAATTATTAATTGTATTTAAAGGATTTCTCCTTGATGTTAAGAAAAATATTACATATATCAAGAAAAAATCAGGAATGTTTTTGCCGTCACCGTATATAAGAACAAGTTGTACTGTATTTGTAATTAATGTTCTCTGTAATGCGTGAACCTATATTGAATCTGGATATTTCCCATGAAAGACGACGTCAATACCATGGTTTATATATATATATATACGGTCTTTGTATGTGTATTGGTTCATGAGTGCCCTATAACTCATGAACCAATAGCACCTACCATACAAAAAAATATTCAAACTCGTATATCTCAAAAACCTAAGAATCGATTGAGCTCAAAATTTAGAGATAATCTTAGGTATTGGCCCAGGAATGTTCTTCTGAAGATTGGTGAAAATTCGAGAAAGGTTCGTGGCGCCTCCCATACAAAAAAAAATATTGCAAACGCTATTCTTCGACAGTCATGGGAGTCAAAGTTTGTAAAATGTTTTACATTGATAATATGCACTGTCCTGATAGACAAGAATATTATCTAGGCAATACGATTCCACAAAAAAAAAACCAAAAATGTTGGTTTTGGTACTGAGCATTACAATAAAATCTGTTATCAGTGATTTAAATGAATTTGAGATTAATTTTTTATTTTTCGATTGTGCACTACGAAGTATGCAGCAGAAGATTCGCTAGTTGTTTGTAGATTTAAATCTAGCAGTTTATCTGATAAACTGTTCCAGATTCAGGCACCTATCACGTAGAACAATCTGCGAGTCTGCAATTTTGAACTTTTTGGAATATTGATGTTGATGCTTGCTTGAGGAGGACAGTCCTCATTTGTAAGGTGATGTCCTCCGTCCTCCACAAAAAGAAAAATGTCCCCCACAAACATAATTACTAGATATAACAAAAAAATTATATTCCTTTCACTTCTCAAAGAGTAGTGAATTATTTTATTTTACAAATGTGGCAACAGATACATTAGAGTCAAGTTTTAATATAAAAAATTGCAGAACCTGCAAAAGAGCAAGAGAGTTTAATGTTTCTCATCTCTTCAGGGACTTCTGGCTTCAGGTACTATTGACTTCTGCATCTGCATTGAACTTAAACGTTAAAGGCGCGGCGGAACGAAAAATCTCATACAAAAATGACACGACCAAATCATGAACGAAAAATGTCGCTCTAACTACTTTCAGAAATGATGAAATGATGGCGAAAAGTGAATAATTTTAGTAGATTGGGCTAGATTTTACTTTACTACCCAGTCGAAAAAAATAATTTTTTTTTAATCCGATTAAATTTAATGCGCTATCTTACTATTAAATAATCTGGCTGTTTTAAAAAAAGTTTTATTTTTTAAGTCCTCTACGAGATTTTCTAGAAGGTGGCAAGCCTAACTGTACGCGTCGATGTTGAAAATGCAAGTTCATCGTATAAACTAAGTCCCAACTGGAACTAACTCCCACTAGCCAAAACGAACTAAGTCCCAGAAAATTTGGGATTTAGTTCATATGAAATATGATTTTTAGGAACTAGGACCCAACTAAGAATGAACAAAGTCAAAATATAAGAATGAATTAAAACGCAATAGTGGGACTTTGTTCTTTATGAACTAAGTCCCAAATGAACTTACTTCCAACCTCCAAATCTAACAGTGAACCCAAGCAGCGGGGTTGCAGGGGGGCAGCCTACCCCCTCCCCATACACATACCACTGTACCTACGGAAATTGATCTCCCATTTGATCTCCCATTAGGCACAGTGGAGTGTGTATTTGGAGGTTTGGATTAAGTGCGAGGTTGGGTGTATGTAAGAATTATTTTTTCGTCGAAACAAGTTAAATGAACTAAATCCCACTTTTCTCAAATTGGGACTTAATTCATTGGGAATTTGTTCATAATGAACTACGAACTATCTCCCAAACATGAACTAAATCCTACAGAATATTTGACTTAGTTCATTTTGCTAGTGGGAGTTAGTTCCAGTTGGGACTTAGTTCGTAGGGCCTATAAATATGCTGGCGTTTGAAATCGCACCAATTTAAACAAATATTTTGAAATTTCTATAACGAAATGAGACATCAATGGTATACCAAAAATTCAATTGAACCAATGTCATACATGGTCAAGCCTTCTTAATGCATGTACTAAAACTAAACGAACACACGAGTTAAAAGCCATATTTAATTTTGTTTGGCTTATTAAACTCTCCACAACCATCTTAGTCCTCAAATGTTACGTATTACTTTAGGTACATGATCGCTCCAGGAAAGAGTTTTTTTGAAAATTAAACTAGACAAAAATTATTAAATCATTTAACATTTATCTTATTCTAGCTTACTGGCTCTTAATGAGCACTCTAAACTTAACTATATGCTTATAATTTATAACTATTGCCTGGCAACAAGGTGCACACGCGCCTCCGGTCAAGTCTCGGTAGCACTTATTCATGTTGGCGAGCTCGGCCCCTCCTAAAGACCCCATAAACTACACCTAACTAACCTACAGACTAGCTTAAAACTAAGGAGGAATGTTACCTAGGTAACGCACCGGCCAGGGAGAACATGTCTGCCCTCACCTCTTCACCAAGCCACCAAAACTCGGTGAACTGCTTTAAGGTATCGACACTATCCCTACCTGTATTTGCGCTACTAAAATGGAGAAGCTCCTCGCATTGGCGGCGTACCCGCCGTAGATGAGCCCCTTATCCCTCGCGCCGCGGTTGCTGTGGTACAATACCAGCGCACCATCTTTATCTTGAACTAACCCTCTCATGAACCCTGTCTGCACGAAGAAATGCCTAAGGCGGGACGAAACCAGACCGGAACGTACTCTCTTGGTACATTAAATTCGGATAATAACCACCAGAGATCAGATTTAGCCCCATCGTATAGGGTATTGTTGAAATAATATATTATATACTCAGCCCCGGAAGTTCTAAACAACCCGATGCAAATCCTGAGACACTATCTCTCAAACACCCGAATCTTTTCCATATATAGGATGTCGCTATATTGAACCAAATAGGACAGCCATAAGCGATGATTGGCCTAATAATAATAAAAATAGCATATCAAAGGGCACGGTAGTGCCCCAGCCAAGTTCTCTAGTAAATGCACTTACCCTTTTTACAGGAACAAACTCAGACTGTTGTCGACCCCCCTCTAACTTCGGAACCAGTTAAGCCAATAAGTTCAAACTTGAAAGATTTACCAAGCTCATTAAAAAGGTCCACCTCACCAAATTTCATCTCCATAGCATTATTGGTTCTCAACATACAAAAAAAATAAATAGGCGGCGCAACAGGCGGTAGACACCCAAGGCCTAGCTTCTCGCAACCATTCGTTTTGTGTGAGTTTCTATTTTTGGAACGAATGGAAGGGACCTACAATTTTATGCCGAGTCCGAACGGCTGAATTGAGAAGCTTTTTCAGGACAGTCATACTCTCGGATGTTTGTCAGACGTTCGCGAGAGGTGGCGCAGTAGAAAAAACCTTAAGATGTAATTTGTGTTTTTCCGGGGATCGAACCTGGGATCCCTCGCACAGTAGTCCAACACATTAACCACTGCGCTACTGCGCCAACTCAACATACAGGACTTCAAAAATCGCAAAAACCGTAACTGACTCACTCACTCACTCTCTTAGATGATGATCATCGAAATTATGAAGCAGAAGCACTTCTGACCATCCTAGAATCGTGAAATTTGGCAGAATGCTAGATCCTGTGGTTCATACACTGAGAAAAGTCCAAAACTTGAGATTTTCCATTCAGGAGGCGTGGTATACGCCCACTTCTAAAAATCGGTTATTATTTATTTGGGCCACTTCCCATTGCCGTAGAATGTTGAAATTTGTTAGAGCGGTAGGACTTGCAGTGTATAGAAAGAAAAAAATTAAAAATTTAATATTCTCCCTTTAGGAGGCGTGCTATCCACCCAGTTTTGAAAATCGGTCATTATTTATTTGGGCCACTTACCAGTGCCGTAGAATGTTGAAATTTGGTGGAGCGGTAGGACATTGTACGAAAGGAAAAATATCAAAAATTAAAAATTTTCCATTTAAGGGGCGTGGAATCTGTCCATATGAATAGATATTAATCTACCTGCTGATTGAAAATTTAATGAATAGTTTATTAGAAAGAAAGCCAAAGTGACGGTAGTTGTTTGTGAAATCGAATAAAGAAAAACTTCGCAAAATGTAGTGAAATCACACCAAAAACATAAATGTAATAGAAGAGCCAAGTTCTGTTATATAGAACAAAAAGTGTGTACTTCATCAGCCACGAAAAGTAATGAGATCTAAATGTACGCCAAGTTCTTAGTTTAAGAAGGTTAAATGTTAAACAATTGGTAGGTTTACTTGGCAAGTTTTTCGTTTATAACTTTATTATATTTTAGAATTATAAGAGTTTGAAAACTTGACCAGAATATTAATGGATTCCTATTCTATGCTCAAGAAGGAATGTATAAATGATTAAACTATTAACAGGTTGAGTCCTATATAATGCTGCTTAGCCTTTTCCAAACTCGTCTTAAAATCACGAAAGCAAACTATTTGGATTATGATTTTTGCCAGGACCTATACCTCAGCATTCCCCTCAATAAAAAAAAATCACTAATCCGTGCATTGAACCGTTTGCAATCGATATTTCCTCTCCATTATGGTCACAAAACTAGACACTTCATACACCTACATCAATCTCGAACTTTTACGTCCATCTATGGGGATTTTTTTGTAAACGAAAAAAAAGTGTTATCCATTTAAAGTCTACACCAGCCACACATGATTCATTGGTAAAAAAAAAAGTGGGATTCCCCAAATGTGCCAGCAACCTGATAATATGCAAATACTCGAAGTTTTTGGTTCCGACGATAGCCCTTCACTAAAACACTATCCAATAGATAGTTACCCTAGCTGACGCCAATATAGCAATCAGAGCGAATGGTCTACGATAAAATTTACCCACGTCCTGTCGTCACATTTCCACCGGTACCCAGCGGCCAGTGTCCAGTGTCCATATTCCTTTCAACAAATACGAGTAGTGAACCTTTCTGAAACATTAATTTCTGTGCTCGGTTTTCCTCCCGCTCGGATGCGCATTTATTGCAAACGCGATCAAAAGGCACCCAAGGCATAGAAAAAAATTCGACAAAAAAAAACATCACCATTTATGTTGGTCGTCGTTTTGATATAAATGAAGATGTGATGGCAAATACGGTGCTCCTGTTGCACGGCCACTTTCTATAGGCCGCAAGCCCATCATCACAGTCGAAAAGAGGAAAAGGATAACCATTCCGAAGTCATGCAGGATCAAGTTATAAATGTGTCCTTCAGATAGAAAAAAAAACAGAGAAAGTCAAGTGACGCCGGTTAACCGCTCTCGTGGTTGCAACTGTGACGTTTTTAGAAGGTGGCGGTGGTGGTCAGTTCAGTGCTAATAAAATTTCCTTTTCAGAAAGTTCGAAAGCAGCAGCAACAAAAAAATGTGAGAGCGATATTGGAGATGACGATGGTTGTTCGTATTCAACAGGAGTGTCGCTTAAGTCTGACATTGCCTTTGCCGCCTATGGTGGAGTAGTTAAATGATTTGTAGGCAATTTTTATGATGTGAGCATTTTATATTCATATAGCCACCGGATTGGATTTATTGTCTGTCAGCAGCTGGCCAAATTTGATTTGTAGCCATAGGTATAAATTGATGGATTTAGCTTGCGGCTAGAGCAGTAAAAAGATTTGGAAAATGTAGGTACATCTTTGCGGATCATAATATTGTAATTTGGTGCTAATGAGTCTTATGAAGACACATTCAGTTGCATGTTAGGTCATAGTCTGTAGGAGGTATGGGAGACAATGGGTTCCATTGCCCAATATTTAGCCTCGACAGAGCTTCTTACAGATTTAGTAGAGGCATCTCTAACTAAACCGATTACACATGAAAGACCTGTATAGGAAAAATGGTGGAACTGATTGGGGCACGAATGTCTAGGCAACATGTCTAGGTTCATATAGAAGCGCATACCCAAGATTACATCAAGAAGAATTAAGTGAGCCTCGGATATTGCCAAGAATGTCAAATTAGCGCCACCTTTCCTGAAGGTGGTCATTATTAATTTAATTTCCAGCTTTGTTGGACTTCAGCTTGGATATTGCTATCCTTACCTCATTTTGGTCAGGTGGACGTAATTCTTGGCTTTCATCGCCCAGGTTGAATGGTTCATTCTGCCTGACAGCGGAATTTGTGTCGTCTTCGCCGTTTAACAGTCTCCAGAAATGTTTTTTCCATGTCCTCAGCACCGACTGTGACTCCACTACAGGGTTTCCTTGTTCGTCTCTACAGGTCTCTGTTCGGGTCTTGTTCCCGTGACACGTTCTTTTTACCTTTTGGTAAAACTTCCGAACAGTTACACCTCTCTATTTTTTTATGCTTTTACGCGTTTAAGTGAATACCCTTATTAACAAAGTGGCAATGCGCAATTCGGCAAGTTTGATACAACCGAAGGAGATAAGTCTCAAGGACCCGGAACTAACGACTATTTTCTCAGGACTTCTAGAACTTGAAATGATCTGCGCGATCACAGACCGCATCCCAAACACCGCATGTTTAGATAAACGTTTCTCTATGAAGATGCCAAGCAGAGAAGCATGAACAACTGCCCACCAAAATTCCAAAGCGGCCTAAAGTGGTATACGAATGGTTCTAAAATGGAATCAATCGGAGGTGGGACCTGTTATTCATGGGCCAAACCGTAATGTCTTATACCTAAAACCCCTAGTGTATTTCAGGCAGACCTCCATGCCATTAAAGAATTCGCAAACATTCAGGTACTGAATTCAATCAGCTATAAAAGGCTTTAACCCACCCATTATTGACTCCAAGTTAGTTTTGCACTGCTTTAGTACCATCCAAATAGGTGCTAAGTACCAGAAAGAGAACCAGATTATAGTGTGTTCGCGTCCATGAGGGAATTGAAAGAAATAAAAATGCTGATGAACTTGTCAGAAAGGTTTCAGAAAAGAACTTTGTAAAGCCGTAATCTTTCTGTGCAATACCCAAATCAGTTATAAAGTCAGTTATAAAAAGCTGAGAACAAAACAAGTGTATTTCATATTGGGAGGACATCTCTGGTCTGAGAACTGAGACAGGCCATAAAGCTATTCATCCTTTCAAAAATGATGCCATAGAGATTCAAAATCTAGCAGGCACGATATCAAAGATTTAGTTAGGCTACCTAACAGGACAGGTCACATTAATAAAATGCATTTCGACGACTTACCGGAGTTTCGACTATATATTGAGGAAGACGAAATAGCTGAGCATATCATAATGTGTTTATGCCCCGGCCCTTTATGTTATTAGAAGGAAGTTATTTTTCAAGGAAATAATAAGTATCGAAAAATTAAGAAAATCCTCTGGTGAATGCTTCATCAGCTACATTGGGAATGTAGAGACGCTACTAACCTAAACAAAATTCTGACACTTCAAGAACAATAGATCTAATTGGTTGACCTGTATTACATGTATCGATATGGTGAGTCAGAAGTTCAAAAAAATCAAATTTCGGAGTCTCATTGCCGGGTAGACTCAGACAGATCGCATAAAAGAACAGCAGAATACGTGACATACTTTATGTCGAATAGATACTTCTGTCTCTGTGGACGAAGTTTCGGTGGTTTCGTCACTTCAAATGCATACCGCACCATCTCAGATTCTAAGACGTGCTATAGAATACATTCCATATGGCGGGCGTCTTCAAAGTAGGCTCAGAATAAGACGATTAGAGTTAGTCCGATGATTTAGAAACGTGAGCAGATTTGTATTATCAACTCAAGAAGAGAGTGCAACTTTAGCACAACTGTTGTTATCCCTAAAGTTCGAGGAGCTTTCACGACCATTGGTGAATATCTCTCTTTCATGTAGAACCAATGTGCGGTTGCCGTTCTGAAAGTAGTAATCGCTTTCTTTAAACCGTAGCCTAAACTATCTAAACGCTTACATAGTTTTGGGAAACTCTTTGCGTAGAGCAGTGCGGTACTTCAATACTCTGTTGACTTGTTAAATATTGTGAAAAATTTAACGATATTGCGGACTAGTCTACTCACCGACTTTATACTCTGTGCTCAGCATCCTATCGCAAGTGTCAATAGCTGATAAATGCTTGTAAAACTCCACGCGATGTTCCCATTATAGTGATGTATGTGGGAGTCGTCATACCTTGCCTAACCTTATACTCACCCTCCACCGAAATGTCGTGAAGACTATACGAGGGTCTTAATCAACTCAAGAGCAATGTCTGCAAAAGAGAGAAATTACAAATTCGAATTGTGGTGTTGCGTATTGGATTACATTGACCGCCCTGATGATTTATCATGTCTCCTTGCTATTCCAATTCTAAGCTAGCCCTTTTCATATTTTCATTTTCGGCTAAGCATATTATAACAAATACGTATACGTGTACATAATATGTATGTATGTAAATAATGCGGCGAAATAAATCTACCTATATGACTTACATTGACAGTTCTAATCGAATGTATCCAACTTTCAATTTCGTCCTTTATCATAACGTCCTGGCAGTTATTTTCATATTGGGAAATGAAATACATCAGTTAACTTGCCGCCACAGGAGAGGGACCTCCTTCCACCATCATATTCCCTCTCACACACATGTATCTCAATGTGATATAGCGATGTTCATTTATCTTATCGACGCGTTTCCATTTCCCCATCCTATACCTAGTCCCACACAAACACACACACGATATTGGTATCGCCGCCGCAACCATTGAATTGCAATTAATCATCGGCAAACCCCATAAGAAAACATCGCGTCGTTGCTTCGAAACTAAGAGTGTTCCATTCGTCTTTGCCCTGTGTCCCTCTCACAACAACTGGGGCGGTCGGTGGAAAGATGAAAATTGGCATTCGTTAAGGAAAGTATTTTTCTTTTTTCGTTTCATCAGTATTTATTTCTTTTTGCCCTGCAAAAAGGATAATAGACATGTGTGTAGGTAGAGGTACATAGAAGAGCATGAAGTTGTTTTTGGGGCGTCCCGTCCACCCTTCACGGCCCACCATCCTTGAGTATTTTGTTCATCATATGTCTGGGTTGCTTAGAGTCATTTGCCAGCTGAATTTTGAGTGTCCTTGTGGCAGCCCTGCAGTATGTTTTATATTATTTTTTTTTTTTGCTCTTGCCATTGGTGTTATAGGGTTATGACAGGAAAGCCATAAATTTGTAGCAGCAGTTGTGGCACCTTTGAGCCCTGCGAAAGAAGAAACAAACTGGAGTTACAAAATCTTGCACAAACTTCACAAAATGTACTGCGTACTTAGCTGACTGAGACAGAAAACTGACTAAAAGGGTTCGGAAACCAAAGTGCAGCTAGAGCACAACAGAAGAAAATTGTTCGGTATAATCTGGTCCGTGGTCGACAGCGAACTTGATAAGTACAATAAAATGGGAATGTTATGAGAAGATGTCCTTGTCGGTTGCCAAAATCCACACCGAAATGTAGCACAGATGGAAGTGAAATCCTTAAATATGCGGACTTGTTGTTGTATAGTTATGCTTTTGATATAGTTAAATACTTGAATAGTTTGTGAACCTTACTGGAAATAGTATCAAGTGCAACAGATTTTGATTTTTAAAAAACTGTGGGTTCCATTTTGGATAGTTATACGGTAAAAAAAAAAAACAAATCATTTAAACAGTGTATTTAAAAAATTTAGTCCGATTCCGAACGACGAAAAAAATGTCATAATATAACCATCATTGTGTACAATGTTTTAATTTATGTCCCATACAAAAATTGTTCCCTGAAGATGACTTTCGAAGAAAGTCGAAATATCGGACACTACAATAAAGAAATTTAAAAATACAAAACAAGAGTATTTTTTAAATCAAGACCTATAGCCCGTTACAAAAACATATATATGAAAAAACTTTTACAAAGATTTACTGGACATTGGCACCTCAGGTGCCAATTTCCGATTCCCAGTGTGAATTTCGGAAATTAGCACCAGGTGCCAATGTCCTACCTAAGGCTTCAGTTATAGCTATCCGTAAAATGCATCCGTAAAAAAATTGCTTCACTTTTTTGGAGCACTTAAACTTAATCGTTGAACTCAATCTTGGTCTTAAAATGTTGCTTTTGAATTATAAAACTAATTCGTCAAAAAAAATTAAGCAATTGATCTTTAAATTTTCTAAAAAAAGAATTTCTTTATTTTTCCGTACGAAAAACTTTTCTGTTCAACTTTTCAACCAGTTTCACGAAGTATTCCACTGAATTCCTATGATATGCTATGGCTAAATGTGTTCTGTTTCGTGTTTTTACGGATGAATTTTACTGATGGCTATAACTGCAGCCTAACATAGCAAATTGGCACCGGTGCCAATTTCCGGAATCCTCACTGGAAATCGAAAATTGGCACCCCCAATTTTTAAGCACATCAAAATTAATTTGCGCGCGCAAGTTAATTTTGATGTGCTTAAAAACCATCCCTGTTTAAATAATATTTTTTATTCACTATTAGATCCGCAACCAGTCCAGTATCGGTATCTTTACATACAAACAATACAAAAAAAGACTCATGAAAATCGGCCCAGCCAGCGGTTATCGAGATATAACATCATCGAGTTTTTTGTATAGAAGGTATAGGATTTTGAATGCTAATTT
This sequence comes from Cheilosia scutellata, assembly GCA_955612985.1. NCBI lineage: Eukaryota > Metazoa > Arthropoda > Insecta > Diptera > Syrphidae > Cheilosia > Cheilosia scutellata. Next base: position 55,107,357 of record OY015312.1, on the reverse strand, counting down.
TTGTAAGGGAGGTGTCACGCCCCTTTGTCCAATTTTGACCAATCTTCACAGGAGCACTCTACGGCCAATACCTAAGATTATCTGTAAGTTTGAGCTCAATCGATTCGGTGGTTTTCGAGATATCAGATTTTTAATGTTTTTTTGTATGGGCGTTGCCACGCCCCTTTGTCGGAATTTGACCAATCTCCACAGGAGCACTCTACGGCCAATACCTAAGACTATCTGTATTTGTGGTAACTTGAACAATTTTTTGATATTTATTGAAAAAAGTTCAAAAAATTTGTTTAGGTTCCAATTTCCGAAATCCCATTGGAAAATCTGAAATTGGCACCCGGTGCCAATGTGCTAAGTAATAATGCAAATTGGCACCGGTGCCAATTTCCGATACACCTTTCCAAAACAGTCATACTCTTGAAGGTTTGTCAGAAGTTTGTCAGAAGTGAATTCGTGGAAAAGCTTTGGTTTGCATTTTTGGGGGGAGGGAGGGTTCCAACACAATAGCCACTGCGGCATGTAGTTTTGGTTCTTTGTTGTTCAGAATTTTGTTTAGGTTAGTAGGTTCTCTACATTTATAATGTAGCTGATGATGCATTCACGAGAGGATTTTCTAAATTCTTCGGTACTTATAATTTAGTTGAAAAATGACTTCCTTCTGATGTGCTCAGCTGTTTCGTCTTCCTCAAGATATAGTCGGTACTCCACGCGGCGCGCGCCGGCCGGTGAGTCGGCTAAATACATTTTATCAAACCATGGTGACCTGTTAGGTAGCCTACTAAATTTTTGATATCATGCCTGCGTAGAAGATACTAATTCTTGGCATCGTTTTGTAACGAAACGTCCCCGTTCGTCACACTTTTATGGCCGCCACTGTAGACACTTTGTATGGCCACTACTGTGCACAGCCAACCGCAGACACACCACCCGCTGCTATTGCACAAATTACCTATACTGGCCAACCAAACAACATTCGTGACAAAAAATTTGCATTCGTCACTTATAAGTCACACTGTCCCATTGTAGGAAATTGCATGAGTACCCGAATGAAATTGCCATTCGGGGAGACTTATCTACTATTGTTAGTACCAATCCCGTGTACCAGATAAGGCTCCCACTATAGAAAGTGACTTCGGTCACTATTCTGAATTTTTGGTGCCTGAGTTTCCTTTGGGAGACTGGCCTTAAATTGGAACCGCGCTTGTCGCTGGGCCACATTCGGAGCCACGCTTGTCGCTGGGCCGCAAATCGGAGCCACGCTCGTCGTTGGGCCGCAGATCGGAGCCACGCTTGTTGCTGGGCCGCAGATCGGAGCCACGCTTGTCGTTGGGCCGCAGATCGGAGCCACGCTTGTCGGTGGGCCGCAGATCGGAGTCACGCTTGTCGTTGGGCCGCGCAACGGAGCCACGCTTGTTGCTGGGCCGCAACGGAGCCACGTTTATCGCTGGGCCGCAACGGAGCCACGCTAGTCGCTGGGCCGCAACGGAGCCACGCTTGTCGCTGGGCCGCAACGGAGCCACGCTCGTCGTTTGGCCGCAACGGAGCCACGCTTGTCGCTGGGCCGCAACGGAGACACGTTTATCGCTGGGCCGCAACGGAGCCACGCTTGTCATTGGGCCGCACACAAAAACATATATATGAAAAAACTTTTACAAAGATTTACTGGACATTGGCACCTCGGGTGCCAATTTCCGATTCCCAGTGTGAATTTCGGAAATTAGCACCAGGTGCCAATGTCCTACCTAAGGCTTCAGTTATAGCTATCCGTAAAATGCATCCGTAAAAAAATTGCTTCACTTTTTTGGAGCACTTAAACTTAATCGTTGAACTCAATCTTGGTCTTAAAATGTTGCTTTTGAATTATAAAACTAATTCGTCAAAAAAAATTAAGCAATTGATCTTTAAATTTTCTAAAAAAAGAATTTCTTTATTTTTCCGTACGAAAGCCCACGCCCAAGCCCACGCTTGTCGGTGGGCCGCAGATCGGAGTCACGCTTGTCGTTGGGCCGCGCAACGGAGCCACGCTTGTTGCTGGGCCGCAACGGAGCCACGTTTATCGCTGGGCCGCAACGGAGCCACGCTAGTCGCTGGGCCGCAACGGAGCCACGCTTGTCGCTGGGCCGCAACGGAGCCACGCTCGTCGTTTGGCCGCAACGGAGCCACGCTTGTCGCTGGGCCGCAACGGAGACACGTTTATCGCTGGGCCGCAACGGAGCCACGCTTGTCATTGGGCCGCACACGGAGCCACGCTTGTCGCTGGGCCGAATCTTGTAAACACGGAGCCACGCTTATCGTTGGGCCGCATATTGTATTTGTATAGTGTATACTGTATACTCAACCTAGGAAGTCAATCAATGTTAAGGTAATCATAAGATAGTAGTTTATAAGTTGGTTAATAAAATAAAGAATATCTCTTAACCAAAGTTTGGTGTTTCTTTGGCGAATCCTGGATCCGGCGAGCAAAACCTCGGCCTTAGAAAAAGCACATCACAAATGGCGCCCGAGCAGGGACTTCAATAGAGGTATCCGAAACAGGAAAAAACCCGTCTGCGAAGTTAAATGCCGCAGAGAGAACCCGAAAGCCCTCACCAGAGGCACCCCGACCTCAACATAAGAGGAACAGTAAACCCGTCTGCGAAGTTGAATACCGCAGAGGGAACCCGTAAAGCCCTCACCAGAGCCACCCCGACCTCACCATAAGAGGAACAGTAAACCCGTCTGCGAAGTTGAATGCCGCAGAGGACCCCGTAAAGCCCTCACCAAAGGCACCCCGACCTCACCAGAAGAGGAACAGTAAAATCGTCTGCGAAGTTAAGTTCCGCAGAGAGAACCCGTAAAGCCCTCACCAGAGGCAGCCCGACCTCGCCATAAGAGGAACTTGAACCCGTAGAACCTTAGTGGAGGTATCCAGACCTCACCAGGAGGAACTTGAACCAGTAAAACCTCAGTGGAGGTATCCCGACCTCAATAGGAGGAACCAAATAAAGATCGTGTGATAAATAGGAAATCACGATACCATGACCGACCCCAATCCCGACAACCAATGGCCAGCGAAGGAAGCTACCATTGGCTTTTCCACCGAAGACCGCAACAAAGATGTTGATCTTGCCAGCAATCTCGGCTGGATATACCTGCTGCAGAAGCAAGAGCTCGTAGAGCTCATGAGGGAGAGAAGCTTAAACACGAGAGGAACCGTCAGCCAGCTACGGAAGCATTTAAGTGGCTACATCAAGAAAGCTGTCTCTCGCCCCCGGCTATTCAAATGGCACTCATCACGATTCACCAACGTGAGACGCCCCAATCCAACATCAGTACGGAGCCACCACGCCATGCCCGTCCCAGCCTTAGCTACGAAGCCGAGGTGACCAATACGGTTCGAAAGTGGAGCCTAAAGTTTGACGGCGCAGGAAACGCTTTGGAATTCATCGAACGAATGGAAAAAATTACTCTGGGATACGAGATTCCCCCCCGATCACATGGATCACGGAGTTGCGATGAATTCCCGCGCTACTGATTCATAATTTTAAGACCTTATTTTTTTTTGTTTTGTTTTCTATTATTTAGTTATAGTATTAAAATTAAGGATATGAATTACTATGAAAAAAAAAAATTAATAATAATAATAATAATTAGGTACCAACGATATTAATTATTTTTACTGATATTATTGTTTTTGTTTTTACTTGTATACAGGGCTCAAGGCCATTTCAAGGGGATCCCGAACCTCACGCTACCACAGCAACGAAGCTTATTCTGGTAACACCATTGGGACCCTCAATCGACCACAAGAAATAACAGATACCTGAGCCACAGTAAAAACTACAACAGCAAACGAAGCAAACTTATAATTAAGTTAGAAGTATTTAGAATATAAGCTAAATTTAAGATACTATTTTGTAGTAATGAAGGAATTAATAAACGAGCCCTACCAACTAGTGGTATCGACGAGAAGGTTCTCGTCTGACGAAAAGGGAGGGGAATGTAACGAAACGTCCCCGTTCGTCACACTTTTATGGCCGCCACTGTAGACACTTTGTATGGCCACTACTGTGCACAGCCAACCGCAGACACACCACCCGCTGCTATTGCACAAATTACCTAGACTGGCCAACCAAACAACATTCGTGACAAGAAATTTGCATTCGTCACTTATAAGTCACACTGTCCCATTGTAGGAAATTGCATGAGTACCCGAATGAAATTGCCATTCGGGGAGACTTATCTACTGTTGTTAGTACCAATCCCGTGTACCAGATAAGGCTCCCACTCCCACTATAGAAAGTGACTTCGGTCACTATTCTGAATTTTTGGTGGCTGAGTTTCCTTTGGGAGACTGGCCTTAAATTGGAACCGCGCTTGTCGCTGGGCCACATTCGGAGCCACGCTTGTCGCTGGGCCGCAAATCGGAGCCACGCTCGTCGTTGTATCGTCAATCCCAGAAAGCTTTTGTTGCTTTTCTTCTTTTTGTAAAGGACTGTCTTAAGGGCGCGTTGCATATGTGTGAGAAGTGAATTTATTTGCAACGTTGCCCATAATGATTATGACTAAGTCATCGGCGTAACCGATTATATCGAAGCCTTAATTTTCAAAGGTTAGTAGGTACTCTCATTAGCATTCACATTCAGAAGGTTTGTGTTCACTTGTGGTCCTCTAGAATCAACTTGATTAGAATAGAACTAATTATTTCTTTCAATGAAGCCGTAAATGTTCGTCTTGGTAGTATTGTTAAAATCGATACGAAGATACCCAACATTTGAGCATTCCTACCAAATGGCGCACTTTTTGTATCTTAGAAGTCCGGTGGACCTTTTATGGTTTAGCTTTGGCCTTATTAGCTTCGATGTGTTGTATTGGTATTTTTAATGGCTTAATAGCATAATGACTAATGAGCCTCAGTTGATGTGTTTTAGTCTTCTTTGGGCAATTGCTGAGCATTCACATAAGATGTGTTCCACTGTTTCTTGCTCTTCTTGGCAGAATCTACTCTGTGTGGAGTTGGAACTCGAACTTCTCATTCGGAGCTGCCAAAAGTCTAGCTCTGCCTTGATTTTGGTGATTGACAGGCCTCAAAAAGGTCAGCCACCTGCTGAGACCTTATGTTAAACATTCTCTTGCACATAGTTCAATTGCGTGAGCTTCAGTTTTTTAATCGTTACTGTATACCCAAGAGGACAGTTTGTATAGTCTGTTGGCATCCTTGAGCAATCCGTACACCATACTGAGTGGGATTCATTTAGCATGGGGCCATCAGTCACCCACACATAACGATGTCTTTCTGCAAAACCATTTATTTACTACCAACCAGCAAGCCAGTCGTATATGGCGGTAATTTTCGCCAGAAACACGCTGCAATAAGGAGATATTCAGCTCTCCTTATTGCGGCGAGGTCTTCCGAGAATACACCAGGACTGACTTCATCATCTGTTTTGGAACCATTAATGAATATTGACAGGCGTCCGTTGTGAAGAACATCGATCCAACCTATATTCAAGATTATTTCTGTGGGCGGCAAAAGTTTGGGAAGATATTATTGCATCCCCCTTTGGGATTTTCGTAAATATTTGTATTATCGATTAAAATCCCAGCATATGATGAAATTTGTTCCTATTGTGGTATTTTTAGCGAATCATCTAAGCTATTCCAATCTTTTAGTTAATATGCGATGTCAAACAATGTACTGTTCTTAATTGTACAAAAACAATATTCAAAGCAATTGCATTCAAGAACAATCGAACCAAAACATAGGATTTACGAAAAATATATTTGGCTCCTTAAACATCTTAAACCACGTGTTAGAAACTCAAGAAAATATGTTTTAAAGATGTGCTACCAGCACCGTCCATTTGTCAGCATTTGTACAAAGTCATCACCCTATTTGAAGATAAAGAATTTTGGTGAAAGACTGGGACTATCATTTCCTGGTCACATATAATCTCTCGTTTTGGTGATTTGCACTGGCTGGCAAAGTGACAAAATCCCTTGATTTGCGACTACTTTTTGTGTGTTTTTTTAAAGTCACGAGTTTATGTCAAAAAGTCTCTTGAAGAGTTTTCAAAGAGAATATCCTTCAAGAATGCAAGGAACTACTGCCCGATTTTCTGGCAGGAGTTATGAAAAATGCCATAAATCTAGCCCGAATGGTCATCAATATGCGCTAGCGCTATATAATTTTCTCAAATTAATAAAAAATAAAAATGTAAGACGTCAAATAAACATAAATCCAATACCAGAACCAAGGTTTTTTGTTCATAAAAAAGTTACAGTCAAAGTACAGCGGGTGATAACTTTTGCGTCACCATGTATAATTTAATTGAAAAAAAAATAGTACGTATACGCCTTAGTGTACCAGCAAGTGGAAACAGGGAAATATGTACAAAAAGTGTAACAACTTTAGACAAAAAATCACTCGAAGAGTGAGCATCCAACATAACCATCTTAAGCTCAAGGATGGCAGGTTCCCTGTGCTAAAAAGAAACCAAATTCAGCAATTATTGAGGTATGGTTCCACGACCAACAAATGAAAAATATTGCATAAAGTTATTTTATTCGTTATAGGGCTCCCGACTCGTGAAGAGTCTCTGCCTGTGACACTGAAGTCTTCCATCATCTACGATACCGGGCACGCTGCTTCCAGAGTTGTCCAGATTTAGCGCTCTGGCATCCGCGATGGGTTGATCTTTGAAACGGAGGTTCGGTCTTCCTTGTCTTATCGATTCGAAGACCCCTTAGCTGGAGCATTATTGTCCAATCGCTCGATGTGGTCAGTAACCCATTTTGGGATAGGTATGAGCTCTGCCGTTGACCCATTGAGGGCTCATCCGCCACCAACTCTTTTCCAGCACCTTGGCTTAGTATTGGAAATCCCTGGTGTTCAAATATATCGAAGCAGCTCATATAGCGATTACACTTAGTAGTTCGTCCTAACTGCAACTGTAGGCGCCAGCCTTGATTCCATCTGGGGTATTCGTCCGTGGCCGCCTGAGAGTAAGTGCCTTATAAGGTGCTAGTACACGGTATGTAGCACGACACATATATATGTGCCTCTGACGTAATTCTGACGTCAGCGTATGGGGCCAATGGCTACATACCGTGTACTAGCCCTCTTTGTGCCACTCACATACTTTGTGCCACTGCGCTACATACGAAAAACGAAATGTGTACCTTATGTGTACTCTATCTGGTGAAGTCAGAGCCACATATATATGTGGCGTGCTACATACCGTGTGCTAGCAACTTTAGGCTTAGTGACAGGACACAGAGGCACAAAGTTAGTATCATTAAATTCAATCAGAGGGGATATTTAAAATTTTAAACGTATTTATAAGCATAATTTAAAATAAATGAAAAACTTCTCAAAAATCTCCTTGTCCCCATTAATTTGCACAAGTCTTTATGTATGCGTGTACACTTGGGCAACTTGTGATAATTCCAGTTTTCAGTACTTTAATCCTGCTCTTGCAGTTCTCCACTTCAACAAATTAGAAAATAAGCCCTTGAAAATCCGCAAAGGTTCTAAGAATTCAAATTTGACTTTGACTTGCAGGCAAAAATGTTTTATTGTATTTTTAACCAGCATACAACTTTGATTTGGCAAAAGGTACCTACAGTTCTCGGTATGCTCAAAGTATACTACACTTGAAAGCATCTACACCTGGATGCTTATGGCTTTTCTGCAGACTCGTCATCCGTCTGAATTCCTTCAGAGTCCAAACGCATAGGTCAACTCGAAGTGTTCTCGACAGCTTTCATACAAGTATTCTTTTCAAGGATAGTAAACATTTCACTTGAAGCTTCGTTGTACGCGAACAAACTCCTGTATGCATACTGTGTTGTTTAGCCCGTTTTTTCGGAACTTGAATGTCGTCCATATACAAATGTGTACATACATACATATAGAGCAGATATAAATAACCGGTTGATATATGTAGATATGTAGCATATGAAAGGACCACCCTCTGTGTGTTGATGTTTATGTGACTGTGCCATGGCACTATGTTGTGTCAGTACTCTAAGGCTCTGCTAAGCTCTCTTCGGGCATTATTTTCCTATCATTAGGAATCCTTTGTTATGGGCTTATACGAAGTTTGCATGCATATTGCTGTGCCACACATGCCCCCCGTCTGTGGGTGTGTTGCTTTGCGGGCCTAAGCTCTTCGGATGTGAAGCTATTTCACAGAAGGAATGTTGTTGTCAAGGACACCTTGAAATAATGAAAGGACTAATGAAAAAACAACAAAGCATTTATTTGTTAATGTCCTTATGGAGACCACTCCATGATTTGTTTTCGTTTCTTCACTTTTGTTTTGTGATTTTCGTTTAGTTCTTTTGTTGTTGCAGTTGCCGTTGTTGTCGTCATCACCATCTCCTTGGGGGCAGGATAGCAACAATATGGGCAGACGTCTGCAACCCTAACATAAGGATCTTATGTGTAGTGTGTGGGCATTTGGGGGCAAAATCTGAAATGGATACCACACGGACGGATGTATAGTATATCCATATAGTTTTGTGGAACGACTGAGGAGAACATTTTGGTCATTCAGGTCTGTTGGTACGTTTCCGTTATTTATTGGATTATTAATAGGCAAATGAAAAGCAAATATTTATATTTAGAATCTATTGTTGAATAGATTTGGAATTGAAATCCTCATTTGGTCACATAAACAATGTAGGTAGGTACACATACATGTATGTATTTATGGGCGCAGAATTATTGTGTCATTTGCAATAAACCTATTACACTTACATAGCTTAACTCCTTTTAGTAGGGTCTTTGGCTAATTTTACATTCACATTGCAAACATCTTAGTATATAGCACTTTCAGGGATGCTGGTCTGCGAGACCCTAAAGCCAAAGCAATATTCCTGCTTTCTCTATCAAGAGAACTCGCAATTTTGTCTTTCCCATAGGCCTGTAACCTAAACGCTTGAACGGATTTCAAACTTCATATTTAGAGTTTGTGGGCCTACCGTTATTAGTCGTTTTTTATATATGAACTATATGAACGGTACTTCCCATATAAAAATTTTACAAAATTTTAATCAATTGAGATTTTTTCGAAAACGGATCTAACGATTTTAACTAAAATTAATAGTTGAAATCATGTGGGTGGTACTATTGAAAATTGGCTCTTTCTCGGTAACGGTATAAACGATTTTAACAAAAATTAAATTTTGAGGTATATCATTCTTAATTTGATTCTCTGTATTTTTCTAAAATGACTGCGTCCTTTGATATTCACCCAAAGCGCTAATAATAGTACTCTAAAAAATGTTGCTCATATCTCAAAACCGCCATTATGATAAAAATGTAACTGGCAGGTAATGCTTAAATCCAGATAATATCTTGTGCTCAGTTTTCAGATAATCAGTTGCGAAATAGTGTTTTTTTTAACCATGACTGCGTCCTTCAATTTGCACACAAATCGCTAATAATGGTACTTTAAAAAATGCTCATATATCGAAAACGAGACTTTCGATTTGGATGAACATGTAACTGCTAGGTAGTGCTTATATCCTGAACAAAACGAGTTTTCAGCTAAACAGTTTAAGAACAGTGCTTTTCGAATTCAGGGTTGTAACATTTGTCTGTATAGTTTTACAAAAAACCGCTCTAACGATTTTGATCGAAATACATATTTGTCTTGAATATGCATTCTAAACATGCTCAAGTACTTAGTTTTTCTCAAAAAAGTCAAATATAACCGTTTTATAAATATTTCTCAAAAATGACTAGACACCCAAATCCCGATCTGTATTCACACCCGTCATATTTTTACAAAGCCCAGAACTTCTGTGGCAATATAATTCGAAATTCATCGTCTACTTGCCTCCTTCAAGTGTCAGTTCGGGGTGAAATTTGAAAGTAAGTAATAAAGTTAAATAAAATACGAATGTTTATGTAGTATTACGTATTATGTATTATGTATTACGCTTTTAATTAACAAGGCTGCAGTTACTAAACCTGCATATCTACATCTTGAGTAGGTATGATTTGAAAGATAAAATTTACTGAAATAACTCTGAGATTCTGCGAGATTCGCAATAAACGAGAAAGTTTCGTGCGACCCAGTCGTGCACTTTATTTCTTATTAGCTACATAAATGTGGAACGAAAAAAAATCGTATTTGGAAACAAACTTGATAATACCCATAACCATAATTTTACCATGCAAAAACGTGTGAATTTTCGATTCATTTGAATAGACGCTCCGGTTAAATTGGTTACTTAGCAACAATTGCTCGGACAAAGAGCAGTGGAAAGTTTGTTTGAAATTGAGACAACTATTATTTTATATTAATTCCTATACCATGGATATCCAGAAATTGGAGCAAACTCGTCTTCGAACAAAAAAGAATTCAACTTGGATGGTCTATTATTTACTATTACTTTCGCGATCTCCGCAAAGAAAATATGTTTTGAAACGTTAGATATCATTCGAAACTAGGGGGAGTTATGGTAAGAGGGTGCAATTTCATTCTTCGGCGCTTTTAACTTTCCAATAAAATTACCTACAAGTGTTTCTTGCAAAGCATTTTTGGAAGCTGATTTTCCCGCAATAAAGGAGCTTTGTTGACCTATTCCATGGATATTCCGGAAGGATAACGTCTAGTTAAAGAATTAATTGCAAGTGAAAATATTAAAATATTGCACTGTCTTGCACATTCGCCTGATTATAATATTATTAAAAATGTTGCCCAGTGAAATTGATTGAGAAAACTATCAGTAGCAACACAATCAAGAGCCGATTGCGGCAATTAAATTACTTTACACGTTCATATGACTCTTTGAAAAATAGAATTTCTGAGACTATATCCAAAGGAACACATTAAAATAACAGAAAATTTATTAAAATAAATAAAAATATCAAAATACAGTAGAAGTTCGGAAAAGTTGACCCTCAGAAAAGTTTACTATGCAGAAAAGTTGACCAAATCTTAGCTACCATACGTTACCTTAAAAAGTTGACTTTTGGTCAACTTTTTAGAGCGTGACTTTTTTTACTTGCATTCGGTTTTTTATATATCAAATTTAAATAAATGATGTAAAATACATAACACAGCAGCTACGAGTTCCGAAGAAATGTATATATTCCCATGGCAGCTGCGTGCCAGTTACAGTTTTTTTTAGATTATTACTGACTTTTTATGACGTGTATCGTCCATTCGCATATTTAATTTTATTTGTTGTCCGGTAATTAACTAAATTTAGCAAAAAAATGGCACAATGGAACAATATGCCTACTAATTTTCTACAGGTCTTGAAGAGTCCAGAAAAGTTGACTTTTTGGAAAAGTTGACAAGCTCTGGAACATTTCGATCAACTTTTCCGAGCTTCCACTGTACTACACACAAATTTGATGTTTTGTTGCTGTTCATATTTTGAGCGTCTATTCAAATGAACCAACAAAATGCAGACGCGTTTGCATAGTAAAGGAAAAAAAAATTTGTAAAACTACATTTATGGGTATCTTATAAAGTTTGTAATAATGTTTATTTGTAGTGTATTAATGTCCTATCTGCTAAATAAGTTTTTTTCTCTTTGTTCCATATAATACGAATCAAAAACGAAGATCTAAAACGTAACTAATCAATGTGGAGTAGGTGCTGGTGTGTTTTGTGTATTGTGTGCAGCGTTGTTATATGGTCGTAAATATCTTAATTGTGACGATTTTGGAAAGCAAATACGATGCTCCGATTTTTGCTTGATTTGGCCTTATTTCTACGATTTGCAGATTTTTTGTTCTGATATTTACGATTTTTGAAGAAGTCAAATGCGACGTATAAAATATATATACATATGTATAAAATTACAAATTTCAAAACCTTGGCTTAACTACTTCCTTCCGAATTTTAAAACTACGTACGAACAAATTTAAGACCAAATGTGCATTGTGCAAAAGTTAGAATTTATTTTCGCATTATTTTTAAATAGCTACTTCACACAGGAAAGAATCTTTATTAGTTTTGCACTTAATTTGTTGTAAGTTGTAGTTCTCTGGAAAATGTGTTTTCAGGAATCTAGTTACAAAGCTTGCTTATTTTATACTTTCCTCGCGATTTCAGGATTTCAGGTGAAGTGCATTAGTTGTCTCATATGTCATACGTCTCATAAATTGTCGCATGTCGAGGAATAACTAAGTTCCTCAGAATATATGCCATTGTATAGAACATACGAATACGACATACATATGAAAAGGTAGAAGGCTTGGGTCTCAATATAATGCTAAATTATTTCCTTAAAGCAATATTCTCTGTAACAACTGGGTAAATATGTATATTATATCTCCCATTAATTGCTGAGTTATTTGTTATTATTAGAACAGATAGAGACAGTGATTAAATTGTTTAAAGTTTTGTCCCATTTTCATTGGCATGTTGCAACACTGTTCCCTAGTACCTTTTTGGCGGTGGACCGAGGGTAGTGTTTATAATTAGACCCATTGCTTGTGATTGTGATTATGACCCGTTCAGCATAAACTTGACGACTGCAATTATACCACCGATCAGTGAGTTGATTGACAATTTTGCAAACAATAAAACGGCTTTAGAGGACAATGGAAATGGAATTTGTGCTAGCGCTCCAAGAATTGGAATCCCCTTTTTAAGTAATTATTATACCCTCCACAGGAAGGTATATTCACTTTGCCATTACATTTGTAACGCCAAGAAGGAGTCACCGGAGACCCTATAAAGTATATATATTCTGAATCAGGAACACATTCTGAATTGATTTAGCCATGTCCGTCTGTCTGTCCGTCTGTCCGTCTGTCCGTCTGTCCGTCTGTTGAAAACACGATAGCGTCCAAACGAACCGACCTAGGCGAATGAAATTTTGTTAGAGGACTTCTTTTTACCGTCGTTAGGTTGGTATTGAAAATGGGCTATGTCGGTCAAGTAGTTCTGGTACCTCCCATACAAAACCACTATTAGACCCATGTGTCTCTCTGTCTGTTGAAAACACGATAGTGTCCAAAGGAATCGACATAGGTGAATACAATTTTGTGAGAGGACTTATTTTTATCGTCGTCAGGTTCGTATTGAAAATTGTCTATGTCGGTCAAGTAGTTCTGGTACCTCCCATACAAAACCCACATTAGACACATGCATGTACAATACATACTAACTCGCATGGCAAACATTTTGCTTGCCTTTTATGCAGTGGAGGGTATCAAAGCATCGGCCAGGCCGATGATAACACTTTTACTTGTTTTTAATTAACTTATTGCTGCTTTCGATATTTTTATACATAACTCATCATAAGCCTTGAAAATGCCTTATCATTTTTTTAGTGTTCTGTGTCTGAATGTTTGGGTACGCTATACAAGATGCTGTTTCCAACCATTAGATCAGCATGAAAATGTACACAACATACGTTGCATTCCATTTCAAGCCCTCCGACTCTAAACGCCATAGTGTAGCGAACTTGTCTACTCATAATAAGAAAAGAACTGCTTCAGGTTATTGATTGTTATATTGCAAGTTGCTGTAAGTGAAGTTCTACTTCTTTTAGCTTTTTAGCTACATTACACATTTTCATTCGAAAATTCCGCCACTTACTTTGAAGATATGCGCCTTACTTCCATCGTTTGGATCACTGAAGATGACTCTATTCACAGAGTAACTAGTTATTATTTATGGAGACAATGCATTACCCTGTATTTTAGAACTACTCATTGCCGCTTCCAAGTCATAGAAAAAACGCAGCCGTGTAGACCCCATTAAACTGTTTACCAAAATAAGTCGGATTGTATTTTTTTAGTAGCGAAAGCGTTGCGGTGGCGCATAGTAGTAGTAATAATTTTTTAGTACGTATCCATATTACATTTTACGAACTTAGGTTAGCGTTTAAAATGATTAATATTAAGGCCCACAGTTCTGAAGCTTTTCAATCACCAACCGTTAAATATGCTCGGAGGCACACTCTCGAAAGAATACTTTTAGTTAAAATCTCCGTTTACTTTTTTATTATAATCTTAAACTCCAACGTTATTATTAAATTATTCTCAAAATTCCAAATAAACATGCTAGCTGCACATAACCGCCTTGAATGGGGGAAGTGGGATTAACCCAGTTTTTAAATTGCTGGTTAAGATTATGCGTCCAAAAATGCTAATGACTTTTTCGAGTTCGATATCAAAATAATCTCAATTTAGCAAATTTGGGACCTCGTTTGAACATTTAGGGCAAATGTAGTTACCACAACCACTACTGTTAAAATTTATAAGTATACTTTAAGAGGTTCACACCCAACTAATAAAAACTAATTGTTTTTAGGTACTAAAAGCTATGGTTTAAGTTGTCCTCGATGAGGTGCACTGAAAACAAGAATAGGTCCATTGTGTCGCCACTGAAAAGTATAGGTTATTACAATGTCTGCTCCTGGACTTCTGCGCCTTCTGCAGAAGTCGTTGAGGGGTAGGTATACCTATCAATCGCGCAGTGTCCGCTGATGACATTTGTTAGAATGGCACGTCTTTCATTTCCCCAAAATACGATTCTCAGAAAAAGTTTATAACAACACTGATTGTGTGCCTAAATTTTTCAAAAATGTAGGTACTTTCTGTCCATATATAAACGGCATTAGGCAATAACGCCCAAGGAAATAGCACCCAAATCAATTTTGGAAATAACTATAAAAAAACTCGTACAATTTTAATCAAACTATTTTCAAATCATAAACATATTTATGAAATGAATAAATTGGTGGAGTGTACGATTGTCATCACCAATTTTTAAATTTGAGTTGGCCTCGACTCCAGTAATGTACAATCACACCAAAAACATAAATGTAAAAGAGGAGCCAAGTTCTGTTATATAGAACAAAAAGTGTGTAATTCGTCAGCCACGAAAAGTAATGAGATCTAAATGTACGCCAAGTTCTTAGTTTAAGAAGGTTAAATATTAAACAATTGGTAGGTCACTGGTCATGTTTTCAAACTCTTATATATTGTGCGATATAATAAAGTTATAAACGAAAAACTTGCCAAGTAAACTTACCAATTGCTTAACATTTAACCTTCTTAAACTAAGAACTTGGCGTACATTTAGATCTCATTACTTTTTGTGGCTGACGAATTACACACTTTTTGTTCTATATAACAGAACTTGCGACTTTTTGCGAAGTTGTTCCTTATTTGATTTCACAAACAACGTTGAACGTCTTTATTTTTTAATATGCCAACAGACACTGGCTACCACTACCGTCACTTTGGTTTTCTTTCTAATAAACTATTCATTAAAATTTCAACCAGCAGGTAGATTAATATCTATTCATATGGGCAGATTCCACGCCCCTTAAATGGACATTTTTTTATTTTTGATATTTCTCCTTTCGTACTATGCAAGTCCTGCCGCTCTACCAAATTTCAACATTCTACGGCACGGGTAAGTGGCCCAAATAAAAATAATGACTGATTTTCAAAAGTGGGCGGATACCACGCCTCCTAAATGGGGAATAATACATTTTTAATTTTTTTATTTCTGTACACTGCAAGTCCTACTGCTCTACCAAATTTCAACATTCTATGGCAATGGGAAGTGGCCCAAATAAATAATAACCGATTTTCCAAAGTTTGCGGATACCACGCCTCCTGAATGGAGAATATAAAATTTTAGATTTTTTTCTTTCTGTCCACTGCAAGTCCTACCGCTCCACCAAATTTCAACATTCTACGGCACTGGTAAGTGGCCCAAATGAATAATAACCAATTTTTAAAAGTGGGCGTATACCACGCCTCCTGAATGGAAAATCTCAAGTTTTGGACTTTTCCCAGTGTATGTACCACAGGATCTAGCATTTTGCCAAATTTCACGATTCTAGGATGGCCGGAAGTGCTTCATAATTTTGATGATCATCATATAAGTGAGTGAGTGAGTCAGTTACGGTTTTTGCGATTTTTGAAGTCCTGTATGTTGAGAACCAATAATGCTATGGAGATGAAATTTGGTAAGGTGGTCCTTTTTAGATTGGTAAATCTTTTAAGTTTGAACATATTGGCTTAACTGGTTCCGAAGTTAGAGGGGGGTCGAAAACAGCCTGAGTTTGTTCCTGTAAAAAGGGGAAGTGCCTTTACTAGAGAACTTGGCTGGGGCACTACCGTGCCCTTTGATTTGTCGTTGCAAAATTTTTCGTCATTTTGGGTGTTAGGTATTTCCTTTCCAGGGTTCGTTTTTTTGACAAGCAGTCAAGCCCAAAATAGTATGTAAGTGGAAATGCATAAACAGTGGAATATGTATGGGGGGGGGGCAAGATGCCCCACTGCAACCCCCTGCTTCATAAAAACCTTCAATATATCCAATATCGCACAATATTCCAAATCTGACAGTAACCCCAAGCAGGGGGGTTGCAGGGGGCAGCATGCGTCTCCTTACGTATAACACTGCAAATTATTTTTGCGCTTTATTTCCATTTTGTTGTTTATTTTTGGGCGCTATGCATTTTTTGAGCTTTATTTCCAAATTGTGCTTTATTTCCACTCACTCACAATAACAACTGAATAAAACATCATCCACCCGAGCGCAGACACATAATTGGCTTGTACCGGGTCAGGCAGAAAGGTTGGACGTTTTTTAAATGGCTATTACCCACTCCCCTCTTCCTTATTCGGTAGAGCACTGCGTTCTGGACTACGACCGTTTCGTCCAGAATAGTGAGTCAGTTACGGCAGTTCAGCAAAAATTTCGTCGCCACCTCAAAATCCACAAAAATCGAGCTGTTCCCGCGCTGTTGAAGCACTATATACATGATTTGACTAACAGAAGACTTCCAGGGCCTACACAAACGGTTCGAACACTTAAAAATGCCGAACATGTTCGACAATCTTTTCCGTGCCGTCCAGGTCGATCTGGCGTCGGTAAGGCGTATTTTGCATCTGGAGCTGAATTTATACCCCTACAAATTGGCCATTTTGCGTGTGCCTGAAATGGAAGTACTTTTAGAGCAAAATGAGAACCAAGTTATGTTAGGGAGTGATGAAGTTCATTTTCATCTCAATGGCATGGCGAATCAACAGAACTGCAGATTTTGGGCTGACCAAAATCCAAACACTGGAATAAATGAAGGAAATGATTCGCGTGAAAGCCGCCCAAATAGACTAGAGCCCTAATCCGAACAACTAAGAAGATTCTGTATTAGACCTTGATCATTCCAGTTGTGCTTTATGGTGCTAAAGCTTGGGCTCTATCTAAAGCGGATGATACGAACTGTACAGCGATATCGAGCTGTTAAAAAAACTGAGTGTCAGTCTCCTACGATGGCTAGGACTTGTAGAGCGGATAGAAATAAATGATCCGGCCCGTAGAGTCTTCGAACACGAAGGGACAACGCAGTAGAGGAAGACCTCGCCTTAAGTGGAGTGCGCAAGTAGAAGGCGACCTCAACCGACTTAGTGAGCGCAACTGGAGGCAGTCAGCTAAGCACCTGACTAACTGAAGAGGCTTGTTAGATGAAGCCTCTGTTCACACAGAACTAGATATCCGGGATCAATAAATCCCTTCTGAAATTTACATTTCACCAATAAATGAGTGCGTTGGACCAGAAGCAGCTTCCTTGTTCCATTAGATTTTAGAATGACTGAATCCCCGAGTAAAACCAATGAAAAATACATTATGGTCTCTTGTAGACTCACCAAACCTAAAATGACACCAGGGGCCATAAAACTACAAGTGTTGTACTTGTAGACTAGTAACTACAAGCGCAAATAAAGTATGGAGTTGTAGTATTGTGTTCCAGATTCAAATTATAAGTGTAGCGATCAAAATACTACGAGTCTACAAGTCTGTAACTACAAGCTAAAAATTATTTGAGAAGAACTACAAGTCTGTAGCTATACTTCACTGTTAAGCGAACAAACCATTTCTGCTTCTTCTTCTTTTCTTTCTTTGTTGCATTGAAAAAAAAAATGTTTTGATGCAAAAACATTGTTTCTTCAAACAATTCTAATAGTTACTGCAAACTATTTTTTTTTTTAAATCTCTTCGCTAATATTTTTTATGATTTTTTGAAAATTGCTAAAAATGACTATTTTAGCCACTTTTTCCTCCTTTTCATACAAAATTTTTCTGAGATCATCCCATTAAAAAAAGCATAAAAAATATTAGCGAAGAGTTTTTTGAATAACATTTTTTGTTGTCACTATTAGAATTGTTTGAAGACAAATTTTTTTTTTGACCGAGGAAAAGAGTCAAAAAATTAGACTTAGGTACAAAAGTTCTAAATGTTCAATGGGTACTTAATGGGTTAAGGAAAGTTTTGTATCATTCAAACGGAATTTAAATGACCTTTCCATTGATGCCAAAATTTACATGAAGAAAGTTCAAATTATGAGTAGAATTAACTTTAGTTTTGTCAAAATACTTATGTCCACCATTGTACATGCGCGATGTTTTTTGGTCTAACGTGAAGCGGTGTACTATGGCAAGTACATCACTGTGAACTAATAATGCTCTTTAAAAATTCGCGGTTCACGTGTCCGGTAGTCTTCGTAGTCACTGTCATCACTGCTTGAGATCATCATTTTTCTTTCAAGCTTTTTAAGGACACATTGTTAGCACTAAATTCTTATCGCGAATAAGCCAAATTTCCCCGGTACTTGAATTTATTAGTCTCTCTACTCTTGTAAGAAATTCGGTTGTAGCTACAAGTCCGTCACTAATATTTTTCTGCGCAAATACTTTTATGAAACAGAAAAGTTCGCCGCAGTTGTATATTCGCTTGTAGCTACAAGTATGGCATACTTGTAGTTATTAGTGAATTGATATTCTTTATGAAACAAAAATTTTCAAGTTACAAGTGAATTCACGAATAATTATTAGTATTGTAGTTTTATGAAATAGGCCCCAGTAGCGGCCAATCAGGTTGTTGCCAAATGGTTTTAAACGTCCACCTTTTATCATGGCAGACAGGATCTTGGAGAGGCAGATCAATATATAAAGTTACGTCGACCATATGCCGGAAAGATCCACAAAAAAATGTAACCTTTAAAGTGATTCTGACTAATTTTTGACATAGTTTATGTTTATATTCGAAGAAGACAAACTTGAAGCAAAACGCATTCCCACCGGAACTAACACAAATCAATGCATGGTGACTGCGAGTATGTCAAGGAAAAAAAAAAGAACAGTTATATAAACGCACACGGAAATATATGAAGACACATCCCGGGCAATGGAACGTAAAAAAAAGGAAAAAAAAAATACAGCAAAAGATGGCCAAAAACTTGGAAGCTTTTAATTTACTAAAGACTTCCGTCGATAAATTATACAAGAAACCATTTACGTTCCGCTGGACTGACTAATGGTCCTAGTGCAAAATCCAAATTCCTCTTTTTTTTTCCATTCCACGTGACTATGTATGTGTGTGATTCCCGAAACTTATGTCGCAGCCAATAAACAACTTAAGAAGCATATTCTCTAGGGCGACCAAGCGGACAAGTAATCAATACCAAGCGAGATGAAAACGGAATTTCCTTTCAGAAATTCCACTCATACAACAAAAGTATCTACAGGACCAGTGTTAGAAAAGAATCTCTGATCCTCTGGCATGGTCTGGAAGCACTACATAAGGTATTCAGAGAACTTTGGTAGTGGAACATTTTTTGGCAACTTACTTCCTTAACCCATTGAACTGTGCGAAACGAAGGACATACTCTGGTACATATGCGACATTTTAGTTTTCACACTATTAAGCTGGCGGATACCATCTTCGACTGGTAGGGCAGGGAATGGTCTCCATTCGAGTGCAGAAATTATTGTTCTCTTTGTTTTAAGGCGTGTAGATTGGCAATGTATCTGGGGTACATTAAATCAACTGTAGCTATAGCGGTCAGCCCCAGCCGTGGAAGTGAACGTTTAAGTTTGTAATCGACCAGATTGGGGATGGTTGGATGTGTGTTTGTTTGCATCGAAAGTTTTCGAAAGTGATTTGTCGCATTTTAAATGCGTGCAATTTAAGTGCTATATTATATTATTAGATTTACTTGTCTTGTGGATTGTTGATCTTACCACCACACCAGTCGAAAAACAGAGCCGCTCCAGTTCGCAAACATGTCCTGGTAAGCAATCTTATTGTAAATTAAAATAATATTCCTCTGCATATAATTTCAAAGTTAAATTAGTAACTATTCAAGGGCTGCATTCACTTCATCTAACAAAGCTTCGTATTTCGAATCTATAGTTTCGGTGCAAACACCTGCAGTAGAGCTGGATTTATCGTAACTTTCCGTCCCAATGGTATCCATCCCTATATATACTCTGCTTGCCAGCCCGGGACTCGAGACTTGTGAGTAATGCCGCACCCGCGGCATGTCAGTAGCATGCACTACTGACGCGAAGAGGTGTCAGAGTTACCATTTTATCTAGCCGATATTCAAGGTATTTTCCCCAAGCTTTTCAAGAGTCGGCAAATCAAGGAAGCTACATTTATAATTTATTAACTTGAGAAACTAAAACAAAAATCGGGAAAAACGAGCAATTTTCAAAACAAACGGAATGGTTTGGATTTTCATTAGGTATAGATTTTTAATCAGTGAATTTGCCTACTGAAATCCTTAAACTTTTGCGATTTTCAATTCGATTTTAAAAAGGACGGTCGGCATCGTCAGACAATCTTAGTTAATATTACCATCTTCTATGAGGTGGAAAATCGATGACGTTATAACTACCGCTGGGCCGATTTTCGTCATTTATATACAGTCGGCAAGTTCCTAAAATAAGTCGGCATTTCAATGAAATAAATTTGAAAATTTATTTTTATTTAGCAACTAGCTGTACCCGCCCGGCTTTGCCCGTGCACAGAAATTGTATTGCTTATAGATCTTAGATAATAATGTTCTTTTGTAAAATGCGAAAAATGAGAAAAATCGATTTTCTGGAATTTTCTTTCTGCGTAAACCTGAAATACAGCAATACGAACAAAACAAAAAAAGAATCATGAAAATCGGCTCAGCGGTTATCGAGTTATATAACGTCAGTGTTTTTTTATGGGCGGTGCCACGCCCTTTTGTCCAATTTTGACCAATCTTACAGCAACACTCCTAAGCCAATACCTAAAATTGTCTGTACCTACATAAGTTTCAACTCAATCGATTCGGCGGTTTTCAAGATATTTTTTGTTTAGGCGGTGCCACGCCCCTTTGTCCAATTTTTACCAATCTTCATAGCAACACTCCTGGGCCAATACCTAAGATTGTCTGTAAGTTTCAACTCAATCGAATCGGCTGTTTTCGAGATATACGATTTTGAATGTTTTTTTGTATGGGCGGTGCCACGCCTTTTTGTCCAATTTTGACCAATCTTCACAGCAAAACTCTTGGGCCAATACCTGGGCCAATTGTCTGTAAATTTAAACTCAATCCATTCGGCGGTTTTCGAGATATACGAATTTGAATGTTTTTTTTTGTATGGGAGGTGCCACGCCCCTTTCTCCAATTTTGACCAATCTTCACAGGAATACTCCTGGGCCGATACCTAAGATTGTATGCAAATTTGAACTCAATCGATTCAGTGGTTTTCGAGATATAAGATTTGTAATGTTTTTTTTGTATGGGAGGTGCCACGCCCCTTTCTCCAATTTTGACCAATCTTCACAGGAATACTCCTGGGCCGATACCTAAGATTGTATGCAAATTTGAACTCAATCGATTCAGTGGTTTTCGAGATATAAGATTTGTAATGTTTTTTTTGTATGGGAGGTGCCACGCCCCTTTCTCCAATTTTGACCAATCTTCACAGGATTACTGTGAAGATGTGTACTTAGGTACACTGGGTACCTAAGATTGTATGCAAATTTGAACTCAATCGATTCAGTGGTTTTCGAGATTTTGAATGTTATGGGAGGTGCCACGCCCCTTTGTCCAATTTCTCACCTTTTAAACCTTCCCTGGACTTCCACAAATAATTCAAGACCAAAATTAGCCAAATCGGTCCAGCCGTTCCCGAGTTTTAGTGAGACTAAGGAACAGCAATTCATTTTTATATATATAGAAGATTGAAGATTAACTTGAGCAACTAAAACAAAAATCGGGAAAAACGAGCAATTTTCAAAACAAACGGAATGGTTTGGATTTTCATTAGGTATAGGTTTTTAATCAGTGAATTTGCCTACGGAAATCCTTAAAATTTACCGAATTTCAATTCGATTTTAAAAAAGGACGGTCGGCAACGTCAGACAATCTTAGGTATTACATCTTCTATGAGGTGGAAAATCGATCGTTATAACTGCCGCTGGGCCGATTTTCATGATTTCTATACAGTCAGCAAGTTCCTAAAATAAGTCTGCATTTCAATGAAATAAATTTCAAAATTTATTTTTGTTTAGCAATTTGCAATTGGCACGTTTGCAGCTCCCAACAGTTCTTCGCAGCTAAATGACAACTATTGGTTAATGAAGTGAAATGATTGGCACAATTCTGTTCACCCAGAGGTATTTGCGTCAATAATTTGTGCCCGTTCCATTTTACACACATTGGAATACCGATTTATTTAGCCATTGTTGGACAGAAATATTTACTAATTTATAGCAAAATAATGGAGTAGGTATTTAATTGTAAAACTATCCCGTACTTACACGATAGAAATGTCATAGTCGTATCTAATATGATGGCAGATTGTAGATATATGTACATATTTATTTGTAAATCCAACTAATGGTATTTGGCAGTAAATATATGTTATGTACCTACCTACATATGCAATATAATTGGAATGTATTAGCCTGCCTCCTGCCTGTTAGTCAGTAAAATCAGCTGTCAATTGACTCAACTGGAATTCCATGAATTGTGAAGAAGAGACGTTTTTTATTGTATTTGTATGTAGGAACTTTCAATTAAAAATTGATTGCAGCTATATTAATTACATTTAACTCAAATATTCTGTGCAGGCTGCACCAATTGAATTATTACAGAATCGTGCACTGTTGAATTACAGTGGTGGAGCCTAATTAGAAACAATGAAAAAATAGACATGGAGTTGTCATTGTGTCTTTTTTTACACAAGTTTCGTACAATATATAGGGGCTGGTTAAGTGCCGTTGTTTTGCAGCAGCCTTGCGCATTTTTTGTACATTAAGTAGATCGTTAAAATTTCTCGCGAAGTATTTGGTGGACAAAGTTTACTAAGGTTTAATATCGATATAAGAAATTCTGTGGAAATTTAATTAGAAAAATCGCATACAATTTTCAATAGGTACGGTATAAGTTTGACTCTGCATATTTTTCCTGTTAATACGTCTTAGTAATAATATTATTTACTTTAGTAAAATGGGACAAAACAAGCTGCACACCGGAACTAAGAAAATTGATCATCCGAAAATATTGTACGGCAGGAGCATCTATGGAATCCATCGCCATTACTGGAATGCTCCAAAAAGATGGTCTATGGCGCAATAAAAGTTTTCAATGATACAGGTAGTATAGAAAACCCCAAAAGAAAAAAAAAAGGCAAGAAAAACAACCGTTAAAGAAGACAGACTCATTTTCCGTTTGAGTAAGACACATCCTTTTCTTACCAGTAAAGAAATTCTGTCAAATGTATCGGGACAACTAAGTCAGGAAATCACATGCAAAACCGACAGGAACCGACCAGCGTTGCCCCCTTACTACAATTGTAGCGTTTTCACTACATTTGTCGCCCTCAAAAAGTCACTACGAAAATTCGTAAAATATTCACAAAACACTACAATTTCAA
Organism: Cheilosia scutellata; assembly: GCA_955612985.1. Taxonomy (NCBI): domain Eukaryota; kingdom Metazoa; phylum Arthropoda; class Insecta; order Diptera; family Syrphidae; genus Cheilosia; species Cheilosia scutellata. The sequence continues at coordinate 55,083,682 of OY015312.1, read as the reverse complement.
AGTTTCAGAAAATAAAAATCTAAAAGAAAAATTAAAACTTATATCGAATATTATGTTTGACCCTTAAGCACTTGCGAAGCACTTTTGATTTTCATGCAAACGCAGAACATTCTATTTCCACAGGAATATTATAATGAAGATATTGTGCAATTTTGGGTAAATTTGGAAAGCGCCAAGAATTTCGAAGGAAAGCCTGCATTTACAAACTTATGTAATTACATGCTAACGTATGTAGTTTGCCTCATAGTAGTGAAACTGCAGAACGATGCTTTTCTAACTTAAATATAATTAAAAAAATTAAATTATCGTTGAGTAATTGTTTTTTGTTATTCTTCATATGTAAACAATTGCTTCCACAAGTGTTTTTCCGCGTTTTCAAGTAAATTATATTAACCGTGTTTTATTGGACATCTATATCTCAGCAAAGTAAAGTAGTTCAGTACGCAATTACAACAACTACACTCTACTTGACACTTCCGTAGTTGTTGTAATTGCGATTGAAGAGATTTCCAGTAATACACGCCTATTGTTTTACTACACTTTAAATCCGCCACGCTACATTTTCAACCAGTTGGGGGGGCAACACTGGAACCGACTATTAGAAGCAGGTCTGCGGGGGTGCATCACACGTAAAAAGCCACACGTTTCAAAACAAAATGTAAAATGTCGGTTGGAATTTTCGAAGGAATATGCACTTAAAAAAGTGCTTTGGAGTGATGAATCAAAATTTAATATGTTTGGATTCAATAGAAAAAAATGTGTAAGGCGCCAAAAAATCAGGAGCTCAACCGCAAGTACACCATAAAAATGTTCAAGTATGGTGCGTGTTGCTGGACGAATGGATCAGCATGTGTATAAGGATATACTAGCAAATGTTATGGAGCCATATGCTTTTGACCATTTGCAAGTGTCTTAAATTTTCCAACAAGACAATGATCCTAAGCTCACTTCACGGCTTGTGAAGAGTTGGTTTCCGGAAGAAAAATAGATGTTTTGAAATGGCCAGCGCAAAGTCCCGACCTCAATCCAATTGAGAATTTGTGGACTGATCTGGAAAGAAGTTTGGGAACGAAAACATCGAAAAACGTCCGCGAATTGTTCAGAAACATTGAACAAGCTTGGAGAAATATCCACGTTAAGAGATGTCAAAAGTTGGTAGCCATTTTACCAAACTGGTGTGCTGCTGTTATTGCAAATAGTGGATTTCCCACAAAATAATGATCAAATTTTATAATTATTAAGAGTTGGACTCAAAAACTTAATTTTTTATATTTATTTTTGAATTTAAATTATAATTACCTACATTTGTTATTTCTAATTATAATTCCACACAGAAACATACATTCTGCTCTTTTTTTTTTAATTCGTTTCTATTTCTTCTTTATTTCTTTATTTGATTCCCATTTTTATTACTATTAATACGTTATTATTTATGTTTACTAAGGTCGTATCGAAATTGTTGATAAATAAACCAGCGGTAATTAAATCCTCAGAAAAAATTATTTGTTTCTAATTAGTTTTCCACCACTTTATATCAACGTTGCCAAGAATGTATTAATTAAAACAAAAATAGCGCATTATATAGGTATGTACCTATATGCAAAACATAACTGGTCTACATCTGCCGATATTTGGCATTTTTTTATGTTTGGGAACATAAAAACTAGATTTTGCTTTTTCTTTGTAACAGCTTTCATTCCTATTCAAATGACCTAATGCTCTTTTAATACTTACCTAACAGTATGTTAACCACTTAAGTAATTATGTCATTCGAAGCATCCTTGATTAGCAGAACGTCATTAAGTCTAATCAAGGTAGACCCTAGTACATGCTATTGCCCTAATGCGTTTGATATAGTTCTGAACTCGCACTGGAGCCGGGTAACCAAAAACTGAGATGTGTTGCTAAGCGCACGTGTGTAACTGGAGTTGCATTTTCGGTTTGGTTTTAAGTAGTTTAAATACCCATTCCAAGGTCAATTTATTTAACTTTCTGTTATAAATATCTTGCGTAAAGTTGTGGACTTTTTATTTTACAAAAATGTGTGTGTCCCCAACTCACCCATACGTGAAAAACTCTTGAGAATTTTATGTCTGCAAAACGAAACAGAGAACAGCTCGCGGAATCTCCAAAACAACCGCAAAAAATATCAACACTCTCACGAATCGTACCACTAACACTTTCACAAATACCACAGATTGAAACATCATATATATCAAATATGTCTACGAAAAAAAATTCTAATGATGATTGCACATTTTTGGATAAATTGGAGAAAATTATGTCCCGAATTGCCGATTCAGAAAAAAGAATTAAGAAAAAGATTGATTTAGAAGTTGGAGCTTTAAACTCATCGCTTAAAACTGTTAATAACCGACGGTCTTTAGTAGAATCAAAACAAAAACGTAATTGACACACTAAAGATAAATTTGATCAATTTGTCTTCTCCCGATATTTGATCCACATAATACTTAGTAGGTACTGTCATGTAAATTTAAAAAAAAAAAAAAAATAGGCGGCGCAACAGGCGGTAGACACCCAAGGCCTAGCTTCTCGCAACCATTCGTTTTGTGTGAGTTTCTATTTTTGGGACGAATGGAAGGGACCTACAATTTTATGCCGATTCCGAACGGCTGAATTGAGAAGCTTTTTCAGGACAGTTATACTCTCGGATGTTTGTCAGACGTTCGCGAGAGGTGGCGCAGTAGAAAAAACACTAAGATGTAATTTGTGTTTTTCCGGGGATCGAATCTGGGATCCCTCGCACAACAGTCCAGCACACTAACCACTGCGCTACTGCGCCCACGACATGTAAATTTTGGCCTCGAATAATTCAACGCATCCTTAAAGAACTAGATTGCAATAAGGCAACTGGATCCGATGGAATCCCGGCTATAGTACTCAAGAGCTGTGCACCAGAACTTGCACCTGTACTATGTAAGCAGTTTAGCATGTCGTACTCCCAGAAGACGTTTCCTTCTTACTGGAAAACCGCTCGCATTCAACCTATTCCAAAGAAAGGGAGGAAATGTCTGCCATAAAACTATCGTCCAATAGCGTTACTTTCAATGCTCTCTAAAGTAATGAAAAAGGAAATAAATGTCGAAATAATCAAATATCTAGAAGGCCACCGATTAATAAGCGACAGGCAATACGGATTTTGGAGCCGTCGTTCTACTGGAGACTTGTTAAGCTACGTAACGCACTTATGGACGCAAGCAATTGAACAACACGGCGAATCCAGAGCCGTAGTCTTGGACATATCAAAGGCATTTGACCGAGTCTGGCATAGAGCCTTATTAGGCAAGTTAGCATCTTATATTTAGACTAGCTGTACCCGCCCAGCTTTGCTCGTGCACAGGAATTGTATTGCTTAGGTCTGACATAATAATGTTCTTTCGTAAAATGCGAAAAATGACAATAAATCTATTTTCTGGAATTATCTTTCTAAACCTGAAATGTACAGCAATACGAAAGAAGCAAAAAAAGAATCATGAAAATCGTAGAAGATGTTTTTTGTACGGGAGGCATCACCCCCGTTTATCCAATTTTGGCGTGGCGATATCGATAATGGATGTAATGTATTGGATATATGTATAATGTGTACCCTCTGTATCCCCCTTCCTCTCCTTGATAATGCTACTTGTTTGCAATGCTGTACATATTTCCTTTCCTTTGTTTCCCTCTTCCTATGGAATCCGAACAACTACCTACCCCACCCAACCCTACACTGTTATCATCACCATATCGAATGAAATTCTGATGTGAAACCTGTTTTGTATTATACGTCTCTTCTCTTATGAAGATTATTAATATACCTACACCATGCCATACTGACATACGATCATAATATACATACCTACAGTTCTACATATACAACTGACCATAGCACGAAAACAAATCAACCCTTTTCTAATATGTATTGTTTTTGTTTGACGATCGCAAAAGTATAAACATCCATTTGTAGCAAGGTATATGTTTATGTATATATTTTCACTTCAGAAAATACATTTTGGCTAAAAACTGTTCCTAAGGACGTGGCTATAAACGACATAGCCTATAGCAGTCTTACAGTCTTAAGGAACATTTAAAAAAAGTTTCATCAAAATCTGTTCAGTAGTTTTCGAGTTTTTAGCTGACAAAGAAAAGTCCTACAGTTTTATTATATGTATAGATTACCACAACAACTCTGGGGATGGATGCAAAATTTTCTTCTGGGAAGATCGATCCAAGTTGTTGTAGATGGTGTATCATCTAAATCGTCTGCTATAAATGCAGGAGTGTCCCAAGGATCTATTCTTTCTCCAACTCTATTTTCTTCTCCACATCAACGATTTACTTGGACCGATAAATAATAATATCTACAGCTTTGCTGATGACAGCACTCTTATATTTTCCATCTCGAACAGTGGACCTGTGAATGCGGCTACATCAATCAGTCAGAGATATGAACAAATTAGTTCTCTAAATGATGATCTGGAAAATTGTTACCATATATGGAGCTCGGCCCCAAAACTTTCATGTAACCTACTTGACAGCATACAGAGACGAGCAGTTCGACATGGATCCTGCACTCACATCCAATCTATACAACCGTTGGTGCACAGAAGACAAGTCGCTGACCTTTGCTTGTTCTATAGGTACCTTCATCGTAGATGTTCCGAGGAACTCAAAGACATTATCCCTCGAAATGCAACTTTTGGGCACCCCACAAGACAGGCGCAGCTAATGCTCATGACCATACAGTACACTTGACAACCGCGAGGAAATCAACTTTCCAAATCTCCTTCTGTTACAGGACAAGCAAACTTTGGAACTCGCTTCCTGGAATCTAGGGGATATATTTCCAGAAGACTACAATTTGCAGCAATCAGGGGCCAGATTATGTAAGACGAAAACGATCGAACGTTTTCGTTTCGACAATAGCAGTCTCTGTCTATTGCCACAGGTATGATAGAGACAGGTTTAGTGAAAACGAAAGCAGTTTTCGTTTCGTTTTTTTACAGAATCCCACCCCAGCAATTTAAGTGCAGAACTAACATACATCTGCAAGCATCTAGGGGAGCTGATGAAGCGTTATAGGTTCGCCTTTCCCGGGAGAAGTACATATTTAAAAAAAAAAAATAAAAAATCTGGCCGTAATTCCGAATTTTCAATTTCATTACCTACCCTAGACAGCTTTTTATTAAGGTTTTCCTTGTCAGGGGTAAGATTCCTTCCAGCTTCCAGAGTACGGTCTTGGTCTCTTTTTGCAGAGGAAAAGCATCTTCATCGCTTCATTTTATGACTATTTGTCGAGATAATGAATATATCTCTTAAGTTAGCTGTTAATATACATTCATTGTAAATTATTTCCCATTAACCAAAAAGAAATCCTACAAAGGAACAGCTGTTAGAGCTAAGGCTATGGTCCTATATGGACCTGTTGCGTTCACTATTTGTGTTTCTCTAACCTTTCTATTCACAAAGAATGAAATAAGTTATTGCTTAAATGAAGATTTTCTATTGTCCTCCGAATGGTTTGGTATCAAGGGAGGGTCTGCATTTTTAGACGCACGATATATTATATCAGTCCAAAGGACTAAATTCAGAAAAAACTTCCAAAATAGTCCATATACAGTCACATAAATAAAATTGTCAAAGAGGCCCGAGTGCACATTTTACTTCACTTTGTATAGCTATTGCGATACGAACTTCCTATTTAATTAGTGTTTCCTCCACCAGATGTCACACGAAAAACTGTTTAGTTCCTCAATTACCTATATCTACTGCAAAATCGATTGATCAACTCAATTAAAGTCGGGAAAATACTTGATTACCTACAGGAAATCAATTTATAATTACCAAACCGCAGTAAAATGTTTACGATAAATAATTGTAGCATCCTTAAACAGGTAAGCAATAAGCAGAATACGCTCTTCGTGTACACACACTGCACCCACAAAACTCATATACTTTGGATATATGTACTTTTAAACGATTTCCCGTTGGAAAAAGGAAGCTAACAGCAGTAGCTTCATTAAATTTCATCTCAGCAAATGTATGCATTAAAAAAGGACGCAGTCGATTTATCTTTAATCTGTCCCACAAGAAGACATCCTCCTCTTAACCGAGTGATAATATTTTAAAACTTAATTTATTGGAAAGACGCACAACCTTGCCGCTTAATTTATATCCCGCGTACAATTTCGCTGAATTAGCATCCGCAATTACACACTAATGCATTTATTCATTGTTGGCTTCTCGAGTTCTTTACGAAATTTCTGGATGTGGCCTTATTTGAGGCACGGCACGGATTGCGAGCTCCTTGACAGAGGCATGGATGCGCACACACAGCCAATACACATAAACAGGCATACACTACACATAGGAACTGAACAGGATAATGGGTTAAAAGGATTCCCCCTAAGGCAGACGACTTATTTTTCTCTCCTCTAACATAATTGGGACCGAAAGTAGGCGACGACGCCGCCGTCACCGAACGACAGGGGTCATGCAAGAGAAAGGAAAGCATTGAATGAAATGCAATAACAATGAGGAGAAAAAAAAGGATTCGCGCAAAATTGCATGCAGTGATAAAGCGAGCGAGAAGACAGTGAACAGGGTGAGGAGATAAAAGCAAATCTATCTCAGCTCAGCACGAAGGACATGAACTTTTGTAATTAGGAAATGCATTTCCTTCAATTGCCATTAGTTGTTGAAAAAGTTGCAATGGCGCCAAATAGACGCCCAGACACCGAGAGCGAGCTTCGCTTCGCCTGTGCGAAGCGCCTCTCTGAGTGCGATGCATGATTATTTTGCAGACAAATAGGAATAGCTGTCACTGCCGTGTGTATAGGGACAAGTTTGATTCAACTTTTACGATAGGGCTTGTGATGTATTTCTGTTGTTTGATGACAAGAGTACCTACATACATATGCACGCTTTGCTGCAAAGTGTAAAAGGATATTTATTATTCAAATGCGCATAATGAACATTTTTAACATCATCAGAGGTTGTTAACATCCACGGTTTTTGTTTATTTTATACTTAGAAGAAATGCAATCTTTGGATGTTCGGTATAGCAAAATATCTTAACAGGTCCATAATATAGGAAAGGAATAGGACTATAGGAGTTTTTTTATTTCTCGGATTTTCATCAGCAACAACTTTGTTGAAGATAAAAATGAAAACCAATTTCCAATAGATTTCTATTCTTTAATTTCTTAACCTACCAAAATCAACCACGTTCTTTGGGTACAGAAAAAAGAAAAGAGAAAAAAATGAATTGAATTTGACAGAACAAGTTTGGTTGCTAATGCTTGGTTGCAAATGCTTAAGTAGAGATGTCGCCAGTAATTCTAAAGGGAAAGCAGGGTGGTCATCCTCAGTGAGCCAGAAATAGATCTCAAACATTCTGCCCGGTCGAGCTCGGCTCGAAATCTTCTGACTCCAAAAGTCGGCATAATTTCTGCACTGCCCGGGTGTATACGCCGGCTGTTGTCTGGATAGTGGCGTTGCGGGCCAGTCCATCACTGCCCGGATGAACTCCAATCACCCGACCCAATCGCCAGAAAGTCGGAGGTAAATTTTCCTGACGAATGATGACGATATCACCAACTCGGATGTTGTCTAATCGCCTTTGCCACTTGCTCCTGGTTTGTAACGTTACCAAATATTCCTCGCTCCATCTTTGCCAAAATTGTTGGTGTATTTGTCTTAACCATTGCCAATGTTTGATGCGGTTAGTCGGAATCTCGTTTACATTTGGTTCTGGTACGGCGAGAAGGGAGGCTCCGATGAGGAAGTCAGCTGGCGTTAACGCGAATTTGTCCTCTGGATCATCGTGCAGTGGAATAAGCGGACGCGAATTGAGACACGCTTCCATACGCGTCGCCAAGGTATGCAATTGATTGTACCACATGGTTTGTCCTCCAACCAAACGTACCAAATGGTGCTTCGCAGATTTTACCGCAGCCTCCCATAATCCTCCTTGATGGGGAGCGCTGGGTGTGATGAAATGCCAATTTTTCCCCACACTGGCCACTGACTGTTGACTGTGATCGCTATGCCAAGCCGCAATGTCCTCTTTCAGCATACGATTGGCGCCGACGAATGCGGTGCCATTGTCGCTATAAAGATCTTTACATGGGCCTCGTCTGCTGACAATACGTGTAAATGCATCTAGGAATGCCTGCGAAGAGAGGTCATCCACTACCTCAATATGCACCGCTTTGGTGGCCATACAAATGAAAATGGCCATGTAGGTTTTGACAGTTGTGCGTGACCGCTTTGCTCCTATGCGCAGTGTGAACGGGCCACAGTAATCCACTCCGGTTGACAAAAAGGGTCGAGCCGCATTGACCCTTGGCTTTGGCAATGAAGCCATTTGTTGGGTCAGGGTAGCACCGCGATGACGTCGACAAATTACGCAAGTATGTATGAAACTTCGCACAGCTTGCCTCGCGTTTAAAATCCAGTACCTGCTGCGAAGATGGTGAAGCATCAACTGCGTCCCGCCATGAAGGGTTTTTTGATGGGCCTGTTGAATGAGCAGCCAAGCCAATGATCCGGTCCGCGGCAATGAAAGCGATGATCGTGAGGCACTGTTGCCTTGCTCAGTCGACCACCAACGCGTAGAACCCCGGAATCATCCAGGAAAGGGTTTAGCGGAAGCAAGCCACTGGAACTGGGGAGCTTAGAACCACTCCGAATTTGATGAATTGCTGTCGAAAAAGCGCTGTCCTGCTCAATACGAATAAGTTTATCCAGTGCTTCGTCTAATTCATCAGCGCTGACAACTGCTCCTAGCAAGTGACGTCGTTTCGGTGTCCAACGTAGCATTCGCACTACTGTATATAGGAGGCGATTAAGCGAACTAAAGTATTCCGTAAGAGCAATTACTTGACCATCTCGTCGCCGTGTTGATAACTTGGACCCCACTGTGGCTACCATTGTCAGCAAAGTCACTTTCTCCTCCTCTTGTATGGAACTTAATTCATGCTGATGAAGTGCGTCTTGTTGTAGGCCTGAACGCACCGAGCCATCCTTCAACCACTCCGGACCATGCCACCACAACTGGTGCTGCAAAAGATCTGCTGCTCCCATTCCACGACTAGCGCAATCCGCTGGATTTTGGGCTGATCGAACATGATTCCACTGCTCGGGTGACGTCAGTTCCTGAATTTGACGTACTCGGTTAGATACAAACGGTTTGAGAGTGGTGGGCTGCTTTCGCAACCAGCATAACACGATTCGAGAGTCCGACCACAAGTAGCAGCGGGTGTTCGCAAGTCCCAAGGCAACCCGAACGTTTTGCAAAGTAACAGCTAGCAGATGTGCTGCGCAGAGTTCCAGGCGAGGAATAGTAGCACCCTTGAGTGGAGCCACCTTTGTGCGGGCTGTCAGCAACGAAATACGTGAGCACCCTTTGGAGTCGGTTGTCTGGATGTATATAACGGCTGCGTAGGCACGCGAGCTAGCGTCACAAAAACCATGAAGCTCTGTTACTTCTCCATTCGCCATTCCCAGCCACCGGGGCACCCGAACACTATTGATTGCGTCGAGTCCATTGCGAAATTGCAGCCAAGTTTCGCGCAGTGCCAGCGGTAGTGGATCATCCCAAGTGATGCCAGTCATCCAAAGTGTCTGGATAAACAATTTCCCAGTAATAACGACCGGTGCAAGAAGCCCTGTAGGATCGAAGAGTTGGGCTACTTCGCTAAGTACACGCCGCTTCGTCAAACCTTCATGTTGTGATTTGAGGTTTACTCGGAAGAATAACTCATCTGTTACTGGATCCCATCGTAAACCGAGCACAGTCGCAGTCGGAGAATCAATGATGAGCTCTGAAGTAGAAGAATTTGCACCAGTTAACTTATTAATTACCTCAGTACTGTTGGAGTTCCACTTTCGTAGGTTAAAATGTCCAGCCGAAAGGATTGTGTCAACATCTGTGGCTTTTTTTTTTTTTTTTTTTTTTGGTTGCGCCAATGGATGTGGTAATCTTCTAAAGATGCGGTAGCCCGTGCTACCAACATGCACGATTCGCAAACCCGAATAATCGATGCCAGGAGTGCGCCTTACGTACTAATCCACACCCTACGTCCTTCAACCACTCTCCCCGCGGGACTGCCGTTAGGTATTACTTCGCGGGGCTGGTTAGCTATTTATGCTCTAGTCACAGTCACAGTGTTTGTTGTTTCTTCTCTCCTTCTTTTTTCTATTCGTCGCAGCTCATTTTGTACAGTAATAACTAGTGTGCTGATTTCCGTCCAGGTATCCTCCGAGTTCACCATCTCGTTTATAATTAGTGGGGGACTGGGTACGTTATTTCTCCATTGTTGGAAGCGTTCGCAATAGAACACAGCGTGTTCGGTATCTTCTTCTTCTTCTGAGCATTCTGGACAAAGGGGTGAGCTATCGTGTCCAAATCGGTGCAAGTATTTCCGATAGCCGCCGTGTCCAGACAGGAACTGCGTAAGGTGGTAGCTGCAGCTGCCGTGTGCTCGGTTTGTCCACACTTCGATGATAGGAATCAACTTATAGGTCCATCTGCCTTTTGTAGTATTGTCCCATCTAGCTTGCCACATAGCTATTGAAGCTGATCTCTCTTCTTTCTTTATTGATTTTATGTCACCAACCTCTTGCTGACTTAACACTCTTCTGGTGTAAATCCGCTGCATTTCATCTGCGAGGATGTCGATAGGAATCATTCCGGCTATAACAAAAGCTGCTTCGTCCGAAATAGTTCGAAAGCCGCTAATCGTTCTTAATGCACAAAGTCTATATGATGATGTTAGTTTCCTCCTTGTCTCTTTTATTGCTAGGGCGCCTGCCCAAACTGGTGCGGCATATAGCAACACTGAACTAACCACCCTGGATAGGAGAATTCTTCTTGCATATCCCGGACCTCCGATGTTCGGCAACATTCGAGAGAGTGCTGCCTGCAATAATGACGCTTTTCTGCTCACATAGTGAACGTGTTCTTTAAACTTTAGCCTATTGTCAAGCATAACTCCAAGGTATTTGATTGATTCCTTTGATCTTATTGATTGGCTTCCAACCTGAATGGTTATGTGCTCTACCGCCTTCCGGCTAGATATAAGAACTGCTTCGGTTTTATGGTCGGCTAATTCCAGACTTGCTGATACTAGCCACTCTTTGATTCTTACGATGGCTTCGTTGGTAGCTGATTCTATTTCCCGTATTTGTTTTGCTACGGTAACAACAGCGATGTCGTCAGCGAACCCGATGAGTTGGACTCCTTTAGGTAGTGATAGTCGAAAGACTCCATCGTACATTATGTTCCATAAGAGGGGACCCAGAACCGATCCTTGTGGAACCCCCGCAGATACATTGTAGTACTTCACTCCCTCCTCAGTTTCGTACCTGAGCTTCCTGTTGGTGAAGTAGTTTGTAACTATTTTTTTCAGGTAGTATGGTGTATCCATTCTGGCTAGTGATCTCCTAATGAATGTCCAATTAGCCGAATTAAAAGCGTTTTTTATATCCAGCGTTACTACAGCACAATATTCTTTGGTTCCGAATCGCCATCTTTCTCCTTCTATCGCTTTAGCAGCTATATCGACTACCGATTTTATGGCGTCTACGGTAGATCGCGATTTCCTAAATCCGAACTGGTAGTCTGACAATGCTCCTTTTTCCTCTGCGACAGTGAGCAATCTGTTGTATATTATACGCTCAAGGATCTTTCCCATTGTGTCCAGTAGACATATTGGACGGTATGAAGATGGTTCTCCAGGCGGTTTGTTCCCTTTTGGTAGCAATACTAAATGTTGCAGTTTCCACGGATCAGGGAAAATACCTTCGTCTAGGCACTTTTGCATTGTTTTTACAAAAAGCTCCGGCCGTTTTTGAACAGCGACTTTCAGTGCTTTATTTGGGATGCCATCGGGTCCAGGGGCTTTCTTATCGCCTATCTTTCTGCACGCCTGAAAGAGCTCGTCCTGAGTAATGATTGGTGTATCCTCCGCTGTATTTGTTCTAATTATATTACATGCAGTCGTCATCCTTTGCGGGAACAAGTGCTCGACAATAGCTTTCAACATAACTGGACATGTTATTTGAGGGGACCTATTACCCTTCAGCTTTTTCATAACCATTCTATATGCTGTTCCCCAGGGGTTGATATCAGCTTCGTCACATATACGTTTAAAACATTTTGTCTTGCTTTCTTTGATGGTGTTTTTAAGCGCATGCCTCGCGGTTCTAAAGCTCTCCAAGAGTTGTTGGAAGTTGGGTCTCCCCCTGGATCGTTGGACTCTGCGTCGCGCTTTTAGACACGCTGCTCTGAGTGTTTTTATCTCCTCATTCCACCAGTAGCACGGTTGGGCCCTTTTACTCCCTACTCTCCTGGGCATTGCTGCATCACACGCTGTGGTGATGGTGCGGATTAGTTGAAGCGAAAGGGTCTCTGCAGTTGCAGTTCCATTGTTCCATTGGTTGCCGGTGCTCATCGCTTCCTCAAACATATCCTCGTCAAAGAGTGTGTCCTTCCATTTTGGCCCCAATACTAGCTTAGATTGTTGAACTTTTCTCCTTTCAGTAATTTCAAGTATTATTGCCTGATGGTCGCTTTGCGTATAATCTTCGCTGACCCGCCATTTCACGTTCCGTAGAAGAGAGGTACTTACGAATGTGATATCTATTATCGAGCCTTTTCCTGCTTTCCGAAATGTAAATGCCCGACCGTTATTTGCTATGCTTATGTTTAGGGGTGCAAATGTTTCCAAAAGTGTACGTCCTCTGGCATTGGTGAGTCTGCTACCCCACTCTGTTGCCCACGCGTTAAAGTCGCCGGCAATAATGACTGGAACCCTCCCGGAAGCATCTTGTACCAGGATGTCTAACATCGACTGGTATTTATTCGGCGTCCAGCTGGGTCGAGCGTAGCAGCTGTAAAAATGAATTCCATTTATTTTAGCTCGTACGAAGCCCTCAGCTTGGTTGTATGTATCTTGGAACGCATGTCTTCCGCATATCCATATCGCAGCGTGATTTGTTTTGTCGCTGATCCATATGCTGCTATCGAGAGTTTTGTATGGTTCGCTGATCAGGACTATGTCCGCTCTCTCGTCTTTTGCTGACTGTGCCAGGAGGTCCTGGGCTGCTTCACAGTGGTTTAGGTTTATCTGCATTATCTTCATGATATCTTGTTGGTGATAGCTCTTCTGAAGAATGGACAGTCCCTACTGCCGGCTGTGTGCTTCGCGTCTTCCGGGTGATCTACTCTACAGAACATACATGATGGTGGCAGCTTACAATTCTTCGCGATGTGCCCGTCCGTTCCGCATCTTCTACATAGCTTGGATCGATCTTCTCCGCTTTTGCATTGTTTGGCTATGTGTCCAAACTCTAAACATTTAAAGCATTTTGTAAGTAGTGTCCGTTCGCGAATGCGGCAGACTACCCACCCGATTTTGATTCTTCCTGCTTCTAACAGCTTTTTTGCGGTTTGTACCGGTAGACTTACCGTCGCGGTTTGGGTGCCTCCGTAAGCTGCCCGCATTGATAAAATATCTGCAAGGGAGACTTCTTCGATGCCAAATTGGGCTTTAATTGCCTCGCATATATCCATTTTCGTGGTAACTTCATCTACGTATTTAAACTCTATGGTTGTGCGATGAGTGAGAGTCCTTACACTCGCCTGCTCTCCTACGACCTTACTAATGGTATCTTTATATTCAGATGCCTTTCCCCCTGTCTCCTTAAGCTGTATTAAAAGGTCTCCTTTCTGTGTTCTCCTTATCCTGGATACCGCTTTACCGAACTCTTCCAGATTGGGGTTTGCCTTTACATTGCGTAGTATATCCGCATAGGATAGTGGCCCCTTTGCTTCAATGATGATGGCTTCAGGTTTAGTTCTCTTCGCCTCTTGTTTCGTCCTTGCGGAATTGATTCCTATGTCCTTCGGCCATTTTTCTCCCTTGTTTTTTTGTTGCCTCTTCTTCGTCGTGGTGTTTTTATCTCTATTCGAAAGGATATCCGCAGTTTCCTTCGCCATGGGTCCGTCTCTTCCTGTAATGCGGTTTTTGTTAGTGTTGGCGGTGTTTTGTTTCTCCTTGGTTGCAGGGGTTTTCTGTTCTCCAAGGCTGTGGAAGGCACATTGCTGAGGGCTTGGGCTAGGCAACATTGCGCTTGCTATGGGTGTATCGCGCTGTTGTCCATTGCACGGAGATACGCGGTCTACAGGTGATCTCAGCATCCTCGAACTATTTTGGAATGGGTTTTCCATTTCCCCTTCCACTTCTCTTCTTACGTTGTTGTTGTTATTGTTTGTATTCATTGCTGTTGGGTCCCCACTCAGAGTCGTTGTCAATGTCCGGATGTGTAGTTACCTTGGGATCCCATGGTTGTCTTTGCAAGCAGTGAGGCCATGCAGGGGTTGACACAAGCCCTTATGAGGTGATGTGTCAGAGCCGGATCGGATTTAACAAGGAATATAACATCTTGACCTACACCACCAACTTAATGGCGACGAGACATCGAGCGTTCTCTGAGGCCTGCCAAGGTTTTAACGAGACGGGGGCGCTCGCAGCATTTGCCTGGAAGCCATTTCGGTAGGATTTCACTCCTACTTACTCAGGTAACAGAATACTACGAGCGTCAGCCCTCAAAGCTATCATTCAAATTCGTTTTCCAGTATGCCATAATTAAGACCTTACTGGGCTCAGTCTTAATGCCGAAAAAAAAGGGTACCGATGTCAATTTGTAAAAGAAACGGTAAAAGTTATTAAAAATAGGCCCGACTGTTCCGCCGAGGGCAGATACGTCGCGCCGCTGTATCACTACCTATTTGTGTATCCCACGTTGTGGCGGGTACATCTGGGTCTCGCCATTTACCTTATTCTGTATCCACCGTAGCCACCTTGTGAGGTGGGGGGCACTTTATTGAAGACGGTGCCTATACGTCTTGTCACAGAAAATTCATAGGGGTTCCTGTGGCCTTTTAAGCCACGCCCTCCTTTCCTGTCGCTCTTGGTCGGGGACTGCTTATTGGGTATTCGCAGCTAACCTACATATCTGCAGGCCGTCCACAATCCGCCACCTGTGGCCCCAATGTAGCCTGAGCTCGGCCCTCCCATCCGTGTTGCACCGGCCCATCTGCCAAACTCCGAAACATAGTTAAGACTACTTCACGGAGCCTATAGCATGATGTGGTGGTATCTCACCGGACGACAAGGGGATGGGTCCCTGTCTACCACCTGTCATGTTGCAGCTTCGTGAACATCATTGCAGCTAACCAAAAAGTCGTCGACATAGATTGACGTAAGGATTGTGTCTCGCGCAGCTATCCCATGCCTTTGGTCTGTCACTTTGCCATAATTATCGTACGCACATTGGTGAAGTGCGCGCACTGCGTTGTAAGGGCTACACGCCATGCCATATGTGACGGTTGTCAAACGATATATACCAATGTCATCTGAAGGTGATTCTCGCCAGAGAATACGCTGGAAGTTCCTATCTTCCGGGGCTACCAAGATCTGGCGGAACATCTTCTCGATGTCAGCCGTGAGTGCAATTCGAAAACGTCGAAAGCGAAAGATGATGTTGATAAGAGAATCTTGAATCGTTGGGCCCACTAACTGGATGTCATTCAGTGAGACGCCAACACTAGTTCGCGCCGAAGCATTGAACACAACGCGGAACTTATTTGTCACAGCGTGATGGGGGATATAGAAACAGTTTGTGTGATCGCCAGGTTGATCGACACGTTCCATATGACCAAGCGCCGCGTATTCACGCATGAATGCCACATATCTGTCACGCAGCTCAAGGTTACCAGCCAACCGTCGCTCCAGGGAGTGGAATTGTCGCAATGCTTGCGTATACGATTCTCCTAGACTGGCAGCATTTCGACAAAAGGGTATCCGCACCACATATCGTCCATCCTGTGTTCGAGAGTGTGTCGTTGAGAACAGGCGACCACATTCGTCATCTCCAACCTCAATCTCGGGCACTTCTTCCAACTTCCAGAAATTTTGCATTAGCTGATGTAGAGCTGTGTCCTCTCCACACACCTGAGCATGAAAGGTACGTAAAGCTCGTGTTGATGACGGCTCCGGAGAGACTGGTCCAAAGATAACCCAGCCCAATTTAGTACGCTGAGCATGAGGCTCGTTAATTTTTCCGCTGATGACATCGCTCTCCACAATAAGACCCCATACATCTGCTCCAATAAGCGCATCGATGGAGCCAGGCGTACCAAACTGAGCGTCAGCAAGATTGAGACCGGATAAGTGTGTCCATTGATTGATGTCGATTGGCATAGATGGAGTAATGGATGTAATTGATGGTATCACTAACGCATCGATCGTCAGGGTGAAGTTGGAGTGTGTGGAACAGAGTGTGAGCATAGCGCTGCCTTTCGTTCTAGTGTGGGCAAAGCCCCCAATTCCTTCGACTGGTACATCATATTTGCGTCTGCGATCCAGGATCGCAGAGGATACGAGCCAAGCGTTGTTTTTCAGCTGACTGTCTATATATTTATGCGCGCGCAGTAGCCAGCAAAATAGTTCGGTTGTTATGGACAATACAGCTACTGACCGCACCGGTTAGTCATGCACTAGATGTTTCCACTGATGACGAAGATGCTGTTTGCATGTCCTGGGCTGGAACCTCTGTCGTATGTACAGCTGGTGTTGACGTCCTGGATTCGCGACAGAAGATAGTATGGTGTTTGCGTCCGCACTGCCGGCATCCACCCGATGAGCATTGCCTCGAAGAATGACCATGCTTGAGGCAATTGAAGCATAAATTCGATGTTTTGAGAGCATCAAAGCGCTGCTCAGGTCTCATCGCCATCAGCGATTGACAGCGACCAACCCTATGAGGACCTTGGCAGTGATGGCATTTTCCTTCGTCCGTTGCAGCCACATACGTTTTCACTGGATTATGAGCACGATTTTGTTGTCGTGCATTTGAGGTTTCAGATCGATTTGGCGCTCTAATAACCTCTGTAGAGAGGCTATGTGCTCGTTTCTCTAAGAAGTTGAGCAAAGACGACAAACTAGGAATTTCATCTGAAGAACAGTTTATGTTCCACTCCCGCTGAGTTGAGATGGGAAGCTTCGAAACAACTATAGGAACTGCTAGTGCATCCCACTTGTCAACAGGCAGCTCCATAACCTTTAACGCACGCAAAGATTCCTGAACAGTGTCGACGATACTCAACAACGTCCGCGCCGTCTCATCCGAAGCCGGTTTAATGTTGAGGAATCGGGAAACATGCGTTTCAGCTAGAAGTTTTGGATTGTCGTACCGCTTTTTCAACGCGGTCCACACTTCCTCATATCCACCAGAATACATCGCACCAATTAAAGGGACCTTTGTAGCACTAACTGCTTGTCGAAGCTTACCCAGTTTATATGCCTCTGGAAACTCCATTTCGTGAACCAAATTCTGAAACGTGTCCTTGAAAGCTAACCAATTATGTAACGATCCGTCAAATGCGGGAATCACCACCGGATCCAATTTCACGTCAAACTTCTGCGCTGACAAACCTGAAGTGGATTCAACAGTTTTGTTTGACTGCCGTTTTGTAGTTTCGGTTTCGATCTGCAATACTTTGCGGTTGAGTTTGACGCACGTCTCGTTGTACAATGCCTCCACCTGTTCCCACAATAGTTCGTGTGATGTGAATTCATCTGCTACGGCAGTACCAACCAATACCTGATGGTTATTCACAAAGCGATCGTAATGCGCAGTGACGGCTTTCAACTCCTGTTGCAACTGGGAAATGTCACACGCATCATAGTTGGCTCCGAGAATACGATCGTGAATACGTTTAATCGCATTATGAGCGGCCATACGCAAGTTGAGCTCTGCCATGTTCAGATGAACAGTGTTCCAAACTTAGTCGCACTCGCGTAGGCACAGTCTCGGTAAAGCAAAAGTCCAATAAAATGCAATCTGCAGCAACTCCAAATTTCCAATTTTACGCGGTATGTGAAATTGCCAAACTCGTATGCAAAGCGCAGTACAAGAATAAATCCAACTACAGGGTACGCTCAAGCGCGGTAAATAATAAAACCAGTCCAATTCGGGGAAAATATATACCAATTTATATATTTCCTCACAGGAGGCACCAAAATGTTGAAGATAAAAATGAAAACCAATTTCCAATAGATTTCTATTCTTTAATTTCTTAACCTACCAAAATCAACCACGTTCTTTGGGTACAGAAAAAAGAAAAGAGAAAAAAATGAATTGAATTTGACAGAACAAGTTTGGTTGCTAATGCTTGGTTGCAAATGCTTAAGTAGAGATGTCGCCAGTAATTCTAAAGGGAAAGCAGGGTGAAGCAGGGTGGTCATCCTCAGTGAGCCAGAAATAGATCTCAAACAAACTTGCTAACAAAACGAAGAAGAACAAGAGCAGCTCTCGAACTCTACGAGCAAAAAAGGAGGAAAGATCACCGGCTTTTCCGCGGAGGAAAAAGAAAGGGCATGAGAAGCGCGCTATTGAGGAAATAGTGAGGTGGTACTCCAGGAACAATTTTCGCAAGTTTTACCAAAAGGTAAAACGAAGACGGCTCAAATTCAGCTGTAAGGTAGAATGAACCATTTATCCTGGATTTATCCAAGCTGAATTCCAACAAAGCTGCTGGGCCGGACGGTTTATCTACCGAGCTTTTTCAGACAGTGGGAGATGACTTGATGCCTTGATGGTTAAGAGCATTCACCAACTCGTCTCAAAGAGTTCAAGATTTGGTCAGAGAAAGTATGGCTGATGAATGGAACCTCACCATCGTTTGGCCAATCCACAAGAAAGTAAACCCTCTAAACTGCGCCAACTATAGAGGCATCAGTCTCCTCAACATCGCCTACAAGATCCTATCTGCAGCACTGTATGAACAGCAATCATTCGTAAACGAACTGATTGGTCCCTACTAGTGTGGTTTTAAGCCCGGTAACTCCACAACCGACCAAATATTCACACTACGTGATGCCCTGCAGGTGATGCGCTGCCATGTGACTTTTTCAACATCATACTTGAGAAAGCTGTGCGAGACTCGCAAGCCAAAACCAGATGCACAATTTTCCAAAAGTCTGTGCAACTAAAGGGTGTCCCATAATTCACGCAAAATGTAATTTTGATAGAAAGCACAGATTTTTAATTAGAAACCTTACATTTTTTATTGATTCATAGAGTATACAAATTGGGGTTATGTATGGAATCGGATAAATGACCGCCGCGGCTTTGCTGGCAAGTATGTAGGTACTCTTTTATTGAAATTTTCTATGACCGTTTCGCATAAATGTGGCTGAATTTCATTAATACACCTTCCAATTTCCTCTTTCAAGGCGTTGATGGCCAAGGGCTTGTTTTCATAGACCTTTGACTTAAAAAAAACAAACAAAGAAAAAATCCCAATGGCATTAAATCGCTAGATCTGGATGGCCAATTCTGATAGCAAAAACGGCCGATTACACGATTAGGAAATGACTCATGCAGTTATTGAATTGTTTCTCTGGCTTTATCTGTATGACATGTGGCATGTGTCTTGTTGAAACCACATGTTGGCCACATCCATATCTTGTAATCCCCCAGCCCAAAATCCGCACCAAACGGTCATGCGTTGTGGATGCATTTGCAAATGCGACAATTTAACGCCATCAAGATGAAAATAAGCTTCATCACTGAAGATGATTTTGTTCGAAAATTGCGGACTGTTGTTTTTTTCGTATAGCGCTCCATTTTTACTAACCCCGAACTGTCAGCTGTCACATTGTTATCTTTTTTTCCGTTGGCATCACTATGTACTATTAAATGGCGCAAAATTAAAATTTTGCATGAATTATAGGACACCCTTTACTTGCGTACGCTGACGCTGATGACATTGACCCCTTTTACACGCAGAGTTTTTTCACTTTAGTGTCGAGAATGTGTAGGTAAAGGGGATGAAAAGTGCAGGGGATAGCCGAACACTGATGGGCCGCGAATTCCCATCCGATTCTTGTATTCTCTTTCGCTCTCTTTCGTTATTTTCAGCGTTGCTTTATTCTCAAACCGTACTCAGTCGCGATAGACGTCTGCATTTGCTCTATTTTCGAACTGTATGCGGTCTGCGCTTCGAAAATGCAGCTACCACCGCGAGCGACGAATGAGAAAAAAAGGAAACAAAGACAATTTGTCAATCAAGCCACTAAAGTGAAAACACTGAACGTATAAATGCACCATAAGTGCCCAAAAGAGAATTAAGAAGAGTCATGAGTGAAAAAACTCTGCGTGTAAAAGGGGTCATTGACATATGGCCGATTCACAAAACAGCGAGAGAGCGAGACGAGAGCGAGATCGAGTCTAGCGCGAGTTGTCAAATAATTTCCAATAAAAGAAAATGCATGCGCCAATACACAATGGCGCGAGACTCGTTGCCTCGTCTCGCGACCATTTCGAAAATTTGGAAAAATCTCGCCCGAGACACCGATGACATTTACTCTCTGAGTGGGAAGCGACGCCATTTTCATAGAAATGTACTTAAGGTTGCCACTTGTATTTTCTCAAGCAAACAGGGCGGCACTTTTATCGTTTTTTTTTTTTTGTTATTATTTTGATACGGTTTGATTATTCTGAGAAATTTTTAAATAAGTCAACGATAATGTTAGAACTTATTTTCCCATAATAATTAATGACGGTTAAAAGGGGAATTTCGTATTTCTTTAAACAAACATTGCCCCGAAAATATATATGTTTTGAGTGTGTTTCTTTTTGATTTCTAGGTTATTGGGGGTCATTTTCTTCTTGATGTAATTTTATTTATTTATTTATGATTTATTAGGATGTAAGACTGTAAGCTTTTCATAGGAATTCATTGGAACCTTTTCTGGAATTGACTAAGAAGTTCAACAGAAAAAGTTGTATGTACGAAAAAATTAATAAATTTATTTTCTAGAAAATGTAGATTAGATTCAACACGTTTTTGATTCGAAAAAACAAATTTTTTTATTTGAACACACACCAAGCGAAACAGATTGTAGCAAAACAAAACGTTTTGTTTTCTTGTTTCGTTTGGTGTGGAATTTACGACTTGCTTTTAGTGTTGGTCGGACTCAGACAATGAAGTTGTGCAAATCTTATTTACATTTTAAAAACAACGACATGTAAATTTTGTTTCGCAAAAACAACAGGTTAACTATCGGCAACGAAACATGTTTTTCTGTTTTGCTTTGGTTTTTATGTTTTGTTTTCTTTGGTGTGTGTTGCGCTCTAAGAAAGTAGGCAATTATCGTCAACGACGCTGGTTCGAAACAGTTTTGTTGCATTCGGTGTGTGTTATGCTTGTATACAATGGCATGTATTTTCGACAACCACAACCGAAACACTTAAAAACAAAAACATCTGTTTTGTTTCATTTGCTTTGGTGTGTGTTGCCTCATAAGAAACAATGTGCTCTTGTTTCACGAAACGAAAAAAAACGTTTTGTTTTATCCGGTGAGTTTTCAACCTTAGACAACAATTGCTTAATTTTTTTTAACTAACTTTATAATTCATAAGCAACATTTTAAGACCAAGATTGAGTTCAGTCATTAAGTTTAAGTGCTCAAAAAAAGCAACCGAATTTTTTTCGGTTGCATTTTACTGATAGTTATAGCGGCTGATGATAGCGACGCCTGAAAACTGCGAATTGGTTGTTTTTAGAATATTCAAACTGCATGCAATAGTGCTAAAAAAGCAATAAAAGTGCAGCTCTGTTTTGTAAAAAAAATCGAAGTGGCAATATGGTTTTGTAGTTTCAGTAGTCCCTCTATTCGTTGTCAGAAAAACTCGCCGACGTACCACGTTTCATTGTGAATTGCCGGACGAGCTTAAAGCGAGAACGAGGCGAGAGCGATTCTCGCCTCGCTCTCGTCTAGTTATCACGCCCACATTGTGAACGAGGCAATAATTGGCATATCGCAGGGAGCTGTCACTGGTGTGTTTGTAAGTATTAGTACAGAAGCGGCAAAAATGGGTTTAGGAGTGAATGAGAGCAAAACAAATATATGCTGTCAACAAGAAGGGACACACAACATTGTCGAATCGGACAGAACGTCACGATAGACAGCTACAAGTTTGAGGTGATTAGGGAGGGACTTTGTTGTTTCTACTTTGGCTCCGCTATAATCTCTGATATTGATACCACAGCAGCAATCAAACGAAAAGTTACACTTGCCAACCGCTGTTTTTTTGGCCTAAGAAAGTAACTGACTAGTAAGGCCTTGTCAAGAAATACTATAGAGACTATAAAAGACCCTCATCATCCCAGTCGCTCTATGGCGCAGAAGCATGGTCATTAGCAAAGGTGGATGAAGATCTTTTTGGTCGTTTTGAACGTAAAATTCGAGTGATTTTCGATCGTGTTTGCATTGACGGGCTTTAGAGGAGAAGACTTAACAGCGAACTCTAGGAGCTGTACAGCAACATCGACTACCATTTAATTTCCTTCTTAGCCCAAACAAATAACGACTGTAAAGCGTATAGTTTTTCGCTTGATACATATGATGTCATTTTAAAGTTTATATCGCATCCTAGGTAGATACCTCAATAAATAGGTACCTCTAAGTTATATCTGTTAAGTATGAAGTCCGTCCGATTTAAGTGTGGTTCAATTCAGTGTTTTCGCTATAGCCCCGAATGTTATACTGATGCCATTTCGTTTGAAATTGTTCAGATCGACCTACTCTCGTCCTGCTTTCTGCCTTTCCTGGTGACGACGGATCTGGGTGCTGAAGTTCATTCTACAGTTTCTTCGACAAACAAAACAAAAACTGATGTGAAAGGCCGGTGTCTCTCTGATGGTAGTAAAATTGATCAGTAGTTGTATCTCAGTGCTCGAATTGGATGGCAAATGCAGCGTTTACCCAAAGTTTTGCCTTCCTATGCTTACCTCAATGGTTGTACCACAACACTTCAGTGAGTTGTGAAATGCCCTGCTGCACCTCTTGGCGGCTCGCATATTTCGTCACTCTCAACACACAAAAGGGAAAGGATAACTCGATGGCATGATTATACGAAAGCGCTGTTCAAATCTATCTCACCTCTTTTGTCGATAAAGGATATTTTCAAAACTACTCGCTTCTAATGCGATTCTAAGGACATTCAATTAACAATTTTTTGAGGAACTTATCCAAATATTATTCGAGGCGTTTTTATCTCTTATTTTCAAGTTCACAAATTGAAGATCATTTCCTATAGACTTGAAGAATTTAAGACAAATTTCCTTCATTTAATAAAGCAAATAATTTCGCTTCATAACCACATTCTGGACTTCTACTCTCACTCTTATTCCTAGCAATAAATATTAATAATGTACATAG
Organism: Cheilosia scutellata; assembly: GCA_955612985.1. NCBI lineage: Eukaryota > Metazoa > Arthropoda > Insecta > Diptera > Syrphidae > Cheilosia > Cheilosia scutellata. Next base: position 55,060,382 of record OY015312.1, on the reverse strand, counting down.
TATCCGCATCCTCATCGATATCCACGCATACAGATTTTTACCGTTCGTGTGTGGTTGTATAGTTTCGAAACAATGCCCCAAATCAAATGAGATTATTATTTGTTGTGGGGTCCACCAACCGGAATGTTGTGCTGCGATAATTAGATATTACAGCACCCGGTTACGTTGGAAGGAACACCGGCACACAACAAGACCTCACATATGCGACTATAGCATCGCCCAAGGATTAGTACCAATTTAATTCAATAAATAAGCGAAGCAACTCCGAAGGCTCTTATCTTCCACGCTCCGCGGCATCTTTTGAATGTGTATTTCCTACACTCAGTAGCGTCAGGTTATAAAAATTCAACAACCACGTTTACACAAACTCAATTAGACAACATTGATTAATATTCAATTTTCACGAATAGAAACCCTTGAATGCCACTCAGAAATTCAGCAAAACAAACCCACCACCCACACCCACCCGTCCGGGTCCGATGAATGCTATGGAAAAAATCATCGAAAATCTCCACGTTCCACGGAGAAATGTGATGTGCGAGAGAAAATCTGATCATATCCTTGGCATATTCACAAGTAAAATAAATTTTCGCATTCTACCCCCAGCCAACTCGTAGATAGAGTACGAGACCATATCCCAGGCAAGGACTTAATATAGATTTGGTTATCGCATATTTGCTCACTTAACGTGACTGGAGTGCGAAAGCAACATCATCACCACAGCCATTACCATCAGCCATCATATCACGATAGGCGAATATGAGAATTAAAAATGCGGCCCGATTTATCCTCACGCACGTAATGAATGTGGGCAATTTGAACTGCCGAAAACACAACTATTATTATTTTTTTGTGTTACATCTATAGACCCAATTTACTCTAGTATTGGATTTGTAAAGACATTTTTTTTTTTGCTAACCACCATAACAAACATTGTGGACAGTGGAGTAACAAAAAAAAAATCTACGAATTGCCACTCCGCCCTTCAGTGGCGCTGATTTACTTGCTCGTGGTGTAATTGGGTTTATTCTTAATTTAAATGGCCACCTTAAATTCAAATAACCGTACTGCAATTGGGTCAACAGTTAGTCACTATCACAGTGCTCACAATCGAAAAGTGGATGGTAAAATTAAATTTTTATATTTGTAACTTCTTCTAGGCTGGTGTAGGTTTGTCTTCGCGAAACATTGAAGAGTGACCGAAACATTTTGGGGTCTTTGTACCCTTAGAATTCTAATGCACAGCACGAGTGGAAGGGTTAATAGAGAGGATAGAGAGGATAGAGAAGAGGTGCATCAGTGATGCCATTCTGACCGGATTCCGGTCATATCTGTTTACTCTGACCGGAGAAAATTTTGAAATCCGGCCTAACCGTTTTTTGACCGGAACGAAAAATGTTTTTAACCGGAAAACCCTTTTTTGACTGGAAAAATAAAATTGCCCTACTGAATATAAATAAAGATAGATTTCTATAATTTGAATATAACTTAGCCACATTACGAACATGCTCCCAAGTTCAAACAGAAACCAATTTAATGCGAATAATGGGGCTACAACATCACGCATGGAATTCTGCTCCAGGAGCAGGATAATAAATTATCTTATAGGCTAATTTTTTGACGTTTTCTTTTGCTAGAATTTTGATGAGGAAATTAAACAATGAATTTCAATTAATTAAAGTGTTAAATTCGATAAATCTCAGATTGGAGTTTGGTGAACTACTCTTTTCAAGTGTCAGAAAATTATCAGAGAATATTATTTAGCCCAATTGACACACGGTCTTAGTACATGGCCTGGCCATACACGTACTCCCATGACTTTCATTTCCATCAACGATTTGGCTACACACAAAAACCAGGCGTCATTGCAATGAAATAAAATTTGACAGGTAACAGAATAGTGAAATTGAGAACACAAACAAATTCTATGGTTAAGCCGAAACGGACGCCCGTTTTTGACGTCCTCACTCTATCAACGCAAATATCAAATGAAGATTTGTATCGAAAGCACAATGGTGCGAAAAAGAACGTGCCAGAATCAGCGTTCCCTCCCGTGCTACTATTGTACTCATTTGCTCATTTTGAGTACATTTTTATGAGCTGAGTACGGATACTACTTTGAAGCCGTCGCCTACTACTATTTCATAACATATAAACATAATTCATTATACCCGGTACCACACTGTGGTGAGGGTATATTCACTTTGTCATTCCATTTGTAACGCCCATAAGGAGGCGTTGTAGGTATGACAAACTATATATATTATTGATCAGCATCACTTTCTTAGTCGATCTAGCGATGTCCGTCTGTCTGTCCGTCTGTCTGTCCGTCTGTCTGTCCGTCTGTCTGTCTGTCCGCACGATTACGGCCGTAATTTAAGAGCTATCGACTTGAAATTTGGTATGTAAGCTTTTATCCACCAAACTGAGGCTAAGTTCGAAGATTTTATTTATTTAAATTTAAATAGCTACAGTAAAGATAGCAAAATTAAACTTTGCACATATTGTTTTAATAATATTTAAAAATTTTTGACAAAAAATGAGCTTGGTCGAATAAAAAGTACCCATACCTCCCATACAAATATATAATTTTTTAATACTAAAATATTTTTTTTTATTTTACAATAATATATAGTACCGGGTATTTGAGCTTCGGCATAGTCGAAGATGTCTTACTGGTTTTTATTTTTTTCGAAATACATAATATTTTTGTTTCCTAAACCTGATGACACTTGAGAAGTAGGTACTTAATTACCTACTTATAAGGACCTTTTTACTTTCCCATACAATTTTATAGATTCATAGATTAAAAAGTGCCCAATTATAACACAAAATCACAAAACGTTTTGTAAGAGAACAAAAATTGACTTTACATAGTTAGAGATTTGTTTTCTTTAAAAATTGTTGAAATGTGCATAATACAATAATAGTACGAATAAGAACAATGGACATTATGGTGCAATTAAGACTGTACGTAATTCTAATGTTATATTTATGTATACCTATGTACCTACTTTTTTTTAAAGAAGATGTGTATTGTAAGTTACTCAATAAATATTATTTACTAATGGAGCTAGAATGGCCAAGCACTGACTCACTGAGTAGAGTAAACTCTGTTACATAAAACTTTCAGGGATAATGAGGATTTTTTCGATTTTCAACTAGCTATTTATTTGAAACGAAGTTGACTCTGTACACTGGAACTAAGTCAAAGCTTCAGCAAAGTCCAAGAATTGACTGGTGAATCTGCCCACTGTCTTTTTGATCTATTTTCATACTATTAGGGAGGTAGCTTCTATGTTTGCGCAATTTTTGCAATGCTTTTCGTATTTTGCACTTTTTCAACAATTTTTAAAGAAAACTGGTTTTGTGTTCATGCAAATTTATTTGATGTTTAACAAATCATATATAATTCGCTATGCGAAACAACACACACATATTGCTATGAAATAAAGGAAAACTAACTTCGTCTTTATTTATTTGTGAATTTGTAAAAGTAAGAAAACAATTTATATTGCGAAATTAAAGTCGAATTTTCTAGAAATGAATGCTAAGAAAATACCATAGGTATAGTCACATTGGTCGGAACTATAGCTTTTTGAACAACGTACCTAATACATTATTAGTCTTAAAAGTTATTGTTTGAATAGCTATACGAATTCTAACAGCTTGGAAAAAACAGCTCAGTTTATTTATAATATTTTTTAACTAAAGAATGTAGTCTCAAAAACAATAAAACTACAACTAAGCAATTTATAAAAAAACAGATCATACATTAAAAAAAATAAATATACATCGCGACACCACATTTAGGCACTATTTTTATCAAATTTGTCTGTCCAAATCAGCATATCCACATAGTGTTATTACTTCAATGGATTACTGATTGCGGAAATTGAAAGAAATTCTAATTTTGACTACTTTTATACTTATAACTGGAAAGTACACTTTAGTTTAGGTGCATTGTGAGACGTACTACCTTGAAAGCCATTTGAGTACTATTTTCTACTGAGATGAGAACTCTGCCCAACCAAAAGGGAGGGAACGCTGGCCAGAATATGCTATCTACCTTTCTCCTTTACTCACTCAAAATCTACATGTGTCGCTGGACACGACGTTTATTGGAAGGCGTGTATGGCCATGCACTAAAAGTATATTTCAGAACTTAAAACATGTCATATAAAATAAAAAATTAGTTTAAGTAAATTTTAAACAACAAAATAAAAAACAAATTCACAAAACTCAAGATTCACATATTATAAAAACGTTTTCTAAACATCGATAATGTAGGTGAACATAAAAATTCGTAAATTGTATAGTTAAAAAAAAAAAAATAGGCGGCGCAACAGGCGGTAGACACCCAAGGCCTAGCTTCTCGCAACCATTCGTTTTTGAGTTGAGTGAGTTTCTATTTTTGGAACGAATGGAAGGGACCTACAATTTTATGCCGAGTCCGAACGGCTGAATTGAGAAGCTTTTTCAGGACAGTCATACTCTCGGATGTTTGTCAGACGTTCGCGAGAGGTGGCGCAGTAGAAAAAACCTTAAGATGTAATTTGTGTTTTTCCGGGGATCGAACCTGGGATCCCTCGCACAGTAGTCCAGCACACCAACCACTGCGCTACTGCGCCCAAATTGTATAGTTAGGTATAGGTATTTTCTCTTTTTGACCGGGTTTCAGGTGAAAAATTCTCATTTTAACTTTTCACCGGAATTTTTGACCGGATTTAGAAAATAAAAATCCGGTCATTCGGTAAGATTTGACCGGATTCACTTTTTTTAGTGGCAGTCCTTGCCAGACGCATCAAAAAAAAAATTTACGCTGAAAAAGTATTAATAAAAATGCATTTCATATTTGATTATATTTAATCAAGGACTTGGCGACAAGTGAAATGTCTTGGACTTATGCAGTTAAGTTTCTGGTGTTTCAGTCTATGCTTAGGAGAGATTTTGTGCGGTTGCGTCATTTACTTAATGTTCATTGCGAGTTTTTGTATATAAATAGGACATTTTTAGCGAATTTCTAACCTTTGGATGCGTCTGGCAAGGCCGTGGCGACAAATAAAACGTCTTGGACTTATGCAGTTATGTTTCTAGTGTTTCAGTCCACGCTTAAAAGAAATTTTGTGTGGTTGCGTTAATTATTTAATGTTCAGTTGTTAGTTTTTGGGTATATATAGGGCATTTTTAGCGGATTTTTAACATTTGGATGCGTCTGGCAAGGACTTGGCGGCAAATGAAACGTCTTGGACTTATGCAGTTATATTTCTAGTGTTTCAGTCCACGCTTAAAAGAAATTTTGTGTGGTTGCGTCAATTATTTAATGTTCAGTTGCGATTTTTTGTGTAGATATAAATAGGGCATTTTTAGCGGATCTCTAACCTTTGGATGCGTCTGGCAAGGACTTGGCGACACGTGAAACGTCTTGGACTTATATATTCGTTATCAAGGAATTTTTCTCTAAATTCTAAAATAAAAATTAAGTGGTTGCATTAATTATTCAAAATTGGAATTTTTAATGCATTTCCACTGCGTGCGTCTGGCAGGGCTTTGGCGACACCTAAAACGTCTTGGATACATGTATTTGTACTGAGGGGACCATTCTCTATTATTTGGTAGTAGATTCAAGCGGTTACACCAATTTATTCCTTTTGTGAATCATAGCGCATTTTTAAGATGCAGTTGCATGCTTTAGCTGCCATTAAGCGCTGCCAGACGGGCATATTTGAAATCTTGGGCATCAGAGCAACGTATTTATGTAAAATTCAATCGGTTGCCTTTCACGTCCAAAATTTACTGCGGGCTCTCGGTCTATAAGCTCTAACGCACTTCAGGCTAAAGCCACCGATCTTTCAATTGCCTTAAAACGTTCAAAAATTGTCTAGAACCGAGTTTCCCAAAGTGTGCTCCGCCATGAATATCCAAGTGCTCCGGGGAAAGATACGAAAAAATATGAAAATTTTTTCAGACTAGCTAGTTAAGAAAGAAAGAAAGAAAGGGGATTGCATTCAAAACTTATCCAAAGGAAGGCACTCAGATTTGCCGAACAAGTAGAGCCAACCCATTGTTGATGTCTATAAATGTTAGGGAGATTGTTGAATTCCATCAAGAACACTCGCCCCGGGCTTTTAGGCGCCCGTTAAATAGAAATTTTGCATATTCCGCAAAAAACCACATATGTCAAAACAAAAAACAAGGAAGGTGTTGGATTTTGCAAAACTACACATACAAAAATAATAACAATTTTAGAAAAATGGAAAGTCTATGTTAGGGGTCCTTAAAAGAATTGCAGCCAAAGTACAGGCTTCAAACCATAAAACATGGAGGAGGGAAAGTAATGGTCTGCGGGGCATTCTCTTGGTTAGCATACTCCGCCGATAGTGAAACAATGGCTTACGGATAACAAACTTAATGTTTTGGATTGGCCCGCGCCAAGCCCTGACCTAAAACCAATTAAAAACTATTTCGCGGATATGTCGAAAAAGCTTTAAAAGCTAAAAAACCAAGAAATATTAAGCAGGTCTGGAACACTAAATCTTATCTAAGATGCCGTATTTTAGTTATGAATTATATTTTTTTTTCTAAATAGGTATCTATTAAATTTAAATATTTATTAAAATGTCTATAATACTTCTAATCACTTTTTTCTGTGAAGACTGCTCCTAAAAGAAATATTTTATTTGTAGATAAGTGATATAAAGACATCGATTCTAATTCGGTGGTCACCACGGTATCTGTCACTAAAATAAAAATTTTAAAACTATGAAATATTTATTTAAATACCTCATTTATGTAGGTTCATACATATTTATGCATTAATTTTTTTAAGTTAATTATGTATTTATTATTATTATTATTATTATTTTTTTTTTTTTTCATTTAAATTACTTGTTTTTGGGTGGTAGTGGGCCGTAGGTCAAAATGAAACAGTTTATTTTGTTCACTACGTTTGTCTATGTTTATGGACATCATCAGGTGAAGAATTGGATCTATATTTGCATGATGATGTCTGTCGACATGGACGAAATGTAGGGAAAAAATAAACTGTTTCATTTTGGAACTAAAGCCCAAAAAAATTGGAAAATAGTTATTACGTTTTCCATAACTGCAAAAATTAGAATACGGACAACAAAGTGCTCCGCGAGAAAATTCTCTCCTGAAAAGTGCTCCGCGACAAAAAAAAGATTGGGAACCGCTGGTCTAGAAGGATTGAAAAGGTATAGAAGTGAATTTGTAATTAAAAGTGGAAGCAAATAGTGTAGCAGAAAAATGGTCCATCATCTCTGAATTTTCTAAAACTCGTCAGAGAAAGCTAAAACGCCATTTCGACGAACTTTGCGAAGATGAGCGTCTCCCAGATCCGGAAAGTTTGTTCAAAGTGAATATATTTTATCGAATATTGGACATCATTATATTAATCCACTGAAATCGCTTTTTCTTCCAATGAATGAAATTGTTTCCAATTTCAGTGTTTTGCAACCTTTCAGTGTTTTGCAAATGTTAAATGACACAGATCTATTAAAAAAAAAACTCTAGAATTTGTTGATTTATATAAAAACAAGTCGCGTCTGAATGATTTGCCAGGGAAATTCTAAGTTTTCGGTCCACATTCAGAGACGAAATAGAAAAGTCTTCGTGTATTAGAGAACTTGCTGATTTATTAATAATAAAGAATCATTTTATGTCGTGCTTTTCTGAAGTATGTACTGCATTAATGTTATTCGTTACAATTCCTGCGACTACAGCTAATGCTGAAGGATCACTTTCAAAACTAGAATTAATAAAAACCTATTAAGAAACTTGGCAATTCTGACTATTAAAAAGTCTATGGCCCGATCTTTATACTTTGATGATGTTATTATAATACCTTTGCGGAACAGAAAGCTCGGAGAAAAGAATTTTATTAATAAATATCTTATTAAAATTAAACTGTTATTTCATTATAAATATGTAGATATAAACCTATGCTCTTGAAAATAAAATGTATTAGATATTTAGCTAAAATGCACACAATATTATTAATAGTGTTGGGTAACTACTTAAGTGGTTTATTAAAATTAAATTACAACGTGACGATTTTTACGATTTTTACTGGGAGGACCCCATCCGAAGAAATTGCCACGGGCCTAAGCTGGCATAATTACGCCACTGCAGTACATATTGTTATGTTTCTACAGTTGCTACAGTGCTTAATAATTTCATTTGATTTTGAGGAGTGTATTTCACAGTCATTTGCAGTAAGAGCTAAGAGGACAACATTTTATTCTGTACGTAAAAAGTTTGCAATGTGAATGTGTAGTGTACCTCTGCTTGCTATTTTTTTATTTTTAGTTTTTGTTTGTCTGATTGTTATTTGAAAGCTCTATTTTATTTTTTGTTTCCTCCACAGTGCATAATGCGTAGTTAGGATGTTTGCGACAAAAATTAAAAAAAAAAGCAACCGACATGAGAGACAAACAGAATAAAGACTAAAAGTAAAAATAAAAATAAAAAAAATATTAAAATAGGTCAGTCAGCATGCGAAATGGCACCAATGAGATGTACTACCTCCGCATACTATCACCACACTCCACTCCACTGTAGTTGTATACCCCCAGGAGGAGGATCCTACCAAAAAACAGTTTGCTCTATTTTATAAATTTGTCCAAATGCATAATGGTCGACTGGATTCCAATTTTAGTTTTTTTTTTTTTTCTTGTTAGCGTACATACATTAATGGGTAGATACATATCCATATGTGGTTGAACGAATTCAACCAAACACAGACCCGGCCTGAACCTCCATTTTGCCTATTTTGTTTCGTTCGTAGATACGTATTTGGTGGGGTGGTTTTGATTAAAAATGGATTCGGTGTGATATTTTATTCAAAACGTTTTTGAAAAGCATATCACATGCCCTTTTATTTACGCCATTGTGTCAGAAAATTTAGCCACATTCCCAGTCTGCAGTTTTGAGCACTAGTGCCCATTCGCAGTCGCAGTTTCATTTGACGTTTGTCAATTTCAAGCGGAAGATGAAATGCAGCGCATTTTTGAATTGAAATGCTTTGATGGGTGGGAGGAGGGTTAAATTTTTTGTTGATTTGTGTATTTCGTATGTGTGTAGATTCTGTGAATGTTTTTTGAAAGTGTCATACTATTATTTTAGATGATGCATATTGACAAATTGCAAACGGCGATGTTTCTGTTTCTATAGTCCATTGCGTGATAACGTTGATACTATAACATTTCAATTTGACTGATTGAAATTGACAGATATTTAATGGCTGTTATTAAGCACTCAATATACGTGATTGGAAAATAAACTGTGCTTGGATATTGAAATCATTTTGGCCTTTCATAATAAAGAACAGCAATAGTGTTTCATAATTTAGAAAAATGTACAAATTAGGCGGGGTATGTATTGTATGCGCGGGTTACAAACAAGCTTTGTTTTTTTGGGGGCTATAAGCCGGAAGGTTTAGTTTGTCTTCCTCACGGTTTTCATTAGCCTGTTAGTAGTACCCCAACAAGAGTTCCACTATGTGCAACGACTTATGCGTGACCGTGATTACAACTGTCAAGATCTGTCGTTAGCCTGTTGCAGCGATAATGAGGATATATTTATCTATATCTTGCCGTTTCTATTGGTATATCTTACATACATTCAGCAGTCGAAAGTTTCAATTTCATGGCATCCCTGGCTAATTCGTCCTTGCTTCTTCTTGATGTATTTTTCTCATCTTCTCGGAATATTTTCGAACAAAGTTCCCTATAAGTATTTGCCTTCAAGATCTTCGCATATCTTTTAAACTGAAACTTTTTATGGCTTGTTGAGTACTTAGTTATTCTGAACTCCTATGAAACGTAAAAGCGACATGAAACGGGAGAGGGTAGCGCATATAATGAGGCAGCTCGGCCAGAATGAGACATGTGAGAGGAGCAAACGACGACAGATTTGGAGTTGGGATCAAAAAGAGAGATGTTGACGGACGTGGAGTGACACTAACACGGATAGAATGGACGTTAAAGGGAACACAACGGGGACACTTATGATTCGTTTCGTGTCCGCATTATAAACTCGAGTATGTATATAGGTTAGGTACATGGAGTTATGGTTGGCTTCGTATGAGTATGGCGAGTTCTTAGAATAGTTTGCATTGGGAATAAGTCAAAATATTTGAGAATTAGGGGTTCAAACGTTTCGAATTGGGAGATCTGAGGAATAAGTCATTTGCTCTTTACTGATGACTTGGTAATCCTTGGGATCTCTCAGACTGAACAGAAAGCGCACTCGATCGGTTTGTAGCCTTTTGTGTTGAAGATGAGATTAAAGAAAACGTGAACAAATCTAAAATGATTCAGAGTCTTAAATAATCAATACATTTGTTGTAGTACTTAAGGGTAGATCTAGATATACCAATGAAACCAACTTATAAATATTATGCCTGGCTAACTATATTGTAGAAAATAGCCGCGTAGGCTTTTTAATCATTATACATAAATACGGTACGTTTTCACTGTACTTATATGCTTGCTCCCGACATACTTAGGTACATCAGTTTTTTAAGGACTTAAAATTATGACTAGATACAATTATACATTTAAACAAAACATAAACGAAACAAAACCAACTAGTCAATTTTATGACTTACTATGCTGACCGTTTTTTTTTCCACGTGATTTCCATTTCAACTGCGTGTACAGTCATTCCAAGAGAGATATTTGGCATCATATGCAAACGGTACTTGGGCTGTATTTAGAAATAAGTCGAAGATAATTATTTACTTATACATATGTAAAATCCCTTTGGACCGATTTTGTTTTATTAAGTGCGATAGAGCATTTTGTTTGCGACTCATCAATCCATCATGTGTAAAAAACAAATAGTAGAGTGACCTAAGTACAGGTTTCCTTGCTGCATACCTGGTCGTTATTTCTTTAAATTCTGAATATACGTTTCCCCGTATATTTCAAGGATTTTATATAGGTAACCCCTCGGGGAAAACCTGTCTAATTTGTACTTAAGGCATTCATGCAACAAAATATCAATCGTTCAAGAAAAGTCATAAAATATAAAAATAATATTGGAAGAAGCTTAATGGGCCAATAGACCTTTTTTATCTGGTAGTTTGCCTAATTTTGGAACCGTAATGAGTTCCGCAACGTTCCACTAACTCGGAATATATTCAAATCAAATCGGCGCGTTTATATCTAATATGTATGTAGAAGTTAGGTTAATTATTTCTGTGGTAACATTTTTTATAAGCTCATCTGTAGTTTCTTTATTTTGTTGCCTGGTTAGCGTTTTGGGCATTAAATGACGACGTAATTTCGCTCTCAAGCAAAACGAAATATTCTATTTGGACAATCAAAACCAAGACTTTTGGTTGGAGCGTTGCTCCTCAGAGTTAACATTTTTAATGATTAGTTGTGCAGATGTAGGTATAGTACAATGAGTGCTGGACAATTCCGACCAATCTCAATTCAAACTACATCTCCAGTTGCCAACCTTGTCCAAGAAATAATCTACTATTTATAAGCAAATTTTACTCATTTACTGGAATCGTGCTTAAAACACACTCGGAACGACCGACGACGTATACTCAAAGGGACACTGTGCGCCATAAAAGATACTTCACATCTTTCCTGGAATTCATCTGATGACACAATCAATCGATTCCAGTTATGGTATCTGCGACAACCTTATACCAATGGACTGGGACTAAACACCTTATCTATACCTAATATAAAAGAAAGTTTCCAAAGTAGCAGGTTTGTAGATATGTAAAAAAAATTGGACAAAGGGGCGTGGCACCGCCCATACAAAAAAACATTCAAAATCTAATATCTCAAAAACGATTGATCTCAAACTTACAGATAGTCTTAGATATTGGCCCTGGAGTGCTCCTGTGAAAATTGGTCAAAATCAGACAAAGGGACAAAAAAAACATTCAAAATCTTATACCTCCTATACAAAAAAAATCTATGGGGTGAAACTCGATGATTTTATATCAATAACCACTGGGCCGATTTTCATGATTCTTTTTGTTTTTTTTTTTTTTTTTTTTTTTTTAAATACTTCTCCCGGGAAAGGCGAACCTATAACGCTTCAACAGCCCCCGAGATGCTTGCAGATGTATGTTAGTACTGCACTTAAATCGCTGCAAATTGTATACTTCTGGAAATATATACCCAGGAAGCGAGTTCCAAAGATTCCTTGTCCTGTAACAGAAGGAGTTTTGGAAAGTTTATGTCCTCGCGGTTGTCAAGTGAACTGTATGGTCATGAGCAGGGAACGGATTTTGTTGACCTTGCCTTTTTTTGCCTTTTTTCCTAACATTGATTGGCTTTTTCTGCCTTTTTTGGTCAAAGTTGAAGTTCATGAGCATTAGCAGCCTGTCTTGTGGGGCGCCCAAAAGTTGCATTTCGAGAGATAATGTCTTTGAGTTCGTGTTGCTGTATTTCAGGCAGAAAGCAAATTCCAGCAACTCGATTTATTCTCATTTCTCGCATTTTACGAAAAAAACATTATTATCTAAGACCTAAGCAAAACAATTCCTGTGCACGGGCAAAGCCGGGCGTGTACCGTACAGCTAGTTACATATAAAAGAGGTTCAGTGCGATCTTATGCGAAAAATGCACACCCACATTTGCACAAAGCGTGGACTTACATAAGTAAATAAAACAGCACACACGATAATCAAGCACAATGCAACAGTAACAGACATACTAATCGCCGTTTATCCTGGGAAGCCTTTTCAGATTAAACTTAAATAACACAATTCTGACTGACGGGCGAAAGTACATACAATATTATACAAAACCAAAAGACACTTGGTCGCATCCTGGTGAATATACCGCTTCATTTAGGTACTGCTCGTGATGTTCCTTTCGCGGGAAACTCTTTTGCATAATGCGCGATGAAAAGAAATTGAATTGGTTTACCGTCTTCACTCTGAGCGAAATCCCTGTTTGTAATACGTACGTTCATATCGCGACAGAGTAATCCTGTTTACCGTAGACAAGTTGATGCCCTTGTAAATCACTCCTCGGCGTCACTTTGCATGAGAATCCACTTTACATTATCTCATACACCCAAAGGCGCAAGTAGCACATTCGCGGGATTTCAAGGATTATACATATTTTTTTGCGCCTCTTCTATTCGCTTTTGTTTCTATACAACTTCTGTTCTGTTTAACATTTTAAGTATAGGATGCAAACGAAGATTGTGGAATGAAGCGGCGCGCAGACAGATGTTTGTAACCTCGTAAAAGAAAACATGTGAAATGTGCCAAAATATGGTGTTGGTGTTTTGCAAGTGATTTCTTGTTAAAATGTCAGTGACACAAGTATTGTCCACAAACCACATAGAACTAGACCGCCAACTTCCGTGTGAAATATCAAAATCAATGGCGACAATGATAATTCCATGATATACCACGGTCCTAAGATTATTCAAGTATGTGTGCGTTAATAGCACCCCTTTGATTTTTTACAGCACCAATTCATGAAAAATCCTGGGCCCGCAGGCAGCTTGTAGGCAAAGTCCGTTAAGTTAAGAGGAGTCACAGTCTATTCTATGTATTCCCAATGTAATAATTACCAATGTAATTACGGACGCTATGACACTACTGTGTCCCTAGGCCTTATAACTTGCTATAGTACACTCCGTGCCACTTGATTAGGAACAGGCAGTTTTTTGTTTTAATTTTACGATATTTTTCAAACCCTTTGCTAATCTGGGAAAACCCATTTGCAGAAGGAATAAGGGGTATATTATGTTTATATTGTAAAAAGAAAAATGGGATTAAGTTCATAAATGTAACTTTTATGACACTTTTCCCAAAGAGTCATAAAATTGACCTGTTTTTTTCGTGCCACTTGATTAGGAACAGTAGTTAAATCTACCTGTTACCATGTTTTAAATCAAATAAAAGGATACTTTGAGTATTAGAGAGCTTAGTTTAAGTAATAATTTCATACAATCCACAACTATGGGTAAAGTAAAGACATTAACCAAGGAGGAAATAGGCCAAATTCGAGCTTACCGGGCACAGGGACAATCCATCCGTTTCATAGCCAGCAAGATTTGGAAGAGGCGCCCCTTTTGTTAACAGCTTTATTAAGGACCCTGAGAACTATGGAAAAAACCGCACGGTGGCACGGAGTGTAAATATCGGTATAAGCGGTTCTGAGACATTTCAAATATCACCGTTGTTTCAGTATGCAGCATTCAATAGTTGATAAATATCTAGTTACTAGTTGCACCAATTTCCCAAGCGTAGGTAAAAAACGGCTAAATGCTAACATCTTACACCAGAATTCTTACGACTGCTTACTTCGGAGTATAACAGAATTTTCGCGACCGCTGACGTTCCTTAGAGCTTTCAAAAGGCGATTATATTACCGCTATACGAAAAAGGGAGCATTGAGGATCCGAAAAACTATAGAGGCATCTCATTTTTAAATACAGCGGCGAAGCTCTTTGGATCAATATTCTACAAAAGAATCAGTGAATGGGCCGAAACCAAGAGGATCTAACGTTTTTCAAGCGTGGTTCTGAAAAAACCACTCGACAGTGAACCAAATCTTTTCGCTAATGAATATTAGGCGTATTTTTTTGGGAATCTATAGCTAGCTCACTTTTACTTTTACATGCAAAACTGGTATATTCACTTTTGGTTTTGTTATAATCACTTTTGGTTTTACATGCAAAACTGTTATACCTACTCACTTTTGGTTTTGTTATACTCACTTCCCAAAAAAATACGCCTATTGCCGACCATTATATAAGCAAAGAAAAAAAGCTGTAGGTATGCTTTTTTGTGGATTTTCGGGCAGCTGTCGATTCTTTTTTATAAGCTCTACAAATATGGAATCACAACAAAGATTATATCTGTGATTGACTGACTCTGTGAATGATGGTATTGTCATGGGAGGAAAGAATATTCCAGGGCTAATGTTCGCGGACCAGCTCTATTGCAAAACATGGAATCTATCGGTTAACCTTTTCAAGTCAAAAATGATGATATTCAAAAACGGCGGCGGGAGATACTCCAGAAGGGAAAAGTGGACTTTAGAAGAGGAATCAATAGAAATACTTAGTTAAGGAGTAAAGTATCTGAGAGTCTTGATTGCTTCTAAGTTCTAACCTGAATCTACATAAGCATCTACAAGCCAAATTAGTGGAATCCAAGCGTGCTATGTGCTCTGTGTGGAGAAGTTGCATTCTGAGAATAACGTTTCTCACATAGCTAAGTATAAAGTCGTTAGAGCAACCGCAATTGCAATTCTGTTTTATGGAGCACAGGCATGGGGATATCGTTTTATTAAAAGTACCTTCAGATTGCCCAGTACATCACCAAACTATATGCTATATTTTGAAACGGGAATCGCACCTCTCTTTTTGGACACCCTTAAAATTCATTTCAACTATTTGGCAAAAGTTATGGCGATGAGCGAAGAAAGGATTCCACGACTAGTACTAACACAAATTATAAATTTGGGTGGAACAATATTTAAATGAGTGAAACAAACTGGCAATCGAATGTTCATCAACATTTTCAATATCAGCCGACGAAAACCGCAATTCACTTAAAACAAAATTTTATGATTTGCTGCTGAAGAAAGCTGGTAATATGATAGGTACATTAAAGAAGCTGAGTCGTCCATATACAGGGCTGACTACAGTAAAGTAAATCACTAAAAAAAATAAATAAATAGGCGGCGCAACAGGCGGTAGACACCCAAGGCCTAGCTTCTCGCAACCATTCGTTTTGTGTGAGTTTCTATTTTTGGAACGAATGGAAGGGACCTACAATTTTATGCCGATTCCGAACGGCTGAATTGAGAAGCTTTTTCAGGACAGTCATACTCTCGGATGTTTGTCAGACGTTCGCGAGAGGTGGCGCAGTAGAAAAAACCTTAAGATGTAATTTGTGTTTTTCCGGGGATCGAACCTGGGATCCCTCGCACAGTAGTCCAGCACACTAACCACTGCGCTACTGCGCTACTGCGCCCAAAGTAAATCACTCCTTAAAGCAAAAAATCGACTTCTTAGCTGACAACACTTCTGAAAAAATCAGAAAGTAAGAAGTGAACTCCTTAGATTGAACTACATTCCCCATCGACCAGAGCTACCATTTACCATTATTGTGTGACTTGTGCATTGTGCAATCGTAAAGAACGGGAAGATGTGTTCCATTTCCTGGGAGTTTGCCCAATACTCAAGGATTTCCGTAATTTTTTCTTTGGTGCAGCCACTCTTAATCTAGAGAAACGGATCAACATTTTGAACGGTGAACTAAGTTGTAACCTTCTTTATCAATATTGCGCGCTATTCGTTACAGAACATGCATAGTTCAGGAAACTTTTTAAAATCTTTCTTTGAAAATTGTAAAGAACTGTATTTGCAGTAAGTAAACAATAAGTGTAAATAGTTTTTTCTTATTATGTATAAATTATAATATAAATGTCAGCCCTGTAGACGGCCTTCCGCCAAACCACTTAAAGACTTAGGTCAAACTTAAAGTTAAGAAAATGTAAATTATATTTATTTTTGAAGCCAATATAATAAAAGAGATAAAAATAATAAATAAATATACCTACCACATAGCACCTGTCTAGGGCCACCATTGAGTTAGCGTTATGGTATTTCCGGATCTAAAGGCTAAATGTGAAATTGACGGACAAAATATCATAATATAGGAACTCATTTACTTTGTAGTGAATAATAACAATAATGATCAAATATCTACCTTCACACGCAGTTACATATTTGCGTATCCTCGACAGCTTATTGTTTGTATGGCCTATATACCTATTACCTAGATCCAAGTAGCAGAACAAACATTAAATCGTTAAATCAGCGAAAGTGCATTGCAAAAATGAAATACCCCTGAAAAATGCAAACAACAAAAAATACCTTACGCCAAATCCCTTTTCACTGATTGAACTAACGAGAGGATAATGTCAAACATGACTTTGTCCAACCAACAGGATTACCTACGGTTGTTACCAATTTGCCCATAGCTCTAGATAGGTATGTCACTTTTTTACCTCGAAAAAAAAATCACAGATTCTGGAAACAGGAAACGAAAAAACTGAACAACACTTTAGCGTACTTATTTATTAATCCTTTTATGCAGATTACGGACGCTATGTCGCTATTATGTCGATAAACGGATAGTATAGGGATCTGAAAACTGCATACATAGTAGAAAATTTAAGTAAAAACGATTTTATATTGTGTATGAGTATATAAGTATATGTGAGTTATGTGATGAATGTATGTAGGTATGAAGCGCGTTTGTTGTTGTTCGTATCCAATTTCTTGTGGTACACATAAATTTTGTATTTTTTCACCCACTAAGGAATAAGTAGGTTAGCTTAGGTTGAGTAGGATGTGAGTACATCACATTGGACTAGGCTAGGCACCATATTGGGCCCATCGCCATCCCTGGGGAGCCTTAACGGTCAACAAACCTAAACCACTTCGCCCAAACAATTAATTTCCCTGCAAAACCTGAAAATTGTTTCAATTTTGTTTGCGAGGCCAACCTCCTCCAAATTGCCGAAGAAGTACCTTCAAAGGTTTTCCTCCTGTACCGAGCAATAGCTTGACATTCACAGAGGAGATGAGTTATATCCTCTGCGACATGTAAGTCTTCGCAGTACCTGCAAGTGTCCGTATCTGTTAAACCTAATCTCCTAGCGTGCTTCCTTAGAAGACAGTGCCCAGAGAGTATCCCTAAGGAATAAGTAGGTATAGGTATATTTCGATCATGTTGTATTTGAGAATATAAGCGTCGTTTTGGGAAGTTAGGATATATCCCAAATAAGCTACTTCCTTTCATTCGTTTTTAATTTTATTTTTATTATTTTCCTCGAATAATCACATCACCAGCTCTGATTTCATTTAGGTAACTGATAATACAGTAAGCCTAGCTTTTTAGTGTACAGCAGAATGCTGTACTACTCAGTACATACACTGAACCATGATTCGACATGTATATGTAAATATGTATCAGTAAGAAACTAGTAAGACAATTATCTTCGACTATGCCGAAGCTCCCCGGTACTAGCGTAACGACTACAATTATTGGCACCCCCAATTTTTGACCCAACTATTGGCACCCCATCATTCAACAGTGATTTTCTCAATAACCCTTTGTTCGAATAAGTCAATTTATTTTTTATTTTAAATTTGCACTTTTTTCTCATATTTGTGTGTCTTTAGTTTGGAGACATTCCTTTCCAATTCTGTTTTATAAGTGAAACTAAAATCACGTGCGACAAAAAAATCAAAACTTCAAAATTTTCAATTTTTTGGTTAAGGACGCATAATTTTGTAAGTTTTTTTTCACTACTTCCTTCTATATTTTTTAATGAAAACTTGCTTTATTTACTATAAGAATGCATTAAATAAGTCGTTTGTAAATATATTTTGTTAAAAAAGATATTGTTTTTTAATAAAAGGAATGTCAATAATTGGGTTAAAAAATAAACTGGGGTTCAATTATTGGCAGGGGGGTGCCAATAATTACATCCTATGTAGCTACAATTATTGGCACTGCCAATAGTTGTACTTTTGTGAGTGCCAATAGTTGTATCATGCAACCGTTATTCATTGATTTTTGGGGTAAATGCGTTTTTCTGCACCAATTTCAGGTTTGTTCAGAGCAAAAAGATCTAACATCTTTATGATATTCATACATTATTGCTGGTAAAATTAGGTTGCCTTTTTTAAAAATGTTTGTTTGTTTCCTTTACAAAATACATACTAGTTTTATAATACTTATTTAAATTAATTAAATTTCCAACGATGAAAATAATATTTTTTGTTTATTTGCCTTTGAAAAACATTTAGGTATCTATATTTTAATTTATATTTATCTTTTATTTTATAATTTTAAATAAAACATTTTTATAGGCATTTATGTAAATAAAATAATATATAAAACATGATGTTTTTCTGTTTAAAGAGTGCCAATAATTGTAGTTTTTGGGGGTGCCAATAATTATGTCAGGGTGCCAATAATTGTGGTTTTTTGTAAGCTTTTACTAAATTGGCATTTTAAATATATTTTCAATAACTAAACCGTTATTTATAAAACTTAATCAACGAGGAATATAATAATTTATACTTCTGATATACAACAGCTTCAAATAACTCTATAAACGAAAATGTTATAGTTGATCAAAGTTGAAATTTCCTTAGGGGTGCCAATAATTGTAGTCGTTACGCTATACCCGGTACTATATTACATATTGTAAAATAAAAAAATATTTTAGTATTACAAAATTATATATTTGTGTAGGAGGTATGGGTAGTTTTAATTCGACCAAGCTCATTTTTTCTCAAAAAATTTTAAATATTATTAAAATAATTATAAAAGCTATTTAAATTTAATTTTTAACATCAAAAAGCTATATAAATCCGATATTTTTGTATGGGAGGTCATATGCGGCTTTAAAATCGGTAAATAGATGGTGAGTATCGATTTGGACTTCTTGGGTTTTCTCCAGGATCTGCCGTAGTGTGAATGTTTGGTCTGTTGTGGACTTACCACGCCTAAAACCGCACTGATAGGGTCCAATCAGTTCGTTGACAAATGGTTTCAGTCGTTCACACAGTACGGCAGACAGGATCTTGTAAGCGATGTTAAGGAGATTGATGCCTCTATAGTTGGCGGAGTTTAGACGGTCTCCTTCCTTATGGATCGGGCAAACAATGCTGAGGCTCCATTCATCAGGCATACTTTAGGTTAGGTTAGGTTAGGTTGAATAGGGTGTGAGTTCATCACATTGGACTAGGCACCATAGTGGACCCATCTCCATCCCTGGGGAACCTTAACGGTCAAATAACCTAAACCACTTCGCCCAAACATTTAATTTCCCTACAGAACCTTAAAATTGCTTCAATTTTGTTTGCGAGGCCAACCTCCTCCAAATTATCGAAGAAGTACCTACCAAGGTATTTCCACCTGTACCGAGCGATAGCTTGACATTCACAGAGGAGATGAGTTATATCCTCTGTGACCTGTAAGTCTTCGCAATACCTGCATACGTCTGTATCTGTTAGACCTAATCTCATGGCGTGCTTCCTTAGAAGACAGTGCCCAGAGAGTATCCTTATTGCTATTCGTAACCTTGATCTGCTGAGCTTTAGCAATTCTACAGATTTTTTCCGATCTAGCTTAGGCCACAGAGGCTTTGAGACCCTGTGCCCTACTATATTCAACCATCTCTGATCTGCCCTATTTTTAATATTCTCAAGAATAATTCTCTTAGCCACGGCCATTGGTGGTCTTATGCCCTCAATTGTTTCATTAGGTGGAAGCTCTGCTCCGGTTTTGGCCAGAACATCAATATCGCAGTGTCCGGGTACCCAACATAATCTGACCTGGTTCTGCGCGCATAGTGCTCTGAGCATTGTGCGGCAGCTCCTGACTAGTTCAGATTTGATAATGAAGGACTCTAGCGTCTTTAGCGCAGCCTGACTATCAATGTAGATAGCGATATTCTTGTTGGATATTGATCCCATATCAAGTCGATCCGCAGCTTTTAGCACGTCCAGAACCTCTGCCTGGAACACACTGCATGTATCCGGAAGTCTTAAGGACACGTGTACGTCTGTATCCCAAGAGTATATACCTGACCCTGTACCCTCCTTAGTTTTGGAGCCATCCGTATAAATCGAAATTTCATTATCATTCGAAAGCTCATTCTTTTGCCAGTCCTCCCTATCTGGGTATTGTACTTCGTACGGTGTGTCGAAGTCAATTTCCCCCAAACTATATCCGTTTTATCGGGGATGTTGGAGAAGGATTCCATTAGTATGGAGCTATGTCCTACCTGTCTAATTTTGAAGAACCCTGCGTTAGTTAGCCGAAGCGCACTGTTACCTGCTTGCATTTTTATTTGTAGGTCCAGGGGTAAAAGATACATAAACGCCTCTAGTGCAGCTGTGGGTGTGGTGCGTAAAGCGCCAGTGATGGCAGTGCAGGCTGTTCATTGTACCCTGGTCAGCATATCCCGTATATTTAGCGTATTTGTGGCTTTCCACCAAACAAGAGCCCCATAGGTAAGGATGGGTCTAACCACCATGATGTATAAAGTATAACCAATGCATCATTGTTGGACTCAATCCCCACTTTTTTCCTGCTGTTCTCTTACAGACGAAGAGAGCATTATGAGCCTTTCGGACTCTTTCCTGAACGTTAAGTTTCCAATTCAATTTTTTATCTATGACCGTACCAAGATATCTTTCGCTATCCGAGAGGGAAAGCTCCACTCCACCAATCCTGACTTGGTGTATGCTCTCTACCAAGTCATCTCCCGCTGTCTTAAAAAGCTCGGCAGATTACCCGTCCGGTCCTGCAGCTTTGTTGGACTTCAGCTTGGATATTGCTATCCTTACCTCATTTTGGTCAGGTGGACGAAAGTCTTGGCTTTCATTGCCCAGGTTGAATGGTTCATTCTGCCTGCAGCGGAATATGTGTCGTCTTAGCCGTTTAACAGTCTGCAGAAATGGTTTTTCCATGTACTCAGCACCGACTGTGACTCCACTACAAGGTTTCCTTGTTCGTCTCTACAGGTCTCTGTTCGGGTCTTGTTCCCGTGACACGTTCTTTTTACCTTTTGGTAAAACTTGTAATGTTCGTATTGCGAAATATGCAGCAGTGTAACGCGTCTATCTAGATATCACGAATTTCGAGATATCTTACGCCAGGATGTTATGGGCTACATACGTCAAGATGTCGAGCGGGGCATGCACGCCTAGCGGTGCTCTAATCAAGACAAAGCTCGCGTACGCCAAATAAAATTAATTATGCGTGCATTGCGAAAAAAAAATTGAAATCACTAAAAGTGAAGGCACACAAGATACCTGTGGGTGTTGTTGCTACACCTAGAATTTCATAGACCTGACCAAAGACCGCTGTTCTTGTCCTTAAACGAGGGACTATCCCCACCCTACCATGGTCACGTAACAAAATCTTTGTGACCCCTATAATCACTAGAAAGCTTACCTGCTTCTAACCCTATCCATCTTCAACCCCATGAAACCACAACACGTTTAAGTTATTTGGTTACAAAATTCATAATTTTTATTCAAATCTTAATCAAGAAAATGTTATATAACCTTTAATTATCATAATTTTGTATCTTAAATCAAACAAAAATAAGAGAAAACGAAACTATTTACTTTCATTTAAGTGATTTAACGCAATTCTTTAAAAAAAAAATGTATCTTTAGATACGAAAGATAACTATATTTTCGTGAAGTCTACGTCAATTTTTGTATCACCAAAGGATACTCTTTCTGTAAAGCGTTACAAAAAAAAAACATCCTATTTAATCCTAACCTGTCGGCAGCTGTCGAAAATTTTTACAACAATTAATTGGATTCTAATCCTATATTAACTTAATTAAAGATTTTACGGCTACTTCAGGAAAAGAATTGCAAAGATTAAAGCAATTTATGCTTGTTTAGATATATATGTATATCTCTTAAATTTAATTATATAGTATATATTATGTACTATAACAATCGAGAAAAATTCGTGTCTATATATTGTCAGATGCGAAAGTAAATATCTTTTTTTTTCTAAAGAGTAAGTAACTTTTTTTTTCAAAAAATATTACGAATTTTTCTTCTTTTTTTTTCAAAAAAATAAATTTTATATTATTTATTATTTTTATTAATAATAGCTCAAATGCTAGGATAAGTAAAAATTACAAAAATTTTGCATAGAAGATGCACTACAATTACTACCAGTAAGGACTACCTTGAAATACAGGTTCTTTAGCACGAGGATCGCCTATTCTGCTGCGGATGACTCTGCTGATGAAGATATAGCCTTTTCAGTGGGTTTTTGATGTGCAGGATAACTCCTCTGCATTGACTAGCCTCTTCAGTGGGCTCTATTTGTCCAGTTCCGGGACAAACGTATTTAAAAAATTAATTTTTATGATCACACGGAAACACTTATAGTCTACAAGAATCTCAAATTCTTCTTCGGCACATGCCGGATCACGATTTCATGACTATGAGCACCAAAAGTTAAATTTTTGGACACCCAAAATGGTTCCAGTCACACAAGGCGAAGTGGTTCAGACAAAAAAAAAGTCGTAGCCTGACCACGGAACTAGTGTTTCTTTTCACACCGCTAGGAAAAAAAGTATCTCAAGCTAAACCGTACTGACGTCACTAGTACCTAACGGTTTTCACACACAAAAATGAATCTGTCCAAAATTTGTCGGAACGGATGTTAAAAATTAGTTTCACGACACTGAAATTTTATCTCCATCAGGTTTTTACACGAGCCAAAAAAATTCCGAGGCTGTGCACGTGGCAAATAAAAAGTCACACACAAAAATTAAATTTTGTCCTGCGGTTATCGGGATACTTTTTTTATTTCGACCGAGCGACAAAAAAACTTATTCGTCGATGCCGGATTTTCTTTATTTCGACACGGGTTTATAAATTTATAAAACACACGTGCATCAAAAATTATTCGACCGATTTTTAAATTACGAAATAATTAAAATCGAATTAATTCGAAGCGTCGCCACTTTTGCGGGACCAGCCCGTAATTACGAGACTGCTACCGCACGAGTTGAGATTTAGGAACAGACTGCTGACTGCCTCGACTCAAGTAATTTCTTTCGTAAGAAATTTACCCAAGCCATAAAAATCAACAAATAGTTCGTAAACATGTTTACGAGCTATTTTAAAAATGTTGCGTCTTGCATACAATTGCGTGCAGAAAAAATTTCCGCTATGCACTTTTGTTCGAAAATAAGTTGTTTACCAACTTAATTACGCAGTGACGCAATACGCTTTTTCTTTCTTTTGCTCGTAAACAGGTTGCTTACAAACTTTAAACAAAAATTGTTGAATCATTTAGCATGCGAGTTGGCACAGAAGGGAAATTTCTCAATCACTCAATTTTTCATTTCGCATAAAGCGATTAATACTTACTTACTTACTTATCGGGCTCCCGACCCGTGAAGAGTCTCTGCCTGAGACACTGCAGCCTTCCATCCTCTACGATCCCGGGCACGCTGCTTCCAGTTATCGAGACCAAGCGCTCTGGCATCCGCGATGGCTTGGTCTTTGAAACGGAGGTTCGGTCTTCCTTGTCTTCTCGAACCTGGGGGCTGGGATTCGAAGATCCTCTTAGCTGGAGCATTATTGTCCATTCGCTCGATGTGGCCGAGCCAATGTAGTCTACGTGTTTTGGCTTTTTGGACTACATCCACATCTTGGTACAGCTCATAGAGTTCGCGGTTGTATCTTCTCCTCCATTCGCCCTCCTCGCACACAGGACCAAAAATCCGCCGAAGTATTTTTCTTTCGAAGGAGCCCAGTATCAGCTCTCCCTTCTTGCTTATCGTCCAGCACTCGGCGCCATAAAGCAGAACTGGCAGGATGAGGGTTTTGTAGAGCACACATTTCGTCCTTCGAGTTAGGAGTTTTGAACCCAGTTGTTTTGCCAAACCGA
Organism: Cheilosia scutellata; assembly: GCA_955612985.1. Classification (NCBI taxonomy): domain Eukaryota; kingdom Metazoa; phylum Arthropoda; class Insecta; order Diptera; family Syrphidae; genus Cheilosia; species Cheilosia scutellata. Next base: position 55,035,892 of record OY015312.1, on the reverse strand, counting down.
AGTAGCAACGGTTTCTAGGGTAATTCTTCGCCGGATCTCCACTAGGGTGTCATTCGTGGAGTTCATGTTTACTCCGAGGTAGGTGAACTCCTTAACTACCTCGAAGTTGTTGCTATCAATAGTGACGTTTTGTCCTAGGCGGTGGACAGATGCTTGTTTGTTTGTTGATAACATGTACTTAGTCTTGTCCTCATTTACTTGAAGGCCAACGGACTTCGCCTGTTCTTCAATCGCCGTGAACGCTTCTACCACGGCACGCTGGGAGCGACCGATGATGTCAATATCGTCCGCATAGCCCAGTAGCTGTACGGATCTGTTGAAGATAGTGCCTTCCGTGTTGACACCTGCCCTGCGCACTATCTGCTCCAGTACGAGATTGAAGAAGTCGCATGACAGCGCGTCTCCTTGCCGAAATCCGGTGCAAGTTTGAAATAGATCGGAGGAGCTGCTTCCAAACTGCACATTGCAGCGCGTGTTTTCCAGCGTCACGCGACACAGCTGAATCAGTTTTGCCGGGATTCCGAATTCGGCCATCGCCACATAGAGCTCCTGACGATGTATGCTATCATACGCGGCTTTGAAGTCGATGAATAGGTGGTGAGTTTCGACTTGAAATTCGTTGGTCTTTTCCAGGATTTGCCTCAGTGTGAAAATTTGGTCTATAGTCGATCTGCCGGGCCAGAAGCCACACTGGTACGTGCCGATTAGTGTGTTGCAGAACGGTTTAAGACGTTCACACAGTACGTTGGATAGGATCTTGTATGCAACATTAAGCAGGGATATGCCTCGATAGTTCTTGCAAGACATAGGATCGCCTTTTTTGTAGATGGGGCATATGGAGCTGATAGTCCAGTCATCGGGCATGTTTTCTTCCAGCCATACTTGGTTGATGATTCGGTGCATGCTCCCTACCAAAACATCACCACCGTATTTAAAGAGCTCCGCTGGTAAACCATCAGAGCCTGCGGCTTTGTTGTTCTTAAGCTTTTTTATAGCTAGGCCAACTTCTTCTATACTAGGTGGTGGAACTAGTTCTTCATTGACTGGACGCGGGTTCTCTTCTTGCCCTATCACTCTCTCTACATGATGCCCATTTAGCAGCTGCTGGAAATGCTGCTTAAACACATCTACTATTCCCTGCGCTTCGGTGACTAGGTTTCCTTCGCTGTCTCGAAGAGCCTGCGTTCCGGTTTTGTAGCCAGCAGCCAGTTGCTTGGCTTTTTTATAAAACCTCCGGATGTTACTACGATCGCGCGACTCTTCGATCTCCTTGAGCTGGGAAGCTGCGTAAGCCCTCTTCTTCCTACGCAGGATCTTCTTTTCCTCTCTTCTCCTGGCTCGATACTCTTCTCTCGCTGCCCTTGTTTTGCGCTGCAGCGCTTTCTTGTGTGCATCTTCTGTCACCTTTTTCCTGTACACGCATTCATCATCATACCACGGGCTCTTTCTCTGGGGTGGCTGGTACCCTACAGTGGTTTCGGCTACCTCCTTGATGATGTCGCGGTACTGGCACCACTGATTGTTGGCGTCTGTGGTAGGTGAGTGCACAGAGAAGAGTTTCATGCTCAGGCGCTCGCTGTAGGCTCTGGCTACTCCAGGTGTGCTAAGGCGTCCAACGTCGAATTTCTTCTTCTGGGCGGTTCGCAGCTTCTTCTCGTTGGACAGCCGAGCTCTGAATTTTGCTGCGACAAGAAAATGGTCAGAGTCGACGTTTGCCCCTCGGAATGTGTGCACGTCGAGGATGTTGGATGCGTGCCTCGCATCGATTAGCACATGGTCGATTTGGTTGGCGGTTCGACCGTCTGGAGAGCGCCAGGTTGCTGTGTGGATCCTTAGCCTTGGAAACCTAGTGCTACTTATCACCGTATTACGAGCTGCTGCAAAATCTATTAGTCGGTAGCCGTTGTCTGTTGTCGTTTCGTGGATTCTGTGCTTACCAACTAACCCGCCAAAGATGTTTTCCTTTCCGATTTTAGCATTGAAGTCCCCGAGTACAACTTTTACATCGTACTCCGGACAGGCTCCGTAGGCTCCATCCAGGAGGTCATAAAACTCCTCCTTGATGGGATCTTCAGCCTCGTCGGTAGAGGCGTGTGCACATATTAGGCTTATGTTTTGGAAAGTAGCTTTGATGCGGATCACAGAAAGGCGATCACTTATCGGCTTGAAGTCAATAACTTTTGTCCTAAGCCGATTTCCCACGACGAATCCGCATCCTAATACATGCAGTCTTTTGTTGCAGCTGTAATAAATGTCGCAATCTTTTCTTTTCATCATGCCTGATCCTATCCATCGTATCTCCTGGATCGCGGTAATGTCTGCCTTGTACCGCGTGAGGACAGACTCAAGTTTTTGAGTGGCACCTGGGGTAGAGTGTTCTTACATTCCAGGTGCATACTCTCATATCGTAGTCCATTGACGTTCCGGGTCTGGTTGCCATTTGAGGAGTTTCGTTATCCGAGGCTGGTTGCGTCTCTCTCATAACTAGTCTTTTTTTCCATGGTCGGGAAGTTACCCCGACGGCACAACCCCCAACCTGGAGGGCCAGGCTCTGTTTTGACCCTAGGACAGCGGGCCGGACATTCCGATGTCAGTAACCCAATTTTGGGATATGAGCGCTGCCGTTGACCCATTTAGGGTTCATCCGCCACCAACTCTTTTCCAACACCCTGGATCAGTATTGGAGATCCCTATAGACCTGTTATCCAAATAAGTCGAAGCAGCTCATATAGGGATTACACTTTAGTTCGACCTGACTGGAACTGTAGACGCCACCGTTGATTCCATCTAGGGAATTCATCCGCTGCCGCCTGAAACAAGAGGAAATGTCTTAGTGCGTAGACACTCCTCCCCCCTCTCTCGTTCGCTGCCACCAACGACCATCTCAGGTCGAGGTACTAGGCACCCACCAGTCACCAACGTGGAGGTGAGAGTAGGAGTTGATAGTGAGAGGCTAGAGTGGGAACGCTTGTGTTCTCATGTAATCGCATCACTACCCTTAAACCAGCTAAAGCGATTAATACCATGATGGAATAAGTATAAGACCTAAAAACGAACAAGTCGGCAGCCGACGGTCTCGTCGGCCTTATACTTATTCCATCATGGACACGTCTTTGAGTGGTTCTCTTTTTCGAAGTTGCTTGTGCGAAATCGAGTAGGGTTGCCAAGAGGCTAAATTGCTTTTGGTGGAATAATTTATTTTTTTAAAGGTCATTTTTTTACTTTTCTTTCAGGAATGTTTTAAAGATAAATCTGACCATTACAAAACAGGACTTTCGGACTGATCGAGATTAGAAGGAAAGTTTTTTTTTTTTATAGATAGAGCGTATTTCTTTTGCGTGGTAAGTACCTATGGTTTTGCCTTGCAAGTCTTCGAGTATGTAGTAACATGTTCCTACCTTTTTCTGAATTCTGGCTTTTACAATAGCGGGAGCAAGTTTAGCATTAAAACCTTGCTGCCAATTACTTTGGGCGAAATTTCGTCGAAAGATCTCCTGTTCAACTCGAAAGTTGACGGGTAACGTTCGGGTGTTATAACGTTTAGCATTGTTCTCATAAACTTGCTTCATTATGGCTTTAGCTTTTGTCCTTGTGACTGGAGGTTCTATCAGAACAAGATTCCGAAGTAAACGATACGCAGATCGATGAGTAATCATGTTTTGTCCAAATAACAAATAGTAGGGAGATTGTCCAATAGCGACATGAAATGAATTACGCCATGATGTACTTATGTGACATAGGTTCGTATCCCACAGGTACATGGTTACGGGCGGTAACAGCCTTCTCAGCAGAAGTACTCAAACTTTCGGTACATATTACGCAAATATGTAGGAGGTTTGCAGAAGCAGAATCCTCAACTAAACTATTTAAATTCTCACTACTTCTATGTACTGGCATTGTCATAATAATATTTACTGTGTTGGTTTCATGTGGTATCAGATAAACAAAACTAGAAACTTATTATTCTACCTAACGTGGTAAGCAGTGATTTCCAAAATTCTAACTGGTGTGCAACAATATAAAAAAACAAAAATACGTGAAGATGTTCCAAATGATCCATCGTACTGACTATCTTAGTAACTGGAACTACAGAAAATTCAGTACATCCAGAGGATTTCTTGAAACATAAAAAAGCTTATCAGAGATAACCATGAATCCAGTATCTCCAGTAGGTGTCCTTGACAACAGTGAGTTGTTTGTAGGTCGCAATTTGGTCAGGGATAATCCATCGGTCTGAAACTCAAAGACATAAGTCTCACAAGTTCAGCATTTCCAGAAGAATCCCAAGCACAAGAAAACTTCCAAGGCAGTCATTGACCGGATCAATGGATTGAAGCTCGAGATATATCTCAACATCTTCAATAATTCCTAAAGATCGACAATACTGTGATTCAAAAATGATAACTATTGAAACTACTATGTGGATAAAAATGTTAAGTTATTAGGACTGAAAAGAAAAACTGATTTGTAACTAAGGTGGAATGAAGTTACTCGAAAAGTTTGCTAATTCTTCTTTTCGGCCCACGTTGATCACCGAAATTTGTAATTTTGGGGAACGACCAATCGTGGAAAAAGGATGTTGTTTTCCTCTTTTCAGCCCCAAGTTAAGCGCCAAAATTTGTAATTTTGGAACGACCGACGTGGAAGAAGATGTTGGAATCTCTTCTTTTCAGCCCCACGTTGGGCGCCAAAATTTTGTAATGTTTTCGTGATATCTAGATAGACGCGCTACACTGCTGCATATTTCGCAATACGATCATTACAAACTTCCGAACATTGTTCCTGGAGTAACACCTCTCTATTTCCTCGATCGCGCGCTTCTCATGCTCTTTCTTTTTCCTCCGGAGAAGCCGGTGTTTTTCCCTCCTTTTTTGCTCGTAGAGATCACGAGCTGCTCTCGTCCTTCTCTGCAGCGCCGCTTTGTAGGCTAGTTGCTTCGCTGCATGTGCTTGCCGGCACTCTTCATCAAACCAAGGGTTTCGCGGTGGTGGTCGGGTGAAACCTATCACATCAGTTGCGGCTTTTCTGACGGCTTCTTGGCATCGATGCCACTGGTCTTCAGCACTTGATGAAGGCTCCAAGCACTTCTCGAGAAGTGGAGGCAGACGCGATCGGCAAAAGTTCTGGCGGTTTGTTGCGTTTGTAGCCGTTGAACGTTGAATCTGCTCACAGTATTTCATCGTTGTTGTGGTGTCTGGGATATTCGCAAGGCCTGGGACCTTGGCTACAACAAGGTAGTGATCCGAGTCTATGTTGCCCGCTCGGAAAGTTCGGACATCTAGAATACTGGAGGAGTGCCTTGCGTTGATCGCAAACGGTCAATTTGATTGACGGTTTGTTGATCTGGTGACTGCCATGTCCCTTTGTGAATGTTGAGGTGAGGAAACTGTGTGCTAGCTATAAGGCGTTTTTCTTTTTTAGTTCGCAATTTGGGCATTATGAGCGCGCTCTGAATCGAGCGTGCTCGGAGTGTTCTGATTTGTTTATGAAACACACTTGAGCACATAGCTGTCATGTGGTTGTTTATTAATTCTTATTTACTAAATTTGGTTTACCTTCTGTGCCAGAAAAACAACTCTCGTCCACCACTTCAACTATTTTGTTTATCCTGTTTTTTTTTTTTTTTGTCAAATGTGACTGTAAAGTGCGTAATCACCTTTTTACTCAGTGTGCTCAATCAATTTATTCTGAGCTCGTAGAGCGCGCTCTGAACGTGCTCTGAACATTCTCTGTGCGAAAAAAGAAACACAAAATCTAAGCTCTGATGCCTCTGAGCTAAAAAAGAAACACGAACTTTTTTTTGACAGTTCACGCTCGCTCTGAACTAAAAAAGAAAAACGCCTATAGTAACATTACGTCCCGCAGCAAAGTCAATTAGCCTAAATCCGTTTCCAGACGTGGTGTCGTGTAGGCTGTGCTTTCCGATTGTGTTACCAAAGATGTCCTCCTTTCCTATTTTGGCGTTAAAATCACCTAAGACGATTTTAACTTCGTACTTAGGACATTGCTCATATGTTTTGTCGAGGAGCTCATAGAAACATTCTTTGGTAGCATCGTCTTTATCTTCTGTGGGGGCGTGCGCCCATATCAGGCTGATGTTGCCGAATTTAGCCTTGATGCGGATAGTTGTAAGGCGTTCACTAACGTGTCGAAAGCTCAAGACTTCTTGCCTAAGTCTGCCGCTTACAACAAATCCGCATCCAAATAGTCGCTGCTTCTGTTCTCTGTATAGCAATCACCGTAGTAGATGTTACAGGTTTTCATCCTTCTTTTACCAGGCCCATCCCACTCCCACCGCACCTCCTGGATGGCGGTGATATCTGCATTGTAGCAGTCTAGGGCCTCCGCTAATTGTTCGGCTGCACTCGGTCTGTTCAGGGTTCGAACATTCCACGTGCAGATCCGAAAGTCATTGTTCTTTTTTCGTTTTGCAGGGTCGTCAACAGTAAATCCATCCGTATCCGAGGCTTTTGGTTGCTTCGTAACATACGATTTTTTCCGTGGTTGGGTAGTTAGCCCCACGCACAACCCCCAACCTGGAGGACCAGGCCCTAAAATGACCCTAGGACAGCGGGTCGGATATTCCGTTGTCAGTAACCCACTTCGGGGATATGAGTGCTGCCGTTGGCCCATAAAGGGTTCATCCGGCACCATCTCTATTTCAGCACCCTGACTAGTGCTGAAAATCCTTACAGACCTTTGCTCCAAATATGTAAGAGTAGCTCACGCAAGGTATCTGCCATCTCGACTGTTGACAACACCGTTGATTCAATCTTGTGGATTCATCCGCTGTATGTCCTCTTTCTGAGGGGCTCATGTAAGACCTCTGAGACTCGTTCAGTCAGTCATTCCGACAGAGCATTATAGTGTTGCTATTTTCTTCGTGTTCAACACTCGCGCTTATAAGTTTAGCAAGCCAAGTATAGGAAACAATCTCACCGAGACCTGTGCATCGAGTCTTTGCAACTACTTGCATACGCTGACGACATTGATATAATTGGCAGAACGTTGATGCGTTTGCAAGTATTAGCACATAAGCGACAAAAATGGGAGAATGAGGGCTAAATAAGATACAAAAAAAATCTTCTAGTGATTTTTGGTCCCATTCGCGTTGACGAGCTTTGGAGGAGGAGATTTAATAGCGAAGAGAAAGACTTCCCCTTAGGTGGCGCACACTCAAGCAGTGTTGGTAAGTCGTGGGAAATTTACCTTTTCGTGGGAATTTTGATGGTGAAAAACCGTCTCGTGGGAAAAAGGGAAAATCTAGTTCTCTAATACAATTTTGAGGGAAATTCTATTTACTCAAACTTCTTTTTGTTTTCATTTAAATTCTCAAACTTTTTCTAACTTATAATGATAATTTTATCACATTTCTACTACGTTAATCTTATTTTCAGAAATTGAGACCATCTAAATCTATGGTAATGTAATAAATCTTCTATAGTCTATAACTAAAATCGATTCGGATCGGTTACTTTTCGATGTACTTAGGTATATGCAATTGCCATATAAAGTTTGCTCTTTCTCTTTCTTACTTTCTTCTGCATCTACATTGTTTTGGTTTTCGTTGTTGTACTTGACACTTGTGTCTCTGTGGCTGTTTTTTTCTTTCTGTTAGCTGTGTAAACATTTGAGATTAACTAGTGTACGTTATACTGAACTGAATATTCGAAATAAACCTAGTTTTTATAATAAACTAGCGGTAACAGCAAACGTTGTTTTGCCTGTTCGTACATTTTCATTCCAATTTTTTTTTTACCCGTGTGTCCAGACTGATTCTGTACTCCGTGTGCTTTGATCGATATTTCCTCGGACGTTTGTATTGTCTAGACAAATTTTTTCCCATGACTGTCGAAGAATAACGTTAGATATTTTTTTTTGTTATGAGAGGTTTCACGCCCTTTTGTCCAGTCCCGCCAGGTTTTGTAAACTGCTTCAATCAGGCAATGTTCAGATATCGTGATTTAAATAACTTTGTTGTAAGGGTGGTGCCATGGCCCGTTTTCCAATCCCACCCACTTTAGCTCCCATGGGTGTCGAGAAATAGGATTTAAAATGTATATTTTTTTATACGGTAGGTACCACGCTCCTTTGTCTATCTGTAAGTTTGAGCTCAATCGATTTGGTGGTTTTCGAGATATAACATTTTGAATGTTTTTTTTTTTTTTGTATGGGCGGTGCCACGCCCTTTGTCCAATTTTGACCTATCTCCAGAGGAGAACTCCTGGGCCAATAACAAAGATTATCTGTAAATTTAAGCTCAATCGATTTGGCAGTTTTCGAGATATGAGATTTTGAATGTTTTTTTTTGTATGGGCGGTGCCACGCCCTTTGTCCAACTTTGACGAATCTCCAAAGGAGCACTTCTGGGCCAATACCTAAGATTATTTGTAAATTTGAGCTTAATCTATTTGACAGTTTTCGAGATATACGATTTTGAGTGTTTTTTTTTGTATGGCAGGTGCCACGCCCCTTTGTCCAATTTTGACCAATCTCCTTCATTGCACTCCTGGGCTGATACATAAGATTATCTGCAGGTAGGTACATAATATGAATTCAATATATTTTTTTATATTTTATTTTATAATGTAAAGAATAAGTAGTTGGCTGAAGGCACCCTATAACCACTTTTTTTTTAAGCGAAATCATGAATTTCGAATATTTTTCTTTACTTTTAGTACAATTTTTTTCGTTCAAACTTTCAAATAAGGACTCTTTTACTCGCTAAAATACACTTTTATGTTATTGTTTTCTTTTTTACTCATTTTTAAGTTATTTAGTTACACGAGTATTGTGATATTGTAATGAACTATGAATTACATTTTTTGTTTATCTATTGATGGATTGTTTTGATTTTTTTAATAATGTAGACTGAATATAAAATATTTTTTTTAATAATTGTTTGTTTTTTGAAATGATTGTTCCTTTTTAATCAAATTGTTTTTTTTTTTTTAAATATGTTTTAGTTTATTTCACTCAAAAATATCATTGTGGGAAAATTATGGGAATTTCCGACATATGGGGAGGGAAAAAAGGGAAAAAAAATATTTTTTCGTGGGAAAAACCAGTTGAAAGACATACCACAGATCGGGCTAACTGGAGCGGAGTGTTGGTTGAGGCCCAGGTCCACCCAGGAATGTAGCTCCATCCAAGTAAGTATGTAAGTAAAACTTCCTTAGTCTCGCTTCTTTGGAATTATTAGCGTCGTTTTATATCAGTGGTTTCAACATCATGTTTGGAATAATAGACACCCTCTCAAAAAGAACATCGCCACTTAATTGGTGCGTCATTTGAATGATGGTTATGATACCACAATATTTGAAACCACCGATTGTATGACCTTTTTCTAGTTCTGCTGGTTTGATATCCAAAACATCTAAACGTAACGAAAATATATATATAAAATTTCAATATTAATAGACATTTTCAATACAAAATAATACGATAACAATACGCGCTCTATATTTAACGCAAAGTTCTCGCAACTCGTCATCGCCAATGTGCACTAAGTGTATTGAGTTTATTCAGCCATTTCTGTGCTAGCGGTATTTATATTTTTAATTCTACATAACAATGAATCAAGCTGATCAATATTTCCACCCGTAAGTGTTTCAATCGGGCAAAAAGCATTTTAATCATGCTAAATACTCAACAACGACAAATCCACCTCTGCCACGGGAAACCAGAAATAAATAATATCCTTCTTTTTTTTTTGTCGTGTTGTACAATTATAATATGACTATGTACATATTTTATCATCAGAGGTGATTTGCTTAAAAGCGTGATTTTCACAATTTTCACTTTTGTTCATCATTCTCACATCCGAGGGACGAATTTTAAGTCCAATGGTTTCGGCGAGATATTTATAAATAAAAAAAATTCATTCAAGGAGGCATCTATATTGATCTACCCATATTGGTTTCGTTGTGGGCGCAGTAGCGCAGTGCAGTGGTTAGTGTGCTGGACTACTGTGCGAGGGATCCCAGGTCCGATCCCCGGAAAAACACAAATTACCATCTTAAGGTTTTTTCTACTGCGCCACCTCTCGCGAACGTCTGACAAACATCCGAGAGTATGACTGTCCTGAAAAAGCTTCTCAATTCAGCCGTTCGGACTCGGCATAAAATTGTAGGTCCCTTCCATTCGTTCCAAAAATAGAAACTCACACAAAACGAATGGTTACGAGAAGCTAGGCCTTGGGTGTCTACCGCCTGTCGCGCCGCCTATTTATTATACCCTCCACAGGAAGGTATATTCACTTTGCCATTACATTTGTAACGCCAAGAAGGAGTCACCGGAGACCCCATAAAGTATATATATTCTGAATCAGGATCACATTCTGAATCGATTTAGCCATGTCCGTCTGTCTGTCCGTCTGTCCGTCTGTCCGTCTGTCCGTCTGTCCGTCTGTTGAAAACACGATAGCGTCCAAACGAACCGACCTAGACGAATGAAATTTTGTTAGAGGACTTCTTTTTACCGTCGATAGGTTGGTATTGAAAATGGGCTATATCGGTCAAGTAGTTCTGGTACCTTCCATACAAAACCACTATTAGACCCATGTGTCTCTCTGTCTGTTGAAATCACGATAGCGTCCAAACGAATCGATATAGGCGAATGAAATTTTGTGAGAGGACTTCTTTTTACCGTCGTCAGGTTGGTATTGAAAATTGTCTATGTCGGTCAAGTAGTTCTGGTACCTCCTATACCAAACCAATATGGCATGGCGAACATTTTGCATGACTTTTATGCAGTGGAGGGTATCAAAGCATCGGCCAGGCCGATGATAACACTTTTACTTGTTTTTTTTTTATATTGGTTTCGTTGATTTATATAAATAGATTCATGGTGTGGAAAAATGAAACAATTTTTGATCTTACGCCAAGAAATTATTTGTAAATCCATAAAAATTCTATGATAAAGATTTCTTCCCCGCCATTAAATTGGTTCAAACAAACTTTCCGATGCAAAAGAATCGGAAGCGGGCAAAGAACTGTAGTGACTATTTTCGGTCCAGGTTTTAGGAGGACCAAAACCAATAAAAAAACTGCAATTGAAAAGATATGTTACATCTACTGTTTAGAATTTGGTTGCGCCGCCAATTTGAAGCGCATGCAACGTACGTAAATATAAGAGGGTTTTCTAAAAGCTATAGAACTTCCCTTTCTTTAATTTAAATAATAACGAAGCAAAGTGAGTTTGGATTAAAAATCAGTGTGCAGAAAGCTTAAGTTTCCCTTTGTGATTATACAGTATACAAGGATTAGATTAGATTAGATTATATAACGGGAGAGCCTTCACCGGCCCTGGCACTGCGGCCTCTTTAGAGGGGCCTATTGGCTAGTGAGTCGGCTGTTTCGTTTCCATGAAAGCCACTATGGGCTGGAATCCAGTGTAGTATGACTAGGATTTTCTTTGCAAGTTCGAAGATGGCCATGTACGTTTCCAGGACCAGCTTCGATTTTATGACAGATGAGTCCAGAGCTTTGAGAGCAGCTTGGCTATCTGAGAAGATGAATATAGTTTTACCACGTGTGTTAGAACTTAAGTTTATTCTAGCGCAATGGTTGATGGCAAGGACTTCAGCCTAGAATATGGACGAGTATTTGCCTAGGCTGACTGAAAAGTTCGCTTGAGGCGATTCGCCATAAATGCCAGATCCAGTCCCTGTATCCATCTTGGAACCGTCTGTATACCAGACTAGGTCGAATCGCGATGGAGTTGGTTTGTATTTTTCCCAGTCTTCCCTTGGAGGGATGATGATAGAGAAGTTGTTATGGAAGCCATATTTCGGTAGCATGTCGTCTAAAAACATGCTGAATACTCCCTCAGATTCCATAGCGTCGATTAGGGACAGGTGACCTCCATGGTAGGAATAGGGGTCGATGTTTTTCGAGTGGAATAGACGATGAATGCTCAGTCTTGCTTCCATTTGGATATGTACCTGAATAGGTGATAGGCCTAGGATGACGTTCAGTGCAGTGGTTGGGGTGGAGCGTAGACAGCCCGTCATGCAGTTTCCGACTATACGTTGTACCCGTTCTAGCTTTTTGACTGAAGTGACTTCGTTAGTCTTGGTCCACCAGCGTAGGTAATCGCTGGTCTAACCACAAGCGAATACAGCCAATATATCATCCGGGGTTTTAAGCCCCAATTGTTACCGCATACGCGACGGCAGATCCAAAGGGATCTGGTGGCGCTGTTTACGATACGTTCTATTTGTGGGTTCCATGATAGTTTGCTGTCAAGGATAATTCCCAGGTATTAGGCTTCCGTTGAAAATTCAATGGTTTCGCCGTACATGGTGGGGTGGGTTAGAAGGTCTAGTTTCCTTCGTTTGGTAAAAGGGACGATTTTCGTCTTTTTTGGATTAACAGAAAGTCCTTCTTTTTGACACCATCTTTGGACAATGGATAGTGCATTTTGCAGTATTTCTGATATAGTGCTTTCGAATTTACCACTGACAATGATTGCTACGTCGTCAGCATATCCTATAGCGTCGATCCCATGATTAGACAGGTATTGGAGTAGGTCGTCAATGACTAAGGACCATAAGAGAGGCGAGAGGACACCCCCTTGAGGAAACCCTCTAGTTGTTAACGCCAAAAGTTCCACATCATCAATGCGGGTTTGGATTACTCTTTCATTGAGCATTGCCATGATCCATCTTCCTATTATTGGAGACAGATTCATGTTGTTGAGAGCCCTGTTGGTGGACTCAAAGGACGTGTAATTGAAGACTCCTTCAATGTCTAAGAAGGCGACAAGACAGATTTCTTTTCTATTGATGGAGTATTCTAGTTACTAAGTCATTGAGTGCTGACTCGGTGGATTTGCCCGGTTGATAAGCATGTTGAGATTTGCTAAGCGGAAATGCCTGCAGTGCTTTGTCCCTTATGTGTCTATCAACTAGTTTTTCCATGCTTTTGAGAATAAAAGACATGAGGCTGATGGGGCGATATGATTTCGGACTTGAGTCCGAATTTCTTCCTGACTTTGGTAGATATTTAACTGTTACCTTTCGCCAGGCTTCTGGTATATGACCATAGGCTAGGCTACAGGTAAACATTTTGGCCAGGATGGGTGCTAGCGTGTCAGCTCCCTTTTGAAGTAGTGCCGGAAAGATGCCGTCATCACCTGCTGCTTTGTATGGCTTTAGGGAATGTATGACCCATTTTATGGCATTTGGTTTGCATATTGTTCTCGCAGTTTTCCAGTATTCTCTCGTCGGCAGGCAGTTCCGCTCGACTCGAGGAGATAGGTTAGCTGTGAGAGAATCAATAATAATTGATCCAGGAAAGTGTGTTTTAAGTAAGAGTTCAAGTGTTTCTTTCTTATTTTGTGTCTGACGGCCATTCTCATCGGTAAGTGTTCCTAATGTGACGGTTTTGTCAGAGGCAAGAACTTTATGGAGTCGGCAGCTGGAAGGTATGTCAGATATATCTTCACAGAACCGCCTGAATGATTCTTTTTTCGCCTTTTTAATTTCTTTGTTGTAGTTAGTAAGAGCAGTAGAGTAGGTTTGCCAATCACCATTTCGTTTTGCTTTGTTGAAAAGTTTCCTTACTCTAGATCTGTGTTTTTCTAGATCTTTGCTCCACCATACTGTTTCCCTTTTCGTCTGTTTGGACTTAAGGGGACAGTTTTTCTCGTAGGCAGAGATAATGAAAGATTAAACTAGTTCAGCAGAATGTTCTGGGTTTTCTCTGGTGTCAATTCGAGATGATTTTCCATTGAGAGAATGACTTAGGTGCTCTTTGTAGGAGGAACAGTCGGTGTTTCTCTTTGGACGGAATTGAATGTTAGTAGGGTTGGGTTCATCTATTTCAAATCTTATGTGTCGATGGTCTGAACAAGACGGTTCAGAGGACACATGCCAGTTGCATTGACTTATTATATATGGACTGCTAGTAGACGTCTTCGCGTTGGTTCCAACATAACCACTAGCCCTCTTGGTTCGGAGCGGAATAATTTGAAAATTCACACTTTTTTGAAGTGGCATCTATTGTTAACAATGACGCAACAATTTGAATTTCAACCGTTTTACTTGCCAAATCCCATAACGCCCAATAGGTGTCTCTAGCATTCTATGGAGAAATCAAAGATGGTTGTGATCATTGGCTTCGTTTTCCAATGCCATCTACTTTAAACAGTGACGCAACAATTTGAATTTTAAATATTTTACCTCATAAATTCTCTCACGCCCAATAGGTGCCTCTAGCATTCTATGGAGAAATCCAAGATGGTTCGTCATTTTGTTTCACTTATTTTTCGCTCCGAATCAAGAGCGCTAGTTTATGTTGGCGTCATTTTCTGGGCAAAATTTGTATGAAGTGACATTTCACTAGCAGTCCATATATAATAAGTCAATGGCCAGTTGTTAGATGGAGAAGTTGATAGAGTCAGATCTAGCACTTCCCTTCTAATTGCAGTTATAAAGGTAGGTTCCCTCCCGATATTGCAATTTAGGTTATTACATGTAATAAACTCAAGTAAAGACTCACCTCTGTTGTTTATGTCCGTACTCCCCCATATAGTGTGATGCGCATTTGAGTCACAGCCAAGCACAATGTCTGTCTTGGATCGCTGTGCAAATCTTAGCAGGATTTCGACTTCCACGGGAGGGCATGCGGTTGAGTCACCAGGGAAGTAGGCGGATGCTATGACTACTTCCTTAGTGTTACTGGTCTTCACAATGGCTGCTGTGAGGTCACTGGAAATGAACTCTTTCAATGGGAAGAAATTGGTGTTATTATTAAAAATAATACATGTTCTAGGTCTAATAGAAGTGGTAGAATATAGGATCCTACCTGTTGGTGTTGACAGTCCTAGAATTTTACCGTCCGTGCTGGTTCATGGTTCATGCACGAGGGCGATGTTCAGACCGTTCGAGTTCATGGTCTTGGTCAAATATACAAGGAATAAGGAAGCATATTTCGATCGACTTCAAATTCGGATTGTGTAATCTCTATACATATATGTAAGTAATTAAGAAAATCTGTTTCTCTGATTTGGAAATTTTTTTTTTTGGAACATGACGATCTCCAGATCAATGACTTGGATGTCCGAACGTTCCGAGTGGCCAACATAGACTCGGACCACTACCAGGTAGTAGCCAAAGTACGGATGCGGATATCCACTGCGCAACAACACCCAACGGAGGCTGTTCAAAGACTTGACGTCGCAAGTCCGCAAAAGACCGCCTGAACCTTTACCGGCCGAGTCTCCCTTAACCACGCAGCAAACGCACATCCAGAATTAAGTATAGAGGACCAAGACTGTCAACGAGCAATCAGATGGTGCAAGCCAAAACCAGAGCTGCTTCGAGAACTGCCCGCGAGCTCTACGGGCAAAAAATTAAGGAAGGAGCCTCGGCTTCTCAGAAGGAAAAATAAAGAGCACGAGAAGCAAGCGGTCGAGTCTATTGTGGGTAGTTATTGCAGAAGCAATATTCGGATGTTCTACCAGAGATCTACCCAATGATACAAGGCCCGAACAGAAGACTGCAGAGATGAGCATGAGAATACGGTGGTAGATCCTAGACCCACGTCGGTGCTGAGGATTTGGAAAGACCACTTCTGCAGACTATTAAACGGCGAAGACGACCGAATTCCCGCTCTCAGGCAGAACGATCCATTCATTCCGGACGATGATAGCTAAAATGTCCGTTCACCCGTCGAAAATGAGGTAAGAATAGCGATACCCAAACATAAGTCCAATAAGGCTGCTGGAGAAGATGACCTAGCGGCCGAGCTGTTTAAAGCGGCGTGGGATGACTTGGTAAGGCGCATGTACCAACTTATCTGCAAAATTTGGTCGGAAAAATTTGCATTCGCTTCCTTAATCGCCAAATAGTGGACGAAAAAACACAAGAACACGAGAATATAATAAATAATTAACTAAACTATGTATACTTGTTTTTTAAACATTTTATTCACGTTCGATTCAAAATACAAGTTTTTTTATCAATTTTTTTCATACGACGCGTCGAGCAGAGCAGAAAATAAGTAATTCTGCGACTTAATTGAAAGGAACAACTAAAAAAAGACACATATACGGACGACAATTGATTTTCCAAACACAACGCAACTCGTTCCATATAAAACACACGTAAATGCCAAATGTCAAAATGTACATCGGGCTCTGATGACGTATATGCGCAGAACAAATCGAAAATGAAAACTTGATTGCGCTATCTTGTCTTGTTGTATCATGGTTAATAGCATTGACTTATTATATCTGTGGCAATAAGACAGAGTAGCTTATGTCGACATATGCTATTTCTCTGTTTTTAAATTGATATTCATAAGCAGCTTGAAATCTAAATTTCTGCCTTACCCCCATTTAAAAATATTTGTCCGTTACAAAAATATCGCATTATTCGTAACCACTTATGTTTGAACGGCTATACAATGCATTCGACAGAGAAGCTTATGTCATTCAATTTTCTTATGTCCCCCAAATTCAAGTTTTATGATTCAACAAAAACTCTTATGTCGTATTAATTCGTGTGAATTTTAATTTTATCCGGTTCTCTTTCAGTTTTTTTAAAAAACTTATGTTGACTTAAGATACTTTGCTAAAATTTTATTTGGATTTTACTCACACTTATGTCGACATAAGTTCTTCTGTAAAAATTAAGAAAACAGAAATCAGAAAAATTAAGTTTATCAGAACAACTTATGTCTACATAAGATTTTCTATTAAATGTTTCTTTTCAAATAACCGTTGCTTATGTCAATATAAGATAGTTTTGTTGGCTGCATTTCAGTTGGTTTCGTTTACTTAAGCGGGAATGTTGTGTTTTGTGTTCTAGAGTGCTGAAATGATCAGACGTGTTTAGTGTCTAAAAAATAAGTTTTGCATATTAATTATTTTATTTATTACTTTTTAAAATTGTGTGCTGTATATTTTGTACTCAAAGTTTTTTCATATAAAGCAAAATAAAATGGAACGCGCGAGAAAAATTTTAACTTTGGCATTAAAAAAACAGAATCAGTTAAATGATAGAAATTCCACACCATTTACAAGATACGAAGACAATACAAGTTTCTTAAATGGTAGGTTCATTTTAGCAAGTTTATCATAGAATAGCAACGGTTAATTACCTTAACATAAAACTAAATTTTAAGATGCAAATAAAGTGCCAGACATTTCGGAGGACCAAGCTTTACGGAGCGTATCAGAACAAGAAAAAGAAGATTGTGTTTGTGAAGAAAACGCTGTTTTCCCCACTGAAGCTGAAGAAGAAAGTTCAGCGGATTTCGATGACGATGATTCATTTTGTGATCCCAATTTTGTCCCTGTTGATTCTGACAACGTAAGTAATGAATCTGATATTTTTTTTGAAACAAAAAACACTGGCCATCAGCTAGAGTAAAATCTATTGTTTGGTGATTGTGAAACTGTGGTTTCGCAAAATGAAGACCAAAATAACGAAATGACTAACTCAAAACAATCAAAAATGATGCGAAAAGACAAAAGGAACTCTGGCAGCCAAAAGCTACATATATCTACAGTTGGAAAAACTGTACAAGAACGAACCTTACGCAAGTTAGATAACTGAATGCGGAGAATGCTTATAAGTCAAAAGACTTAGACAAAACAAACGCTGAGAACAATCAATCTTTAAAAGTCCTAACATTCGACCTGCAACAATGCCTCCCAACACCTTTTTTAAGGTCCTCAGTTTCATTTTATAAACGCCCATTATGGACTTACAATCTAACTGTTCATGACTGTATAACCGGACAGCGCAGTGATGCCAGACTTTTCGCACTGACTTTCCCACGACAATTATCAAAAATACCCTTTTTGCCCACGCCGTTGTTAGAAAAAATCCCACGATATTCCCCACGGCAATCTATATATATAAAAATAAGTTGTATTGTGTTTGTCGCCAATGTTCTCTGTAATGCGTGAACCGATTTTGATTCTGGAAATTTCCCATGAAAGGTGACGTTAATACCATGGTTTGTAAGTTTATACGGTCTTTGTAGGTGTATTGCTTCATAAGTTATAGGGGCGTGGCACCTCCCATACAAAAAATGCATTCAAAATCGTATATCTCGAAAACCACCGAAACGGTTGAGCTCAAACTTACAGATAATCTTAGGTATTGGTTCTAGATTGCTTCCGTGAAGATTGGTCAAAATTGTACAAAGGGGCGTGGCACCTCCCATACAAAAAAAAACGTTAAAAATCGTATACCTCCTATACAAAAAACATTTTCTATGGGATAAAACTCGATGACTTTATATCTCTATAACCGCTGGGCCGATTTTCATGAGTCTTTTTTTGTTTTGTTCGTATTGCTGTGTTTCAGGTTCAGGGGGTTCAGCTAGTATACATTATATATAAAACTACAAAAATTAATAAAAACAAAATGGTTTTGCAATGGTTTTTCTTCATATTTATATTTTTTTAAAGCATAAATAATATAAATGTTTTTGAGTTGACAAAATGTAAAAATAAATTATGTTACTGTTTACAGTAGATGGCATTAGGCTAGATACCTATTGGGCGTTAGTGAATTTGGGTACTAAAACGGTTGAAATTCAAATTGTTGTCCCATTGTTAACAATAGATGTCACTTCAAAAAAGTGTTAAATTTCAAATTATTCCGCTCCGAACCAAGGGAGCTAGTAGTTATGTTGGACACGAAGACGTTGACGTTGACAACGGAAGGACAGACAGATGTTTATTTTGCATGTTTGCAAAATTGAAAATGAATTCATTGAATGAATCTAAATGGGTTGCTTCAGAGTATGCATTATTGAATTATTGCATTCAGATGTAAAAATAATAATTTAATAAAATTAATATTGCTAAGAGATTAGATGAAGTATTTCAAATACCCTTTTTTTGTTCTGAGAGATATAAAAATGCCCTTTCGCCCTTTAAGCTAATTTTGAAATGCAAAATGCCCACGAAATGGGTAATTACCCACGATCTGGCATCACTGGTACAGCCATATGTTATATGTGCCATGAGGCAATTGGAAATGAAATTTCTTCATGTGTTTTCAAACACCTTTAAGACCTTCCATCTGGCACTAAACACGTTGTCCTGTATAGTGACTATTGTCCAGGACAAATTAAAAGTTATTTTATTGCTTCAATGTTTGAAGCTTTTTTGCAACTGGACAGTAACTTGGAGATCATCGATCATAAATTTCTTATTCCTGGACAGACTCACATGGAAAATGACGTTGACCATGCCTTAATTAAAAAAAATAAAGAGCGCACAACAGTTAAAATACATCATCCTCGAGACTGGTATCAATTTGTTAGAACTGTGGGTGTTAAACACAAATTTGACGTTCAGGAAATGAATCAAGACCAGATTTTCAATTTCTCAAATGTATCCAAGGAAAAATATGTGGCGTAAGGCTGACAATGATGGTCACAGAAGTTCTGTTGGCAAAATATAAAGCGGATGAGGTTCACGAAGGAATTTGGAACAGTATATTTCAAAACTTCACCCAACGAGACAGAAGAATTAAGGTCGCTGAACATAAGACGCCGTGGGTTTAATTCCATAAAAATTACGGATTTGAATAAATTTTATCTTACTCCTCTCGAAATCAACGAAAAGAAAAAGGATTTATTGGATATGCCACCACTGATTGACAGTATTTACCATCCTTTTTATCAAAATCTAAATGATATAATAATAAAATTGGAGAATTTCATCCAGACTTAACCGAAGCTGACGAAGAAGATAATACTCAGCTCATATCTAAGTGCATAATCCATATCACTTAAGCTCACATTTTGTATTGGTTTCAGTTCCTTCTTACATTTCGCAAGTCTAATGAATTTTGTACCATTTTTATTGCTTTAAATGTAGTATTTCTGTTATTATTAGAAATAAAATATTAAAAATAAATTAAAAAAAAACAAAGTTTTGCCTTATGTCTATTTATTTTAAGATCTCGAATTCGACATAAAATCTTAAGTCCACTTAGGGCACTGTTATTGTTTGTTATAGGTTTGACAGAACAACTTATGTTACTTAAGACATTCTTTTTTTGTAGTTTGATTTTTACATAACATCTTAAGTATAAAAATGTATTTTTTTCTACTTTCATCCTATCAGATTTCCATGAAATAGTTAAAAATGTTAAATAATCTCCTCGTTTTACAATTTCGCCCAAAAAAAAGTTATAAATTATAATTCATAGAAATTTTAGATATAAATCGATTTTTCTAGAAATCACTTTTTTCGACATAAGCTACTCTGTCTTATTGCCACAGATATATGGACTGCTAGTGAAATGTCAGTTCATACAAATTTTGCCTAGAAAATGACGCCAACATTGACTTATTATATATTAACTGCTAGTGAAATGTCAGTTCATACAAATTTTGGCCAGAAAATGACGCCAACATAAACTAGCGCTCTTGGGTCGGAGCGAAAAATAAGTGAAACAAAATGACGAACCATCTTGGATTTCTCCATAGAATGCTAAAGGCACCTATTGGGCGTGAGAGAATTTATGAGGTAAATTAAAATTTTTGCGACACTGTTTAAAGTAGATGGCATTGGGAAACGAAGCCAATGATCCCAACCATTGAATAACTACAAATAGAAACGGCACCGAAGAAAACATCCGCTACGCGGTCCATACGTCGCTGTGATCGCTTGTGCGGGTTTGTGAAATGGATCTGGGCATAATCTGGGATTGAACATTGGATAAAAACGAAAACAAGAAAATGTATAATATCCCAACAAAAATATCCCTCTGGATGGGTAATTTTTTGTTGTAAACCAGTTTGAGGTAGTGCCGTCCATTGACTTATTATATATGGAGTGCTAGTAGACGTCTTCGCGTTGGTTCCAACATAACCACTAGCCCTCTTGGTTCGGAGCGGAATAATTTGGAAATTCACACTTTTTTGAAGTGGCATCTATTGTTAACAATGACGCAACAATTTGAATTTCAACAGTTTTACTTGCCAAATCCATTAACGCCCAATAGGTGTCTCTAGCATTCTATGGAGAAATCAAAGATGGTTGGGATCATTGGCTTCGTTTTCTAATGCCATCTACTTTAAAAAGTGACGGAAAAATTTGAATTTACCTCATAAATTCTCTTACGCCCAATAGGTGCCTTTAGCCATTGACTTATTATATATGAACTGCTACTGGACGTCTTCGCGTTGGTTCCAACATAACCACTAGCCCTCTTGGTTCGGAGCGGAATAATTTGGAAATTCACATTTTTTTGTAGTGGCATCTATTGTTAACAATGACGCAACAATTTGAATTTCCACCGTTTTACTTGCCAAATCCACTAACGCCCAATAGGTGTCTCTAGCATTCTATGGAGAAATCAAAGATGGTTGGGATCATTGGCTTCGTTTTCTAATGCCATCTACTTTAAAAAGTGACGCAACAATTTGAATTTTAAATGTTTTACCTCATGAATTCTCTCACGCCCAATAGGTGCCTCTAGCATTCTATGGAGAAATCCAAGATGGTTCGTCCATTGACTTATTATAATAAGTCAATGGGTTCGTCATTTTGTTTCACTTATTTTTCGCTCCGAACCAAGAGCGCTAGTTTATGTTGGCGTCATTTTCTGGGCAAAATTTGTATGAAGTGACATTTCACTAGCAGTCCATATATAATAAGTCAATGGTTGGAACCAACGCGAAGACGTCTACTAGCAGTCCATATCAATGATCTACTCCTTTTATACCGAATCTGTTACTTTTATAATATTCCACAAGGTTCTGTTTCCGGCTCCAATATGATCTAGTACTTTTTGCTATAATTAGCTAACATTCCAATCAATTTATAGTTTGAAAGATGCTGGATACTCGACAATGTCTTATAGTGTCCCAACCCTCGCGTGTAGATGTCGCTCAGGTCATGGTCGCGTTCGATTTTGGTGGATTGTTGTTGATTTTTTTTTTAATTTACCAAATTTTTTAAAAATCTACACCCATTGACTTATTATATATGGACTGCTAGTAGACGTCTCGCGTTGGTTCCAACATAACCACTAGCCCTCGTGGTTCGGAGCGGAATAATTTGGAAATTCACACTTTTTTATAGTGGCATCTATTGTTAACAATAGGTCTGTTTTTTTCCTCACCTATCTCAGTGAAGTAAAGTAAAGTAAGAAAATGTGCAAAAAAAACAGTCCCCAACCACTTTTCTGAACAGTCGGTTTTACCCCTGAAAAGTAAACAGCTGGCATTGCTGTCAAAATGGCCATCAATGAAAAATTCAATTTCAAAATCAAATTCCTTCTAGAAAACTGAATAATTAATCTTTTAGCGCAAAAAAAATAATGATTATCAATTTCTACAGAATATTTACTTTTTCTGCTTACTTTTTTTCTCTTGTATGGTCAAAATAAAATCACGAATTATTGCCAAAGAAAAAAAAGCAAAAACACACGCGGGTGTGTTTGTTAGGTGAGTCCAAAAGTGTATTCACGCAAATTCTGAGATTCGATCGTATTGAGTATTCCTCGAATTTAAAACTTTCACTCTAATGAAGTTCTCACAATCTAAATTTTGGGGGAAAGAAGTTCATTACCAAATGATTTCATTGTATGATTTTTATTTCGAAATCGGCTGTATAAATATTTTAACTGTCAGACTGCCAGTTGGTTTTGACTTTAATTTGAGAAAAGATGGCCTTAAATATACATTCTTGGAGGAAGAAACAATCAAATTGAACAGAAAAATGCAATAAAAATTAAATAAATGAGCATTTTAAATTGTCCTTCGTTTGTTCATTTTCATTGCGACATGCGATTATTTACATTTGAAATTTTTTGTCCATAAGACGAAGAAATGTTCTTCCAATTTTACATGTTTCATGTAAATTTTACTGTAAACATTTTTTAAATAAAGATTTAGACCACAAATTTTCAGTCGAAAAAACACATAACATTTAACTGAATGCAATCGAAAATGAGAATGTGCAGAGAAATTAACAAAAAAGGAATCTCCATCGAAATAAAAAGTTCGAATGTCAGATGGCTGAAATCGAATGATTTTCTTTTAAAAAAAGAGTATGTAAATAATTCCTTCATTACATAATTCTACTTCAGTTAAAAAATCAACAGGGAATACAAAATGGGAGGATGTGCTATTACAAAAAAATGTATCCCATAATGACATAACATCAAAGACAATACACTAATTTTCAATTATTATAAGCCTAGGTGTATATAATATATAACTATACATATATTTTGCTAAAAAAGTGCAACTTAAATAAAAACAGAAAATATTTAGTATTTTATTACTTTCCGTAATATTCAGTTGCTATTTTGAAATTTGTTTAAAATACCTATATGCACTTTATGCATTTTACACCCACCACAGTCGACACATATTATGTATCATAAATGGAGGCACTCTGTGAACACATCCAAATGGCAACATCAAATGTGTTCCCCTGGTGTTCAGAATTGAAGAATGCTCCAAAGTTGGTCTTGCTGGAAATGAATAGCTTGTGTGAATCTCAGTGGTGTCAAATTGGGTGCAGTTGTTGTAATTGCGTGCTGAAAATCCTACTTTACTTTACTTCACTGAGATAGGTGAGGAAAAAAACAGACCTAATGACGCAACAATTTGAATTTCCACAGTTTTACTTGCCAAATCCACTAACGCCTAATAGGTGTCTCTAGCATTCTATGGAGAAATCAAAGATGGTTGTGATCATTGGCTTCGTTTTCCAATGCCATCTACTTTAAACAGTGACGCAACAATTTGAATTTTTAAATGTTTTGGCTCATAAATTCTCTCACGCCCAATAGGTGCCTCTAGCATTCTATGGAGAAATCCAAGATGGTTCGTCATTTTGTTTCAATTATTTTTCGCTCCGAACCAAGAGCGCTAGTTTATGTTGGCGTCATTGACTTATTATATATGGACTGCTAGTAGACGTCTTCGCGTTGGTTCCAACATAACCACTAGCCCTCTTGGTTCGGAGCGGAATAATTTGGAAATTCACACTTTTTTGAAGTGGCATCTATTGTTAACAATGACGCAACAATAGGAATTTCAACCGTTTTACTTGCCAAATCCACTAACGCCCTATAGGTGTCTCTAGCATTCTATGGAGAAATCAAAGATGGTTGTGATCATTGGCTTCGTTTTCCAATGCCATCTACTTTAAACAGTGACGCAACAATTTGAATTTACCTCATAAATTCTCTCACGCCCAATAGGTGCCTCTAGCATTCTATGGAGAAATCCAAGATGGTTCGTCATTTTGTTTCACTTATTTTTCGCTCCGAACCAAGAGCGCTAGTTTATGTTGGCGTCATTTTCTGGGCAAAATTTGTATGAACTGACATTTCACTAGCAGTCCATATATAATAAGTCAATGGTTGGCGTCATTTTCTGGGCAAAATTTGTATGAACTGACATTTCACTAGCAGTCCATATCATTGACTTATTATATATGGAATGCTACTGGACGTCTTCGCGTTGGTTCCAACATAACCACTAGCCCTCTTGGTTCGGAGCGGAATAATTTGGAAATTCACACTTTTTTGTAGTGGCATCTATTGTTAACAATGACGCAACAATTTGAATTTCGACCGTTTTACTTGCCAAATCCACTAACGCCCAATAGGTGTCTCTAGCATTCTATGGAGAAATTAAAGATGGTTGTGATCATTGGCTTCGTTTTCCAATGCCATCTACTTTAAACAGTGACGCAACAATTTGAATTTTAAAATGTTTTACCTCATGAATTCTCTCACGCCCAATAGGTGCCTCTAGCATTCTATGGAGAAATCCAAGATGGTTCGTCATTTTGTTTCACTTATGTTTCGCTCCGAACCAAGAGCGCTAGTTTATGTTGGCGTCATTTTCTGGGCAAAATTTGTATGAACTGACATTTCACTAGCAGTCCATATATAATAAGTCAATGGTCCATATATAATAAGTCAATGGTTGGCGTCATTTTCTGAGCAAAATTTGTATGAACTGACATTTCACTAGCAGTCCATATATAATAAGTCAATGTCTACACCAACCAAGATTTGCAATATTTACGCGTGGCGTTTATATTAAACGATAGTTCTTGTTTTTTGAGTCGGGTCGTTTGTAAATTTGTAATCGACAATAATTGGCGTTTACTAAAACGAAATAAAACGCCACATGTAAACGATTGTGGTGCACCAAGAAGACAGTGGAAGCAATTTTTCAGGACAGTTTATTCTTTCTATAATCCATGCTCCTGCATGAATACCATTAATCTGATATCGAGCATGTATTGTTCGAATTTTTTAGTTTATTCCATATTGCTCGTACGTCATACCGTCCAAGTGTTTCTTTGCCCACTTATAAAAATGTTTTCCGTTATGACAGCTTCATCTTCATTACTAGCATTGACTTATTATATATGGACTGCTAGTGAAATGTCAGTTCATACAAATTTTGCTCAGAAAATGACGCCAACATAAACTAGCGCTCTTGGTTCGGAGCGAAAAATAAGTGAAACAAAATAACGAACCATCTTGGATTTCTCCATAGAATGCTAGAGACACCTATTGGGCGTGAGAGAATTTATGAGCTAAAACATTTAAATTCAAATTGTTGCGTCACTGTTTAAAGTAGATGGCATTGGAAAACGAAGCCAATTATCACAACCATCTTTGATTTCTCCATAGAATGCTAGAGACACCTATTGGGCGTTAGTGGATTTGGCAAGTAAAACTGTGGAAATTCAAATTGTTGCGTCATTGTTAACAATAGATGCCACAACAAAAAAGTGTGAATTTCCAAATTATTCCGCTCCGAACCAAGAGGGCTAGTGGTTATGTTGGAACCAACGCGAGACGCCTACTAGCAGTCCATATATAATAAGTCAATGATTACTAGCTTCTGAGGAAGCGGAATTAACCCAAAGCAAATGAAAATTGTGGGCGCAGTAGCGCAGTGGTTAGTGTGCTGGACTGCTGTGCGAGGGATCCCAGGTTCGATCCCCCGAAAAAAACACAAATTACATCTTAGTGTTTTTTTCTACTGCGCCACCTCGCGAACGCCTGACAAACATCCGAGAGTATAACTGTCCTGAAAAAGCTTCTCAATTCAGCCGTTCGGAATCGGCATAAAATTGTAGGTCCCCTTCCATTCGTCCCAAAAATAGAAACTCACACAAAACGAGTGGTTACGAGACGCTAGGCCTTGGGTGTCTACCGCCTGTTGCGCCGCCTATTTATTTTTTTTTTTTTAATGAAAATTCTTCGAATCTAATCCTGACAGAACGCACTTGGGGTAGAATTCGACTAGGCAAGTGCAAGAGGACCTGAATCCACTTGGAGTTCGCAACTAGATCTAGTTCCTAAGCAGTGTTGTCAAAGAACGGAAATATGACTAAAGTGGGTATACGGCACTAAAAAAATTAAATCAATTTATTTAAATCTCACATTACAATATTATAATTATTATCAATTCAGAGCGCTAGTAGATATACAAACGAAAAGTATTGACTGTTATTCTTACGCGACAAAATACAAAAGAATTTAACGGGTATGTATTCTAGAATTACATTGTCAGTGGGCGCACCCGAATTTACATAAAACTTATTTATAATTATGATCCTTGCCAGAGTCACACACAATCACAAATTCAGAATGTACTCCCCTGCACGTGACTCTAGCGTTTACAAAACTTGTTCAGTCATCTTGAAGTATCTTGAAGCATATTGGAATCCCAAAGTAGATGAATGCATTGCTATTGTTGTGTAAATTGGCTAAAGTAGGACTGTACTTTATTCTCCCCTTTGTTCTCTAAGTTAGAATAGCTTAAGTCTAGGTTTTAGGTGTTTAACAACAGCTATTATAGCTGATATCTAATTGATGAAATGTGGTTTCAAGTATTTGAGCATGCCGAAGGTTCGGAACCGCTTAATCTTCATCACTGACATTAGCTCCTCGTCACAAATCGCAAACTGCTTGTTGTCAGGATCGTATAAGTTTCGCTCCTTGATAATTGCCCAAATCTTCTTAACCACCGCGTGTCGGGGTAAGGAATCTTCACCCATCAGAGCTGACAACTCTGGCGATAGGGTGTATGGACGTGTAAAACCAGTTCCCTTCTTGGGTCCGCTGACGGCCTTGCCCTACAATGAAGCAGAAAACCCATAAAGTGAAAGTTTAGTAGAATATGTAAGCAATTTACTACCTTTTTAGCCGCAGGTTTCTTTTTTTGCTTATAATCCTCATCGGAGTCATCGTCAGAGTCTGAATTAGAGTCAGATGCATTGGCGGATTTTCGCTGTTTTTTCTTTGCGGGAGCTTTACGGGCGGGTGCTGCGCGCTTCGTCTTTGGTTTCTCCTCCTCTTCTTCTTCCGATTCCTCGGATTCTTTACCTTTTTCTTCGCTGTCTGACTCTGATTCGCTATCTTCGGCATCGTTTATCGCCTGCACGACAATCGCGTCGATTTCCTTTTTTCGATTGAGTAACGAGCATCCTAGATCACTTTCCAACTGTCCGCGAACTATTTTTGACGTAACTACTGTCAAATCGGCTGTTTTTAAAATATCTACGAATACAGAAAACGAAATGTGCACCATAAATCACTTTCACTTATATAGGGGAAAGATGATCAGAATCCCTTAGAGGTTATGTTATATTTTATGGAATTTCTTTGCAAACTTGTATTTGCAATACTGTTTCTGTAATTATGTAAAATAATCGCAGAAATTCTTTTTCAATGTACATAATATGCACGTCGTTTGACTATAATTGGACAATAATGATTTTAGATGTACCTATTTACCTTTGATTTTTTTTGTTAGTTCAGCGGTTGATACCTCACTCATTTTAGATTAAATTAAGTATTGTTTGTATTTAAAATAGGTGATTATTATTGTGCAAAGCAATTTTTTTCGATATTTTGCACGGAATTTACAAAATCTAAACAATCCTAGCGGCGACAATTATACCCAAAAATCAAGCTAAAGTGTGTTTTTTTTAAAGTATTTTTTTTAACGCATTGCCGCACAGAGGCTCTCAAAACTGAATTCTGTCAAATTGGTTTGTTTTGAGTGTGTTCCAAAATTGGGGGTGATACTCGGTGACCTGCCACCTTGCGGCTTGCCTAGCAAAAAAACACAGTAAAGTTTCAGGTCATTTTCCAGTTTTAAAATCTTATTTACAGTAGGTCTGTTTTTTATTCACACCTATCTCAGTGAAGTAAAGTAAAGTAGGATTTTTAACACGCAATTACAACAACTACGAACTGTTTGACACATTCGAGACTCTATATAGTTGTTGTAATTGCGTGTTAAAAATCCTACTTTACTTTACTTCACTGAGATAGATGTGGAAAAAAACAGACCTAGTATTTCTATATACCTTTTTTAATTTTCACTTCATGAAATTGCTACGAAATGACAGCCATTGAGAGAAAGGAACCTCTAACATGTTCGACCAAAGCCAAAGCCGAAAAACCTAAACAAACAAAAGCCAGCTGCTAAATGTCAAATCAAATTCTGTTAGGCTTAGCTCATGCACATATTGGTGAAGTGTCAAAAATGAATCTGGTTAAAGCTACGTTTCTCTCATCAACAGATGATGCTCAATAAAACACGCATATTGGCACTCGTTCACTCTTTTTTCCCATCCCATATCCTAAGAGGTCCCGTGCACATCGCTGCTTCCTGTCATTTTTCACTCTTAAATTCATCTAAGTCATTCTATAGGGCTAGTACAATATTTGTGCACATACAGGGCTGGGGACACAAATACCTTCCCATGAAAGTTGTGCCGGGCGAGACAAGTAGATTTGTAGATTATTTGAGAAAAGAAGTGTAGATTACACCGAAAATCCCTTCCCTTTTCTACTCACTTAAACAACCTGTCTCGCCCGATACTTTCATGGGAGCGACAGTTTAAATATTTTTCAACTATTTCGCAGAAGTCATGATGCAAACTGCATTTATTATTTTTTTTATATGTTAAATGACTCCCTACTTTGCAACATTCCCCCGCCAAAAATATTTCAGTGTTTATGGGGTTTTTGTAAAGAAATTTTATGAAAAGTTAAAAATTAAAAATCTTAAAAGGGTTTGCTATTATTTTATTTGGCAAAAGCGAAATAAGGAAACGCGAAATAAAACAATGCAAAAATAAGTAAATCAAAGTAAGTTATAGCTAAATAATAAATGCGAAATATCTTATGGTCAAATAATTACCTACAATGCTAAATGAAATTTTGCCAAATAAAAACTGCGGTATATTTTGAGTGAGTCGTCTACTTGCCCAAATCTATTTCATTGCACTGACGCCTTGTTTTTGTGCGTAGCCAAGTCGTTCATGAGAAGGCATGTCCATTCCTGCACACATAAATCTCTATTTAAAAAATAGGTCCGATAGTTTTATATCCACTGGTAGAATTATTTTTGTATAGCTTTCACTTAACGAAAGTTATTTCCATGGAATAGTATCTATATCGAGACTCGTTCGAGAACGTTATGAACAATTTCTACTTTCGCGCCAATTGTATTTTTGTTTTTATTATGTATTTCTGCTCAGTTGTAAATAAATATAAATTACAAAATTTAAGGGAGGTTCATTTTAAATGGGTATTACGGGCTTAATACCCTTCCTCGAGAAGGCTTCCTCGAAAGTCCATTTAAAAGTGAGCATTGCAAACATCATTTGTCTAAATAAAATCAAACTCTGTTTCAGGATCTAGGAGGGTTCACTGTTGCTGTAGACACTTACTGTTGGTTACACAAAGGAGTCTTCAGTTGTGCTGACAAGCTTTGCCGTGGCGAGGACACTGACATGTAAGTATATTCTTACAAAGCATGTTGAAGTCAAATAAAAAAAAGTATTATTGGTAAGGTACGTGCACTTTTGCTTAAAGTACGTTAATATGCTCCTATCCTATGATATCAAACCAATTCTGGTCTTCGATGGTCGTCATCTGCCGGCAAAAGCACAGACCGAAAAACGACGTCGCGAAGGACGGGATCAATCAAGAAAGCGCGCTGCTGAGCTCCTTCGTCTCGGACGAACTGACGAGGCACGGTCGCACATGAGACGTTGCATCGATGTTACTCATGAAATGGCTTTGCGGCTTATCAAAGAATGCCGTACACGGAATGTTGATTGTATTGTCGCTCCTTATGAAGCAGATGCTCAAATGGCATTTCTAAACAAGCTCGGCATAGCACAGTATATAATCACAGAGGATTCGGATCTTGTGCTGTTTGGATGCAAGAAAATCATCTTTAAATTAGACCTTACCGGTGCTGGTCTATTGGTGGATGCAGACAAACTCCACCTAGCGATGGGCTGCCGCTTGGAGAAGTATACGTTTGATAAGTTCCGAGTGATGTGTATTTTATCGGGTTGTGATTACCTCGACTCTCTGCCAGGCATCGGACTGGCAAAGGCATGTAAATTTATTCTTAAGACTGAAGAGGATAACATGAATCGGGCGCTTAGAAAGATTCCGCAGTACTTGAACATGCGTCATATTGAAGTTGATGATGAGTATATCGAGGGGTTTCTGAAAGCAGATGCCACCTTTAAACATATGTTCGTGTACAACCCATTGAAGAGACAAATGGAACGATTGCATGGCCTATCAACGTGGAATACCGATGAGCGTTATTGTTCGAATGCCGGAGAAATCCTTGATGACCATGTGGCATTCCAGCTGGCATTGGGCAATGTAAATCCGTTCTCGTTAAAGGTCTTGGACACATGGAATCCAGACAAGAGGTTTGTTTTGTCACGTTTTTAATCTATGTACCTATACGACTCTAACGCTCCATCAACAGTCCAGTTTTTAGCAACCTTAAACGCGCGAAACACAAAAGCATTTGGCAGTCAAATTTTCAGCCGCACAATCAGGCTATTAAGCCAATAAAAGAGGACATAAGATGCGCTTTGCAGTTTAAGAAGGTTGCCTACACTTTCATGGGAGAGGAAACCGTGGAGTTAAGGTAACCCCCACCTCTATCTAAAGGGACACATTTTTCATCTGTTTCTTTTCAGACCCGAAGAAGGTGACATTGTGTCCTACAGTGACCGTGGGCCACCCAGAAAACGACATTGCAGCGCCACAGAAAACGTCATTGATTCTGAAGTTACACCAACAAAGAAGCCCTACAATCCATTTCCGATGGTGTCACCGCGGGAAAAACGACCAATTCTAGACTTATTACTAAAGCCTTCTCCCAAAAAAGTGCCACCACTGAATCCATTTAAACGGTCAATATTTTCAACAACGACTGAAGTTCGAAGCAGATTTTTCGCTTCTAATGTCGCACTCGCTGATGAACCTGAGCCGAGTCATAAAACTGCAAAAGTGCCAACAAAGACGGACGATGAACTTTTAGAAGAAGTAACTCGTATTCAGGTACTCTCTCAAAAGAATCAGGAAAGCGCAGCAGCTTTGTACGACTACAATTCACCGTCACCGGTAAAGTGCGGTAAAATTAAAGCTGATGAGCAAATATCACATGAAACAAAATCGGAGTCCCCTTTGATTATACCACTGAGTATAGACAGTGGAATCAGTTCACTTCAACCTACAGCTTCAGAATCGTTGACACAGTTGAGTCTCGATGCAAACGTAAAAGACGAACCACTCATAAATGATGTGATAGAGCTGTCCGACAGCGAGGAGAAAGTTAACATCAAAACGTTACCAAAGAAGACACCTGTTAAGGTACGATATGGAAAATATAGCACTTTTTTTAGAATGTAACCGTTGTTTGTCTTGTAGAAATCCCGAACTATAGGTTTATCCAAGCCGACGAAAACAAAAAGTGCTAGCAAACTGCCAGTTAATCAGACTCGTCTGAGTATGTTTGGTTTCCAGAAGAGGTACGTTTTTTCTGATGACGGCATACATTCCAAATTGGAACCAGGTGTTCGCTTCAATGATTTCTATTCTTGATCATATCTCAGGTTGAATTTTTCCAACTTACAGAAATAACTCTCAACGGATTTAAAACTATTTCTAATGAATATCCTTTTTACATTTACAGGCCATCTTTAAAATAATAGGTACTATACGCACTTACTGTCGTTCACTTGATGTTATTATTTGTTTATTTATTCTAAGAAAATAAATTAAGATTTTATATTAATGGGATTGCAATGCTTTATCACTGTTTATTGCTTAACAAGCTGACACCCTCGCGTGGGGTCAACCCATTAGTAAAGTTAAATGGATCTTGTGCAAACGGATCATCAGTTTCAATGTGAAGATCTTCAGTTTCGTTGGGAGCACTTATCCTAGAAAAAATTATTGTTTAATCAAGTTCACTTCAAGACTTCATGGTTACCTCATTGCATGCAAATACATTCTAGGCATTTGTTTGTCCTCTTCCAAGCCATACGTATAATCGCCAAGTATCGGGTGACCTTTTGCCCAGCAATGAAGTCTCAACTGATGTCGTCGGCCAGTGATAGGTTGAAGAAGTACTTTTGAAATCGATCGATTTTTGTATGTTCCATGGGCCAGTAGAACAAGACGAGTATGCGATTTTCGAAGATTCTTACAGAACTCGCCCTGCCGCACTGTACACATTCTTTTGCTAGTACTCTCATATCGTATATCTTCACCTAAAGTAAATGATTAAACAAATATAAGCTAAGGGCAGTACGTAATAACGTGAGAATAACTTGCCTATTCCCAGATGTATATCAAGAACTCCATTATCCACATGCCCGTTCACGACAGCAATGTAAAATTTTTCGCACTTTTGTTGTTCAAATGATTTACTAAGTGTAGCACACGCCTGCCTATGGAGGGGAATGCATAGAATTCCGCTGGTAGAGAAGTCTAAGCG
This sequence comes from Cheilosia scutellata, assembly GCA_955612985.1. Taxonomy (NCBI): domain Eukaryota; kingdom Metazoa; phylum Arthropoda; class Insecta; order Diptera; family Syrphidae; genus Cheilosia; species Cheilosia scutellata. The sequence continues at coordinate 55,003,088 of OY015312.1, read as the reverse complement.
ATGAGCAAAGTAGAATTCGTGTTTTAAATTTGGGTTTCTTAGCGCCGGCAACTGTTTTCCTAAAATAGTTTGTACTGTGGTCTAAAGCAAGTATTATTAGTTATTGTGATTGATTAAATTAAATACCTACAAACCTTGGAGCTATCGTCGCTGTTGATCAGAAGGTCTGGGGGTTTATTTAAGACGAGAAAATGTTCGCTTTGATAGAGAATATCTATGTGGGAAAGAAATGGTTTATTTGTTTCTGATTTCTTTTTTCGAAAGAAACTAACAAGTTTTGTTAAATAGTTGCTGGTGTTTGTAATAAAAGCCTCCAGAACTTCAACGAGCAAATACTGAATTATAAGATCAAGAACATATTCGATTCTCATTTTTGTGTTTATATAAATTATTAATTTAATTTAAGCCACGATAAATACTTTTAAGCGAATTGTCATTTTGACATTAAAATACGATTTAATTTTTGAAGCCACATATAACGGAACAGTGCTGTCGTTCGTATTTTGAAAATATTAGCTCATTACTTTATTAAAAGTAAAAGTGAGCTAGCTAGGCTACCAAAAAATACGGCTATAGCTAAACTATTCAAATAGTGTTGGATTTCTAGTAAAGAATTCTTTCAAAATTGCATTTGCTTGTATAATATTTGAATTAAATTAAATACGTAAACGTTTTATTTTAAATAAACTTAAATCTTTATTCTCAATCAAAGTATTCTCCACAAACCAGTAAGTAGACCAGTAATAGACCGTCGACTCCTCCCACATAACGGACTTTGCCTACAAGCTGCCGGCGGGAACAGGATTTTTCATGTATTGGTGCTGTACAAAATCAAAGGAGCGCCATTAACGCACGCATACTTAAAAAGTCCTAGGCCCATGGTATAGCATGGAAAATCATTGCCGCCATTAATTTTGACATTTACACGTATTCACAGACAGGGTAATTTCTTCCGGGGGGAATCGGGTAGGTGTACGGGAAGTCGGCGGTCTATTCTTACTGGTTTGTGGTATTCTCGTTGTTCGCGCTCGTTATCTTTCAGCACGACTACTTCGCTGTCCGACTAATGTTATTTCGTTTTCGATTGGTAATCCAGAAGCGTCCTGAAGAACTCTCCGCGATTCTGAATTCAAATCCAGAAGCAAATTTCTCTTCTTTTCAGTAGAAGAACTGTCAGTTGAGTGCCAATCGAACGCTTTCAGAAGCGTTCGGATTGCTTCCGGACGATTCTGGATTACCAATCGAAAACGACATTAATTTCGATTCGCAATCTCAGATTTTTATTTCAGATGTCAGATTTCGGCTGCCCAATCGAACAAAAAAATTGCTCCGAGCTGTTCTTTGTTGGTGTGGGTGGTGTAGCTGCCACAATTTGTTTACCTTTTTTTGCTGTGAAGATTTTTTTTCGTAGAGTGGTTGCAACTTGCAAGTTTTACATACATTTTCAAATAATTATAAAAGATATCTCATAATATATGCTCCGAATATAAGTTCACCACGTTTTCCACTAAATCACAAACGCGATGCTTTTTCTCCCTTACAAATAATAAATACTGCAACTGGAGAAATTGCTGGTATGAAAAAGATGAACCAGTATTATCCCAAGACGACGACGAGGACGATGAAGATGTGGCACATCATGAATATGAAAATAACATATCTATTATTTGTTCCATATTTATCCAAATTTTGGTTTAAATTAATTAATTTAATATGCTTTTTCACTAGTTCTAACTTTTTCGGCCAAGACCATCCGTAAAACGTAAACAAACAAACGCCTAATGTCAAATCATTTGTAGGTGTATTGGTAAATCTCGAGCGACTCTGAGAAAAAATCTAGATTCGCAAAAGTGCTCTCGAATCTGAAAAAGATTGCTTTTTTTGGTACGAATCGAACGAAAAAAGTGATCTCGGGCAAGAAAAAGTATTTTTTTCTGGCGAATCGAAATTAACATAAACGTCATGCCATTGGGTACATTCAGCCAGATCGAGGGGATCCTTCACAACTTGTCCAGTAGATGGCGTTGCAATTGGGTTACAATTACAACTCGGCCGCTCCTGACAAAAGTCATCATCGTCCTCGATGTCGTCTTCCTCTTCGCCGTACAACTCGAGTACCAGTCCACACCAGAGGTAAGAGAGACTGAGATACCCATCTTCGACCGATTTACAGTTATTTGCCTACAAGCTAAATTTTACGCTCCCAAAAAGTTTAGGTGCGCTAGTATTGTTGCGTACAAATTCGTATTGACAAATGTCAAAAATCCTCTCCACCAACACATTCGCACCTAATCTTTTTACCTTTTACTGTGGGCAAAGTCTCTGGCAGCGTTCATACATTTTAGCCGTTAAATTTGAAAATAGTTCGTTACGGCTACATTTTAGGTGAATATTAGTCGCGTTTTTATGAAATCTCGCCAGCCAGCCGTTCATTTGGACAGTTGCCAGCAAGATGAACCCAGCCGAGTATAAAATTATGCATTTGGTTGAAATATTTGATAAATTCTGACATTTTTCTCTGGAATGTTGTGTGCATGAGATAAGAACGCCATATGATTTAAGAAAATTGTACGAAATTCTAAGCCACTTGTTGCTTTCAGCGCCACCTGTTTGTTCATTGTGAATTGAATTTAGCCAGCTGCCAGCCAGCCGCTCTCCAACTGGGGTGGAAATCAAGAGTTGTTGCCAGCAGGTTGTTGTTTTAATTAGCATGTGAAATGTGCCCCAACTGTCAACTACTGGCAACTACTGGCAACCACTGGCTGGGGAGGTTTCATAAAAACGCACCTATTGTCAATAGAGCGATGAATTTTTAAGTGAGACATTAGGTGCGTTTTTATGAAACCTCCCCAGCCAGTGGTTGCCAGTAGTTGACAGTTGGGGCACATTTCACATGCTAATTAAAACAACAACCTGCTGGCAACAACTCTTTAGTTGCGTTTTTATGAAACCTCCCCAGCCAGTGGTGGCCAGTAGTTGCCAGTAGTTGCCAGTAGTTGCTAGTTGAGGCACATTTCACATGCTAATTAAAACAACAACCTGCTGGCAACTGCTGGCAACAACTCTTGATTTCCTCCCCAGTTGGAGAGCGGCTGGCTGGCAGCTGGCTACATTCAATTCACAATGAACAAACAGTTGGCGCTGAAAGCAACAAGTGGTTTAGAATTTCCGTACAATTTGTTTAAATCATATGGCGTTCTTATCTCATGCACACACCATTCAAGAGAAAAATGTCAGAATTTATCATATATTTCTACCAAGTCATTCGGCTGGCTTCATCTTGCTGGCAACTGTCCAAATGAATGGCTGGCTGGCGAGGTTTCAAAAAAACATGCCTTTTATTTCCTCCCCAGTTGGAGAGCGGCTGGCTGGCAGCTGGCTAAATTCAATTTACAATGAACAAACAGGTGGCGCTGAAAGCAACAAGTGGCTTAGAATTTCCATACAATTTGCTTAAATCATATGGCGTTCTTATCTCATGCACACAACATTCCAGAGAAAAATGTCAGAATGTAGCAAATATTTCTACCAAATGCATAATTTTATACTAAAACTCGGCTGGCTGGCTTCATCTTGCTGGCAATTGTCCAAATGAACGGCTGGCTGGCGAGGTTTCATAAAAACGCACCTATTGCAGCAGAGGAAGTCTCCACTTTAGATGGCGTGCACAATTGGAAAGTGACAGCAATACACTTGTGTGTAACAGGAACCAGTTGCGAGCTGGCTTTAAGGAGGTTGTTCATCTTGAACACTGTAAGGGCCATGTGTAGTAAACTACTGTAAAGTTGAATAGGTATGTATCACTATATATACCCATCTATTTGTCCAAAATCGGGCGTATATGCTTGATTTTTGAGCCTAGGTATACATTTCATTATGAGGCCGTTGGTCGCAATCGCAACTCACCAAAATTAGTTGCGTTTTTATGAAACCTCCCCAGCCAGTGGTTGCCAGTTGAGGCACATTTTCACATGCTAATTAAAACAACAACCTGCTGGCAACTGCTGGCAACGACTCTTGATTTCCTCCCCAGTTGGAGAGCGGCTGGCTGGCAGCTGGCTAAATTCAATTCACAATGAACAAACAGGTGGCGCTGAAAGCAACAAGTGTTTTAGAATTTCCGTACAATTTGCTTAAATCATATGGAGTTCTTATCTCATACACACACCATTCAAGAGAAAAATGTCAGAAGTTATCAAATCTTTCTACCAAATGCATAATTTTATACAAAATGCTGGTATGCTTTTAGGCTTATTGCCTTAATTCATTCGGCTGGCTTCATCCTGCTGGCTATTGTGCTGGCAATTGTCCAAATGAACGGCTGGCTGGCGAGGTTTCAAAAAAACATGCCTATTGACATTATCCTAGGCATTTCGTCAGGATGGTGGTCCTTGGCAATGCCAGCAGCAAATTTAAATAAAAATGTTCGCTATCTACTATTCAAACTGTAGAGGATTGCCCGAACTGATTATAAAAAAAAAACTGAAATTTAGATTTTTTTTTATTTTAAATTTCCGAAAATCTTTCAGTTGACTGTTGAGTTTTTGAAATCTAATCAACATTTTTCTCCTTTCTGACAGTGGCGCCATCTAAAAGTTGATCATAGGTTATACAAACGAATACAGCCATCAGCTGTTTGTTGTCAACATTCACTTTTGACGTTTCTTCTCTAAAGTGTGGTTGGGATGGCCAATTTGTAATTCTTCGATCTAAAAATTAAATTTTCTAAATAAAAGTGAAATCGTTTGAGATGTTAATTAAAAAATTTGTGAAAATTAGAAATTTATCTACCAAAATCAATGATTCATTCTACGTGACGACACCAATTTTCTATGTAAATGCTTGTGAGTACTTATCATGCCGGCGTGTAGCACCCTTCATAACTTGATTTCATATTGAAAATAGCTCCTCATATTGGACATCTCTATTCGGCTGTTATTGCCGATGCCATAGCACGTTATCAGCGTCTGAAAAATCCTCAGATAAAAAGCTACTTTTGCACTGGCACCGATGAACATGGAACCAAAATCCAACAAGCTGCAAAAACTCACAATGTTCCCGTAGCCAAGTACTGCGATGATATTTCGGCGAGTTATAAGAATGTATTCCACGAAGCTGGAATTAATTACACGGATTACATTCGCACAACAGAAGAGCGACATAAAAAGGCGGTCGGACATTTTTGGGTTTGCATAATTAAGTCTTTAAATATTTGCATTAGATTGCACTAAGTTGTTGATGTTTCTTTCAGAATGTTTTGAAATCTCGTGGACACATACACTCATCTCAGTACAACGGTTGGTATTGCGTTTCAGATGAGACATTCCTCACGGACAGTCAATTGCAAACTAATCCCGATGGAAGTAAGTGTTCATTGGAATCTGGTCATCCCGTTGAATGGACCGAAGAGACTAACTACATGTTTAGTTTGTCCAAAATGCAGGATGATGTATTGTATTGGGTGAAGCAGGGCGGTCGGATTCGTCCAGCTAAATTTGAAAAGATCCTATTGGATTACTTAAGCGAGCCATTGCCAGACGTTTCTGTTTCTAGACCATCGAAAAGGGTTCACTGGGCAATTCCCGTCCCAGATGATGACAGTCAGACTGTTTATGTGTGGTTGGATGCACTGATCAACTACTTAACTTCGGCTGGATACCCAAATAAAGAGGTGAGTTTCGGTACAGTGTGTGGTAGGTAGGTCTAGTCTTCGAAAGTGGGAAAGAATTTTCGCATATTCCCTTACGAGTTCAACAGTTGACAACTAGCCACGTGAAGTGTCTGAAAGTGTTTTGTAGTTTATGCCTTGCCTACCTCCACTCTTCAGACACCTTTAACAATGACGACATTTCATTCTCGGCCTTCGTCTCACACGTGACTTCTAAGGTGTGCAGCTTCCTCTAAATTATAACAGTGTGCTCATTTTAATAGCACACTACAGAGGCAAATAGGTAAGCCAGAAGTGACGATTCTCTTGTTGTCTTCAATTGTAGTATGAACTGTTATCCGGAAATCTGGGTATATTCCATCACTAACCACAGATTTGCAGAAGCCAATAGATGAACAAATAAATTAACAAAAAAGTGCCTTATCCAACTGAAACCCAAGCGTATGAACAATATATAATCAGCCGCAAGTTCCTCGAAAGACATAGAAAAACTGTCATTCGCTCGCGTTAAAGCCTGCTCTCTTACACCTATATTTTTAACCGCAACCATGGTCGTTGTTGACCACCAAAGCTCACATGTTCCACACTTACCAAAGTAGTTGTTAACTTTTGAACTTGCACAATGAATGAAAATTTATTGAGTACTATTCCATGTCTTTCTTGAATTCCGTCACCATTAACGCTATCACATATTTGGTTGGCGTCCTACTTGACCTACTTTAACTCGCTTTATGTGTCTCTTTCAAATTTCCCTACAATTGACTGTATCCTTCTCTTTTTCGTTCAGTTCCGAAACAGATGGCCCGCAACTCAAGTGATTGGAAAGGACATCCTAAAATTCCATGGCATATATTGGCCAGCATTTTTAATCGCTGCCGGTAAACTACTTAAGCACAACTTGTCTGGAACTTTATTAACTCATTTACATGGAAAAACTCTTAGGTTTGGAGCCTCCTCGGCAATTGTTCGTTCACTCTCACTGGATCATCGATGGACAAAAGATGTCAAAGAGTAAATTCAACGTGGTCGATCCGATGGAAGCAGCAAAAGTTTACACAATGGAGGGATTACGCTATTTTCTGTTGCGAGAGGGAGTAGCCCACAGCGATAGCAGTAAGTAACAAACTCTTGCCCCCCTTTTCATTAATTTACCCATTTTCAGGAAAGTTTAAAGGATCTCCCCAAAGAGAGCTGGCTGATAATAATAACATTTATCTGCTCTCGGAGAAGTTTTATTTTTCGTTTGGTTGCATGACCTCTCATAAAGTTGCAATGCATGACTCTGAAAGGACATCATCGTCCCCTTAACATCACTGACAGGGGATGTGTAGTGAGGAACTTGCGTAGCTTCTTCGTTAGGAAGTAATGAAGTTTTTTTTTTCTTTTTCTGCCGTGTTCAGATGAGTTTTTGCGGTTCGACCGGGCGGAGGAGGGGTGGGAAACTCCTTTATTCATCTAAACTTCTGTTGGGAAATTGAATTTTCTAAGGAAGTACTAAAGTTTTACCGCAATACCTGCATCGGGAGGAGAAAGCTTTTCTGAGATGTTGCTTCAAAAGGTGCAAATTTTGATTGGGTACCTGGGAGTGGTTTCATTAGAGAGCTTCTTGGATTTGTTTAGTTTAAAGAGGAAACGAGCGGAAAGGGCTTAGATAAACTTTGCATATACGATGCGAATTGTAGAAGAAGAAAAGGAAAGTTGTACTGCACTTTGATGATAATAAGTAGCGTAAATTGCAATGAAAAGTTTTGCAAAACTGAATCTTTTCAATTGGCTCTGTTTGGGTGGTGGCTTCTAACATTCTTCGGATTACTATTGGGATTGCAGTTATGGAGAAAGTGGAGGCTATCATTTTATTTTGATGATGTAATGGACAAATTCGCCATCAGGCTGATTCGGATATGCGCTCACACCCTTTCAGAGGAAAAAAGATGATGCTGCCAAAGATTGTTTCTACGAGCTTCTCGACAAATGTACGTTAAAATAGTACTCGGCGAACGCCAGATCCGCCAGGTACACCCAATAAAAATGGATTCATAACAAGGCTGCTGGACCAGATAATCTGACGGTCAAATTATTCAATGCAGCGGAAGACGTCTTGGTGGTTAGCATACACCGACTCATCTCCAAGATTTGGTCAGATGAAAGTATGCCTGACTTTAAAACTTGCTACTGAAGAATTTTGCTTTGAAACTCGATAGCAATTCCAAGAGCAGATAAATTAACGAGAAACGTATAATCCCATAATTGCTATACCAAACCAAGCTGACATTTGCCTAACTCTACCCAACTAAATGTCCCAACAAGCCCACATCGTTGTAAATTCAGAATGTCACTCCATATAATTCCGAGCGACAACTTAATTTGAGACAATAGAACTTTTAGTTCTAAACAAACCAAACCAACATTACCACTAATGATGCGTTCCACCCACTAATGATGCACCCGCTCTAAAGTGGATTGGATAGGGTTTCACTTCAAAATCGATTTGCCACCAGCAGTACTCATCACTAATGACATTCGTTTGACAACCCATTTCGGATGTAGTCGTAGATTCGAGGAGCTCTGTCCTCTGGTCCAATGAAGCTCATTCCGCATTGTTAAACGATGACATAAAATGTTTTTACGATTGGACCGCATCGTCGAAAAAGTTGGTCGTCTATATTGTTTTAAATGCGGATTATCTCAGTGAGGGCAATGGTAATAATGGTGACAGGGTTGAGTAATTGAGCTTAATTGAGTGTGAATAATGAGATTGATTAAATTTTAATTGATTCCGGGATAATGTTGGCAATTGATGATTATCTTAATTCGCTTTGGCCAGGATGTAGGTTTACTTTGCGAGAATTTGCATTTTCCAATTACCTCGACATACCATTTGACGAAACCGTTTGATATCAATTTTGTTGATTGCAGTTCATAATTCAAAAATGCAATCTATTACATTTGACGTCGTTAGCCTGTGCCCTCTCCAGTCATCTATGGCATAGGTAATTCATCATGCAAAAAAATAGCTTTCCTGCCATTTTCCCAAAACGTGGTCAGGGTATTCGGCCATTTGAAAGCAGACATTAAAAAAACAATAACCTTCAATTTCAATTGATCCAACGATCCTAGTGTGCTGTCCTTTCGGCACATCCACCATAAGTTTAGTTTAGACCACTGTTCTCATTTCAAATAATACTCCTACATGATGTACGTTCGTTACGAACCGGAAATATTATTGCTTACGAATCCTTCCTATTTCACTTTCGAAAATATGCATGATTTGTTATCCGCCATTAATGTCAGACAGATTGATGTTCGACTGAAAACGATTTTTTAGTGCATGCTGCTCTGTAAACTCGACTGTAGAATCCAATCTCCATCTGAAACAGTTTGCTGTGACACCAAACCTGCGGCATAAACTTTTTTCACAGACAACTTTTCGAAGCACCAGCAACAATGCCGAGAAATAAATTTCGAAAAGTGTTCCATTTCATTATCCATCACCTGGAGAAAATTGCCATCAAATTGAGTTTAATTGAAGGACGCCACTGCCGCTTCCTTGACAAGTTTTCAAAAGAGAAAGTACGGTGTGCATCTGCAACCACTTTCTGATGGAAGTGAACATCTTGAGTTGAAAATTTTGCTTTAATTTTTCGTGACGTTTGCCCTAAACCAGTCCGACATGACTATAATTGTTCCTTCCTTCCACGAGGCATTACCAATTAGGAATCTACTGCATCTGGTAAATAAGTTTTCTTTTTTTTTTTCTCCCGGCGAGTGGTACTGACTGCGACTGCTTGAAAAGCCATTGAAAATCCATTTTAATGCTCTCAGGCTCTCATCTCGTTATCCTATTAGGAAAGGATTCACGAACTTTTGTGTATCTATGTATGTTATCCACTGTAGTACTGTGTGCGAAAAATGTTGGAGATATGTACAGTGCTGAGCTGAAGTACACTCTAGGGTGCGAACATATGGTTCAGGACATTCGCATGCACTCTCATAAGTGTAATGCAATTTAAATTGCATGTTACTGAACTTTCTTTTCAATGATTATAATACACAGCTGAAGGCTTGCAGGGAATGTGCAGGGATTTGTATTAAATCCATTTAAAGGATGGTCATAGTTAAGGGATATTTTTAGAATTGTGGAAACCGCAGTATGAATTGGTTGGCTATTGAAAATGTGTCTCTATAGTGACTTTAGAAATACTGTAGGTGGGACATATTTAGTTCATTCTAACAATTTTGTACATATTTTGTCATCTGCAGATATATGAGTGTTACAATAAGAAGTGGAACTGACTTAGCAAAGAATTATGATCTTCTCATTAATTCAGTCCTACTATCCGGAAATGTACGATGATTCCAATCGAATTCGGAGTTTGGAGAAAGTTGTCACCATCCATCGACTGCTGCCTCGGTTTAAAAACTAACATATTGTGTTTTTTTTTATGTGGTTCCTGTAAACTTTGTAAAACAAAGTCTTTAACTACTTCAAAGTTATATCTGTGCATCGTGACGTTTTGCCCTAGTCGACGATGTTCAGAGTCCTTTCTAGATGACATATAATGAGCTTTGTCGTATTGTTCTCATGGACAGCCAGACCCATCTTCGGTGCCTCTGTTGCTCAGCATGTAGTTGAATGGAATTTTGAAAAATTGTACCTTTGATTATTTGCTTGTGTATTTCGTACATTTGCTTCATGAATGGTGCTAGATTAGGTTAAGTTTGTGAACTGGCGAGGAGTACTACGTGTTCCACTCAGGTCTCCATAGTGCTAAACAAGTTATATGATAGCGCTTCATCTTATCAAAGGGGTGGTGTTCTTACTTTTCTTTCTTTTGTAGCCTAAAACTGCATGGATATGTGTCGATCAGGTTATTCGCGAAACGTTTCATGCCAATAGATAGAGTGGCCATGCCAGCGATCGTGTGGTTGAGAGGGGAAGAGCAATTAAGGGAGTCTACTTCCAGCCATAAAACGGTGCGGTCGCTGGTTTGCTCGTGGTAGTCCTTCGAAAATGATTTTCAGTGTTTTAACGCTTACTTGATTTTTTTTCGGGGGCTTGGAAGTTTTGACTGTCGGATTATTCTGCAAATTTTCTGCAGTTTTTGCGAAGTTACGAGTAAGGTTTCTAAACAGTAAGCCAGACCGAACCTACAGGGGGAACAGTATGCAGAAGAATACTTTCTACCATTTTGTGAACCGTACCTAGCTCTGTCTTCCAGAGATGGATGTCAAACTGTTAGTGTGGTGGCATTAGAGGACCGGCCTCCATCCCCCTGTCAAACACATGTTATCCAAACCCATTTCGTCGTCGTAATAGTATTGCCATCGCCGTCCTCGATATATGTAAGTATTAATCCCTTTCGTACGTAAACGCCGCAACAAACAGTGCCTCGAGAGGATGTAGTGGGTCTTCGAGCATCACACGGGTATTTTGCATTTTTGCTTTCACGTATCCGCATGTGCCTCGCCAATCACGATAATATTTACCTCATCGCTGTAGAGGTTTAGAAGGATTTTAGCAGCTGATGCACCGCATTTTGTATATAAGTCACTTATATCTTCAGCTTTTCCAATCGCTGTAAAAAGACGATGCCGAATTGCTTGGTTGATGTTTGAGCGAGCTTTTGGACATCTGACACAACAACCGCGACCGGTTGGTATCTGCAACTGTCCCATGTTAAGACAGTCTCCTCAAGGGGGCGGCTAAGCCCTATTTCCCCAGTTCTTGCCACTCGACTAGAGAATCCACGATGAAAATCAAGTTGAGCCAAAACCTCTGACCGACTATTTGTCATAAAATTTACATAACACACAACTATTCCGCCAGCTGTCCATGGTTTGTCTGTTTATTGTCTTTCTATTTACTTTACAAATATCAAAGTCGTGGCATCTTGCCATTAGGGATGCCAGACGTCCCGCTCAGTGCGGGACTGTCCCGCTTTGAGGCCTTTGTCCTGCAAGTGTCCCGCAATGAAAATTGTCCCGCAAAATGTCCCGCAATGAAAATTTGTCCCGTAAAATGCACCGCCTTTCAACTTGTCGCCCTATTATCACTTCATTTTTGTATATAAATCGTTAGTTTCTACTATTCCTTTTGTAGAATTAATTTTTGTTTATATTTTTATACAAAAATGGCTTATTCAATACAAAGACTGGTAAAAAAATATCTCAATGTATAATCTTAATATAAAATATTTATTATTATTTATTTAAAGATATGTTCCTTCTTGAATTTTACTTTTTAAATATGTACCTTATCGGGAAAATCCGAAATAGCACATCCCGTATGTCGGTTTTCTATCGCCCTGGTCCCAAACCAAGCATGCTAGAGACTTTTTGTTTTTTAATTAAAAGTCATTTAATTGTTGTGATTTGAAGATTTAAAACTAAAACTTTAAGTATTAACAAAACATTATTAACTAAAAACCGGCAAAATATGGGGTCCTAATTTTGCGCCACTTGAACACTTAAACGAAAAAAACATATTAGAGTACTGCTTCCTTTTAACGCAAACATTACTTAAATTCAAGGTAATTGGAGTATTTTATATTTAAAAAAAAATTAATTGTGTTTTGAGCTACCTTTCTGCTCCAAAATTCACACCTCCCCGATTTGGAAGGGATGCATACAAATTGGCCAATAATTTTGCGAAATCGAGCTCTAAACTAATTTGATGACTTGGGTTAGTTTAGATATAATCGAATATTGTTATCCCGATCCATAGATTTGACGTGTCAACCATGCCCAAATATTTTCGATCATATTCAAATCCGGTGAGTAAGTCAGCTTAATATAGCTCCACATTTTGGCTCTCTATATACGTTTTAACAAACACCGGGTTGTTGGCACATTATCATGTTGATAAATCCAAGGCAGAGGTCCAAAAAGGTTATGAAAGTATGGAAAGGCCTCTTTCAATATGCCATTGCAAGACAACGGATTCATTGTGGTTGACAAAAATTGTAATTTGCAGGTGCCATAATACGAAACGGCCCCCCACACCTTCAACTCTGCTATGCAGCCGGTCCAAATGATTAGTCTCTTTGCGGGGGTTATGGAAATAGTCCCGGGCTTCCAAATTGAATTCTATTCGTCTGAGAAGACCGGACAATGCTTCTACTAAAGCGGCCCATAGACACCACACTTGTGTCTACACCGATGTATTGACACCGGAGTGGCATTCCGCCATATACATCACACCGATCGAGACACCTACACCAAAAATCAAAAACTTTTGATTTTACTCGCACCGTGTCTGACACCAAAATCGGTGTGCGCACCAGCCCACACACAGCACACATTTCCGTCCACAGACACCGGTGCAGACACAAGTGTAGTGTCTATGGGCCGCTTAAGTCCAGGTCACATGTGCGGGACAAAAACGGAAGCGTAGCGCTTTTCGAACCGGGTTAAGGGGTGGCTTCTTCTTGACTTTTTGCCTTTTTATATGCTTAGCATTCCAAATAACACAACGCACAGTTGTGAGACTTGTGTAAAATGTACAAATATGAATTAAAAGACTTTTACTTAAACCAAATATTACTTATTACAACAAATAAAATGTAAACTAAAATAAAAACGTATTTTTCACTTCAAATGCAAAAATGTCCCGCCAGCTAATTTTTCAGATCTGGCATCCCTACTTGCCATCCGCCCTTGACCACTGCCTGTGGTTTATCTGCTTTTGAGGTTGATTACCCAAGCCCAAGAAAGTCAAAAAGTCGGCAAATCAAGGAAGCTACATTTAGTAACTACAAAAAAATCGGCAGAAACGAGCAATTTTCAAAAATTATCTCGGAACAAAATGTTTTATTTTTTAAAAAGTGAGTTTGGATTTTCACTAGGAATATGTTTTCAAACTTGCAAATGTATACAAGTCGGCATTTTCAAAGGCTCCACCTTTCGGAAATGCCAATTCATATTTGTTTATCTTTATGTACCTTCTCCGAGTTTCGATTTTAAAAAGGACGTTCGGCATCGGTTAATTTGCCGACTGAACTCCTTAAAATTTAGCGAGTTTCGATTCGATTTAAAAAAAGACAGTCGGTATCGTTCCTTCGAAAATTGGTCAAAATTGGACAAAGTGGCGTGGCGCCTCCAACACAAAAAACATCTTCTATTCGATGACGTTATAACTCGATAACCGCTGCGCCGGTTTTCGTGATTTCTATACAGTCGGCAAGTTCCTAAAATAAGTCGGTATTTCAATGAAAGTCACCCCCCATAGCTTGAACCCTCGCTACGCCCCTATTCTTAACGGAAATCGAACTATCGAAGTCCTTAACCTCACTACAAGCTTCAGTCAATTGTTTCTGTACGACGCCAGTTGCACCCATTGTCTTCCCCGTTGACTGGAATTTTGTTAGTCTTCTGGGAGTCTGGATAATATCGATCAGTCTATTATCTTTATTCAATTTTAACCGAAAGAGACACAGACAGACGTCTTTTGCAGAAAACTAATAAGTCAGTTCCGAAATGTTTCGAACCAAAAACTCGCACTTACTATTCCATCCATCAGGCCACTCTCATCTCATGCCATCGCCATCCTGTCCATTTATCAATGAGTGCACTCTGTTCATGTTATTCACACTTTACAATCATTTTGAATTCAATAACAGTCGCCACTATGTATTATCTCTCCCATTTTCAGTACCATGATCCGGACAAGAATACTGTATACATTCCCTAAAGATGTGATTTTCCATCAGAAGACACATCCTCATTGGGATGCTGTGTAAACACTGTTCGTTGAGTTCAAATCCTTCTTTATGCATCGATCACCCCATAATGTTATACTACTTCTTGAGTTAAAGAGAAAAAAAAGTCCCAACCAGGACGAAAATCGGTCTTCTCGTTGCTAGTGACACCCACGATTTATACACTCGAGGATATGCTTCCACAACGAGCACACATTTTATTTCGATCCATCCAAGATGTTTGAACTGCAATTTGTAAATTCCTTCATACACACGACCAAGGAGGGGTAAAAGGATATCCTAATAACACTATGAAACCATCCTTTCGAGATGGAGAGTTCTTATTTTTCTCGCAGAAATCCCTTTTCCTCGGTGCGTTTGATATCGAATCCTTAATGTGAACCGAATGATGTATATACAAAAAAAAAAAATTGAAATAGATTTTCAGCATACACCCTTATACGATCCTATAAACCATTCCCGGGATATGGATTTATTTCAGTAAATTTGCAGATGGGATTCACCTCCTTACTGGGACTATACAAATCGATACTTTGTAAGCGATGCATTTGTCATCGTCATTAGGTGACATGACGTGAGTAAATTTGTCCGGGTGCATTTTTCATTAGCCCTTATAAAAAACGCAATTTATCTATCTGATAAGGTTCTGGGTAAATGCCTGAAAATGGGTGAACCAAATCATTTCAAAATTTGGCTCCGAACAATGAAACCATAGATGTCCTAAATCCGAAATAATATAAATCACAAAGTCAAACAAAGCAACACCCCAAGTGGCTGACCCTGCACAGATATCGGCGCAATTTAATTAAATTTCCTCACTAAAAGTTCTGTCGAACAATTCAAATACGAATTTCTATGGAAATTCCTTTGCCGAAAATGTGGGAAAACACAGAGAGATTGCCCTCCTCATATTTGTCTCGCCCAGACAAGACACGAGTGATGAGAAATTCCTCACCCAAAAAATAGTTGGATTGAATTTCCAATACTCATGCATAAAGAACTGACATTCACAGCATACGTTGCCTTGCTATACATATTGTATATCCTTAGGTCCTATTTATGAGCTGAAGATTGATTGCAGTTGATGATAGACTTAAACTTTGAGATGGAGAGATTGTTTCGCGAACGATGAATTTGTTGTTGCTTGATTTTTGAATGAAGCTGACTCATTCTCATTTGAAATGCAAATCAATGGAGTAGCGTGGTGTAATTTTAATTGGATCCCTGGTCAAATTTTGCCTTACACCCTTACCATATAGGTGTATGAGGTAAAGACAACCTTTTGTGTAAAGTTGTTTGTGGGAAATTCAATTTTCTAAAGCAAACAACATGGTGTATTCTTTTGTGCATCGTAATGATATAAAAGAAAATAAGGGAAGTGCAAGAAATGCAAAATCAAGGAGTGCAGGAGCACAAGAAGGAGTGCTATGCTCAGGGGCATTACATGTGCCGTCAGTCGTGTGCACATATGGTGGTGAATCTGGAGGTGTTTCTGTTTGTTATTTTTTTCAGTAGGTTTGTAAACTGAGTGCACTTGCTGTGAGGGGTTCATGCTGTGATAGCTGACAGGATGTATCTTTGGTAGCATTTTTGCATTTTGTTATTTCCGTAATAACATGTGAAGATTCATTTGCATAATTTTATTCGAGCACAAATGCATATTTTTATCCTAACTTAAGGAGCAATGTCTTTTAGGAGTTAGTATATGTATTTTGCTCTGCATCTTAGAGATGTTTTATTATTTCATATCAATAAAGGTGCATTTTTGAAAAAGTTTCTGCAAGTCTTCTTGTATACAGGTGTTCCATACATCACTGTTATGGCATTACAATTTGTGTCGCAATGGGACTACAAAGTTGCATTAGATTAGAATTCGTATTGACATTCGCCTCCTACATCGTGGATATCATTTTTCTTCAGACATTTGGCAGAGGCAGACAGTCCCAACTGAGATCTATCTACCCACATCGATGTAGAACGAAACTTCATTTCATTGATGAATGTTGGCATTTTCACGCAGCACGTTGCGCACCTCCGTTTATATCTATACCCGGATTGGAGAGTGTTTAACCAATCCATATGATAGACTGTTTGTGGCAGTTAATGAGGGAGAGAAAGAGTGTTAAACTTCCAGCAGACCTAGGATTCGATTATGTCGAAGTAATCCTTGCAAAGCATAAACTAATTGATAGGAACTGCCGAATAGCAATCAACCTTATTGCCGTCATCTACAACTGTTTGGCATTGGCGACGAAAAATAAACGACTTCTGTCGCGGCGGCAATCGACAAATGTCGACTGAAATGTCAAAGAATGTGGATTGTATTTTTTGACGACGATCTCGGTATTGCGTGATAAATTTTATGAACAATTATAGCAAAGGTCGCCGAGTGTTGTAAAACGGATATCACTGCCCTTCAGTAAAGGCGCTTTCTTGGAAAAGGAACGATAAAAATCGGTGATACTGATGAAACATATACAACGTATATTTTTGTAAAGGCTGTTGTCGTACTTGACAGACTTAGTCAATCTGTATCGATGCAAAATTCGCCAATATTGGAAACATTATAAGGTGATCTGATCAGGAATATGGTCCACTTAAAATGGATTAAAATTGGAAGCTCCGTGTGCTTTGTTTCAGAACATGTTCTGGGCTTCCAAAATAGCAATGCGCTCACGCTATCACTGAGGAATGAGACGACATAACCAAAGATTGTTTGATACGTATAGACCTGCTCTGGCCGTAAAATTCTTCGAATCTTACAAAGTCAGATAACGCGGTATACCCAAACCCCGCTTTAAGTGGCGTCTATAAGTAGAAGGGGACCTCAATCATTAGATAAAGATAGGCCTAACTGGAGACAGTTGCTCGTTAAGGGCCATCTCCACTTCGAACTGCAGCGCCACCTAAGTAAGCAAGTTTAAATTGTTTAAGTTGTTTTGGTCTCAGTCACAGTCAATGCCGTTTGGAAGCTTTATTTCAGATATAGATCAACTTAATTGCCTGAACATCATTACGTAACATCGATCTTTAACGATGTTTAATAGAACAAAATCTCCAAAGGCCCTTACCTCACATATCATTGTCAGTGTGTCTGACTGACTGGCTGAGTTTCAAAATCCATCACATGCGATTTAACTGCAAAGTCATCAGTTCCGAAAAATTTAAAATTCATTTAAATCAGTAATATACAGTTTCTATTGTAATGCTCTGTGGTAAACAACATTTTTGGTGTTTCCAGGATTCGTATTGCATAGATAATATTCCTGTCTATCAGGACAATGCACATCAATTTTACAAATTTTCCAAACTTTAGCTCCCATGATTGTCGAAGAATAGCACGTCCTTTTCTTTATCTATTTTCGATCTGTGGTTTTCGAAATATTAGATTTTTAATGTTTTTTTTTTGTA
The DNA here is from genome assembly GCA_955612985.1 of Cheilosia scutellata. Lineage (NCBI taxonomy): Eukaryota > Metazoa > Arthropoda > Insecta > Diptera > Syrphidae > Cheilosia > Cheilosia scutellata. The sequence goes on along the minus strand of OY015312.1, from coordinate 54,985,292 downwards.
TGTGAGGTGCCACGCCCCTTTGTCCAATTTTGACCAATCTTCACAGGAATACTCCTGGGCCTATACCTAAGATTGTATATGTAAATTTGAACTCAATCGATTCGGTGGTTTTCGAGATATACGATTTTGAATGCATTTTTTGTATGAGAGGTGCCACGCCCCTATAACTCATGAACCAATACACCTACAAAGACCGTATACACTTATAAACCATGGTATTAGCATCACCTTTCATGGGAAATTTCTATAATCAAAATCGGTTTACGCATTAGAGAGAACATTAGCGACAAACACAATACAACTTATTTTTATAGTTATAAAGATGGCGTCTCGAGAGATGTATCTAACCAAAATTTGTTTGTTTTCTTGAATTAGATATTTTTTGTTAAATTGTTTTAATTTTCAGTGAAAAAAGATGGAGTATAGATATTTTCCATATTTATACATCTTTGTCATACAATTTAGAGGGTGGGCCAAATACAAGTTTCATTTAAAAATGCAATAAAATGAACAAAATTAAATTTTTTCCATATACATATAATGTATTATTAGTAAGAGCAAACATTCCAATTAATATTATGGAGCACAACGTCGCGTCGTTCAAGTGGCTGCTTCGGCTGGCTTCGCAGTGGCACATTCTGTCACTCCAATTTTCCAAGTCCTTGTTGATGGTTTCGGGCTGTAGCTCAAGGATTGCTTGGATAAAATTGGCCTTAAGTTCTTCAATCGTTTCCGGATTGTTGGCATAACATCGGTCCTTCACGGTTCCCCACAAACAAACAAAAAAAAAACAGCCTCGCAGCTCCGAGGTTTCGAATTGACATCGCCAAGACGGCTGGTTGGTAACACGATTTAGGAATTTGGTGTGCGAAAGATCGATTGTGGCATGGGTTGTGTGGTATGGCGCGCCATGTCTTCAATTTCAGTAAAAAAAAAGTCGGTTAACATGGCTCTGTAACGACCACCATTTTTGGAGGCGCGGTGGGTGCTTCATTTCGGCCAAAACTTGCAAAACTGGGTTTTTGGAAACAATCTTTTGTAGTCTACTGACTTTTACGTCGTCGAAGAGTAACATTCAGCTCTTTCTTTTTCGCCTTGTATTCATCCCATGCTTCCGGTTCTCCCCTTCTTATGGCATGATTGAAGGCCTTCCTCACAGCCTTCTTTAGCTTTTCAAGTTCCCGACACCATCAAGGCGTAGGATCCTGTTTTTCCACTAGCGTAGGTGTGCAAGACACGCGGTACGCATCTTCAACAGCTGATTGCAAATGCTTTACTTGTAATTCTACATGCCAAGTATTTTTTGGTATTCCGAGTGCCATTACATTCAGTTTTTCCTCCAACACTTCATTGTACTTTGTCCTATCCGTGTTCTTCGGAATTCTGATGTATTTCCGATCTTTCTTTCTTTTAGATCCATAGCGAACGTCAAACGAAATGGCTCTGTGATCCGACAATGTAGCCTGATCCATTACCCTCCAATTCGATACCCTTTCAATTATCTTGCTACTGCACAGGGTCACATCAATCACTTCCCTTCGCCTCACATCCACGAAGGTTGGATCTGTTCCCCTGTTTAAGATAGCTTGATCCTTGCTTGATCAAATTCGAATAGCGGTTCTCCTCTGTAATTATCGTTGGTACTGCCCCACACTGTATTATGTGCATTGGCATCACAACTAATTATTAGATCCTCGTTCCTGTTCCTGCATGCATTTACCAAAGACTCTAACTCTCTTTTCGGCGGAGGTTCTGGCGAATCATAGGGCAGGTATGCAGATGCGATGACAAAACTTCCCACACCTGATCCTACAATTTATAAGCCTGAACTCCGTGCCTTATCAGGATACAGGACCTAATTCTTTCGCTGTTTTACTCATAATGCAATTCAGCTATGCTATTTGGGAGTTCTCTAATCTTTCCTCTAAAAATCCAAGGCTCCTGTATCAGAGCTATGTCAAACGAACCTTCGTCAACACATTCAGTCATCATCGCTGACGCTGCTTTGCTGTGATTAAGGTTCAATTGAATAACCCTAAGCTTTTCCCGGTACGGGTACTTAGCTAAAAAAAAATTTGTTTCCTCAAGTTGAACAAGAAAATTAAAGTAGAGTTGTAAAGAACCAAAATTGGCTGTAAAAATAGAAAGTAGCTATCCATTTTGCCCTTTTAGCTCATTTCGAGTACAAAAATATTCCCTCAAATAGGGAAATTTCCCGCAACCTTGCAGCATTGATGCGGACTGCTGTAGATCAGGCTTGAAGGTTTCATAGGACCACAAGCTCTTTTCTATTTCGGTTTCCTTCTGTGATGGAATGTCCAGAAAACGGCCACACTTTCACTTTACATAAATTTAGTATTATTTTTAAATTATCAAGCGCTGTTCAGAGGTAAGTTTATGATACCAACTTAAACCTAGACCCGGAAAAAGTTATCGCAACAAATATAATATATAAAAAAAAAAAATAATCCAACTCCTACATGCACTGAAGATTTTATTAAATTTTTTTTCCAATGATTTTCCCAATAACACTCAGAAAACGAAAAAAATATACCACAAATCCTTCTCTGCCTACGTAATACGTGCGAGCAAGCGATATTTTCTCAGAAATCTGCGGTAATTTCATTTCAAGGATACCTCGAGACAGCCCCAAGCAATAATGAAATATGAAATTAGCTTCAGCACATTTCTATTCGATTGGAACATATTCCAGGAGCTTATATCACAATGGCACCACTGTGCTACTGATGAGAATTTCTCCTCCTGCTTGGCAAAAATGATACAACCAGAAGCCAACACTTTGCTACCCACCGTGTTCGAATTCCCATTACAGTAAAAGGTTCCACTTCTTCCTATTATAGGTACACCATGCTTTCGAACAATTGATAAATATATCCCTTCTCTCATCGAAGTAATAAGAATAATAGTTGTGCCGCCTTGAGGACAAATACTTACCATTGCCAAAATATTATCCAATGTGCTATATTATTCCAAGAGAAATAATCCCTAACACTGTGTGTTGTGTGGGAACAAGAACTCTGAGCTGAATTATTGCCACATGTGTGTCTGCGAATTGTGGATAAATATTCACATCCAACTCGTCGTTTTCGAAAATAACAAATTCGCATCTAAATTAACGCTTCAGTAAGCTTTAGCTACTACCTATAACTCTACCTCTAGTTGTATCCTTAATTTATTACATTTCATCAGCATGAGTGAGCAGAATGATTTTTTTGCTTCTCTACCTCAGTACGATTCCCAGTGTAATAGTTACATTAACATATTTGATTTGTAGAGGGATTTCATGGTAATTTGTTTGGTTGTTGCTATGGTTACTCTTGCTAGCCAATTAGGTTGTCCTAGATTCACGCCAATAATGCCCAATGTAGCGAGATCATAATTTGTCATTTTTTCGTCCTACGTAATGTGCTGCTATCGCTTATTCGCTTGACTGAGAAAAGGGGGTGGTAATTTGTGCGCTATATCTGATTTTGTAGAATTTTCCAATAGTTCAATTAACGATTGGGCAATAATTTTAAAGGATGCTTTATCAGGTCAGTTCTAATTTGTATTTAAATTTTTCAAATTGTGTATTCATAACAATATTGTGAAATATACCAGTTGACTATGGTATGCAAGCACATTTGCATGCAGATGACGTTTCAACGTGCATATGGATGTTAATAACATGCATGGCTGTAGACAGATGTTTTGGTTTTTCAAATGCATTCTAATGTGTGCCGTCGTACCTAGATACACACTTGGAGTGGTCTGGGAGACGTTCCGTCATCATCATAGCTTCACTTTATTATATGCACAGCTGTTAAATTATGAATGGCATGTCATGAATTACAATTATTTGAGGTTTTGAAATGTGAGTTCATAGATCTAAGCATAAACTTAACTTGGTCACATACTTTATCTACAGTTTATGCGGTCTTTTGTTTAAAACATTCAAATGATGTATGTCATTCATGTATCATTTGGTGTCATTAAATTCGCTTGTCGTTGTAAGCTATGCCACCTTCGTCGTTGAATGGTAATGTCAACCGACTGTTGGCCCTTTTTTCATGACGCAACCTCTCGAAAAATTCTTAGCTGTTTGCCAATTCTTGTTTGACAAACCTTTCCAGTGTAATTTCGTGATTATCAGTATTAAAACCAACATTTGCACTCGGCTGGGAGATCTTGAGCATTTTATTTTTAACAAGTGGTTAAAAGGTCTAAAGAAGTATGTGCTCCAGAAAATTTTTTTTCTTCAGACTTAAGTGAGAGCTGCAATAGGAATGCAGAAATAATGTGTACTCGTGTACTTTTGCGCGTTAATATTTAGCTAAAGCTAAAGTATACAATTATGAACTCAAGGAAATCCTTTCTTTCTTTTGACACTTCGTTTGTGTAGATTGGTTAGATGTGAGCTCGCAAAAAGGATTTACAGGGCCCGTCAAATGAAGTGTTAGCACATCTTTATTTCTTTAGTATCATATTTTAAGACCATTTTCATTAAACTTTATGAAAACGATGTCTATGTCACTGTTTTATATAGCTCCCCCTGGGGCGGCCGACAAAACCAATCCTTTTGATGCAGGCATTCCACGCTGCACGATTGCAGCGTGGAATAATTGTTGACACATTAGACTCAAAAATGGACCATTTGAAGAAGTCCATGGGATTCAAGGCCATTGCTGCGAAGAAATGAGCTGCAGAACATGATCTTGTAAAAACTGCACAAGACGGTGCTGATGTCCAGCGGTTGACATCAAATTATTTTCATGCTCAAGAAATCAACGCATCATTTAGGAGAAAATACACTTCCTGATTCACTTTAAAACGATACAAATGAATGAAAAAGAAGAATCAAATATACCAAAACTGGCTGTCAAAAAATATGGTATTTTTTCGGACAGCCAGTCGGTTTTGCAAATTGCTGTTAGAATCGTTCCCCAAACTTCAACCAGACACTATCACTTACGTATTGCTGAATAGTAACCATTTTTTCATCAGAAAACACCAAATTCTGTAGCGGGCTTTCAGTGCTTTTGATCTTATAATGCTTAGGTACAGCCGTTTGTGTCGGTTTTAAATACTGTACTTCATGTATTTTGTAGGGCTTAAATTTAATTTCATATTTCAGTAAGCGCTGTTGTGATTGAATCGAACACGTTCAGATCTTTAGACAATTTTGCTGCGCTTTGATGTGAATTTCTTTGAATTCGAGTCTTTTCGGACTATTTCTGATGATGTGGCTAGAACCACATCGAAATGCTTTTAAGATCATTGTGACGCGTAGTGATTCTATACACAAACATGTCTATCTGTTTCCTAGAAGTACACGTGCTGCAACGTCTGCACATAGTTTCGCCTTGAAACCTGCTTTCGCACAGTTAAATACAGAAGGTAATTTTTTTAACAACACGACGCGAATATGGAAGGATTTGCCTCCCTCTTACGACATACGGAGATTATAGAAAAACGAGCATCTACACCTCACTCTCTTTCAGCTCAAATTTGTAACTTACCGCTATCCCTTATCCTTTCTCTCCATCACTGAATTTCAAAAACTTCAAAGCATGTATAGTATAGTATATAGTCCTAACTTCTAAGTGATGAAGAATATTAAATATTATTAAAAAAACTCACCAACAATTTATTCAATTTGAATTACTAAAAAAAATTATCAGAAACGGTGGCGTATACGTAACATTTTTGTATGCAAATAAATTTCAACAAAAACAAAAAAAAAAAAAAAAAAAAATATATACAAATTTGATGAATTCCATTACGTGTCTCGCGCAAACACACACTTTGGTCGTTGTGGACCCATTGTGATGCCCTTTTCAATGGGGGCTAACTGTTGGTGTTAGGGATGGTTAACCTCATGTCCCTTCTTCTTGTGATTACTCGACGCCGTCCACCCAGCATGCTATCCTCAGAAATCTGTAAAGATAAGAAATTAAGACATCAGAAAGTTCTTATAGGTTCTACAATTATATCGTCACATAGTTCATAGTGGAACCTCTTCTTCCAAAGTCAGCCAACACAAATGGGGCTTAATACCTCACGAAGAATTTTTCTCTCAGTCAGGCTTACAGAGCAAGATTGCGACCACTAATGCCTCTTTTAATTTTGAAATATATCTCTCGGGTAAGGCGAATATACAACAGAGCTCCGAAATGCTTACAAATAGGTGCTCGGAGCATGATGGAATAAGTATAAGGTGGTCTCGTCGGCAAAAAGTAGTCCCTTAACGACACGTTTTTCTCTTTATTCAGCGTAGTAAGTGTATGTTAACGAAGCGTTAAGGGACCAAAAAACGAACGAGTCGGCAGCCGACGAGACCACCTTATACTTATTCCATCATGGCTCGGAGTTTTTAGACTTAGATTGTTTCCAAGGAAGCGAGTTCCATAGTTTACTTGCCTTGTAGGTAATGGAGCTTTAAAGAGTTATGTATTGGTAGATATCTTGCCTTTTCTCACTCTTTGCGCATATATTTTGGTGTCGAAAAACTCTCAACTTGTACAAGAGAATTCCGTAATTTTGCAGTCCTTTGAGTCATTCTATAGAGCAGCCCTCTTAGCCCAAAAGAGGAGTGACAGTAGTCTTTCGTTGATTTCAGATGAAATGTTGTTTTTCGGAGAGCCGAATCAGATGTATTTAACTCGTTTTTTGATACCGACAGCTCTTTTGCCCTCAACATCTTTGCAGTAGGAAATTCTTTGATTTGCGCTGCAACATCTTTGGAAAATATTTAAACTTAATTCAAAATTTGGTGCTGCGTTTCCACAGTAGTGCTAAATTTGAGAAAAAAATGTGGTTCAAGATAATATACCAACCACGCCTGCAAGTTTGCAAAGGAAGGTGTTAAAGTACTCCACTTTTTTGGCCAAAAATGCGATTGAGAAAACAAGATACACATACATCATACATATCACCCAAATAATTCCATCAGAATTGAAGAAAATGTTTCGTGTGACCCAAGAGTACACGTCACTTTATTTCATCATGTACCCGATGGTGTTCACTTTTAATTAATCAAACAATTACGAAGAGCACTCAAAACTGTTTGATAGTTTTATAAATCAATCGAGAAACTTTGTTTCAATGGTACCTCTACTAGAAGCAGAAACTAATTCCATTAATTAGCTTTCATCCCTGAAACTGAAAATCTATACACTCCATCAAATGCAGCTGCTGAGGATTGAAACAAATGAAACTGTTTCTTCATTGAATATACTATTTAAGGTGAGCATGATATTAAATTTGCCGTTTTTATTGTTAATCGCCGCATTCAAATTACAACAAATCCTTGCAAGTCATTCAGATGCTGAGTATGAGCATACACTCAGCCAAAATAGGATATATATGTACATTGTACATTCATGTCGGTATCGAAATTCACTTGTTCCTCAATTAAACCAAATCGACCGGAAGGCCTTCTCTACTTTCTACTCTCCAGCATCGAGGCCATTACCATTAGTGTGTCCAGCTGAGTTGCACACTCATCTTAATAGCCGCACCATTCCCACACATAGCCCACTTAACATCACTGATGTGCTGGTCACGGCGCCGACAATTCCATTAGCACGTAATGAATCCGGCCCGATTCCACAGTCGATATCTCCGTTCGAAAACCACGCCAAGATAAAGTATAAATTTGCTATCGCAACAGTTAAAGAGTCCCATCATGTAATTACTGGCACATCGGTTGAACTCTAATTGTAGGCTTGGAACATATCCCCATCAACATGTCCCACACAAATTGGTAAAGGTTTATCGAAGGTTTATCGGTCCGCATGGTACACAGCGAAAATGTACGGCGGCGGCACTAATTTATTGCCAATCAAAGTCAAGTCGAACAAACAAATTTATTCGGGACTAGATGTATTTTCCTCTTCCTCTGGGCCTTTATTACATCAGTTCAATTAATATTCATAGTGCTTGCTACTTGACCAGTGGCTAATTTCATATTCACAGCCTTCGCAGTCGGGCTTCTTCCAGAAGGATAATTACTTTAACAGAGCCACCTAGAAAAATATTGTTAATACGCCTGAGTGGGCTTCCCGGCAATTTAATCACACCCGCGGTAAAGAAGAAGAAGAAGAAGAAGAAGAAGAAGAAGAAGAAGAAGAAGAAAAAATGTTTTTTTTTCTCATCTCAAGTATTTCACTTGAAAAGAAAGATGCTTCTATGAGGATTTCATTCTTTATCTCGAGTGGTGGTGGTTGGAAAATGAGCCAAACAGTTGCGAGTGATGGAATGCCTCGAAGGGTATTTTTTTGCTCCTTCATAATAATGCTCATCAGAAATGGGAGAAGAAGTATCTGACTATCTTGGGTTTTTATGTGCGGTTTTCAAAACAACTAGCTCCAAGCAATGGAAACAATTACGCGCGCTTTCTCATAAAAGTATTATTTACGTTATCTTGTCCTCCTATTGTTCTTCACGTCAAGGCTTACAAGATTAAAATTGAAAAGGAAAACAACATTTAAGTACCGTCCATTGCCAAGATGATTCGTTTAAATGAAAGAGCCTTTCAGATAAGTGGTTGAAAGAAATATTATTACATATTTTTCATGGCTAACCAGATATGTGTGGGTTCTGGGAAATTATGAGCATGAATGAACGACTGAAAGACGGTTCAGCACTGCAGTGACAGTAAACCTGAGAGTGACCTCCGACAAAATACGATTGAAAGATGACATATTTTTCAGTAGACCGAAATAAAAAAGTTTCGCCTTATCCAAACGTGCACGACACTTTATTTTATTGTATTCTCAATGGTGTTCACTTTTAATAAATCAAACAATTACCTACGTAGAGTATTCGAATCTGTTCGATAGTTTTATAAATCAATCGAGAACTTTATGTCAATGGTACCTCCTCTAGAAGCATTTTCTGGGCGAGGAAAGCATCCAACCGTTGATCTGTTTTGTCGGGTTTTTGATTTCATTCAATTTTACTGGTTCCACTGGGTCAATTGGTGGCCTAAAAATATGAAGTGTGAATAAGTTTTTATATTGTGAACGAAGTTTGACAAATCCAATAATTAATTTTAAAATATTCCATCTATTTATTATAAGAAGGGTCGAGATTCGAGAGTGTAGGATGCTCAAGTAGTCCCTTCATAACTTTAACCGAGACTCAGATAAAGGAGGGGCTTGATCTAACCATCTTATTCTTAGAAGACACCTGCCTATTGGTATTGGTGTCCAAGTTGGGCACATGTTCGACATTGACTATCACACGCATTCTGGTGTCCAAAAAACGAACCCCCAGTTAAGGCAACAAGTGACAAAGAACAGAAGCAGGTTGCTGCCAGCGACACAGAATAGACGGCGGCGGTTTTCTGGATCTGTTTCAATTTTGTGTAGCCGAACGAGCAACGTAAACAGAACCAGAATTTACTACAAAACAAAAAAGCTTTCTGTTCTGTTTCAGTTTCTGTTCTTTGTCACTTGGTGCCTTAAGACAACGGTCTTCCTAATAACAGAATGGCCTAGCTATCTCGAAATTTAGGTACAGTAAATCTTAGTACTACTCCTTTTATCGCTCTTGAATAAGGCGAAAACCCCAAGATACTTAAACAAAAAAGCACAATGCGCTTAACAATCGTTCAGATATTGAAACTATGACCCCTTTGGATTTGCTGACGATTCCCTTCATTACAGATGGTTACAGACGTACATATATATAGAGTGCTCGTTGAAGTTCTAGTAGAATCCAAGTTTGACCAAGTCATCAGCGAAAATGAAATGACTTATCCTTAGGTCTACCAATTCGAAAGGTTTTTCGTCAAATCTGTGCTGTAACATCCAGTTCATATTAGTAATGAAATGTAGAAGAGTCAAAGCGTTTTCATCTAAAGCCGTTTACTCGTAGACTTGGAGAAGGGTAGCATGCGAATACAGAGACTTTCAATGTAAATTGTGAGAAATTGTGAGATGTACCGCAGGAAACAGGGGTATGGAATTGATCCTGTCTTTGACAAATTGTTCACAAATAAACGTAATCCTTGTAATTATTATTGTTGTTAAAAATGAAAAATAAGTTCCTACTGACCGAAATTTGACCAAATACTCATACTTGTACCGTGCAACCAACAAGAAGTGTCATTTTAAATTTATAGAAAATTGCAACGATTTTATAAAAAGTGCGGTTATATTTTTATTTCAATGGAAAATACAAACTCTGAGGATAGTTATGGAAAGGTGTATTTTTTTTTGCTATCCTATATTGGCCTACAAGAATAAAAAAAAAAAAAAATACTCATTGTCGGGCTAAGCTCTATCTATACCTAAAATTTTGATAGCTCATATGTCATACAAATTTGTGAAAAGTTAAAAAAACACCACTAACAAAAAAATTATCCGAATTTACATACAAAAACAAACCTATACAAACACAAGATTGGTGGCAAATGCAAGTGAAAAGAAAAACAAGTAAAAGTGTTATCATCGGCCTGGCCGATGCTTTGATACCCTCCACTGCATAAAAGTCATGCAAAATGTTCGCCATGCCATATTGGTTTGGTATAGGAGGTACCAGAACTACTTGACCGACATAGACAATTTTCAATACCAACCTGACGACGGTAAAAAGAAGTCCTCTCATAAAATTTCATTCGCCTATATCGATTCGTTTGGACGCTATCGTGATTTCAACAGACAGAGAGACACATGGGTCTAATAGTGGTTTTGTATGGGAAGGTACCAGAACTACTTGACCGACATAGCCCATTTTCAATACCAACCTGACGACGGTAAAAAGAATTCCTCTCACAAAATTTCATTCGCCTTGATCGATTC